>OY728163.1:960716659-963216659 GCA_963277665.1 Viscum album | reverse complement strand
GTTCACATCACCCTCATCTGAGAATAACATGGATGAGTGAGGTGTTCTATTTTTTATTTGGATTCATGAGACGTCAGCATTCTGGAATTATGTTCCTTGGGTACTCAATATATCTCAATCCATGTTAAGGATCATGTTTTTTAATTTTTAGAATGTTCCATTTGAGATGATCCCAATTTTATAGTGTAAATCTTTCAAGGACAATATATATTTTCATTATTTAAGTTGAAATTGTCTTTGATATTTTAGATAAATTTTATTTTTATTATTCCTCTACATTTTGTTGTATATGTTTTAAACCCATCTCTTATTATGATTATCTTAGTCATGGATTTTTTTGGAGAAAGTTATTATTTTGTAGTATTGGTTTATGTTGTAGAGAAATTAACATATAGTAAGAAGACTAGCACAGTGTAGGATTTAGAGATATAAATTTTTCTTGAGTTGGTGTATTCTCTTCCATCAACTGATTAAGCAGTGTTACATTTTTAGGAACAGTCTTTTTGATTCATTCTCTAGTTGTTACCACTCAGAAAAGGATTTTTGATAAAAGTTTCTCTTTTGTTCTAAATATTTTCTTCATGGAAAATCATTAAGTCCATCCCATTATTCTCATTTTGTTTCTATTAAATTCTCTAGCCTTTTGTTTTTTGGTTATGTTTTATAGAATTAGTTATCTTCTTTTTTATAGAATCCTATTATTTGTCTAGGTTTTGTGTTTTATTTCTTGGGTCCCTTATGATTATATGAGGTGAGGATATTGGATGTTATTGATATGTCAAGTTTTGGAGGTCAGTATATCTAATTGTTTGATATAGTGTTAGTTTATCATCATGTTTCATAGTAGTTCAATAAGGTTCCTTAAAAATGTACATGTTCCAATTTCCATTATTTTTTAAAAATATTGTATTATTCATTATATTGGAATATAGATTTTTTTTGTGGTGAATTATCAGATATGAACATTGATTTTCACATTTATTTTATTCATATACTAACATAAAACATTGTGTTCATGATTTGGGTTCATATAGGTCAAAAGTCAATGGTTTTTAATTTTACTATAGGTACATGATTAGTATTAATCATTTTTTTTTCAAATGTGTAAAGGCTAGTATCCACCTCCAAAAAATAAATATCAATAGTAATCAATGAAAAAAATAGTATATTTTTTTTATATTTTTATTAAAATCCATTCTCAGCATGTAACTCTATAAATTTTCTATAAAATAATTCACAAGCTATCAAGAAAGGTTTAAACATCTCATATTTCATAGCAAAAATAAATTTTCAAAATTAAAATCCATCATTCAAAAAATAAAAAAGTACACTTCTAGAAACCTCAAACAACTCCATTATTAATTTTACCCATTATACACTCAATAAGATGTAGAATGAATATTTATAATATAATAATGTGTTTACAGATCTTCTAACCAAATAATGGTAAAATACTATCCTAAAAATCACAAAATGTTCAACTACGGTTTCCTATATTGCTCAACTTAATGGATTCCTTATTTTCATTATTTACATTGTCATGGTTTATGTGTTAGTAAATTTTTTGGAAATCGTAAAAAATTGTTTAAAAATATATGAATCTTTTCTAGTCATTATGATAATATTTTAATATTTCATTGAGATGATTTGGAAAATCCAAATCATGTTAATTCACTAATTGAATATGTATGACCTAGTAATTTTATTGAAACTAAAATTACAAAATGATTTATAATTTATTTTTTATTTTTTGATGATTTTCAAGAAATTGTATGACTTTTAACTACATATTAAGATTAATATTAATTATTTTTTTGGTTTAGAGTAATATAATATAACTATAACATTTCATGATTTCTTTTTTTAAGAAAAATGTTCTGATTATCGATGTTGTCTTTCTTACTGTACCATATTTTGTACAGAAGGAAAACAGGAGATGGTACTTTGGGGAAAAGAAACACCCAGGATATGATTGTATGTATATATCATTTTACTCTATTTTTATTAAATTTCAATCTTTGTATTATTTAATCATTTTTATTTATGGTATATATCACAAAACAGATTTATTTGGATGCATTTCTAGAAAATGAACCTTGTAATTTGGGTCTGATCAATAATCTACATAAAATATTAGGATACGGTAACCATGGGATAATGCATTTTAGACCATGTAATAATGATTTATCATCAAGATACCTATATTTAAAAAAATTATTGAGGATTCCCTTCAGGTTTGGTCACAGTGGAACAAATGACTGCAATAATAAAACAACAAACACAATACTTATAAGAAGATACTCAACACTAAAATATGACTAATAAACATATAATGAAATAAATATCTACTATATATTCTGCACTTCCACCAAAATTTACTACAACGGTTGATTTATATTTGATGTCGATGGATTATGTTGAGATAGATTCAACTTCTCTTATTGGTGCCGATGTTAGTTCTAGTGCCGATTAAACTAATGATATTGATGTTCATATTGATACTGATGTTCATAATGATGATAGTGGTGGTGGTTTCAAAGGTGGTAATTTAGTTTTTATTGTAGGTGTGGGTGATGGATATCATGGTTTTGATGATACTGATATTGAGGCTCACTTTTGATGTAAAGTTTATGTTTTTTATGTTGAATTTTATTATTCATTTTTGTTTTATTAATGTTATATTGACTTTAGTTGTCACCTGACTATATATTCCTTAATATATTATATTATTTCAATATGTTTTATGACTTTTTCTACAGATGTGATCAGGAGGATATATATTTCTCTATCTAGTGAATAAATCTATTTTCATTGTTTAATATTGTGGCTCTAGGTCTATAGCCATGGTTTCTACCATGGTAGTAGAGATGTAGCAATGGTTTCTAACTATGGATAAAAATTAGAATATAATCCCTTATATCTATGGTATCAGGCCAAGGAAATTGATTATAATTTAATTACCTATAGATATGGTTTCCAACCATGGATATATGTGTACTAACATGGTGGAAACAATGGATATAGACCTATAGTCGTGGTTTAAATCATGGATATAGGGTTTTAGATATGTCTTACAACAATTGTGATAGCCATAACTCTTTTTCCATTATAGTAAGATCCATGATTCACTAAACCATGAAAATTACATATTTGCCTATTATTTGGACCAATAACCATGGTTATAAACAATGACTATATCATTCATTTCAAGTAGTGTGTGGTTGATAATTTCTTTAAAGATATGAAGGAATTATCTTTAATGGGATATATGTGATGAAAATATGAATTATAAAATTTGAAAATCAATATTCACTCATAAATAGTTCAATATGATCAAAAAATGATGTTTAGAGTTGATTAATGATTATGACTGCAAAAGGCATTACAACCATGTGAAAGTGAACAATATGAAATTTGATTTATGTTAAAAGGGTCATGCTAGATTATCTATGATTTTTACTCCAATGTAACTAATATATCTAGAAATAAAAATTGGTATTAAGAAAACATGATGGGGAGAATTTTTTTTGAATTGAGTGTTTAAATATCAATCCATGTAATGATTAAAGAGTCATATAAATAAGATGTATAGTTGAAAAAATGTTAATATATATTCCTAACATCAAACTTTATTATGATGGAATAATAATGTTTTAGAAGTTTTTATACATAAATACAATATATAATTAAATAATGAGATGTTGGATGTAAATAACAAATTATAATTCTATATTGATCTTAGATGTATAAAGATGTGTAGAAAAATGAAAGAGTAATTATGGTAAGATAAAAAAAAGATATATATTGTAGAGTATGTATCTTTGTGATTGGTACGTAAACAAGTTATGTATAGGAGGAATATTTTTAAGGAGATGATTAAATAATTACCCATATTATAAATAGAATGGTAAAACATCACCTTGTCTTTTTTTCATCAGAGAGTCAAAAACATCTATTGGATATATTGTTATTTGAGATTTTTTCAGTCACATTATGAAGTGATTACACATTGTTGTTATCATATATGATTTATCTATTGATTATCATTTATGAAAATACCTTAAGATAGTTTTAAAGGTTAATGGAGAACCACATTATATTATATCTTATGGTTTATGAGGATTTACTTAATGTTCTAGATAAGTATTTATTAGGCTCTAGATTCATTGTTTTTATTTCAGTGTTGTGTATCATAATATTATAGATGGACATTCTAAGATAAACTTTAACTAAATGGTTGAAATGATGAGATATTGTTCTATTGATTCCAAAGAAATTTGTTATCAATACCTTCCTCTAGTCATGTTTTCCTATAACAATATCATTTAATCGATCTTTTAGATGGATTTATTTGTAAACCCCTATGCAATAAAGTATAGGAAATGATTTTTTGGATAAATTTATATAAAAAATTATATTGAGACACATGTTTTCTGATGGAATAAATGATAATTATAGATCCATTTGGAAACAAAATAGGTAATATTTAGTTTTCATAAATGTTATGGAAATAATCATTGATAGAATTTGGAATTCTGGTTTTGTGAGAAGTTAATACTATGAATTTATCAATGTAAAAGTTTCAAGATTCATAACAAAGGAAATCCTATGCCCGTGGTATATTATTTCATTTTATATTCTTGATCAAGTAGAGATAGTATCTAGTCTCTTAGATCATCCGAGGAACATCTCTCAAGTTCATTATTTATTCAATGTATCTCTAAAAAGTAATTATATCAAATAATAATTAACTAAGAGTTTATACAAGTAGAAAAAACAATTATTATATAGAAAAAAATTATAAATAATTTATTGTGGAGATAAAGGGGTTTGGAATATGATTAATCAATTGTTTAACATTCCCCCGAGGAATCAAAAACATGAATATGAAACTTGAGAACCTGAGGATGTGATGAATCAAATATACCCTCATTTGTTTTTATAATATTAAATAAAATTTGAGGGAAAATATTTTTTAATGGGGGAAGAATGTGATACACTGAGATTTTATGATACATTTCTCTTCATATTATTTTAATTTCATAGATAGAAATTGATACAAGAAAACCCTAGTCTAAATGAATCATAATATAATATAACTTTATAACTATGAATTTATATATTTTATAGTGAATAAATATAAACATTTTTTGAAAATTAGGTATTATAATATTATATAGATCATATATATTGATAAATGAGTACCTAATGTTTTATACTAACATTATATTTATGAAAATTAATTTTTTCCCTAAAAATTATGTTTTATTTATATTATGTTATAATAATATAAATAATTTCTACAAAATTTCTAAAATTAATTTTAAAATATTATATTTACTTTTAAAATAAAAATTTCATAAATAGATATCTGTGAAATGTTTGGAATGACATGAAAATATTGAATTTTCAATGAATTGTAAAAATGCATAACTTTTATGGAAAACTGGATTAGAATTCCATTAATTTAGAATATTAATTTGTTTAAAAAGGATTTAAAGATAAATTATTTAATTTAAATCATGAATAATATAATTTCCATCATTGGAATAAATTCTATGTCTGATTTTGGTATAAAAAATGATATAATTCATAAAACTTTTTCTCTATAAATCCACCAGCATTGCTTTCATTCATGATTAATTTTAAATTCAATTATTCACCATCATTTAATTGAGTATAATAATGTCAATTAAAAATTTTGAATTGGAATTATTTATATTATATAATTATTTTATCTTACTTTTTTTCTTGATGAATAGTTATAATAGTAAAAATTCATTACAAATGTTATGTTTAAAATGATTAAATCGAGTGTCCAAACAATATATAATTGTATTTATGGTGATTACACCTAGGTATCTCCAATTATATTAACATATCTTATCCTAATTATATCTATCCTTTGAATATCTATTAATTTGAAAGTATTTTACTTGGCTAGGAAATTGTTATATATTAATTCTTTGAGAAATTCAAATTGAGTCATCTCCCCCACTTCAAAAATGAAACTTATCCTTTATCATCACTAAACAACATTCATTCATCTATATCAACTAAAACATGAATAATTATGTTATCAAATTCCCTATCCACTAATTATATATTTTCAATTCCTAAAATAATATTTTCACTTTCTTTTAGAAGGGATATAATAGAGTTCTGTCAAAGAAGACGTAATCCTCCTACCAGTCAGATCCCAATTTGTTTATTATTTTAAATAATATAAATATAAGGTAATAAGAATAAAATAATAACACAAGTATCTTAATTATAAAATAATTCTTATCATTATGTAACCACCCTCATTCATCATGGTTTCCATTAAATTAGGAGTGAATGTATCACCCTTGTGTATGTCTTGACTACAGCCTCCACATAGTGATAAAATTCATTTCCCTCATCAAATTTCACAAATGATTATTATAATGGGTTTAAGGATTATTTATTATATTCAGGAAATAATTATTCATATTTAATTATAATATCATATCTACCTTATTACCATACTAAACACTGCAAAATGACATCTTCGATCTGGCGTACGGGTGGACTCCCACATATATGAAGTGATGTGATTCGTCTTTCATTTTTTCATTAAATGGACTATACTGTGGATAAATTTAATTCATATATATTTTATATTTTATCCATGTATATATTATATTTTTTAATTATAAAATATAAATCATCATTCTTTCATTATCTTAATTAACAGTTGAAAATAATGTTTGTGATTATGTACGACAACCATCACCATGAATAGTGTAAATCATTTTACTTTATCTAGATTTAGAGATGACCATAAATATTTATATCTGATGAATATATATTAAATTTATATAATTTACATAATTTTAAATATTATGGAACCCTGAAAAATGTTCGGGGAGCATAACTGCTGAACAACAACTCCCAGGAAAAATGAAACTATTAAGACCCAGAAATGATTATTTTAATTAGAAAATTAATAAAATAGGTGTTTAAATAAAATAAGTGGATAATTTATGATATTAAAATTTAGATATGATTGTATTATAAAATTATCAAAAAAATTAATTTGTTTATGCAGGATGATAGAGTGATTTTGATGAAGGTCGAATTTGAGATAATGGATATATGTTCCAATCTCATTTTCATTGATATTTTTTATGCTTAAATTTATATTAAAATATATTATATGATATTTTTTGATAAAAAAATTTAATTTCATTCCCCTATATTTATTAAATAAAATTTTAATTTATAATTCCATTTACTATAAACATGTATGTAAAATGATTTGGAATCTTTTTTCAAGTAAAATAATCATTATTTCCACATTGGTTTAGAATAAAATTCCTTCATGTCCATGTTTCTTTTAAAATTTTTTAAAGAATTATTTTTCAATTATCATGTGAATTTATTCATTTATTTTACTAGTATTTTAATTTTTATAAAAAAATTCATTTGAAACTTCTTATGAATTTCCAAATGAGGTTTTTTAGAAATTTTATCAAAATTTGGAATGATTCTTTATTATAACATTCTCGGAATGAATAGTATTTACCAAAATCAGGACATTACAATGGTTTTATGATTATTTTACAATTTTCCATGGTTATTTTCAGATTAAAAAATTTCAATAGTATTTTGTAAAATTGTAGATTTAAAATAAGTGATTTCAAAATGAAAATGATATTTTCTTAATGAAATTTTACAAATACATTTCAGTGAAATTTTAAAAATATGATAACATCAATTAATTTTATTTTTGATTTAATGGGGATATGATTTAATAATACCATCCTTTTTATTAATTATGACATTTTATGATTACCACAAATATATGTTTATAAATCTTTTTTATTTTCACTAGGGTTTTCTATGATTAAATGTTAAAATATTTATGTAGCATATTTTACCAATAGGTTATGAAATGTTGACATGATGAAAAATTTATGATATTTTTGCACACATATGAATATATTAAGGGTATGTTATGGGTGTTCCATTAACATTATATCCCTCCACTTTGTTGGCTATTGAGTGATATCTCATATGTTAATAAGGCATGGAATATGGATCCAACCCAATTCAGTAAGGTTTTATATCCACTAGGATAGTCATTGGAGTGATCCTTGACTAAGGATAAGATGGAATGAGTAGTGAAACAAAAAATAATATGATAGTATTGGTAGTGAAAATTGATTATGAAAATATTCTATATGATTATGTGTATTCCACAGAATTATGACTAATTCTAATGTTATGCTCTAATGGATCATGTTCTATAATTCCTTTATTATTAATTTCTTATGAACCACAAAAATATATGAAATTATTTAATATTATTATCTTTGATATCATGTTTATATATTTTCCAATTTTATGCTTATGTTCTCACACCCATATGATCATGTTATGTTTATGTGAACACTGAATATCTACATTTTTTACACTTACTATGCATTTGATCACAATATTTATTACATTTCATTTCCCTAAGTCATTATGAATGGTTTTTAAGTATGTGTTTTCTACGCACATTAATATCTAGTAATATATTTATGTTATATGTTGAATATATTTCATGGAATAAAATGACTATCTATCTGGTCTCTAAAATCACATGAATGTTATAGTACTCTGGTGTCTATTTATAAAATATATTTAATATTAAACTATTAATAATATCTTATATATGTTTGAAAATGATGGGTCTATATAAAATTTCATCCATATTTTATTAATTTATAAGAAATTTATATTATTTAAGAATATTTTAAATTAAATTTCATCATTTCCCTTTCATTTTCAGTTAATTCATACATTATGAAAATCATATGGTTCGATGTTAACATAATTTCCATTCATTGATTTGTAACCATTATTTGAAACTTCCCCTATTTATGATTGTTTATTTCCAAAATTGTATTAAATTTTATTTCATTATTATTTTATGTGTATTTAAATTTCTTATCATAACCCCCTTTTCTTAAGAATTTAAAGAAATAATATGTTAGTAATGGGTTTTTCATCTCAATATCCATTCATTAAGACATGGTTTATATTATGAACTTATTTTTCAATTATATATTGTATAAAATACCCAATTGAAATATTATTTAATAGTTATATTTATTTCTTCTCTACAATTGAATTGAATTTCCTCAAATTTTATATTCAATTTACCTCTCAATTTCCATATACATTATGGTTTTTTTGACTCGATTGTTTTTGTTCAGTCCAAATAATCTCATTTAAAAGTCTCATTAAAGATTATTTTATTCTTATTTTTATCTAATATATATTTTATTTTCACATTATCTCTAAGGAAATTATACTTTTTCATCAAAATATTCTTATCTTTTAGAATTAATTCTATTTTTAAATTTTATTTTTCAAAATTTAATTTTTATTCATTATAGTATTTTTTTATTCATTCTCCATTTTCATTATGTTGATTACTCTTTGCCATTATAAATATATTATTTTGTAATGTTCATTTTCCATTATCACTTAATTTCAAAAAAAAAATATAAAGATAATTTTATTAATGTATCCTTCAATGTTTGTTATTACATTATTTTAAAATGTCTAAAAATAATCTAATTTTTAAGGTTTTTTTCATGGGCACCATTTCATAGTTTTATAATTGTTCATATTTAAGAAACAACCTACACAGTTTTGATAGTGTTTAAAATTAATTTTAAATCCATTTTTTTATTTTATCATTCTAAATTAAAATTGATTGTTTTAAAAAATAAATTAAGTAATTCGATTTTAGATTATTATATTTTTATATTCTCTTATAAATTTAGTTACGTAAACAATATTTATTTTAAATATTCAATTATTAGGGATTCGTTTAGGTGATTTGTTGAAATTTCTCATTCAACATTATAGAAAATGAGTTTTGAATGTGAAATTTAACATTTACATTCATGGAAACTATAAAATGGGTTCTCAAAACACCACTAATTATTTCTCATCTATTTCCCTCTCTATCTCTAAATTATCTACCACATGTGGATTAATATTCATGATAAATTAATAAATTTATTTATCTTAATTTTTTACGATTTAGTGTTGGTTATTATGTAATCAATGGTGGAGGTCATGTTATATGATACCATTAGAAAATTATATGATAAAAAACATCCATGGGGTTTCATAATGATATGAACGATTAATCTCATGATGTACACATTTGTATGGTTAATAATATTGTGATGGGATTAATTTTATATAGAACTCCATTGAATTTTTTAGAGAATTATAATCTTACTTATGAATGTTTTCCCATGTTCACAGCATTATGCTTTTATCATATTTTTGTTATCCATGTCCACAATTTTATGAATGAACTTAGTTTCATGTTTATAAACTTCTTCATAGAAAATATTTTGGACATAATTTTCCATGATTTTTGTATTTCTTGTACCTAATTTTGTTTGATAATTTTATTTTATCTCACATTACTATGTTATTCTATAGGGATCAATATTATTATATTATGTCTTTTAGTTTTCCTCCATGGTATGTGTTGTAAATAATTCAATATTGTATGTCATTCTATCATGCCTTATAAAATACTCTAATGATTCCATATTTCTTTTTTTAATAATTCTCACATTCAAAATTTTTTCTAATATTCTTATGATATATCCATTTATGGATCATTAAAATGTTTTTACGCTTTCAGAGCAGTTGACTTAACTACTTGTGTTTCCCTTTATACATTGAAATTATGTGAAAGATTATGTTTAAAAGGAATAATTATGTATATAATTTGTGGGAGATGTTAAATAAATAATATGTAATAATATATTTATATACTTAATATACAACAACACAAAAAATGGTTATATAATTATATGATTAATGGGATATGTCATGTTAAAATAATGTAAATGAGGAATGATATGTGTATTTTTTTCTTTCTCCATATCAATTATCCTAATGAAAAATATCTTATTTTTGAGGCGTACAATATGTCACATCCCATGGGGTTTATATCCTGAACAAGACATTAGATGTGTAATTAGATCTAACTCACATAATATGGTCTCATTCACTTTTTATCATGTTGTAATAAGCTAAGTAAATTTATAAAACAAAATAATACATTGATTAACAATAAAAATGAGTTAATATATTATCCTCACACTCGGAAATCCAATCTCATGATACAGATTATCAAAATTATAAGACTCTCTCTTATCTATACCACTGACGATAATTATGATGGAACTCCTACAAGACCTAAAGATTTAAATAACTCTCCCAAATATTTAATCACTTATAGAACATTAATATATAATGAACTCATACATTACATGATCCTTGTTAATTATCCTATAACATACCATGATCATCTGAAGGTCTAATCATAGATTATATATTCTCACACAATATTATTAAACCCTATTACTCAATTTATGTAATTAATGTTCCCAAGGAGTCATAGAATCATTATCACCATGCATTGTAACCCATAATTCATATAAGAATATTCCAAAAGTATTCCGACTTAATATATCAATACAATATATCAAAAAAATCACATTATATAGGGTGTCATATATTGTTTTTATACAATCATTCACCCCTATAGAAAAATTGATAATATATAAGAAAAAAATAAAATATTAGAGTCCACATTAGTACAAACTTATATTGAAAATAGGGTATCACCCTCACAATGTCAATCAATAAGAAAAATATCGATATATGTTTAATTTAATTTAATTTTAGTCATGGGTGAAACACCACTTTTTAAATAACCTTACCATTTATTTTGAGATTCCATTTAAAAAATATCCCTTTAAAGACTCAAATTTTATCTTGAAATCTTTTTCAAAAAAACATTCCCTCTAAAACCCCCATTTATGGTGTAACCATTTTCTATTAAAATATGACTATAATAAGACATCCTTTTTAAATACATTTAAATGAAATAATTCATTTACTTTTTATGCTAACTCATTCCATAACAAAATACAAAAATTATTCTGCTGATTCCAATTCAACCAAGTTGATTGATAATGAACCATTTAATATTCTATATAGTCCTTTAAGGATGATTAGTTTTACATGAATCAATAACATTAACCAGTGATATAAATAAATTCATATAATTAGTCACACTAAAAAATAATATTGTATGAGAATAAAATAACAATAAGGTTTTTAAAAAAATGTCAAACAGTCACTATTATCAATTGGTTATGTCCACCTACCATGATTCACTGTCAAGCCATATATCTAAGCTCCAACCAATATTTGTCTTAATCTATGGAGAACCAATATCATTCATACAAAAAACATAAATTAATGAAAAAAATATTTAAAATAAAATTATAACTCTCTTAAATATAGAAAAACTCATCCAGTGGTGATATAATTCCTAAATCCCAAGAAACATGGTCCAGTTCACCCCCACAATTCACCTTATACTATGATAAAAATAATAAATTTTTTTAAATCATTTATTTAATCATTAAATTAATCCCAATTTCAAAAATACAAAACTAAAATCACTAGGTAATAAACCTCAATTAAAATTTCATGTTGTTTTTAGAAACTAACCTTACTGAACCTCATTTATGACCTTGAAAATAAATCTTCATGATTACAAAATGATTCCAACATGATCATATATAATCATAAAATAAATCCAAATGAAATCTAGAAGTAAATTAAAATAAAAATGTTTATAAGGGAAGGGTAAAAAAATAAGAATATTCTACTACTGATTTGTGAGAAAAACCATGCACATAATATCTAGATCAATGGGAAACCAAAGAGTGTAGGAGTGAGTGGTCGACTCATCCAATAAATTAAAAAAACCAATCCACTAAGTGAACCCCCAACTATGTTTCCTATGATAAAATGACAAAACAAAT
The DNA here is from genome assembly GCA_963277665.1 of Viscum album. NCBI lineage: Eukaryota > Viridiplantae > Streptophyta > Magnoliopsida > Santalales > Viscaceae > Viscum > Viscum album. The sequence continues at coordinate 963,203,769 of OY728163.1, read as the reverse complement.
TCCCCTACCTCAGAAATTAAAAAAGGGCCTCAGTACCACAGGGTACCTTGTTTCCTTGAATAAACCACCCAATGACCCACTAGGCACCCAATAGTTTCCGATTAAGTGCTCAATTACCATAATAATGGGAACACCTTTCTAGTCACTATAATTTGTTCCAAATGTTTTATAGAGACACCCATTAATATTTTTTTAATTAAAAAACTCTCAGTAACCCAATTCTTATATTTTCTACTAGAAATTCCACTTATAAATCATTTAAAATTTAACAAAATTAATTTCAAAAAATTACATCAATATATATTGAAATATTTAATTCAACTTATCACTAATATCACTAAATTATAAAATAATGTTGTGATTACTCTTGGAGTCATGGTTCATTAAATAATATTTTTCTATATTGTAAAAATATATGAATTATACTTCAGTATCCTACTTTTCTTGGATATTATGTTCCAATTTTTGTAAATAATTTTATAAAAGAATTTTCTTTTAAAAATAAATTGTTCTAAAATTATTTCATGTTATTATTGAAAGATATTTATGCACAAAATCCTCATATATATATATAAGATATAAATATAAATTATTGATTTCATGTACATTTTGATTTTCATATATAATGGGTTATATTTTTCCCACAATTCCTCTGATAAATGTGTTGGATGGATAGTTGATCAAGTCACTAACTGAGAAATCATGTAGTATATTTATACATGATATAAAACATATATAAGGTTAAAAATTAATAAATTTAATTCATATACCAATGATATCATTTATTCATTCATTGTATAACATGAATAAATGCAATATATTGAAAAGTGTATTGTAAACACTATAAATACTACTACCATGAAATGGTAGTGGGTGGTTATTACATTTAGCTTTATCAAACTACCATGAAACCATAGTCTTTCTTACTATTCATTAATTTCATTTGAGATTCTAGCACATCATCAAGTGAATAATTATCCCATATAAACATCTGATGACTCAACTAATCCCTTGGTTACACTATGAATGTGGTATGTCATTTGGAAACCATTTAGAGAAATCACATTGAACCATGTGATGGAATTTTATGATGATGTAATGTATTATTAAGTATATAATATGCACATTTACTCTAGTATTATACAATTTTTATTATATACAATTTTCTTATTAGTATGCATGGGTGATCCTCGAACATCTTTCTAAATCACTTCTTCCTGTTCTAATAAGTTTTATTAGACTTATTTAAAGGAAATAAATAGGGATTATATTTTACTGATTGGTTAATTTTTTAGAGTTAATATAATGACATATGAGGTGGAAAATATTTCCATGTAGTGTCTATAATAGTGTGAAATTTTAGAATCATTATAGAACCACTATGATTTCTTATAGTAGTGAAAATTTATAAAATAAATAATAAATATATTTAAAATATTTATATAACCTAAATTTTTTACAAATATTAATATATCACTAGATTTATAATTAAAATATGATTACTTGAATACCCTTATATTGATGTAGCCACTAGATCAAGATAATTCATTGGGGAATTGGAATTTTATATTGAATAGTTATGGTTATTTGATCTAACACCTATAAAGTGTTTATTATTACACATCAAATAAAATGAGGTAAATTCTTTTATTGAACGATTCTTGAAATAAAATTTATTGATCATGAATTGTAAATGAATATTAATGTGATGAAATTATAATAAAATCAATTTGAACTATGATTTATGTTTTTTCATTGAGAGATTATTAAAAACTCATAACATATTTTAAATATTTAATGAATCGACCTTTAAATAATTATGATTTGAATATAAATATTAATCCTTATTTGTAAATGACATTAATTAGTTAATTTGTCTAAAAATATAAATTATCTATGTAGAGATATTTTTATGAGAATTTTTATTCTATTGTTTATAAAAATTAAAATGAACTCGAATATTGAAAAATCATATTAAAAATGATATATTAGTATTTTGTTATGAATAATCTAAATAAATTTCCTACGAGTATAATGATATGACATATAGATTTAATTTACATTTTAGGAGAGGTTTAATTAATGTTCGATTAATCAATTATTTAATGTTATTATTGAAATATTTTCATTATAATGATTAATTTTTTTATTTTTTAAATTATAATAATATATGTTTTAGTTATAGTGAATTATAGAGACACAATCATCATATTTTAAATAATTATGTTGATGGCATCAATGGGGTACAACATAGTGGTATTCGTCAGAGTTATAGTGAAGAACATGTTGAAATTTCACATCTTTTCTGATTGATTTGATCAGATAGTGGGTAATTTGTTGTTACGGATACGATAGGTAATTTTGACCAAAAAACTATGATTTTTATACCATCCAATCCATAATTAGATATCAATGAGAATCCCATGTGATGAATTACATTTTTTTCCTCAAGGGAATGTTTGAGTATATGGGAATGCCATGTGACACCATAAATGTTTTTGAAAATTATTATGTTGGTCATAATTTATTCTGTTTTACTACTTCCAACCTCCCATTGTTGTGAAATATAATTTGTATCATTTTGGTGGTGTTTTTTATTTCAATTGTTTAAATTATTATTTAAAAAAATTGATCTTATTATGACATATCGTCATTATTTCCTCCGATTTAATAATTTTTCAACTAATTAAAGGTTTTTATTTCAATTATATTTACTCTTTGTGGTGATAACAAAGTCTAATATTGATAGTGTATTTGATGAAAAAAATAAATTAACAGAAATATATATATAATATAAATAATTATATATTTTAAGGATAATTTGATGACATTATTTTCCTTAAATGAATTGAATTACTACTAATGTTCATGACATTTCTATGATGATGCAGGTTATTAATTGAAATATTATTTTCATCCAATAATGATAATAATTATTTAATATATGATAATAAATAAAATTTTATGATTTAAATTTATTTAAATATAATTTATGTAGAATTAATTTATAAATCATATGAATATTTATTAAAATGTTTTAAAAGAATATGTTTGTGTATTTTTATAAGAATACAATTATTTTACTCATAAATAATTTTTAATACTACCTATGAATAATAAGAATAACATGCCATCCCTATAATATAACATTAACACACATTAGATTATCTGAGATACAAATATTTCTTATAGATGGGGTATAATTATTGTATTCTAATCAATTTATGTGATGGATTCGTCAATATGTAAGTGAAAATAAAATATTATAATCATGAGATAATATTATTATGTATTGGTAGTTAAATTTCATTACATAGTTATTGATTTTGTTACTATAGTAATTTCTTGAATTAGAATAATACAATAAATGAAACTAAACTAACACTGCATTTTATATTTTAGTGATGTGTAAGTCATTTAAATTGCCTTTATGTCTTGGGAATTCTTATGAGAATATAATATTTTACTAATAGATATATTATAGGAGGGTAGTGAGACTTCTTTTTTTACTCATCTTACATTGTATGTGTGATATAGTACAATTTTTGGTATTTTTTATTGTGATACTAAATTAGAAATTCTATTATCATACCTATCCATATCAATGTTAAAGTTAGATGATGAATTATACATTTATATTTTTATTATCACCCATAGTTTTGAATTTTCAAAATTTGATGACCCAACCTTGAATTTATTCGTATTCGCACCCACTAAACCGAGTAAAAGACATTTAATAATTATTCTAAATTTTTTTACTCTATATATCTTATTTATATAGGATTGAGTTAGATGATGATTCATATGTTACTTATATTTTCTCACCCATAACTCATGGTTCCTAGATATTTCTCCATTTTAGTGATCCTATAATATATGAATGTAGTGCATCATAGGCTATTCATTTGATGTGATTAGAGATATGGTATATTTTATTCATATATATTATTTATATTATGTTATTACTATCAATATGTGGGTTTTATAAGTTTATGATAATATTGAGAGAGGTTTATTTTGATTCTCTAAATTTTTAGAATGTTGTGAACATTACCTCTCTCAGATTATGATGTCTTGAGAGAGGAATTTGGATAAGTTATTGGGTTATTTGTGGCCATTAGTTGGATTTGGTAAAATTGATAAATAATGATTATAATATTTAAATATTTGTATGTATTCAAATATAAATGAAAATACATTGTTTTTTGGGAGATAATTAATGGTCTGATATGGGTAGATTGATGTCAAATGAAATATTCATGTTTTTATAATCATTGATAATGAGACTTTTTATATTTTTTTTATATAGTAATGATCCATTTTTTTTATTAATGGGATTGGATCAATGTTTGGTATAACTATAATGAGTACTATTAATGACCCCTAAATATGAATATAGACATATTTTACTCTTTTGTTTTATAAAACCATGAATGTGTTATTTTGACAGATTAAATTAATTATTTTTTAACAAACATATATCATACTGTTGAAAACGTACAACTATTAGGGGTCATTGATGATTAATAGTGATTATTTTGGATTGTTTATAAATTATCCAGAAAGTATGTTGTTTTGAAAATGTTTTAAGGTAAGAAATAAAACAAATAATGTAAAATAAATGTAAATTTGAATATCATAAGAAGGGTTGAGAGATATGTAAGGATGTTTTTATTTTTTTAACATCCCTACCTAAATCATGTGGTAAATGGTAGAATACCACGTGTCCTTAGGCACAAATTCCCATATTCTAGAGGATATCAAATTGTAGTGAGGGTCTTAGGAAGAATTTTGGGGAGTCTATACCCAAAATCAATGTAAACGATAAAATGTAAACAACCAAACATGTAAATATATACAATATGATTAATTTTATATATATATCATCATCAATAATAAAATAGTGTTCAAAACAATATATGGTCAAATTATAAAAAGACATTAATCACCCACTAGGAAGATCACACACATGATAGAATTGAATAATAATACATGAGGCCCTCTAAATCCAAAACTTGGCCATCCATCTATCTTAAATTGTATAGAGTTTTCTAGATCAAAAATCAAACATAGGCCCCGAAAAATATATCTACAACAATTGAGGTCTACTTGATACCTAAGTGTCAGGGACACCTAAGTAGTGTGAGAGTATATCTCAGCAGGACACTAACAACATGGTCCAGTACCCAAATGGTAATTTGTAGTTTATATTCATCTGATAAGATTTATAGAATGTAACATGAAAACCCAAGAAAATAATAATATATAATCACAAAATAGAATACAACAAAGAAATAAACTTATACTAAAAATTCATGTTATTACCAAGTCTCCTAAAACACTTCGTTATACTTACGTCATCTACACTCCAAAATATATTCATAATAGGAATCCAGTTTAATCAAACATATTCAAAAAACTAATGAACATTTCATTAAAAATCCTCAATAAATCATGAAAACATTTCCCTTATAATTCAAAAGGCATCTAGTCTCTAGTCAAGACACAAGTCCAACTAGTTAGCATGTAGATGTTATTACAATATCATTAGGACAACATGTCTCTCAGGAAAATTGATGAATCAAGACACTGTTTCTTTAATAAGGACCTCTAGTGACCATGTAATCAATAATATATAGTAATATATTAATTATATTTTACACGGTATCTTCTAGGCATTTTTTTCTATGTAAAAACACAAGATTGTCCTACTTTTTCCCTGTGTTTGGGTCCATCATTATATTCTCAAGCAATGTGGACTTCCCCTCTAAGGGTAATCATAAAAAGATGGTCCACCTTTCATTAATACTAGAAAAACACTACCAATGGAAAATATTGTAATCCATGTGAAATTTTAGATAATACATATGGATAGAACAAAGAAAGTCACCATGATTCATAGTAACTTCAAGTATACAATTTTAAATAACAAGTCATGCATAATCTATTAGTATATCTAAGAACACTCATGGAATTAATAATTATATCATCCTAAAATATGTATTTATATAGTAGAACCTATTAATTATGGTAGGGAATAACAAATAAGTCACATCTTATCAAATCATTCATGATTACAAACATCCATATATAAACACAAACTTCTGAAAAAAGAATCAAACATGGTATCATTACTCCATGTATCAAATAGAACATCCACACACCCCAAGGTGTAGCTCTAATAAAATAATCTCTATAGAGGTCAATCCTCATCCATCGATAATCAGCATTAAGATAATGCCCAGGGATCTATCATGGACATTGGCACATTGCTGAATTATACTATGCATTTTTCATTATAAATAATTATGACATAAGAATTTTTAATTAAGGAATCATTAATTTTAATTCATATCACATTATGAAATTATGGGTCATCGAAACATTTTGGATTACCACATATCCCATTTATATAATCCTGCATAAAACCAAAGGGTATAATATACATGAACACCTACCTAAAATAAAGAAAACTCCAAACTAGACATAGCATATTTGCCTTGTCCAAGTCATCTGAATGCATTGACCATCCATCGATAGTAAATAGATTCAAAATGAATCCTAGTATTCCCAAAATAATTAATAATATCTAAATTATTATTTATTAATTATTTACAATGAAAAACACATAAAAGAATAAAATCTTACCTTCCAAAATGCATGCAAGATATCATTTCCTAGTTAGAACCACAAAATATAATCATTGTATATTCTATAACATGCCTCCAAAATCATCTTTGTAAAATACATATGATACGTAAATAAGGAAAATACAAATTAAATATAATATAATTAGAACTTTCTTATGAGAATCTACCAAGAATTATGCCTCTGAACAACATCATCCAATGGAGTTTGACCACTCAGAATGCATTTTTAATTCTTAGATCAGAAAAAACTGGAATTAATTCCATGACATAAAAGATGATTTCACTCAACATATGAAAAAACCAAATAATAAATTATTATGGGACGTAAAAATAAATAAAAAAATCCCTATAGAGATTCATTCCTCATTAAGGGAAATCCTCTATCCATATAGACCAAAAGCCTCATCATTCCCAGAAAATTCCATCTTGATGCAACTGAATTGTCATTATTTCTATAATCATGTTCACACCAATGATCAATCGGTGGACAAGATGATCATAAGATATATTAACCAATTATAATTGGGACAGAAATTGATTTTAATGGAAGCAAAATAAAAATAGGATCATCAACGAAAAGATGTACAATGATCTACAAACACATGAAAATGTTGGAGGCAAGTATCAAATAAGAATAATTGATATCACCCGTATTTATCATCACATTCACCTATATCCAAAAAAAATTGAATTGAAAACATTTATAGAGGAATAGAGTAATATATTGATAAATAAGCATAAAAAATTGTGCAAAAGAGGTTAAAATGTAGGGGGCCTTAGTGGATAAAAAGACCAAAAACCCACATTATGAGCCACAAAAAATGCCCCACTAGAAAGATGATGGAACACTAGATTGCCTTGGACCTGCGAGGTTGCATGAATATTTCTTCCTTCACTGATGTGTTGGTGTATGATCATTAGTTGGATTTTGAGTCTCAATGGAAATTAGGTCCCCTTCCATCCCACTGGCATGCTGGTGGGACAAATCGACTAGTCGATGACTTCTTATTTAGACATAAATTATTTGATCCTCATCAGTTAAATTATGGATACATCAGTTTACTTCAAAGACTAATTTTAATTCTAAAAACATCATTAGAAATATAGAACATGAAGCTTCATGGTTTGACAAACTTTCACTAAATGAGAAATCCCTGAGATGAAAAGTAAATGTTTCCTCCAAAATTAAAAAACCTAAATGAAATGGGTAGTTAAAATCTCCCCATTATATCACATCCCATCCTTGATAATTTTAGTTATAATTCTAATAATTCCTTCTGGTAATCCATGATCAACAATTACAAGAATTTCTATGTGTACCACCATAATCTCTTACTCACAACCACAAGGAAATGGTCTTTCCAGAACTCCATTTATCCTCATTATATGTGACTTTCAACTTATCATAAGTATCCAAGATAAATGGTCATCATTATCAAACATCAATATTGTGGTCACTACATCCATATAACATTATATTCCATGGCTTCATCATAAAATTTCTTCTAAAGCATCATTGTGCTCGGAATTTTAGTAATTTTCTTGTGGAGCCAGATTCTTTTAGTTTAAGGATTAGCCATGTGTTGTTTAATTCCATTATAATCAATAGAACATAATGACTATGTTAAAATTTATTACCCAAACATTATTCCTTGTTCTGGTTTAAACCAACAAGTCTCAACTAATCAACATAACCTAATAAAATATAACTTATAGAAATATATTTTTTGATTCATAAACACCTCATTCATTCATTACATGATTATATAGGTGTTTTGAAAAACCCCTAATTCAGATTCAAGTGAATACAAAAGTTGGTACACTTGTAATGGATATCTTTGAAAGGTTGACAATGTGACAATTGATGATCAATAAAAAAATTAATTATTACTAATACCAATAATTCATCATCAAAATTTATCAACTATGCCAATAAATTTATGAACCTACTATGAAATAATTTCACTGGTTGGTTTGCAATCCACTTTCACAAACAACAAGGCCCTCATTCATGCATTAACACACCACTAAAAAACTACATCTTCAATTTCATGTATAGCACGCCATATCTAATTCCCACATCTTTTTTATATAAACAATCATATTTAATTATATAATAAGTCATTCAATGTGGAACCATATACTCTTTGGTCCCCCTGACATTAGTATTCAGGAGTCACGATGACCATCCAATAGTTAGAATTATATATACTAGGTACCATTTCACAAGAGATTCATTTCACACATGAATTGTTTGATGCTCCCAACAAAAGGATTATCATTTTCATCGACTAATATTATATTCTTAAGTCTACTATACTATGAATAATTCCTCACCAAATATAAAAACCTATCTCCACATTCCATTTATACCTAATTTTCAACTAGCCACCATGCATTGAACACACCTAGATGTTCACAATATATTTCAATGCATTTAATAATACATTTATGATGTGAAAAATGTTCTCTAATAAACTAGAAGTTGTTTAGAAATTCTATCCTTGATATGTCAATTCCCATCATGTAAGCCACAACAACAATACATGGAATCTATAGTAAAGAAAACTGTTGGGTTGACCACCAAAAAAACCTATAGCTACCTAGAACACTCATCTTCATGCCAAATGTAATAATTTATATCTCCAAGGATGGCCCTGAACTGAATGAATTAGTGGCATACAACTAGTATCTTTTCCACAATAGTCCATGGAACCATAATCATTTTAATGGTCACGTCACCACCCTTCTTTACTAGTTAATCTAACCAAACACATACACTACATTAATGATCTTGAATTAGTGATTCTTAACAGTGGTTGAAATAATTTTTTTTCTCCAACATAGGTTTTTTATCATGAGTAGTACACCTCTAGGCCCATGATCATATGCCATTTTATTTTTCCAAGATCTAAAATAATCCAACTAAACAGAACCTGAGAACACCCAGTGCTCCACATAGATTTTGGATTTCCATTATACATAGTATTACCATTCAACACCCACCACATGGGTGTCCGATTAATCATATAATCTTTAACACATGCTACAAATCTATTGGGGATAAACAAAAAATTAATTCACTCAAATTCCATTGAGGGGTTATTTTTTATTAATAGTCCCAAAAACCTTTGGTCCTATCTTTGATTATATATCTGTCCATGTTTTCTAAAATAAAACCATGTACCATGAGTACTATCTATAATGGTTTTATATTATCTATGTCCAAAAATAAACTTTCAATATCTTATTCTAAAACATCAAATGTTTCATTCACCTGCATATGAGATTTTCATCTATGAAATTGCACATAAGGAATTATCCTTTACTAACCATTTACAAGGAAAATATTACTCGAGTGACCAAAATGTAACATAATAAGTTACATTACTAGTAACCATAGAATCATTTCAATGGAAACAGGTACATGTATATAACTCATAAGAAGGATTCAATAATAGTGGAAACCCACAAAACATCATCTACGTATATATCAAGAAACAAAACATGAAAACATTTCTCTTAGAAAAAAATGTTGACTCTAATAATTTTCGGTTCGATAAAATTGATACCATTGGGTTTTAGAAAGATAAATCCTCGAAGGAAATAGTTTCAACCTTAGTTGTCAATAGTTTTTGAAATTTTACACACAGTAGATTCATTACTAAGGAATTTAATGCTAGAAAATGACATAAAAAGATACACTACACCATGCATGTATAGTTGGACAACATTATTGTCTCCATTACCAAGATCACTAACATCACCACAGTAATTTTCCTCAAGGTGAAAGACAACATTGTATCATAATACCATATATAATATTTAGACACACAATTGGATTTATCAAAATGAACTTCATTAGAAACACATATGTGCATACATAGTACTTGCTACTGAATCGATACAACAAAATATCTATTATTAGTACCATCAAATTGAAGCTTCATATTTTTTATGTGAAACCTAATTTACTGATATGACGCATGTGATTCATCCTGATGATAGAACCAAGAGTAAAATCCATAAGAAATCATAACCACAACATTCATTTGCATCCCATCAGGTGAAAACATATGATCATAAAAACATAAATCAATTACATCAATCTCATTCTCTAGTTTCCTAGACATTCTTCAGGAAAGGAGTTCATGACACACAAGGCTATGTTTCATTATAATATCCAATATATTATTATCTCTACTTTATACTATCTTCCAAAATTTGGAATACAACACAACCTCTTTTGATTCCATTTGTAACATCCTAAACCGAATCATTGGTTCAGTAGTGAAATTCCACATAACCCCAGAAACCCTAACTTCTATGCTAAAGGCCTCCAAATAGTAATGGTTGACTAAAGTAAAATCATGGGGAGATAATACCCTTAATAGGTTTAATTGAAAACAAGTAAATAGCTAAATTGGTAAATAAATTATAATTAAATATAAAATTGTAAACATTTAATTATTAATGAATGACTTATTAATGAATAAACACAATAGTTAGAACTAGAATAATACCTCAATCTCCCACCAGGCCAATCGTGAACATTATAGAAATGTATAAAGGTATAATATGGTCTACAAATGCATGCCTCCCCTATTATTGGTCTCCAAACTCATAGTGAGATATTTGGTTTAGTGACCATACTCGTCCTTTAGTCCATTATTGACATGAAAAATGTGTGATATTCTCAAATATCCAAGTGGCATAAAATCTATGAAATTAGATAGTTTATCTAAGAAGGGTACTACTCATGTGGATTTGTTCCCAACTAGTAACATTAAATATAAATGTAAGTGGAAATTTCTGAAAAAAGTAACATTAAATAAATAATTTCATAGGGATAACATATAATCTCCAAAGGAAAACCAAGAAAATAGAAACATATAACTGGTGGTCATGAACATACCAAGACACTCCAAACCCATACAATAACAACCTCATCACTATAATGTATAATATTAATTATGGTTATCAGGTGAAATCAAGAGAAATCATAAATATAGATGAAAATGTTACTCAAAATCCACAAGGAATCAATTTAAAATGGCCCTCAACTTCCCTGAGTATTCATGTCTCAGGTCGAGCAACAAGGCTAACTGATGATCTTGTACTCATTATCCTCATGGATTAGGGACAACTTTTCACTCTTCATACCCAAGGATTCATGTATCTAGTTAGGACACAGGGCTAAAAAATTAGAATGGACCTAGTTTCATCAAGACAATAATTTTATGTTTGTTATGTTGTTTCCATAAATTTTATTTTCTTGGTCGGCCAACATGGATATAATACTTCTACCCTATATAAGTGTCCATCATTGTCATATCTTGTCAGGAACAATCCCATCTTTATGTAACATCCCAAGTAAGTAATGAATAGTATATATTTTTATCTATGTATACTAATGAATTATGTAGTGTTTTAGAGGCATAAAATGAGAATAAATCCAATCTTAAGCATGGAGTACAATAATATTTTAGAAAGATTGTTTTACTGCCTTTTGATGACAAACCATTTTCAAATCAAACTTTTGAAAATTTTATAATCTCTATTTGTCAAAATAAACTTATTATTTATGATTGGGACATTGAAATTTACATTGCTTAATTTTTTTGGTATTTTTCTAACAGTGTTCATTTTTTAATGAATAGTGAAAAATACTGCATTTTACATCAAAACTGATTTTTCATCTAATTTAATTATACGGATAGATTATCTTTTTAATTGGTTTTAAAGTTAAATTAGAATATATATTTACCATTTAATCCAATAGTGGTCATTGGAATTAATTTCACTTTGAAATTGGACTTAAACTAGTGTCAATCTTTTGATACTTATTGTTTCATAAAAACACGCTATTTGCTCTGACAGCGGGAATTAATTGTTAAATTAATTAATGTAACATATATGTTTTGAATTTTTTAAAATAGACACCATTTTTGAGTTCAGAATATCAAATATAGCTTAGGGTGATGTTTTGGTATTTTTTTGAAAAACTTCGATTTTTGATGAATAGTGAAACAACTAAGTGGTACTTACAAAAACTGATTTTTCTTTTAAATGAAATTCTACCACCTCTGTGTTTTGAATTTCAAAAATCCGACATACATGGTTGTCATTATGAAGTAAAATTTGGTTCAATGGGATTAAAATAATTTTATGGTGAATAGTAACTTTTAAGTTTTTAATCGTCATTAGAGGTAATTAGTGTAGTTTAAGGTAAAAATAATGTTTTAATAATATGAGTTGAGCTTAACATATGTCCTACCCTTATTTGATGTGTCATGGCCAACCAAGAAAATCCATGGGTCTACTTGGGGACCCCGTGGTGCCAATTTGGAAGGTAAATTACATTAATATCTTTTTATTTAATGTTAAAGTAAAAAATGACACAAACATGAGTTGTTTTACTAAAATAATTTTTAAATGAGGTTATACAAGTCAGATTTTTTACTATAAATAGTCATTGGAAAGATAAAACTATTTCCTACATTATAGTATTTTTATTATAATTTCTAGACATTAAATAATTTAAATTATTTATGACATCATGCCGATGCAGCGATTACATCATTAATGAACGATTTTAAAAAAATGAAATGATAATGTAAAATCTAAGACCTAAAATTGCCAAAAACCTATTTTATGGGTATATTTCGAACCCTTATCACATTATACTCGAATTATATCATTGTGGTAACTTTTAAATCCGAAAATCATTTTAAAATAAAGTCACATTTCTTTACTTTCCAAGAGTGCCCCTCCTCTACTCTTATAAAGGGCCCCCAACTCTAACTTATTACCCAAACTTACAAAGCCTTTTGCTCGGCCATAACCTGCCCATTTAGTCTCTCCACATCCCATTATAACTCTTAGAAGCATCAATTTGGGCATAAGTGTTTCAGGGAAGCCTTTGAGCTCAAATCAAAGAGAGTTACCCGATTTAAAGGTAATGTCTTCACTCATGTTCTTTTGTTTTATTTTGCTTCTCCATCCCCCTAAACTCTTTTTATTAATTTCTTTTGTAACAAAACCAGTATCTTCAAAATACTAGGATTTTTTTATAAGAAGGATTCGAGCTACACTTACACATACCTACATCTAATGGTTAATGAATATACTGTTTCCGTGGATGGCGAATTTATGCCTCACGAAATGATGATTGTTCAATATTCTTTTAACACCTTCAAAGGTGGCCATTAAGATGTCACTATATTTATATATGGTATATAATATGTTTTTGTTTTACTTAAGATTATTTATTTTTCATTTATGGCATATCTTTATGGTTTCCATTATGGGTAAACGCGATATCTTCATTTTAGGAAGTGCGGACTACCGCCCCCTCAAAGTGATGTGATTTGTTAATGCCATATGTGGGATGAATAAAGGATGTAATTAATGATATTATATATGATATTATACTGGAATTATTATATAACTTTATATCATTATGATTCCATTCCATAAAATATGAAATAGAAATGAAAGTAGCATTCATGCGTACGTACGGCTTACCGTCTCCATAAACGGTGCATTTCATTTCTTATCCCCAAATGTAACGTACTATTATAAGTTCATAGATATAATGGATATAAATGATTAATGTTAAAAATAAATTATGAATATAATTCTGTAATTAAAATAAACATATCTCTCATATAGTTTTAATTCCATTAGTATGACATAGAAATGAATGTAGCGTTCATGCGTACGTACGACTTACCGTCTCCATTAATGGTGCATATCATTTATTACTTATAAAAGATTATGTAATATTATAAATGCATGTATATAATGGATATATATGAAATATGGCATCTACATCATGAATATCATTCTTGAGATAATGGATATTTGACTACGTGAACAAATTGTAAATATAAGAAGTTCACTTTTGACTCAAGTTCCAAATATTGACAAAACGACCGTTATTAACTTAAATGATTACGTAATGTTCATAACATGGTAATAAGTGATAAAAAAAGGGATAATGAACTTGAAAAAGGTTCTTAAGCAAGAAGAAATTAACAGATGATTATTATTCAGGAGGTTAAAGAATGATCGAGTCAAGTCGGACCTGAGGTAAGGGATCTTCTTAACCAAATTTCTGTTCTTTGGGTTAATCTCCTACTTGAAAATTATTTCATGATATTATTATGTAATATCTTGTATTTGTACATTATTTATGTGTACTTATAGTGAATACACATAATAGATCTATTTTATTTAATAAAAATGATCTTAGTATGGGACTTCGTCTCAATCTCCATTAATTGAGGCATATTTTGTTTTATACACAACTTTCTTTTATACGGTATATAAACACCTTTGACTTTTACGTTTATCCAAAAGGAATCTTTTTTATACGAAGAATTTTACTAAATGACAAAAGGGAATGTTTTTGTCATATGTATGCGGCGACAACGACTTCTCCGCCGCCGTGACCATTATTTGAGTTCTGGCTTCCTCTACAATCCTACCTTTTTTAAAAGAAAAATAAATACCATGTTTTAATTTTATTTTATTTTGGTATTGAAAATGGTTTTCATAATATTTTTATATCAATGTGTTGTATTGATATCTTGTGATTCAAAGGTGTAAATGTTATGTTTCCTTTATGCATGTTTTATGTGATACGATTATGTGGTGGTTCTTGGGAATTATTATGATGATGGGTGGTTCTGTGATAAACTAATGGCGGGTGAGCCCGATATAGCTATCCAATGCATTGGGTAACGTGAAGGAGTTAAACGTTAAGTTTTTTCTGAAGAGATTTAGGGAATATACAGTGATGGGTATTCCAAACGTAACCAAGAGGGTTACTCCCTACGTAAGAATTTTATGAATGCATCAAGTTATCTTTATGTCTTATGATTTCTATGATTTATTCATGTTTTGATGAGGTATGTTTAAGTGCTTATGTTTTACGAGTAGAGTATGATTTCATTGATTCTAATGTATACATGTACTCATGTTTCCTTTCCATATTTTTATATCCCTTACTCATATTTTTATGCTCATCCCATGTTTTTGAAATTTTTTTCACAGGTCAAGGGAAGGGTACTTCATATGATTATATTGTCAAGGAAGTGTCAAGAATGAATCCATGTTTTATTTTGATTATTTTTCCGTTGATGGGGGAAAATGAATACTATCTTTTATGTAACCACTTTGTTTAAATGTGGAATGTAATGCAGGTTTTATGATCTAATTCTCTAAAACACTAAACCTGAAAAGATCCTCAATGTGTAATCTTGTAATAACCGAAGATTATGTAAGGTTTAAGGATGGGGCCTTATAGTTGGTATCACAGGTCGGTTTAGATAACTTTAGGAGTTAGAATTTTATTAAATGATTATCCAAAAATATTTTTTTTATGGTCAAATTGAAGTGATATAGCATTTGAATATTACCATGTTTCTTCATATAAGACATGTTTGTTAAGAATGTTTTTTTATAGAGGAAACAGAACAGCTTTTCTGGGAAGGCATACAAAGGGAAATGACCTTTCAAATCAGTATCCTGATATGGTTAGAATCAGAACTAAACTGTTTGTTGCAGTGATGGCTCAGTTGAGTCAGGTGAAAAATGTTGGTTGTTTTTATTCATTATATTTTGGTGTTTTCAAAAATTAAAGAGGAGCATGAAGGAAATTTAAGGGTTATTTTTAAAACCTTGAAAGAAAACAAACTGTATGGAAAATTTAGCAAGTGTGAGTTTTGGTTACAAAAAATTTCTTTCCTTGGTCACATTGTTTCTAAAGATGGAATAATTGTGGATCCTGAAAAAACAAAAGATGTTGAATAATGTCCAAGACCCACAAATGTAACTGAGATTCGTAGCATACTTGGTTTGGTAGGATATTACCGAAGGTTTGTTAGAAATTTTTCATGGTTATCTAGTCTAATGACTAAGCTAACTTGGAAGGGTGTTAAGTTCATCTGGAAAAAAGAATGTGATGATTGTTTTTAGGAACTGAAAAGAAGATTGGTGAATGCTCCGGTTTTGGCACTACCTTCCAGAAATGGGGAGTTTGTTATCTACAACGATTCTTCATTGAAAGGACTTGGTTGTGTACTAATGTAGAATGATCATGTAATTTCTTATGCTTCACGACAGTTGAAAACTCATGAGGTAAATTACCCTACACATGATTTGGAATTAGCTGCTGTAGTTTTTTCTTTAAAAATTTGGAGGCATCATTTGTATGGAGTAAAGTGTGAAATATATACCGATCAAAAAAGATTAAAGTATATTTTCACTTAGAAAGAAATGAACATGAGATAGAGGAGATGTATAGAATTAATCAAGGAATATGATTGTACAATTCATTACCATCCGGGAAAATCAAATAAAGTGGCTGATGATTTGAGTCGAAAAAGTAATGCTTCATTAACAATGCTGCATTTGGAACGTGATACTTTGGTTAAGTATTTGATGAACATTGGCATTGAAGTTGTTGGTGCAGGATGTCCTTCGGTTTTGTTTCAGGTATCAGTGAAATCTTCTCTATCAGACAGAATCAAGCAAGCACAGAAGCAAGACAGTGAGTTGCAGAAAAAGGTAGAGTTGGTTCAGAAGGGTAAGTTGCCTGAATTCAACATTGATAATGATTGTGTTTTGCGATTTGGGAAGAGATTGTGTGTGCCTTGTGACTCATAATTGAAGAGATAGTTGTTATGTGAAACTCATAGTTCTCCGTTTTCAGTTCATCTTGGCAGTACTAAGATATACAGTGATCTTCGACTGTATTATTGGTGGGAAGGAATGAAAAGATATATTGCTGATTTTACAGTGAAGTGTTTGACTTGTCAAAAGGTTAAAGAAGAGCGACAGTAACCGAAAGGGATGATTCAGCCATTACCAGTGCTAGAGTGGAAATGGGAAAATATATCCATGGACTTCGTTGTGGGATTTCTGAAGACACCTCGAGGTAATAATGCAATCTGGGTTATTATTGATTACTTGACCAAATCTGCTCATTTCCTTGCTATACGATATAATTTTTCCCTAGATCAGCTTTCCCGTTTGTATCATATAGTGATAGTCAGGTTACATGGAGTTCCTCTCTCCATTGTATTTGATCGTGATCAATGGTTCACTTCTAACTTTTAGAAAGGCCTTCAGAAGTCGTTGGCTACTGAATAGCATTTTAGTACATCTTTTCATCCTCAATCAGATGGGAAGTCAAAACGAACAATTCAGATTTTGGAGGATATGCTACGTACATGTTCGATGGATTCTCAGGGAAGTTGGGACCAACATCATTCTTTGGATGAGTTTTCTTATAATAACAGTTTTCATTGTAGTATACAAATGGCACCATTTGAGGCATTATAAGGGAAGCAGTGTCGAACTCCAGATTTCTGGGATGAAGTGGGTGAAAGGATGCTGATGGGACCAGAATTGGTTGAGGAGTTGGGAGAAAAAGTTCATTTGATACAGAAACACATGAGCACAACTCAGAGCAGTCAGAAGAGTTATGCAGACAACAGGAGGGAAGATCTCTCTTTTGTGGTATGTGATCATGTTTTTCTCAAAGTATCATCATGGAAAAGTGTGATGCGGTTTTGTAAGAAAGGAAAGATGAGTCAAAGGTTCATTAGACCATATGAATTTCTGGAGAGAGTTGGATCAGTTGCATACCAAGTGGCTTTACCTCCGAGTTTATCTCAGGTACACAATGTTTTTCATGTTTCGATGTTGAGAAAGTATATGCCAGATCCATCGCATGTTTTGAGTCCAGAGGTTGTTCAGCTGGATGAGAACCTATCTTATGAGGAACAACCGGTCCAGATTTTTGACCAGAGGGAGTAAGTGTTACAGAATAAGGTGATTAATCAGGTAAAGGTTTTGTGGAAAACCACATGATTGAAGAGGCAACATGGGAATCTAAAAATGCAATGAGGGCTAAATACCCCCCCACTTATTTGATAAGTAAATTAATTGCGGGGACGTAATTTTCTAAAGGGGTGGAAGAATGTAACATACCATGTATGTAATGAATAATAGATATTTTTATCTTAGTATACTAATGAATAAGATAGTGTTCAGAGGCTTAAAATGAATATAAATCCAATCTTAAGCAATGAATACACTAATATTTTAAAAAGATTGCTTTACTGTCTTTTGATGGAAAACCATTTATAAATAAAACTTTTGACAATTTTATAATCTATATTTGTCAAAATAAACTTATTATTTATGATTGGGACATTGTAGTTTACAGTGGATATTTTTTTGGTATTTTTTCTGACAATGGTCATTTTTTAATGAATAGTGAAAAATACTGCATTTTACATCAAAACTGCTTTTTCATCTAATTTAATTATTTGGATAGATTATCTTTTGAATTGGTTTAAAGTTCAATTAGAATATATTTTTACCATTTAATCCAATAGTGGTAGTTGGAATTAATTTCACGTTGAAATTGGACTTAAACTAGTGTCAATCTTTTGATACTAGTTGTTTCATAAAAACACGCTATTTTCTCTGATAGCGTGAATTAATTATTAAATTAATTAATGTAACTTATATGTTTTGAATTTTTTAAAATAGTCATCATTTTTGAATTTGGAATATCAAATATATCTTAGGGTCATGGTTTGGTATTTTTTTTGAAAAACTTCAATTTTTGATGAATAGTGAAACCACTATGTGGTACTTAAAAAACTGATTTTTCGTTTAAATGAAATTTTACCACCTCTGTTTTTTGAATTTAAAAAATCTGACATACATGGTTGTCATTAAAAAGTAAAATGTGGTTCAATGGGATTAAAATAATTTTTTGGTGAATAGTAACTTTTATGTTTTTAATCGTGATTAGAGGTAATTATTGTAGTTTAAGGTAAAAATTATGTTTTAATAATATGAGATAAGCATGAAACATGTCCTACCCTTACTGGATGTTTCATGGCCGACCAGGACAATCCATGGGTCAACTTGGGGACCCCATGAAGCCACATTGGAAGGGAAATGACATTAATATCATTTTATTTAATGTTAAAGTAAAAATGACACAATCATGAGTTGTTTTACTAAAACAATTTTTAAATGGGGTTATAGAAGTCATATTTTTGACTATAAATTGTAAACGGAAAGATAAAATGATTTCCCACATCATAGTATTTTTATTATAATTTTTAGACATTATATATATTAAATTATTTATGACATCATGATGATGCAGTGATTACCTCATTAATGAACGATTTAAATAAAATGAAACAATAATGTAAATTCTAAGACCTACACTTGTAAAAAAACCTATTGGATGGGTATATTTATAACCCTTATCACCTTATCCTCTAATTATATCATTGTGGGACCTTTTAAATTGGAAAATCATTTTAAAATAAAGTAACATTTCTTTACTTTCCAAGAGTGCCCCTCCTCTCCTCTTATAAAAGGCCCCCAACTCTACATCATTAGCCACACTTCCAAATCCTTTGGCTCGGCAAATACCTACCCATTTAGTCTCTCCACATCTCTCTCTAACTCTTAGAAGCTTCACGTTGGGCATAAGTCTTCCCAAGGAAGCCTTTGAGCTCAAATCAAAGAGAGTTACTCGATTTTAATGTAATGTCTTAACTCGTGTTCTATTGTTTTATTTTGCTTCTCCAACCCCCTAAAATCTTTTTAATCATTTCTTTTGTAACAAAACCAGTATCTTCCATATAGTAGGATTTTTTTATAAAATGTATTCTAGCTAAACTTACACACACCTACATCTAATGGTTAATTAACATACTGTTTCTATGGATGTCGAATTTCTGCCTAACGAAACGATGATTGTTCAATATTCTTTTAATACCTTCAAATGTGGCCATTAAGATGTCATTATATTTATATATGTAATATAATATGTTTATGTTTTACTTAAGACTCTTTATTTTTCATTTATGGCATACCTTTATGGTTTCCATTATGGGTAAACGCGATATCTTCTTTTAGGAAGTGCAGACTACCACCCCATCAAAGTGATTTGATTCGTTAATGCCATATGTGGGACGTATAAAGGATGTAACTAATGATATTATATATGATATTATACTGGAATTATAATATAACTTTATTTCATTATGATTCCATTCCATAAAATATGAAATTGAATTGAAAGTAGCATTCATGCGTACGTACGACTTACCGTCTCCATGAACGGTGCATTTCATTTCTTATCCCCAAATGTAGCATACTATTATAAGTACATAGATATAATGGATATATATGATGTGTGTTACATATAAATTATTAATATAGTTCTGGAATTAAAATAAACATATCTCTCATTTAGTTTTATTTCCTGTAGTATGACATAGAAATGAAAGTAGCGTTCATGTGTTCGTACGGCTTAGCGTCTCAATAAATGGTGCATATCATTTCATACCTATAAATGATTATGAAATATTATAAATGCATGTATATAATGGCTATATATGATATATGGAATCTATATCATGAATATAATTCTTGTGGTAATGGATATTTGACTACGTGAACAAATTTTAAATATAAGAAGTTCACTTTTGACTCAAGTACCAAATATCGACAAAACAACCGTTATTAACATAAATGATTACGTAATGGTCATAACATAGTAATAAGTGATATAAAAGGAATAATTAACTTGACAAAGGTTCTTAAGCAAGTATAAATTAACAGAAGTTTATTATTCAGGACATTAAAGAACGACCAAGTCAAGTCGGACCCGAGGTAAGGGAACTTCTTAACCCAATTTCTGTTCATTGGGTTAATCTCCTACTTGAAAATTATGTGATGAAATTATTATGTCCTATTTTGTATCTGTACATTATTTATGAGTACTTATAGTTAATACACATAATAGATCTATTTTATTTAAAAAATGATCTTAGTATGGGACTTCGTCTCAATCTCCATTCATTGAGGCATATTTTGTTTTATACACAACTTTCTTTTATACGGTGTATAAACCCCGTTGGCTTTTACATTTATCCAAAAGGAATATTTTTTATATGACGCGTTTTACTAAATGACAAAAGGGAATTTTTTTGTCGTACGTATGCGGCGACAACGGCTTCTCCGCCGCCGTGACCATTATTTGAGTTTCGACTTCCTCTACAAGCCATACCTTTTTTTAGAGAAAAATAAATACCATGTTTTACTTTTATTTTATTTTGGTATTGAAAATGGTTTTCATAATGTTTTTATATCGACGTGTTGTATTGATATCTTATGATTGAAAGGCGGAAATGTTATGTTTCCTTATGCATGTTTTATGTGATACAATTATGTTTTGGTTCTTGGGAATTATTATGAAGACGAGTGGTTCCGTGATAAACTAAGGGTGGGTGAGCCCTATATAGCTATCCAATGCATTGGGTAATGAGAAGGAGTTAAACATTAAGGTTTCTCCAAAGAGATTTAGGGAATATACTTTGATGGGTATTCCAAACATAACCAAGAGGGTTACTCCCTACGTAAGAATGTTATGAATGCCTCAAGATAGCTTTATGCCTTATGATTTCTATGATTTATTCATGTTTTGATGAGGTATGTTTAAGTGCTTATGTTTTATGAATAGAGTATGTTTTCATTGATTCTAATGTATACATGTAGTCATGTTTCCATTCCATATTTTGATATCCCTTACTGAGCTTTTTATGCTCATCCCATGTTTTTGAAATGTTTTTCACAGGTCATGGGAATGGTACTTGATACGATGATAGTGTAAAGGAAGTGTAAAAAAAAATCCATATTTTATTTTGAATATGTTTCCGTTGATGAGGAAAAAATGAATACTATCTTATATGTAACCACTTTGTTTAAATGTGGAATGTCATGCAAGTTTTGTGATCGAATTCTCTAAAACTCTAAACCTAGAAAGATCCTCAATGTGTAATCTTGTAATAACTCAAGATTATGTAAGGTTTAAGGCTGGGGTCTTATACTATATGTTAGTCATATCATCAAAATCCACCTGTCATTAATATTAGGAAAAACTACCAATAAAATAAGATGAATCATACAATAAGGTAGATCATAAATATTGATAGAGCATTGAAGATCATCATTTGTCACACCATCTATAGGTATACATATCTAATCAAGAAATTAAACTAGAAATTTTTAATTATCTATTAATACTCTTTAAATAATTCTACATATAATTATTAAATATATATTTTTATATTTTCACCTTTTTAAACATAGTTGGGTATAATAAATAAGGCACATCTTAGCACATAAAGAATGACTAAAACAACCAAATATATAACACACACACACGTGCACAATCATGGAGTAAAACATGATATCATGGATCTATATCTGACATAGAACATCTACAGACCACAAGGTGTTCATGAAATTGAAGTAATTCCATTGTTTTCAAACCTCCTCCATCATTGGCTGATATTAGGGAAATGAAAAATAGTCCATCATGGATATTGGAACATTTTCTAATTACATAAGGTATGTTTACTATTAATTAATTACTACTGAAGGATTATTAATAAATTAAAAATTAGTTTTTATTCATATCATATTATAAAATTATGATTTGGTCTACAAGGTGTAGAAACATATACATAATTCCACTAAACATTCATAATACTATATGGTGGATTACATGAGACTGGCTACATCAAACAGAACAAACTCCAATCCAAGGAATGATCATCGACCATGCGATAGTTATCTATGTCCACTATGTAAAATTGATCAAAAATATTTATAACTAATTCCCATGATTCAAAATTAATTTAAAATAACTTAATTATAATTTGTTAACTATTTATAAGGAATGTCAAATATAATTTTAATGTTATATTTTCTAAAATGATTACGGGGCATCACAACCTCATCAGAACCCATGCCAATAAAAAAGAAAGGTCCTTAATACGCTTACAAATTCATTATAGTCAAAATCTATATCATACAATAATATTTTGAATTCTAATTTAGTGAAATTAAAATTTTCCAGTATTTAATAAAATCCTACCATGTGATGTAACTTGGTCATAATGTCATCCAATAGAGTTAGACAACTATCAACACACTGTTGATTCTAAGATGATAAAAATATTCAAATCAATTATATGATATTATGAATATTTTATCTAAACTAAAAAACAAAATTAATGGATCATTATGGGACATACCATCAATGAAATTTCTCTTCAAAAACACATTTTCAAAATCAAAAGACAACATCTTTCTATCTTGACCTGCAACCTCTTCATTATCTGACAAATCCATCATGATATAATGAAAATTTGATCAATTATCTAATTTTGAACATGTAATTGATCAATAGGTGACCATGATGATTAAACTAAAGAGGGTATAAGTTGAATTTAGATAGAATTTTCCAAGACATACCTACAGGATCAACCTTGATTAATGGCATAGAGATCCACCTGTCTATGAGGAAGAGGGAGGATATGATCAATGTAGAATGCAGGTTTTCTCATAGATCCTTCATTATTAATTGATAGAGAAAATATTTTTCAATTAATTTACGTTGATTAGCAGTGTTTTAAATCCCAAAAACGTGTTACTTTAAGATGAATTGTTGCATTTTAATGATATTGGTAATATTTTGAGCATAATAGTAAAAATGGCCCATTTTGTATTTTTAACTGTTTTAAATTATTTCTGTATTTTGTCCATAACATTTTCTTCACTAATCCAAATTGAAATATTCATTCCTTTCTAGAGTCCAAAAACTAGGGATTCATTTCATCCTTTTGGGCCAAAATCTTAATAGGTAATATGGAAGCTCAAAACATTCTCACAAGTGGGAGCATGAAAATTGTTTACAGACCATCCATGTTTTTGTGTGGGGTCCCTAACACATTCATGGTGGGACCAATTTTTGTAACATTCAGTGAGTGGACACGCAAGGAGTTTTTTATTATATTTATTTAGGGAAGGCCATGGGAATTGGCCATTTTAAGGGTTATTAAAGAATCCTAATGCGGAGTTTTGCGATTTGGAATGTCTGACTGGACAACATAAAACATGATAGTAAAACGAGCATAACTCTCGGAATAATTGTCCAAATCAACTGAGCGTTTTAGGGAAAAAAACCAAGAACATTATGAAAAACATTAAAGAAGGATGAAATGCATGAAGATGAAATATAATGGGGCTAAAGTGCGTCATTATTCTGGGGAAAAACTCTAGCTATAAAATAAAGAGGGCTTCTCCCTCTCAATACATCTCTCATTCCTTCCCATTCCTTCTGGGACACCATGGTGGAAAACTTTTCAGCATTCTATTTTATTTCATTTATTTTTCATAGTTTTTAATGCATTATTATTCCCCATTCATCTCGATTACCCTTACCATGGTGGGGTAAACATTTTGAGTAATTGGGGAATGTTTTTTTTCTATTTTGTAATGCATGAGTTCATGGACATAATTGAATGAAATTTTTTTCTTCATCAAAGTTGTTCTCAATTTCATATAGCAGATTTTATTATCAAGTGTGATCATTATTGAATTTTAATTCCTTTATTGTTTTATCATTGGTAAAATAATAATTATCTCCATCCACTAATTTCTGGTTTATATACGATGGAATATTCTGGGAATTAGTGGTGAAGTACTCGATGATCGCCAGTACGTGTAAAAAGGGTAGTGAATGTTCTTGATTTTTTGGGATAAACAAGACCCGGTCTAGTGTTGCTCATTTTCAATTTAGGGAAATCAGTACAAATATTTTTCACATGGATGGAGAGTTTACCAAACCGAGATTTTGGTATGGTTTTCTCTCACCATCATAATTTCATAAAGGATGTGAGGACAAAAATGATTTTGGAAACTCACTTTAATAAACTAAAAAGAAGAGGTTTGAATTATATTGAACAATGATAGAATTAAAATTAAGAAACCAACCCCAACCTCATCAACCTTTTCATATCATATTTTTCAATCATTTGAATTATAATTTCCCCTCAATCATTTTCTAAAAAAACAAACACTTTTTCTCTCATCTAAAAGTGACAAAAGGTTTTGTGTGAAATTATCTTCCGAAACATCCTAGGTCAACCAAAGTAAAACATTTTAACTTACGAAATAATTTCTTAATCATGACCTAAAATAGGCATGTGTCAAACATGGATCTGTTATCGGGGTGTCATTGCAACAATTTAATTGAAAATATTTGACTTTCTCTAAATTTAAAAAAAAAATTACCTTGTTAACATGTTTTTTTTCAAATGATTTTTCTTTACTTCATAGAAAAAATACCCAAAAGTGTGAGAACCAATTGATTCATCACCTTAGCCTATAGAGTATAGAGTTTCTTTCAAGGCTAAACAAATTTGGGGAGATAGAATCCAAATCATCAAGGAGGATGAATTCAAGGATCTCATTCAAAACTATAAAGAGAACATTGAATACCCAGTGTTGGAGGAATTGGCAAAATAATTAATTGAACATCCAGAGTATTTTACAGAATTTTATCATGAAATGGTCAAAGTAAAACACCAAGAAGAAGAAGTTCATAAGTATATTGTATCCCAATTTTATAGATTTAGTCAAACATGTCAAAACCTAGAGACCACAGTATATTGGATTTTTGAAAAAGTACATGCATCCGAAGATCACCAAATCAAGCTAGAACAAGAACCAGAACTAGAGAAATTGATTTAACAATTATCCCTACAAATCCTTCAAGTTGAGGAACCAATGGATGCCTTGATGAAATGAAAATCGGATCCCTTGATCCCAACTCAATCAATTTTTGAGGAGATTAATGAAGGATATTTATCTATTGAAATACATATGGGAGATCAAAAAGATCTGTTTATCTTCTCAAATGAGTTTGAGAAACTACTTGATCTAAATATTCCTCGTAATGTAGAAGATTCAGAAACATTGAAGGATTAAACCACACTAGAAGTTAAATTGGAAGAGAAAACTAGGATTCTGGATACCGACCTCTATTTAGAGAAATTCAACTACAAGTGGAACCTCCCATTGAAGAAGAAATTGATGGAAAACCAACTCAGGGAGATAACCTTTTCATAAACTCATTATATTTTGATTTTGTTGAAACTGAATTGAGTATTACCTCCTCTTGTTATAATTTTTCAGAATCCACCAACAGTTGTATTTCCATAGAGTGAGAATATACATCTGAAGAGGAACATATGGTGCTCCCCAGAACTATTAAACATTTATTGGATGAAGTACTTGAGAAGATCAAAGTGGATTTTCAGGAGTAAAATTAGACACAAGCTATTAATTTGAAAGGGAATAATATGATATTGATTCTTCATGAATAAATATTTTTTCAAATAGAATTAAACTCTTAAATTCCCTTTGATTTTTCCAGTGATATATCATACCTTGAACAACCAATGGAGAATAAATTAGATGTTGTTCTACCAGAACCCAAGATATAAGAGGACTCATTAATTTTTCTAACCCCACCATGCATGTTGTATCTCATTAAAATGTGGGTGGACATGGTGTATTTGATCGATTGAGTCCTTGTGAAAAAGGAATAAGTTCATCCTTTATTGAATATTTTTTGTTGGATGATGAGGAAGAAACTTCACTGACAATCAGATTAGGGATAACCGGTTTGAACTTCCCCTCTGAAGGTAGTCAAAACCCAGGGACCACTTGGGGGATTAAACCATGATTTATCTTTCTATTATAATTGTATTTCTACTTTTTTCTTTTAATAAATATCTTCTTTTTTCTTTTGTTTTTTTTATTATTAGGTTTTCAGAGTGCAACAAATAGGAGATTAACTCAATGTTGCACTAAAAATAAATCAGGCCGTATCTCTCCATTATAGTTGATTGTAGTGATCAATTTTAAAATTTTCTTACATGTTAAATCCTCTTGAATTCATTGAGTACACTACATCATTTAAGTGTGGGGGAAAGAATCTTTATACTTTAGGATTTTAATTTTATGTTTGCTTAAAAAAATCAATGTTTCTCATATTTTATTGTGTTTATTTTTCAATTTTTAGTGTGTTTTTAATCTTTTCATCTGAAATGATTATCATTACCATTTTTGAAACCCTTGTCAATGAGTGAAGAAATATATTGCTTGAAACTGAGCATAAATGAATGCTGAAATGACTGTTTTTGATGTTCAAATATTTTGGAAAATCATGAAAAGAACACTGATTTTTGAACCCAATGCCATATTTCACTGTCTATATCTTTAAAATTACTTTTCTGTGAGGCTTCTGACAAATTTTTTCATATTATTTTCATTCACCTCATTTCTTGAAGGAACCAGACCATGTTTTCTTTAACCAGAATTTGATTTTTTTCCTTTCAAAACTTGAGGTTTTTGGGTACATGTGTTTTAAATTATTGAGGCCTTTATTTGATTTTAATCCCCCTTTTCAATAATCCTTTTCATTTTGTCCCAACTTATACATTAATCAATGTATTCCCAAGTTTCCATGAACAACCTTTTAGGTTAGCCACGTTACAAGCCAATTTTCCCTATCTAACCTGTTCATTAAGTGAAATTGCATGATCTAGTTGAAATTAAGTGTGAGGGATGATGTCTTGTGGTGTACTAACTCATTAAGGGATACTACTGGTGAAATATAAAATTTTTAATAGATGATGTATCTACTGAATATTTCATTTTGGTAAAATTTGTGCCATTCTGGATCATTCATGAAAAAAATAAGTTATTCCTTTTTAGAGTTTCCAAAGTAGAATGAAAGTTATGCCTATTTGAAGCAGTCATGAAAAAAAATTATGTTTGAGAATGATTTTTTTCTAGTGAAATGATAAATGGAATGAAATTTCTTTGAGTTATCATGATGATGGAGCCGATTTTCTACATTGTGGAAGAGAAGGAGACCATACTTGAGTGAAAATTAGAATCATTCAATTTTTCTTCACAAAGAGCCAAGTATTCCCTTTTTAGCCTAAAAATTTATTACATCTAAATCCTACCAACCGAAGGCCACAGAACAACCATAAAAATGACATCATGAGAAACACATGTCTTTGAATCACATCGAGTAGAGAAGTAGGAATTTATCAAGCTTATGGAGACTCTTTTGTGATTTTGTATGATAATAGACTTATTGGGCATTTAAATTTGTGAGATGAGATAAATATCACGTGAGGTTGGTGTTATGTCTGAATGGGATAACAAATGAAGTGGAAATATATTAGATAATCTAAAATAGAGAACTTGAAATTATTGATTTTTATGAGAAATGATGTCATTTTTTTCTTGGTATGGATTTGGTAGATCTAATTGGTATCTGTTCTGTATTTTATTTGATTTGATATTGATGATTACTTGTCCAGGAGTCCATGTTCTAAGTGTGGGGGGATTGATAGAGAAAATATTTTCAATTAATTTTCGTTGGATATAATTGTTTTAAATCCCACCAAATTTTTACATTAATATCAATTACTACATATTTATGCTATTTGTGACATTTTGAGTTTAATAGTAAAAATGGACTATTTAGGATTTTTAAATATTTTAAATTATTTCAGTATTTTGGCCGTAACGTTTTCTACACTAATACAAATTGACATAATAAACCTTTTACATACTATACACATATAGGTATTCATTTTATCCATTTTAAACAAAATCTGAAATAGTCATATGAAAGCTCAAAAGAATATCACAAGTGAGAGCATGAAAACTGTTTACAGATCTGCCATGTTTTGGTGTGGGATTCCTAAATCTTTCTTGGTGGGCCCAATTTTTGTGAAATTTTATGGGTGGATTCTCAATGAGTTATATAACATCTTTAAAGAATGGATGGACACAATAAGTGGCCATTTTATGTGTTATTAAAGTATCCTACGGCGGAGTTTTGCGATTTGGTGAGTTAGACTAGGTAGAAAAAATTGTCATAGTAAACCAGTCATAACTCTCGGAATTCTTGTCCAAATCTGCTGAAATATTTAGGGGAAACTCCCATGAAAATTAAGAAAAACAATTAAAGAAGGTTAAAATCCGTGAAGATTTCATTTAATAGGAATACAATACATCAACATTCCGGTGACAAATTCTGGCTATAAAAAGAGAAAATATTATCCCTATCATGGCATCTCTCATTCCATCCCAATCCTTATAGGACACTAAGGAAGATAAATATTCGGTATTATATTTTATTTATTTTATTTTTCATAGTTTTTTAATGACTAATTCTTCTCCATTCATCTTGATTACCTTTACCATGGTTGAGTAAAAATTTTGAGTGATTGAGGAATGGTTGGTTTTCTATTTTGTAATGCTTGAGTTCGTGGATGTAATTGAATGAAACTTCATTCTTCCTAAATGTTTTTTTCAATTTCATATTATATATTTTATTATCATGTGAAATCATTCTTGAATTTTAATTCTATTATTTATTTTTTCCTTGGTAAAATAATAATTAACTCCCTCCACTAATTTCTGTTTTTTATACGATGGAATATACCGAGAATTAGTGGTGAAGTACTCGACGATCGTCAGTCAATGTAAAACGGGTAGTGAAGTTTTTTATTTTTTTAGATAAATAAGAACTGATCGGGTATTGACCATTCCAATTTAGGAAATTCGATAAAACTATTTCTCACATGGATGGAGAGTTGACCAAACCATGATTTTTGTAAGGTTTTCTCTCACCATTATAATTTTACCATGGAAGTGAGAAAAAAACAATTATGGAAACTCACTTTAATCATCAAAGAAGATGAGGTTTGAATAAAATTGAACAAGGATATCATTACAATTAGGAAACTGACCCCAACCTAATCAATCTTTTAATATCATATTTTCCAATCATTTGAATTTTAATGTCCCCACAATCATTTTCTAAAAAAACATAGCATTTTTACCTCGTTTATAAGTGAAAAATCGTTTTCTTTGCACTAATCTTCAAGAGACATCTTAGGTCAACAAATTTACTAAATTTTAAATTAGGAAATAATAGTTTTTTTACACCCTATGATAGGTGTGCGTCAGTAATCACTTATAACCAACCCAAATTTAAGGGAAGTCAATGATGGGGGAATATATAAGGATGTGACCAAATAATATCAATATATTAACAATGATGGGATGTGTATAGGGAACCTTGGTTTCTAAAAACGCCAAGTCACCCCAAATATGAGCCTCCCAATATTCCCTATCAAATGGGCAATGATAAATACTAGGATTTATACATTATGTATCCTCAACAGCTTTCTAGTGAATGGTTAATGGGTAGTTTTGAATATTTTTGAGGTAGCAAGGAATCTATCCACCCCATTAGTTAACAAGAGGCTATTTCAGTAGACTTGGAAGCTATGACCTATTATTACTCAATTATGGTGCCTTAATTACACCACTAAAACCCCTGTCATGTCCAAAATAAACTCATTAGGACGATAAAACCTAAATAATAATTATTTTACTCTTGTTTCACTTATTGGACCATCCAACAGGAGATAAGTATATGATTCCTCAAAAATTCACAACCCAAAATGACATAGGTTATTGAAATTGTATAGTTATTAAAGGGTATCAAAGGGTAAATTAAAATTTAATCAACACATTAGAAATAAAAAATAATCAAAAATCATAGATGAAGGATTCATGAATATAAAACCACGCTATATATAAAATTAATGATAAATTAGTACCTTTTGTATAGATATTTAATTCATTGTTATTCATTCATATGGTTGATGAAGATCACACAACGATAGTGATGTAAATATATTATCCTTAGTGTATC
This sequence comes from Viscum album, assembly GCA_963277665.1. Classification (NCBI taxonomy): domain Eukaryota; kingdom Viridiplantae; phylum Streptophyta; class Magnoliopsida; order Santalales; family Viscaceae; genus Viscum; species Viscum album. Next base: position 963,172,401 of record OY728163.1, on the reverse strand, counting down.
CACTAGATGACATGAATCTCTGAAAAAATGTTAAATATTCTATTACCTTCCATGACATCCTTGGGTCTCATGATAATAATTATAATAGGGAGAGAATGAAAGAGAGACAGAGAGAGGTAGAGAGATTTGGGTAGTGGAAGAATTGAGAATAGATCAAGAAATGATCATACCACTAAACAGAAAATTTAGAAGCATTTATTTAATCCCTCACTGAGACTTCCTAATAGGATTAATATAGTAATTTGTAACACAATTCATGAGTAAATCTATCACCGTCCATGTATACCATGAGCGAATGTACTGTTTTTCCTTCTAAACATTTTATCTTATAAAACATCATATTTAATGATAGCCAACCTAGAATATTTTCAAAAGAAATTTCTTATCATGTGGATTCTCATAAAATTACAGGATACAAGGTGTATAATAAAATAAGATACAATAGATCATGATTTATCCTATTGTAAAATAATATTTAGCAAAGGCAGTAACATGATCTCTCATTGCATGACATAAGATATTCCATTTTCATCACTTATGATGTAGCTATATTGTAACACCCAAGACTTTTATGTTATATAAATCATCAAAGGAATCTTTTTCTACACAACACTTTCTTGGCTTGCTTTACACGCAATCGCGACCTTCCTCGATAGCTTGCGTCGTACGCAATACCGAGTTTCACTAAACAACAATATGCTATTAAAACTAGCCGTTATGAATAGTAATAACCACTTTTTGAAATTTTATAAATTTTATTTTTCAAAATGGACTTCATTTTTGGACTCAGAATATCGAAATTAGCCTAGGGTGAAATTTTGGTATTTTTCTGAAAACTTTCAATTTTTGATGAATAGTAAAACCACTAAGTGGTAGGTTAAAAACTGAATTTTGCATAAAACTTAATTTTACCGCTTCTGTGAATGGAATTTCGAAAATCCGACAGACACGGTTGATATCAGTAAGTAAAATGTGGTTCAATGAGATAAAAATAATTTTTGGTGAATAGTAACTTTTTACTTTTTTTTACCGCGGTTAATTGTAAATAGGGTAACTAAGGGTAAATATGATATTAATATTACCCTAACACATGTCTTAATTCTATTGGACAAGTGTAATTCGACCAAAAACAAACTTAGGAATAAAATATGACCATTTAGGCCCACTTGGATTAGATTAAGACATTTATTATTAATTTATTTAAAGAAGGGTTAAAGTAGTTAAAATCAAAGTTTAATAAGTAAATCATTTTTAATATGGGGTTATATATAAGATAAATTCGATTGTAAATATTCATTAGAAAGATAAAAATATTTACTACATGATGGTATTTTATTTGTAATTTTTAGACATCAAATAATTTAATTTATTTATGACACAAAGATGATGCAGTAATTATCTTGTTAATGAAATATTGACATAATTGATGTTATAAACACAAAAATAAATGTAATTTGAGACTTTTTATGAATTAAACTAATTTTCTAGGTTACTATGATATATTTGTGTTGATTTAATCAACTTGGTTCGAACATATAATTCTGTTATGACTTTCACAAAAATCATATATCAAATTGTGTCAAAATTGACACAAAATAGTTTTTAAATCAAATATTATATTATTAATTGTTATTTTATTCATAAAAATCTAAGGTTCGGCCAAATGACTTATATAAGGATATATATATTAATAATAAACAATTTGGGGTTGGTTTGGCATGTTATAGTAAGTGTATTAACCATATAGTGAAAGAAAACAAAAAGACACGGTAAAAGTTAAATTAATTAACTTAGAGTTAAATCTAATTGATAAGGTTAAAATAATACCCTAAACTTGTCTAAATCCTATTGGTTGATAGGATTTCGACCCATACCCACTTTAGCTTCTAAATATGACCCTTTGGAACCATTATAAACCGATTTTGACTTTAATATAAAATAATATTTCGAGATATTCCTAAGGTGCCCCTCTCCTCCCTTATAAAAGGGCACCTCCTCCCCATCCTCCTCACACCAATTTGAGCACTCAAGCTCGGCCAACCCCTGCCATTCTCTCCTCTCCACTTCCCTAGAATAATCCTAGAGGTCCTGGTCTTCTCCAAAGGCCAATCTTAGTTCCTTAAGTGGAGGATTCAAAGAGGCGTTCCAAAGAAGAGGTAATATCCATTACCGATCTTTTCAATTTCTTTCTTCTTCAACTTCTTCTTCTTTAGTTGTTTCATGATAAAGTAATAACATCAGTATTACTTATATACTGATATGTTATTATAAATATGAAACAACCCTAATTCACCTTCTATCCATCCTACGGAAAAATGAAATCATCGCGCGTGCGTACGTACGAAATACCGTCTCCACGCCGTGGTGTAATCTATTTTCCACCATCACCTTACAAGGATGGGTATAATGGTGTAATGAGTAACTATATATGATTATTATGAAGTAATATTGATACTGAAATAATATATATATACTCCAATACAATTCCACGATCATAGGAACGATATCATCACTCGTGCGTACGTACGGAATACTGTCTCCACGATGTGATGCGACTCGTTCTACATGATCTTCATTTCATAATGATTATATAAATGAATTGAATGAATGAATATGGTATATACTACAATAATACCATTATGGAAATGAATTATCTATAACCTAAAGATAAGAATAAGAATTTATTCGACAAAACACGCATAAGAACAAAAAGTTATAAAGACCCGAGTAACAAGTAACAATGAAATATTACTAACAAGAAGCTAATAATATGACCATATATGATCTCATATCAATATGTATGATTCTGGAATAAGTCAATAACATTATTTAAACCATTATACAGGAGCTTTGGACACGAACAAAGCAAATCAGACCTAAGGTAAGGGAAATATCACAATCTCATTTTTATCCGAGATTGTTTATTCGTAAGTATTTACTGGGGTGTATTTTATCATCCACATCCATGTCCCCTAAATATGTAATATTGTTTCCATCCACTTGCAATAGTTTAAATCCAATTTACCCTTAAGTGAGTTTTTATTAAAGAATATGAAAGGAATCTTTTGTCGTTTTTCCGTACGAGGTACTTTTTGACTTTTCCGACAAAAGTACGAAGAATGTTTTTTTAACTTATACGGCATGAATGGATTTTTAAAAAATTACTTCAAAGAAGCTTCCTTTACAAGTTTTCAAGTTTATTTTTAATCAACTTATTTTATTTTAAAGTTGTATGACATGTTATGAAAGGAAAAATGTTTTTGAAGAAGAAAGGATATTTTCCTCAAGAATGGAGTTCAAGTGTTTTATCAAAATTATTTTCCATCTAAGATAATAAAGGGTTATATTTTTATCCCTATTATTACATTGATTTGATCATGTTGTGATGGAATTATTTTTATGAATTCCTTTATCTTATATGAATTGATTTATGATGTCATGATGTTTCAAGAATCCCATTTTTGTTACTTGTGTTATGCGATGATGTATGTTTTATGATTATGTGGCACACATAAGAAAGGATTCATTATAAGATGGGTGGGACCTATATCTCCCTCCAATGCATTGGGTAAAGACTTTATATCTCATGAGATAGACATGGCTGGAACGGAAGGTTATTTCGGTTCAGTGATACAGGACTGAAACGAGGAGTGAACTCGGTTCAGAAAGGGACTTTTTCCACTAAGATAGTCTTGGAAATGAGTCATGACTAACAAGAAATGATTTTCCATGATTATGTGTGCATGCCACAAAGTTTCAAGTTTTATGTTATGATTATGGGGATCTCATTTTCACTTCTATGATTTATTCCATGTTAAGATAGTATGATCTCTTTTGCAGGTTTTGATTTTCAAAAAGATATGATATGATTTTTATTTCCTTTATTTGCCCTTGCTGAGCATTTGAGCTCACCCTTTTATGTTTTCTTTTCCCCAGGTCAGGAAGATGGATATTAAGTAGAATATGCTAAAAGGGACCCTAGATATGATGAAATAAATGGGAGACACTGTAGAATATTTATGAACCAGTTGTTTATGTTTCCCAGTTTCTAAAGACACTATACCTATACGGTCCTTTGTGGTTTTGTCATATGTTGTAATAAGTGTGCTTCAATTTTGAAGTATTAACAATGTATGTAAAGTGTGGGTTGTTATAGTTGGTATTAGAGGAAAGGTATAGTCAACCATTGGAAACTAGGATGTGAAAGCCTTAGTAAGAACCCTAAGGATAAGTCTAAGCATAGAACACAATCTTAGTGTTTTAGAAATGGCCTTGAATAACCTAGGATAAGACCATATGCATGAAAATTTTATTCTTGAATTATGTGGTTTCCTATTATAATTAGTGTTTCTCACACTATTCTTCTTGGTTTTAGTCAATGGCTGGAACCCTAAGGAACCGTGTTAATGCGGAATGCGATGGGCAATGCAATGATTGTCCCCCTGAGCAACCAAACGATATGGGAGCTGGAATGCAAAATCTTGTAGCCATGCTCACACAACTTTCTCAAGCTATGAATCATGCAGGATTTCCATACGAGCAAAGGAGGGAGCAAAATTCTGTTGAATCCTTCATGAGGCAGCGTCCACCTTCTTTCAGCGGGTCTATTGATCCATTAGTTGCTGAACAATGGATTAGTACTACTGAAAAGATATTTTCAGTTCTTCAATGTTCTGAACATGATAAAGTCATCCTAGCAGTGTATCGTTTGGAAGGAGATGCTGATCAATGGTGGAATCTTGTTAAGAATACGAGGCAAAGGGATGAAATTGAGTCTATGGAATGGGACGAGTTTAAGAACTTATTTTTCAATAAGTACTTCCCTCGTATTCTCCGAACAAAGATGGAGAAAGAGTTTCTTGAACTGAAGCAAAGGGATGATGAATCTGTTGGTACCTATGAAGCAAATTTTACAAGACTTTCAAGGTATGCTTCTGGTATTATTATCCAACCTGAGAGTAAGATCGATCGATTCTTTAGTGGCTTAAAACCAAGTCTTCGAAGGGCGTTAGCCATAAGGGACTTCAATAGCTACGAGGAAATCGTTCGATGTGCTCTCAAAGTTGAGATGGATATTGGAGTAACCCATCAGTCACATGGGTTTGATAAGAAGAGGAAGATGGAATTCAAAGAAAAATCTAAAGAGCACACGGAAAAGAAGATGAGCTTTTCCTTATGCTCAAAGTGTGGAAAGAAACATGGAGGGAGTTGTCTTAAAGGGACAAGTAAATGTTTTAAATGTTGAAAGGAAGGTCATCGGGCATTTGAATGCCGTGATAATGGGAAGAAGATGTCTAATGATGAAAACAAAGGAAGGGATACACAAAATGAACCTACTACACTTCAATGTTTCAAGTGCAAGGAGATGGGGCATTATACCAATCAATGCCCAAATCCAAGGGTTGATGATGATGGTCGACGTCAACAAAATCTTAAGGCTAAAGACAAAGGAAAGTCACATGCAATTTCTATCAGCGATGTGGAGTACGATAACGAAGTGGTGAAAGGTACACTTACCATCCACTCTAAAGTAGCAAATGTTTTATTTGATTCTGGATCCACCCACTCTTTTATTTCTGAAGAATTTTCTAAGGGTATCACCGTATTACCTCAACAATTAGATGTTGAGTTAGCTATGACAACGCCTAATGGAACATCAATCGCATCAAAAGTTTATAATTCTTCTCCGATCGAAGTTTGTGGGAAAGTGCTTCCTGCAAATCTTGTGATCCTTCCTATAGTGGAATTTGATGTGATTCTTGGCATGGATTGGCTTTCTTTATACGGAGCTCATATCAATTTCCAAAGAAGGGAAGTCACATTTCATATTCCAGATCAATCTACGATCGTCTATCAATGCAAGGATGAATATAACCTTCCAGTGGAAATTTCTTCCATCTTATGGGTATTTATTCCACTAAATTAAGGTTATTTATCTCAAATAGTTGGTGAGAAACTCACGATTAAGAATATGCCCATTGTACGGGAGTTTGATGATGTCTTTCCGGATGAATTACCGGGTCTTCCACCAAATCGTGAAGTTGAGTTTTCAATAGAACTCATACCGGGTGCTTTGCCTATTTCAAAGACACCTTATAGAATGGCCCCAATTGAGTTGCAGGAATTGAAGAAGCAACTCCAAGAGAATCTTGATAAGGGATTCATACGCCCTAGTGCGTCACCTTGGGGAGCACCTGTTCTATTTGTTAAGAAGAAAGATGGATCAATGAGACTCTGCATTTATTATCGAGAACTTAACAAGATCACTATCAAGAACAAATATCCTCTTCCACGCATTGATGACTTATTTGACCAACTACGCGGAGCTCAATACTTTTCCAAGATTGATCTTCGTTCAGGGTATCATCAATTAAGGGTCAAAAGGGAGGATATACCAAAGACGGCTTTCCGTACAAGGTATGGACACTATGAATTTATAGTGATTCCATTTGGTCTTACTAATGCCCATGCTATCTTCATGGATCTAATGAATAGAGTCTTTAGAGACTATCTTGATCAATTTGTGGTAGTCTTTATAGACGATATTCTTGTCTATTCAAAGAGCAAGGAAGAGCATGAAGATCACTTGAGAATTATATTGAAGACCCTGGGAAAGGAGAATCTTTATGCCAAATTTACCAAGTGTGAATTTTGGCTTCAAAAAGTTGCATTTTTGGGTCACATAATCTCAAAAGAGGGGATATCTGTGGATCCAGCAAAAATAGAGGTTATCGAAAGATGGTCGAGACCAACAACAGTAACTGAGATCCGAAGTTTTCTTGGTTTGGCTGGATATTATCGACGTTTTGTAAAAGATTTTTCACGATTATCTAATCCACTCACCAAGTTGACTCGGAAAGGAGTTAAGTTTGTTTGGACAGAGGAATGTGAAGAGAATTTCAAGGAGTTGAAAAGAAGGTTATCCAGTGCACCTGTGCTCACACTGCCTTGTAGTGGAGAAAGGTTTGTGATCTACAGTGATGCATCCAAGAAGGGATTGGGGTGTGTTCTTATGCAAAATGATATGGTGATAGCTTATGCCTCACGACAGTTGAAAATCCATGAGCAAAATTACCCAACACATGATGTGGAGTTGGCTGCGGTAATATTTGCATTAAAGATTTGGAGGCATTACCTTTATGGTGAAAGGTGTGATATTTATACTGATCATAAAAGTTTAAAGTATATTTTCACACAAAAGGAGTTGAATATGCGTCAAAGAAGATGGTTGGAGCTGATTAAGGATTATGACTGCTCAATCCATTACCACCCTGGGAAAGCAAACAAGGTGGAAGATGCATTAAGTCGACAAGACCATTCTAGTTTATCCATGATGAGGATCACAAAAGATCCAATATTTATGGATTTACAAAGGATGGATCTTGGAATTATAATGGAAGGGGAAAAATCTTATCTTTCTCAAATTAATGTCCAACCATCTATACATGTGAAGATTAAAGAGGCACAGAAAGAAGATGTCGAGTTACACAAGAAGGTGAGAAATGTTCCTGAATTCAACCTTGATTGTGATGGGATAATAAAGTTCAGGAATCGGGTTTGCGTTCCTCCCATCCCCGAATTAAAGAATGAGCTGCTGGATGAGGCTCATAGTTCATCATTCTCTATTCATCCTGGAAGCACGAAGATGTATAGGGACCTGAAAGAGTACTTCTGGTGGGATGGCATGAAAAGAGATGTTGCTGAATATGTCTCTCGATGCTTGGTTTGTCAACAAGTTAAAGCTGAGAGACAGAAGTCTAAGGGGATGTTACAACCATTACCCATACCCGAATGGAAATGGGAAAACATCACTATGGACTTTGTCACAGGACTTCCTAAAACATCCAAAGGCAATAATGCTATCTGGGTCATAGTTGATCGTCTTACAAAGTCCGCACACTTCATTGCTATTAGAGAGGATTTCTCTCTAGATCAGCTTGCCAGGATATATGTAAAGGAAGTGGTAAGATTGCATGGAGTGCCACTTTCTATTATATCTGATTGGGATCCGAGATTTACCTCGAAGTTCTGGCGAAGTCTTCAGCATACTCTGGATACAGAGTTGAGTTTCAGTACTGCTTATCATCCCCAGACAGACGGTCAGTCTGAGAGAACAATTCAAACCCTAGAAGATATGTTGAGAGCTTGCTCTATGGATTTCAAAGGAGGTTGGGATCAACACCTACCTTTGGTGGAATTTTCTTATAATAATAGCTTTCACTCCAGTATTCAGATGGCACCTTATGAAGCTCTCTATGGAAAGAAATGCAGGACTCCAACTTGCTGGGATGAAGCTGGGGAAAGAAAGCTGTTAGGACCTGATCTCGTTGATGAAATGGCAGAAAAGGTCAGATCTATTCAACAACACATAAGAGCAGCTCAGAGTCGACAGAAAAGTTATGTCGACAACCGAAGAAAAGACCTAGAGTTTGAAGTGGGTGATAAAGTGTTCTTATGAATATCTCCCTGGAAGAGGGTTATGATATTTGGAAAGAAGGGGAAGTTGAGCCCTAGATATATCGGTCCTTTCGAAATACTGGATCATGTTGGGAAGGTAGCTTACCGATTGGCGCTTCCACCGAATCTCTCTCAAGTTCACGATGTGTTCCATGTATCTCTCCTGAGAAAGTACATACCGGATCCTTCTCATGTACTCAGCTCAGAAGTTGTACCGCTGGAGCAAGATCTTTCTTATGAAGAACAGCCGATAGAGATTCTGGATCGTAGCGAAAAAGTCCTACGAAACAAGACCACTCGCTTGGTGAAAGTTTTATGGAGGAACCACCAACTTGAAGAATCTACATGGGAGCTTGAGGATATGATGAGGGAGAATTATCCTCATCTGTTTGTTACAAAGTGACGAATTTCGAGGGCGAAATTATTTTTAAGGGGGGTAGAATGTAACACCCGAGACTTTTATGTTATATAAATCATCAAAGGAATCTTTTTCTACACAACACTTGCTTGGCTTGCTTTACACGCAATCGTGACCTTCCTCGATAGCTTGCGTCGTACGCAATACCGAGTTTCACTAAACAACAATATGCTATTAAAACTAGCCGTTATGAATAGTAATAACCACTTTTTGAAATTTTATAAATTTTATTTTTCAAAATGGACTTCATTTTTGGACTCATAATATCGAAATTAGCCTAGGGTGAAATTTTGGTATTTTTCTGAAAACTTTCAATTTTTTATGAATAGTAAAACCACTAAGTGGTAGGTTAAAAACTGAATTTTGCATAAAACTTAATTTTACCGCTTCTGTGAATGGAATTTCGAAAATCCGACAGACACGGTTGATATCAGTAAGTAAAATGTGGTTCAATGAGATAAAAATAATTTTTGGTGAATAGTAACTTTTTACTTTTTTTTTACCGCGGCTAATAGTAAATAGGGTAACTAAGGGTAAATATGATATTAATATTACCCTAACACATGTCCTAATTCTATTGGACAAGTGTAATTCGACCAAAAACAAACTTAGGAATAAAATATGACCATTTAGGCCCACTTGGATTAGATTAGGACATTTATTATTAATTTATTTAAAGAAGGGTTAAAGTAGTTAAAATCAAAGTTTAATAAGTAAATCATTTTAATATGGGGTTATATATAAGATAAATTCGATTGTAAATATTAATTAGAAATCTAAAAAGATTTACTACATGATGGTATTTTATTTGTAATTTTTAGACATCAAATAATTTAATTTATTTATGACACAAAGATGATGCAGTAATTATCTTGTTAATGAAATATTGACATAATTGATGTTATAAACACCAAAATAAATGTAATTTGAGACTTTTTATGAATTAAACTAATTTTCTAGGTTACTATGATATATTAGTGTTGTTTTAATCAACTTGGATCGAACATATAATTCTGTTATGACTTTCACAAAAATCATATATCAAATAGTGTCAAAATTGACACAAAATAGTTTTTAAATCAAATATTATATTATTAATTGTTATTTTATTCCTAAAAATCAAAGGTTCGGCCAAATTACTTAGATAAGGATATATATATTAATAATAAACAATTTGGGGTTCGTTTGGCATGTTATAGTAAGTGTATTAACCATATAGTGAAAGAAAACAAAAAGACACGGTAAAAGTTAAATTAATTAACTTAGAGTTAAATCTAATTGATATGGTTAAAATAATACCCTAAACTTGTCTAAATCCTATTGGTTGATAGTATTTCGACCCATCCCCACTTTATCTTCGAAATAAGACCCTTTGGAACCATTATAAACCGATTTTGACTTTAATATAAAATAATATTTTGAGATATTCCTAAGGTGCCCCTCTCCTCCCTTATAAAAGGGCACCTCCTCCCCCTCCTCCTCACACCAATTTGAGCACTCAAGCTCGACCAACCCCTGCCATTTTCTCCTCTCCACTTCCCTAGAATAATCCTAGAGGTCCTGGTCTTCTCCAAAGACCAATCATAGTTCCTTAAGTGGAGGATTCAAAGAGGCGTTCCAAAGAAGAGGTAATATCCATTACCGATCTTTTCAATTTCTTTCTTCTTCAACTTCTTCTTATTTAGTTGTTTCATGATAAAGTAATAACATCAGTATTACTTACATACTGATATGTTATTATAAATATGAAAAAATCCTAATTCACCTTCTATCCATCCTACGGAAAAATGAAATCACCGCGCGTGCGTACGTACGGAATACCGTCTCCACGCCGTGGTGTAATCTATTTTCCACCATCACCTTACAAGGATCGGTATAACGGTGTAATGAGTAACTATATATGATTATTATGAAGTAATATTGATACTGAAATAATATATATATACTCCAATACAATTCCACGATCATAGGAACGATATCATCACTCGTGCGTACGTACGGAATACCGTCTCCACGATGTGATGCGACTCGTTCTACATGATCTTCATTTCATAATGATTATATAAATTAATTGAATGAATGAATATGGTATATACTACACTAATACCATTCTGGAAATGAATTATCTATAACCTAAAGATAAGAATAAGAATTTATTCGACAAAACACGCATAAGAACAAAAAGTTATAAAGACCCGAGTAACAAGTAACAATGAAATATTACTAACAAGAAGCTAATAATATGACCATATATGATCTCATATCAATATGTATGATTCTGGAATAAGTCAATAACATTATTTAAACCATTATACAGGAGCTTCGGACACGAACAAAGCAAATCGGACCTAAGGTAAGGGAAATATCACAATCTCATTTTTATCCGAGATTGTTTATTCGTAAGTATTTACTGGGGTGTATTTTATCATCCACATCCATGTTCCCTCAATATGTAATATTGTTTCCATCCACTTGCAATAGTTTAAATCCAATTTTACCCTTAGGTGAGTTTTTAGTAAAGAATATGAAAGGAATCTTTTGTCGTTTTTCCGTACGAGGTACTTTTTGACTTTTCCGACAAAAGTACGAAGAATGTTTTTTTAACTTATACGGCATGAATGGATTTTTAAAACATTACTTCAAAGAAGCTTACTTTACATGTTTTCAAGTTTATTTTTAATCAACTTCTTTTATTTTAAAGTTGTATGACATGTTATGAAAGGAAAAATGTTTTTGAAGAAGAAAGGATATTTTCCTCAAGAATGGAGTTCAAGTGTTTTATCAAAATTATTTTCCATCTAAGATAATAAAGGGTTATATTTTTATCCCTATTATTACATTGATTTGATCATGTTGTGATGGAATTATTTTAATGAATTCCTTTATCTTATATGAATTGATTTATGATGTCATGATGTTTCAAGAATCCCATTTTTGTTACTTGTGTTATGCGATGATGTATGTTTTATGATTATGTGGCACACATAAGAAAGGATTCATTATAAGATGGGTGGGACCTATATCTCCCTCCAATGCATTGGGTAAAGACTTTATATCTCATGAGATAGACATGGCTAGAACGGAAGGTTATTTCGGTTCAGTGATACAGGACTGAAACGAGGAGTGAACTCGGTTCAGAAAGGGACTTTGTCCACTAAGATAGTCTTGGCAATGAGTCATGACTAACAAGAAATGATTTTCCATGATTATGTGTGCATGCCACAAAGATTCAAGTTTTATGTTATGATTATGGGGATCTCATTTTCACTTCTATGATTTATTCCATGTTAAGATAGTATGATCTCTTTTGCAGGTTTTGATTTTCAAAAAGATATAATATGATTTTTATTTCCTTTATTTTCCCTTGCTGAGCATTTGAGCTCACCCTTTTATGTTTTCTTTTCCCCAGGTCAGGAAGATGGATATTAAGTAGAATATGCTAAAAGAGACCCTAGATATGATGAAATAAATGGGAGACACTGTAGAATATTTATGAACCAGTTGTTTATGTTTCCCAGTTTCTAAAGACACTATACCTATACGGTCCTTTGTGGTTTTGTCATATGTTGTAATAAGTGTGCTTCAATTTTGAAGTATTAACAATGTATGTAAAGTGTGGGTCGTTATATATATTCATAACATTAATAATGTATTTATAGAATAAATCTACATTAGGAGAACTTAACCAATCACTACTACAACATGGCCTTTTATTAGCGCTAAAAACCGACATTAACCATGCTAGAAAATCACTATTAATTTTGACATAGATACAGGGGGGGTCCGCTTTATCAGGGCTCCAAAAAGCAGTGATAAAGGTGGAGTTTATCTGTGCTTTTCAGAGTGATGATAAAGGGGACCCCCTTTATCTACGCCGGTATTAACAGCACTTTTATACGATGATAAAGTGGTTCCTTTATCATTGTTGTCTTGAGCGCTGATAATAGGGCCCTTTATCAGCCCTCTTTTTGTGATGTTAAAGGTGTCCTTTATTAGGGCTCAAAAAAGCGTTGATAAAGTAACCTTCCCCTGCACCTGCACAACCAGCACCTGCACACCAGCACAAACCAGCACCTGCACACCTGCACATAATACCACCAGAATACATGCACAAAATAGCACCCGCACACAATATTTTGACAAACAATGCTATATACATTTACTTAACATAATGAATAAAAAAACACACTACTATATACATTTCAAACAATTTTTTACATGGTTACAATTACAATTATACAAAAACAGTTATAAAAATCTATGTTTCATCCTTTGATATCAGTGATCCTCTCTCAAAAAATGTCATCCGCGATATTTGTTACCAAACAAAGCATCCAAACTCAAGGAAAAAATTCACCTATATAAGAAAATAAATATTATGTTAGTAACATAATAATGAAATAAATTAAAAAATTAATTTTAATGAATAAATTAATATGGAAATGTGAAAATAAAATATGGAAATGAAAAACTCAAATGTTTTCATTATGATAACAATAAAAGGGAATAATGTAAAATCAATATGTTTTTGGATGATTTATCTCATTTAATAAATACTGATTATTTATCAAATGAAAAGATTTACCGGTCGCACTGTGTGTTGGATTGAGGTACGGTTGATTCTTACACGTCACAAATGACTCGTAGATCATTTTCCTAAAGTATCAAAACAATCCAAATGTGTTTTCTCAGTTTTCTATATGTCACTTGTGTTGTTTTCTAAAGTTAATGTCAATTTGAAACTGATATCAGACACATTTATCAATACTGGTCACACGGTGCGTCAGATTGAGGTGAAGTTGATTTTTACACTTCAAAAATGACGCATTGGTCATTTTACTAATGTATCAAAACAAATAGAATGTGGTTTCTCTATTTTCATGTGTCAGTAGTGTTGTATTCTATAGTTAATGATAATATAAAACTGATATTAGAAAATGTTGGCCATACCCGTCACACCATGCATCATATTGAGCTTTGGTCGATTCGTACACGTCACAAATGACTCATGGATCATTTTCCTAAAGTATCAAATCAATACGAACACATTTTCTTAGTATTCCTTATGTCAATAGTGGTCTATTCCAAAGTTAAAGTCAATTTCAAACTGATATCAGACACTTTTAGACATACCAGTCACACCGTACATCAGATTGAGGTTTGGTCGATGCGTACATGTCACAAATGACTCATGGATATTTTTCCTAAAGTATCATAACAATCCAAATGAATTTTCTATGTTTTCCATATGTCACTTGTGTTTTTTTCTAAAGATAATGTCAATTTGAAATTGATATCAGTCACTTTTTTTCATAACGATCACACAATGCATTGGATTGAGGTGTAGTCGATTAGTACATCTCACAAATGACACATGGATAAATTCCCTATGATATAAAAACAATGAAAATGCATTTTATCAGTTTTCTGCATGTCAGTAGTTTTGTTTTCTAAAGTTAATATCAATTTGAAACTGATATCAGACACTCATTGCCATACCAGTCACATCGTGTGTCAGATTGAGGTGTGGTTGATTTTTACACCTCACAAATGACTCATTGATATTTTTTCTAAAGATTCAAAAAAATATTAATGCATTTTATGAGTTTTCCATATGTCACTTGTGTTATTTTCTAAAGTTAATTTCAATTTCAAACTGATATCAAACACTTTTAGCCATGCCGATCACATTGAGTGTCGGATTAGGGTTTGGTTGATCTGTACATGTCAAAAATGACTGATAGATCGTTTTCCTAATGTATCAAAACAATCCAAATGCAATTTCTCAATTCTCCGTATGTCATTAGTTCATAAGAGTCTTTCATTAAGTTATTCATTAATAGAAACTCAAATCAGTTCTAAATTCATTTTTCATAATCTAAGGATATGAAACATAAGAAAGGGTGATCATAGATGCTCAATAAGTGTAAACATGGGAGATATCAATGATGTTATAAAGATAATATAATTAGTAGGAATTCATCTTCATTGTCCTATTTGCTTACATTCTTCAATCAGGTACGCAGCCCATTCATTTCTAAACACATCTATATCATCTTGTGAATATGTGTTTTTGAAATAGTCATAGTAATACTGAAAAAATATATATATACAAAGGATTAATAAATATATTAAATGAACTAGTAATTATTTTAAAAAATACCCCTTTAGGGATTCTAGTTTGTTCATGAAATAGGATCACTTTCATAAATTTTCAAACATAATAACCATAGTACTTTCTATTTTTTTGTTTTAGACACTACAAAAACATCAAGAAAAATAAGTAATCTACAATGATATTTATTTGGATAGTGAAATATAATTATATATAACCTGATACATGTCCATTTGTATATCTTGTGAGCCTTGTCATCCATAGACCCTGGATTCATTATAGCAATTAGATGATATTCATACACTGCACTATCATAACAGAATCCTCATTAAAAGATATCATAAATTATATAACTAGATATTTAGTTCTAAAATGTTGGATCTCATGTAAAAACAATTGACAGTCTCCATCATGTGTGGTCGGTTTGTTGGATATCCATGTAGTGAATCATGAAAATAAATCATTAGAGTATCCAAATTGACTGCAATGAGCATCTAATGCTGCCTAAATACACAAAAAGAAATAAGTAATGATAGAAATGAAAATATTATTGATACGATTAAAATGTATAATTTTACCCCTGCAACGTTGTTATCAAAAATAGCATGTCAATTGTAATTTGGCATTGAAACGTTCTGAGCAGGTATGACATTAATTCATCCTGAAAATAGGAATCTATTTCTTTTTATTGTGTAGACATGGTGTGAGGTCTAACGAGTCCAAATTTGTATTAACTGGAAAATACCTTCAATTGTTTTTCATATATATGCCTACAAAAAATATGAAATGTATTTAGACATAATTATCATAGTATATAAGCTTTGGTAAAATCAAATCTTTAAAACATACCTCATGTATACATTTATAACTAAGGCGCATATCCAGTCATATGTGATGATTTCATCTATAGCGTTAGCACTAACGAAATCTAATGTTTTCTCTCTGTACATATCTTTTGCACAAATAGTTGTGTGATTATTGTCGCCTTTCATTTTCTTATCCACATTAGCTTGCAATGATATTAAATGTGGATATAGAACAGCTGGGGTGAAGGTGGCATTAGTATATCATTTTCATCATTTGGATGATCCTTTTGAGTCGTTATTTTGTTTTTGCTCCTTCATTTTGTCCTTCTGTAATAACATTCATCGGTTCGGCCCTTTTCTAATTAAATGTTAATGGATGTGGTTGAAAAATGAATTGTAAATGAATACCTCCTGGTCGACATGTTTTTTACAAGATTCAACGGCCATGCAATGAATGTTCTAACATGTTTTTCCATCGTATGAATTTCATCATCGTTAATTGGCACGGGTAGCTCGGTGCTCGTCTCATTAGCTACGTTAATAGACACTTAGACATGATCGGTTGGAAGTGGTCCGAAGTTTAGTGTGTCATTCTACATATTGAAAAACATAGCCTTTACTACAAGGCGATGGGTGGGAGTTGAAAGATATAAATCACAGTCATTTTCGCCCTGTAGAATATCATTACAAGAAAGGTATCAGTGCCTATGTGATTCACATTTTATAGAAACAAAAATTAGAACATTGTTTACCATGATTAAGTTTTGTCTTTTAGGGGAATGGATCACCTCAAAGATGGAGGGGGTGGGGCAGGTTATTCTTGAGTTGTATCTTCTCTTCGCCTCTCCCCCATCAATGTTACTAGAAACTCTCCCTAACTTTGGATTTTTTCTTCATGGGTAGCTAATCTATCTCTCATAATTTTTGCTTCTTTAGTTTTTTCCTCATCTATTTTTTTCTAAAAATATCTCTAGTGTGTCACCCCAAAACTCGCACCACTAACGCGGCCATACTGTTCTGGCTGTTTCAAGGTCGCTGAAAGTATGTCTACATCTGTTGCAGGTTTTGTTGATTCTCATGACTATGTCAAATAGAAAATATGGGAAAATAAGTAATCATCGTGATGTAATACTAATTTAAAGAAAAAAAATTATATTATGTCATACATACAAATGTTTCCCACACTTTTTGTGTGTTTTCATCTACCAGTTTCCCCTCTTTATTAACATGAGCCTCCTTCCATAGCACAAGGCTTGGGATGAATGTTTCATGGGATTTCGATTCATCAATATACATATAAACTGATAAACATGGTTAAAATGTTGTTTTATGTCACATAAAAGTATTACAATACTTTTAAAATACGTACCAATTGTTTTTCAATTGAAGCATACCCCAGCATTGCTTTACGGTAGGGGTACGCTAGTTTTGCTTCCCGTTCTTTATTTTCAGCACTCAGTTTCTGTTTAATAAATAAAAAACTATCAATCAATGTGATGAATACTAGAAATGTTAAACAACGTGTTACCAAAAAAAATGTACCTAAAAAGACTGCTTCGCACGACAGTTACAAAACACCTCCCACACTCCTTGGGATATCAAGGGTGCATAAAGTGGAGGTGGGTGCAGCTTGATTTTCCCTTCAGCAACTTTCAGATTACATTTCATTAAAATGGTGTGAAAGCCTCTACGAACCCTTTTTACCAGTCTTAATACATATTCTTTGTGTGAGACATCTACTCTAAATGCACTGTGCAAGAGATGATGTAGAGTTAGTCAATATTTCGGTATTTTATTTTATATTATTTTAATAAATTAAATAAATGATAACGTAATGTTACTGTAATATCTTCCCACATTAATTTTTTCATCTTGCTAACACCATGGTTCCACGACTCTATATCATGCGGCACACGTTGCCAAGTCTCAATTCCAATGTAGCTACTAAACATGGCTTTGTTGGGGTTTACATGCTGGAATGGCTTATTCCATCCCACCTTATATTTGATTCCTTTTTGATTTTTCCTTAAGGATTTTGGCTAAAATTGTCAAACTGCAGCACACCGGTTTTTTTGTTCCAACGTGGTTTCATTTCCTACAATTTCCTCAGTTTCTGCATCATCATTATGTTCATCTGAAGCACTAGCATCAGCACTGGGACCAGCAACAATAGGTTGAGAAACGTGTTGTACCTCAATAGTGGGACCAGCAGAAACATGTTGAGAAACCTATTCTACCTCAGCAGTGGGACCAGCTACAACAGGTTGAGAGACCTGTTGTACCTCAGTAGTGGGACTAGCTGCAACATGTTGAGAAACCTATTGTGTCTCGGGATTGGGTAGATCAGTTGGTGCATGAAACATTATATGCAGAAGTGGTTTAACAAATAATTTAGATCACATAAAAGCAACATCGGACAAATAATAACATATTGTAACACAATCTATATTACATTGAAAAAATAACCTGGGAATTGAACTCTCTTTTTTTGAAAGCTGAAGGGATTTGAACCCTCTATCGACTATCCATATCCATTCATTGTGGTCTCCTATGACATACAAAACGTCTTATACATTAGGACCACTGTTAAATGATTGCGATGTCCCAATGAAAGGGCCATAATCCGTTGAATTTTCATCTGACCCATCTGTTGTTTTGTTCGATAACAGAACAATTGACTAGTTTTGGTTTGCGGGATCTGGAACATAAAATACTTGCACTGCCTCTGATTCCATTATAAACAGTTCGTATTTCTCCCCGTCCTTATTGAAGTCAACTTTATCGAATCCCAATTCATCTATTTTAATAGCACTGATGTTATCAACACAATTTCATTGAAAAATCGGGTCTTGGAATTCAATATAATCCAACTCGCATATTTGTTTGATGATGCCAAAATTATGAAATATTCGCATAAATTGGATTTTTGTCCTTAGCCCCGAAAACATGAATCGCTTCAGCCACAAGACTATCCCCACTATTATTCACGGTATTGTCTTCATCATGTTCATTAGTATAAAATGTATAACCATTAAATACATAATAATTGTAAGATGATACATACAGACTTGGTCCTCCGGCTAGCCATCGATGTCGGTCTGAAATTGACTCTGGATTTTAATATAACTTCTTAAAAAATATGGTCTCAAAACCTTCCTATAAACTGTCGATTATGTGTATCTGATATCCATTTTTCAGCACTATATGGATTCAAATGCTTAATAATTTCATTGTGGGTTTCAACATATGGTTCAACGTCGAAATTGTTATGAAAAACAAAAAGGTGGGCCTGCTCTAGATCTATAATATTGATTTTGAAAACCTGTCTTCTAGAAATTCCTTCACCCTCAAGCCACCCAGTGTGACAAGATTTTGGTAGTCCAATTATTTCCACACCAGACAGGTATTCGGTACAGAATTCAATAGCTTCCTCAACAATATTTCACTCTACAATACAACCCTCTGGCCGACGTCGATTTTTAACATACCCTTTAAAATCATTACATACCATTCAATGGGGTACATCCTTCTGTAATGTATAGGACCACATAGTTGAATCTCCCTCACCAAGTGGACCATCAAATGAACCATCATATCAAAAAATGAAGGTGGGAATTAAATTTCTAATTTAACTAATATGAATCCAATTTCTCTTTTCGTAGTTGGCAATTTTGCCGGGTCTATAACTTAGCTGCATATAGTTTTGAAGAAGAAACACAATTTCGCTAATGTTTACCAGAAATTATTGGGAAAAATGAAACGTAATTCAATAAGAATTAGATCTTGCTTCAAAACATGGAAGTCATTTGATTTCAGACCATTTAACTTCAAATTTATCATTGACACGAGGTTACTGATATTTGATGAATACCACTGTAGAATTGTTACATCCTTCAAGAAGTTGCAATACTGATATCTCTCCTTCCTGGAATGAGTGTAAGAAGCAGGAGGAAGAAATATTTGTTTTTCACTGTTCACTGGTGCCAACTCTTCTCGTATTCTCATCTCAACCATATCTAACATAGCCTTAATTACTTATTTTGTTTTTCCATGTTTATTTAACAATGTGCTGATGACACTATCGAATACATTTTTTTCTACATGAATAACATCATGAAACTTTCTGACACACAGACAATTCCAATATGGTAATTAAAAAAATGATATATTTATCCAACTGATTTTTGTAAGGTTTTTAAAATCCAGTTTATCAAAACTAGTGTCCACATTTTTAACTTTCTCAAACAATTGATCACCTGTTAGTTGAGACGATGCTGTAAATTCTCCTAAACATCCATCCAATGATGTCGTCCAAGATCAGTACTTATGTCATCGGGGTAGAAATCTACAATTTCTTAGAAACATGGTTTTCGATGAATGGTTCATCCTAATTGATTGCGTACCTTGTTCACAAACGGGACACCCTTGAGATCCTTTAATGCAATATCCTGAAAAATTTCCATAAGTAGGGAAGTCATTTATCATCTCGTACAACATGGCTCTCAAAGTGAAATATTTCTTTTTGTAAGCATCATAAAATGTAACACCTGGATCCCATACTAATTTTAAAAATTTGATCAATGGAGATAAATAAACATCAATATCATTACCCCATTGTTTTGGTCCTGATATAAGAATAGATAAAATGATGTTTTTTCATTTCATGAATAACAACGGGGGTAAGTTATAATTTACCAACATAATCGTCCATGTACTGTGACCGTTTCTTTGAAAACTAAAAGGAATCGCTCCATCTGTAGATAATGCAAGACGAAGGTTTCTCGACTCGTTTCCAAATTCAACATACTCATGATCAATTTTCTTCCACTGAGGAGAGTCTACCGAGTGACATAGTATCTCATCTTTAATTCATGTATCTGCATGCCAGGTCAATTGTCCTGCAGTCTCCTCACTTCCATATAGGTTCCTAAACCATGGAATTATTGGAATGTACCATAAAACATTAGCTGGACTGGATTAATCTTTCTTGTATTGAGACGAACTACACTTTGGGCATTATTTATGTGAT
Source organism: Viscum album (assembly GCA_963277665.1). Lineage (NCBI taxonomy): Eukaryota > Viridiplantae > Streptophyta > Magnoliopsida > Santalales > Viscaceae > Viscum > Viscum album. Next base: position 963,151,576 of record OY728163.1, on the reverse strand, counting down.
TTTTGGTCCTTGTGAAACAGTATACAGTCATTCAGGAAGGAGTGTATTCTATTAGAGTTCATACCCGCCCAGCATAGCATTCAATTGGCATCGTATGTTCGTCTCAAGAGCTCAATATCTTCTGGGAGCATGTCATTCAGGGGAGCAAGTAGTTCTGTAAAACTGGCGTCACTCCACCAGTTGTCTGATTTCAAATTATACACCTTCAGTACGTCTGACAGAGTTATATATTTAGTGCAAGTATCATACAATGATGTCTTTGCACAAATATTTATCTTCTCAAACAATTTTGGAAAATCATGAAATGTATCTTCGACGGTTCGTTTCATTTCCTCAATAAAATTTTCATCATCATTCAAATTTGTAATCACATCCTCCATACGGTCATCTTCATTATTCATACTTGTAATCATATCAGATGATCCATAAAACGTAGTTTTATCCCATCCACTACCTACATTCATTGTTTCCCTGTGTTTATTCCAACATGTATAACTCTGATCTATTTCTTGACAGATCAACTGTTCATCCAACTCCTTCGGAATAATTTTTTTTTGAATAACAACATCGTTACCATGGTCAACGGATTTGAGAAGGTTCATATGAATGATCATTTTCAAACTTGATAGACTCTTTCATGCCATCTTCATACTCTTTTTTCAACCGATTGACATTCATCCGTTCATTATTTATATTCATCCTATTTTAAATCCAAAGGATGGGTATATAGGTTAGGGGAGAAGGAATATGATTATAATTTATCTAAAAAACTAGACACATCAAAAATGGTCTGGGGAATGTAGCAAATCATTGGAGGTTCTTGGGATTCATACATTCCCTTCCTCTCTTTGACCACCCCTGATGAGGGGTGGTTCTTGAGAGTATTTTATAGTGCGTTAGTGTGTTATTCCATTATACATATTCCATTACTATTATTAATTATTTCCCTATGATTTGGGATGATTTTAACTATGATTTTTGTGATGATTTCACTATATCATCTTCAAATCAATTAAGATGATTTAGATTTTGTTTGTATTGGCTAGAGGTTATCCTCGTATGATGAACGCACCATGTTTTGTGTGGTTCAGGTGGTGTTGTGTTTCCCAGTGAGTTTTTAAAAGATTATTCATAATTATATTAAAGTGAATAGTTAATTATAAGCTTCTATAATTAATTATTTGGGAATTGTTCCTTGATATTGGTTCTCAATAATTGGTACAAGATTAGATAAAGCATTTATAGTCTTGGTTGAGGATGAGTTGATCATTGTGAGGGGGTTACTCTATTTTTTGAAGTAGGTGGACCCTATAGTAAAAAATAATGTTCCAATTTAGGCATGATTATGTATTCATGAAGGAGTATATGTGTTCTAGTGAAAGGGATAGAAATCAAGAGAAACCTAGGTACAAAAAATATGGTGTTTTTGATCCCCCAAGAGATAGAGTAAGGGTTCTATTGAATGTTTGTGATTTTGTGATCATCCGGAGATTATGTCACCATGGAGGTGAGGTTTCTAGTTGTTCTTATGAGAATATCGGGTACTGTATGAGATTTTTATAGTCTAGTATGTTTTTCTAAGGCTATTGGAGAAGGTATTAGAGTCTTAGTCCTAAATAATATGGATAATATAGTTTTATATATCACGTATGATGGGGAATACCCTCTTAAGGATATATAAGAGACATGGTGTGTGTGATGAGCAGGATATTACATATAGGGATTGGTAAAGTGTGACATAGAGGATTTCCTCCTTATAATTGGATTATAATATCTCCAAGGGGAGATATGATATTGTACCTATGTGAGGGTCGTGGTAATATTCTGAATGACTTAGCATAGGGTATCCAAGGATCACAGTGTGAGTATTTTAGGATGGTCATTATTTAGTTTTAATGATTTTTAATGTGGTAATTAGAAGATGATATAGACTATACTATCGAGGCCTTGATCAAGGATAGCATGTGGGTTGTGACATTACCATTTAGAGATGGGTGTGTGTGTTGGTATCAATGAGTTTCGATGGGATTGTTTTGTAGAACACATTAGATTCATTTATAGGTGGAATTATAATGTTGATAGTTAGGGAATAATTTTCATGTATAACCAAGATGGTTTTAAGGAGATTATTATGCAAGGATAAATAGATGGTGACTTTTATCATTTATGGTTAGACCAACTAAGAGATTGGGACTTCATATGACTTTCACCTAGTTGAAGTATGATTATCCATGTGGGCCACCTATTTATGATGTGGTATAGCTAGTATAAGAGGTTAGCTATCTAGATACCCTCCTTATATTACTATTTATATGTTTTGTGGCATGAGACAAGATGAATGTCCTTTATTTAAGTGATAAGGTGTTGGTAGGACCCTACTTTGAGTGAGAAGGCATTGGTCAAAGGGGATTGGTGTGTGACTTACATGGGATACACATATTGATGGTTCATTTTGACTTTTGATGGAGGTTGGATATTGTGACTCCCTCCTTAGATCATTTTTTGTCTGATTATATGATGTGAGATATAGAAATGGGGATCACTTTGTATTGGTTTGGAGTAGTTTTGAGAGTGTTTTTCTACATAGATTCCCTTCTAAAATTGTTTTTTATGTGATGTGATGGTGAGACTCACCATAAGTGAGAGGGGAGTAACTACTATGTTGTGTAATTAGATGATATGCGAATCACACCAAATGTGACAGGTTGGTGGTGCTGTTATGTTATAAAAAAGGATGTGATATTAAAACTGGTATATGACCCAACATATGGAATAGTGTACAATATAGAACATACTAAACACATGTGCCATATCGTTGGCATGCCTCACCTGATGACATGAATTCACCAACATGAACGGTTCAAACCCTTCCTATCCTAACTATGGGGTGGTATCCAAAATCAGAAAAAGAACCATAATAAAGGCCACTAGACTGAGTAAAATCCTAATCTAGTGTAACAATCTTTCAGAAAAAATACTCTCTCTATTCAGGTTTCTATGACTAGGCTATAGTGGGCAGAGGTAATCAATGTCAAACAAGTTACCAAACACATATACATGTGTCAGACACACAAGAATCACACAAAAGAATCAGGCCAAATCATAATCAATCATAATATTAAAAATAAATGCAAACATAATTAATTCATGAAAATTCAATTTTAATCACCTTAAAGAGGAGGACCTAGTGGCGGAGTAGGAGGAGGCATCGACAGCGAAGGCAACAGAGGCAGCAGAGGCAGCGCGGAGGCAGTGCAGAGGTAGAACAAAGGTAGTAGAGGCATCTCAAAGGCAACGGAGGCAGCATAGTAGGTGGAGAATGAGGAGGAGGAGGAGAAGGCGATGATGGAGGATGAGGAGGAGGTTGCAGTGGAGGAGGAGAAGGAGGAGGAGCCATGGAGTAGGAGGAGGAGGAGGAGGAGGAAGAGGAGCCTCAGTGGTGGAGGAGGAGGATAAATAAGCACCGGAGGAGGAGGAGGAGGAGGTGACCTCAGAAGAGGAGGAGAAGGAGGAGGTTGCGGTGGAGAGGAGGCAGCGGTGCATGGTAGGGCTTTCGTGAAAGCTTGACAGGGTGTGGGGAGGAGGAAGGGGACCCAGTGGATTTTATAAATCCCGCATGGACCTTTATCTATGTCAGTAATCAGTGTAGAAAAAGGGAGTCTTTATCAGCGCTAAAATGAAAAGAACTAATAAAGACCCCCTTTATCAGCACTTTCTTACCACTGATAAAGGATGGACATTATCAGTGATTTTGTAGTACAGATAAAGGGTGACATTATTAGTGATTTTCATTTTAGCATTGATAAAAACCCTCTTTATCAGCACTTTTGTATGGGTGATAAAGACATACTTTATCTACACTAATAGAAGCACTGATAAATGTATAAATTTGATAATTTGTTTATATTAGTATATGTTTATTTAAAATAATATTTATGATATATATATATATATATTAATAATTATTACAATAAATAAATATATCTTTATTTAAACTTATAACATTATTTGAATGGTTGATTTATATATATATCATCGAAAATATAATAAAATATATATTTATTTTTTAAATATAATGTAATTTTAATGATAAGTGTACATTTTTTAACAAGATATATATTATATAGGTAACATAAAGAATTATAAATCAATAACACATCAACATGATATGTAATTATAATCAATAAGTTAAGATGATTTTTGCACATATATATAGGCATGATATATTCATTGACGCCAATTCATTGGAAATCACATATATATTCAATAATTATAATTATACATATATATATATATATTAAAAAGTATTATATATTTTTAATTTAAACAAATACATTAAATATAAACAAATATAATAAATATATATATTATATATAATGAATTAATAAATATAATAAATATATTTATTATTAATATTATAATTATTTAATTATTTATATATATATATATTTATAACATGTGCTTTTTATTTAATATATACAATATACATTATCAACACTATGAAAAGTGCTGATAAATGTGACCTTTATCAGTAATGAGAAAAGCGCTGATAAATGTACCCTTTATCACTGCTAAAAAGCGTTGATAATGGGTACACATTTATCAGCACTTATTTGAGGGCTTATAATGGATACATTTACCAGCACTTTTTTTAGCGCTGATAAAGTCCTACCCCATTATCAGTGCTTTTCCATTAGCAAAGATAAAGGCAGACACCTGCCTTGCCTATTTTTGTGGTAGTGAGTCAAATGATCAAGGCCTTGACTGTTCATTCTTTAGATGGAATCTTTCAATTAGAATTTTTAATGGTGTTTAGTATCACTATATCATCTTATTTATTCACTTTTATGTATAAATGCTTCTAATGATAATTTTTGGAATAATATACTTTAACCAAATCAATATGTTCAAACTATATTTATGGGTAAATTTTTACACAAATCATTTCTTATGTTACTAACCCAAACTAATATCAATATATATTTATACACAAAAAAATGAATCTCATGAATGATGTATATCAAATCATTTTAGGTAATGTATTAGAATAAAATTAAATAAACAATACCCATGAGAGTTGTCTTAGAATAATTGATAATCAACACCAAATATTCTCGGTAGGGCATAAGTGTCAATGTTAGTAAGTGGTCCAACCCTAGACCACAAACATGATGATACATTACCCAATAGAGAATCTAATAATGTAAAAATTCTAACACTTAATATCTATAAACTATATTAAACCATTAAATTCAAGATCATATTGTATTAAAATATTATCCCATGTTATAAGAAAACTAAATCAATTATCATATGTATAATTACCCCCAATTCATGTATTAAAATTTATTGACATTTTTTAATGAATTAATATATGGAATATATCTATTCATTTTATTAGAATTACATTCATGCATTAAAATAAAGTAAACTAAATTGAATAAATTATATATTTCAAAATGCTATAAATAATTAACCTAAATGAATAAAATAATGAAATCTTAAGGATGATAGATGTGGAAGTGAGCACGCATGGGGGATTGAAGCCTCTAGAATGTGATGGGAATAGTGGAAATGATGGATAAAAGGACTTCAATCAAGGTGGTGGACCTAATAGAGGTGTGTTTTTTTTCAATGGAACATAAAATAGTGTGGTGGCCTTGATGTGGGTTTTTGAATAGGAAAACATGTTATTGATTGGGAAATAAAATACATGACAACAGTGATGAAGATGATCCCAATTGGGGAAACTATCAAGGTGGGATAGTGAAAAACTAAGTGGCTAAATGAAATGAGACTACAAGTGAATATCAAGATCTAATGGAGGAGGTGTATAAAGGTGGAAAATGGGGTAAATGGATGTCTCTTGGAACAATATTGTGTAGGTCCCATATGATACACCTTCATGAGGATAAATATTAGCTATCTTCCATGGTAGTGTTGGCCTTTAGGATGTGGTATTTCACTACGGATGGACACCTCACATGGAACGATGGGGGATGGATCCCGAATTGTGAATTTTGATCATATTGGATGGTTGTTACTTATATGGACCATATTGGCTATAGATAGGATGGAGGGGATGGAATAAAATGGTCGATGGGAACTATGGAATTGTTACAATAAATTTATATGATGATATAGTGTGGACCAAACATTGGGGTTGGTCGTATGGTGTATATGGCCCATACAGAGATGGCTACGAGATTGTTTCATCGGGGATTATTCCACAAATTTTACGAGGCATTCATGATGAGGTTGTGTTTTTTAAGCCTTTTTATAATAGAGTATACAAGTTTGTGTAATAAATTAATAAATAAAGGGATGAATGGGATGGTTATCCGTATGAGGATGTGACCGGCCTTTTCAGCATGTGGCTATGAGATGTGTGTGTGTTTTCAGTATAATTATGCCTCATATATATATATTCATTTTAATGAAATTTACATTAAATTTATGATATTTATTGACATATAAATATTTTATATTCCCAATATATTATGTAAAAAATTTATATAAATTAAATATCATGTACATAATATTATTTAAACTATTATCATATCAATTAAAAAAATTATTTTTATGTGGTTTAAATAATTTTACAAATAATAATTTTTAATTACGAAAATTTAAATTATATATTCTTTGACAATTCCACATTTAAATTTAAAAAATTATGTCTTCCCAATGTCTTATAATTTATAAATTACTCTGGTAATTTCTATATAAAATTATTATTCCTAAATTATAATACGTGTCATATAAATTAAAATACATTTTTTTTAAAAAAACATTATATTTTATAGATAATTGTTTATTAAAAGATGCAATAACCTTTAATTCATTAATTTTAAATTAATTATTATTAATTTTTTTAATAATATTGTTATAAATTTAATTAATATCATATAATTCCATTTATAAGATTTATAAATATTTTATAATCCATTAAATCATTTCTAAAATAAAGAATAAATTAAATAAAAATATTATATATGTCATATACAATGATATATGTTAATCCAAAAAATATATGCTATGTTTAAAGAATTAAAAACTATTTTCACTATTAATTATAATTTTTATTTGATTATTAAAGGATGGATTTGTCAAAATAACATACATAATAATCCATCGGTGGTGTGGTAGATAGAATTTCATATAACTGTGGTTTTCAAAAGGGTAATTCACTCGACAATCATATGTTACATTAAAAATTAATATATCATAAGTGATATTTTGAAATATTTTTCATTCCCAAACTACATTCATTATATAATATGATATCCCATATAACTAGCTATAAACAGATAAAAATTGAATGATTTTACATTGTATCAATAAATAATTTTCTATATCTTTTTCTATAATCTAATTGTATATTATGATATTACATATTTTAATTATTGTTACCATAGACACCATAGGATAGATGTTGAATGATGGTTTTTATATATTTACAGTTTCTTACATAATCTATTTCACTTCATATATTTTCCCTTATTTATGGGAATAATTTTAAACCATCGATTACTTTATCTTTATTCAATGCTTCTAGATCATGTTTCTTACGCAAGAGTAGAATGTAGAATATACTGGGATGCATATTTTTTTCTTGGTTTACCCATAGTGGGTTATATACATGGGATATACACTCATTATTATTATGGTGTTCTAAGAATATATTACATTTGTTTTTTTGGTAAATACAAATTTTGTGATGTAAGTCTACACTATAGCTCAAATTTGTTAAAATTACATGTTTATTAACTCATCACCAAGGACCGCAACCAATAAAATGATTTCAGAAAAAGATAATTTATTTTAAAGGTATACTCAATTATTTTACTTTTCACACTACTCTATAATATATAGGTTTATAGAATTATAGGTCTCTTATCAGTTTATTGACATAAATGTGGTCCATGTTCCGCAATTTTAATATGCATCAAATATATTAATACCATTATGCAATGAATACCATAGGCTACCCACAATTCCAAGAATATTTATAATATATTATTTGTGGGAGGATTTGAATCATTGATCTAAAAAAAATTACACATAACCAAAAAACTATATTCCCCAACATGAAAAAATCTAGCATATAAATTTTTTTTAATGTATTTGTTCTTCCTTACATTATCAATCCATATGTATCCATGATATTCCCATGATAGTATCTTCATATATCCTCAATCCTAAAAAAACACAATATTTTTAATTAATAAATTAAATGAATCAAATTATTTCACCTTCTTAATAGATCCACATTTATCTTACTTCTTCAAAATATGTTTTCTCTCTCTCCCAAGATAATAAAACATGTCTAATTTTACTTATCATCACCGCCATCAATTCTTTTAAGTTATTTCAATGTAAAATTAAAATTCCAATAATTAACTAAATTCAATATTCTCTCCTTTAAACTCATCCATGTCAAAATATTATATTATATATCCATCATTAAACTCAAATTGGTTGTTTAAGGTTTATTATATTACACACAAATGTTTAAAGGAGTGTCCAATCATCAAATCCATTTGATAACTCTAGTTCAGGAAACTACATGGAGTGACCCCTTTTGCAAACACTAATGTAAATCAACATATCATACCAATAATTATGTGTTACTGTAATTATAAAAAAATTATGCATCTCTAGGAAAAACATCCCTCTAAATAGCTTAATCCTTTCTTCCATGCATATAATTTTATTCAACTTTATCTTTATTGATTATTGAAACATGTACCTCCATTGTGTGGTGGATCTCTATGAATCCATTTCAACCACCCTTATGTAAGTTTTCCACATATTTTATGGCCCTCGTGTATAAATATTTAATAATCAGATGTGATCAAAACAACTTTCCAACGACCAATTTTAGGCCTCCCTATTTTGTATTTTGATATTTTATACCAATAAAAATTTTATATAATAGGAACCTGATAATATTCAATTTTCAATTTTGTATTTATCCACAAAAATAATCATAATTTCATGAAAATTGTATTTAATTTGATTTCAAAACTTTTATTTATTCCATGATAATATCTTAACTTTTCTAATGTATTATCTTCCATGGAGTATAAATATACCGTTACATAGAAAAAATATGATTTTCCAATGTATCATTGCTTTGTTTATTATAGGACATGGTAGGAAAATAATGTATCAAATTTGAAAATGAAATAATCATTATATATGGATCATTCTTTAGAGTTCCCCTATACATGATATTTTATACCCTACATATCATAGTGTAGTTCAACAATAAGAAACCATTCAAAATGTTTTAACTTGAGATTGTAACCAATTTTTCCTTAACATTATTGAATCTTCCCATGAAAAATATAAACGCATAAATCGTTATGTATGGGTCCTAAACCTAATGATTATAATTGAATCTCATTAGAGAGTACAATGTTTTACTAGACTACTCAAAAATAAATATTTCAAATGAAATAGAAAAAATATTATTTATATATATAGGGGTAAGTTAAAAAGTTTTTTAAATTATTTTTTTTCTAAAAAACAATGAATATATTATACAGTTCATCATTAAAATAAATTTTGCACATAACTAAAAGACATAAAATTTGTATCTTAGTGATCAATATGTCCTCTTATAAGATAACTTCAGGAATATATAATTTCTAGAAAAACAATAATCCAATAACTTCAAGAAATACAGTTAATCAAAAACATAGATTCATCCAATTACATATCATCCAAAACAAATACTCACTTCTAAATAATAGTTCATTATTTATAATTGATAATAAATCAATATCACCACATTTTTGTGTTAAAAAATACAAAATAAGAAACCCTAATCATCTTTAACAGATTATAGATAAATCTAATATAAAACCGACTAATTTAATTATTATTCCACATTATAATTTTTCGAATAATATCCTTAAATGTAAAAACTATAATGATATTGAGATACTCTCTCTCCCATTAAAATTAAATCTAATATACTCTAAAAAAATAGATTTTATTGACATCATTCATCCCCCATTATAATTATAATTAAAATTATTTATCTTTAATAAATAATTCAATTATTATTTTTCCATTTTTCTATAAATGGTACCAAAATACAAACTCCATCATCAATCCCCCATTTTTCATTGATATTATTTCACTATAATAACATGATATTTTATCATATTTTCATTACTTCATGAACATCTAAATTTTGAGATACAATACACCCCCAAGTATTCTATTCCAATATATATAATATTACACATCAATAAACGTTAATCTATATTTACATTGGGAATAGAAGCTAAAATTTTTAGAATTATAACATTTCCCCTTGTAAACTCATAATTTTATGATTTTATATACTATATTTTTCATTAAAACATCGCGTTCTTTAAATCAATTTTTGAATATCATCAAACATTGGGATTATTTCTAATACACTTAATTTTAGAATCAATTTCAACTCATTTTAACTTTCATCTATATTTTTATTATGATATTAAATCGAGAGAATTTAAAAGGTGGAAATGATTTATCAAAAAATAATTAACCCTACTAAGTTTGAACATGATATAAGAAATAAAATTCAATGTTAATGACATCAAATTATTTCTTTTCAATAATTTTTGTTAAAATAGAGGGCCAAATACTATTTTATTAAATCAATATCAATCATACAAGATGAGTGAAGTTGTTCATTTCACACAAGTCACTGGCCCTCATCATGATGGAATAATTTTTTCTAATCTTATAAGAAATCATACTTTTTTGCATCCCGCAATGAGTCCAAATCAACTCCATGACCTCACCCACATTTATGACCCCTAGAGTAAAGCACATAAAGATTACTTGATTCTTGAATAAGTAATTCAATGTCTTCATACAAATATGAATCCATAGAGTGTGATTAATCTCGCATTGTGTAAAAGTTTACTCGACCTCGTCATCGCCCCGAACTTCTTTAGAGTCATCTACGCTTCCATGATTTTTCATGTTGCCTATATCCATCATCATCCTCTATAAAAAATCCAAGTTTGTCATGGGGGGACCCTATATCATCATTTGAGGTTCTGGTATCCTTGATTGGGAGATAATAAATGTCGTAGTTTCAACATCTTCAAACCGCAGCCTCGAAATGATCTGCAACACTACAAAGAAATGCATTAGTTCTGGGGACCTACACATGAAGAGAAGATTGAAGATCACCATTTCTAGGTGAGGGAACCATGGGTGAAGTATCCGAAGCCCCAACATCACCATCATTAATTTTAAAATCTTCTGAGGTAACCACATCATATTCAAGTGGAACATCAGTGGTTTGACCAAGCGTGGGGTACCAAAGCTTTTCCCTATGCTTTTATCATCACAAAAATGTGTAGTAGAGTAATGGAAACATCATTAACTTCAATAAAAACATCCTAAAAACTATGAAGGGGGTTATAGGATGTAACCTGAGCAGTGATACCTACATTTTCTAGATCTTGAGTAAAGTCCCTAGCAATATGGTTCTCATAAGCCCCCCTACTCAAAAATAGTTTCACATGAATGAGTTCCATGTTTTCCAGAGGAATTTTGAGGATGTAACATTATATTAGAGGGGTTCATAATATAACCTAGAGTGTTTTTAGCCAAAGTATTATCAAAATTAACATTATGAGGTGAAATAAATTTCTCTTAGTTACTCTGAAATTTGATATGGAAATCTAAAACACACAACATTTGAGCAGGATTAACAGAAACGAAGGCATCCCCATAAAAACCAGTAGATTGTGTAATTAAACCATAGGTACTGGCCTTCAGCGGGTGTAACTTTTTAAATTAGTAATGTATATCATGCCCACATATGACACATAAAGAACAAAAAAGCTCTCTTCTAAAATTTTTAGAATCATGACCTATAGTTTTACAATATGGAAAGAACATGTGGAGGTTGTCATATTCAATTTTCAGTTATAGTTCATCAATTTCAGTCAAGGGATGGACTTTATCAATTAATGTTGAACAAAAGTCAATTTAAACTATGAATATGTAATAGTTTCTATACATGGAAACCTATGATTCTTTACCCTTTTTATTATAACTCCCAATTCTAATGAAATATCATAATGAATACGAGGGTGCCAAAGTATCTAGATTAAACCGGAGACCTTCAGCCATGTTTAACCATTGTGTTACCTATTTATAAGGGGATGATCATTCTCTCCATTTCCCAGATGTGCAACATATTAGTATTGAAAGAGATATGTTCCTCACCCCATGAACACATCCTGAGGTCTTAATATGGAAATAAAATGTGGTAGATCCCTTTACCTTAAGAGACACTCTTCTAAAAGGTGAAACCCCAGACATTTGTCAAACACTATATTTGAAACTCAAGATTCCATGGAAAAAGCATCTCTGAAAGAGGCCTATGGAAATCATCGAGTGTCCTACCATCTTTAGTCTTTCTAATAATTAATCCATATCACTTTGACGTTAGAAATTTACCCCTTCTGACAAATAATGGTATTCAATCCTTTGAGGGAAGAAAAAGTGTGATAATGATAATTGACCTCATTTAGATTTGTATCTGATGGTTTTCGATTCATGAGTGTTGGTACTGTGTTGAGATAATAATAATCAGAGCATCCTTGATCAATGAATTCTACCATTGATTTCCAAGATGATGGAGGAAAACCCTAATCATTATTTCGAAGAGATGAGGAGGACATTGTGTTGCTTGCCATCATTATTTTCCACACACATATTTCTATAAGCACTTGTAGAAAAACTTTTTTCATTATTTTAACACATATCTATATTATATCAATTACAGTTACAGATATTTTCACTATATATGTAATCAATCACAAATTATGTTAGTTATACCTCATGTTGAAAAAACTTATGCCACATGTTCATGATAATCTGGACATACACATTGATATCCATGATTTACCTTTCTTAGTAGGAATTCATCACTCCATAATGATTATAATCAACATTTAAATGTTCAAACACAACTATACTAAATTTATTTAATATTTTATAGAATTTATTTTTCTATTTAATATTATGGATACATAACATTTTTTTTAATAATTTCCTTATTGTAGCTTTTAGTATCCTGAAATTTGGCCATATGATACCACATTATTTATTCAAAAACAAATATATCATGTTTTCCCTATTTAACATAGATATTATTCTATATATCTATTTTTCATCTTTCTCAAGGTCTATAACCAATTGATAAAAAATGACATCCCATTTCAAAACTATCTTGATACCATTTCAAAAATTTAGATATGTTTTTATGACATGTTTCTCTTTATATATGTCTCTATATGAACTATACTTCATCTTCTCATCATGTATAACTCTATTTATCATTTATTTTCCATGATGTAATAATAATATCATTTATTTTACATGCTTATCATTAAACCACTTGAATATTTTCATATTGATAGGTATCGTTAGATAAAAAAAATTCTCATTTCAATCTATTTCACCAAATTATTATCACATATTTTTATATGAAATATATATTGGATGATTCCAACTACTCGTGTTTTTTATCATCTCTCAATGAAATCATTCAATACTAGTCAATTCATATCCTTTAAATAGATATTCACCCAATGGGTCAAATATAACACTTAATCCATCATCACTCTGAAAATCATATATAAAAACTATGTAAAGGTGGAGAGGGGTACCACAAATATTTCCAAGTTGGGGAGTGTGGTTGGATATCAAAAACCAATATTTTTCTCCCAGATTTCATGAATGTTTTATTATTGGTAAATCCTCCAATAATATCTGTAATGAATCTTTATTTTTTATTTTTTTGTTTAATCACATTTATTTTCCATCACATTTCCATAAATTTACTATGTTGTGACATTTTCAGTGATTTCACATCTTTAATTTTCCTTTCCATTAATTATAATACATTCTCTTCCAATACTAAAAGTTTCATCATGTTATTTAATTTATATGTTTTTAAGGGAAAACTTTCTCATTACATCTTCTTAATTGTGGATGAGGAAAGTTTCATCTTTCTATTTAGTTTTATATAATTTTTTTCCCTTACCTGAAGTTTTTTGTACCATAACATCGTTTTAAATTTTTAACATATCACATTGATAGTTTGAATCCTTTTTCTAATAGAATTTAAATATTTTCCATAGTATAAGAAATTGAATTTATTTTCCAACTTCATTAATAGTAATTAGAAAAGAACTAGCCTTCCTAAGTTTTCCTTCAGTTATTCTTATATTGCAATACCATTCAGTACATTCTCTGTTTCAACATTCATAATATTTTCTACTGAAATAATAATTATTTTTCTATCTCATCTATGAATCATACCAAAAAAATTTAATTCTTCAATTATTCATAAAGTAACTATTTTGTCCAAAGATTAAATAATACATCCTAAAGTGAAATTTAAATTCCTTTGTAAGTGAATAACCATAAATTCACACTTTTATTTATTTTTAATGTTACTAAAACCAAATTAGAGTTGTGATAATTAAATGTATAATAATTACTCCTTCTCCTGTATATTTTGGATAACTATGATATTCCTTCCCTTTCCTAATCATAAATCAACCAATTTTTTTTGGATAATAATATATTTAATTACCATCCTTTATAAAATTTACAAAATTTCATATTTAAATATTTTTATCAACTAGTTATATTCAAACACATTATTCTTATTCTTACTTTCTTTTCATTATTTATCTTTATAAACCCTTCTTAACTCCCTTTTATAAATCACGATGAGTTTTTATCAGTTTTTTTTGGATAATGATATATCAAAACTATAAAATTCATTGTGTATAATAACATTTTTAACTTCAAGTATTTCTTCATGATTCTAAGATATATTTTGATATCTACATTGAATTTTAATATATTCTACTTTTGAGTCTTCTATTTTTATTAAATTAATAACCCTGAAAATAACTTCAATTTGAGCTGATCTCTTTCATTAATTTTTTTAATTTTACTTCTTATTCTATTATGATTATATTAACTTGATAATTATTGAATAATAATATATATTTTCAATTAAATTCATTCCATTTAATTTTTTTTTACTTTATACCTATCTAATCACTCTTGATTTCTCTTCAATGTTTAATTTATTTTTCTATTTCATTAAATTTTCATTCATCAATATTGATCATGTCTTTATATCTACCTCCATTATTAATATAAATTTAATTATGAACAATACATATCCTTGAACATACTTCTCATTGATATCTTTGGATATTATTGTTACATTATCATTGATGCCATTCAATAGTTTCTCAAGTTATTCATTCATTTATAAGAGATATTTCATACATCCATTCATTGAACCCTTTATAACACTTATTTATCAGTACTATCATCATATATATGTTACTAATCATCTTTTATAGATATGAAAATCATATTGTTTAAAAGAAAACATATTTTCAGGGATCCAGTAAAATATACATTTCAAACATAAAAACATTATCATAATGGGAATCAATTATCCCATCTATTTCTTCTAAAGTGGAATGAACATTTTCAATAACCATTTTATGTTATATTAAAATTTGATTAAAATAATTATTTAATTCAAATTATTCTAGAATTACATCCTGGTCATAAAATAATTTTTCATGTTAGAATATTCTGACCACAATTTGTTAAAATTAATCATTAGACTCCTTCAATAATATAATTATTCTAAAATTATTTATTTTTTCATATCTAATTCTTCAACAGAACCATGAATCTCATTTTTAATTTTATAAACTCCCCCTATGTAATAATCATCTTCAAAAAACCTTCTACCCTTTCATGAAATAGAACCCATACATAGTTAGTAAAATATCTTCACAGTTTAACTCCAAAAAACTCAACATTTATGATCTGATGCCACATGATATAATATAATAAAAAATATTTGGGGGTGAACCATGGTGTTTAAGGATTTAGTATTTAGGAATACATACCCTTATATCTATATCTTATTCAATTTTAAAATAGAATACAATTAAATATTTAATTATTTTATCAAATCACATACAACTATATCAAGTGTCATGAACTTTTAAAAATATAAGAAAAATATAGAGACACCCTGAAATTATATGTTCCACACATAGTGGGATAATTTCATGGATCTAGTACTCAACATTGTGTCAGTGTTTTAAAATTCCACTATTATGAACTATATTGGTTGATACATATTTTGGTGAAGTCACTCCTGACTATGTATTAGTACATGGAAAAATTTAGGTGAATTAATTCTTCATTTTGGATTGATTCGTGTATAATGGTTATGTAATATATTGATAATTAACCAGATTCTCTCATTTTTATTCCATTCCACCATAATATTGAAGATATTATTTTTTCAACATAAAAATCTCTCTTCATTTTATTGACTTGAAGGTCACTCCATGTTCATCAGTTTTGATCTACATAATAATTCCTAATGTGATGATATAATGTATACCATTTGTTTCTCATAATTCTAGGTCCAAAAATAATTAACTCATTTAGAGAATATTTAAATAATTTTTCTTCAATCAAACATAAAAAAATAGTAAAAAGATATTCTTATGATTAAATAAGTCTAGTATTGTAATTATTTTAAATGTATTATATCTCACATAAATCAACAAGATATATGTATCTATCACTGAAAATAAAATTTTTATTCAAAAAAACTTTTGAGGAAAAAGGGGGAAGCCATGCAGTTCAAAATCAAGGATTAGAAAACATATAAGCCACATATTCATAAAAAATGATAATAATATTATATTCGCACCCAAAGTATTATCCAAATTGAATCTCTTTTACCATTATAAATGGGGTTTCCATGATTATGTCATGAAAATGATTTTCTATCTTGTCTTGCTTTTTTAAGTACTCTTCCACATTCATCTACTATTAATTTAATCTCCTTGAAAAAAATGAATTCTTATTGATTAATCCTAGACAGTTTATCATTTATAACATCATTTTAATCCTATATTTCTAATACATTGTCTACATGACACCATTATCCATTTAGTTATATCACCCATTCCTGCATATCTCTCTTAGACTGTATAATTATCTCATGGTAATTCACTTTCTCTCCTTCTTTCTCTCCCACCACACCACACTTCCATTGATCCTTTATGTCTCGACACATGGCCTTCAACATTCAATATATTTAATTAAAACCCATAATTTGTTCCTAGTCTTGAGGTATTGGTTAATATTCCATTTCCCTGTCCCTACTAGCTGATATTAACTTTATCATCATAGGCTATAGGGAGTATTCCTCATCCCTTCAGTTTTAATGAATTTAACCATAATATATCCCCCCACATTGTCGTGACCATCATGTTTATTATTATTTTGTGGGATGTTAATTAACAAAGGTCTATACTCCACATTTTTTATAGAGAATTTGATATAAATATAATCATTATATTCAACCATAAAAATAACCTTGTCACTAGAGGGGTACTTCTCATGTAAAGGTTTTTCTATAACCAAATCGACTTGAATATCCTCTTGATCATGGACCAGACGTTTACCCAAAAGATATACAATTAAGAGATGTTTTTGTGTGGGTTAATACTCTTAAAAAACCACTTCCTCATGTCTCCATTCAAATAGTTTATCTAGATTCATATCAACCATATCATTATTATAAATAGACATACTTTTTTCATTCTTTACAACCCATGAAACCACCAACTTCTTAAATCATGTTGGACCTCCCTTGGAAGATGCATGAAATACACTTTCATGCTCAAATTCATGAATGTGGAGTACTAACTCACCCACAAGTGGCCCCATTCTCAAACCAATCCATTCCCCAGTTTTAGTTCCTCCTTTTTTCCATTGAAAAATCATTCACACCTTTTTTGTTACCTTCTGGTGAAGGAAAACGCAAACAAAAAAACAGCCTATGTATCATGTTCTTAAGCTGGTATTGAGTACCATGCAAGAGTTTTCCCCCTAATATTTTGGTGTAACACCCTGAGTTTTTGTGAACCATTTTCCAATAAATTATTATTTTCATTTATACCTTGGAAAGTATTAAGTCAAACATTCATTTAACATTAAACTGACATATCGTATGCAACACCGAGTTAGTGTAAGATACACGAATCATTGAGTTTAGAATTTGTTCAATTTATAGAATAAATAAGTTCAGATTATGTTATAAACCACACCAAAGGAATCTTTAACTACAACAAACACCAACTAGTCATGCGTTTCACGCAAGACCGACCTTCCTTGATAGCATGTGTTGCACGCAATATCCAGTTTCACTAAACAATGATATATTATGAAAATATTATTATTTAATGCTATATAAACTAGAAATTTTGAATATTATTTACCAAATATTGAATTTTATATTAAATTAATATATATATTTGTTGAACCCTCTGGGAATCTAGTTGTTTTATTATATTTTGATAATCCCAATTATGATTATTTGTATTTTTATAATCCCTATTTGATCAATGGTTAAATACATATTTGGGAATCTAGTTGCTTTACATATTTTTATATTATTTTATGTTTAAATATTAGTATTTCGGTTACTAGATGTTTGTACACTCTGACTTAAACTATTCTGCCAATAGAATGGTTAAACCGAACTAGCTACTGTTACACACAAGTCCACTGATATATTGAAGCAACTGTTATTAAAGGAAGTCTCCCGATACAAGAGAGAGCTACCGCTGCTGATACAAGACAGAGCTACTACTACCGATATAGAGCTACCGATACAAGACAGAGCTACCGTTACCAATACAAGACAAAGCTACTGCTACCGATTCAAGACAGAGTTATCGCTACCGATACAAGACAGAGATACCACTACTGATACAAGACAGAGCTACCGCTACCGATATAGAGCTACCAATACAACATAAAGCTACTGATACTGATACAAGACAAGTCTACAGCTACCGTTACACATCAAGTCTACTGTTACACAAGAAGTCACTGATACAAGCAAGCCTACCGTGACATCTACCTATCGATATCAAAGATACCGCTCCAGAGAAAGAACCTGACACTGCTTTAATTTATTTATCATTGTTTAATCTAACAAATGGTCATATTAAGTATATTTTAATGCATTGACATTTATTTAATGGTTGTTTGTTGGTTGTCAAGAGACTGTACCTCGTACCTGCGAAAAGAAATCATTTCTTTTGCCAGAGCTCATGCTTTAAAATGAAAGAAGTGGAATGAATAGAGAGAAGACACAGAGACAGACATACCACGAGATGTGCTGGAAGAACAACCGAGTGTGAATGCAAAGAGATGACTAAACATACACAAAGAAATCATTCATTACTTCATACCAGTGAAGAGCTGAGAACGAGAACGTAACACAAGAACTTCATCGACTACCTTTTTCTCTGTCTCTATGCCTGGAAGTCAAGGAAGCATACGACACTCTGTTTTCAAGAAAAAAACCAAAAGAGGACTCAGAACCAATTCTGATCAATCCAATGGAGTACAGAGCTGCACTGCAATCACTAGATCCATTTCTAAACTCTAAATCTTTTCCTATGTGATTTACTTTTTACATTTCAAGAAGTGTGTGTTATCTGCTGTATTTTACACACACACTTTTTCCTGTACTTGTACTGAAGGATCTATAAATCCTCACTCAAACTCTTACATCCTTTATCTCCCACTGGGATAGTGGTAGAGGTTGTGTGTGACCTGGATAGCTGGTGTTGTTGTTTTTGTTCCCATGGATAACAGTGGTAGAGGTCTTAGACCTGGACAGCTGGTGCTGTTGTTTTTATTCCCATGGATAACAGTGGTAGAGGTATTGGACATGGATAGTTTAATACTGTTGTAATCCCCAATCCAGGGTATGGATCACTTTTATATAATTTTTTGAGAGGACTAAGTCTCAACTTGAGACTGAACCTCTTGGTTAAATCTGTTGTGCTTATTTATTTCCAAAGTTATTTTTATTCCGCTGCAAACTACTTTAAAACCAAAACTGTTTTAAATTAACTTTGATAATTAAACTCGAATGTTTTTATATTAGTTTTAAATCTTTAAGTTAGTTTCAAAAGTTAATCAATTCTGCTGATTTAATTAACTGCGAAATAATCAATCCTTTGAGAACCTAACAGAACCTTTATTTTGATATAAATTCACTACAGTTTAATTCTGTGTTTTGTTTGGGGGATTTTAAGACAACGTTTTTAAACAGAAATTTTAATTGGAACTAAATTCACCCCTCTATTGAGTGTCCACTCTGAACAACATTTGGTATCAGAGGAATTAAAATATTTTCTGATGTACTCTGTTTTTCAACTGTGATTTTAGTTGTATTTTAAAGATCTTAAAATTTCGGTTACTTCTAAATTTTTATCTCATTAAAATTTTTGTTTCAACACAGTTATCATGGATAATAGACTAGAGGGTGATGCTACTAACAGGCCACCTTTCTTCAATGGTACAAACTATGATCAATGGAAACGTAATATAAAAATTCATTTAGAAAGCATAGGTTTTGATATTTGGACTACCGTAGAATCAGAATATAAACATCCCACTTCTGCTAGATCCACTTCGGATGAACCTACCAGGACTGCTTACAATAATAATTGTAAAGCCATGAATGCCATGTACTGTGCTTTAGGAGATGAAGAATTTAACAAAATTTCTGCTTGTAAAACTGCTTTTGAAATTTGGGATACCTTAGCTGTTTCTCATAAAGGAACAACCAATGTTAAATAAATGATAATAAATACTTATACTATTAAATATGATAATTTTAAAATCAAGACTGATGAACCCATTTCTGATATGTATCTTAGGATTAATGAGATAGTCAATACAATGAATTCACTTGGAAAGGTTGTTCTAGAAAAAGAACAAATTTTGGGGATTCTGAGATGTTTACCAGACCGATGGAGAGGCACATCTATTTCATTCAGAGAGTCATGTGACATTGTTGCTCCACCTGTCAAGGAACTAATTGGAAAGTTAATGATGTATGAAGAAGAACTTAAGGTGAACAAAGAAGAAGAAGATGAACCTAGAAGAAAGCCTGTTGCTTTCAAATCTTCAACTTCAAAAACAAGGATAAGGAGAAACATCAATCCATAAATGAGAGTTTAAGCTGTGAAGACAGTGAAAGTGCTTCTGATAGTGATGTTGAGATGGCTCACATTGCTAGAAGGTTTATGAAATTTTATAGGAAGAAGAAATTCTTCATAAAATCAAATTACAGAGGAAAGTATGACAATAAGGTACATTGGAAGAAGGATTGGAAAAATCCAGATAAAAGTGATGATGTTTTCTATTATGAGTTCAAAAGAAAAGGACATATTAAAGCATACTTCCCAAAGCTCAAATTCAAGAAGAAATATGATTACAAGGATAGTAAGTACAAAAATGCTATGAAGGCTACTTGAAGCACTTCTGAGGATATCTCCAGTGAGTCTGAAATTTCTAAGACTGAATCTAGAAATAAGGAAAATTTGAGTTTCATGACAAAAACATATGGGGTAACATCTGAAACTCCTGCTTTAAATTCATATTATTCTGGAGATGATTTTGACTCATAAAACATGTCAAAATCTGAACTTTTTGAATATTGTGATATGTTAGAAGAAACGTGTAATGAGATGAAAGACAAATACAAAGGTTTAAAGAAACAGTATGCTTTAACTATTAAACATAAATCTGATCTTGATATTCAAATAGAAAAGAATTCTCAGTTCCTTAAAGAGAATACTGAACTAAAATTATCTAATGAGAAACTTCGGAAAGACTTAGAAAGGTTTATAAATTGTAAAGATACACTTACTCAACTACTAGTTAAGAAAATAGCACCTAGATACACTACTGGTACATGATAACAACCAGGATAGAGAAAATTTACAAAAATATAAATTCATTCCTAAATCTGGATAGAATACTGCTAGTTCTAGTTCAGGACATTTATTTGCTTCAACTAGTTATATTCATAGTTATGGATATAATAAGGTTTATCTTTCAAAATATACTAATTCTACAACTTTTATGATACCAATAAGACAAATTTGGGTACCTAAAGTTTTGTTGGCTAACCTGTCCGGACCCAAGAAAATATGGGTACCAAAATCATTTCCTGTCTAAATTTGTTTTGTAGGGAACTTGCTTAATGATCTCATGTAGAAAGACCTGGAAGTTGGATAGTGGATGTTCAAGACATATGTCAGGAGACTTCTCGTGCTTTAGAATCTTAGTCAGAGTTGATAGATGTTTTGTCACTTTTGGTGATAACTCTAAAGGAAAAATCATCGGCTTATGCCAGATTGGTAACACTGACTCAATATTGATTCCCAATGTTTTATTTGTTGATGGACTGAAATATAATTTGGTAAGTATTTCTCAGTTATGTGATGATGGTTTTATTGTTAATTTTTAAAATGATTCTTGCAATGTATTTAATTCTAAAAATGTTTTAGTATTTTCTGCCTTAAGAAATGAAAATGTTTATGCTGTTGATATGAATTCATTAGCAAAGAAAAATATTACATGTTTAAATGCTTTTCATAAAGATTCTTGGCTTTGGCACAGAAGATTAGGACACTGCAATGTACATTCACATAGAAAACTTGATAGGAAGAACTTAGTTAGAGACCCACCCAAACGTGAATTTCCATCAGACAAAGTTTGTAATCCCTGTCAAAAGGGAGAGAAACATAAAGTTTCATTCAAATCAAAGAAATAAGTGTCAACTTCTCAACCTCTCAAGTTGGTTCACATGGATTTATTTCGACCTTCTAAGTTTCTAGTTTAAATGGGAAGCATTATGTTTATGTTCTTGTAGATGACTATTATAGATATACTTGGGTACATTTTCTAGCTCAAAAAAGTGAAGTTTGTTCTTACTTTGTTAAATATTCCAAGTCTGTAGAGAACCATAGTGGACTAAAGATCAAAACCATTAGAAGTGATCATGGTCGTGAGTTTGAAAATCATGAGTTTTAATCTTACTGCTCACACAGTGGCTATAGTCACAATTTTTCTACCCCTAGGACACCTCAGCAAAATGGTGTAGTGGAAAGGAGGAATATAACCCTTCAGGAAATTTCTAGAACCATGCTCAATGAGTATGACCTAACTGTTTATTTTTGGGCTGAAGCTGTCAATACAGCTTGTTATATTATCAATAGTGTCTTAATCAGACCTGTTCTTAAAAATACCCCTTATGAGTGGTGGAACCATAGGAAACATAAGGTTAACTACTTCAGAGTTTTTGGTTGCAATGTCTTTATTCTTAATACTAAAGAAAATCTTGACAAGTTTGCACCAATGATTAATGAAGGAATTTTCCTAGGTTACTTTATTTCTAGTAAAGCTTATAGAGTTTTCAATAAAAGAACCAAATGTGTGGAGGAATCTGTTCACATCAAATTTGAGGAAACTGATCCACATGAACCTAAGACCTTTCTTGAAAATCTTGAAGATGATCTCTCTGTTTTGAACCTTAATGATAAGGAAAGTGGACCTGTAGTCAAAACATCCAGTTCAGGAAATTTCCCAGAACCTGCTTCTATTGAACCCCAACCTGTAGATGAACCTGAAATCTCCAGTCCTACCTTTTATAGACCAACTTGAACTCTAAATAACCATCCTTTATATGCTGTTGTAGGTAATTTAGATATAGGAACACAGACCTGAGCTTCTCTAAGAAATCAGGTTGAACATCAAGCTTTTCTTTCACAGTTAGAACCTAAAAGTTTCAATGATGCTTTCAATGATGAATTTTGGGTAATGGATATGCAAGAAGAACAAAATCAATTTGAATGAAACAAATTATGGAAATTAGTAGAAATACCTAAGGATGCATTAACCATAGGCACAAAATGGGTGTTTAGAAACAAAGTTGATGAATCTGGAAACATCATTAGAAACAATGCTAGGCAAGTTGCACAAGGTTTCAATCAAGAAAAAGGAATTGACTATGAGGAAACATTTTCTCCTATAGCTAGATTAAAGGCTATTAGGATCTTACTTGCTTTTTCATCACATCTGAATTTCAATTTATATCAAATGGATGTGAAATGTGCTTTTCTAAATGGTTTTATTGCTGAAGATGTTTTTTTAGAACAACCACCTAGTTTTTCAAATCCTCACATTCAAAATCATGTTTTTAATCTTTCTAAAGCTTTATATTGTTTAAAACAAGCTCCAAGAGCTTGGTATGAAAGACTTACAAAATTTCTTATTTTAAAAGGATTTTCAAAAGGAATTGCTGATCCCACTATTTTTATAAAAAGAATTTCAAAAGATGGTTTAATATTAAAAATCTATGTTGATGATATTATTTTTGGATCTTCGAAAAATTCTTTATGTACTGGTTATTCAAAGGATATGCAGAATGAGTTTTAAATGAACTTAATGGGAGATCTTAAGTACTTTCTTGGATTTCAAATCTTTCCAACTAATGATGGTATTATTTTAAATCAGAGTTAATATACTACGGTTTTATTAAAACGTTTTGGTTTGGATAATATTAAGGGAAGTGATAAATGTATGAGTACCACCTGTAAATTGGATATTGATGAATCTGGGAAACCAGTTGATCAAACTAATTATAGAGGTATGATTGGGAGTTTACATTATCTTACTGTTAGTCAACTTGATATTATGTTTAGTGTATGTATGTGTGCTAGATTTCAAGCTAACCCGAAAGAGTCACACATACTTTCTATTAAAAAGATTTACAAATATCTTAAAAGTTCTTCTAATTTGGGATTGTTTTACCCAAAAGGACAATCATTTGATTTAATAAGTTATTCAGATGCTGAAATTGCTGGATGCAAGTTAGACAGAAAGAGCACATCTGGAACATGTCATTTACTTGGAAAATCTCTAGTGTCATGGTGTAGTGAGAAACAGAACTCAGTTGCATTGTCTACTGCTGATGTAGATTATATAGCAGCTGGTAGTTGTTGTGCACAGATTCTGTGAATAAAACACACTTTATTGGACTATGGATTTAATTTAAAACTTGTTTAAATTAACTATGACAACACTAGTGCGATCAAAATCACTAAGAACCCGGTGTCTCACTCTAGAACTAAACACATTGATGTTAGACACCACTTTTTAAGAGATAATTATCAAAGAGGTGATATAACTCTTGAATTTATAGGCACTGAAGTCCAATTAGCTGATATTTTCACTAAGCCTTTATGTTCAGAAATATTAAGTTTCATTAGAAACGAATTAGGAATGATAACTTATTCTTAAAACCGTTAGAAACCTCACCGTTAGGAGACCTCACCGTTAGGAGACCTCACCGTTAGAGAAACCTCACCATTAGGAGACCTCACCGTTAGAGAGACCTCACTATTAGGAGACCTCACTGTTAGAGAAATCTCACAGTTAGAAGGCCTCACCGTTAAGTTTACTAGTGCGTCTCGTGATGTTTTAAACATCTGTATTTCAGGCCGAGTCATCGATTTTTTTTTTAATATAAGATTTATTTTATTTGTTAATACTAAATGATATTAAAACCAGATATTAGACTTCACTCAATCTCACCGCAAACTCGTATGTTCGAATCCCTCCAACCTAAACCTTTCAAGCTAGAAAACCCTAAACCTCGAATCTGTAATGGCCCGGGTCAAGATACCCTAGTTTACAGATGGGAGTGATGATCCGCAAGAGAAAAGACATAAATTAATGAATGATAGTGCCAGTGGAAGTGGAAGTGGAAGTGTAGCTCGAAAGAATCCATTAAACCCGCACCTCTCATGGCGAGAGATTGTTGTTGAGAAAGAGGTGTCTGCAGAATGGATCATGGAGAGAAAGTCCTTGGTTATTAAGGTTTTAGAAGAGAAAGGTTGGACTGAGTGCTTCGCGAACAACAATGGATCTTATTATCCAGGACTAGTGAAACAGTTCTACGAATTCGTTCATTTTGAAAAGTCTGAGGAAGAAAGAAGAATGATTTCTTATGTGAATGTATAGGAAGTTTCTTTTACTTTAGTGGAATGGGATGGGAACTTAAGAGTTCTGCATGAAGGAAATTTTTATTTCTTATTCGAAATCTATTCCCTCAAACAGTGATGTGTTTAGGTATGAAGATTCATTATTAGAGCTAACAGGGAATGAGACCCCTAAAAAATTAATAGTTGCAGAGATGGCAGGGGAAGATAAACTTCTTTTCAAGTTTATTCAACATGTAATTAGTCCTTGGAGAGGAGACTTTGCTACACTGAGATTCCAGGACATTTATTTTCTACATCTGTTGAAGCATGGAATTAAGGTAAACTTGTGTTGATTGATTATAACTCAGATTGAGGATATGACTAGACCGAAGTCTAAGTCAAATGAACTATTCTTCTGAAAGTTTATTTCTGTTATGTTGAATGAAAAGTAAGTGGACGGACCTCAAGATGAAATGATAGTAGTTAAGGATAACTTCTGCATCACCAGGACTGTCTGTAAATATATGAAAGTCAGCTGGAATCCTTGGAGAAAATCATGGTTGAATGATAATGGAAGAATATATGATATGTTCACACCAAAGGACAATCCCTCTAGACCAAATAATGTGAGAGATCCTAGTCATGGACAAGATGAGCCAGAACCGGTCTACAGTGATGATGAAACTGAGGAGGAAGAGACATCAGTTGAAGAAGGAGGAGACCCAGACATACCCCCTAGTCCTATGCATCATGTTATTTCTTATGGAGAAGCTAGCCCTCCAAAAGAACTACCAAAGAGAGAAAATGTCTTGAAGGATAGTGATACAGAGACTACAGAAGAAGGATAAGAAGCATGTCAGTATGTGTTAAGGACACCTCTGAGGAGGATGATGCAACCGAATCAGATCATGATGTTAATGAATAAAAGGAGGCTACTAGTGAAGCAGATAATGAGGAAAATGAAGAAGAAGAGCATAGTATGATCCCTCTTGTAGAAAGTACAGTAAAAATAGTGCCTGATCAGGAAGCAGAAGTAGCATCTTTTGTTGAGGAAGTTCTTGATCCATTAGAGAGAATGGATATTGAATCTGCTGCAGTTGTAGAGGAAATTGCAGAATTACCTCAGGAAGAACAGTTGGAAGAGATACCTGAGGAGAATGTTCCAAGCGAGGGGAAGAATTGTGGCTCAGTATCAGTGCTATATGACATTGAAGGTTGGACATCAGATCCAGGATATATGATTCTTGGACATCATATGGTGATTCTGATGAGGAAGACCAACCCCAAAAGGAATCAGTTACCCTACCCAGTGTGGCTGAAAATGTGGCAACCAAGGAGGACCTTGAGTCCTTAAAAGGTGAATTTAATGAAGCAATAAGGGAATCAGTGGAAGATATGAAGAAAAGTATGGATGAAGAGATGAAAAGCGTGGTGAAATCCCTTGAGTTATCCATTAGATGTGGTGTATCCAGTCCTGTGAAGGAAATGATGGATGAAATTAAAGTTTTCCACACTCAGATTGAGAGTTGGACAGGAGCTGTAGTTGCTTTGAGACAATCGATTTCTTCTGTGACTACCATGCATAGCTCTCAAACTCAAGTAAACTCTGTCATTCGATATATCAAAGAAGTGGTCAAACAATTTGTGGATGTTTTTGAGGCCTTTAAGAAGTCATTCAAAGAACATCTAACCAATCAGGATGAACTTGTTCAGAAGGTAGTTTGTAGTCCGACTCAATCCTTCAAGGAGACATTGGCCTTCTCATTGAAACCTCTTCCCTCATCTAGCTCCAGTGGAAACCTTGACCAGATCCACACTATTATTCAGGAAAAATTGTCTAAGGCCATTCCCAGTGGTGCATCAGATAATCAGATTCTTGCTACAACTATGGATGTTAGCAGTTTTGTTCATGATCACCTGCGGGCAGCTACTACTTCTCAAGAGGCAACCAAGAATAAGGTGGATTCTTACTTCGAGAAGGTTTATACCAAGCAACAAATGACAAACCATTTCAAACTTTTGATTGAGAATATGAAGTTGCCTCCAGTGACTCAGGCCTTCAAAGAACATGTTAGTAAGCTCAGGGAGATTACTCCTGCCTTGGATAAATTCATTGTGAATAGAGATGATTTTGTGTCTGCAATTGAGAGAGGAGGGAGAATTATTATGGATTTTAGGAACTTGTTGTTGCCCTTCCTTAATGTGGATGCTAGGCCAGTGATTGTGCCTCCTGCCCTTCCGGCCTGTAACACCCGAGACTTTTATGTTATATAAATCATCAATGAAATCTTTCACTTGCTTGGTTTTCTTTACACGAAATCGCTACCTTCCCCGGTAGCTTGCGTCGTACACAATACCGAGTTTCACTAAACAACGATATGCTATTAAAATATTATTAAAACTAGCCGTTATGAATAGTAATAACAAATTTTTGAAATTTTATAAATTTTATTTTTCAAAATTGACTTCATTTTTGGATTCGGAATATTGAAATTATCCTAGGGTGAAATTTTGGTATTTTTCTGAAAACTTTCAATTTTTGCGGAATAGTGAAACCACTAAGTGGTAGTTAAAAACCTGAATTTTTCATAAAACATAATTTTACCGCTTCTGTGAGTGGTATTTCAAAAATCCGAGAGACACGGTTGATGTCAGTAAGTAAAATGTTGTTCAATGAGATGAAAATAATTTTTGGTGAATAGTAACTTTTTACTTCTATTTACCACGATTAAAAGTAAATAGGGTAATTAAGGGTAAAAATGTTATTATTATTTCCCTAACACATGTCCTAATTCTACTGGTTAAGTGAAAATAGACCAAAAACAACCTTAGGAATAAAATATGACCATTTATGCCCACTTGGATTAGATTATGACATTTATTATTAATTTATTTAAAGAAGGGTTAAAATAGTTAAAATCAAAGTTTAATAAATAAATCATTTTTAATATAGGGTTATACATAAGATAAATTCGACTATAAATATTCATTAGAAATATAAAAATATTTACTACATAATGATATTTTATTTGGAATTTTTAGGCTTTAAATAATTTATTTTATTTATGACAAAATGACGATGGAGTAATTATCCTATTAATGAACTATTGACCTAATTTATGCTATAAATACCCAAATAAATATAATTTGAGACTTTTTATGAATTACAATGATTTTATAGGTTACTATGACATGTTATTATTGATTTAATTAACTTATTTAGAACTAATAATTCGGTTATGATTTTCACAAAAATCAATGACTAAATAGTGTCAAAATTGACATAAAATAGTTTTTTTAAAAAATATTATATTATTAATTATTATTTTATTCATAAAAATCTAAAGTTCGACCAAATGACTTAGATAAGGATATATATATATAATAAACAACTTGGGGTTCTTTTGGCTGCTTATAGTATGTTTATTAACCTTATAGTATAAGAACACAAGAAGACATGGTAAAAGTAAAATTATTAAACTTAATGTTAAATATAAATGATATGGTTAAAATAGTAACCTAAACTTGTATAAATTCTATTGAATGAGATTATTTCGACCCATCCCCACCTTAGATTCGAAATATATCAATTTGGAGCTATTAACAACCGAATTTGGCTTTATAATAAAATAATAGTTTTAGTTATTCCAAAGGTGCCCCTCTCCTCCCTTACAAAAGGGCACCTCCTCCCCCTTTTCCTCACACCACTTTCAGCCTTCAATCTCGGCCAAACCCTGACAATTTCTCCTCTTCACTTCCCTAGAAACATCCTAGATGTCCTGGTCTTCTTAAAAGACCAATTTTAGTGACCTAAAAGGAGATCTCAAATAGGCGTTTCAGAGAAGAGGTAATGTCTGTTACCAATTCTTTCAACTTTATTTCTTCTTCCACTTATTCTTCTTTAGTTGTGTCATTATGAAGTAATAACATCAGTATCACTAATATACTGATATGTTATTATATGTATGAAACAACCCTATTACACCATCTATCCATCCTATGGAAAATGAAATCACCGCGCGTGCGTACGTACGGAATACCGTCTCCACGCCGTGGTGTAATCTATTTTCCACCACCACCATACATTTATGGGTATAATGGTGTAAATAATGAATATATATGATTATTGTGATGTTATATTGATTCTAAAATAGTATACATACACTCCAATACAATTCCACGATCATAGGAACGATATCATTACTCGTGCGTACGTACAGAATACGGTCTCCACGATGTGATGCGACTCGTTCTACATGATCTTCATTGCATAATGATTATATAAATTAATTGAATGAATTAATATGATATATATTACACTAATACCATTCTGGAAATGAGGTATCTATAACCTAAAGAGAAGGATAAGAATTTATTCTACAAAACACGCATAAGAACAAAAAGTAATAAACACCCGAATAAACATGTAGTAATGAAATATTACTAATAAGAAGATAAGAATATGACCATATATGATATCATAAAAATAAGTATGATTCTGGAATAAGTAAATAACATTATTTAAATAATTATACATGATGTTAAGACACATACAATGAAAATCGGACCTAAGGTAAGGGAAATATCACAATCTCATTTTTATCCCAAATTGTTTATACTTCGGTTTTTATTGGGGTGTATTTTATCATCAACATCCATGTTTCCTCAATATGTAATATTATTTCCATCCACATAAAATTTTTTAAATCCAATTTTACCCTGCGGTGAGTTTTTAGTAAAAGATATAAAAGGAATCTTTTGTCGTTTTTCATACGAGGTACTTTATGACTTTTCCAACAAAAGTATGAGAAGAATGTTTTTTTAACTTATACGTCATGAATGGATTTTTAAAAAAAAAATTCCAAGATTCTTCCTTTACAAGTTTTCATGTTTATTTTTAATCAACTTCTTTTAGTTTAAAATTGTATGACATGTTAAGAAAGGAAAAATTCTTTTGAAGTAGAAAGGATATTTTCCTCAAGAATGGAGTTTCAAGAGTTTTATCATAATTATTTTCCATCTAAGATAATATAGGGTTCTATTTTTATCACTATTATTACTTGGATTTTATTATGTTGTGATGGAAATATTTTTATTAATTCATTTATATTATATTAATTGTTTTATGATGTCATGATGTTTAAGATTCCCATTTTTATTACATTGGTTATGCTATAATGTATGGTTTATGATTTTGTGGCACACATAAGAATGATATCATTATGAGATGGGTGGGACCAATATCTCCCTCCAATTCATTGGGTAAAGATTTTATATCTCATGAGATAGACATGGCTGGAACGATAGGTTAAACAGGTTTAGTGTAACAGGACTGAAACGAGGTGTGAACTCGGTTCAGAAATGGACTTTGTCCACAAAGATAGTCTTGGAAATGAGTCCTGACTAATAAGAAATTATTATCTATGATTATGTGTGTATGGAACAAAGTTTCATGTTTTAAGTTATGATTATTGGGATATCATTTCACTACTATGATTTATCCCATGTTATGAAATTGTGATTTCTTTTGCCGGTTATGATTTCCAAAAGTTATGTTATTATGTATATGATGTGATTGATATTTATTTTGTTTACCAATACTGAGGATTTGAGATCACCCTTTTGTATGTTTTCTTTCCCCGTGTCAGGATGAAGGTTATTAAGTATGATATGCCAAAAGGGTATATAGATATGATGAAATAAATGGGAGACTGGTTAGATGCTTTATGAAACAGTTGTTTATGTTTCCCAGTTTCTAAAGACAATATACCTATACGGTCCTTTCCTGGTTTTGTTATATGTTGTAATAAGTGTGCTTCAATTCTGAAGTAATAACAATGTATGTAAAGTATGGGTCTTTATAGTTGGTATCAGAGGAAAGGTATAGTCAACCATTGGAAACTAGGATGTGAAAGCCTTAGTAAGAACCCTAAGGATAAGTCTAAGCATAGAACACAATCTTAGTGTTTTAGAAATGGCCATGAATAACCTAGGATAATACCTTCAGTGTGAAATTTTATTCTTGATTATGTGGTTTTCCTATTATAATTAGTGTTTCTCACACTATTCTTCTTGGTTTTAGTCAATGGATGGAACCCGAAGGAACCATGTTTATGCAGAATGCGACAGGCAATGCAATGATTGTCCCCCAGAGCAACAAAACGTTATGGGAGCTAGAATGAAAAATCGTGTAGCCATACTCACACAACTTTCTCAAGATATGAATCATGCAGGACTTCTAAAAGATCAAAGGAAGGAGCAACATTCTGTTGAATCCTTCATGAGACAGCGTCCACCTTCATTCTGCGGGTCTACTGATCAATTAGTTGCTGAAAATGGATTAGTACTACTGAAAGGAAATTTTCAGTTATTCAATGTTTTGAACAAGATAAATTCATCTTAGCAGTGTATCGTTTAAAAGGTGATGTTGATCAATGGTGGAATCCTATTAAGAATACGAGGAAAAGGGAAGAAATTGAGTCCCTGGAATGGGACGAGTTCAAGAACTTATTTTTCAATAAGTACTTCTATCGTATTCTCCGAACAAAGATGGAGAAGGAGTTTCTTGAACTAAAGCAAAAGGTTGATGAATCTATTGGTACCTATGAAGCAAATTTTACAAGACTTTCAAGGAACTCTTCTGGTATTATTATCCAACCTGAGAGTAAAATAGATCGATTCTTTAGTGGCTTAAAACCAAGTCATCGTAGGGTGTTTGCTATAAGGGACTTCAATAGTTATGAGGAAATCGTTCTATGTGCTCTCAAAGTCGAGATGGAGATTGGAGTAACCCATCAGTCATATGGGTTTGATAAAAAGAGGCAAATGGAATTCAATGGAAAATACAAAGAGCACACTGAAAAAAAGATGATCTTTCCCTTATTCTCAAAGTGTGGAAAGA
Organism: Viscum album; assembly: GCA_963277665.1. Taxonomy (NCBI): domain Eukaryota; kingdom Viridiplantae; phylum Streptophyta; class Magnoliopsida; order Santalales; family Viscaceae; genus Viscum; species Viscum album. The sequence continues at coordinate 963,118,714 of OY728163.1, read as the reverse complement.
AACATGGAGGGAGTTGTCTTAAAGGGACAGGTAAATGTTTCAAATGTGGAAAGGAAGGTTATAGGGAATTTTAATGCCACAATGATGGGAAGATGATGTATAATGATGCAAACAAAGGAAGGGATACAGAGAATGAACCTACTACACTTCAATGTTTCAAGTGCAAGGAGATGGGGCATTATGCCAATCAATGCCCGAAACCAAGGGTTGATGATGATGGTCGACGTCAAAAAACTCTTAAGGCTAAAGACAAAGGAAAGTCACATTTAATTTGTATCAGCGATGTGGAGTGTGATAACGATGTGGTGAAAGGTACACTTACCATCCACTCTAAAGTAGAAAATGTTTTATTTGATTCTGGATCCACCCACTCTTTTATTTCTGATGAATTTTTTAAGGATATCACCGTATTACCTCAGCAATTAGATGTTGATTTAGCTGTGACAACCCCTAATGGCACAACAATCGGATCAAAAGTTTATAATTCTTCTCTGATCGAAGTTTGTGGGAAGGTGCTTCCTGCAAATCTTGTGATCCTTCCTATAGTGGAATTTGATGTGATTCTTGGCATGGATTGGCTTTCTTTATATGGATCTCATATCAATTTCCAAAGAAGGGAAGTCACATTTCATATTCCAGATCAATCTATGATCTTCTATCAGTTCAAGGATGAACATAACCTTCCAGTGGAAATTTCTTCCATCTTATGGGTCTTGATTCCACTAAATGAAGGTTATTTATCTCAAATGGTTGGTGAGAAACTCACGATTAAGAATATTCCCATTGTACGGGAGTTTGATGATGTCTTTCTAGAGTAATTATCGGGTTTTCCACCAAATCCTGAAGTTGAGTTTTCAATAGAACTCGTACCGGGTGCTTTTCCTATTTCAAAGACACCTTATAGAATGGCCCCAGTTGAGTTGCATGAATTGAAGAAGCAACTCCAAGAGAATCTTTATAAGGGGTTCATACGCCCTAGTGCGTCACCTTGGGGTGCACCTGTTCTGTTTGTTAAGAAGAAATATGGATCAATGAGACTCTGCATTGATTATCGAGAACATAACAAGATCACTATCAAGAAAAAATATCCTCTCCCACGCATTGATGACTTATTTGACCAACTACGCGGAGCTCAATACTTTTCCAAGATTGATCTTCGTTCAGGGTATCGTCAATTAAGGGTCAAAAGGGAGGATATACCAATGACGGATTTCCGTACATGGTATGGACACTATGAATTTATAGTGATGCCATTTGGTCTTACTAATGCCCCAGCTATCTTCATGGATCTGATGAAAAGAGTCTTTAGAGACTATCTCGATCAGTTTGTGTGTAACGCCCCGACCCCAGTTACCCAGAGTCGGTGCATTATTACATAACATTGGCATGATCACAAGAAATATCAAATCTCGAAAGACCGATTGGTTTAGTAGCCTTGGAAACACTAGATATATTCAAAAGTTTTACATTACATTATAAAATGAAAAACTACTACAACAACATAATGTTTCCACAATCCACACTATTAACCCCTCATAAAATCCCTACAGGTCATTCATAACTTACTTCTTCACATCCTGGGAAAAATAAAACATAGAAAAGGGGTGAGCTCAAATGCCCAGTAAGGATAAAAATATAGCGGACACTTTTATAAATAAGAATAAACATTTAAGGCAATGTATAACTAAAACAAAAGCCTTTTAAATATTAACATTCAACATGGTATGGCATAAATAAAATGAAATAATGCCATTTACTTATTCACATAGATATTCTACTAATCGAATAATCACATGCAAAAATCAATAACCACTTTCATAATGTTGGAATGCATAATGCCAGACTATCATAACCACATAGTCAAGGCCTCGTGCCAAAACTACAAATAAGATTTTGTCAAGGCCTTGTGCCAAGACACTAGTTTGTCTCATGAGACCTACCGATGCAATTTTTTTTAGAAGATACTTATGTTTAAAATTGATAAAATATACTCCAGTGTTTTTCTGAAAACAATATGCAAGCTTCTGAAAACAAAATAACTAATTCTGATACTTCTCGATTAATTACAGGCCATGATGGGTCCACTCCCAATCCCTTCCTGTCTACCAAACTCGAGAGTCAGGTTTTCTGAAAACATTTTTAAGCTTGCATTAAATACGTATACATTTGCACTGGATTTTTCATATATTTGAGAGAAATATCTCTTTTTTGAAATCATTTAAGATCCATATAAAATAAAACATTTTCTTTGAAAATATTCTTATAAGCTTGTAGGGGAAGCTTTGAAGATTTTATAACGGCGCAAAATAGCCGCACCCGCCGTATAAGTTAAAAAAACATTCTTACCTTAATTCTGTCAAAAAGGTTAAAAAGGACCTTGTTTTGAAAACGACTGAAAGATTCCTTTATAAACCACTTATAAAAGTCAAAAAGGGTATAAATGACTTTAACTCATATTCTAGTAAATAGTAAAAATGTTTTGAAATGCATTTTTAAGAAACATGGATGTGGATGATAAAGAGATCCCAGTAGATTATTACGTATAAACAACCTTGGATAATGAAGAGGTTGTAAAGTAAATCCTTACCTTGTACTTTTCCTTGGTTGGGGTAGGTTAACCTCCTGTACAATGGTGAAATAGTTGTTATTAAATTATACAATAATCATATATAATAATATGATATCATATATGATCTTTTAACATTGATTTGTTAATAATATCTTAGAATTATCGTCGTTTCGGGAGTTAACTTACTCATTTTCTTTTATATGTTTTGTTACATAAGCCATGGTTGTTGTATCTTATTCATATCCAGAATTATATCTAGTCCTTAAACATCATTTTTAAATCGTCAAATGATAATTATACTTGAATGGATATGATGGAGAATGAATCTCATCGCGTTCGTGGAGACGGTAGTCCGTACGTACGCACGAGCGACAATATCATTCTTTTGATATTAAAATAATATATAAATGGATGGTATATCACATATACAGAATCATTAACATGTTATATTTATTATTTACATGAGTTACACATCATTATTATACCCATCCAAATAATATTATATTGAATAACAATTACACCACGACGTGGAGACGGTAGTCCGTACGTACGCGCGTATGGTGACATGTTATTCAAAGGGTGGATAGAATACTGAATATGGTTGTACCATATTTATAATAAAATCACATTATATGTGAGATACTGGAGTTATTATTTTAGAATGGTAAGAACAATGGAAGAAAAAGTGGAAGAAGAAATGAACTTGGAGAAGGGTGGTGAAATCATTACCTCTTCTTCGGGTTCTTCCTTTTATTTTGATCAAAAGGGCTCCTTAGGATGGCTTTCTGATCAAATTAAGGCCTCTAGGTTGTAGTGAGGGATGTTGGGAGAGTATTTGGGCAGAGTTCGGAGGAACCAAAATGCTTTGAAGGTGTGAAGAAATGAGAAGGAGGAGTGCCCTTTTATAAGAGGGGTGAGGGGCACCTTTGGAAAAGCTAGAAATATTAATTTATAATAAATTCTTATTCGGTTTCTAATGGCTCCAAAGATTATTATTCAAAGGTTAAGGTGGGGATAGGTCGAAAAACACTCAACCAATAGAATTTATACAAGTTTGGGTACTTATATTAACCTTATCTTTAAGTATTAACTCTAAGTTAATTAGTTTCACTTTTACAATGTCTCTTTGTATTTTTATATAATATGGTTAATAAACATACTATATACATCCAAGCGACCCCCAAGTGGTACATTAATGATGAACCTATCATTATATAAGTCTCTTAGCCGAACCTTATATTTTTATGAATTTAATATCAATTAATAATATAATATTTGTTTTAAGAACTCTTTTATGTCAATTTTGACACTATTCAATAGTTGATTTTTGTGAAACTCATAACAGATTGATTACTTCGAAAAAAGTCAATTAAATCAATACTAATATATCATATTATCCTAGAAAATTAGTTTAATTCATTAAAAGTTTCATATTATATTTATTTGGGTATTTATAATATCAATTATTTTAATTTTTCACTATTATAGTAATTACTGCATCATCATTGTGTCATAAATAAAATAAATTATTTAATGTCTAAAAATTATAAATAAAATAGCATTATGTAGGAAATCTTTTTAGCTTTCTAATGAATATTTATAATCTAAACTCCAACATATATAACCCTATGTAACAATTGTTTTTCTAAAAGATATATGCTTGTGTCATTTTTGTATTCACTTTAACTTAATTAAAATAAAGTGTCATTATCACTTACAAGTGGATCCATGGGGTCCCAAAATAGACCCAAAGATTCCCATGGTCGACCATGTATCAACCAATAGGGTTAAGACACGTTTTAGGGTAATTTAGTATTATTATAATATTATTTTTTAACCCTTATTTACCGGATTTACCCTTAACCATGGTAAATAAAATATTTACCGCAGTAATTATTCAAAATGTCTAAAAATAAAAGATACCTATTTACACAATTTGAACATCCTGATTCCAAATATGGAATCCATTTTCCTAAATTCAAAACACAGAAGTGGCAGAAATTAATTTAAAATTAATTCCCGCTGTCAAAACAAAAAGCGTGTTTTTAAGAGATAATAACTATCAAAAGATTGACACTCGTTTATGTTCGGTTTAATTGTAAAATTATGTCCAATGACCAACATTATATTAAATGGTAAAAATATATTCTAAATGTACTTTAAAACCACTCAAATTCATAATTTATCACTATTAATTATTTTGATTAAAAAAGTTGATTTTAATTAAAACTTAGTAATTTTCACTATTCATCAAAATATGAAAGTTATCCGAAATGTACCAAAATTTCACCTTAGGCTAAATTCGATATTCCGAATCCAAAAATGAAGTCCATTTTCAAATATAAAATATATATAATTTCAAAAAGTAGGTATTACTATTCATAACGGCTAGTTTGATTAGTTATGGTGTGTTAGAACTCGGTGTTGCGTACAACACACGCTATCACATTATTCAAAGAGAAGCGTACCGTAGAAGCTTGGGGTGATACATTCTCCCCTCCTTCAAATAATTGCGTCCTCGCAATTTCTAGGGTATTACTGCATAAAAAGACTCGGGTGGTTCTTCATCATAAGTTCCTCGGGTTCCCACGTTGCCTCTTCCATCTTATGGTTTCTCCACAAAACTTTTACAGACGCGTCGTCCGGTTTCTCAGCACTTGTTCTCTTGTATCAAGAATCTTGACGGGATCTTCGCAATAAGACAGATCGGGTTCCAGTTCTAATTCATCATAGGTGAGTACATGCGTCGGATCAGGCATGTATTTCCTCAATAGAGATACGTGGAACACATCGTGAACTTTGGAGAGACTTGGCGGCATTGCCAATCAGTAAGCTACAACCCCAATTCGTTCTAGAATTTCGAAAGGTCCGATGTACATGGGACTCAATTTACCTTTCTTACCAAAACGTATGACTCCCTTCCACGGAGATACCTTCAGGAAAACATGATCACCGACTTGAAATTCCAAATCCTTCCTTCGATTATCGGCATAGCTCTTCTGCCTACATTGAGCTGCTTTGATGTGATTTTGGATTACTTTCACCTTTTCTACCGTTTCCTCCACCAGTTCTGGGCCTACAAGTTTTCTTTCACCAACGTCATCCCAACAGGTTGGTGTACGACATCTCTTTCCGTATAACGCTTCATATGGTGCCATCTGAATACTCGAATGGAAGCTATTGTTATAGGAAAATTCTACCAAAGGTAAATATTGATCCCACATACCCTCAAAGTCAAGTGAGCAAGATCTCAACATGTCTTCTAAGGTTTGAATAGTCCGTTCTGATTGTCCGTCTGTCTGAGGGTGGTAAGCAGTGCTCAAATGAAGTTCAGTATCCAGGGATTTCTGAAGACTTTTCCAGAATCTTGAAGTAAAACGGGGATCACGATCAGAAACAATCGATAGGGGTACTCCGTGAAGTCTCACAACTTCATTAATATATAGTCTTGCTAGACGTTCCAGGGGTATATCTTCTCTTATAGCAAGAAAATGTGCTGTCTTGGTAACACGATCAACAATAACCCATATTGCATCATTCCTTCTAGGAGTCTTTGGTAGCCCCATGACAAAGTCCATCGTAACATTGTCCCATTTCCACTCCGGTATGGGAAGAGGTTGCATGACTCCTCCAGGCTGTTGCCTTCCAGCTTTCACTTGTTGACAAACCATACATCTTGACACAAAATCAACAATCTCCCTCTTCATGTTGTCCCACCAAAAATGTTCCTTCAAATCTCTATACATTTTGGTGCTCCCAGGGTGTATAGAGAAATTGGAACTATGAGCATCATCCAGCAATTCCCTTTTTAGATCAGGTATATTGGGAACACAAAGTCTCTTCCCGAATTTCAAAATTCCATCTTCATACACAAAGTCTCTCAATCTCCCATCATTCACTGCTTTAATCTTCTTTTGGAATTCTTCATCATCGGTCTAAGAACTCTTAATCCTTTCTAGTAAAGATGGTTTGGAAACCATTTGAAAAAGCATTGATGTTTCACCTTCCCTGGTTATTCCCATGTCCATCTTCACTAGATCCATGAAAATTGGATCCCTTTCAATTCTCATCATGTTCAAAACACCATGGTCTTTTCTGCTCAAAGCATCTGCCACCTTGTTTGCTTTCCTTGGGTGGTAGTGTATCGTATAATCATAATCCTTGAGTAATTCAAGCCATCTCCTTTGCCTCATGTTGAGTTCTTTTTGTGAGAAAATATACTTCAAACTCTTGTGATCAGTATAAATCTCACATTTTTCACCATAGAGGTAGTGCCTCCATATCTTCAAAGCAAAGATCACTGCTGCTAACTCGAGATCATGAGTAGGATAGTTTTGTTCATGAATTTTCAACTGTCGTGATGCATAGGCAACAACTCTATTATTCTGCATAAGGACACATCCAAGTCCTTTCTTCGATGCATCACTATAAATAACGAACCCATCATTCCCCGATGGTAGAGTCAATATAGGAGCATTGACTAATCTTCTCTTCAGTTCTTCGAAACATTCTTCACACTCTTTTGTCCAAACAAATTTAACCCCTTTACGTGTGAGCTTCGCTAATGGGTTAGCCAATCGGGCAAAATTCTGGACGAAACGTCGATAATAACCTGCCAAACCAATAAAACTACGTACCTCAGTTATACTCGTAGGTGCTGGCCATTCTTGGATTGCCTTGGTCTTAGAAGGATCAATAGAGATTCCATCTTTAGAGACAATATGGCCAAGAAAAGAAATCTCCTGAAGCCAGAATTCACACTTGCTAAACTTCCCATATAATTCATGCCTCCTCAGAGTCTTCAAGATAATGCGCAAGTGATTTTCATGATCTTCGTAGGTTTTGGAGTTTACCAAGATATCATCAATAAATACCACCACAAATTCATCGAGATACTCCTTGAAAACTCTATTCATTAGATCCATGAATACAGAGGGTGCATTAGTCAATCCAAATGGCATTACAGTAAACTCGTAATGCCCGTACCTGGTTCGAAATGCTGTTTTCGGAATGTCTTCCTTTTTCACACACAACTGATGGTATCCAGATCGAAGGTCAATCTTTGAAAAGTATTGAGCTCCATGCAGTTGGTCAAATAAATCATCAATACGAGGTAGGGGATACTTGTTCTTTATCGTTATAGCATTGATCTCCCTGTAGTCGATACATAACCTCATAGATCCATCTTTCTTTTTAACAAAAAGAACAGGGGCTCCCCATAGAGAAACACTAGGGCGAATAAATCCCTTATTACTCAATTATTCTAGTTGTTTCTTTAGTTCGACTAACTCTACAGTGGCCATTCTATAAGGGGTCTTCGATATAGGCCTTGATCCAGGAATCAAATCAATAGAAAACTCAACTTCTCATTCTGGAGGATGTCCAGGTAAATCTTCCGGAAATACATCTACAAATTCTTTCACAACAGGTACATCCTCTATTTGAACATTCCTTTCCTCACCGACAGTTATTTCATTCTCTTCCTCCCCAATAATTGAATTAAGTTGAGCTACTGGGGGTGGATCTAAATAAGAATTAGGTGGTGACGATTCTGCTCTAAAAATAAGGTGCTCCTTATCATTATCATCAAGAATCGTAACCTCTTTCTTCTTACAATAAATCTTCGCATCATAGTCTGAAAGCCAGTCCATACCGAGGATTATATCAAACTCAATCATAGGTATGACGGTGAAATCAGCAGATAAAGAAAATTTATGTGCTCTAATGGGGACTGATTCACAAAACTTTGTTGCAACGATACTTCCCTTAGGAGTTTTAACTGACAACTCCCTTATTAAATCAAATTGGAAATATCTAATTTTCTTAGAAAACTGGGAAGATATGAAACAATGCGATGATCCAGAATCAAATAATGCATTTTCTAAACTTGAGGAAACCATTAAATTACCTGCCACCACGTCTTTCGGAGCTTCTACCTCAGCAGTAGTGATAGCATAAGCCTGGCCTTGATCCCTTGGCCTTTTCTGAGGTAAGTTCTCCTGACGCTTAGGTCATGCATTTTCATAATGCCCCATCTCCCTGTAATTGTAGCATTGAACGTTGGTAGCTTCCTTCTTCCCCTTGCAATCATGAGCTTGGTGGCCTTTTTCACCACACTTGTAACAGACTCCCATTCCCTTCATGCAAGTACCAGGATGTTTCTTCCCGCATTTACCACAAGATGGATATTCAACCTTTCCCTTCTTCCCCTTATTTCCATTCCCAGATTGATCAGCAGGTCTCTTCTTCTCTTGTTTTTCTTTAATGTCATAAGACTTAGAGAATTCCTTTTCGGTCTTGATAGCACATGAGACAATGTCTTCGTACGATGAAAAGTATTGTGAGACTAACGCTCGACGGAGAAATGGTTTTAACCCATCAAAGAAACGATCAATCTTACTTCTTGGGTTACGAATATAATCACCAGCGTACCTCGCTAACCTTGTAAAGTTAGCCTCATACTTTGTGACATTCTCATCCTCCTTTTGTCTCAGACTCAGAAATTGCCTTTCCATATCTGCTCGATGGTCGCGAGGGAAGTATTTTTATAAAAACAGATCATTGAACTCCCTCCATTCCATATTTGATACTTCATCATCTTCCTTTGTATTTTGAATCAATGACCACCATTTATCAGCATCTTCAGTGAGGTGGTAAACTGCCATGATAACTTTTTCCCTTTCACTGCTCCCCAAAGCCTGAAATATTTTCTCTAGGGAAAATATCCATTGCTCAGCTAATAAGGGATTTGTATTCCCATTGAACGTTGGTGGTTGTTGCCTCATGAATCTATCTAACATTGATCCTCCACGCTGCGGATCAGGGTGCTCCATACGGGTAAGGTTATTATTCATAACCTGAGTAAGTTGTCCCAGTATGGTGATTAGCTGATCAGCACCAGTTGCATCACCAGCCCCACTATAATTATCTTGAGCAGGAAGTAAATCCCTACATGGAGTGCGTGCATTGATACGGTTTCCATTTCTTCCACTAGGCGCCATTTCTAAACAATGGCATAAACTAGATCAGTTTATGAATCAAAATACATAATCCCATACTTATAAAACAATTAACATAAATTGAACTATTTATGGATATAATCCATAATCATAAGAATGTTTTCTTTGAGGAAGTATATACTCATAATCCCTTCAAAATGATTTGTAAAGAAAATGAGAGTTATCCTAAGCATATCCCCCGTGAGTGTCGTAACCAAGAGTGCAGCAAGGCCCGTTGTCGTGCACCAGTTCCCGTTCGAGTCTAGCTCAAAGCGGTGTTTTCGGGTTTTACCCCTAGGTACATCTGTGCCAGAGCCGCCTCTACCTGCTCGTATCCAGACATGGATGTATTGCTTGGAAAACTCACAAAATCTCTACAATACCAAAATTCTAGGATGTTCTTCTATACTAATCCTCAAAGTTCATCTTAGGTCTACGTGCTCTAATCATAGTTTATCTAAATCTAGCTTCCAAGGTTTGTACTAAACTTCCTCTGATACCAACTGTAACGCCCCGACCCCAGTTACCCAGAGTCGGTGCATTATTACATAACATTGGCATGATCACAAGAAAGATCAAATCTCGAAAGACCGATTGGTTTAGTAGCCTTAGAAACACTAGATATATTCATAAGTTTTACATTACATTATAAAATGAAAAACTACTACAACAACATAATGTTTCCACAATCCACATTATTAACCCCTCATAAAATCCTTGCAGGTCATTCATAACTTACTTCTTCACATCCTGGGAAAAATAAAACATAGAAAAGGGGTGAGCTCAAATGCCCAGTAAGGATAACAATATAGCGGAAACTTTTATAAATAAGAATAAACATTTAAGGAAATGTATAACTAAAACAAAAGCCTTTTAAATATTAACTTTCATTATGTTATGCCATAAATAAAATGAAATAATGCCATTTACTTATTCACATGGATATTCTACTAATCGAATAATCACATGGAAAAATCAATAACCACTTTCATAATGTTGGAATGCATAATGCCAGACTATCATAACCACATAGTCAAGGCCTTGTTCCAAGACTACAAATAAGATTTTGTCAAGGCCTTGTGCCAAGACACTAGTTTGTCTCATGAGACCTACCGATGCAATTTTTTTTAGAAGATACTTATGTTTAAAATTGATAAAATATACTCCAGTGTTTTTCTGAAAACAATATGAAAGCTTCTGAAAACAAAATAACTAATTCTGAGACTTCTCGATTAATTACAGGCCATGATGGGTCCACTCCCAATCCCTTCCTGTCTACCAAACTCGAGAGTCAGGTTTTCTGAAAACATTTTTAAGCTTGCGTTAAATACGTATACATTTGCACTGGATTTTCATATATTTGAGAGAAATATCTCTTTTTTGAAATCATTTAAGATCCATATAAAATAAAACATTTTCTTTGAAAATATTCTTATAAGCTTGTAGGGGAAGCTTTGAAGATTTTATAACGGCGGAAAATAGCCGCACCCGCCGTATAAGTTAAAAAAAACATTCTTACCTTAATTCTGTCGAAAAGGTTAAAAAGGACATTGTTTTGAAAACGACCGAAATATTCATTTGTAAACCACTTATAAAAGTCAAAAAGGGTATAAATGACTTTAACTCATATTCTAGTAAATAGTAAAAATGTTTTGAAATGCATTTTTAAGAAACATGGATGTGGATGATAAAGAGATCCCAGTAGATTATTACGTATAAACAACCTTGGATAATGAAGAGGTTGTAAAGTAAACCCTTACCTTGTACTTTTCCTTGGTTGGGGTAGGTTAACCTCCTGTATAATGGTGAAATAGTTGTTATTAAATTATACAAGAATCATATATAATAATATGATATCATATATGATCTTTTAACATTGATTTGTTAATAATATCTTAGAATTATCGTCGTTTCGGGAGTTAACTTACTCATTTTCTTTTATATGTTTTGTTACATAAGCCATAGTTGTTGTATCTTATTCATATCCAGAATGATATCTAGTCCTTAAACATCATTTTTAAATCATCAAATGATAATTATACTTGAATGGATACGATGGAGAATGAATCTCATCGCGTTCGTGGAGACGGTAGTCCGTACGTACGCACGAGCGACAATATCATTCTTTTGATATTAAAATAATATATAAATGGATGGTATATCATATATACAGAATCATTAACATGTTATATTTATTATTTACTTGAGTTACACATCATTATTATACCCATCCAAATAATATTATATTGAATAACAATTACACCACGACGTGGAGACGGTAGTCCGTACGTACGCACGTATGGTGACATGTTATTCAAAGGGTGGATAGAATACTGAATATGGTTGTACCATATTTATAATAACATCACAGTATATGTGAGATACTGGAGTTATTATTTTAGAATGGTAAGAACAAATGAAGAAGAAGTGGAAGAAGAAATGAACTTGGAGAAGGGTGGTGAAATCATTACCTCTTCTTCGGGTTCTTCCTTTTGATTTGATCAAAAGGGCTCCATAGGTTGGCTTTCCGATCAAACTAAGGCCTCTAGGTTGTAGTGAGGGATGTTGGGAGAGTATTTGGGCAGAGTTTGGCCGAACCGAAAGGCTTTGAAGGTGTGAAGAAATGAGAAGGAGGAGTGCCCTTTTATAAGAGTGGTGAGGGGCACCTTTGGAAAAACTAGAAATATTAATTTATAATAAATTCATATTCGGTTTCTAATGGCTCCAAAGCTTATTATTCAAAGGTTAAGGTGGGGATAGGTCGAAAAACACTCAACCAATAGAATTTAGACAGTTTTGGGTACTTATATTAACCTTATCTTTAAGTATTAACTCTAATTTAATTAGTTTCACTTTTACAATGTCTCTTTGTATTTTTATATAAAATGGTTAATAAACGTACTATATACATCCAAGAGACCCCCAAGTGGTACATTAATGATGAACCTATCATGATATAAGTCTCTTGGCCGATCCTTAGATTTTTAGGAATTTAATATCAATTAATAATATAATATTTGTTTTAAGAACTCTTTTATGTCAATTTTGACACTATTCAATAGTTGATTTTTTGTGAAACTCATAACAGATTGATTACTTCGAAAAAAGTCAATTAAATCAATCCTAATATATCATATTATCCTAGAAAATTAGTTTAATTCATTAAAAGTTTCATATTCTATTTATTTGGGTATTTATAATATCAATTATTTTAATTTTTCACTATTATAGTAATTACTGCATCATCATTGTGTCATAAATAAAATACATTATTTAATGTATAAAAATTATAAATAAAATATCATTATGTAGGAAATCCTTTTAGCTTTATAATGAATATTTATAATCTAAAATCCAATATATATTACCCTATGTAACAATTGTTTTTCTAAAAGATATATGCTTGTGTCATTTTTGTATTCATTTTAACTTAATTAAAATAAAGTGTCATTATCACTTACAAGTGGATCCATGGGGTCCCAAAATAGACCCAAAGATTCCCATGGTCGACCATGTATCAACCAATAGGGTTAAGACACGTTTTAGGGTAATTTAGTATTATTATAATATTATTTTTTAACCCATATTTACCGGATTTACCCTTAACCATGGTAAATAAAATATTTACCGCAGTAATTATTCAAAATGTCTAAAAATAAAAGTTACCTATTTACACAATTTGAACATCATGATTCCAAATATGGAATCCATTTTCCTAAATTCAAAACACAGAAGTGGCAGAAATTAATTTAAAATTAATTCCCGCTGTCAAAACAAAAAGCGTGTTTTTAAGAGATAATAACTATCAAAAGATTGACACTCGTTTATGTTCGGTTTAATTGTAAAATTATGTCCAATGACCAACATTATATTAAATGGTAAAAATATATTCTAAATATACTTTAAAACCACTCAAATTCATAATTTATCACTATTAATTATTTTGATTAAAAAAGTTGTTTTTAATTAAAACTTAGTAATTTTCACTATTCATCAAAATATGAAAGTTATCCGAAATGTACCAAAATTTCACCTTAGGCTAAATTCGATATTCCGAATCCAAAAATGAAGTCCATTTTCAAATATAAAATATATATAATTTCAAAAAGTAGGTATTACTATTCATAACGGCTAGTTTGATTAGTTATGGTGTGTTAGAACTCGGTGTTGCGTACAACACACGCTATCACATTATTCAAAGAGAAGCGTACCGTAGAAGCTTGGGGTGTTACATTGTGGTAGTATTTATAGATGATATTCTTATCTATTCAAAGAGCAAGGAAGAACATGATGATCATTTGAGATTTATATTGAAGACCCTAAGAAAGGAGAAGATTTATGCCAAATTTACCAAGTGTGAATTTTGGCATCAAAAAGTTTTATTTTTGGGTCACATAATCTCAAAAGAGGGAATATCTGTGGATCCAGCAAAAACAGAGGTTATCGAAAGATGGTCGAGACCAACAACAGTAACTGAGATCCGAAGTTTTCTCATTTTGGCTGGATATTATCGACGTTTTGTGAAATATTTTTCATGATTATCTAATCCACTCACCAAGTTGACTCGGAAAGGAGTTATGTTTGTTTGGACGGAGGAATGTGAAGAGAATTTCAAGGAGTTGAAAAGAAGGTTATCCAGTGCACCCTTTCTCACACTTCCTTGTAGTGGAGAAAGGTTTGTGATCTACAGTGATGCATCCAATAAGGGATTGGGGTGTGTTCTTATGAAAAATGATATGGTGATGGCTTATTCCTCACGACAATTGAAAATACATGAGCAAAATTACCCAACTCTAGATTTGGAGTTAGCTGCGGTAATCTTTGCATTAAATATTTGGAGGCATTATCTTTATGGAGAAAGGTGTGACATTTATACTGATCATAAAAGTTTAAAGTATATTTTCACACAAAAGGAGATGAATATGCACCAAAGAAGGTGGTTGGAGCTGATTACGGATTATGACTGCTCAATCCATTACCACCCTGTGAAAGCAAACAAAGTGGCAGATGCATTAAGTCGACAAGACCATGCCAGTTTATCCATGATGAGGATCACAAAAGATCCAATATTTATGGATTTACAAAGGATGGATCTTGGAATTATAATAAAAGGGGAAAAATCGTATCTTTCTCAAATGAATGTTCAACCACCTATAAATGTGAAGATTGAAGAGGCACAGAAAGAAGATGTCGAGTTACAAACGAAGGTGATAAATGTTCCAGAATTAAACCTTGATTGTGATGGGATAATAAAGTTTAAGAATAGGGTTTTTTATCCTCCCATCCCTGAATTAAAGAAGTAGCTGTTGGATGAGGCTCATAGTTCTTAATTATCTATTCATCCTGGAAGCACGAAGATGTATAGGGACCTGAAAGAGTACTTCTGGTGGGATGGCATGAAAAGAGATGTTGCTGAATATGTCTCTCGATGCTTGGTTTGTCAGCAAGTTAAAGCTGAGAGACAGAAGTCTAAGGGGATGTAACAACCATTACCCATACCCAAATGGAAATGGGAAAACAACACTATGGACTTTGTCACAGTACTTCCTAAAACATCCAAAGGCAATAATGCTATCTGGGTCATAGGTGATCGTCTTACAAAGTCTGCACACTTCATCGCTATTAGAGAGGATTTCTCTCTAGATCAGCTTTCCAGGATATATGTGAAGGAAGTGGTAAGATTGCATGGAGTACCACTTTCTATTATATCTGATCGAGATCCGAGGTTTACCTCAACATTCTGGCGAAGTCTTCAGCATACTCTGGATATAGAGTTGAGTTTCAGCACTGCTTATCATCCTCAGACAGACGGTCAGTCTGAGAGAACAATTCAAACTCTAGAAGATATGTTGAGAGCCTGCTCTATGGATTTCAAAGGTGGTTGGGATCAAGACCTACCTTTGGTGGAGTTTTCATATAATAATAGATTTCACTCCAGTATTCAGATGGCTCCTTATGAAGCTCTCTATGGAAAGAAATGCAGGACTCCAACTTGTTGGGATGATGTTGGGGAAATAAAGCTATTAGGACCTGATCTTGTTGATGAGATGACAGAAATGTACGATCTATTCAACAACACATAAGAGCAGCTCAGAGTCGACATAAAAGTTATGCCGACAAACGAAGAAAAGACATAGAGTTTGAAGTGGGTGATAAAGTGTTCTTACGAATATTTCCCTAGAAGAGGGTCAAGAGATTTGGAAAGAAGGGGAAGTTGAGGCCTAGATATATTGGTCCTTTCGAAATACTAGATCGTGTTGGAAAGGTAGCTTACTGATTAGCACTTCAACTGAATCTCTTTCAAGTTCACGATGTGTTCCATGTATCTATCCTGAGAAAGTAATTACCTGATCCTTCACATGTACTCAGCTCAAGAGTTGTACCGCTGGAGAAAGATCTTTCATTTGAAGAACAGTCGATAGAGATTCTAGATCGATGCGAAAAAGTACTACGAAACAAGACCACTCACTTGGTGAAGGTTTTATGGAGGAACCACCAATTAAAAAAGCTACATGGGAGCTTGAGGATATGATGAGGGATAGGTATCCTCATCTGTTTGTTACACAGTGACGAATTTCGAGGGTGAAATTAATTTTGAGGGGGGTAGAATGTAACACCCGAGACTTTAATGTTATATAAATCATCAAAGGAATCTTTCACTTGGTTGTCTTGCTTTACACGAAATCGCGACCTTCCTCGATAGCTTGCGTCATACGCAATACCGAGTTTCACTAAACAACGATATGCTATTAAAATATTATTAAAACTACCCGTTATGAATAGTAATAACCACTTTTTGAAATCTTATAAATTTTATTTTCCAAAAATGACATCATTTTTGGATTCGGAATGTCGAAATTAGCCTAGGGTGAAATTTTGGTATTTTTCTGAAAACTTTCAATTTTTGATGAATAATGAAACCACTATGTGGTAGTTAAAAAACTGAATTTTTCATAAAACATAATTTTACCACTTCTGTGAGTGGAATTTAAAAAATCCGAGAGACACGGTTGATGTCAGCAAGTAAAATGTGGTTCAATGAGATGAAAATAAGTTTTGTTGAATAGTAAATTTTTACTTTTATTTACCACGGTTAAAAGTAAATAGGGTAATTGAGGGTAAAAATGTTTTTATTATTTCCCTAAAACATGTCATAATTTTATTGAATAAGTTAAATTCGACCAAAAACAACCTTAGGAATAAAATATGACTATTTAGGCCCACTGAGATTAGATTAGGACATTTATTATTAATTTATTTAAAGAAGGGTTAAAATAGTTAAAATCAAAGTTTAATAACTAAATCATTTTTAATATAGAGTTATACATAAGATAAATTATACTATAAATATGCATTAGAAATCTAAAACGATTTCATACATAATTATATTTTATTTTTAATTTTTGGACTTTAAATAGTTTAATTTATTAATGACACAATGATGATGCAGTAATTATCTTATTAATGAAATATTGACATAATTGATGTTATAAATACCCAAATAAATATAATTTGAGACTTTTTATGAATTCCACTAATTTTATAGGTTGATATGAAATGTTATTATTGATTTAATTAACTCTTTTCGAACTAATAATTCTGTTATGATTTTCAGAAAAATCAATTACTAAATAGTGTCAAAATTAACCTAAAATTGTTTTTAAAACAAATATTATATTATTAATTATTATTTTATTCCTAAAAATCTAATATTCGGCAAAATGACTTTGAAAATGGTATATATATTAATAATAAACAACTTGGGGTTCGTTTGGCTGCTTATAGTATATTTATTAACCTTATAGTATAAGAACACAAGAAGACACGGTAAAGTATAATTATTTAACTTAATGTTAAATCTAAATGATATGGCTAAAATAGGAACCTAAACTTGACAAAATTGTATTTAATGAGAGTATTTCGACCCATCCCCACCTTATCTTCTAAATATATCAATTTGGAGCTATTAAAAACCGAATTTGTTTTTATAATAAAATAATAGTTTTAGTTATTCCAAAGGTGCCCCCTCTCCTCCCTTATAAAAGGGAACCTCCTCCCCCTCTTCCTCACACCACTTTGAGAATTCAAGCTCGTCCAACCCCTACAAATTTCTCCTCTACACTTCCCTAGAAACATCCTAGAGGTCCTGGTCTTCTTCAAATACCAATCTTAGTGCCCTAAAAGGAGATCTCAAAGAGGTGTTTCAAAGAAGAGGTAATGTATGTTACCAATTCTTTCAACTTTATTTCTTCTTCCACTTCTTCTTATTTAGTTGTTTCATTATGAAGTAATAACATCAGTATCACTAATATAATGATATGTTATTATATGTATGAAACAAACCTATTTCACCATCTATCCATCTTACGGAAAATGAAATCACCGCGTGTGCGTACGTACGGAATACCGTCTCCACACTGTGGTGTAATCTATTTTCCAGCACCACCTTACATGGATAGGTATAATGGTGTAAAGAATTAATATATATGATTATCATGAAGTTATATTGATTATGAAATAGTATACATACACTCCAATACAATTCCAAGATCATAGGAATGATATCATCACTCGTGCGTACGTACGGAATACCGTCTCCACGATGTGATGCGACTCGTTCAACATGATCTTCATTGGATAATGATTATATAAATGAATTTAATGAATTAATATGATATATATTACACTAATACAATTCTGGAAATGAGGTATCTACAACCTAAAAAGAAGGATTAGAATTTATTCGACAAAACACGCATAAGAACAAAATGTAATAAACACTCGAATAAACAAGTAGTAATGAAATATTACTAATAGAAAGCTAAGAATATGACCATATATGATATCATAAAAATATGTATGATTATGGAATAAGTAAATAACATTATTTAAATCATTATACAGGAGGTTCGGACACTTACGAAGCAAATCGGTCCTAAGGTAAGGGAAATATCACAATCTCATTTTTATCCGAGATTGTTTATTATACTTCAGTATTTACTAGGGTGTATTTTATCTTCCACATCCTTGTTTCCTCAATATGTAATATTATTTCCATCCACCTAAAATTGTTTAAATCCAATTTTACCCTTCGGTGAGTTTTTAGTAAAAAATATGAAAGGAATCTTTTTTCATTTTTCGTACGAGGTACTTTTTGACTTTTCCGAAAAAAGTATGAGAAGCATGTTTTTTTAACTTATACAGAATGAATGGATTTTTTTTAAAAAAAAATCCAAGAATCATCCTTTAAAAGTTTTCATGTTTATTTTAAATCAACTTATTTTAGTTTAAAATTGTATGACATGTTAAGAAAGGAAAAATGCTTTTGAAGTTGAAAGGATATTTTCCTCAAGAATGGAGTTTCAAGAGTGTTATCAAAATTATTTTCCATCTAAGATAATATAGGGTTATGTTTTTATCCCTATTATTACATGGATTTGATTATGTTGTGATGGAAATATTTTTATGAATTCCTTTATCTTATAAGAATTGTTTTATGATGTCACGATTTTTAAGATTCCCATTTTTATTACATGGGTTTGCTATGATGTATGGTTTATGATTTTCTTCCACACATAATAATGGTATCATTATGAGATGAGTGGGACCTATATCTCCCTCCAATTCATTGGGTAAAGATTTTATATCTCATGAGATAGACTTGGCTGGAACGACAGGTTAAACCGGTTCAGTGAAATAGGACTGAAACGAGGAGTGAACTCAGTTCAGAAATGGATTTTTTCCACTAAGATATTCCTGGCAATGAGTTTTGACTAATAAGAAATTATTATCTATGATTATGTGTGTATGGAAAAAAGTTTCATGTTTTATGTTATGATTATTGGGATTACATTTCACTATTATGATTTATCCCTTGTTATGAAATTATGATTTCTTTTGCAGGTTAAGATTTCCAAAAGTTATGTTCTTATGTATATGATGTGATTGATATTTCATTTGTTTACCCTTACTGAGCATTTGAGCTCACCCTTTTATATGTTTTCTTTCCACAGGTCAGGAAGAAGGTTATTAAGTAAGATATGCCAAAAGGGAATAGAGATATGATGAAATAAATGGGAGACAATGTAGATGCTTTATGAACCAGTTGTTTATGTTTCCCAGTTTCTAAAGACACTATACCTATACGGTCCTTTCCTGGTTTTGTTATATGTTGTAATAAGTGTGCTTCAATTCTGAAGTAATAATAATGTATGTAAAGTATTGGTCGTTATAGTTAGTATCAGAGGAAAGGTATAGTCACCCTTTAGAAACTGCGATGTGAATGCCTTAGTAAGAACCCTAAGGATAAGTCTAAGCATAGAATAAAATCATAGTGTCTTAGAAATGGCCATGAATATCCTAGGATTAGACCTTAAGTGTGAAATTTTATTCTTGATTATGTGGTTTTCCTATTATAATTAGTTTTTCTCACACTATTCTTCTTGGTTTTAGTCAATGGATGGAACCCGAAGGAACCTTGTTAATGCGGAATGCGACGGGCAATGCAATGATTGTCCCCCGGAGAAACCAAATGTTATGGGAGCTAGAATGAAAAATCTTGTAGCCATGCTCACACAACTTTCTCAAGCTATAAATCATGCAGGACTTCCAAACAAGAAAAGGAAGGAGAAACATTCTGTTTAATCTTTCATGAGATAGTATCCACCTTAATTCAGTGGGTCTACTGATCCATTAGTTGGTGAACAATGGATTAGTACTACTGAAAATATATTTTCAGTTCTTCAATGTTCTGAACACGATAAAGTCATCTTAGCAGTGTATCGTTTGGAAGGTGATGCTGATCAATGGTGGAATCTTATTAATAATACGAGGCAATAGAATGATATTGATTCCATAGAATGGGACGAGTTCAATAATTTATTTTTCAATAAGTACTTCCCTCGTATTCTCCGAACAAATATAGAGAAGGAGTTTCTTGAACTAAAGCAAAAAGATGATGAATCTATTGGTACCTATGAAACAAATTTTACAAGACTTGCAAGGTATGCTTCTGGTATTATTATCCAACCTGAGAGTAATATCGATCGATTATTTAGTGGCTTAAAACCAAGTCTTCGAAGGGCATTATCCATAAGGGTCTTCCATAGTTACGAGGAAATTGTTCGATGTGCTCTCCAAGTTGAGTTGGAGATTGGAGTAACCCATCAGTCATATGGGTTTGATAAGAAGAGGAAAATGGAATTCAAAGGAACATCTAAAGAGAACACTAAAAAGAAGATGAGATTTCCCTTATACTCATAGCGTGGAATGAAACATGGAGGGAGTTCTCTTAAAGGGACAAGTAAATGTTTCAAATGTGGAAAGGAAGGTCATAGGGCATTTGAATGCCGCCATGATGGGAAGAAGATGTCTAATGATGCAAACAAATGAAGGGATACACAGAATGAAACTACTACACTTCAATGTTTCAAGTGAAAGGAGATGGGGCATTGTTCCAATCAATGTTCGAATCCAAGGGTTGATGATGATGGTCGACGTCAACAAACTCTTAAGGCTAAAGGCAAAGGAAAGTCACATGCAATTTCTATCAGCGATGTGGAGTGCGATAATGATGTGGTGAAAGGTACACATACCATCCACTCTAAAGTAGAAAATGTTTTATTTGATTCTGGATCCACCCACTCTTTTATTTCTGAAGGATTTTCTAAGGATATCACCGTATTACCTCAACAATTAGATGTTGAGTTAGCTGTGACAACCCCTAATGGCACAACAGTCGCATCAAAAGTTTATAATTCTTCTCTGATCAATGTTTGTGTGAAAGTGCTTCCTGAAAATCTTGTGATCCTTCCTATAGTGGAATTTGATGTCATTATTGGCATAGATTGGCATTCATTATATGGAGATCATATCAATTTCCAAAGAAGGGATGTCACATTTCATATTCCAGATCAATCTATGATCGTCTATTAATGCAAGGATGAACATAACCTTCCAGTTGAAATTTCCTCCATCTTATGGGTCTTGACTCCACTAAATGAAGGTTATTTATCTCTAATGGTTGGTGAGAAACTCATGATTAAGAATATTCCCATTGTACGGGAGTTTGATGATGTCTTTCTGGAGGAATTACCGGGTCTTACACCAAATCATGAATTTGAGTTTTCAATATTACTCATACCGGGTGCTTTGCCTATTTCAAAGACACCTTATAGAATTGACCCAATTGAGTTGCAGGAATTGAAGAAGCAACTCCAATAGAATATTGATAATGGGTTCATACTCCCTAGTGCGTCACTTTGGGGTGCACCTGTTCTGTTTGTTATGAAGAAAGATGGATCAATGAGACTCTGCATTGATTATCGAGAACTTAACAAGATCACTATCAAGAAAAAATATCCTCTCCCACGCATTGATGACTTATTTGACCAACTTCGAGGAGCTCAATACTTTTCCTAGATTGATCTTCATTCAGGGTATCATCAATTAAGGGTCAAAAGGGAGGATATACTAAAGTTGGATTTCTGTACAAGGTATGGACACTATGAATTTATAGTGATGACATTTGGCCTTACTAGTGCCCCTGCTATCTTCATGGATCTGATGAATAGAGTCTTTAGAGACTATCTTGATCAGTTTGTGGTAGTATTTATGGACGATATTCTTATCTATTCAAAGAGAAAGGAAGAACATGAAGATCACTTGAGAATTATATTAGAGACCCTGATAAAGGAGAATATTTATGCCAAATTTACCAAGTGTGAATTTTGGCTTCAAAAAGTTGCATTTTTGGGTCACATAATCTCAAAATAGGGGATATCTATGGATCCAGCAAAAACAGAGGTAATCGAAAGAAGGTCGACACCAACAATAGTAACTGAGATGCGATGTTTTCTTGGTTTGGCTGGATATTATTGACGTTTTGTGAAAGATTTTTCACGATTATCTAATCCACTCACCATGTTGACTCGGAAAGGAGTTAAGTTTGTTTGGATGGAGGAATGTGAAGAGAATTTCAAGGAGTTGAAAAGAACGTTATCTAGTGCACCTGTGCTAACACTGCCTTGTAGTGGAGAAAGGATTGTGATCTACAGTGAAGAATCCAAGAAGGTATTGGTGTGTGTTCTTATAAAAAGCGATATTGTGATAGCTTATGCCTCACAACAATTGAAAATACATGAGAAAAATTACCCAACTCATGATTTAGAGTTAGCTGCGGTAATCTTTGCATTAATGATTTGGAGGCATTATATTTATGGAGAAAGGTGTGACATTTATACTGATCATAAAAGTTTAAAATATATTTTCACACAAAAGGAGCTGAATATGCGCCAAAGAAGATGGTTGGAGCTGATTAAGGATTACGACTTCTCAATCCATTACCTCCCTTGGAAAGCAAACAAGGTGGCAGATGCATTAATTCGACAAGACCATGCTAGTTTATCCATAATGAGGATCACAGAACATCCAATATTTACGGATTTACAAAGGATAGATCTTGGAATTATAATGAAAGGGGAAAATAATATCTTTCTAAAATGAATGTTCAACTATATATACATGTGAAGATTAAAGAGGCACAAAAATAAGATATCGAGTTACAAAAGAAGTTGAGAAATGTTCCTGAATTCAACCTTGATTGTGATGGGATAATAATTTTCAGGAATCAGGTTTGTGTTCCTCCCATCCCTGAATTAAAGGAGTTGCTGGATGAGGCTCATAGTTCTTCATTCTCTATTCATCCTGGAAGCACGAAGATGTATAGGGACCTGAAAGAGTACTTCTGGTGGGATGGCATGAAAAGAGATGTTGCTGAATATGTCTCTCGATTCTTGGTTTGTCAGAAAGTTAAAACTGAGAGACTGATTTCTAAGGGGATGTTACAACCATTACCCATACCCGAATGGAAATGGGAAAATATCACTATGGACATTTTCACCGGACCTCCTAAAACATCCAAAGGCAATAATGCTATCTGGGTCATAGTTGATCGTCATACAAAGTCTGCACACATCATCGCTATTAGAGAGGATTTCTCTCTAGATCAGCTTTCCAGGATATATGTGAAGGAAGTGGTAAGATTTCATGGAGTACCGCTTTCTATTATATCTAATCGGGATCTGAGGTTTACCACAAAGTTATGGTGAAGTATTCAACATACTTTGGATACAGAGTTGAGTTTCAGTACTGCTTATCATCCTCAGACAGACGGTCTGTTGAGAGAACAATTCAGACTCTAGAAGATATGTTGAGAGCCTGCTCTATGGATTTCAAAGGTGGATGGGATCAACACCTACCTTTGGTGTAATTTTCTTATAATAATACCTTTCACTCTAGTATTCAGATGGCTCCGTATGAAGTTCTCTATGGAAAGAAATGCAGGACTCCAACTTACTGGGATGAAGTTGGGGAAAGAAAGCTTTTAGGACCGGATCTTGTTGATGAGATGGCAGAAAAGGTTTGATCTATTCAACAACACATAAGAGCAGCTCAGAGTCGACCGAAATGTTATGCCGACAACCGAAGAAAAATACCTAGAGTTTGAAGTGGGTGATAAAGTGTTCTTATGAATATCTCCCTGGAAGAGGGTCATGAGATTTGGAAATAAGGGGAAGTTGATCTCTAGATATATCGGTCCTTTCGAAATACTGGATCGTGTTGGGAAGGTAGCTTACCGATAGGCGCTTCCACCAAATATCTCTCAAGTTCACGATGTGTTCCATGTATCTCTCCTGAGAAAGTACATACCTGATCCTTCACATGTACTCAGCTCAGAAGTTGTACCGCTGGAGCAAGATCTTTCTTATGAATAATAGCCGATAGAGATTCTAGATCGTAGCGAAAAAGTCCAATGAAACAAGACCACTCGCTTGGTGAAGGTTTTATGGAGGAACCACCAATTAGAAGAAGCTACATGGGAGCTTGAGGATATGATGAGGGAAAGGTATCCTCATCAGTTTGTTACAAAGTGACGAATTTCGAGGGAGAAATTCATTTTAAGGGGGTAGAATGTAACACCCGACACTTTTATGTTATATAAATCATCAAAGAAATATTTCACTTGCTTGTCTGGCTTTACACGAAATCGCGACCTTCCTCGATAGCTTGTGTCGTATGCAATACCGAATTTCATTAAACAACGATATGCTATTAAAATATTATTAAAACTAGCTGTTATGAATAGTAATAACCACTTTTTGAAATTTTATAAATTTTATTTTTCAAAATTGACATCATTTTTGGATTCGGAATATCGAAATTAGCCTAGGGTGAAATTTTGGTATTTTTCTGAAAACTTTTAATTTTTGATGAATAGTGAACCACTAAGTGGTAGTTAAAAAACTAAATTTTTCATAAAACATAATTTTACCGATTCTGTGAGTGGAATTTCAAAAATCTGAGAGACACGGTTTATGTCAGTAAGTAAAATGTGGTTCAATCAGATGAAAATAATTTTTGGTGAATAGTATCTTTTTACTTTTATTTACCACAGTTAAAAGTAAATAGGGTAATTAAGGGTAAAAATCTTATTATTATTTCCCTAAAACATGTCCTAATTATATTGGATAAGTGAAATTCGACCAAAAACAACCTTAGAAATAAAATATGACCATTTAGGCCCACTTGGATTAGATTAGGACATTTATTATTAATTTATTTAAAGAAGGGTTAAAATAGTTAAAATCAATGTTTAATAACTAAATAATTTTTAATATAGGGTTATACATAAGCTAAATTCGACTATAAATATTAATTAGAAATATAAAACGATTTCCTACATAATGATATTTTATTTGTAAATTTTAGACATTAAATAGTTTAATTTATTTATGACACAATGATAATGCAGTAATTATCTTATTAATGAAATATTCACATAATTGATGCTATAAATACACAAATAAATATAATTTGAGACTTTTTATGAATTCCAATTATTTTATAGGTTAATATTGAATTCTTTTATTGATTTAATTAACTTTTTTCGAACTAATCATTCTGTTATGATTTTTACAAAAATCAATTACTAAATAGTGTCAAGATTGACATAAAATTGTTTTTAAAAAACATATTATATTATTAATTATTATTTTATTCCTAAAAATCTAAGGTTCCAACAAATGACTTATATAAGGTTATATATATTAATAATAAACATCTTGGGGTTCGTTTGGCTGCATATTGTAAGTTTATTAACCTTATAGTATAAGAACACAAGAAGACACAGTAAATGTAAAATTATTTAACTTAATGTTAAATCTAAATGATAACGTTAAAGTAGGAACCTAAACATGTCTAAATTCTATTTAATGAATGGATTTCTACCCATCCCCACCTTATCTTCGAAATATATCAATTTGGAGCTATTAAAAACCGAATTTGACTTTATAATAAAATAATAGTTTTAGTTATTCCAAAGGTGCCCCTCTCCTCCCTTATAAAAGGGAACCTCCTCCCCCTCTTCCTAACACCACTTTGAGCCTTCAAGCTCGCCCAACCCCTTCCAATTTCTCCTCTACACTTCCCTAGAAACATCCTAGAGGTCCTGGTCTTCTTCAAATACCAATTTTAGTGCCCTAAAAGGAGATCTCAAAGAGGCGTTTCAAAGAAGAGGTAATGTCTGTTACCAATTATGTCAACTTTATTTCTTCTTCCACTTCGTATTCTTTAGTTGTTTCATTATGAAGTAATAATATCACTATCACTCATATACTTATATGTTCTTATATGTATGAAACAAACCTATTTCACCATCTATCCATCCTACGGAAAATGAAATCACCGCGTGTGCGTACGTACCGAATACCGTCTCCACGCCATGGTGTAATCTATTTTCCACCACCACCTTACATGGATGGGTATAATGGTGTAAAGAATGAATATATATGATTATTGTGAAGTTATATTGATTATGAAATAGTATACATACACTCCAATACAATTCCACAATCATAGGAATGATATCATCACTCGTGCGTAGATACGGAATACCGTCTCCACGATGTGATGCGACTCGTTCTACATTATCTTCATTGCATAATGATTATATAAATGAATTAAAAGAATTAATATGATATATATTACACTAATAAAATTCTGGAAATGAGGTATCTATAACCTAAAAATAAGGATAATAATTTATTCGACAAAACACGCATAAGAACAAAAAGTATTAAACACCCGAATAAACAAGTAGTAATGAAATATTACTAGTAAGAAGCTAAGAATATTACCATATATGATATCAGAAAAATAAGTATGATTCTAGAATAAGTCAATAAAATTATTTAAATCATTATAGAGGAGGTTCGAACACTTACGAATCCAATCGGACTTAAGGTAAGGGAAATATCACAATCTCATTTTTCTCCGAGATTGTTTATACTTAGGTATTTACTGGGGTGTATTTTATCATCCACATCCATGTTTCCTCAATATGTAATATTATTTCCATCCACCTAAAATTGTTTATATCCAATTTTACCCTTCGGTGAGTTTTTAGTAAAAGATATGAAATGAATATTTTTTCGTTTTTCGTATGAGGTAATATTTGACTTTTCTGACAGAAGTACGAGAAGAATGTTTTTTTAACTTATACTGCATGAATGGATTTTTTAAAAAAAAATTACAAGAATCTTCCTTTACAAGTTTTCATGTTTATATTTAATCAACTTCTTTTAGTTTAAAATTGTATGACATGTTAAGAAAGGAATAATGTTTTTGAAGTAGAAAAGATATTTTCCCCATGAATGGAGTTTCAAGAGTTTTATCAAAATTATTTTCCATCTAAGATAATATAGGGTTATGTTTTTATCCCTATTATTACATTGATTTGATTATGTTGTGATGGAACTATTTTTATGAATTCCTTTATCTTATATGAATTGTTTTATGATGTCACGATGTTTAAGATTCCCATTTTTAATACATGGGTTATGCTATGATGTTTGGTTTATGATTTTGTGGAACACATAAGAATGGTATCATTATGAGATGTGTGGGACCTATATCTCCCTCCAATGCATTGGGTAAAGATTTTATATCTCATGAGATAGACATGGCTGGAACGGCAGGTTAAACCGGTTCAGTGAAACAGGTATGAAACGAGGAGTGAACTCGGTTCAGAAATGGACATTGTCCACTAAGATAGTCTTGGAAATGAGTCTTGACTAATAATAAATGATTCTCTATGATTATGTGTGTATGACACAAAGTTTCATGTTTTAAGTTATGATTATTGGGATTACATTTCACTACTATGATTTATCCCATGTTATGAAATTATGATATCTTTTGCAGGTTAAGATTTCCAAAAGTTATGTTCTTATGTATATGATGTGATTGATATTTCTATTGTTTATCCTTACAGAGAATTTGAGCTCAACCTTTTTTATGTTTTCTTTCCCCCGCTTAGGAAGAAGGTTATTAAGTAAGATATGCCAAAAGGGACTGTAGATATGATGAAATAAAAGGGAGACAATGTAGATGCTTTATGAACAAGTTGTTTATGTTTCCCAGTTTTAAAGACACTATACCTATACGGCCCTTTCCTGGTTTTGTTATAAGTTGTAATAAGTGTGCTTCAATTCTGAAGTAATAACAATGTATGTAAATTATGGGTCGTTATACTGCCTCTGCCTCTGGGATTACCCCTAAATTGACTCCAGTTCAAGACATCAAGAGCTTGACACCAATGATCACTCAGAGAAATACAGATTTCAGATCTGGTATAGTTTCTGTAGCTGAACCGCCAGTTGTGCCTTCACCTATTCTGAAACCCTCTGCTGACCCTGCACCTGCACCCTCTGCTGATCCTAAGGGAAATACACCTGTTCTCGAGGAGGATTGAGTGATTCTAGATCTTTTTTTATAGGATTCACTTGTATTTATGAACTTTTTAATTTCTCTGTTTCTCTATTTTACCTAATGAAAATTATCTTGTATTCTCTACTTTACATTGTTCATGTTGCCTTGTCACTTATTCTCTACTTTATCTTTTCTCTCCTACCCTTCTTTTTGTTAATCACAAAGGGAGAGAAAATGAGAAAATGAAAAAAATGAGCAAATGATCCAATGAGAGAAAATAAGAAATGTGACCTAAGAGTGAACAAAGGGGGAGAAACACACAAAGGGGGAATGAGAAACTGTGACTTGAGAAAATGAGACTTAAGAGAGAATCTTTTAGTACAATTGAAAGGGGGAGGAATATGGAAGTTTTGTTCTAAACAAAAGAAACCGTTTCCTTTGATGTTAATTTTTTTCCTTTGTTTTCTCTGATACTATGTCAATTTTTTTTGGCATAAGTTGTGATTATAAAAAAGGGGAAGATTGTTGAACCCTCATGGAATCTAGTTACTTTATTATATTTTGATAATCCCAATTAGGATTATTTGTATTTTGATAATCCCTATTTGATCAATGGTTAAATACTTATTTGGGAATCTAGTTGCTTTAAGTATTTTTCTATTATTTTATGTTTAAATATTAGTATTTCAGTTACTGGATGTTTGTACACTCTGACTTAACTGATTCTGCCAATAGAATGGTTAAATAGAACTAGCTACCGTTACACAGAAGTCCATTGATATGTTGAAGCTACCATTATCAAAGGAACTCTAGCGATATAAGACAGAGCTACCTCTACTGATACAAGATAGAGCTACTGCTACCGATATAGAGCTATCGATACAAGATAGAGCTACCACTACCGATACAAGACATAGCTACCGCTACCGATACAGGACAAAGTAACCGCTACCGATACAAGACAGAGCTACCTCTACCGATATAAGACAGAGTAACCGCTACCGATATAGAGCTACCGATATAAGACAAAGCTACCACTACCGATACAAGACAAGTCTAGAGCTACCATTACACATCAACTCTACTGTTACACAAGAAGTCACTGATACAAGCAAGCCTACCGTGACATCTACCTACCGATATCGAAGCTACCGCTCCAGAGATAGAACCTGACACTGCTTTAATTTATTTATCATTGTTTAATCTAACCAACGGTCATATTTGGTATATTTTAATGCAATAACATTTATTTAATTGGTGTCTGTTGGTTGTCAAGAAATTGTATCTCGTACCTACGAAATGAAGTCATTTCTTTTTCCGGAGCTCGTGCTTTAAAATGAAAGAAAAGGAATGAATAGAGAGAAGACACAGAGACAGACATACCACGAGATGTGCTGGAAGAACAACCGAGTGTGAATGCAAAGAGACGACTGAAATTACTTGAAGAACTCATTCATTACTACATACCAGTGAAGAGTTGAGAATGTGAAAAAAACACAACAACTTCATCGACTCCCTTTTTCTCTGTCTCTACACCTGGATGTCAAGGAAGCAGACGACACTCTATTTTCCAGACAAAAACCAGAAGAGGACTCAGAACCAATTCTGATCAATCCAAAGGAGTCTAGAGCTACACTGCAATCACTAGAGCCATTTCTAAACTCTAAATATTAGCCGCTGTGATTTATTTTTTACATTTCGAGTAGTGTTTGTTATCTACTATATTTTAAACACACAATGTCTCCTGTACTTTAACTGGAGGATCTGTAAATCCTCACTCAAACTCTTACATCCTTTATTTCCCACTAGGATAGTGGTAGAGGTCATGCGTGACCCGGATAGCTGGTGCTATTGTTTTTCTTCCCACTGATAACAGTGGTAGAGGTCTTGGACCTGGACATCTGGTGCTATTGTTTTTGTTCCCACAGATAATAGTGGTAGAGGTCTTGGACCTGGACAGTTTTATACTATTGTAATCCCCGATCCAGGGTGTGTATCACTTTTATATAAAGTTTTGAGAGGACTAAGTCTCAACTTGAGACTGAACCTCTTGGTTAAATATGCTGTGCTAATATATTTTCAAAGTTATTTTTATTCCGCTGCAAACTACTTTAAAAGAAAAACTGTTATAAAGTCACTTTGATAATTAAACTCACAAGTGTTTATATTAGTTGTAAATATGTAAGCTAGTTTCAAAAGTTAATCAATTATTCTGATTTAATTAACTTGGAAATAATCAATCCTTTGAGAACCTAACAGAACCATTATT
Source organism: Viscum album (assembly GCA_963277665.1). Classification (NCBI taxonomy): domain Eukaryota; kingdom Viridiplantae; phylum Streptophyta; class Magnoliopsida; order Santalales; family Viscaceae; genus Viscum; species Viscum album. Next base: position 963,088,110 of record OY728163.1, on the reverse strand, counting down.
TTGATATAAATTCACTACTGTTTAATTCTGTGTTTTATTTTGGGGATTTTTAGACAATGGTTTTAAACAGATATTTTAATTGGAACTCAACTCACCCCCTCTTGATTTTCCACTCCGACCAACAATAATATTAATTTTTTTAGACATGATATAAGAACAAATTAAATTTTTAGGATAAAAGAAGTATTTTTCTAAAAATGCAGTTTTGCCACCTTTTGATGGCGCACCAATTTACAATAAAGTTATTAACAATTTTATAAATTCTATTTGAAAAAATAATCTTATTAATTGGAAGAGGGAAACAATAATTTACATTGGTTTTTTTGGTTTTTTTGATAAAATCTTTTTTTTAATGAATAGTGAGAAATACTATATTTTAAATCCGAACTGTCATTCCATCTAATTTATTTATATAGTTAAATTGTTTTTTAAATTGGTTTTAATGTGTAATTGATTTTAATTTTTATCAAATAATAAAATTGTGGTTATTGTAAATAACTTCACATTGAAATTTAATAAAATCACACATCAATCTTTTGAGGGTTTTAACTTAAAAACACGATATCTCATTTTGACAACAAGAATTGATTTTAAATTAATTACAGAAACATATGTGTTTTGAATTTTTAAAAATGGATTCAATATTCAGAATCATTGTTTTCAAATTATTTTAAAAGGTTACTTTTTTTGGATGTAACGAATAACAGCTTTGATAATTTTCATTTACCATAGTTAATGGTAAATCGTGTAAATTAGGGTAACAAACAATATGATAAGGATAATAGAATTACCATAACACCTGAAAAAAATCCTATTGTATGAGTAAAATTAGACCCATATAACCTAAGGGTCGGAATGGATTCTTTTAATGGACTTTTTTTCCAAGAAAGTGATGTAGTTATTATTAAAACAAAATAAAGTGACAACATGTCACCCACATATCTCTTATAAGAATAATAATTTTAATATATAGATAAACATAACGAAACAAAAAACATAAATACTATCTATAAATATATTAAAACTATATACATAATAGGAATTTATTTTCAATTTAAATAGATTAAATAATTACCAAAAATATTGACACAATAATGATATAGTAATTATTTTATTAGGATAAATATCTAATAAATGATATTCTAAATATTAAAATAAATGTTATAAGACATAATTTAAGTCATATAAGAATTTTATGGATGACTAAGACTAATTATTATTGAGTTACTATATTTTTTCTTTGTAATCAGGTTTTTAAGAGTTTTTTAAAATGTCAAGCATGAATAGTGTCAAAATTGACATAATTCATAACTTAAAAGATAAAATATATTATTAAATGTTATAAAATTAATGATATTATAATATTTGACCAAATTGTAATGATAAGTCCTAATATTTAATAATTTCAATTTTTTTGGATGTATGAAATTTTATGATAATTACATTAACACACAAAGTGTATATAACATGATATCACTATGTGATTAAAAAGTGTAAAATAAGGGTTAATCAAAAAATATAAGGACTAAAAAATATTCAAAACTTGTAAAAAATTATTGGATGATATTATTTCGACCAAAAATCATCTTATACTCGAAATAAATAGTTTTTTATCATTAGAAATAGAAAATAAATTTATATAATTTAATTTTGTAAGACTTCTATAGTGTTCATATAACAGTTCCTATAAAATGGGAACATAACTATCTCTTTTAATCACACATATAATGCCATTTAAATCGGACATAACCTTTCTATTTACAATCCCAAGATCCCTCAATTAATTCTATAGGCCACACATTGGTAAGAAACCCATCCTTGGGGTGCCTTTTGTGGAAAACCAAATGAGATAATCAAAAAAGGGCTAATTGTTTTACCACCTCTTTCAAAATTATTTTCATCTTATACATACTATTATTTTTTTTTAAGTAGATAAGAAATAAATATAGTATATTATACAATATTTTATGTTATTATAATTATGGTACAACCTTATATATTCTATTATCCATCCTACAAATAACAATATCACCATGTATGTGTACATACAGTTTACCGTCTCTACACCACGGTGTAATTTTTTATTCAATAATAAATTATATGGATATATATATTGATGCATATAAATGATTTAAATATTTTATATAGAATTATAATTATTCTCTATAATTATTATACAATTCAATTCGAAACCATATAACCATTAAGTGAATGATATCATCGCTCATGTGTACATACGACCCACCGTCTCCACGATGCGATGTGATTCATTATACATGATATTAATTAAACCACAGTTATATAAATGAATGGAATGAATAAATATGATACTAATATCATTTTTTTAAAATTATATAACAAAAATTTAATAAGTGGAACATGAACATATCTGACAAAACCGTCATAAGAAAATAAAGTAGTTTATACCTGAATAATGAGTAATAATGATATATTATAACCAAACAGATGATAGTATAATCATATGTGATATCATAAAAATTAATCTGATTATTTAGTAGGTATATTAAATCATTTATATTTTTATACATGGTCTTTTGGTACATGCAAAAGGAAAGAAAACCTACGGTAAGGGATTATTTTGTCCCACTTTTATTCTTGTAGGACATATGCCTTATACAAAACCTTTTTCTTTTGTATGTTGTTTATGATTCCCATGAATATATTATTATTATTATTAAAAAGTTTATTTTATATAATTATTAATATTATTTTATTTATTTTATGAGGCAAATGATTGAACTGATTATAATTGGTAACAGATAATTTCACAATCTAATTATTATCCATGATTGTTTATACAAAAGTATTTATTGGGGTATATTTGTCATCCATGTCCATGTACAATAAATATATAATGTTATTTATATTATTATACTATTCTAAGGTAAATTTTAACCATTGGTGAAATTTTATTAAAAGTTTTGGAATAAATAATTTTTTTTGTATTCCATATGTGGTATTTTATGACATTTCAAGAAAAAGTATGCGAAGAATATTTTTTTCACTTATAAGGCAAGAATTTATTGTTATGATTTAAAAAATTCATATTTAAATGAATTTTACTTTCCACTACTTAATTTATATTTCGAATTAAAATCTTTTCTTTTAAAATTTTATGTCATTTTGAGAAAAAAATGTTTTTGAAAAAGAAAGGTTATTTTCCTCAGGAATTATGTTCAACTGTTTTATGAAAATTATTTTCCATCTAAAATGAAGTTCTTCAAATATGGATATGTTTTCACACATATTATTAATATTATATGATTATTTTAATTATTTAATAATATTTATATGGAATATTTCATGATTGAATGATATTTAATTAACCAATCTTATTTATTGGGTTAAGCTATGATGAATGATTTTTGTTTCTGTGGAACATGTAAGAATGATTTAATTATGAGATGGGTGGGACCTAAATATACCTTCAATTCATTGGGTAATGATTTATATCTCATGATATATATAGGAATGGATCAACAAGTAAATTTCTTTATCTATTACAAGGCTGAAATGAAGAGCATATATGAGTCACTAATACAGGGATGGAACGAGAAGTGAACTCACCTCAATAATGGACATTGTCCACTATGATGATCTTGGATATGAGCTTTTAATAATATGAAATTTATTTTCTACGCATATTTTATTCCACAATTTCATGTTTTATTCCAATTATATGTTATCCTGTCTAATGTTCCTTTATGATTTATGCCTTACGAACCTCTGAGATTTATATCATGACTTGAGATTTATGATTTTCAAAAGTTGTGTTCATGTTTTTTTATTCATCTGACTATCTATTGGTTTGAAACCCTTGTTTAAAATCTAAACTCACCCTTTATTATTTTTTTATTCATGAGGTTATAATGAAATAATTTAAGTAAGAGTACTAAAGGGGAATGTATTTATGGAAGATGTTTAATATATTTCACATGTTAAAAGAATGTAATCTTTGTTTCAAAAGACACTAAATTATTACAGTCCTCAGGCATTCTTTTATAAAATGTAATTAATATTCGTCTAATAATATGTGATATTCATATACATATTTCTTGGGGTGTTATAGTTGGTATTAGAGAAAACGATTAGTCAACCTTTGGAAACATGGATGAAAAAACATTAGTGTGATCCCTAGATATATTTTTAAGGATATTTCCAGAGATTTATTATAGATAAGTCTTTTTATAGAATTCAATAATATTGTTTTTTAATAATCATGAATAGACTATGATTAAACCAATGATATCATAGATTAAAATATTATATTTAATTTACCAATTTTTTTTAGTCTCTGATTTCTATTTCTCACACTTATTTTCTAGTCGTAGTCAATAGAGAGAACTATATATAACATAGTTAACCTTGAATGTTTCATATTTGGAATGTATTGGAATTATAAAAATTTATTTTTCTAAGTGTAAATATAATGAATATAGTCTGAAGATGGTATGATTATTGGTCATACTACTGAGCATAAAGAGACTATAAATGACTTGTGAATGATATGTGATATTCTTCCAGTAATGTTTACATTAATCCTAAGACAATTATGGTTGACAATCCTTAAGACATGATTCCTATATTATGTCTGATCATGAGTAATGGGTTGCAAATAATTTTTGATTATTGACCTATATATGTTTCTAAATTCAAATATTATGTTATATGAATCATGAAATATAAATCTATTTCCAGTATGTGTTTGTCATTAAGGATTAGAATAGATATGTTGAATAGTTCTAAGGATTGGAGAAACTGAATTAAGGGTAAGGTTATAAACTAGGGGAACACATTATTAAAGAGAATATAACATTTAATATTTCCCTTATGTTAAAAAAATGTTTTTTGGATAAAGATATGTTGAATTTCAATAAGTAAATTGGATGAGCTAGTTTCTTGATAACTAATTGTGGATTTATCAAAAAGATTTCTATGCTATCATGGATGAATTATACATATGTTTTGGTCATAAGGAATATATAAAATATGTATTGGAATAAGTAAAAATTTATGTTTTCAATAAGGAAATTTGACAGTTTGGGTTGTTACTGTGAATCAAGAGAATACATGACTAAGGTATTCACATGTTTGGAATGTGGCAACAAAGAACTACTATATGAGATATGAGAGATAAATGTTAAACTAAATTAGTTCCCCTTATTTTAATGTTTTCATTTTTTACTTTTTGGAAGGATTGTATTGTTATCCAATTATGGATAGAATTAGTTATACTCTTATTGATGTTTGTTAGATTAATTTATCAACTCACTATAGCTAGAATTATGGAAATTTGACCAGATGTGTTAAGAATTTGGTTTATATGAATGGAATTAATTATCATTCTATTTATGTATTACATTGTCTACTAATAGTTCAAAATCACAACTTTAACTTCATTTCATTGAATAATATATGAAGTGGAAATTTTTCAAGTCATGATCAATAGTTAGATTATACTGAAATAATGTAAGTATTTCTTCTCGTATTTTTCAGCTATAGAAACACAATATTGAAAACTAGAAACGTTATCTTAATACCTTATTATCTACGGAATCATAAGGTCCCTTAAATGATGGCATATTTTTTTTCATTTTGATAATTAACATTCTTTTAACCTTGTTCCCTATCACTCTCCATCTCAACATGATGGTTATATTTTGTAATCAATATCCATGTTTTCTCATCGCACCTATGTTCTTATAAATAAAAATCTAGTGGGGAGTTACTTTACGTAACCATTATGATTCTAACATTCATATTTAAAATGATATTTTTGTATTCCTTTTTATGATGTGGGATTCCATGAAAGAAACTTTCAAGTAGTAATCCTTTTATAAACATGATGAATTTTGAGGTTGATATTAATTTAAGTGGGGGGGGGGGGTGGGGTTGAATGTAACACCATGAGTTTTCATGGACCATTATTTAATAAATTAAACTTTTCATTAATATCATGCAATGCACTAAGTAAAACATTCCATTCAAAGTGATCCGACTAGTCGTATGCAACACTGATTTGGAATACGATCCATGGAACACTAATTATATATTTTGGATATTGTATAAAAGAACTAAGTATGGAATATTTTATATGTAACACCAACCTGGATTGTATTACATGCAAGAGAGACCTTCCTCGATAACTTGCATTGTATGTAATACCATGTTTCCAAAAACAACGATATATTATTAAAACATTATTATTTAATGGGATATAAACAATCAGTTTTGAATAGTATTAACCACAATTTTAATTTTATATAACATTAACATCCATATTATGTATATTCTAGAAAAGATTTATGAACAAAATCCATTTTTTGTGTAAACGAAGTATTTTGTCAAAACATGTAGTTTTACAGCCTTTTGATGGCACACCCATTTTAAATACATATGTTAATAATTTTATATACTATATATGAGAAAAAATATTATTTGGAACCAGGACATCAAAATTTACATTGGTTGTGTTTTTTTGTTTTTTTAAAAACATCATATTTTTAAGAATAGTGAAAAAAACTGCACTTTAATACAAAACATCCTTTTAATCTAATTTATTTATATATATAGATTTTATTTCTAATTGGTTTTAAAGTATAATTTTATTTTTTTTATTTAATTTAATCCAATTTTTGTCATTTTAAGTAATTTCACATTGGAATTACATATAAACGCACATCAATTTATTGGTGGGTTTTTACTTAAAAAACATATTTTATCATTTTGATAATGAGAGTTAATTTAAAATTAACTACTGAAACTTATATGTTTTGATTTTTAAAAATGGATTCCGTAATTAGAATCAATGGGTCCTAATTATGTTAACAACTTCCTTTTATTTTTTGATCATTATGAAATTAACTTTGTTATTTTTTTTTACCATAGTTAAAGGTACATCAGGTAAATTATGGTGAAAACAAATAAAATATAGATAATAGAATTACTATAACACTTTCCGAAATCCCATAGGATGAATAAAAAGATGGAACATATCACATAAGGATCATAATTGATCATTTAATGGACTTTTTTCCATCTAAAGGATGTAATTGTTAATAAAACAAGAGAATGTGACAACATGTCACTCTATTATCTCTTATAAGTATGATAATTTAAATGTATTGATAAACATGATGAATCATCAATCCTATGTAGAATCATTTAATATAATGAACATACATTACTAATTGAAATTTATTTTGAATTTTAGAGATTAAATAATTACAATAAATATTTACAAAACCATGATATAATAATTTATTTATTTAGAGAAATATCAAATAAATGATATTAGATGTATTAAATAAATTATATATGAAATAATTTATTTCATCCAATAATTTTATGTTTGACTATGGAATTTTATGATTGATTAAATTTATTTTGTTCGGAGTAATCATTTTGTTAACAATTTTTCAAATTGTTAATCATGAAATGATTCAAAATTGACAAAATTCAATAATTAAAATATAAAAAAGTTTATTAATATATATGAAATTCAATAAAATCTGTTATTTGACCAAATGGTTATGATAAGTCATAATATGTAATAATTTCCTTTTATTTGTAATTTGACATGTTAGGATAATTAAATTAACACACAAAGTTTAAATAACATGGTATCACATTAAATAAAAAATGCTAAAAAAAAGGTTAAACCAAAAAGATGTGGGTTATCAAATATTTAAAACTTCTCAAAAATATATTGGATGATATTGTTTTACCCGAAAATCATATGAAACTTTAAATAAATTATTTTTTTCCAATTAGAATCTGAAAATCTATTTATAATAAACTAATATTTTAAGACTTCCTTAAAGTGCCCATCACTTTTCCTATAAAATTTAAACTTATCCCTACCCATTAATCACACATCAAAATCCTTTTTATATAGAAAAAAACTACCAATTTACCCTACCAACATCCCTAAATTAATCTTTGAGGCCACACATTGGGAAGAAAGTCATACTATAGAGACATTTTGTGCAAATAAATAAGAGATACTAAAAAAAGTAATTGGTGTATCACATCATTCAAAATTATTTCCTTCTTATAATTCCTAGTATTATTTTGTTTCCATACTAAAGTAACAAATCTATTATATTATAAATTATGAGATTTTATTGTATTTATGTTAAAACCATATACCTCATTTTATCCATTATATGAATAACAATGTCACCATGTGTGCGTATGTAAGACTTACCATCTCCACGCCAGGGTGTAATCTGTTATTAAAAAATAAATTATATGGATGTATATAATTATGAGTATAATGGATTTAAAACTTTAATATAACATGATAATTAATCTTTATAATTAATATAAAATCCAAATACATACCATTTAACCATTAAATAAATTATATCATCGCTCGAGCATACGTACGGCCTACCATCTCCATGATGAAATCTGATTCACTCTACTTGATCTTATATAAAACACAATAATATACATGAATGGAATGAATAAATATGATACTAATGTCATTATATAAATGATATAACTATAACCTAAGAAGTGGAACATGAAATTGTCCGACAAAACATGCATAAGAAAATGTAGCAGTTTATACCCGAATAACAAGAAATAATAAAATATTATTAAAAAATAGATAATAATATGAATATATATGATATAAAAAATAAATATGATTATGAAATAAGTTGACGAAATCATATAAATCATTATACATGTGGTTAGGATACACAAAAAGGAATAATACCTACCTGATGGTATTATTTTGTCTCACTTTTATTCTTGTGGGACATATGCCTTATACACCACCTTTTTTTTATGATGATTAATCTTCCCATGAATGTTTTATGATTTTTATTATGAATGTTATAGTATTTATTTATGCATAAAATTTTATTTATTTTATAAGTCATAGGATTCGAATAATTGCAATTGGTAAGGAATAATTTCACAATATCATTATTATCTGATATTATTTAAACATATGTATTTACTATGGTATATTTATAATCCAAATTCATTTTTTATAAATATATAATATTATTTATATTGTTAAAATAAATTTTAATTTATATTTTAGGTAATGGTGAATTTTTATCTAATTATATAGATGGAATATATCTTTTATTTTCTATACGAGTTATTTTTTGACATTTCCAGCAAAAGTATAAAGAAAATGTTTTTTAAATTATATTGTATGAATGGATTGTTACAATTTCATAATACATTATTTACATTATTATTTATTTAAAATATATGTATTTATTTTCAATTAAATTCTTTTTATTTTAAAATTGTATGACATATTGGGAAAAGAAAATGTTTTTGAAGAAGAATGTATATTATCCTCAAAAATTATGTTCATGTGTTTTATAGAAATTTATTTTCCATCTAAGATGACACTATATAAATAGGATTATTTTTTGTAAACCTACTATTACTATGATTTGATTATATTATCAATGTAATTGTATTTTATATGGATTCTATTATCATGAAATGATGTTGAAGAAACCAATTCTATTTCATGGATTATGATGTGATGAATGATTTTTTTTGTGGAACATGTAATAATGGTTTGATTGTGAGATGTGTGGGGCATATATCTCCCTAAAATTAATTGGATTATGATTTATATCCATGATATAGACATTAATAGAAAAACAATTAAATCTGGTTCAGTAATATTGTAGAGACCCGAAGCCTGACGTACATTGACATTACATTACTTTTGCGGAATACTTAGTACATAATAAAAACACACACACAAGGATCGTAATAGTTTAGTGTCTTTGGAAACTCAGAATATAATCTTCTAATCATGGTGAAAGATCTTCAACATCTCCCATAAAGATCTTTCGTTTTTTACCTAAAACCTTTCTTTATATCCTGGGGAAAAGAAAACATAAAAGGGTGAGATGAAATTCTCCATAAGGATAAAAAAAAGAAATATCAATCACATCATATTCATAAGAACATAACATTTTGGAAATCTTATCCTGAAAAAGAGAGAAAAATTTCATAACATGGGATAAATCATAGTAGTTAAATGAAATCCCAATAAGCATAACTTACAACATAAAAATTTGTGTCATACACACATAATCATAGAGAATCATTTCTTATTAGTCAAGACTCATTGCCAAGACTATATTAGTGGAGAAAGTCCCTTTCTGAACCGAGTTCACTCCTTGTTTCAGTCCTATTTCACTGAACCGGTATAACCTACCGTTCCAGCAATGTATATCTCATGAGATATAAAATCATTACCCAATGCATTGGAGGGAGATATAGGTCCCACCAATCTCATAATGATACCATTCGTATGTGTTCCACAAAATCATAAATCATAAATCATAGCATAACCCATGAAATAAAATGGGATTCTTAAACATCATGCCATCATAACATAATCCATAAACAATTGATATCATTTCATCATAAGAAAATTGAATCCATTTAAATCATAGAGAAATTTTACTTGGAACATACACATATGAAATAATGTCATCTTAGATGTAAAATAGTTTTGACAAAACACTTGAAATTAATTCTTGAGGAAAATATCCTTTCTTCTTTAAAATCATGTTCTTTCCACAAAATTACTTGCAATTTTAAAAGATAAGGGTTTTATTCAAAATAAACATGGAATCTTGTAGAGTAAGCTTCTTGAAATGAGGCGTTATGAAACCGTAAAAACCTGTTCACGCCGTATAAGTTAAAAATAACATTCTCCTCTTACTTTTGTCGGAAAAGTCAAAAAGTACCTTGTAGGGTAAATAAAAGAATGATTCCTTCCATATCATGCGGTAAAAGTCAAAATGGGAAAAGGACTTTAAAAATACATGAATACACTTTTATAAAACATGGACATGGACGATAGCAATAACCCCCAGTAAATACTTACGAATAAGCAATCTCGGATAAATATGAGATTTGCAAAATTATCCCTTAACTTAGGTCCGATTTGCTTCGTAAGTGTCTGAGCCTCCTGTATAATGATTTAAATAATTTCATTGACTTATTAAAGAATCATAATCATTGTTATGATATCATATATGATTCACTTATGACTTTATATTACCCGTTCTTTTGTAAATTCCATGTTAAAGAGCATTTTGGGTAAAATTGTTTCATTTGTCGTCCGTGTTTTGACTTTTAATTATTCATATGATTTCTTAGATCATAATTACTTAATTACAGAATATAAAACATTATTTATAAATAATATATATTCATAATATACATATATATAATAAATTAGTAAATGGAAATAAATACACCGTTCATGGAGACGGTAGTCCGTATGTATGCATGAACGCTATTTTTTGTTTCCTTATTGAGTTGAATGGAATTAAGTATATGACATACATATATATACACATAAATACTGTATAATTATTATGTCATATATTTAATTATTACTTATTATATATACTTTATAATCATTCATGAATGGTTAACGTGGAGAATGAATCTCATCGCGTCGTGGAGACTGCAGTCCGTACGTACGCACGAGCGATGATATCGTTCTCATGATCGTGGAACTGTATTGAAGTGTATGTATACTATTTCAGAATCAATATCAATTTAAAATAATCATATATAATTATTATTTACACCATTATACCCATCCAAGTAAGGTGGTGGTGCAAAATAGATTACACCACGGCGTGGAGATGGTATTCTGTACGTACGCACGCGCGGTGATTTCATTTTCCGTAGGATGGATAGATGGTGAAATAGGGTTGTTTCATACTTATAATAACATATCAGTATATTAGTGATACTGATGTTATTACTTCATAATGAAACAACCTAATAAGAAGAAGTTTAAGAAGAAATAATGTGGAAAGAATCGGTAACAGACATTACCTCTTCTCTGAAGCACCTCTTTGAGATCTCCTTTTAGGGCACTAAAATTGTTCTTTGAGGAAGAACAGAACCTCTAGGATGTTACTATGGAAGTGGAGAAGAGAATTTGGCAGGGGTTGGCCTATGTTGAAGGCTCAAAGTGGTGTGAGGAAGAGGGGGAGGAGGTGCCCTTTTATAATGGAGGAGAGGGGTACCTTGGGAATAACTAAAAATATTATTTTATTATAAAGCCAAATTCGGTTTTAAATATCTCAAAATTGATTTAATTTGAATCTAAGGTGGGTATGGGTCGAAATCCTCTCATCCAATATAATTTAGACAAGTTTACGTATCAATTTTAACCTTATCATTTAGATTTAACATTAAGTTGGATTATTTAACTTTTACCGTGTCTTCTTGTTTTCTTACACTATAAGGATAATAAACATACTATATCAAGCCAAACGAACCCAAAGTTGTTTATTATTAAAATATATAACCTTATATAAGTCATTTGGCCGAACCTTAGATTTTTAGGAATAAAATAACAATTAATAATATAATATTTGTTTTAAAAACTATTTTATGTCAATTTTGACACTATTTTGTAATTGATTTTTTGTGAAAATCATAACAGAATGATTAGTTCGAAAAAAAGTTACTTAAATCAAGACTAACATGTCATATTAACATATAAAATTAGTTTAATTCATAAAAAAATCTCAAATTACATTTATTTGTGTATTTATAACATCAATTATGTCAATATTTCATTAATAAGATAATTACAGCATCATCTGTGTATCATAAATAAATTAACTTATTTAAAGTCTAAAAATTAATAATAAAATATCATTATGTAGGAAATATTTTTAGACTTCTAATGAATATTTATAGTCGAATTTATCTTATGTATAACCCTATATTAAAAATTATATACTTATTAATATTTGATTTTAACTATTTTAACCCTTCTTTAAATAAATTAATAATAAATGTCCTAATCTAATCCAAGTGGGCCTAAATGGTCATATTTTATTCCTAAGGTTGTATTTGGTCAAATAACACTTATCCAATAGAATTGTGACATGTGTTAGACTAATAATAATATCATTTTTACCCTTAATTACCGTATTTACTTTTAACCGTGAGAAAAAAAAGTAAAAAGTTACTATTCACCAAAAATTATTTTCATCTTATTGAACCAAATTTTAGTCCTTGATATTAACTGTGTCTCTCGGATTTTCAAAATTCCACTCATAGAAGCGGTAAAATTATGTTTTATGAAAAATTCAGTTTTTTTACTACCACTTAGTGGTTTCACTATTCATCAAAAAAATAAAAGTTTCCAGAAAAATACCAAAAATTAGGCCTAAGGTATATTTGATATTATAAATTAAAAAATGATGTCTATTTTATCAAATTCAAAACATATCAGTTACATTAACTAATTTAAAAATTAATTCCCGTCGTCAAAACAAATAGCGTGTTTTTAAGAGATAATAACTATCAAATGATTGACACTTGTTCATAACTGGTTTAAAGGTGAAATTACATCCAATGAACAACATTGTATTAAATTGTTAAAATATATTATAAATATATATTAAAACCACTCAAACTAATAATTTATCACTATTAATTATTTCTATTAAAAAAGTTGATTTTAATTAAAATTTAGTAATTTTCACTATTCATCAGAATATGAAAGTTATCCGAAAAGTACCAAAATTTCACCCTAATCTATTTTCGATATTTTGAATCCAAAAATGAAGTCCATTTTGAAAAAGAAAATTTACAAAATTTCAAAAAGTGGTTATTACTATTCATAACAGCTATTTTTAATAATATTTTAATAGCATATCGTTGTTTAGTGAAACTCGGTATTGCATACTACACACACTATCGAGGAAGGTCGCAATTGCGTCTAATGAAAGGAAAGTCAAGGATGCGTGTTGGGCAAGCTCGTTTTGGTGTAGCATACGACACAAGAAATTAATGAAATTAAAAAGAATATTTGTCATAAAATCTCGGGGTGTTACATTCTACCCCCCTTAAAATGATTTTCGCCCTAGAAATTCTCCGGGGTTATAAATGGTTTACTACTCGAAAGTTTCTTTAATAGAAATCCACATCATAAAAAAGAATACTAAAACCAATCATTAAAAACAAAATTATGAAACGTAACGGTTACCCAAATAAACTAATCACTGGGTTTCCACATAGGTGAAAATATGGATATGGAAGAGAAATCTAACCATCATGTTCTGATGGAGAGTGGTAGAGAACATGGCTATGGAAAATCCATAAATCACAAAGCCATAAATTTGTGATGATCTAAGGTACCATATGATTCATCGGATATAAGAGCACTAGGACAACATTTTTGGATTTCAAGATCGTTTCCTTAAAGTTGATGAAATTGAAATTAGAAGAAATACTTTCGTGATTTCGGTATAGTCTCACCGTTGGACAATTTCCACTTCATCTCTTAAATAAATGAAGTTGAATTTGTCATTCGTGATGTGTTAGTAGATCATGTGATAGAATGATGGGTCATTCCATTTGTCTCAAACAAAAGGTTAGAAATGTTATCAAAAAATACATAAGTCAATCTATAGTGATATTAATGATATATGGTTACTAAAATGGACTTATACTTCATATATCATACTGCTTAATATAATAAAACTAGTTTCTACTAAACAGGGACTTCCTGTAGGCCAGTGGTAGGCGATAATGGCCAGTCGCACTTCGGTTGAGGGTTCGATTCCCACGGCCTTGTCCTATGCGATGGGTTGTCGCTCGTCCTGCAGGTTGTCCTTTTTCTAAAAATATGTTACTATAACATCCCATCAATACTATCGAATATAGTTCTATTATTAAACAATACTAACTTATGTCCAACATTATCCATTCCAATCTTTAGGCTTATCTGAAATAATTCGGTCCAAGCTCATAATATAAAGAAATTGATTACTTGAAATGTCATCAACCAAGCATGTGAATACCATCATTTATCCCCCATATATCTTGTTGGTCACATTCCAATCATGTGAATACCTTAATCATGTATTCTCTTGAAAAATGAATACCCATTAAACCTTACTGAAAACATGAATGCTGTCAAAAGTTAACTGTTTCCACATACCAAAATCCAAAAATTATATATACTCAATCCATTACATAACCTTCTCCTTATATTAGTCATGAGATCATGAATACAATCCAACATTTAATTTTATCCTTATCCCTTCATTATGCGCATATCATCTATATTCCAAAAATATCTGAATATCCTTTAATGGATACTGGTACCATTAATAATACACTTTCAAAACTCAAGGAAAGACAACAGCGTAACAATCCTTAGATGTCTCTTTATTCCATAGTACCATGATATTACTTATACAACATTACACTTGATAAACATGTAATCATTCCACTACCTTATTGAACCATTGACTGAGCTTCAACAATTCTTTCAACTCACATATCATTTGTAGTCTCTTCATCATCATCAACATAAATACTACTCATACGGCCGTACTGATTCTCTTCATGAGACTTTCCCTTAGGGAATTGGTTTGCATAATGCCCGTACATTCCACATTTAAATCATTTAACCATTGTTGATGTCGTAGCAATACCATTATCCTCATCCATGGTGTTAACTAAACCATTTCCTTTGCAGTTAATGGATTTGTGTCCTTCTTTTCCACACCCAAAGCATCTTCGAGTTCCCTTGAAACATTATCCTCGATGCCTCTTCCCACATGATTTACATAAGGGAAAATGAACTTTCTTTCCTCTATGATCATCATGAAACTCCATCTTTCTCTTATTAGCCGAGTCAGGAAACTTACCAAATTTTACTTTATTGATCATATTATGAGATTGTTGATTCAGAATAATAATGATGTTTGGACTTCCAAATCCCATTTCATTTGGTTGCTCATGAAGAATATCATTCCATTGTCCATCATATCTTCCATTATCGTGAATCATCTTGTTTCCATCCATTTTCTAAAACCCAAAAACAATAGTGTGAGAGGCAAAAATCATAATAAAGGGGGAGTAAATTCAATATCTAACATCTTAGGTTAAATTCTAAGATCGTTACCATAGTTCTAGGACTATATCCTATACGTGTACTTATCCTTAGGGACATCCCTAGACGTACATTAGAAATATCTCTATGGATCTCACTAATGTTCTCACATCCTAGTTTCCAGAGGTTGACTAAACCTTTCCTCTGATACCAACTGTAGAGACCTGAAGCCTGACATACATTGACATTACATTACATTTGCGGAATACTTAGTACATAACAAAAACACACACAAAAGGATCGTAATAGTTTAGTGTCTTTGGAAACTCTGAATATAATCTTCTAATCGTGGTGAAAGATCTTCAACATCTCCCATAAATATCTTCCTTTTTTTTACGTAAAACCTTTCTTTATATCCTGGGGAAAAGAAAACATAAAATGGAGAGCTCAAATGCTCAGTAAAGGTAAAAAAAGAAATATCAATCACATCATATTCATAAGAACATAACATTTTGGAAATCATAACCTGCAAAACAGAGCATAATTTCATAACATGGGACAAATCATAGTAGTGAAATGAAATCCCAATAATCATAACTTACAACATGAAACTTTGTGTCATACACACATAATCATATAGAATCATTTCTTATTAGTCAAGACTCATTTCCAAGACTATCTTAGTGGACAAAGTCCCTTTCTGAACCGAGTTCACTCCTTGTTTCAGTCCTGTTTCACTGAAACGGTATAACCTACCGTTCTAGCCATGTCTATCTCATGAGATATAAAATCTTTACCCAATGCATTGGAGGGAGATATAGGTCTCACCCATCTCATAATTATACCATTCTTATGTGTTCCACAAAATCATAAATCATACATCGTAGCATAACCCATGAAATAAAACGGGATTCTTAAACATCATGCCATCATAACATAATCCATAACCAATTGATATCATTTCATCATAAGAAAATTTAATCCATTTAAATCATAGAGAAATTTTACTTGAAAAATACACATATGAAATAATGTCATCTTATATGTGAAATAGTTTTGACAAAACACTTGAAATGAATTCTTGAGGACAATATCCTTTCTTCTTTAAAATAATGTTCTTTCCACAAAATTCCATTCAATTTTAAAAGATAAGGGTTTTATTGAAAATAATCATGCAATCTTGAAGAGGAAGCTTTTTGAAAATGAGGCGTTATGAAACCGTAAAAATCCGTTCACGCCGTATAAGTTAAAAATTACATTCTCCTCGTACTTTTGTCGGAAAAGTCCAAAAGTACCTTGTAGGGTAAATAAAAGAAATATTCCTTCCATACCATGTGGTAAAATTCAAAATGGGTAAAAATGACTTTAAAAATACATGAATACACTTTTATAAAACATGGACATGGACGATAGTAAAAACCCCTAGTAAATACTTACGAATAAGCAATCTTGGATAAAAATGAGATTTGAAAAATTATCCCTTACCTTAGGTCTGATTTGCTTCGTAAGTGTCCGAACCTCCTGTATAATGATTTAAATAATTTCATTGACTTATTACAGAATCGTACTCATTGTTATGATATCATATATGGTTCACTTATTACTTTATATTACCCGTTCTTTTGTAAATTCCATGTTAAAGAGCATTTTGGGTAAAATTGTTTCATTTGTCATCCCTGTTTTGACTTGTAATTATTCATATGATTGCTTAGATCATAATTACTTAATTCCAAAATATAAAACATGATTTATATATAATATATATTCAGAATATACATATATATAATAAATTAGTAAATGCAAAGAAATACACCGTTCATGGAGACGGTAGTCCGTACGTACGCATGAATGCTGTTTTCGTTTCCTTATTGAGTTGAATGGAATTAAGTATATGACATACATATATATACACATAAATCCATTATCATTATTATGTCATATATATCATTATTACTTATTATAAATACTTTATAATCATTCATGAATGGTTAACGTGGAGAATGAATCTCATCGCGTCGTGGAGACAGTAGTCCGTACGTATGCACAAGCAATGATATCATTCTCATGATCATGGAATTGAAATTAAGTGTATGTATACTATTTCAGAATCAACATCACTTTACAATAATCATATATATTTATTATTTACACCATTATACCCATCCAAGTAAGGTGGTGGTGGAAAATAGATTACACCGCGGCGTGGAGACGGTATTCCGTACGCACGCACGCGCGGTGATTTCGTTTTCCGTAGGATGGATAAATGATGAAATAGGGTTGTTTAATACATATAATAACATATAAGTATATTATTTATACTGATTTTATTACTTCATAATGGAACAACCTAAGAAGAATAAATGGAAGAAGAAATAATGCTGAAAGAATTGGTAACGGACATTACCTCTTCTTTGAAGCACCTCTTTGAGATCTCTTTTTAGGGCCCTAAAATTGGTCTTTGAGGAAGACCAGAACCTCTAGGATGTTGCTATGGAAGTGGAGAAGATAATTTTTCAGGGGTTGGCCGAGCTTTAAGGCTCAATGTGGTGTGAGGAAGAGGGGGAGGAGGTTCCCTTTTATAAGGGAGGAGAGGGGTACCTTTAGAATAACTAAAAATATTATTTTATTATAAAGCCAAATTCGGTTTTAAATAGCTCCAAATTGATTTAATTTGAATATAAGGTGGGGATGGGTCGAAATCCTCTCATCCAATAGAATTTAGACAAGTTTAGGTATCAATTTTGACCTTATCATTTAGATTTAACTTTAAGTTAGATAATTTAACTTTTACCGTGTATTCTTGTTTTCTTACACTATAAGGTTAATGAACATACTATATCAAGACAAACGAACAAAAAGATATTTATTATTAAAATATATAATCTTATCTAAGTCATTTGGCCGAACCTTAAATTTTTAAGAATAAAATAACAATTAATAATATATTATTTGTTTTAAAAACTATTTTATGTCAATTTTGACACTATTTAGTAATTGATTTTTTGTGAAAATCATAACAGAATGATTATTTCGAACCAAGTTACTTAAATCGATACTAACATGTCATATTAACATTGAAAATTAGTGTAATTCATAAAAAAATCTAAAAATACATTTATTTGGGTATTTATAACATCAATTATGTCAATATTTCATTAACAAGATAATTACTGCATCATCTTTGTGTCATAAATAAATTAAATTATTTAAAGTCTAAAAATTAAAAATAAAATATCATTATGTATAAAATCTTTTTAGCTTTCTAATGAATATTTATAGTCGAATTTATCTTATGTATAACCCTATATCAAAAATTATATACTTATTAATCTTTGATTTTAACTATTTTAACACTTCATTAAATAAATTAATAATAAATGTCCTAATCAAATCCAAGTGGGCCTAAATGGTCATATTTTATTCCTAAGGTTGTTTTTGGTCGAATTACACTTATCCAATAGAATTATGACATGTGTTATGGTAATAATAATATCATTTTTACCCTTAATTACCCTATTTACTTTTAACAGTGGTAAAAAAAGAAAAAAGTTACTATTCACCATAAATTATTTTCATCTTATTGAACCAAATTTTAGTCCTTGATATTAACCGTGTCTCTCGGATTTTCGAAATTCCACTCACAGAAGCGGTAAAATTATGTTTTATGAAAAATTCATTTTTTTACTACCACTTAGTGGTTTTACTATTCATCAAAAAAATGAATGTTTCCAAAAAAATACCAAAAATTTGGCCTAAGATATATTTGATATTATGAATTCAAAATTGATGTCTATTTTATCAAATTCAAAACATATCAGTTACATTAACTAATTTAAAAATTAATTCTCGTCGTCAAAACAAATAGCGTGTTTTTAAGAGATAATAACTATCAAAAGATTGACACTTGTTCATAACTGGTTTAAAGGTGAAATTACATCCAATGAACAATATTGCATTAAATTGTAAAAATATATTCTAAATATACTATAAAACCACTAAAATTAATAATTTATCACTATTAATTATTTCTATTAAAAAGATTATTTTAATTAAAATTTAGTAATTTTCACTATTCATCAGAATATGAAAGTTGTCCGAAAAGTACCAAAATTTAACCCTAAGCTAATTTCGATATTTCGAATCCGAAAATGAAGTCCATTTTGAAAAATAAAATTTCAAAAATTTCAAAAAGTTGTTATTACTATTCATAACAACTAGTTTTAATAATATTTTAATAGCATATCGTTGTTTAGTGAAACTCGGTATTGCGTACTACACACGCTATCGAGGAAGGTCGCGATTGGGCCTAATGAAAGGAAAGTCAAGGATGCGTGTTGTGCAAGCTCCTTTTGGTGTATCGTACAACACAAGACATTAATGAAATTAAAAAGAATATTTTTCATAAAATCTCGGGGTGTTACAAATATAATGCTGAAACAACATGTATATTTGGTTCAGTAATACAGGGTCAGAACGAGTAGAGGAATTTGTTCAGTAATGGAATTTTTCAACTATGATGGTCTTGGCTATACTCCACGACTAATATGGAAATTATTTTTTATGATTATGTGTTTTCATAAAGTTCATGTTTTATGCTAATGCTATGATATCATGATTAATGGTTCTTTATGATGTATGCCTTACTAACTGATAATATTTATTTCATGACTGAAGATTTTGATATTAAAAAGTTATTTTATAGTTATTTATTAATATGTTCATATATTTTTTTTCTTACCCTTTATGAGCATCTAATTTCACCGATTCTTATTTTCCCATTCCTCAAGTTATAAAAATTTCATTTAAGTATGACTACTAAAGGAGAATATCTTTATGTAAGATGTTGAAGATCATAGACAAGTTAGAAGAATTTATTCCAAGTTTCCAAAGACTAAAGACTATTAAAATCCCTATCATTTCATTTTTTAAATGAAATGAATAATCATATAAAAAGATGTAATGATCATAAATTTCATACTTGGTTCATGATACTTTCCCCACCCATTTATGTAATATTGATTCCACAAGGGAAAAAATGTTCGCAACTACCCATCCTCTTGGTCCAAATGATCATGTCATCCGTATACATATAGAAAATTCCTTTCTTAGATGATGAAAAATATACACCACCTTTGGATATGAGATATTTATTACTACCTCACACTTATCAGAAATAAATGGAGCTGACCTAAATTGAAACTTTTTTAGGGCCTCAGAATCCAATGGATGAAATCCATTCATGGGAAAAAGGCATTACATTTTAGGGCCATGCATCCATTATGGAAAAATAATTTATGGTTCCGTAACTATTTTCAAGATGAGTAAATGTCATTACAATACTCCTAAAACACTACCTTCTCCCAATAGATATCTTTCTCGATAGCGATCCAAATCCATTCCATGGAGGTTTTGAGACAACAACATCAACATAGGTTCGTGGAGAAATTGGGTGAAAAACTCATTTGTCTAATTATCAGCATTAATGTCATGAACAACCATCATTCCAAGAATAAGAAAAATCAATGTATTTTGGAAATCCAGTGGATGATTTGTAATCATTACCCACACCATGGTAGAAAGATAATCACGATTTAAGTGGAAATCCTAAGACCATCAGAAGAGGTAAAATAAATTATTGTTGAGGGATATAGGAGCTCTAGGCGAGGTAAGATTTAAATATTCCTCCAAAAAAACATATCATCAAATTTTGAATATTAAGAACAGCTATAGACACATGTTCTTAAAGACCCCAAGAGTCGAAGAAAATCATGTCGATGTCATCAACCATAGGTTTTTCTTTACTAAAGTGAGCAACCAATGTTATATTGAGATAATAAAAAGCCTATGATTACTCATTGTTTGAATGTGTCAGCTAAATAGATTCATTGAAATGAATTGGAACCATTAGGTTAAATGAAAACGAGGGGAAAATAGGAAGAGAAATAATTCATAGATAACTCCTTATGTATCTCAATGTTTATACTCTCCCTTAAAATACACATTTATTTTTATTCCATCAATCTCCCTCTATTTCTAGTTAGGATATTTTAATTTAATTTTAAAATTTAATCTACTTTCTAAAATTAAATTATAATCTAATAAATTTATATCTCGGTTCCTCTTCCTCTATATCCCAACTGGTTAACTCTATTTGGCATTTCTATGTTCATTCCATAATTATATTCTTTTAAAATGATTTTTAAATAATCATATCTAGTAATAAAATCATATTTTATAAACTCTATAATGTGTCATCTCTATGAAACACCACTCTAAAGAACTACATCGAATGAAAAAAATGTGTTACTCCAACTAGAATGTTAGAATTATTATATTGGGGGAAACCCTTTTAAAATTTTTTTCTCCCCTCATTCTGTAATCTTTTTAATTTACCACTATAAAACCCAATTCCTGAAGTTATTATCATCATAGAGTGGTTCTTTTGTAGGAACATGTTTCTCCCGCCATTATATAAGTCATCCATAGGTTTGATGATGAATACATACAATATTTTATTTTTCACATGGGATCTAAAATATATTCCAAAACGCATATTGTGTGCCTTCGTATTATTTGTAGGCATATTTTTATCCCAATACTATCTCTACTGTGATTTTCCCTTCTCATATCACATTTCAATTCATTATTTACATATAACATACACCAAAATACTAGAAAAAATGGATTTTATATGTTTACATCATCTATTTGACCTTTATGATACTCCCTGTATCAAATTCTCTAAATGATATCTACCATGAAATGTACAACATAAAATAAATTAAACCATTGAAATATTCATATGCCACTTAGTATCATCAAAATGTGTTGGTCTGATAATAGTAATTTAAATTTGACAAGATTAACCTTATGTATGATCTTCAGTGTACCCATAAAATGATCTTATATATGCATATATTTATTAGTGTAGTTCAATAGTTTTATGATTTCTAATGTTTATATATTATTTATTGTGTCCAGTATTCCCAAATTGTGATAGACTCTTCTCCTGAAAATAACAAAAGAAAAATCATTATATACATTTCATGACTATTATATATCCCAGTTAAGCTCATTTTTGAACATTAAATTCTATAAATATTCTACTCATATTTTACTCCATCATGTTAAAATCTACAAATATTTTATAAATAGAGATAATTTACAAATTATCTTTTTTTGGATATTTAATTCCAAGAGTGAAATTTATATTTCCACTTTTGGAGAGACATATGGAATTAACTTATATAATTCATATTTACTTTCGAAAAAACATTACCTCCCCTTAAAAGATAACATCTATAATATATCAATTTTATATTTTCAATTATTCAGTTATTTTTAGACGTATTATTATTCAAAACCTTTATAATTACAATTAATCTTCATCTAAAGCAACCCATTTTATCAAATTTTTGAGTCCTAAATTTCTATTGATAATATAAACTTATCAGAACGTATAGGTTCTAGACTGTTAAAACATAACACTTTTGAAACATATATCCTTTATTAACCTTTTGTTATGGTTAAGAAGCCCAAAATATAAACTCTTACATGAAATAATAAAACATGGTAAAATTCAAAACCATTATAATTTCCAATGATATCCTATGTCATAAATGATTTCACAGTTAAAAATTTTCATTCTATTTAATGATAGCGTATGAAAAACGAAAAATTTATCATTAATTAATTTTTAACTTGAAATCATGATTTAAATGATCAATGGATCTGATACAATTAATGGGTTTAAAATGATGTGATAAAACTTTATAAGACATTTATATACAATAAAACCCTCCAAATCCATGATCCATCTTATAAGAGATTGAATACATGATATATATATATATATATAAATAAAATAACACGTCTGTACCATTCTTAAAAGATCACTTCCAAAAAATACTATATTCATATGATTGATATAGATCATATAATAGTTTATGTAAAACTCCATTTTATAAGTTCTATCTATATGATAATATTAATTACTCAATTATTGGATGATATTCTTTTACCTCCCATGAAATGTTATTGTGTCATGATGTTATGGAAGAAAGAGATATATATTTAAGTAGTGGAAGGATCAAAATTGGATTGACATTTTATTTGACATTAATACATGTCTTTTGGCATCCTTTAAATAATTACTTATTCACAATCAATGACCTCATTCTTTTACTCTTTCACATAAACTCAAGTGTTTCATAACTAATGGGTAATGCAAGGGTAGTTCGTGAATTTATTATTTATGCTCCAAACTTTTTAATCATAAAACATTTATTACTTGATAATAGCCATGAACGAATATTATATATTGAGAAAAATTATAATGTGGGTTCCCAAAAAAATATGATGATGGGTGGGTAGGGAAATATAATATATTTCATTACGATGTATCAAATTATACACTATTATTTAGTTATGTACATTAACTTGTATCCCTTATAATTCCTTGAAATATTCCTATATCATCACATATGAAATGATCAAATGAATCATGTACATAATTATTGTTGGAATTATCTACATAAATTAAATAAAATAATTTCATGCTCATTATTTAATAAATTAATGTTTTATTGGAAATCATCAGTTAATGGTAAATTAGTATCTTGATTATCTTCTTAACTACTATGAATGGTACATTCGGAACAAAACCATAACACATAAAAAATGAATTCAGGATCGTGGATATGTTAATAAATTTTAGAGATAATAAACAAATTATTATCTCGTACATTTATGTTATAAATGGTACTACTACTATATTCAATATGAATAACATAATTTACCAACTCAAACACTCATGTTGGACAGTTAAGAGATCATGTATGTTTTATTCAATCATACTAAATACTTGAATTATATTCAAACCCATGAAATGTTACACCTAAATTAAACATTTTAAAAATTAAATTACCCAAAAAATATATTTTAATATATTTTAATGAATTACCTTTTAAAATTTTGTAGCTTCCTTACAATGACCATTAAATGAATAACATCTCATGATGATGTAGATGATGATCATATGGATCTTTTCAATTATATATGTTGACCCTATAATGATATGATTATCTAAAACATATTAGATAAATATAATAAAAAAATTAGTAATAAACTTATATGGTCACAATCCCTATTTAAAATTTTTGAATAAGGTAAAAAATGATGAAATTTTATAGGTATAGTGGAAGGTAATTTTAGCAACCTATTTTACAATACCAATTGTAACCCAAATGTGGGATATGTGATAATCATATATAATTTTTGAATAAATTTAAATATTATATTATATTTATTTACTAACCCTCTATAACTTTTTGGAAATTTGAGTATTATTTTTAGAGATATAACCAAATTAAAGAATATCCCTCTTTATGATGTGTGGTTGTTGGTTTCTCAAAATATACCAACGTGTTTGAATTTAAATGGGTGGACTAGGATTATGTATACACTAAATAGTTTTTATAAAATCCCACGTATTTATAGATTGATACATTTTAATATCTACTGATATTATTGAATTTATATTAATTTGAGTTTAAAGGGGATACTATGTATAATAGTGTGACGGACGTGCAACAACATGTATCTTCTAAATCTTATGTTTCACACAAAACTTAGTTATAGAGAAAATTAATACAGCAATAATATTATTATTTTAAATGGTAGTTAATTCCTTTCTATTATATTGGTGGGAATTAATATAATTAAATATATTATGATTTTTCATATTTTTTAAATGTTTATGTATATATTATATGAATTTTAGAGGCATAAAATGAGAATTAATCCAATTTTAAGCAAAAAATATTCTAATATTTTTAAAAGGTCATTTTACCTCCTTTTTAGGGAAAAATATTTTTAGAAAATTAGTTTTTGTCACTTTTATATGTTAAATATAAAAAAATAAACTTCTTCATTAGATGAGGGACATAGAAATTTATTTTTTTTGGTATTTTGATAAAATTTATTTTTAAATGAATATTGAAAAGTACTGTATTTTAATTAAAAACTACCTTTTAATCTAATTTATTTATATAGATATATTTTCATATAAATTTGTTTTAATTTGTAATTGGATTATTTTTAAATGAATAATGAAAATTACTGTATTTTAATTCCAAACTACCTTTTTATCTAATTTATTTATATAGATATATTGTCTTACAAAATTTTTTTTATTTGTAATTGAAAATTGACAATGTTGCTACCTCAGGTGGAACATTTAAGTCATAATGAGGTTGTGTGGGCCACTTTGTGTTCCAGCAGTTCTATGTGGAATCCCTAAAAACCAACCATTGGGTATCAGGCATGATTCTGACATAAGCCTGCTAGATAGTGGCCCAAACCGATGATGCAAGGTGCCATTTGTATCCATTTAAGAGCCTCCTTGTGATTATGTTTGAATGAAATTCATCGTCAGATTCTTGAGAAAGAAAGTTCCAAGTGAACTTCCCAATCAATCCATCATTAATGGTCCAGATATCCTTGAGTCCCAGGCCCCCCCAGCTCTATAGGCTTGATGCACTCCTTCCATGACACTGTAATTAACATTATCTCATGTGGTGACCCCGTCCATATGAAAGTACATACCATTCACTAGATTTCCTTGAGAAGTCCCCTCAACAATTAATAGATTCATATGGAGTAGACAAACTTCGATGTGATAACTGAGCTTTCAAGGTAGTCAATCCTAGCTAGGGACATAGGTTTCCCTTTCCAACTTTCCATATGATGAACAATTCCAGCAGAGATTCCTTCCAAGTACTGTCTTTTCACTTTTCCCCAAAACAATGGGACCATAAGGTATTGTAATGGTAAGGAGCCCCTCCGCACCCAAAGAAGTATGAAAATTCTGTTCTGTTTCCCAACTGAAATTCCATTTCCAAAAACAATGGATGATTTGTCCCACCTAATGCCTGGTCTAGACACCTCCTCATAATGACTGTGGAGGGATTTAATGAAGGTGATTCTTTTCCTTGACGCCTTACCAAGAAGAAAAATGTCATCAGCATACAATAAATGGGACAGGGAATGATCACTCACACCATCCCTAATTCTATTATAAAGTCCCATTTGGGCAAGATAATTAAAACACCTACTCAGGTAGTCCTCTTCCTTGGAAAAAATCAGACCAGGGAGTGGATCACCGTGCCGCACCCCCCTGGGGCAAGGAAAGAAGCCCCTCGGGGCACTATTTACAAGAACTGATACACTGGAAGACTCTGGAATGATACAGATCAGATTCACAATGCCATTTGAGAATCCATACCTTCTAAGAACATCCAATATAAATATCTATTTATGAGTGTCAAAATCCTTGGATATATCAATTTTGATGGAAAAATTCACATCGTTTGTTTTCCTTCTCATAAGATTGACACTCTCAGAGGCCATAAAAAGGCACTTTTGAGTGCTCCTCCTAGGGAAAAATCTGAATTGATTCATAGTGATTATGCCATTAACCAACCCACTCATCATGTTCACCAAAACCTTACTAATATGTTTGGGCATTGTGTTCCCAAGAGCAACCGGTCTGATGTCCTTGATGTCAAGAGAATTATATTTCTTGGGAATGTGAGCAATGAAACATGAATTCATTCCATGGGGAATATATGAGTGTGAGAAGAAATCCTTAATTCCATACACAATGTCATTCTGCAAGATGTCCCAATATAACATAAAAAAATTATTTGTGAACCCATCAGTACCTGGGGAACTCTCAAGATTGAGCGACAGGAGGGCTGATCTAATTTCCTCTTTGCATGAGGGTGCATGTAGATACTTATTCAAGTGATCATCAATACAAGGGTAGATGTTATCAGCCATGAAGTGAATTTTTGACTTCCAATTATCAGAATATATTCCTTTAAAGTATTCAGCAACAGCTTGGGAGGCCTTATATTCTTCACTATAGAGGTGCCCATCAATGCTGATCACCCTATTCCCTACATGCGCCCTCCTTTCCTTATGTAATCTGTTGAAAAGATTGGAGTTTTTGTCCCCATCCATTAACCATTTTACTTATAGTTGATTTCTAACCAGCCTTTCCATTATCACTAGGATATCATCTAGCCTATTATGGGCTGTTATTTCCTCTCTGGATAAGGTAGGCTATTGATCATGACAGACCTAAATCTTGTCCAGTTCCTCCTCTACCATCCTGATTTCCTCATCAATTTTTTAAAAATATTTTTGACTCCATTCACTCAGTAGCCGCTTAAGATTTTTGAGTTTCATAACAAGTCTCTTAAGAGGACTCCCAATGGCTTCAGAATTCTAAGCTTCCAATACAATCTCCCTATAGCCTGGAGTCACAAGCCTTCCATTGTAGAATTTTAAGGGGATAGGGGATAACCTTGTGAGGTGGGTATTAAAATTAATAACCATCAGGTTGTGGACATAATGATTCTTAGGGAGAGTGAAACCAGAAACTCCATGAGCTGTATCATGATCACCAATACAGACGAAAAATCTACCAAGATTTCTTTCTTGCTTCCTCTCCCACGTATACCTGCACCATGTAAAATCTGAACCAGCTATGGAAAATTATTTCAGATTGCAATAATCAATGCATTCATAAAATTCAGTAGCATCAACCTTATTTATGTTTTGTCTAGTTTTCTCCCCAGGCTTCAACACTGTGTTTAAATCACCCATAACCACCCATTTTAGATCTAACCTCCTAGACGTGGCTTTATGTTCCAACCATAATTCCCTCCTCTTTATGTAAGTGTTGGAGTCACAAACAAAAGAGACTGAGAAATCCTTCCCAGCAAAGATGTAGTTATTCATGACACTTTGATTCCCATTAGCACAGGAAGTGATCTTAAATTCATCATGCCTTAACACCCATAAGTGGTCTATATGATATCCATGCTGATTATTAGAGATAAAGATGTATCCAAGAGAGTCCCATTTGAATCCTTTCCAGTTTTCAAAGAGGATTTTTGGCTCAGCAATGCCAACAAACTTTGGTTCGTAAATCATGATATAATTTTGATGGGCCCTGACCGTGGAGGAGTTTCCCACCCCTTGAAAATTCCATTAACAGATCTTCATTTTTTACAGGTTGTGCCTCTTCTCAGAGGCCCCCCTTTTCATTCCACCGGTATTTGTTTCTCATTTTTCTTCCCCTGCCCACTCTTCCTTTGTTGTCCGGAGGCGGTAATGTTATGAGGAGCCTTGGTCACCATGCATGCCCCAATGTCCCCTTCCTTTGGTGAGACAGTAGTAGCACTCTGCTCCAAACCTAAAACAACTGAAGCCTGATCTACACCTTAGTTCCCCTTCACCAGCTTGTCTTTGCTTCCATCATTCAAATTCCCAATTATTTCATCACTACCACAACCATTGGATAAAACAACATTCACTTCTGGGATGTTGTGTCTTCATTATTCCTATCACTGTTGTCATCAACCAGTTACCCATCTGATCCACCATTGCGTGCAGTAATGCCACCCCCTGCAACGAGCATAAGAGATTTATCAAGACCTTCCACCTCATCAGCCCATAAACGGCCACCCAGAGGCATGAATGTATTCCCATTTTTGAGAGGGGGTCACTGTCAGCCGAAAACCTTCTTCGGGAAGCCTTAAAGGAGGAGATTTGGATGAAACTCCCACCTAGATCAGAAGATGGGTGGAATCCAAAGCCTCTGCCAACTCCTTCGGGTTCTGCTGGATTGGGTGATTTATCCCATGACACATCAGGTTCACCCATCTCTACAGTATCACACTAAGTTAAGGTGGTCAGCCTGACTACCACATGTCCTCTACAGGGAGGATGTGCCATCTGATTCTCCTCAACTTTTCCCTCCCCTCCACATGCAGATCGACCTTGTACTCCATTTCTAGGAATATCATTCTCCCTGGATGTAGATGAATATCCCCCTATATTTAGAGCATCATGCTGCCTAGGTCCAATTCCTTGGCCATCATCCTTGCTCTTAGAGGGATCCAAATGATTTTTCTCCTTCCCCTTACTTTTTCTGAACATGCTCCCTTCATGACCTTTCATCTTGAAAACATTTCATTCCTTGTCCCGTTTACACTCAGACATCATAGGCCCAATGAATAAGCATCTCATACAGAACATGGATTTCCTTTCATAAATGATATCAATCTTCATGCTATCATCCATTGTTGTAAAAATTACCTTCTCAACCAGCGTGCTCAAAACGTAAACTTCCACCAATAGTCTCGCATTGTGTCCAAGCCTCAGATTATATTTCTGTCAATCCATGTGAATGGGATTTCCAACAGAGGAAGAAATGTCCCAGAGGATCCTTAGGTGCCAATACAACAAATTTATATTGTAAATTCTAATCCATAAATGCGTATGATGGTTTCAAACATTCATGAGGTCAAAATTTCAATACCATTCTTACACATTCAGAAAACCCGGGTTGAAAGAGACCATTCCCTTGATCCATGCCTTCCTCTTACCTTCATCTGTGGGGAATACCACATGGTAATAGCCCCTTCCCATCGCAATCATTCTCCAGTCATCAATGCCCCAAACCTTCGTGATCCTTTTATTTAGATCCTGAAATTTCCACAGATGCTCACCCTTCGGGGTAATGACCCTCACAATAATTGAATTCTGACAGAGGTTTATCTGTTCCTCAACTGCTTCCTAGTTAGCCGCAACATGGGCAATCCTCCCCTTCCTTATCACTCTCGCGGGTGGGGGTTCTTTAAAATATGAGAAGGATGGTCTGGTCGCATTGCTCACCACTTCCGCAAAATTCCTCTTAATCCCCACAGGTTCCTTCAAAGAGACCATATTGAAATTCTCACCCTTCTTTGCAATTGAGAACATCTCCCTATGACTAATCGGCTCAACTCATGACCTCTCATCACAAAAATTATCTGCGCACATCCCCTAGCTAGGATTCGAGGCATCATCTTCATCATCAGGCTTAGGTGTTTCACACGGTTCCCCTTGATCCATCCTCTAAATGACCTATGTAATGTTAAAAATTACACTAATTTTCCATGTTGGGTTTTATTAGAATTTTATAATAACTATATTAACCAAATAGTGTGAAAATACAAGGCCACATTGTATGAGTTAATGTTTTTTACTAAGGGTTAATGCTAAATAAAAAGGTAAATTTTTAGATCTAAACATATCTAAATCCTATTTCATTACAGTATTTAGCCCCATAAACATCGTATCACTGATATTTATTACATTCTATCTATTATATGTCGAATATAATTTTATCATAAAAAATATTTCAAGACTTTTAGAAAGTGCACATATTCCCTCTTAAAAAAGGTCACAACCTCTACCCCTTACTCACACCTATCAAGCACATTTCGGTGTAAAAGTTATTCTAAAATAAGCTTCCATAATCATTCCATTCATCCTATATGCCATAATTTTGGTATAATTCCATCCTTGGAAAACATTTTCTGAAAATAAAAAGTAGATACCTGAAAAAGATGTATTTATTTTATCACCTCATTCAAAATTATTTTATACTTATTCTTCCTCTTCTTTTGTTGTATCCAAAATAAGGTAGTAAATATATAATAGTGTACATGATAAGATGTTTTTATAATTTGGGGAAAACTTTATACCTCCTTTTATTCATCATATGAATAACAATATCACTACACATGTGTATGTACGACTTACCATCTCCAGGCCATGGTGTAATTTTTTATTCAACAAGACTAAATTTGGATGGGTATAATGATAATTATAATGGATTTAAATAATTAGTATAATATGATAATTATTATGTATAATAAATATTCTGTACATTTTTACACGGATTAACCATTAAGTGAATGATATCATCGCTCGTGCGTAAGTACGACCTACCGTCTCCCCAATGCGATGCGATTCATTCGACACGATCTTCATTAAATCACAATTATATATATAAATTGAATGAATAAATATGATATATATTTTATTTAAATTTACTCTATTATAATTTCATTCTTATTTACAACATACCTTTATACTTTCTATAATATTTAAATATGATAATTTCATTTGAGAGAGTGTAGACAACCGCCCCCTCAAAGTGATATGATTCATTAATACAATAAATGGAATTTATAAAGGATGAAATTAATGAACTTATTTTTAATTTATAACCTAGATATTATATTGGAATTATAATATACCTATGTACCATTTCTTCATTCCTTTAATATCACAATTAAATGAATGTTGTGTTCATGCGTACATACGACCTACTGTGTCCATGAACGGTGCATTTTATATATTATATCTAATTATTATGGACTATAATAAATATATATATAATATATATATGTGATATTTAAATCCGGAAATATATTCTGGATATGATGGAATATTGACAACATGTACAATTTTTATCAAACTAGTTCATTTCTGACTCAACTACAAAATATCGAAAAAATGACTAATATGAACTTAAATAACATTGTAGTGTTTTTAACATTGTAAAACATTATATAAAAAGAATAATTAACATAAATTAGGTTCTCGGGAAAGTATAAAATAACCACTTTTTTCAGTAATATAAAGAATGAACGAGACAAGTTGGATTTGAGATAATGGAATTTCTAATCACAGTTTCCACTCATTAGGTTTTACGCATATTTCATTTAATATATTAATATAATATTATGGGTGGAATAACTATTTATTTACTTATTTATGTTGTAATTTTCAGTTCCCACTTGTTTGGATGTACTATTTCCACACATAATAACCCCATTGATAAATTCTTATATCATTTGTATGAACTTTGAATGGAAAATCTTAACTCTATCTCCATTCATTGAGTTAAATATCCATTTCATTAGTTTAGTTTTTCCAAGAATATGTGTCAATGAACTATGAAATGTTTACAATAAATATCCAATTCCATTAGGTATATTTATATTTTTCACACATATTTATGCCATTGTTTTATCCTTAATTGAATAATACAATCTTTGTAGGGGATTTCCTCTCAATTTACATTCCCTTGGGAGTAATTTGTGTTTATGCACAAATTCAATTTTATATGGTGTATATACATACCTATGAAATATTATATATCATTGATATACATATTCTAATCATATTATATGTTTTTTTATTTTTATTCGTTAATTATTTTTATTTAAGTGTTTTCTCAAGTGGTAAGGGAATCTTTAAATAAAACATCATTTTAAAAAATTTAAATATTTTATCATCTAAATACTTATATTTCATGTCCATGTTTTAAAAATTATTTTAATTAAATATTTATATAGACAAGAATGTTTTATGTGTAAATTCATTTTAGATGTTTCATTGTGGTATGTGTCACTTTGATACAATAATCAACCTTTAAAATGTTTAAATTGTGTGTTAAAAGTGGATTGATAATTTTAATAACATTGAATGTTTTTTATATATGTTTCATGAATGGAGTTCTCAATTTTATGCCTCTATTATTTATTGTTGTTATCATAACATTTTTACCATTAAATTTTAAAATACGTTGTTTCCATTTATGAGCACGTGGATTGTTTATATGAAATTTGATTTCAATGTAGAAATGTTATTTTTCCTTTATTCGTGGTTTATGTGTTATGATTATGTTATGGTTATTGGGAATATCTTAATTCTACTAGTAGTTCCATGATAAAATGTAGGAGGTGTTCCTTTGATATCACTCCAATGCATCAGTTAATATGATGGTGGTAAACATTTATCTTAAGAGATTTTGGGAATATACTATGATTGGTATTTCAAACGTAACCCTGATGGATACTCCCTCTATGGATTTGAAAGCCACACTGTAGTTATTTTATGTATGCCACATGTAACCATTATGATTTATGATTTCAATGAATTATTCATAAATCTTATGATTTCATGAGGTATGTTAAAAATCTATTATTTTATATGAAAAATGTATGATTTCATTTATCTTTATGTATTCATTGACTAATTTTTAATTCAATATTTTATATACCATGATAATATTTTTATGCTCATCACAAGATTTTGAAACGTTTTTTAGATGGTATTAGTAAGTGTAAGGGAAATGTAGAAATCAAAATGATTTTTATCAATAAAATAATTCTTGTTTTTTAATGAGTTTTATTATAGTGATTGTTTTGATAGAGTAGAAGTGTTTTCATTGTAATATTTGATAGGATATGTAATTTTTATCGCCTAATTATATAAAACACTATATTTTAAAAGGTCCACAATGTGAAAGAAATATAATTTTTGAAAAAAAATTAGGATTATGTACTGCTAAAGGATGGGGCCTAATATTTGGTATCAAAGGTTGGTTTATATAACCATAGATATTAGGGTGATAATTAAGCATAATTGACATTTTACATATATCCAAAATGGATATCATATTATAAAGAGTAAATGTTATTTTAGATAAATTAAATATTTTAAAGATAACATAAATAAGAATATCTTATTGTTTACCCTCCTCATAAGATAGTATATGATGATTTTACTGATATACTCGCACTGACCATTTTAGATTTAGTAAATTGATAGATATAACATGCACCAAAATAATAAAGTATATGATGGATGATGTGGTGGTTTTATGAATAAGAAACTGAATGAAATGGGAGCTCCAATTAAAACTCTTGTCTTTATTACTGACAACATATCTAGAGTCATAATTGAACAATTCACCCTTGTTAATTTTTATAAAGTATCATATATGCGTGAAAGCAATACATTTGGAAGTTCAGGTTATAATTATAAGGGTATGTCTATTAAACAGCATATGTGTCAAGTATGGGGAAAGAAACACCAAGGGAAATGTTTCAATGGATTGTGAAGATGTTTTTGATGTGGTAATAAAGTAAATAAAGAAATAACCTCCCCTAGAAAAAGGATGCGTTCAATTAACTCCAAGAATGGGAATGAAGATCTTTTTTAAGGTTCAATAAAATGTTTTAAATGTGGTGTGCATGGTCATTACAAAAATAGATTTCTTAAAAAGAAGGTTTCAAGAATGGGATCAACAAGAAAATATAAATATATGTTAACTAAAAACTAATCCAATTACAATTGAGGATGTGGAAACTGAAAATGACCAATGAATGGAATGGATTATTTCCTAGCTCAGGGTTTGACATTATTGAAACATTGGACATGATTCATGATTTTTTTATCAAAATCATGTATTATGGAAGAAGTTATAAAAAACATGGTTTATAGATCATGAAGAATGCTATATGATTAAGATTTATACATTTTATAATTTGAAGAGATATGATAGATCTATGGGTGAGGAAATATTTATGAGTATTAATTCTCTTTTTTTGATGGGATTACGTTGGAATACTTATCATTCTATGTTTAAACCTGAATATTACAACATAAAAAATAATTTTTTAGAAGAATTACCTTTTATATTGTGGGTATAAATATAAATAATCTTTAGGGTTTTTATGTTACTTTATTCTGATATAATTATGGTTTATTACATTTTTAGATGCAAAATGAAAGGATGAGATAAACTTGTGGTTAAATTATGATATGGTTATTTTTGAAGATTTTATCTCATTTTGGTAAAGTGTTAGGAATAATATATAATTAGGAAAATTAAAACCCATGGGAAAGGTAAAAACACATTGCGTCGGACAAGGAAATGGGAATCGAACCAACATGTTAAGAGCAATAAGGTTTTATTGCCTAGAACTAGCCTACATGATGTCCCCTATTATTATGAATTTTACATTTTAGATTAACGTGATTATGGAATCATAATAAGATTATTTTTGGAAACAATGTTTTAACAAATGGATACACTTGTTATTGGAATAATTATTTTGGGATTAAGTGATAAATGTTAGTTTGGAAGACGTTCTCTATTTTTTGAACTTTTTAATATTGTGTTAAATAGAATAATATAATTTTTAATTAAGGAATAATAATTGAATTATATTTTATATTTAATCTATGATTTTTTTTGGACATAGGGGGAATTAAATTATTTAAGTATATGATTATCTTATCTTTTATAATATGTGATTTAGTTAATTACTATTTGGTATGAGACATTGAGAGTGATTTATGCAATTTTGAGATAAAACATAAAATTTTTCTTGGAAGATTAAGGGATTAAATCTATATAATTTTTTATTTCAATGTACTTTTTGGATTATATTCATATATTGTATGGATAATTATTTTTTTAATTGCTTATTTTGGTCTTTAGGTATTACTGTTGAATTTTGGAGAATAAATTTAATATTTTTTCTTATAAATGATTATTATTTTTAGGGAATTATATCAACTAATCCTAACCATTTTTGAACTAGTTAATATTTCAAGACCATATGAATAGATAGTTAATATTTTTTAGATTGCGTGACACTCTATAAGTTGATTCTTTTTTCATTAGGTGTGACCATGTCATTATGAATATACATTATTTTGAGAAAAGATATTTTTCAGGTATACATTTATTAAAAGATGAAATTATACATGACAAGTAAATATGTTTTGTTATGTTCTTATTCAGTCTTGTAAAAATATTTTTCATCATTAAGAAAAAGGACCTAATAAAAAAACATTTTTGGTTTACTTTTTCTATTGGTAAATCAATGACATTTTAATCCATGACAAGTTTATGGGTTTCTAGTTGTTTATATTCTCCAAATCATGTTTTCTATCTGTCTCCATCAAAAATAGATGGTTATTTTTTCTTCCATATACATTTATTAAAATATGGAATACTATTATGTGTTATTTCAAGTGAAATTTTTACAACTATTTCAATATATTGATGTGATAGTTTTATTTACTATTTTTCCATTTTTGGTTTTTCAAGGATGATTTCGAGCCAAATTTTAAAATTGTGATGATGCAATTTCCGAATGGGGAGAAAGATGTAACTTACCAAGTATTAATAGAATAATAAATTTTCATATGTATTAATATTTTTTTAATTTAATATTAATTTTAGGTTTAATAGGACGCTATTTATGATATTTTACCCGACATGAAACAATAGTTTTCTCAGAAATCTTACATTTCACACAACACTAAGATATACTGAAAAATAATACAATAATATTATTATTATTTTAAACAGTAGATACTGTTTGATTTTATACTGGTGGGAATAAAAATAATTAACTATATTATTATTATACATATTTTTTTAACTCATTAATAATTTATCCAATATATTTTACAGGCTTAAAATGAAAATGAATCCTATTTTAAGCATAAAATAATCTAATATTTATAAAATGTCGTTTTATATTCACATTATAGAGGGGAATATTTTTTAAAAAAATTCAACTTTTATATGTTCTATATTATAAAATAAAATTCTTTTTTATAAGATATTATTATAATGTCCTTATGGGTTTTTATGATTAAATTCTATTTTTTAGTGAATATTGAAAAATATGGGGTTTTAATTGAAAACATCTTTTTCATTTAATTTTTATAAATAGTTTGATTGTACTTTTAATTTTTTTTCAAAGAATAATTGGATTATATTTATATCATTTAATCCAATTATAGTCATTTCATATAACTTCAAATTTAAATTTGTCATAAACACATGTCAATCATTTGATAGGTTTTACTATTTAATTTTTTTTTCTAGTTTTGACAAAATGAATTAATTTTAAATTAATTTCTCCCAATATTGTGTTTTGAATATAGAAAATTGGATTCCATATTTTTAATCATAATGTCAAAATTATATAATTTTTTTCCATTATTTTTTAGTATTATGAATAGTAACTTCAATAGTTATTTTTATTTAACTTGGTTAAAGGGTAAATCATGTAAACAAGGGTAAAAAATAAAATTATAATTATAAAAAACTGTACTAAATTTTGTCCTAATCCTATTAGATGATATATTTCTGACCATCATCACCCTTTGGATGAACTTTTGGAATTTGGGAGCCACTTATGTGTGAAAATGACATTTTAAAATAATTAATTTAATGAAAAGTGATCTGTAACATATATAAATATCCTTTTATAAAATAATTTTTATATAATGTTATATAACTGATATATTAGACTTTATATATTAATTTTAAATTAAAAAATATTTCTTACAACTGTTTATTTTATTTATATTTTTTAGATATTAAATATATAGATTTATTTCGGACACAATGATGATGCAATGAATACCTTATTACTGAATGATTCAAATAAAGGATATTATAAATATTAAATTTAATGTAATTTGAACATTATCCTTCCATCCAAGATTTTTTTGGATTAAATTGTCATTTTATGGATTATTTATAGTATTTGTTTCTAATTAATAATTTTTATGACTTTAAAAAAATCAATTACATAATAAAGTCAATATTGACATAAATGAGGTTTAAAATAAATATTATTTTATTAAATGATATAATAGTCCTAAAAATATTATATTCTTCCAACTAAGTTATCGAATGTTAAAAATATCATTAATTAATCATCTGAGGTTATATTAAAATTTTATAGTAACTATATTAACCATATACTGTAAAAATACAAGAAGACATGGTTTGAGTTAATTTTTTTAACTAAGGGTTAATGCTAAATTATATGGTTAATTTTGTGACATAAACACTTTTAACTATTATAGTTTGATTATGTTTTAATAATAAAGTAATATTTCAAGACTTTACTAATGTTTCCCTCCTCCCTCTTATAAAAGGCCACAACCACTACCCACTTACCCACACCTCTCAAGACCATTGGCTCATCCAATATCTGCTAAAATAAGCTCTCAATATTCCTCTATTACTCATAGAAGCTAAACTTTGGGATAAAATAAATCATATGAAGACCATTTGTGAAAATCAAAAGGGGATACTCTAAAAAGAAGTATTTATTTAATCACATTTTTCAAAATTAATTTCTTCTTCTACTTCTTATTATTATGTCATTTCAATAATTAAGTAATAATTCCTGTGTTTTACACATTATTATTTGTTATTATAATTATGTGAAAAACCTATTACCCCTTTTATCTATCCAACAAATAACAATATCACTATTCATGTGTACGTATAACTTACTATATCCACACTATGGTGTAATTTGATATTCAACAAAACCTAATTTGGATGGGTATAATAATGAATATAATATATTAAAATAATTAATATAACATGATAATTATTATATATAATTAATATACCTACCAATTCTATATTTGTTAACCATTAAGTGAATGATATCGTCTCTTGTATGTACGTACAACCTACCATCTCCATGATGTGATGCAATTAATTCTACACAATCTTCATTAAACCATGATTATTTAGAAAAACTGATTGAATAAATATAATATAGATTATATTTATATTGACTCTATTATTATGTAATTTTTACTTACAAAATTTTTGTGTGTTTCCTATAATGAGTAAGTAGGAGAATTTCATTTGAAAAAGTGTTGATTATTGCCCCCTAAATGTGATATGACTCGTTAAATCCATACAGAGAATTTGTAAAGGATAGAGTTAATAAACATATGTAACATATAAAACATTTATATTATACTATAATTATAATATACCTATGTATCATTTTTTTTCATTCATCAATATTACAATGAAATGAAATTAGTGTTCATTCATATGTATGGCCTACCATCTCCATGAATGGTGTATTTAATTTATTATCTCTAATTTTTATAGAATATTATAAATACATATATAATATATATATATGATATTTAAATCATGACTAATATTCAAGAGATTATGGAAATTTTACAAAATTGACAATTTACATCAAACAAGTTCATTTTGGTCTGAACTACTGAATTTCGACAAAACGACCAATATGAAAATAAATAATTATGTAATTTTATTAACATGGTAATAAATGATATAAAAGGAATAAAAAACCTGATAATTTTTCGCAATAAATTAAAAATAACCAATTTTTATTATTCATTAATATAAAGAATGAATGATACATGTTGGATTCGAGGTAATGTAATTTCTAAAATCAATTTCCACTCTGTGGGTTTTTTGTATACTTGGTTGAACATATTTTGTAATTATTACGGGTGGAATAATTTTTTTTATTTATGTTTAAATTTATAATTAACTTTTTGTGTATATACTATTTATTTACATAATAATGAAATTGATAAATTCTTACACCATTTATATGAAAATTGTATGGAAAATCTTATCTCAATATCCAATCATTAAGATAAATATCCATGTTATTGGTATTGTTTTTCCAAGAATATGTGTGAATGAACTCTTACTGTTTCACCCATAATATCCACTTATATTGGATGTGTTTATATTTTTGAATCATTTTTATCTCATTGATTTATCATTAATCAAATGGTATGATATTTGTAATGAATTTCATGTCAATTTATATGCCATTGATGATTATTTGTTATTAGGAACCAATTCAATATTATATGGTGTATATAATTTTCATTGATATATTATATAATGAAACTATTTATTCTCATCATATTATATGTTCTTTTTTATGTTATTCAGTAATTATTTTTATCTAGGAATTTTTCTCAAGTGGTAAGGGAAACTAAGTAAAATATCATTTTAAATGTTTAAATTATTTATTATTTTGAATAAATCAATTTCAAGACCATTTTTTTAGAATGATTTTTAACAATTATTTATATGTGAATTATTTTTTTTATGTTTAAATTCTTTTCAAAAATTTCAATATGTTATGGGGCACTTTGTTTCAAATATCATCTTTTAAAATGTGTTTATTGTGTTTTAAAAGGGGTTGATAATTTCAATACATTTCATTGTTTTTTATATGTAACTCATGAATGAAATTTATCACATTTATGTCACTATTATGTAATTATGTTTAATTTAAATGTTTACCATTTTATTTTAAAATATTTTTTTTCATTTATGAGATCATGGATTGTAAATATGAAATGTGATTTTAAAGTGGAAATTTTATTTTTTCCATTATTCTTGGTTCATGTGTTATGATTATGTTATGGTTTATGGGAATTGAATAATTATATGTGTATTTCAGTGATAAATCGAGTGTGGGGGAGCCCGTGATATCTCTCCAATGCATTAGGTAATGTGACATAGCTAAACTATAAGATTTCTCTTAAGATATTTTGGTAATATATTGTGATGGGTATTTAAAACATAACCATGAAGGTTGCTCCATATATGTATGAGAAAGCTACAATTTAAGTATATTATATATGCCATAAGTTACCATTTTGATTTATGATTTCTATGAATTTTTTATAAATCACATGATTTTTTGAGGTATGTGAAATGTTGTATCCCTGAGGTGTAAAATGAATGATTTCACTGATTTTTATGTATTCATCAACTAATGTTTTCTTTCCTTATTTTATATCTGTGACATTGATTTTTATGCTCATTCCATGTTTTTGAAATGTTTTTCAAAGTTTATGATGAAAGGTAAAAAAAAATAGAAATTACTAAAGATTTTCATCATGAATAGAATTCAGGTTTTTTATGGAGTTTTATTGTTGAGAAAAAATTAGATAGAGTATAAGTTCCTACTTTGTAATATTTGAGATGTAATGTAATAGTTATGGAATATAACTCTAAAACTGTAAACCTGAAAATATTATAAATATAAAAGAAATTAAATTATTTATAAAAAAAGGTTATGTAATCTTTAGAGTTGGGGCATTACAATTTTATCCAATATACTAAGAGATACACCCACTAATATTTTGAAATAAAAAAATGGACATATCTCAAAATATTGGAGTTTCAACTCACTAAACATCACTGAAATGTCTGTAGTGAGGACTATTTTCATCCATTTTGATTAATATATCTCAGAGTAACATATTCCTACAATGAATAAATAAAAAATTTAAATTAACTTTTTGAAATTATTTAATATAAATCACTTATATTAAGTGACAAATGAAATTTGTTCTTATGTTTGTAAATAAGAACCCAAAAGCAGTTAAAAACATCAGTATAAGTGTGTAAAAGAGTTGTAAATCATGATGAAATCATACCCAACCACAAAAATCCATTACAATATTATGAAAAATTGTCACTATAAATAGTTTTGAAATAAATTATGTGTGGATAAATTCTTATGTCTTTGAAACGTTAATATTTTATTGAAATTTAGTTCACGATATTAATGTGAGAAGAGAAAGAAGAATAACAAGGATTTAAAGAACCTGGCTCCAATAGGCCAAAGCTTGTGGTCACATTATTACATTAGAATAGGATAAAATGAATCACATACTAAATTAACAAATAGATTTGAAATATTAGAAAACTAGATACCAAATTATTATTCACATAATAATGGATATAATAAAATACATAGATGTGTTTTTTTAGAAAACTAATATTCATCATATTGTGTCCCTGCTTATCAATAAAAAAAACATCCATATATAATTTTTAAAATAAATCCTAATAATGGGGTGAGATTAAATACTCAATAATCGTTATAATAGAGTGGAATATATCACTAATAAATAAAACTAATCCTTATGTCCAATTAAATAATTGAAACATGTTCCATTTAATAAGTAAAAAATGCATAATATGGGATAATTATATGATTATCAAATAAATTCAATTAAATAACAATATAATATTTAAATTTACCCATGTATATTAAATCCAATTGAATTATAACATGGAAACAAATGAATGATTTTATAATGAGGGAATGAAAAATCTTGGCCATCTGAAACATATGATCTAGACCATTCATAAGATAGTTTAAATCTATGGATAGAAACCAATCTAATTTGGCCAAATAATTTGTATCATGAGACCAATCTATGTATCAAGGGTAAATATAAAAATAGGACCACCAATTACATACTAATTTCAATTAATTCCACACTGAATGGGTGAAGCATAATTAACATAAAACTTCTTGTTGAAAAACTAACATATGAAATGTTAATACATACCCTAATCAAATAATAATAATCATAAACCATGCAGTGTAATAATGGTATTGCTAATAAAAGTGTATTTCCTCAGTAAATATGATAATTATTCATCAAAATAAATAATAATATACGGTATAAATACAATATATCCACAATGAATCATTTGTACAAAAAAGGGTTGCTGTTATTGATAAATATAAATACCATAAAAATTCACATATAACATATTTCAGGAAAATAAAAAATTCACTATGATTTTTTTTAAGAAATAGCACATAAAATATTGTGAGAATAAATATCATTGAAAATAAAATAACAATACTTTTAAAAAATATTTACAAATATTGAGTTATCAAGACTCTGGAAAATTTTATTCACTCCTTACATGTAAAAACGATGATTACATTCACATTGTTGATAAAATCCAAACAAAAATTATTATAAAACATCAAAAAAATTCATTTAAAAACAATTAAACTGAAAAACTAGGTTAGTAATTATTTACTAAATCACTTCTATATGGTTAAGAACATTTCAAGAAAACATCTATTTTTATGATAAAGGATTTTCAACCGAATAGAGAACTAAATTTTCGTTTTCATAAAATCATTTTAACATTCATTTTAAGTGTCAAAGGATGGGAAAATTATATTATTCATTTAAAAAGTATATGAAAAACTATATAATAAGAAGATATAATTATTTTATTATATAAATATAAAATAATTCCCCCTGTCAAATTTAAACAAAATATTTCCTGAATAGCGATAATATTGTGAAATAAACTCTTACAAATATGGTAACTTCATAATTGTAAGCCCCATAAAATAAAAAATATTAAAACTAAACAGTAAAAATGATGAATTTAATGATATTAATGATATATAATATCAAAGTGGAATTATATACACTATGAAAAGAAAAAAGTGTTGAATATGTTATCTATCTCGTAGATGTTAAATTGAGATGAGAAAGCATTACCTCATGATCAACTTCATTAATATGTTTTTGAAACTAAATTATAATAAATATAGGTTTATTATAAACCCATTATAGAACCATCTTCCAATATATCATACAATATATGATTTACCTATATGTTTTTTTCACCCATTTATTGACAATTCATTGTTAAAATCAATATTTTACAGGATAATTTCTTTGTTATTCATGTATGTTTTCATTCAGAAATTTTGGCCCTTTATATTTTTTCTTAGTTGTGTCATATTTGGAATTTTTATGAATATATAAATATCATATAAATTAATTATATAATTACTTATATTAATATATTAATTTTATATATTGAAAATGTATCACACTATTTATGGAGACGGCAGTCCTTATGTATGCATTAATGTTGTTTCCATTTTTTCTCAACAAATGGAACAAAAGAGAAATGATGTTAATTAATTTTTCGATAATATTTTTTATGTAATATAAAGATATTATATTAAACAAATACATCTATATTACCATCCATGTAAATATAAAATGGTAAACATTTCACATCACTTTGTGCAGGCGGTACTCCACATGTACGCATGTGCGATGTTATTTTTTTCAATGCATTATAATGTAAGATGTTAGTTTTGTTATAATATTTACATAATCATAGTAATATAATAAATATCCCATAAATTTATTAACTTTATCCTTAATAAAATTCATTAAAATAATGAAAAAAATGAATCACATCGCTCATGAGGTAGAATTTTTCTTTACACACGAGCAACACTATTATATCCCTCATACACACGATCAAAGGATTTTTATA
Organism: Viscum album; assembly: GCA_963277665.1. NCBI lineage: Eukaryota > Viridiplantae > Streptophyta > Magnoliopsida > Santalales > Viscaceae > Viscum > Viscum album. Next base: position 963,043,531 of record OY728163.1, on the reverse strand, counting down.
TAAGTGGATATAGAAATGGGATGTTAATTTTTAATAATAAGGTATTAATTTATATTATATACATGATTTTATATATTATAATATATGAATATGGTTCTAAGGAGGTTGAAGAAGAATTAAAACAAATACACATGTTAAATAATTTTACATCTTCTTTAGATAGATGATTTTGGTTTATACCAAAATCCTTCAAAGGAGTTATTAAATAACAATTTAACTCAAATAAATTATTTTATTGAATTAATTAGTGTATTTTTGTAGGTATTTGATGATGTAAAGGGTTTTGTATCGGGAAATCAGGGAAGATAATAGATGGCCTTTTCCTATATGGGGGAGATAAACACATTGACTTTTTTGAAGATAAAATGAAAACAATGTTTCTCTCATGAAAAGCCAAAAAATGAGTCATTATTAATACATAGAGGTGATAAATTATATTTAAATTCATAAAATTGATATTAGACAATTTTTTAGTTATTTTTTAAAATTTGTCATTTTGTTTACCCCTAAGTAAAATTATTTTTAAATTAGATGAAATAATAAATTTTTACTATTTTCAATATTAAATATCATTAAAAAAATTGTTTTCCATATTAAATAATATATAATATAATTATTTCAAAAATTTAATCCATTTTCAAAATATTATTTGACATAATATGGAGGATTCAATTTAATGTTAGACCACATATACAATAAAAGAGTGGTTTTCCAAAGAAAACATTTTCAAAAAATTTGAATGTTTTACTACGAAAATCCAATATAAAATAAATACCAAAAAAATAAATTGGTTATATTGTAATATATTTAAACTAATTTTAAACAAATAAAATATTTAAAAGTTAATTTATCATTTTAAATAATATAAATGTTAAGATAGTTTTCAATAAAAATAATCCCCATTTTCACTACTCATTAAAAATCAATCATATCAAAACATTTATCGAAAATTCCCAAAAAGATAATTTTTACTAATATATTTAAAAAATAATTTTAACATATCAAATAAATGTTCTTAAATTTTTAATAATTTACATTAAAGTTTGTGAAAAAATTCTCAAATTATTCCTTTAATAATTTACTATTTTAAAGAAAATATTTCATTCTCTTTAAAATGGTTCTTATTTTATTTATAATAAATATATAACTATTGAATTTATTTTATTCATGTATAAACCCAATAATTTTTATAATTTTTTTATTACTATTTAAATCCCCTATCATCACATCTTGGTTATAATAGTCATGTTTAAATAAATATTTTTAAATGTGTATCATGTTTCCCTCAAACCCAATGTTACATGCATTGTATGAAATATAATAGAATGAAATTATATAAAAACAATTATATAATAAAGTCTATAGGTGTTATATTCTCTTATAATCTTGGTGTTTCTTTTCATACATTCTATCAAACATGATGTATCTCTTTTAAAATATCAAGGAGTTACATTCTATATCCTGGAACAAATTATGTCCTCGTAATTTAATATTTTTTTTGGTAATTGGGTTTTTGAAATTTTAAAAAACAAATTTTTAAAACCCAAATAATAAAAATGGTCAAAATATCTTTCCGTTTATATTATATAAATAGAAGTACGAAGATCATCCAAAATAACACATTATTAGGTGTCCATGTAAGGGAAAGGAAAACATAGACATGGAAGATAATTTTAACAACCAAGGATAAATAGAGATTGATACAGATCCTTGATGAAAATAAATTTATTGAAAAATATTAAATAAGGACCTTAAAACTATAAAATTTTTATGAGTTAATAGCTTAATTGATTCCTTTAAAATCATGGTAATATGATATCATTTTTTTCAAAATATTTCCCTATTATTGACGATTTTATTTACCATTTTGATAAAGAAAATTAGATAATATTAATACAATTTAATCCTCTTTTTGTACTTAAATTAATTAACAATACAAATTTTACTCCATGAAATAAATATCCAATATGAATTTTTATCCCTGAATCAAACAAATTAACATATTACAGATCATTAGATCAATAAAATAATGAAAAGTAATTCATATTATCTATATAAAATATTTAAAACCTAGATGGTTAGAAAAAGTTTTTCCAATATAATACATTATTCTATAATACCTCAATAGTGACTCTCAAAATTTATATTATTTCATTTCATAATATTTAACCTTAAGGATCATCCAAAATATTTCTCATGAAATTCAATGTACATCAATTCTGAAGGGTTGTCACTAAATCAATATTTTGTTCCACAAAAAATATAAATTGGATCTTAATTACACGTTCCAAGTAAGGGAATAAATTTATCACTATAAAACCATAATAAAAACATGAAATATTTAAAAAATTAAATATCTGGTTTTTGAATATATTCTATAAATACAATCATACAGTAAAATATACTGATGATAAAAAATATATTCTATCACATAAAAAATTAATGGTCCCCAACAATATCCCATAAACATATAATTATCATTAATACCTCTACATCAATAACAGATTTAGGTTTATATTCCCTCACACAAGTGTTTTCAAAAAAGATCAACTTGTCATGAAATCATATTTCATAGTCATTAGTACCATAAAACACTTCTCTCAAATACATAAATAAACTACTATTGTACAATCCTTATAAATTATATTATTATTATAAAAAGAATAACATTAATAAAATACTCTAATAAAATATTTATAGAATCTAAATACCCATTGACTTTAGTCATTACTCATTGGTTGTTGTAATAGAATATTTTTGACCTTGATACCCTATCTTCTTATTAGGTATATTCCATTGAATCATTAGTAATTCATTTGTATAGTTCCCCATATCCTTACTATTAAAAAAACATAAATTTTTTATTTCTTATCTTTTAATTAATTTTAATAATTTTCGTTTTTTCCACACTTCAAGTGACCTCCCATTCCCTTAATGAAAGTACCATGTTGTTTCTATCCCTAATTATCACTTTTTTGAAGAATCTTCTTTCCCTTAATCCCATTAAACATTGATTTATCTTTCATCCTCTTATTATAATTGTCCCATTTAATTCTTAATACATAGAGGATTATTTATATAATATTATGATACATTAAAATATTGCTTAGTATGATGAGAATTATTTGGATACTAGTCCCCTTTGATATATTAGAGTAGTTTTATTAAATAAATGATCATTAACACCCTTTTCATTACCTGCAATGATGGAATTATCATTCCTTCCTCTAGGAACCAATATATAAAATAGAATAGACTGTATTATGTCATTAAATTTTGTACAATAATTTAAAATACAATGCCTAATTAACCAAAAAACAAAAATTGAAAACATTTTTCAAAAATAATCATTGAATCATAAAAATGTTTTCGTTGGGTCACTTTCCAAATCATAAAAATGATTTCAAATCATTTATAATGGTTTGAAAATAAAATTTTAATTAACCCATGAATATATAACATGTGTTTCATACAAGGTTGGAAGTAAGGTCCATTATTATTTACCAGGTTATTCTCAATTCAAACATGATGCACCTTTTTTAGAGTTATCTCTAGTATGTATATATGTCCTATAAAAACATTCACATTTATTATCATGATTGGTATTTATTGATAATAAAATCCACATAATCTATACCTTTCCAAAAAATCATGAGATTCTTTGATACATATCCTCAACATCTACCATATGGTTGTGTTTTATAATCAATTTCATCCTAAATCTATTTTCCAAGGATTACAATAACTTTCTCTAATACCAACTATAAATAGCTCAACCAAAAAATCCTAGAGCTAATGGTTACATTATTAAATCATAATAAGAAATTTGGAATCACAATTCAAACAAATAAGTTGTTCAGTGTTCTTGGTAAACAAGATCAGAAAATTAAATTAACTACACAATTGAATATATAAAATATATATTTTTTTACGTGAGTAATTCATTATTCCACATATTTTATCCTGTGATATCAATGAGAAAACACTTCCTAGTATGATAGAGATAATAAAACATAAGAAATGGGTGAGACCTGATTCTTTGTAAGGGTAATAATATAGAATATTTTATCATGAATAAATAATATAATAAATATATAATGGTAAATAACTGAAACAAAATCTATTTAATAAATAAACATTTCAAAATAAGTCATAAAAATTGATGATCAAATAAATCCATACAACTAAACACTTAATCATGAATCTTTTCCATGCACATTGTAAATAATTGAATAATCACATGGACATTAATAACTGATATCATAAAAAGGTAACTCATTTTTATAGGTATCTAAAACATACTATCAATACCCTCTACACTACATTTTGAATATGTGGGTAGAAACACATCTAATTTGGCTAACTGATTTGCCTCAGGAGACATGTTGAAGAATCAAGGGGATATCTATAATATTACCCTACCCATCACATACCAATTCCATTAAATTCTTAATATTAAAGGCATGAAACATAATCAAAATAAATATTCTTATTAAAAAACTAATATATGAAATGTTAAAACATACCCCTGTCAAATAAACATAATATAAAATCATTCAATATAATATGGTTGATTGAATAAACTTTTACATCCTCCAAAAATGTATCCATATAACATAAAAATAACGAATAATTATGAAATAAATATATCATATCCCCTATAGATTGTAAATAAACAAATGTTTTAATGTTATTTATAAAGAAGGATACTATAAAAATGTAATTAAATACACATTTTGGGAGAATAAAAATTTTACAATGGTTTTATTGGAATGAAGATGAAAATAATTGAAAAAAAATTATTTGAATATAACCTTTGAAATTTTGAAAATAATCTTTACAAGAATAATTGTTCAAGATGGTGGAAACTTCTATTAATTTCATGAATGTTAAAACAAATATTTCTTTGTCTTTTTTTGTAAAATCCAAACATTTATTACATTGAAAATGATATAAATATTCCTTTTATTTTATAAAAAAATATCAACATGGGTAAAAAAATAATTAATAAATCATAACCTAAAGGATAAAAATATTTTTAAAATATTTTTAGAAAACATATATTTTTAGGAAAAATGATTCATGATTGATGATAAAATTAAAGTCAAATAATTTTCAAATAATTTAGTCAATAATTTTATGTTCCATAGAGTGGATAAATTATACTATTACATAGAAAAGTTCATTAATAATAATATTATAAAAAATTAAATTTATTTTAATAAAGAAATACCAAATAATTACCAACAACTAATACTTAAACAAAAATAATCTCTAATAACGATGAGATTGAAAAATAAACCACTACCGCTTTGAGAACTTCGGAATGTTAAGCACTATAAAATAAATAATAATCAAGTAAAAAATATAATACCATGATGATAAATATATTCATTATAAAAATATCAAAATTTAAGTATATAAACCACACAAATGAAAATGTTTTGAATGTGGCATATGTCTCATGGAAGTAAAAGTGAGATGAGAACTCATTAAATCAGGTTCTACATCGTTCATATGTTTTTCCACCACCTATATAATATATAGACGATTATTATAAATATATTAGAGAACCATAATCATATATATATTATCCATTATTCATTAATTATTTTATTTAATCACCCACTTATTAACAATTCTATCTTGAAATCTTAATTTCATATGATATTTGTTTTTTTACAAGTATGTTCTAGTTTGGTAATTTTTGTCCTTTAAATATTCTCATCATTACATCATATAATGATTTCTAACCAAAATATAAATATAATACATATTCAGTTTATATGATTTATAGTAATATATTAATTATATATATATATATATATATAATAGATTACAACATTCATGGAGACGGTAGGCCGTACATACACAAGGTTGATGTTTCTATTTATTCTTAATAAATGGAATGAAAGAAAATAAATAATAATTCAAATACCCATTATCACTATGATTATATATATATATATATTATTTAAATTTATCACATTCTATGTTTAATATATGTTAAATTTAAAAGAAACACATTTCACATCATTATGTGGAGGTGGTAGTCCACAAGTATGCATGGGCGATGTTATTATTTTCCAATAAATTGAAAGATAGGAATTTATATGTGATATAATATTTATATAAGTATGTTTAGATAATATATATCACATATATTAATAATAATAAACCTAATTGTCTTTCATGTAATGTATACGGAAAAAATGATTCACATCGCTTCGTGAGGCGGTAGTCCACTAAACACATGAGAAACATTTTCATATGCCCATCCGAATGGAAATTTAGAAAGTATATGTGATATAATAATCATAATATTATAATAATTTCATATATATCATATAAATATTTTAAATTACTAATTATATTCATCATTGATAGTTGGATATGTAAAAATATTATATCATTTTGCAAGGCTGTATTCTGTCGTACACATGCTTGATGGTTTTGTTTCCCATTTGATGGAAGTAGAGATGGATCTATGTTATATAATTAACATAATAACTTATCAGTGTATATGGGATCATTTTGTTTCTACTTTATCATATATCAGTAATTTTTTTATTTTAACAATAAATCAAAAACTACACATGTTTAAGAATTTTACCTCTTCTTCTGAGTGCCTCTTTAGCGTTTTACCTAAACCCTTATTAGGTGGAATTTGTACTGATAATAAGAACTATAAAATATAGTTAGGGGATTCAAATATTTGTTTATATATGTATTGTTCGAACAAAATGGTTTTATAAGTGTGATGATAGGAAGATAGTGGTGGAGTTTTATAAGTTGGGGGGGAATAAAACATGTGATTTTTAAAAAGTTAAATTTATACCAACATTTCTCTCATCTCACAAGACAAAAAATTGGTTAACTATCAAATAATATAGGTGAAAAGTGTTATATATGGTCATAAAACTAGTTTTTGAAAATTTTAGTGTAAATGTTTAACCCTTATCATCTTAGTTTAACCCCCACTCCATGTAAATTAAATTTTACCTTAATTATTACTATTAATTTTAACTATTCTTATTATTAATTGTGACTCATATGGATATGGTTACTTTTAAGGGAGAGGATACATCACTATGTTTACAAATTACTGAAATAAATTATTCATTAAAAATGTTATAATGTTCTCACTTAGATTATGATAACTTTTAGATGAAAATTTTATCATTAACTGATGAGAAATTAGAAAAAATAATTATTTAGGTCGGTGTTCTGAAATTTGGAAAGATATTATGTGTTAAACATATATCTGATCTAAAAAGTTATTTTTTGGATGATGCTAATTGGTAAAATTTTTATCTAAACCCTACTCAATCAACATCATATAATGATTTGAAGGACCATTTTTTTGGGATAACATGAAAAGGAGAACTGTGAACTATATGTCTAGATGTTTGGTTATTCAATATATGACATCGGTGATATAGCACCATAGAGGATTCGTGAAACCACTTCTTATTCTTGTGTGAAATGGAATGATCTTACTATGGACATTATCATAGAACTACAAATGACTCATAAAAGAAATAATTCATTATGGCTTAGCATTGATCACCTAACCAACTCTATACATTTCCACAATTTAAGAGCAGATTTAACTATTGAGTTCCTCATAAGGATTTATATTAATGAATTTTTTAAAATTTACAGATAATATCTATTTATTTTTTCTGATTTAGGGACTTGATATAAATAAAATTATGGAAGATATTTTAAAATTTACTGATACTAAGGACCACATAAAATCCTCAATCCGTTTGATAACACTAAAGGACTCTTTAAACAATGGAAGACATGTTGGGGTTATTCACACCAAACATTCAATGAATGATTGATCATTATTTATGCTTCTGATTTTTTACCTATAAATATAGGTGTCATTCAATTATTGAAATATCAGAAAATGAATCATTATATGGAAATATATTATTCACTCCAACGTGATCATATTAATATAGTGAAATGGAACTTGTCATATACTAACATGTTGAAGAGACAATGAAAACGGAAATGCTATTCAGGCTCACATTAAGGCATCCCAAAGTATAAATAATGAATTATGCTAATAATTAGAGTAAGTATTTAGAATTGCAAGTGGGAGATCATGTTTTTTAAAAAAAATTCAGAATTTAATTGTGTTAAAAGGTTTTGTAATTAAGCTAATATGAGCCCCATTTAAATAAGACCCATTGAAATTATAAGAACCCATATCATCTTCTCAGGTATGTTTTCTTCCCAGGTTGTTTTTTAGGGAAGAGGGACGTTTCTGGAAATTTTTGTGTACACGTTGTGTACTTATAAGTACACTCAGTGTACACAGTATTCTCATATAGAAGTTTACTAGCCTTGTAACAGCCCAGCACACAGCTGTGTGTGGTGACCTGGGGACCGCCTAAAGAGGAGGCTAGAAAAGGCAAGTACACACTGTCTATATTTAAATTACAGACCTTATACATTTTTTTATATTCATTAAACAAACAGGGGTTGCATCTAATCGAAAAATCCATATTCTTATTCATTTGAATCATCCATGAGTGTTTGTATGGATGCGGATATTCTCCGAGCCCCTAAACTCATCGTCCGTTCTCCGAATTGACGAATTTCAATTGCGTTGGAATCACATTAGTTTGTTATCCATTCTTCTTGAACATCATATATTGATTTCAATTCTCTCAGGAGTTATCCTCGGTTGAACTGTTTTAACAATTTTGAAGATCTACAATGTTCTTGGGTGATTCAAGGCCTGATGTTCATGTATATCGATCTCATGATGTTGAGGTACATGGTTTATGCCTGTCTGAAATTAGTCTTTGAATATTATGTGAAAAAAGTTCCCAATACCCAGGAACGGGGGATTGTGTGTTTATGGTTTTAGCCTTGTTATTTCTTTCTATGTGTTTTTTTGGATAGAGGTTAATTGTTGTGAATATGGTTACCTTTTCCAATCTATGAATGTTTTACCCATGTTTTTTTGTTTTTTACCGTTGGTCTTGCTTTTCCTGTTAGGTTGTTGCTTTTCTCTCTATGCCTAGTATTGTTAGGATGGAGTGATTATTATCTGGCATGATATTATATGTTGTAGATTATTTATCCATGTATCCCTTGAGGTTTAAATTTTATGACACATATATTTTGTGCACAACTAACTTACACAGGGTCGTGCGAAGCTAGTTAAATTGACCATAGAAATAATGGATGTTGAGTGCTTCTCCAAAGTGTATGTTTATTGTTACGTTGCGAGACCATGGGGGGGGATGGAATTTGTGCTCCCTCAGAGTGACTATAGTTTCTTTGATATAGGGCACTTGGTAATTTTATGTTGAGTGCCTCCTGAGTGTGCCTATTAGTTACCGATACGAGGCCACATGTGGAATTGACAGTGAGTGCATCCCTAGAGTGTCTTTGCAAAAGATGATCCAGAGGGGTTACACTGTGTGTATGTCCTAGAGGGTTTCTTGTGTTTGTTTTGGTTGAACAAAAGGGGTTAGGCTATGAGTTCTTCCTAGATGGTTACCTGATTTTGATTAGCATCTTACATGAAATTTGAGAATGAATGCATTTCATATTGTATGATTTTTATTATGTGTACTTCCTTGTTTACTGATACATTTTGTTTTTACTACCATAAATATATATTATATCACATACATGACTTATTTTAAAGTTAATTTCCATTTAATTTCCATTAATTCTTTGTTTTGGGGGTTTCCCAAGCTTTTATGGAGGAATGGGTTAGTTTTCAGGAATTGGGCCAAACCATGAGCCCAGTTCCAGATTTGAAAATAAATTTTGATTCCTTTATAACTCCTTCATTTTTCAATATTTTTCATCCATTAAATTTCTAATTTTTATCCCCTAACCTATTAACACCTCCATATTAATTTGGGCCATTTAGGAATCGATAATCATGGTGGATACAAGTTTTTATTTAAGGGATTTGGCCTTCTAGAAAGCCAATTTTCTGCATTAAAAATACATTTTAATTCATTAATATATTTTTCATTATTTACGTTCCTTCATGGATTCAAACTCTCACCCGAGCCCACTTATGTAAGTCACACACCCATTCTCTCCTACGACAATTTGGAGCTCAATAGAATCACAAAATTGGTCAAAACGTTTCTGGATTTCATAAATCGCCCTGATTTGGAGAGGTAAACTGATCCTATCATAAATACTTCTATTTTTACTCTTTTTTCCCATTCTAGTTCATAAATGATCACCTAATCATTTTTTAAACTCCCTAGAATTGATAGATTTTTTAAAATTCAGATACTAATGGATTTTGGGTTGTTTTATTCAAGATTGTTTGGAGTAAGTGTTTCTCTCTTCAATTTCTTCCTTCTCATTTGGGATTCCCCCCTCTTTCATTATGTTCTAAAATTTCTAGAAGATAGGATTCAAACATATGGTTTTATTTGGTGACTTTTTAGTTAAAAATTGTGGTCTAGGGCTAGATTTATCTTCCTTGTGATGCAGCGGTGGTGTGGTTGATGTTTCTCCCCATGTTTTGAAGGATTCGTCACATTCGGTAGGTGGTTCCATGTGTAAAAAACTATTGATGAGTTACCTTGCTGTATTTACTCATTTTTCATATTCCTCATATGTTGTGTGTGGTGAAAAAGCTATTTCTGATTGATTTGGTAAACTGTTTAATTTTATAGTAGCATCTTAACTTGAAATTGAGTGTTTTCATGTGTTACTCATGGGGTATTATTTTGGTGTATTTTATAACATATGGAACTTGATTTCTAAATCTTGTTTGGCCTACCAATTCTGTTTTGGTAATGTATTAGTTACTTGTGGGCCTAAAAATAGGGTTTTTAATAGGTTTTATGTGTAAAACATTGTTATACTTCTTGTGAGCATTTTATGAACATGTGTGTTTTCATTTGGATTGTTTGTTGTATTATTCAAGGTGATTTTATGAAACATGAAAGAGGTTTCATAAATGTCTCATGGGATTATAATTCTTCTTTGGATAGGAATTGGTATGTTTTTTTGTCCAAAATGGGGGTTTTGAAATGGGTTTTGTGGTCAAGACATGTTTACAGTACTTGGGTTCTTTTTATGAAAATAGTATATGTTTTAGTTGGGTAAACAAAGTGGGAAAAGTTTATTATGTAATGTTTTTTATTATTGTTCACCTATTATGGGGTTTTTAAAGTTGAAGTAATGTTTTAGGATGTCAAACAGATTTACAATGTTTTGTAAATTTATGAAATGTTTTATTAAATTTTTATGTTGGAGCAAAACTTGTTTTGTGGGTTGTTCTGTGTAAGTTTGATGATAAAATGATTTTTAAGGTAAAAGGGTATTATATAATAAGTGAGTAGGCAGTTATGATAGTTTTAATATATTGTACTAGCATTATAAAATTGTTTAATGGATTTGTGGAAGTGTTAAAGAAATGTGAAAAGTGTTGTGGGCTATTTTGGCGTGAGTCAGATTTCAAAATCAATTTAAATGAAAAGTGAACATTTTTTACTTGTGTTCTATACATTTGGTTTGTTTGGTAAATCTAAGATATGTAAATTATATTTTCATGTGAATATTATGTTAACTGACTTGTTGAATGTTTTTTGAGTACAAAGGAAAAACTCGGGTATCTAGGTCGGTAGACGTGTAGTAGTGTGCTAGTGAATCCATGGGATTTAGCCTCAGTTTCACTTAAAAATATTGACCCTTACAACTCTAAATAAACTAAAATTATGATGATTTGGGACCACCAGGTTATGGGTATGTTCCCTACTAGTAGCTCATGCATGAGAATTGATATTTGTAATGGTTACTTTCACCGAGATATGAGGTACCTGGGACCCACAACTAGCTAGTGCCTATGGGATATTTCCCATTGCTTGTGATCACTATATATTTTGTGCGTACTGTAGGAATATGGTATGAGTGGTTGAAAAATTAAGTATCTTTGATATTTATTTTAAAAGTGTTTATTCTTTAAAATAGCCCACGTGAATGTTGTTTTTATTTAATGTAGGATCTTTTAGAAATTATAACTAGCATTTCATGTTTTTGAAAACTTGCATGATTTTAATCATTAAATGTATATCACATGGAATCTATTAGTTGTGATATCATCTTGGTATTTTTCTCAAACCGTATTCAAGCCCTTGGTAGTAAGTTTACATGGTTATTTTTGTTGTCGCAGGCTGGGTATAGTTTTTAGTTCTAGTGGATCGGGTTTCTAGAAAGTCCTTGGTGGTGATGACTTGTGGAGATGGATTGAGGGTGGTTCCACATGCCATGAGGGTTATTGGGCTGTTTACTTTTGGTTTTACACCTTTTTTATAGTCTTATTGAGTTGTTTTAAAACATGTAATTCAGTTTTTAATTATTTTCTAAAGATTGTTTGGTTTAAAAAATCTAGATTTTTTTTATTGGATTCTTTCGTTGTTTTAGGAATCTAAACTCAGGTAAATCATTCCCAATTTTCATTTTATGATACCTGGTAACTTTTTCCAGATCATGGGGATCTAGAGCGCCCTTCGAGCCTTGTCTCAGGATGGTTCAGGTGCAAGTGTTAATGGCGACTAGATTTGGTTCGTGACAAAATGGTATCAGAGGAGGTTTAGGTTAACTCTTTGGGTCATGCTATTTTGGAAAGAGTCTGGATAGTCTGGAGTTAGGATTGTTGGGACATGGAATTATATTTATGGGTAGTGTTCCTAATTACCACAACTCATGATGGAATTCATGTTTCCATGAGAAGTTGTGATTTATCTTAGCCCTTTTGTTTTCTTGGTTCGTTGATGATTAGGGGAAATGAAAAGAGAGTTGGGTTAATGGTCTTAGTGAGCTCGCAGGGCCTGAAAATCCATGTGCAGACAAGGATATTCCATATAACACTCTCTATGATAGAGAAGTGATTTGAATATGGCCACCAACCATATGTACAAGTCACCCACTGAAACTAGTTTCCTCTCGCATTCTATTGTGCTTTAGCTTTGAAAACATGGCACATTGGTTTTAAGATGCGTCATGTTTTTTTAAATGATTTTCAAATAAATATGGAAAGTATTGATTTATGAGATGGTGGAAATGAATTTTCATAACTGCTTTGAAATAGAAAATGGTATTCTTACACCTCTTTTGAAAGCAGGGACTATATTGATCTTGGTTTTTAAATGTGTTTCCAATAGAGTTTTATAAACAATCAAATAGCGTTTTAATGGGAGGAGATGTTTTGAAATTAATGAGAATATATTGAAGGTGAGTTTTTCTATAAATGGTTCAGTATTTCTGAAATGTTTTGTATGATGTGAATTTGGATTTTGATCTTGTGGGTAGCAGTATTGAGAAAAATTATAAGTTGGTTGACTGTTTTGGTTTTGAAAAGTGGAAAGGATTTATTGTTTTAACCTTATGTATTTCCATGAGCAACTAAGTGCATGGGGTTATATGGGATGATGGATGTTTTATGGCATGACTGGATGAGTGTCGGGATGGATATGAGGAGGCTGCCTGGTGTGAGATAAAAACATGCATGTGTAAGGCCCATGGGTTACCATTGGTGGATATGCTAACCGCTGAACTGTTTGTTTTCAAGAAATGTTTTCAAAGAAATACATGATGTCTTGATGAATTTTTTTGGATGTCTTATATTATGTGTTTTTGGAAAATGTTGATGTTGTGGTATGTTTTGAGTCCAAAACCCCTCCTCTTTGAACTGTGTTTTGGGTTGATGTTTGGTCGTTAAGCTTGGTAGAAGGACCGGTTAGTAGTCTCCTATAAGATATATTTCAGGAAACATTTATGGTGGTTCCATTCATGTGTTTGGATATGGTTTATGTCTTTTTTTACCTATGGACTCACTTGGTGGGGTCTTTTGGTTCTTTCATTGGATAAGTTACACCCCCATTAAGGGTTAATGCATAACTGAAGTGCAACACAAATTGTTTTGCCATTGGAAAATGTTCCAGTTGATCAATATAATGAATCATTTATCAATATTTTTTAATTGCGTCTACAACCATTCCTTTCATTGATTTTTAGATCATCTTTCAGTTGGAGAGTTCTTGTGGAAGGTTGAAAAAGACCTTAGATTCTTAAGTTTCCTAATTCGTCGAAGTTGGAAGTGGTCTAGGGTTATTAGTTGGGATTAGTGTCTCGATGGTGTCTAAGAGGGCCTCTGAGTTCTTCATAGTTTCTTTGAAGCATGAGTTCATGTTAAACCACAAGTGTGGAAAATATGGTCATGATAGAATATTGTGGACACTTTCTGGAATTGTGTTTTGTATGGGGATGTCATATAAGGTCCCTCTCCATGCAGTGTTTATATCAGTCACAATGGTAATGTTCAGTGATGCCTTATGATGTCATGTGCTCGATTGACCGTAAAGGTGAAAGTTGAGAAATTATCTAAGAGTCTCTGTTATGTTGGGAGAATGTCTCCCTTGGAAAAAATTAAAAATATTCCATTTTATATGTAGGTGATAATAGGTTTTCTTAACTTCTATTGTTTCTCACCCGAACAAACAAGGGGTGATGTGTGTGCATCTTCTAAGCCCATGTTTCAGTGAAATATCGGGTTACGGTAATGTGAGTATGGAATGCGTTTTATCTTGGAAAACTTATCAGGGATTTCAGAGTAGTTGTTGGCAGAACCGAAAAAAGAATTCTTGTTCGGGGGGTTTCCAAAGCCTAACTGCGAGGCCGAAGATGATTAAATCATTTGAGCTCTAGCCATAGGTCTCAGAGAGAGTCTGGCTCATAGTCAGGGGAAATCACAGGGTCATTTAAACCCTTGTACAAAGTCATATCCTCAGTATGAATGATAGTAAGAGTTTAAACCTGTGGTTTCATCATCTTTCTTTAGTTGTTCATGTTCGGTGGAAATAAGTGGAGGGCCTTGTACCCATGTCACTGCAGAATGTTATTCCCCCCCCCCCCGCTTTGGATTCCATTGAGTCTTTGGAGAAAGGTTTGATGTTTGTCTAGATAGGTTGAGAACATTGTTTGTGCTTGGTTAGTAGTGAGAATTATCTATAAAACCATGTTGATAGAAGGATCCCCATTGTTAGTACTGGGTTTCCCAAACCGTGTAGACAAACCATGTGGTCGTCCCAACTCTTTACATTTTGGGGAATTTCTATAGTGGCCCGTGATGATTGGTTTAGGTGGTTGGTTCTTATAGCAGATAGAACCACTATGAGTCTTATATAATTTATTTTTTAATATTTTTATTGATGTATACAATTTTTACTAGGGAGTCCATTCAGTCATCCCCCTGTTAGTGTGTTGATTCTGTCTCATAAAAAACTATAGGTTGTCTCTTATGGTGGGGAACCTACTTTTGTTTCCTTGAACCAGTAACTCAAACTTATCCATGGTCTTGTCTTGGTGGTAGGTAGTCTCATTAGGATCTATCAATATACCTACATCATCCTTGGGTAAACGTTGAGTTTGGAGAGTGCCCAATGGTTTAGTAATATCAAGGTAAGTGTAACCATGTTTGATATTGTTGTTTATTTGGGTGAATTGCTTGAGTTCTGTTGGGATAGTGTTTAAGGAGTTTTATTTTTGGGATAAAGTATGAATGTGATTGATCATTTCAGGAATGTTGTGAAAGTTTTGGTTGTGAGAGTAATAATTCATTAATTGATCACCGAAGGGGTTTTGGCCTTTGGGGGTGAAACCCGGGAAGGGAGTACCTCATGGTTTCTGAGTTGGGTTTGGTTATATTTTTTCCTTGGTGTGACTTTATAGGGAAGAAAGTTTTCATGGTGGGGAGAATTGTCACATACATGAATTATTTTAAAATTAAATACAATTTTAATTTCATTCATGATTTTTTGGGGGGTTCCCAAGAATTTATGGAAGAATGGGTGAGTTTTCATGAATTGGGCCAAACCGTGAGCCCAATTACAGATTTAAAAATAAATTTAGATTCCATTAAATCTCCTTCATTTTTAAACATTTTTCATCCATTCAAATTCATAATTGTCATCCCCTGGCCTATTAACACCACCATATTAATTTGGACCATTTAGTAAACCATAATTATAGTATATATAGGTTATTATTTAAGGGATTGGGCATGCCCAAAAGCCCATTTTCTACATTAAAATTAAATTTTAATTGTTTAATATCTCTTTCAGTATTTAAGTTGTTTCGGGGATTCCAACACTCACCTGATTCCACATATCCCAGGGGAGCCCCCATTTTCTCCTCACATAATTTGAAGCTAAATAGAATAGAGAAATTGGTCGAAACGTCTCTGGATTTCAGAAATTGCCCATATTTTGAGAGGTAAATTGATCATTTCATTACTCCTTCTATTTTTACACTATTCCTCCATTCTAGTTCCTACATGATCTCTTAATCCTTTCTCAAACCTTCCTTGAATGGTTCGGTATTTTAAAATTCAGATACTGGTGGAATTGGGGTCGTTTTATGAAAAATTGTTTGGAATAAGTGTTTCTCTCTTCAATTTATTCATTCTCCTTTGGGTTTTCTCACTCTTTCATTATGTTATAAAATTTCAAGAATTTAGGGTTAGAACCTGTTGTTTGATTTGGTGTCTTTTTGGTTAAATATTGTGGTCTAGGGTTGGATTTATTGTCCTTGTGATGCGGTGGTGGTGTAGTTGATGATTCACACCATGGTTTGAATGATTCGACACTTTCTGTAGGTGGTTCTATGTTTAAACAATCATTAATGAGTAGGATTTCGTTAATAATCATTTTTCATATTCCTAATTTTTTGGGTGTGGTGAAAAAACTGTTTATGATATATTTGGATAAGTGTTTAATTTTATAGTTTCATATTATTTGAAATTGGGTGTTTTCATGTGTTTCTCCTGGTGTATTATTGGGGTGTATTTTATAACATCTGTAATTAGTTTACTAAATATTGTTTCTCCAACCAATTCTGGATTGGTAATGTATTAGTGTCATTTGGGCCGAAAAAAAGGGTTTTTGAATTGGTTTTATGTCTAAAAAATTGTTATTCTTCTTGAGAGAATTTTATGAAAAATGTGTGTTTTCATTTGGATCTTGTGTAGTATTATTCAAGGTTATTTTTTAAAACTTGAAAGTGGTTTTATAATTGTCTCTAGGGATATCAATATTTTTTTGGATAGGAATTGGTATGGTTTTTGGTCTTAAAAGTTGGGTTTGAAATGGTTTTTTTGTGTAAGACATATTTATACCACTTGGGTTCTTTTGATGAAAATTGTAAATGTTTTAGTTTCTTAAAAAAGATGGAAAAGGGTGCATATGTACACTTTGCTATTTTTATTCACCTATTATTGGGTTTTTAATGGTGAAGTGAGGTTTTTAGATGTCAAACATTTTTAGAATGTTTTCTATATTTCTGAAATATTTTATTAAATTGTGATGTTGGAGCAAAACATGCTTGTGGGCTATTTCGTGTAAGATTGATGATAAAATGATTTTGAAGGTAAAACAGGTATTATGTAATAAGTGAGTAGGATGTTATGAGATTTTTAAAATATTGGAATAGTTTTATAAAAAAATTTAATGGATTTCTGGAAGTTTTAAAGAAATGTGAAAAGTGTTGTGGGCTATTTTGGTGTGAGTCGGATTTCAAAAACAATTTGAATGAAAAGTGGAATTTTGCATCTTTTATATTATACATATGTGATATTTGGTAAATTTATGATATGGAAATGATATTTTCATGTGAAAGGTATATTCATTTGATTGTTGAAATTGTTTGAGCACAAAGGGAAAACCCGGGTATCTAGGTGGGTGGATGTGTAGTAGTATGTTAGTGAATCCGTGGGGTTTGGCCTCAATTTTACTTAGCAAGATGGATGCTTAAAACTCTAACTAAACTGTAATGATGATGATTGGGGTCCAATAGGTTATGGGTATGTTCCCTACTAGTGGCTCATGCAAGAGAACATATATTTTTTATGGTTACTCTCACCGAGATACGAGGTACATGGGACCAACAACTAGCTAGTGCCTAGGGGTTATTTCTCATTGCTTGTGCTCACTAGATATTTTGTGCTTACCAACAGCATATGATATGATTGGATGGAAAATTCAGTATCTTTGGTATTTTTTTTAAACGATTTTATTCTTTAAATTAGCCCACCTAAAACTGTTTTTATTCAATGTTTCATCTTTTAGAAATTGTAACTTGCATTTCATGATTTTGAAAACTTGCATGATTTTCATCTTTAAATGTTTATAATAAGGAATATATTATTGGTGATATACTATTGGGATTTGAATCACACTCTACTTACACCCTTGGGTGTAAGTAGACTTTGTTATGTTTGTTGTCGCTGGTTGGGAACAGTTTTTGGTTCTAGTGTTCAGGTTTCTTGCAGGTCCTTCATGGAGATGTCTTGTGGAGATGGGTTAAGAGTGGTGCCCCTTGCCATGCGGGTTCTTGAGCTGTTTCCTTTTCTTTACATTTGTTATAGTCTTATTGGGTTTTTTTAAAACATTTCATTCAATTATGATTTTTTAAAAAAATATTGTTTGGTTGGAAAAATTCAGATACGTTTTATTTGGATTCTTTTGGTGTTTTTTGTTTATAAACTCGAGTAAATTGTTCTGAATTCTCATATTATGATACCCGGGAAATTGTGCCAACCCATGGGGATTGGGAGTTCCCTTCAGGCCTTTTCGCGGGCTAGGTAGGGTGACCGTCTTTATGGTGACCAGATTCGTTTTTTTTTTGACATATTCACTACCTATTATGCACATATTATTGGGTGGTTTCCTACCTGGACTAGACTCACACCCTGTTTGTGTAATGATTTTGGTCCCAAACAGATTATGTTGCAATAGGTATAGATAAGGTAATGATCCCTTCTACTTTAGGTACATGATTGCTGTTGAGCTGGGGAGCATGGGAAAAAGTTATGCCTTGCAATGCGGTAGAGCAGTTTACTACTTTTCTTTTGTACTTTAGTTTATTATTGTATTACAACACTGTGATTTGTTTGGATACTTTCCTAGACATATGTGTCATGAATTATTTAGTTTTGTGAGCTCCAATGGTTTATTACTTTCAATTTTTACTTTTGTTATGGTATTTTTACTACATCTACTATTGCTTTCTGTTTTAATTCCATTGTGTTACTCTGCCAATGAGGTAATAGTTTCCCCACTATCACACCCAAGGGCCTTTCTTCTAGTCGGCAGCCTATGGAATTTAGGTAAATGTGCTTCAGGTGATGTGACCAACCAGGTACAGGGTGCCTCGGGGTGGCTTCCGAAACTAAGACGTTACAAATTGGTATCAAATGAGGTTATTTTTTTCTTAACATACTGTTTGGAGAATATAGCCTGAGATAAGAAGAAAATAGGTACTTCGTAATATGATGTTATCGGGAGTATCAAACCCGTGTACAGGGAAAATCCAATCAACCTTGTTATTTCAATGTTTCTAGTTTTTCATTTTTATAGTTGATTTGATTTTATCGTTGGGTGATTCCCGTGTTTTGTGCATTATCATTGATTTTACTAAGGTTCTATTTCTATTTCAACCCTATGTGATGAGGGTATACCATCTCATGCATCAAATAGGAATTTGTTAGAAATCACATGTCATGCATTCCTGCCATGCCATATATGGTGCATTAGTGATTTCATGTTGTTGTGATAAATGTTGTGCTAGATATGCATGATGTTGTGATAGGTGACATGATATGATACCTTCTTTGATAAGGTATTGAATTTTATAATGTATCGTTTTAATGAACTTCAAAATTTGGTTCTTGAGGTGTTATGTGACCTCATGGATCAGAATTTGGTGGAGTGTTACGCTGTTATGCTTGAAAATGATATATAAAACATGCCATGGTTTGATTATTGGGGAGTATGGGCCCTCCTAGATGGGAATTTTGCATCTTAATTTTTGTTTCAGTGTTTTCTAGGTAACAGAGTATTTTATGAGGAATACTGTCCAAATGAACCAAGAATACATGGTGTGTAATGATGAATACACGCTATGTGTCCTTCTATTTGGGAAAGAACTGTTTTATTTTAAGTACACACCATATACTGTATGTATAAGCAATGTAGTCTCTAAATGTGTCACTAGTTGTGTGGTCAGAGACATAGGGTTGGGAAATCTTGGGGGAACACACTGTGTACCAGTTGTACACACCGTGTTGTGTAGACCATGTGTCCACCTGTGTGACTAACGACACAGATGGATAAAACATAATTTATACACGCCATGTTAATCTTCAACATTCCATGCAGTGTAACAATTGTTTTTTGCTTTTTAACTAACAACATGGGTCTGTGAAATCCTTATAATACACTTTGTGTCCATCTAAAAGTTTCCATGTAGAGTGAGCCATGTAACCGGCCTTGTGACGAACAACACAGGCTGTTGAAGTTCTTCTGCTACATGTTGTGTCTTTCACTAACATTATGTGTAGTCTAGTTCTAGGTGGACAATGTTTCTTATCCATATAAATGAAATATGGCAGGGGAATATGATTCAATGACATGTAGTGTTTTATCACACCATTCCATGTGTATGGGGTGTTACAGGACCTGGGATGGCAGAAGTACACGCCCATGAGAAGATATAAGGGAACACACGGTGTAAGAATTATACACACCATTTATCGCTGATTTGAAAAACATGAATGCTTTTTTCTATTGTTCCCTTCTTACAATTCTATGTTTCATTTCCTATTAATATTGATCTAAGGTGTCCCTTGACCATGCAGATTCATTCTACTGAGATGTCCCCTGGTTTTGATCTAGTTATAGGGAAATGATCCGAAACCAAACATGGACGATCAGGGACAACCAGATGATCCTTCAGTTGATTTAGTCTTGACACCAGCCATCATTCCAGACACAAGTGATGAGACACAGTTCCGAGAGGGATTTATGATGTTTATGCAGACCTTTATAAAAGTACCATATCATGTTCCATCTGTGCCAGAGTTGAGGTCGGTTTTCTAGCAGTAACATCCAAGCACCATCATAGGGGAAATAGGAACTCTGGATACAGTGTTAGGGTTAGACACCATGTGTTCTGTCTTCGAGCATATGTTGATTCCTACCAAGAGGTGAGTGAGTTCTGATGACTACATGCTTCGGGATTTGTCTAGGAGATGTTGGGATGTTATATCATAGGTGGGACACCCGTAGGTTATGTATTGGGATCAGTTTCAACATGACTTTTATGACTTCTTCTATCTGGACACCTTGAGGTCCGATCGAGCCTGATAGTTTATGAGTCTGGAGCAGGGTACTCTCCCAGTCATGGAGTACTCTTCTCATTTCACTGAGCTACAGTTCTCCATCCCTATCCTATGAGGTGATGAGTTATTGCTTGGATGGATGTTTGAGGATGGTCTCAGGAGAGACATCCGATCTTAGGTGAACTTCTTCATGTTGATTTCAGTCACATCTATAGTCAACCAGGCTCTAATCATGGAATTCAATCTGAGGGATTCTGGATTGGTGAGCTAGGGAGGTTTGAAATCCAAAGTTGGTATCCCTCCTACTGAAATAAGGAAGAGCTGTAGGGACACTACACATTGATATCGTAGTAGGCAAGACACTTCGTCTAGTAGCCAGGTGGTGAGTTACCAGTGCAGGAAGAGCGGGCATGTGAGGCCACATTGCCCAAGAGATCTAGTGGAGTTCTGATCATTCAAAAAGATGGGTCATCTTCAGCACTTCTGTCAGATATTCTCGACATTTAATTGTCAGAAGTGTTCTTCTATGTCTCCTCATTCAGGTGTAGCACCACCAGTGTCTCACTAGTATTGGAATTGGAGTTCGTCAGGCCATTTAGGCTGAGGTGGAGGTCTTGGTCATGGTAGCCAGTCGTCAGGGTTTCAGTGATAATAGGGTGGATCAGCTCTGAGAGTTCAGGTAGGGTCACAGGGTCATAGTGCAGGTCAGAATTTTGTAGTAGATCAGACCCAACATGAGCCAAATCATGGACCCTCTACCATTCGAGGTACGATCCTTGTTTCCTTAGTTTTAGCTTATTCTCTTTTTGAAATATGGGTGTATCACAGCTTTATATATGTTGCTGTTGTAGAAATCATTGGGCTCTGTATCATTTCTTCTACTGATATCATGATATTAGACACACCGTTGGTGTCAAGAACAAGTAGTATACATCAGTGAAAGGAGTTTCTTCTCAAATTTTATGGGTCTCACTACCTATGGGACCTTTTTGTCCTAGAGATGATAGTCTTTGATTTCATTCTCTGAATGGATTTGTTAGTTTCTTTATAGGAAGTTGTCGATTGCTATCACCATAGGGTGAGGTTTACATCAACAGAGGGCAGATCATTTCTTCATAAGGGAGAATGGGATGTCCAGTCAAGTAGAGCAGGACCGGAGCATCATGGGTTGCGAGGAGTTAAAACCCAGTTTCCTAGTCTATATCTGGATGACCAGGGGACTTCCCAGATGGACATTCCTCTAGTGGTTGATCATTTTATGGTTGTCTTTATAGAGGACATATCAAGATTGACTCTATTTCAAGAGGTGGAGTTTTTGATTGGGCTTGTTCAAGTAGAGACACCAGTTTCCAAGCCTCCTTATAGTATGTCTACACATGAGTTGCAAGAGCCCAAGAAGCAGTTGTAGGAGTTTCACCCAAAGGGTTTTGTAAAGACCCGACCCCAGTTTCCCGGATTTGGTGCCTTATTTGATTATGTTGGCATAAATACAGGAAATATGAATCCCAATGGACCGAATAGTTTAGTATTATTGGAAACAAGTTATATACATAAGTTCGAATTTACATATGGAAAGTTAAAACAATAGTAAATTATTCCACTAGCAATATCCTTTCCCATAGATTATGCTTTCTTGTCATTCATAATATACTTCTCCATGTCCTGAGAAAAATGAAACATAAGAAAGGGTGATCTCAAATGCTCACTAAGAGTAGGAAATACAGAGGAAGATAACATAAACATCAGACATGTAGAATAATTGAAAACACATGCCATTAGTAATGAACATGAACACATTATGTCAAAAATATGAGCTGAATAAATAATGGCATAATAAAACATAATCATGGGTATTCTTCTAGTCGAATAACTCCATGATCTTCAAATACTAGAATCATAATGAGGGATGTGCATATGCCGGGCATTCTGAAACATTTTTTCAAGGCCTCGGCCAAGAATACTAATGATTAAAGACTCAGCCAAAATCCATATATCACATTGGGAAAGGCCTCGGCCAATTCCACATCTATTTGTCTCATGAGACCTACTGAAGCATCGAGGGGATATAACGGGCCTCACCTGTCACATAATAAGTCCAATGCATTACTCATATGAGCAGGGATAAAAATAAACAACATATACATTCATATTGAAACTATCATATGAAATGTATCTAACTTTCCCCAATTATTGAACATAAAAACTAACCATTTTGAATAATATGGTGAATGGTTTTAGGATAGATCATCCAAAATAAATTTATTCATAAACCATTCAATAAAATATGCTATATGACATCATAAATGATTAACTCCAACAATACATAAGAATCAATAAGTGTGTTGAATCAAACGAGAATATTCTTTTAAAATCATTATGCAATTCATGGGATAAATACTCGTTTATTTTTAAATAAATAATTATTTTGGAAAAATATTTGTATAAAAGAAGAATTAAAGTATATAAGCCCCGACCCAGTTACCCAAAGTCAGTGAATTATTACATAACATTGGCATGATCAGAAAAGGCCAAAACATGAAAGACTGACTAGTTTAGTAGCCTTGGAGACACTAGATATACTCAAAAGTCATACATTACATCATAATGTGAAAACTACAGAAGAATCTTTTATCCACAATCATATCCCCTTATAATATCCATGCAGGTCATTCATAAAATACTTCTTCATATCCAGGGAAAAATAAAACCTATAATGTTGTGAGCTCAGATGCTTAGTAAGGATACCAATATAGCAGAAACTTTCATAAATAAGAATAAACATTTAAGGGAATGTATAACTAAAACAAAATCCTTTTAAACTTGAACATCAGCATAATATGCCAAAAATAAAATGAAATAATTCCATTTACTTAGTCACATGAATATTCTACAAGTCAAATAATCATAATAAATATCAATAACCACATTAATAGTGATGGAATGCATAATGCCTGACTATCATAACCACATAGTTAAGGCCTTGTGATAATACTACAAATATGATTTTGTCCAGGCCTTGTGCTAAGACACTAGTTTGTCTTATGAGACCTACTGATGCATCAAGGAGATATAGCAGGCTCCACCCATCACTTATTATGTCCAATGCTTTCCTCATATGAATAGGTTTAAACATAACATAATCATTCATATTAAAACTTGCATACGAAATGTCAAAACTCTCTCCATAAATCATGAATGGTATAAAAATTACACATCCAAATTCAAACATATCACAATACCATCAATACAGTATGGATGTTTTGTATCATAATATATAATCTTCAAATAATCTTAAAATCCATCAATGGATGTTGACATAGATGAAATCAAAACTATTTGAGGGAAATATATCTTTTTTTGAAATCATTTAAAATTCATATTATTATAAAAGAACACATTTGTTTTGAAAATATTCTTATAATCTTGTAAGGAAATCTTCAATGATTTTATAACGGTGGAAAATAGCCGCACCTCCATAATAGTTAAAAAGACATTCATTCCATTATTATGTCGAATAGGTTCATGAACATGCTTGGAAAACGACAGAAATATTCTTTTATAAACATCTTATAAAAATTAAAACAATGGTATAAATGACATTAACCCATATTTTGTAAAATAGTAAGAATTATTTGAAATACATTTTTATAATCATGGATGTGAATGATAAAGAGGTCCCTGTAGTTAATTACATATAAACAACCTCGGATAATGAAGAGATTATGAAATAAACATGTACCTTGTACTTTTACATTGTTGAGGGTAGATTAGCCTCCTGTATAATGGTTATATAATTTTTATTAAATTATACACGAATCATATACATTAATATGATATCATATATGACCTTTTAACATTGATTTGTTAATAATATCATAGTACTATCATCATTTCGGGTGTTAACATACTCGTTTTCTTTTATATTGTTTATTACATAAGTCATGTTTGTTAAGGATAGGTTTTATCTTATTCATTTACAGGATGATATCAAGTCCTAAAACATTATTTTTAATCATTAAATGACAATTAGTCTGGAATGGATACGATGGGGAATGAATCTTATCGTGTTTATGGATATTGTAGTTCGTACGTACGCACGAGCGACAATATCATTCGTTTGATATTAAAATAATCAATAATTTGATGTTATATCATATATAATGAATAATTATCATGTTATATTTATTATTTACATGAATTACACATCAATATTATACCCATCCAAATAATAATGTATTGAATAACAATTACACCACGACGTGGAGACGGTAGGTCATACTTACACACGTATGGTGACAAGTCATTCAAAGGATGGATAGAATACTGAATATGGTTGTACCATATTTATAATAACATCATAGTATATAAAAGATACTGGAGTTGTTATTTTATAATGTAAATAACAAATAATGAAGAAGTTGAAGAAGAAAGGAACGTGAAAGTGGGTGGTGAAAACATTACCTCTTATTCGGGTTCTTCCATTTGATTTGATCAAAAGGGCTCCTTAGGTAGGCTTTCTGACTATAGGAAGGCCACTAGGATAATGGGAGGATAGTTGAGAGGGTATTTGGACAGAGGTTGGCCGAACCAAAAGGTTTATAAGGTGTTCATTAGAGATAAAGGGGAGTTCCCTTTTATAAGAGGGGTGAGGGGAACCTTTGGAAAAGATAGAAATATTATTTTATAATAAATTTCAATTCGGTTTCTAATTGCTCTAAAGTGGATAATTTAAATGTTAAGGTTGGTATGGGTCAAAATCCGTTCAACCAATATATTTTAGACAGGTTTGGGTCACTATATTAACCTTATCATTTATATTTAACTCTTAGTTAAATAGTTTTACATTTAACATGTCTCTTTGTATTTTTATATTATATAGTTAATAAACCTACTATATTCCTCCAAGAGACCCTAAAGTGTCCCATTAATGATACACCTATCATTATATAATTCTTTTGTCCAAACCCTAAATTTCTAGGAATAGAATATCAACTAATAATATATTATTTGTTTTAAAAACTCTTTTATGTCAATTTTGACACTATTGGGTATTTTGTTTTTGAAAATTTTATAAAAGCATTATTAATTCGAAAACAATTTATATAACCAATACTAATATGTCATATCAACCAATAAAATTATTTTAATTCATAAAAAGTCTCAAATTACATTTATTTGGATATTTATAATATCAATTATTTTAATATTTCATTAATTAGGTAATTACTCTATCACCATTATGTCATAAATAAATTAAATTACCTAATGTCTAAAAAATATAAATAACATACAATTATATAGGAAATATTTTTATCTTTCTAATGAATATTTATAATTGAATTTATCTTATGTATGAACCTATATTATAAATTTTTTAGTTATTAAACATTGATTTTAACTCTTTTAACTATTCTTTGAATTAAATAATAATAAATGTCCTAATGAAATCTAAGTGGACCTAAATGATAATATTTTATTTTTAAGGTTGTTTTTTGTCGAGATACACTTGAACAATAGAATTAGGACATGTTTTATAGTAATATTAATATCATTTTTACCCTTAATTACCCTATTTAATTTTAACCGTGGTAAATAAAAGTAAAAAGATACTATTCACCAAAAATTATTTTTATCTTATTGAACCACATTTTACTCCTTGATATTAACCATGCCTCTCATATTTTTTAAATTCCACTCACAGAAGCAGTAAAATTATGTTTTATGTGAATTTCCATATTCTCATAGGAGGTGGGTAAAAGACGGTGAAAAGTTCAACAAAATTTTTATATATCTAAAATTATTCTAAACTGACTCCAATGAATTACATTGATATTATATAGGTATTATATCTATTTTTACCTTAATTAAATTTAAATAAAATAAATAATTTTTAAAATAAAATTCGGTTTTAAACTATAACTCAGTGTTTTTTCAGTATTCAACAAAATTTGATTGTTTTTAGAGAAATACCAAAAATTCACCATAAGATAATTTTGATATTCCGAATCAAAAAATGAAGTCCATTTTGAAAACTAAAAATTATAAAATTTCAAAATGTGGGTATTAATATTCATAACAACTAGTTTGATTGGTTTTGTTGTGTGTTAGAACTCGAAGTTGTGTATAACACACGCTAATGTATTATTCAAAGAGAGGCGTACCGTGGAAGCTTGGGGTGTTACATTCTCCCCTCCTTCAAATAATTTAGTCCTGGAAATTTCTAGAATATTACTGCATAAATAGACTCAAGTGGTTCTTCATCATAAGTTTCTCGGTTTCCAACGTTGCAACTTCAATCTTATGGTTTCTCCATAGAACATTTACCAGACAAGTCGTCCGGTTTCTCAGCACTTGTTCTCTGGTATCAAGAATCATGACCGGATCTTCGCAATAAGATAGATTGGGTCCAGTTATACTTCCTCATAGTTGAGTACATGAATTGGGTCAGGCATGTATTTTCACAATAGTGATATGTGGAACACATCATGAACTTAAGAGAGACTTGGCGGCGTTGCCAAACGGTATGCTACATCCCCAATTCGTTCATGAATTTTGAAGGGTCTGATTTACCTGGGACTCAATTTACCCTTCTTACCAAAACGTATAACTCTTTAACATTGAGATACCTTCATGAAAACATGATCTCCTACCTGAAATTAAAAATCCATCTTTCGGTTATCATCATAACTCTTTTTTCTACTTTGAGCTGCTTTGATGTGGTTTTGGATTACTTTTATCTTTTCCATCATTTTATCCACTAGTTCCGGGCCCACAAGTTTTCTTTCACCAACGTCATCCAAACAGGTTGGTGTGTGACATCACTTTCTATATAATGCTTCTTATGGTGCCATCTGAATACTTGAATAGAAGCTATTGTTAGAGGAAAATTCTACCAGAGGTAAATATTTATCCCACATACCCTGAAAGTCAAGTGAGCATGATCTCAACAGTTCTTCTATGGTTTCAATAGTCCGTTCTGATTGTCCATCAGTTTTGGGGTGGTAGGAACTGCTCAAATGAAGTTCAGTATCTAGGGCTTTCTGAAGACGTTTCCATAATCATGAAGTAAAACGTGGATCACGATTAGAAACAATCGATATGGGTACTCCATGAAGTCCCACAACTTCATTAATATATAGTCTTTCTAGACATTATAGTGGTAATTCTTACCTTATTGCAAGAAAATGTGCTGACTTGATAATACGATCAACAATGACCCATATTTCATCGTTCATTCTAGGAGTCTTTGGTAGTGTCATGACAAAGTCCATAGTGATGTAATCCCATTTCCAATCAGGTATGGTAAGAGGTTGCATGACTCCTCCAGGCTGTTGCCTTCCAGCTTTCACTTGTTAACAAACCATTCATCGTGATACAAAATCAGCTATCTCCCTCTTCATGTTGTCCCACCAAAAATGTTCCTTCAAATCACTATATATTTTGGTGCTCCCATGGTGTATAGAGAAATTGGAAATATGAGCATTATCCAAAAATATCCTTTTAGGATCAGGTATATTGGGAACACAAATTCTTTTCCGCAATTTCAAAATTCCATCTCCATACACAATGTCACTCAATATCCCATAATTGACAGCGTTAATCCACTTTTTAAAGTCTTCATCATTGGTCTAAGAACTCTTTATTCTTTCTAGTAAATATGGTTTAGCACCCATTTGAAGAAGTGCTGATGTTTCTGCTTCCATGGTGATTCCCATATCAATCTTTACTAAATCAATGAAAATAGGATCCCATTCAAATCTTTTCAAAACTCCATCATCCTTTCTACTCAAAGCATCTACCACCTTATTTTCCTTTCCCAGGTGGTAGTGTATCTTCCAGTTATAATACTTGAGTAGTTCAAGTCATCACCATTGCCACATGTTGAGTTTTTTCTGTGATAAAATATATTTCAAACTCTTGTTATCAGTATAAATATCACATTTTTCACTATAGAGATAATCCCTCTATATCTTCAAAGAAAATATTACAGCATCTAACTCAAGATCATCAGTAGGATAGTTTTTCTCATGAATTTTTAAATGTCATGATGCATAGGCAATAACTCTATCACTCTGAAAAAGGACTCAACCAATTCCTTTCTTCGATGAATCACTATAAATAACGAACCCATCATTCCCTGATAGTAGATTCAATATAGGAGAATTGACTAATCTTCTTCTTCAGTTCTTCAAAAATTTATTCACACTCTTTTTTCCAAAATAATATAACCCCTTTGTGTGTGAGCTTCGTTAATGGGTTAGACAATCAGGAAAAATTCTGGATGAAATGCCGATAATAACATGCTAATCCAGTAAATCTTCATACCTTAGATATACTCATTGGGGATGGAAATTATTGGATTTCCTTGGTCTTAAAAGGATCAACAGAGATTCCATCCTTAGAGAAAATATGGCCAAGAAAAGAGATCTCTTGAATCCAGAATTGACACTTGCTAAAATTCCCATAAAATTCATGTTTTCTTAGAGTCTTCATGATAATGTGCAAGTGATTTTCATGGTCTTCATAGATTTTTGAATATACCAAGATATCATCAATAAATACCACAAATAATCATTGAGATATTCTTTGATAAATATGTTCATTAGATCCATGAAAACAGAGGGTGCATTAGTCATACCAAAATGAATTACTGTAAACTCGTAATGCCCATAACTGGTTTGAAATACTGTATTCGGAATGTCTTCATTCTTTACACACAACTGATTGAATCCAGATTGAAGGTCAATCTTTGAAAAGTATTGATCTCCATGAAGTTGGTCAAATAAATCATCAAAGAGAGGCAGGGTATACTTGTTCTTTATTGTTATAGCATTGATTTTTCCTGTAGTAGATACATAACCTCATAGATCCATCTTTCTTCTTTAAAAAAGGATAGGGGATCACCATGGAAAACACTAGGGAGAATAAATCCCTTATTACTCAATTCTGGTAGTTGTTTCATTAGTTCCACTAATTACACAATGGCCATTTGATAAGGGGTCTTTGATATGGGACTTGATCCAGGAATTAAATCAATCAAAACCTCAATTTTCCATTCTGAAGGATGACCATGTAAATCTTCTAGAAACACATAAAAAAATCTCTCACAATAGGTACATAATAAATTTGAACAATCCTTTCCTTACCCACAGTTATTTCATTCTCTTCCTCCACAATAATTGAATTTAGTTGAGCTACTAGGGGTGGATCTAGGTAAGAATTATGTGGTGATGATTCTACTCTAAAGATAAGGTGTTCTTTATCAACATCATCAAAACAATTCACCTCATTATTCTTACAATAAATATTCTCATCATGGTCCAAAATCCAATCCATATTGAGGATTATATCAAACTCAATCATAGTAATGACGATGAGATCAGCATATAAAGAACATTTATGTGCTCTAATGGGGACTGATTCCCAAAATTATGTTGCAATGATACTTCCCTTAAGAGTTTTAACTGACAACTCCCTTGTTAAACAAAATTGGGAATATCTAATTTTCTTAGCAAAATCGGAAGATATGAAACAATGTGATGATCCGGAATCAAATAATGCATTTTCTAAACTTGAGGAAACCATTAAATTACCTACCACCACATCTTTCAGATCTTCTACCTTAGCAGTAGTGATAGCATAAGATTTCCCTTGATCCTTTTTCCATTTCTGAGGTATGTTACCCTGATTCTTAGGACATTCATTTTCATAATGTCCCATCTCCATGCAATTGTAGCCCTGAACATCGGTAGCTTCTTTCTTCCCCTTGAAATCACGAGCTTGGTGGCCTTTTTCACCACACTGGTAATAGACTCCCATTCCTTTTAAAAAAGTACTGGGGTGTTTCTTCCCACATTTACTATAGGATGGATATTCAACTTTTCCCTTTTCCCCTTATTTCCATTCCCAGAGTGATCAAAATATCTCTTCTTCTCTTGCTTTTCTTTAATGTCATAAGACATAGAGAATTATTTTTCTGTCTAAATAGCACATGAGATAATATATTTGTATGACGAGAAGGATTTTGAGACTAATACTCGAGTGAGAAATGGTTTTAACCCATCAAAGAAATGATCAATATTACTCCTTTGGTTACTTATATAATCTTCTACATGCCTCGCTAACCATGTAATGTTAGCCTCATACTTTGTGACATTCTCATCCTTCTTTTATCTCAGTCTCAGAAATTTCCTTTCCATATCTTCTCAATGGTCATGAAGAAAGTATTTTTCTATGAAAATCTCTTTAAACTCTGTCCATTCTACATCAGATACTTCATCATCTTCCATCTTGTTTTGAATCAATGACCATCATTGATCAGCATCTTCATTGAGGCAGTAAACTGCCATGATAACTTTTTCCCTTTCACTACTCCTCAAGGAATAGAATATTTTCTCTATGGAATTTATCCATTGCTCCGCTAGTAATGGATTTTTTATCTCATTTAATGTTGGTGTTTGTTTCCTCATGATGCGATCTAACATTGATCCTCTACCCTGTGGATCTGGCTACTCCATATGGGTAAGGTTATTATTCATAACCTGAGTGAGTTGTCCCAGTATGGTGATTAGGTAATCAGCATCAGCAGCACCACTATAATTATCTTGAGCAAGATTGAAATCCCTACATGGAATGCGTGTATTGATACGTTTTCCATTTCTTCCACTAGGAGCCATTTCTAATCAAGGGCATAATCTAGATTAGTTTATGAATCAAAATATATAATTCCAAACGTTTAAAACACATAACATAAATTGAAAATATTATGGATATAATCCAAAATCATAAACATGTTTTCTTTGAGAAATTATATACTCATAACCATTCATAATGGTTTGTAAATAAAATGAGAATTATCCTAATCATATCCCCTAGGAGTGTCGTAACCAAGAGCGCTGCAGGGACAATTTTCGTGCACCAGTTCCCATTCGAGTGTAGCTTAAAGCGGTGTATTCAGGTTTTACCCCTAGGTACATCTATTCTAGAGCCACCTCTACCTGCTCGTATCCAGAAAAGAAAGTATTTCTCAGAAAACTCACAAAATATCTATAATACCCAAATTCTAGGATATTCTTCTCTACTAATCCTCAAAATCTATATTAGGGCTATGTGCTCTAATCAGAGTTTATCTAAATCTAGTTTCCATGTTTTGTACTAAACTTCCTCTGATACCAACTATAATGCATGACCCTAGTTACCCAGAGTCGGTGCAATATTACATAACATTGGCATTATCACAAAATATCAAATCTTTAAAGACCGATTAGTTTAGTAGCCTTTGAAACACTAGATATATTCATAAGTCTTACATTACATCATAAAGTGAAAACTAAAACAACATCTTGTCTCCACACCCATATCCCCTTATAATATCCATGCAGGTCATTCATAAAATACAATTTACATCCTGGGAACAATAAAACATAGAAAGGGGTGAGCTCAGATGCTCAGTTAGGATAAAAATATAGTAGAAAATTTAATAAATAAGAATAACCATTTAAGGGAATGTATAACTAAAAAATCCTTTTAAACTTGAAATTAATAATAATATGGAAAAAATAAAATGAAATAATGGCATTAACTTATTCACATGGATATTCCACTAGTCGAATAATCACATGCAATATCAATAACTACTTTTATAATGATTGAATTCATAATGCCAGACTATCATAACCACATAGTCAAAGCCTTGTTCTTAGACTACAAATAATATTTTGTCAACAACTTGTTCCAAGAAACTAGTTTGTCCCATGAGACCTACTGATGCATCGAGGAGCTATAGCGGGCTCCACCCATCACTTAATAAGACCAATGCATTCCTCATATGGACATGTTTAAACATTACATAAACATTCGTATTAAAACTAGCATACGAAATGTCAATAATTTTTCCATAAACCATGAATGGTAAAAAAATAAAACATCAAAATTCAATCATATCAGAAAACCTTCAATAAAATATGGTTGTTTTGTATCATAATAAATCATATTCAAATAAGCTTAAAATCCATCAAAGGATGTTGACATAGTTGTAATCAAAACTATTTGAGAGAAATATATCTTTTTTGGAAATCATTTAAAAGTCACATAATTATAAAAGAAAAAATTTTCATTGAAAATATTTTTATAATATTGTAATGGAATCTTCAATGATTTTATAATGGCGGAAAATAGCCGCACCCGCCGTATAAGTTAAAAAGACATTCTTACCTTAATTTTGTCGAAAAAGTTACAAAGGACCTTGTTTTGAAAATGAAGGAACAATTCTTTTATAAACATCTTATAAAAAGTAAAACAAGTGTATAATTGAATTTAACCCATAGCTTGTAAAATATTAAGAATGATTTGAAATATATTTTTAAGAAACATGGATGTGAATCATAAAGAGGTCCTAGTAGATAATTACATATAAACAACCTCGGATAATGAAGAGATTGGGAAATAAAACTTTACCTTGTACTTTTCCTTGGATGAGTGTAGGTTAACCTCCTGTATAATGGTGAAATAATTGTTATTAATTTATACAAGAACCATATAGATTAATATGATATCATATATGTTCTTTTAACATTTCATTGTTAATAATATCTTAGTATTACCGTTGTTTCAGGTGTCAACTTACTCATTTTATTTTATATGTTTTGTTACATAAGTCATGTTTTTTATGGATAGGTTGTATATTATTCATATATAGGATGATATAAAGTCCATAAACATTATTTTTAATCATCAAATGAGAATTATACTTGAATGGATACAATGGGGAATGAATCTCATCGCGTTCGTAGAGATGGTAGTCCCTACGCACGCACGAGCGAAAATATCATTCTTTTGATATTAAAATTATATTTAATTGTATGTTATATCATATATAATAAATAATTATCATGTTATATATATTATTTAATGAATTAAAAATCATTATTATACCCATCCAAATAATAATGTATTGAATTACAATTACACCACGACGTGGAGATAGTAGGTCGTACATGCGCATGTATGGTGGCATGTCATTCAAAGAATGGATAGAATATTGAAAATGGTTGTACCATATTTAAAATAACATCACAGTATATATATGATACTGTATTTATTATTTTATAATGGAAATAACAATGAAATAAGAAGTTGAAAAAGAAAGGAAAATGAAAGAGAGTTGTGAAAACATTACCTCTTATTCGGGTTCTTCCATTTGATTTGATCAAAAGGGCTCCATATGAAGGTTTTATGACTATAGTAAGTCCTCTAGGATTATGGGAGGATAGTTAAGAGGGTATTTGGGCAGAGTTTGGCCGAACCAAAAGGCTTTGAACATGTGAATTAGAGATAAAGGGGAGTGCCTTTTTATAAGAGGGGTGAGGGTCACCTTTGGAAAAGCTAGAAATATTATTTTATAATAAATTTTTATTTTGTTTATAAGGGCTCCAAAGTAGATTATTTAATTTTTAAGGTGGGGATGGGTCTAAATACTTTCAACCAATAGATATTAGATAGCTTTGGGTCACTATATCAACCTTATCATTTATATTTAACTCCTAGTTAAATAGTTTGGAATTTACCATGTCTCTTTGTATTTTTATATTATATAGCTAATAAACATAATGTATACCTCCAAGAGACACCCAAGTGGTCCATTAATGATAAACATATCATTATATATGTTTTTTGTCCGATCCTTAGATATTTAGGAATAAAATATCAATAATATAATATTTTTTTAAAAAACTCTTTTACATCAATTTTGAAACTATTGGGTATTTTGTTTTTGATAATTTCATAACAAAATTATTAGTTAGAAAACAATTTATACAACCAATCGTAATTTGTCATATTAACCTATAAAATTAGTGGAATTTATAAAAAGTCTTAAATTACATTCCTTTTGATATTTATCATATCTATTTTTTTAATATTTCGTTAATTAGGTAATTACTGCATCACCATTATGTCATAATGAAATTAAATTATTTAATCTCAAAAAATTATAAATAATATACCATTATGTAGAAAATATTTTTATATTTATAATGAATATTTATAATTGAATTTATCGTATGTATAACCCTATATTAAAAATGATTTAGTTATTAAACATTGATTTTAAATCTTTTAACTCTTATTTGAATTAACTAATAATAAATGTCCAAATCTAATCCAAGTGGACCTAAGTGATAATATTTTATTCATAAGGTTGTTTTTGGTCGAGATACACTTCACCAATAGAATTAGGACTTGTTCTAGGGTAATATTATATCATTGTTACCGATTATTACCCTATTTACTTTTAACCGTGGTAAATAAAAGTAAAAAGTTATTATTCACCAAAAATTATTTTTATCTTATTGAACCACATGTTACTCCTTGATATTAAACATGTATCTCATATTTTCTAAATTCCTCTAACAAAAGAGGTAAAATTATGTTTTATGTGAATTTCTAAATTCTCCTAGGAGGTGGGTAAAAGACGCTGAAAAGTTCAATAAAATTTTAATATATCTAAACTTATTTTAAACTAACTCCAATGAATTACATTGAACATATATAGGTATTATGTATCTATTTTTACCTTAATTAAATTTAAATAAAATAAATAATTATTTAAATAAAAAATCGGTTTTAAACTATAACTCAGTGTTTTTTTACTATTCATCAAAATTTGAATGTTTTCAGAAAAATACAAAAAATTCACCATAAGATAATTTTGATATTCCGAATCCAAAAATTAAGTCCATTTTTAATGATAGAATTTATAAAATTCCAAAATGTGGGTATTACTATTCATAACAGCTAGTTTGATTGGTTGTAGTGTGTGTTAGAACATAAAGTTGCCTACAACAAATGCTACTGTATTATTCCAAGAGAAGCGTACCATGGATGCTTGGAGTGTTAGAATGTAATATATTATTTAATTATAAAATTAGTTTTTTAGAATGATAATGGTTTCCAAAAATATATTATATCTTTCCCTTGAAATTAGATATGAATTTGAGAAATTCCCTTGTATCGAGCTCGTATTTTTTTGGAAATAGTTATGAGAGCTTCTTTTAAAACATGTTACTATATAGAAAATATGGAAGGATTATGGATGGTGTACATATATAGAATACTCACACATAATTTATGAGGATTATATAAAAATACATAATAATTTCATTGAGGAAATTAGACATTAAAAGTAACCTGAATGAAAATGGATGTTCGGGTGGAAAACCATTACCACGTTGTAATCAAACGATTCGTATGCCCCAAAAATTAATAATATAAAATTTATAGATTTAATACCATGTAAATATTGATATTAATCAATGGTTAGTATACATACATCATACAAAATTATTAGTAGTGAATATGGAAAATCTCACGAAAATGGAAGTGGGATGAAGAAACCCTTACCACTTTTCGACATGTAGAATCCAAAAATGAAGTCCATTTTTCAAAAATAATTTTCTATATATTATTAATTTAATATTTAATTAAATCATAATTTATTCTAAAAACAAGAGTTTTATAACATTTGTTTATTTATTTTAATGCATAGATATATTGTACTTACACTTGAATATTATTTATATTCTATCTTAAGTAAGGTTACTATTCATTAGGGTATATCACTATTCATAAGGATATGTTACTATTCATAAGGGTAAGTTATTATTCACCAAATAATTATATTTGTTCTGTCAGACTCCAAATGAATTAATGATCACCACTATAGAAGACCATTGTTCGATATTCAAAACATAGAAGTGGAAAATTTATATTTAATGGCTAGGTTTTGACTATCTCCAAAATAACCTAGTGTTGTTTCAAAAGAACAAATTGATGAATAGAATGTATTCAATTGAATCATACCATAAAATGTTAGGGGTGTTACAGTTTCCATCCAACCCAGTACATCTCCTTGAGGTTCTCTTTTCTCATTTACGAAGAAGGTGGACGGTACCCTCAAACATTGTGTGGATTATCATATGTTGAAGTAGCTGGCGGTCGAGAATTGATATCCCTTACTGAGGATTGATGATCTTTTTTATTAGCATAGAGGATACCAAGTGTTCTTGAAGATCTAATTGAAATATGGTTATCATCAGTGGTGTGTTAGACCATCATATGTACCTTTTATAGCCTTCTGAAGCTGGTATGATCTTTACATGTATGTGGTTATGTCGTTCGGTCTCAAGAATGCTCCTGATGTATTCATGGATCTTATGAATAGAGTGTTCCATCCGTACTTGGATTCATTAATTGTAGTCTTAAAGGATGATATCTTAGTGTACTCTCACACTCGACACAACCATGAAACCCATCTAAAGATTGTTTTTAGAAGACTGAGATAGAATATTTTATATATTGTGCACTCAAAATGCCACGTTTGGATAGATATAATTCAATTCATGGGTCATGATATCTCAGAGAAAAGAGTATCAGTAGACCCAGAGAAAGTGAGAGCAGTAGTTTTCTAAGAGCTGCCGAAAAGTTTCATTGAGGTGTGGTGTTTTCTAGGATGGCTGGTTACTACAAACATTTCATACATAGCTTTTCATACATAGTAGTGCCACTAACGGTCCTGACTACGAAGGGTGTGATGTACTTGTGGTCAGATTCTTGTGAGTCGTCCTTTTAAGAGTTAAATGGGAGGTTGACATTAGTGTCGATACTAGTTTTTTTAGAGTTGGGTGACAGTTATACGGTCTACTGTGATGCATCAGTTATAGGGTTCGGATCTACGATTATGAAGGTAGAAGGAGTCATTGCATGTGGGTCTCGGTAGTTGATGCCAATTGAGGATAATTACCCGATGCACAATCTCGAGTTGGATACAGTTGTTCATGATTTACACTGCTGGAGACAACACCTGTTGGGAGAACATTTTGTGGTTTTCACCAACCACCAAAGTCTCATGTATATCTTCACTAACCTAGAGTAGAATTTGAGACAGCGAAGGTGGGTTGAGTACCTTTAGTCTTCTGACATTGAGCTTGCCTACATGCCTAGAAAGGGGAACATAGTGGAAGATGCATTGAGAAAGAGGGCTCAGATAAAAGTAGTTCAGGAGGACAATAGTGAGTGGCAGCTTATGGATTATTCGTTAAAATTCATTTGGAGGTGCACGACAGAGAGGGGAAGATGTTTTTCTCTTCTGTACCTGTTACCTATACACTTCTTGATTGAGTGTGAATAAGGTAGCATCAGATTCAGAAGGGCTAGTCATATGAGATAGTGTGGCAAGTGATGACCCTATTTTGTTATGGACAGTAGGCGAGGATGAGATCTTGTGTTTTCATGGTCACATGTGGGTGCCAGTAGACATAACCGAGGAGCTGATGGGAGACTTTCATTCCTCAGTTTGGGCAGTTCATACTGGTGTCACCAAGATGTATCATTATCTACACCGATAGTATTGGTGGCTTGGTATGAAGAGAGATGTTGTAAGGTTTGTCATGATATTCTCCTCCTGTCAGCAGGTGAAGATGGAGCATCAGTGGACTACAGAGATTTTTCAGTAGTTAGACATTCATAAGGAGAAATAGAATGATGTCACAATGGATTTCTTGATAGTGTTTTCATTGTCGCCTCAAAATAATGATTCGGTTTGGGTTGTCATTGAAAGACTGACTAAGGTTGTTCACGTCTTACTGATCACGGAGGCATTCAATGTTGATGAGATAGAACAATTGTACATCCGAGAGATTGTACATCTACATGGGGTTCAAAAATCCATTGTTTCATATACAGACACACATTTTACTTATTGGGTCTTGCAGGGACTTCAGAGGGATTTGGGAACACATGTACTTTTGAGTACTACTTACCATCCCCAGTCAGATGGCCAGTCCATGTGTACAATACAGGAGTATGAGGACATACTGAGAATGCATCCTTGATTTTGGAGGCTATTGGGAGAAGCACATACCTATTGTAGAGTTTTCCTACAATAATACATTTCAATAAACTATTCATATGGAACCATATGTGGCTTTGTACGGTAGGCCATACTGATCACTCTTATGTTGGTTGGAGGCAGGAGAGGCAGCTACGCTGGGACCTCGTCTTGTCCAAAAGACCATAGAGCAGATAATGTTGATTTGGAAGAAGATGGATACTAGACAATCTCGACAGGATTCATATGTTGATCGACGGAGATGACCTATGGATTTTGAGGTTTGAGATCAGGTTTTCCTGCATGTCGTAGTGAGGTTGGTACACAAGAGGATTATGACACATGGTAAGCATTCACTGAGGTACATAGGTCCATTTGAGGTGTTGGAGAGACTTGGGCTGATTTGGTATCTGTTGTTGATGACTAAGAGGTACCATGTTATGAATGATTTCTTCCACGTTTAACATCTCCAACATTACTTCTAAGACCCGTCTCAGGATCTTCAACCCATGGAGTTTGAGTTAGAGGTGGGATTATTGTTCAAGGAGCATCATATCCAGATTGTTGATCGATGTACGATGGTTCTCCATGGCAGGTCTATTCCTCATGTATGAGTGCTATGGTAGCACGAGTAAGTACATGACGAGACTTCGGAGAGGGTGGTTGATGTATGATCGTAGTGTTCAAAGTTGTTTAGGGACTATTCTTATACGTCACCTTGTTAAGGAAATTAGAGGAGGAATTTATTTAAGGGGGAACGTTTGTAAGAACATGGATCTTCTTTTTAGGTATTTTTCTTTTCCGGTTGTTTTTTAGGGAAAATATATGTTTTGGGAAATTTCGGGAGTACACACTGAGTACTTATAAGTAAATTCTTGGTACTCAATTGTCGTACGTAGCCATGTGCTGGAAATGTAATGGCTGAGCCCACAACTATGTGTGGTGACCTGGGGACCACCTAATGCGGAGGCCGAAAAAGGCAAGTACATGCAGTGTACTTTTAATGAACCAGCTGTGTAATTTCTTTTGTTCATTAAATGGACCGGGGTCACGTCTAATCGACCAAACCCTATTCTTCTTCATCCATATTGTCCAGGAGTGACCATACGTCCGCAAAACTTCACTGAACGCCAGACTCACCATATTTTCCTAGAATTGGCCACCATCGATTGTGTTGCAATTTCATTAGTGAGTTCTCCATTCTTCTTGAACATAATCTATTTTATTATCATCTCTCACGAGTTAACCTCGGTTGAATGTTTTTAACATTTTTGAAGATCTATGATGTTCTTGGTCAATTGAAGGACCAGCGTTCACATATACCAATCTCATGATGTTGAAGTAGGAGGTTTGTGTCTTTCTGTAGTTAGTCTTTGAATTTTATGTGCAAAAGTTCCCAATACACAAGAACATGGTATTGTGTGTTTATGGTATTAGCCAGGTTATTAACTATTATGGCTTGTTATTTTGAATAGAGGTTAATTTTTTTTCATAATGTTATCATTTCCAGGCTATGGATTCTTTTCCCACGTTTTCTGGTTTTTGGCCATTTGTCTACATTTTCCTATTAGTTTTCTGCTTTGCACTCCATGCCTAGTACAGTTAGGATGGAGTGATTATTATCTAACATGAAATGATATGTTGTTGATTGTTTATCCATGTAATTCTTGATATTTACTTGGGATACAACATATCGTTTGTGAACGACTGACTTACACAGGGCTGTGAAAACCTGGTGTAGTAGACCATAGGTAGAATGGACGTTGAGGGCTTCTCCAGAGCATCTCTTAACTGTTATGTTGTGAGACCATATAAGGGATAGACATTGTGCTCCCTCAAAGTGTCTGTAATTTCCTTGATGTGGGTTATAGGGGGAATTGGATGTTGAGTGCTTTCATAGAGTTCCTATTAGTTACCGATACAATACCACAAGGGGGATTGACTGTGAGTGCTTCTTCGGAGTTTCTTTGCTAAAGCCGAATCAGAGGGTTTAGACAGTGTATACTTTCTAGAGTTTTTATTGTGATTGATTTGGTTGAACTTGATGGATTTTTCTTTGAGTAATTCCCAGTCGTTTTCCTATTTTTATTATCTACTCTCTTGATATATGAGAATGAATTCATTTGCAATTATTGGATTGTTACGATGTGTACTACTTGGTTTACTGCTAGCCATATATATTCACTGATTGTTAGGCATAGATATTTTGGTGGTTGCCTACTGTGATTAGTCTCACAATCTTTTTGGGTCATGAATTTGGGCCCAAATATATTATATTGTTGCAAGTATAGATATGTCAAGCTCCCTTCATCTACATGTACTTGATTGCGGTGGAGTAGGGTGCATGGGACCAAGCTGAGGCTTGCGATGCTATGGAGTTATTTACTGCTTTTCTTCTATACTTTGGTTAATACTGTATTCGAGCATTTTTATTTGTTTTGACGCTTTTCTGGACATATGTATCATGAATTATTAAGGTATGTGACCTCACGTTGATTATTACTTCTGCTGTTTACTTTTGGAATGGTATTATTATTGCTTCTGATATTTATGTCTATTTTACTTCTGTTGTGTCACTCTGCCAATGAGGGCATTGATTCCCCACTATCACACCCATGACCCTCGCTGGTAGTCGGTAGTCTTCGGCGTTCTGAATAATGAACTTGAGGCCATGTTACCAACCAGGTATGGGGCACCTCTGTGTGGCTTCTGGAATCAGGACATTACAAAAATTATTTAAATAAATGCATTTGATTCATAATGTTTTTAAGTGCATCTAAAACTCTCAAAAGTACCTGATGTGTTCCATATATTATTGTTAAATAGTTACATGACGAACCAAATGCATCATACCACATCTTGTAAAATAAATATAGAACCCAATCTATCATATTGAAAACTCCCCCATCTAGATTGTTGATGATAGATAGAAAGTGTTGATGAATAAGATGACTCATCTTGTAAAGGTACTTTGGAGAAATCAAGAAATTGAGGATGTATCACGGGAACCAAAGGATGTTATAAAGATGAAAATACTTCAACTATTTATAAGGTAACATCTATTAAATTTAATGTATAAATTTCTTTTATGAGGGAATAAATTGAAAACCCTAAGACGTTACAATATATTTCTTTTAGAATAACCTTATTTTTGTTGTCTCTTATGATGCTTGGAACATCATGTTTAAAAAAAACATGATACTCTCTAATTTAATCATATTATTAATTCACAATAATAATTTAAAATTACGATTTTCCATATTTATGAAATTTATTTGAAAATTAAACTTCATTTTATTGATTTTTAAGATCATAATAATGATTTTTTTTTTGTTTTTTTATAGAAAGTATCGTTTTTTGATGAATATTTAAAAACACTATATATTAATTAAAAATATCATTTTCATTTAAATAATTTATAATGTAAAATAATATTTTAATTATATTTCAACGATAAAAATAGTTCAATTTTTTATTAGTTAAACACATTTATGTCATTGTAGTCGTTTCCATATTTAATTTTTAAATAAATACTTTGTAAACTTTTAACATTTTAACTTTAAAACCTAGCTTTCTCACCAAAATTTTTGGAATAATATTAAATTAATATTTACCAATTTTA
This sequence comes from Viscum album, assembly GCA_963277665.1. Classification (NCBI taxonomy): domain Eukaryota; kingdom Viridiplantae; phylum Streptophyta; class Magnoliopsida; order Santalales; family Viscaceae; genus Viscum; species Viscum album. The sequence continues at coordinate 963,000,841 of OY728163.1, read as the reverse complement.
TAAAAAAATTGAAAAATGGATTAAATATTTTGAATAATAATAATTTATTATTTATAATAAGTCAAAAATAATTTTTTAACAAATGGAATAGTGAAAACAGAAAAAATTAATTACTATAGTTATTGTAAAAATTAGATTATCCGACCATTAAAATAAAATGATAACGCAATTAATGACATATAATATGGTGTAAAAAATATTTTAATTCCATAATTTTACCATTAAACCTATATAGTTCAATAATTTATTATTTTGGGCCCTTCTGATATAAGATAAATGTTGGAGCACTCATTTCATTTAAAAACTACCAAGTGTGTCTTGTCCCACACTTATAAAATGCCACCACTATAATCTTTTTTAACTCTATAATATATATTTGGTTATTCAAATATCCATTAAAATATATTTAAAAATTCCCTCCCATAATAATAGAATCCTATTATGAGAGGAACCAACCTAGGATGTCTTAACGGAAAATCTAAGGAGAATACATGAAGAAGAGGTAACGTTATACAATAACCATATTTATTATATTTCTTTGTCCACATCCTTTAATTATTTTAAAAAAATTATGTTATAATAACATAATTATCTTCAATATTTGAGTATTTTTTAAAATAAGTTAATAACCTACACCCATGTCCAATTCCATCAAAAGGGTTATGAAACAAAATTTCATGTGTTCGGCGGATTACCGTCCCGTGAATTGATATTTTTCATTCATCCATTACCACCATTCAAGGTTTGTTATAATGATTGATATAAATTTTTTATATAGTATTCATATAATATATATAACTTTTGACTCATTATATCATATATATATATATAAACCTTATATTCCATAGGAGATACAATAATATCGCTCGTATTTACCACAGACTAGCACCTCAGAAAGAAATGTGATTCCTCTTTCAGTAACACATTACATGGAAGATGATAAAGATAAAGATATTGGTAATATTTTATATACATGAAATAATTATTATATTCATGAAATTTTTGTTATTTATTATGTATAATATATATATATATATCTCTTTTATACATTTCCACTAACTTAAATATGATAACATCATTCAAGTATATGTGCACTACAGCCTAAATGAAGTGATCTGAATCCGTTTTCATCACCACACCACATCTATTATATATATAAGTATACATTATTGTAAAAATTAAATTATTATCATTTTGTAAATATAATATTTTAGTTTCCTTCTTTTAATAATGATTGTTGTAAAATTGGATCATTACTCATGCGTATGTATGGCATATCATCACCATGATCATAATGTACTTCATATTTCATAAAAAACATTAATTAATGATTTTAATAGTATAATTTATTTATAAATATTATAATTTTATCATGATTATTATTCTATAAATTTTGAATCTATATAATATGTGAAATAAATAACTCTTTTTTTGACAAAACGTGTAATAGAAAATTAAGAAATTATCATCAAAAACAGTGAAAAAAATGAATGATTATTATCAAATTGGAGGTGAAATGTTATAAAAGGATAATATAAGATATAAAAATTATTAATATGGTACCATTGAACGTTAATTACATTTTTAAAACCACTATATAATATGTTAAATCACATTTATCCAAAAGGAATCATGTTGTAACAGATTTTTTCTCAATTTACATTATGTTGCTACTTTATTGTTGTTATACACCAATTCACATTTATATTAATCATATATATCCCCTTGTACATGAAATATCATGATTATTTATAATTAATTTTATTTTATGTTTCAATATTAATTATTTAATCCAATGGGATTTTACTTTAAATTTTCAAGGTTGTAAAATGTATTGAACAATATCAATTTCTTTTATGATTTTTAATATTTTCTTAAAACAATCACATTATAGTTAGTATTTTTCATTGGAAATTAGATTTATCATAAAAATATATTTTCATTATCGATGGGTATTATTAATTCTTAAACCATATATGATTTTTAAAAATATTTTTTACATTGAATTAAATTTTATTAACTAGGGAAATATTGATAATTTATTGTCCTTTACTCTATATGGATATTTGATGACAATGTACATTGTTCAAGAATTAAATATATTATTCTATATAAGAGGACTTATATGTAACCATAGTGAAATTTCGGTCCTTTTATCATATATCCCCTCAATACATTTTTTATTTCATTCATTTAAAATTTATTTATCATTCTCCATGATATTTTCATAGTGATATTTTCCTTGGATTCACATCACTTTTAGTTTATTGATTAAATGTCCTCAATTTTTAGTTATATACCTTTCCATATTTATTAGGACTTATCTCTTAATAATTATAAGTTATATAATTGGAATTTTGTTTCTATTAGATACCTTGGTATATTTATTATTCATCATTGATTCCAGATAAATTCATTTATACTTAAACCCCGCTAAATATTTGAGCATACCCTTATATTATTATATTTCCATAGGTTATGAAGATGAATCCATTGAATGGGTTTTGAAGGAATCATAAAATTATATTTTCTTATATAATATTTTTTTATTATATTCCCAACATGAAATGGGTATCATGTATTTATCTGGTTATCTAACACTGCTAAAATGATCAGTCCTTAAAGATTTCATCAATTCTATATGTGACAATGTAATAAAGTATGGCACTAGATCCATGATACTAGGTTCAAGGTTATTCTAGTATTAATTCATCCATGTGTTTCACCATGGGGTGCACCTATAATTTTTTGTTAAAAATTAAGAGGGATCACTGTGAATTTTAGTTGATTATAAAGAATTGAACAATATCAAAATCAAGCTAAAGTACCCAATTACCCAAATTATAGACTTTTTTTGATCAACTATTTTGATCTCAATACATTTAAGGATTTGAATTTATTCTAGATATCATCATTTTAGGATTATAAAGGACGAATAACAAAGACTAAATTCTATACAAGGAATGGTCACTATGAATATATAGTGACGTAATTTGGTCTTATTAACTCCTCTTCTATCTACATGCATTTTATGAATATAGTCATTATAGACTACGTTGATCTATTTGGGGTAGTATTTATAGATTATTTTCATATATATTCAATGAGAATGAAAGATAGAGAAGATCTCATGAGAAACATACTTAACACCAGAATTAATTAGAAACTATATAAAAATTTAAAAAATTGTAAATTTTGGATATAAAAGGATTCATTTTAATAATTTCATGAGAGTATCTATCAGTAGATCCCTTAAAGAAGGAGGCTAATAACCACATTCCCAAAATAAACATAGTTAACTGTATCTATATTTAATAGATTTTGGATTGATATTATTAACAATTTTTTTAAATTACCTCATGAATATATAATCCACTCACCAGGTTAACTCATAATGTAGACGTGTTCCACTAGTTGGATGAATATCATAAAATTTTAAATTAACTTATGAGATAGTTAGTCGGTGAATATTTTTTTACACAAATATATAGTGGATAAGTGAAAAAGGTTCTAGGGTTCATACTCATATATAAAGATCTATGATATTTTTTTCCCCGATGAAATGAAAAGAATCATGAGAGAATTTACCCAACTCATGATTTGGAGTCAACTACAGCAATTTTTACATTAAAAATATGAATTTATTATCATAATGGAGAAATATGTGACATATATATTAATCATATGAGTTAAAAATACCAATTCATTAGGAAGGTTTTGAAAATGATCTAGAGAATCTGGTTGGGAATGAGTAAAGATTTTGGCTACACAATAAATATCCACCCTGAGGAAGTGAAGAAGGTGAATGATTCTTTGAGTTGAGAGGATCATTCATTCTTATCATTCATGAAGAACACAAAATATAAAATATTTATATATTATGAAATATTTTATATGGAAATAATGAGAGAATGGTATAATTGTATATTTATCAAATGAGTATCCAACCATCTATCCAATAAATGATTAAAGATGAATACGAAACAAATATAGATATATTAAGGAAGATGGGAAATGTTCTTGAATTTAATAATGATTATGATTTAATAATATGGTTCAATTAACATTTATGGTGTGCTTACATGAAAAATATAATATTATATATATTGGATGGGCATCATAAATTATTATTCCCTATTCATCCTCGAAGGTCGAAGATGTATATATATCTAAACAATTATTTCTTGTAAAACAATATGAAGAATGATATTTCTGATTATGTGTATTATTTATTGATATGTAATAAATTTAAGACTAAGAGAAAAAATAATAATGGGATAATACAACCATTACCCATACCAAAATGGAAATAGGAAAACATCATTATGGATTTTTTTCATTGGACTCCCCAAAACATCTAAAGGATATAAATATATTTCAGTTTTTTATTTCCATGAAAAGTAAGCACACATCATCAATATAATAGAGGATTTATATCTTAATTAAAATTCTAAAATATACATTAATTAACTACTAATATATCATGGTGCACCATATTATATTTTATTTTATCAAGTTACGAGGTTTGCTTCAATGTTTGAGTGAAGACATTAGTAGGATCTAGATAAAGAGTTATGTTTCATTAGTGTGTATAATCCTTTGATATATTATCATAGTAAGAAACAATTAAGAACCTATAATGTATCTTAATATCTCGTTCTATAGATATCAATGGTTGTTGGGAATAAAACATTAGTACAGTTGTGTTTTCCCATAAAAATATAAATAATCAGAGCATTCATATGGACCATTACAAAGACATATGTGAAAAGAAATGTAGAAATCCAATGTGATATGATTAAGATGGAGAAATAAATACATTTGGACCTATCATGGATAAATAAATTTTAGATAATTATATATCCATTAAGCAACACATTTGTGCTATATAAAGTGAAAAAAGTCTTAATTTGATAGTTTTATGTGTGGTCAATAATTTTGAGTTGGTGATAACGTATTTCTTTAAATTTATCCATGTAAAATGTTATTATAGTTCTGCAATAAAGTAAATCATCTCCATGGGTATATTGGCCACTTAGATAATATTGATCAAGTAGGGATAGTATCTTATCACATATTCCTCCTTCCGAACCTATCTCAAGATAATGATGTGTTCCATGAAATCTCTATTTAGAATGTAACTACCCAGACCTTCCATGTACTATATAATGTCCCAACCTAGATTCCACTAAACTGGTGCTCTGAGTTGGTAATTTAAATACCTCAAGCGCACTTACCTGTACTCCAGAGGCTTCCGACTAGCATAAAGGGCATTGACTGTGATAGTGGGGAGACAATTCCATCATATATGGGTATGAATCTAAGGAAAAATATCTAACATCATAAAAAGGGAAATTAAACATAGTTTGAATGTATTAAACAACTGATATAGAACATTTTTTGAAAGTAAATGAAATTATGTAAAGCTTGAACAACTATGAAATTTAATTCAATAATGGTCACCCACTATACCGACAATACAAATACAGTAGTACAAAAGAACATGAATGTAGAAGTACAGAGATCTACAACTAACTCTGACCCAAACTACATACCTAGAATCCAGACACTGTCAAACTGCACCAACACAATTATAAGAACTCATAAACAGCTCCACCGAATCATGCAACTCTGGACCACTTCCTCATCCACAATATAACTTGTGCTCAAATAAACTAATATAAATAAATTCTACACATACACTGAGGTGCATGTGTGGGGGTGAGAAAGAATCTCAATAAGCCACCCTAACAAGAAACCTATAATTATGCAGCTATTAGTGTATGTAAAAAAAACTTTCTCATCCAATATTAAGAACATCCAAATGGTAATAAAAAAACATGAAACCATAGTCGAACCCAAGGTACGTAATCCCAATTAATGGGAAAGTGCAACCATGTATGTCCATATCTATAGGTGTGCGCATGTATAGTATCATACCTATAAACACATACAAACATATATATATATATATATATATAATTTATGTGTAAGTGTATCAATTAAGACAATATCCCATAGTATTCAATCCATGAGTCCGTAATCCCAATCAATATATACCTTTGTTAGCCAATGAAAAAAAAGTCTCTATTAAAGAAAAATAACTATTGGGGGATAATCGTCCAACACCTAGTTTCACACATACTATCCTAGAATCACATTTATTGATATCGTATATCGATGATCAATCCTATAATGATCAAAACCACCATGGTCATGCCATTATACCAATAGATTCAGACTGCGAAGGGATGGATCCATGAAAATACTACAAGTCATTCTGAAGAAAGTGTATACCATGATGATTCATATCCAAGGAAATCATCCAAATCATCCTAATAAGAATTATAGACCATGATTGAATGGATGTAGGTAACTCATACATAGAATCCACATCGATTCACATGGTGTTAATAGTAGACATTAGTTCTAGGAACTGGTTGGGTTCCTTGGGGAATTTCAACATCACATGTCCCATTATAGTCGACGAAATCTGGATACATGGGGTAGCAAGGTCAGAGGGTCCCATGGAATATATTCACAAGGATCATACTCAACCAATGGAGTCCACTATCATGTTCCTTATCTATAGATATCATTCCATGGAATCTATCAAACCATTTGGTCATTCAAAATCTTTCATTAATTACAAATGAGTATACCCACTCTTGTAAAGCATTCACATTCAATCACAAGACATGAATAGGTCGATGAGTGGATAATCATCCCTGTCACATATCAATAACCTATGAGTCCATCCAAGGAATTACTACAATTGAGAATCCATGTATCACTCCACCTGTAAAAACACACATAAAACACAATAGTCATTCCCCAAGTAGTACCTCTGGGTACTAGTAACACATTAGAATAGCTTGGCATAGAATCCTGATCCCAAGAGACCACATATAAGAATCCCCCCAAGAAATAAAGTCTCCTCACATCCGGATCAACAACCAAAAACAAGGAAGAACCTATGGTAAACACTATTGCATCAGCCAAACCATTTCAGATAAAATTAATGAGTGAGGGTGGCCCGAATTCCCAAGACAAATCTCTATACACAACCCACATGCTTAATACTTTGGAAAGGGTTATAGGTGACCCCTAAACACCATATCTACCCAAACCAAAAATAATAGCTTAGGTTTTGTCAAGAAACAAGAACCCACTAGGTCCCTCAACCCACGAATTGATTGGAATCCTACTCAAGAGCCTCACATGTAATCAAAGTAATCCTACTCAAGATCCTTACCTCTAACGGTAAAGTAGGAATCCTCCATGTGATCCTAAAAGAACGAAGAAAATTAACGAATCTATAAGGGATTATTGAAATGATACACTAGTAAAGGGATCCTATGTAGTACTCCCTAGATAAACATATTAGGAAATGCATTTCTCATGGGATCCTTAGAAGAAAAAGGTCTCACGAATTCATTGTCCATAAGTGAAAATCTCACAAGGGAAATATCCTAAAAATAATAAGTCATGAAGGATAGATCGTGGCTAATCATAGATAAATACATCAACTATGTTAGACCAAACACATATAAGATTATCCATTATAGGTCTTTCTCTCAAGAGACAATAGAAAATAATATCTTTATGAAGAACATTTTAATTTATATTGAATCCAAAAACAGCCATTATGATTCCTATGAATGCTCCATGGGTTCCACAATCCCGATATCTGCAGAAAACTACTAAGAATGAAAAAATAATGGGTCCATTTATGATTCTAGGTCTAATTGAAATAAAATCCTTCAAAAGGATAGAAAGGGGAAGTACATGGAATGTCACCGTCGGTTCATGGAATGTACTCCCACAACACAACATGGGTGTGTACTCCTATAATCCTTGGTGTGTAAATACCCCAGGTGCATGGCGTGTAAAATGATAACATGGTGTACATTCCTGAGTCCCTCAAAAGGATTAGTTGTTTTCCTAGAAATGTTGTGTATGACTAGTCAGCATGTCACCCACACAGGTTCTGGTCATGTCCTCCATATGGTCATGTACCCTTGACGGGTAGACATGCCCTGAGTACCCAGCTACATGGCCAAGTACCCTTACACGATATGTATACCTCATACACGGTATATATCGCTTCAAACACTATATTACATTAATGGGAAGAACACAAGGAATGTCACCCAGGACTACACACCATTTAACCAAGTTTCCTCAAATGGGAAACTCACAGATCATCTAATACCCTCATTTTCTCCCTCTAAAACAATAAATTGTTCCTCAAGATTCCATAATCAAGAAATATAAGGTAATAAAAACATTAAATAAAAAATTTAATGGGGATATTTGGTGATAATATTACCAGGCCTACCTTCAATTGGAAATAGATGAAGCTTCCCTTGATTTCACCATCCACAATCATCATATGCTGACTCAGCGCATCAAGGGCTTCACAACGATACCACCATATTTTTACCTCCCTCTATTTTTCTCCATTACACATTTTATCCCACGAAAAAATGGTATAGGGGAAAATGTAAGAGAGGTATTTGTGAGAACAAGGAGGAAGGAAGAGAAAACAATGATAAATATAGAAATTAATAGATTTAGAAAATGAAGAAAAAAGGGCTCGGGTCGGCCTGGGGCCTAACTCATGATTATGCCTTGCATAAGATAAACTACTCATTCTGTACACAATAGAGGGGTTGAAATCTCAATTGAATGCTCTGTTCAAATGTTATTGTTAACCAAACCACCGTGAAAAAACTAAAATTTAATTTAATAAAAAATAAAAATAATAATTTTGATAAAAAGGGAACGGATCGAATTTCTACAAAACACATGTCCTACGATAAAAACCCTATTCTAGAACAAACAGGCGGTGATAAAAATTATATGATATCATCTTCTAGGGGAAAATACCATATTACCTCTCACAAGCATTTGACTGTATGAATTCAAATTTATGCTTAAAATTGTAGTAATATAATCATGTGTTTTTACATACTAAACTCAGAGGGTTAACCAAAAGAAAGTAATCTTTCTTATGATAAATAACTATTGGATATTTTTTCCCTAATGGGAACATTATATTAAATATGACAACCCACCTGTTAATTTTTTTAGAAAAATCCACAATCTGAAATAGATACATGGGAACCTGATGAAATAATGAAGTTGATATATCTTCAATTATTTCTAGTAGAGTGATGAATTGTAAAGGGAAAAATATTTTTACATGGGTTATAATGTAACAACCAATTTTTTTTAAAAAAAATTACAATAAATTTTATTTCTTCGATAGAAAGAGTTTCACGCAAAACCAATTTTTAACCATCCATCATATAGTATTATTTTATTATCTTAAGATAATTATTATAAAATATCCATTATACATGGTGGAATGAATATGAGTAACAACATTTAAAAAATTCATTACATTTTTTTAATTATAATATACTGATTAAAAAGGAATTATTTTTTAGATGTTCTTGTATATGATTCAAAAATACCATTTTCTCAAAAAAACAATTTTATAGATTTATTTTCAAAAATAGAAATGGTAATTATTTGGAAATTTATAATTTTTTAGAAAAATTATCATAATTTATAAATTATATCATTCAAAATATGTAATGGGTAAATTTTTGATATTTATTAGATACAATTAATTATTCAATAATAGTAAAAAAATAATTAAAATAATTCATTTTCATTTAAATAATTTTTTAGATAGATTTTTTTATTAGTTTTTAAAATTATAATTACTTTAATTATATATTTATTAATACAATTATATCATTAGATATTAAAACCTTATATAGATATCAAAATGATTTAATTGGAAAAAACATCTTTTCATCGCATATACCATATTAATTTTGAATTATATTCTTTAATTTGTTTGAATTTAATTTAGTAAAATGGATTTCATATTTAGAATCAAACAATTATATTATATAATAATTCAAACTGATTTTTTGGTTTTATTTAATTTTAAAAACAGAAAAAATTATTTATCATGATTAAGGTTTAAACAGTGTTATTATGGGGTAAAACTAAAAAGATAACAGCATAATTACTTATAACCACTTAAAATTCTTATTAGATGGTCATATTTTGATCATATATCATGTAATGTTCTATAATGAACCATTTTAGAGCCTTTGTTCATGTTTTAAATGTGGGTATAATGATATCTTTTCAAAAACCCTTTCGGTGTCCTCTTTCCCACTTATAAAAGCAAAACCACTGATCTATCATCTTCCCAAATAGAAATACTTTTAGATTATCCAATTAATATAAAAATAACATCTTTAATTCTACAGACATGTCTCTAATTACTTATTTTCGTTATAAACCCCACATAATATGTATTTGTTTGTGCTAATCTAAGGTTGTATTCTGAGAAGAGGTATCATTTCAAACTGAATATTTTTATTTAATTTCTTCTTCCACCTAATTCAAAGACTATTCAACTAGGATGATTTAATAAAATATGTTTTTTTTATATAATTAAATTTTATTATTCTATATTTATATCCTAAATCGATCTCCTCATCCATCAAATGGGAATCAAAACTATCAATCGCATGTGCGGTGCACTACTACCTCATAAACCATTCTAATTCATTTTTCATAACCTCTTATCTATGATGTATATAATTAGGTAATGAAATTATATATATATTTAATGCCCGGACCCCAGTTACCCCAAATCAATGTACTATTATATATCATTGGCAAGATAGAAGAAATCATGTCCTAAATGATTGATAAGTTTTGTAGCCTTGGAAGTAATTTATACAAACATAAGTTTTACATTAAATCATGCAATAAAAAAACAACGATGTGTCCTCTTTGAAAACTCTTATATTTCATAGCCTATTCCTACAGTTTATATGTAATATACTTATTTTCATCATAGGAAAAATAAAAAATATGAAAGGTGTCAGCTCAGATGCTCAGTAAACATAACAATATAGCGAAAACATTCATAAATATGAATAATCATTTAAGGTGTTATATAAGACTAGAAAATAATCCTTTAAAACATAACATTAAGAATAATATGGCAATGATAAATCAAATTATTCCATTTACTTATTCACAAGTATATTCTAATAGTTGAACAATCACATGTAATATCAATAGCCAATTTTATAATGATGGAATGGATAATGCCAGACTTCATAACCACATAGTAAAGGACTTGTTCCATGACTACAAATATTATTTTGTTATGGACATATTTCAAGAAACTTATTTGTCTCATGAGACCTACTAGTGAATTTAGGAGCTATATAGGGCTCCACCTGTCACTTATTAAGACCAATGCATTCCTTATATGAATGGTCGAAACATAATATTAACATTCATATTGAAACAAGCATACAAAATGTTAATACATTATCTATAAACCATGAATGGTATTAAAATAACGAATTCGTATTCAAACATATCATAAAACCTAAAATACAATATATATGATTTTTTTCATAATGAATCAACTTCAAACAAGTGAAAAATCCATCAAAAATTGTTGACATGGATAAAATTAAAACTATTTGATAGAAATATCACATTGTATTTATTAAAATCATTTAAATGTCACATAATTTAAAAAGGAAATCATTTAAAGACATTTTTGAATCAATGGGTCCCATTCCACTTTGAAACATTGAAAATAATTAACATTATAAAACAATAATGTCCATATAAATAAATCAATAATTTTTTTTTGAAAACATGGACAATAATTAAAATGATTTACAAAAATAAATATTAAAAAAATTTAAAATGATGATATAGTTTAATATACCCTTACATTAAAATATAAAATATTCATTTTGAATACATTATTACTAAATATGGACATTTATGATATATATGTCCCACTAAATACTTACTCATAAATAATCTCGGATAATAATGAAATTGAGAAATTAACACTTACCTTGTAATTATCCATAGTATATGGTATGTTAAGCACCTTTATAATAGTTTAAACATTGTTATTAAATTATAAAAAACTATATACATAAATATTATATCATATATGATCTTATAATATTTCTTTTGTTAAAAATAGTTCAGTATTTTCACCGTTTCTGTTGTTAACTGATTCGTTTTCCATTATATTTATTGTTACATAAGCCATGTTTGTTATGAATAGGATGTATTTGATTCATATAAAGAATTATATTATATCCTTATACATTATTTCTAATCATAAAATTAAAATTATTCTTGAATAATTATGATGGGGAAAGAATCTCAACGCGTTCGTGTAGACGGTAATCCGTATGTACGCACGAGTGACATTATCATTATATTGAGGGTGAAATAATATGTAATTGGATATTATTTCATATATACAGAATCATTAAAATGTTATATTTAATATTTAAATCAGTTATAATCATTATTATACCCATCCAAATAATGAAGTCTTTTAATAATAAACTACACCATGACGTGGAGATAGTAAGTCATACGTACACACGTATGGTGAATTTTTCATTTATAGGATGGATTGAATAACAAATATGGTTGAACCATATTTATATGGCATAATTGTATTTAAGAGTTAATGTATTTATTATTTTGTTATGGAAAAAATAATAATCAGGAAGTGGAAAAATAAAACAACTTGAAAGAGGGTGGTGAAATTATCACATGTTCTTCGGGCATTTCCTTTTGAGTTGGCCTAAAGGGCTCCTTATGTTGGATTTCTGATCAAATTAAGGACACTAGGATTATATGAGGGTTGTTGGGAGGATATTGTGGAAGGGTATGTCCGAGAAAAATGGATTTGGAGGTGTGAATTTCATAGAAAGCAAAGTTCCCTTTTATAAGAGGTGTGAGGGGCACCTGAAGAAAAGCCTGAAATAATTTTTTATTATAAATTTATTTATCAATTTCTAAGGGATCCATTTTGATTTATTTAAAATCTACGATGGTTATGGTACTAAATAGTTTTATGCAACATGTTTTTTAAAATTTTAGGTCACCATATTAACCTTATCATTTAGATTTTACTGTTAGGTAAATGATTTAACTTTTACCGTGTCTTCGAGTATTCTTACCCTATATGATTAATAAACTAACACTAAACATACAAGAGAACATAAATTGGTTCATAAATGACATATATAATATTATTTAAGACTTTTGGACTAAACCTTTATGTTTAGGAATATTATATCATCCAGTAATATATTATTTGTTTTAAAAACTAATTTATGTCAATTTTGACACTATTTGGTATTTAGTTTTTGTGATAGTCTTAAAAAACATATCACTTCAAAAAAATTTAATAAACCCTCCAATGACATATTAACCATGAAATTAAGTGTAATTCATCATAAGTCTCAATTTACATTTATTTTGATATTTATAATATCAATTATTTTAATATTTCATTAATAAGGTAATTACTGCATCATCATTATGTCATTAACAAATGAAAGTATATTATTTACAAAAATTATAAATAAAATAAAATTATGTTGTAAATATTTTTAGTGTTCTAATGAAAAATTATAGTTGATTTTATCTTATGAATAAAACTATATTAAAAATTGGTTCGTTAATAAACACTGAATTTTACACTTTTAACTCTTCTTTAAATAAAATAACAATTAAGGTCCTAATCAAATATAAGTGGACCTAAAGGACAATATTTTATTATTAACTTTTCTTTGGGTCAAATTAAACATATCCAATAGAATTAGGACAAAGTTGACTGTAATGATAATATCCTTTTTACATGTAATTAAAATATTTACTTTCAACCGTGGTAAATAAAAGTCAAAAGTGACCATTCACAAAAAAAAATATTTTTATCCTATTGAACCACATATTACATACTGATTTCAATCATGTATCTAGGATTTTTTAAATTTAACTCAATGAGATGGTAAAATTAATTTTTCATGCAAATTTCTAAATTCTCATAGAAGGTGGGTAAAGGATGGTAAAATGTTCAGAAAAATTATACATCTAATTTTTTTATAATATTAATCCAATGAATTACATTGAACATATATAATTATTATATATATATTTTGACGTAAAATAAATTTTAATAAAATAAATAATTATTTAAATAAAAATTTAGTTTTAAACAATATCGTAATGTTTTTCACTATTTATAAAAAATTGAATGTTTTCAGAAAAATACCAAAAAATCAAAGTAAGATAATTTTGATATTAATAATTTTAAAATGAATTTTTCTTTAACATGTGAATAATATATAAGTATCATTAATTAATTTAATATTAATTCCCTTTGTCAAAACCAAAAATAGGGTTTTTAAAAAGTAAAAACCCTCAAAATATTAACAAGTGTTTATTTCAAATTTTATTGTGAAATTACATATAATTACCTAAATTGTATTACATGATAAAAATATAATCTAATTATAAATCCAAACCATTCAAATACATTATTTAAATTATTTTGATTTAAATGGTTGTTTTCAATTAAAATTTAATATTTTTACTATTCATAAAAATATGAATGTTATTAGAAAAGAATATAAAATTAATACAAACTAAATATTTATGTCCCGATTGTAAAAAAGAATTTTATTTCATTAAATTGTGTCTATAAAAGTGTCAAATATTTTTTTTAATAAGGATTCTCCATTAAATAGGTGGTATAATTTTATTTTTTGAAAAACACATCTTTTATCTGAAAAATTGTATTTGTCCTTATATTATGTCTAAGAAACACAAAATATGAATTATAAATTTATATTGAGAATATAAAATTCAAAATTTAGATAATACTATTCATATCTTATTTTTGAATGGTGAGTTTGGTAAGTCGTGGTGCGCTCGAACTCAGGGTTGCGTGTAGCGGAAGTTGTTGAATTTCATTGAAAAGATAATATACTATGAATATGTGGTTATTAAAATATACATATAATATATTTATTAAACAATTATTCATTTTTAATTATATTATCATATATACCTTTTGACCATCCTATCCATTGGAAAATGATAACATCTCTCTTGTAAACAAGTGAATTATCGCCTCCATGAAGCTGTGCGAATCTTTTTTTACTTTTATATTTTAGAGGATCGTAATAAGAATAGATTTAATGACTAATTATGATATATGTGAAATAAAAATTATTATATAATTTTAATATGTTATTTAAAATTCTTTTTTTAATCCGATTAGAAAATAGAAACATCCTTCTTACGTACGTACGACCTACCATCATTACAAACGATGTAATTAATTTTCTATATTTAAATTTTATTGATTACTATGAATAAATATAAATTGAATAAATATGATATATATATATATAATGGATAAAATTAATCATATTATCAAACAATAATCATAATTAATGGACCAAAAATACCCATCCAAATCATATATAAATAAATGGGGCAATTGTTACCCAAAACATGGGTTTAATAAGGAAATGTAGATAGATGGGTAATATGGTTATGGAATATAAATATAATGAACATAAATTTATATTTCATGAGGTTCTAATGTATATGAATAAATTTAATAATTATGGAAAGAAATTTCAAATCTCTCTTTTATTTTAGGGAGATCTATGCTATATTAACCATTCATTTATTTTTTGTGGTGTATATACTAACACATTGAGATTTTATACAATTAATATCATTATTATTGTGATATATAATGTTTCATTTTATGTTAATATTTAATGGGGCTTATGATTCAAATGTTTCCAAAGTACTATGGTGTTATCATATCACTATTATTTCTATGGGACTCATTTCTTATACATTCATTATTTATTTTATACAGAATATATATTACATATTAATTAATTTTAAGATTATTATCATGAAATTATTGTATATATATATTAATATATTTTTAATTATTTAATGGGTATAAAATTTATGATGATAAAAATGTGGTAATGGAATTATGTTATAATCTCATTATTTATTAAGCTTGTTTATGAATAAGATTCTGATGATGAAATGCTTTGGTCTCTATCTCAAGAAACTAATAAATTTTATTATACTATATTTATTTATGTAGAATAGATATTTTCATTTAATTTACATTTTTTAGGAACTAAATATACAAAAATAATTTTTTTGGAAATAATATATTATTTCTCTCTTTGGTCAAAATTCATTTTTATTTTGTGTCCATGATTTCTAAAAATGTTTTAAATAAATTTTTTAGTATTATAAAATTATTGTTTAAAGAAATTTATAAACATGATTTACATTTTGAAAAATATTTTAAAAGTAATATTCTATTAATTTTCTTAATGATGTATTTATTTTTTTTACTGAAAATATTCAAGGAAATATTATACTAACATGTACAGAATGAAAAAAAAAATTCCAACCTAATGAATAGTCAGTTATTTGAAGCTTACATTACATTTTTAAGGTTTCTCTTTAAATACTAATTTTTACATAATATTAGTTAAATTTTCTATTTTTATTGATGTGAATTAAAAATGGAAAGGTTATATTCCTCATGATTTTTTTAATAATATTTTTGGGGAATTTATATTCATTAATGACAATAATCAATGGGGATTATTATGTTTTAATTGGGATATTATTCTATGGTAAAGTCAATATTCATTATCATGGTGATTATTTATTATTATTATTATTATTATGGTATATTAATTAAATCCATTTTTATCTCACAGATTATATTTTGATGAAATGTTTCTTAATAATCATTTTTTCATGGGATATGATTTGATAAATATTTTATGATCTTATGTCACCTATATATATGTCTTATTTTATGGGTGGGAACCATATCTCCCCCCATTTTATTATATAATTATCATTGTTCTGTGATAAAAATGGTAACACCGGAGGTAATCCCATTCCTGATATAGGATGGTATATGGGAAGTTATCCCAAGCTTGAAAAAGAGGGAACACAATAGGTTATCAAAATTATTAATCAATTACATCGGTGGTTATCTAGAGCCATACATTTTATGAATATCGTGGTGTGTATAAATAAAATAAGGTTTTATATTCCTATCTATAAGACACAAATCTATGTCTTTTTCAAATGTAATTATCTCATGGATTATGTACTTTGATTCCATTATGATCCATATATTATGAACATCCCAAATTTGTTAAATAAATCATGTTTATGATATGTAATATCAAGGGTAGGGATTTCCAATGTTAATCTCATTATATGATATCCTTATTATAGTGATATGTTGACATCTCTATTTTTTACCCTTTTTAATATAAATTCTCACCATTTCTTATATTTCTTTTCCATAGGTTGTGAAGTAAGTTATTATGAATGATATGTCTTAAAAAGTGATAGTTAGAAATAACTAAGTGTGAGATGATGTAGTTAACCTAGAAAATATGAGTCTATGTATCTCTTAATCCAAATAAACTAGACCTATATGATTACAATTGGATGCCTTATGTTTTTTTAGGAATTTTCACATACATGGATGTGATACATTTTTATGAAATATATGGATCTATCTAGGTAAATTTTGAATCAATCCCTGTGAATGAAAAATATGAATAAATATCATTGAAATATATTAGTAAATAAATAATCATTATAGAATTTTTCAAAGGGGTGGAAAATAAACCATGTAAAATAAACTATATGTATATGTGGAACATGTCTCATTGATGTGGAAATGAGATAAAATTACCGCAACTTTAAGTCCAACATCCTTCATATACAGTCTTAACCTCTTTTATATTATATTTAAATATATTATTCATATTTAAAATAACCATTTAGATAGTTATTTTACCATATAATATTCAATTATAATATTTTATAACTCGTTTATAATAATAATTTATTGAAATTATTTCATGGGTGTTAGTTATTCTGTTTTTCATGTATGATTTGATTACATGGTTCTAGTCCTGTAACATTGGTCACAGTTTAATAATCTATAGAATCATAATAAAAAATACTTATCTTTTTTATTAATTATAGAAAATTATATGACCCTATATATTAGGAGGTGTTGAATAATTAATTTCATCTCTTTTTAGAGATGGTAGTCCATACATATGCAGTCATTATGTTTTCATTTTTTAATGGATATCATGAAAGATAGGTAAATATAAATTATAAATTTTATAATAATTATTATATCATATTTGTTCATCAAATATATCCTTATTACCATCCATTTAACATGTAAATGATAGATGAATCACCTCGCTTCATGGAGGGGGTAGTCCACGCATACACATAAATGACATTATCATTTTCCAACAAGTGAAAGAGTTAGAAGGCAGATGATATCATATATTTTCAAAAGAATAATTATTTAATTAATATCATTGATAAAAATTAAATAAATCATAAAAATAAAACATGAAGGGTGGTTATGAAATACTAGATACATCACTCTATAGAGGCGGTAGTCTGCACGTACGCACAAGCGATTATTTTATTTCCAATTGAATACAAAATATGATATATAAGTGTTGATTGACTAACATAATAAAATTTAAATATATTTTATATAATTATGTTAATATATAAGTATGGTTAGGATGTAATGTAATATATATAAGAATATATAAAATTTCAAAACCAAGATAAGAGATATATCTCTTCTTTGAAAGTACATTAGATTACAACTTAATCTTTATTGAGATTATCTTAGTTAAATAAAACAATATAAAGGGAGTTGTTAATGATTATATGATGGTATTTTTATACTTACATGATGATCTATGTGTCACACATAGTGTGATAATGATTTAAAATTTGGTTTTATTTTATAAGTGAGGTGGGTGGGAATCTTATAATCAAATGAAATATTAATGTATGATATGTCTTTAAGAATTGTATAAGTGATAAAAATTAAATTATATTGTAAAAAATGAGTATAATTCCATAAAAAATTAATCTAATATAATTTAAACCTGTTAATTTGGAGTTTGAACCCTCATCATTTGGTTTAACCCTTTAATTAAACCTATTAAACCTTAATAGGGTTAACAAAAGTTTAAATTCATAAAGTTCATGAATGTAATTTTAAGATATCCCAGTTAAAAATAAACATAATATTAATATTAAGATTAAAATATTATCATCTATTTGAGTTATTATTGTTTTTTCGTATTTTCTAATGATTTACAAATAAATTTTTAATTAATATATAGCATTTAAAGAATATTTCACGATTACTAAAAAACATTGTAAATAAATGCATCAAGAAAATAATAAAATTATAATCATAAAAAATTAAAAATACAAAATAATTTATCATTAACTGTAATTATTTTTATTAATATTATTCAACCAGAAAATCTTAATTATATTATTTCAAAAATCTTTTACTTGATTTTTCTACACCTTTCAACAGGCACTACATCTGGGTTACATAAGCATTCTATGTAATTATACCATCACTAAAAAACTTAATATCATAGAAATATATTATTAAAAAATATATAATTATTTAAAACCATGAATACAATCTTTAAGCTTCAAGGAAAACATAATACATATATTAAAATAAATAGAGTCACATTTTTATTTTATTCATTATTTAAAGTAATTTAAATGTAATAATCAAAGGGAAATGGAACCAAAATTTAATGTATTCGAATATGGGATGGTATTGGACCAAATAAACTCATATTATAAATTAAAGGGATGTGTTATAGTTATATTTAATTATTAATCCATATAATTAGCCTCATTTTTTCAATTTTTCCATTTACCATGGTTATTATTTTTTTACAATGTTTACTACTCATTACTAAAAAATTGAAAATGAAAAAATATAAATATTTAAACCAATTAATTATAAAAATGGAATTAATTTTTAAATAATAATTTACTAGAACAATAAGAAAATAATTTTTTATAAGTACTCAAAATGCATTGAATATAGTTTTTAGTAAGATACCTTTTAAACATAAAAATGATTTTACCAAAAACTAAACTATATTATTGATTTTTATGGAAAAAATTGGAATATTATTTTCAAAAAATGTGACATATATATCTTCAAATAAAATATAATATATAATATATATTTTTAATTAAATGAAAATCAATGGTATTATTCGCTAATATAATTATTTTCACTATTCATCTGTAAATTCTTTTTAGAATAACTTATAAGACATATAAATAAAATAATTTTTATTTTATGATTAAAAAAATAATATTAATTTTGTGAAATAAAATTTCTAAAATAATTAAAATAATTTATAATTACCAATCTATAATTATTTAAAACCCAGTTTTTTAATAAAAGGTTTTTTATGCATCAAATGAAATTATTATTGTTATTATACTATTAAGAAATTAGATTAAGGTTAAATTTTACCATTTAATTCATTATTAATAGTCCCCAAATCCAACCCAATAGTTAAAATATATAGTTCATATGGTTTTTTTTCTTATTCATACTCCCCAACCCAAAGTATTGGTTGTATGTGACATATTTAAATATTATTTTTTTAATTCATTTGCGACTGGGTTTTCATATTTTGTATGATGTCAAATATTGTCTTATTTTAAAAAATATATAATCTAAAATTTCAAGTTATTACACTATCCCATCCATATCAACATTGCATCATCATAATTTTAATACTTCTTTTCTAAACAAAAAAATGTAATATAATAAGAAAATCAGATCTAGAATTTATCATGATATTTACTTGCTATATTATAAAGATTATGACTTTTATTCATGCCCATATATATAACCCATACATTGAAATAAGTTTCTAAAATTTTTTCTGGGAAGATGATTGTAACATTATACATTTGACTTAATATAATTATCATCATTTTTGTTGAGTTTAAGAATTTTCATTACCATTAGGATTGAAAATAATATAATATTTACTTACTTGATTTCCTCAAATTCTATAAGCATGATTTCATAATTTTATGTTTATTATCATAGTCATGATAAATTTATCATACCTAAAGAACTATAAATACATTATATTTACCATAATATCCCTAAAATGATGGTAATTTATTCAATCCTATCAATAACACAAATGGTTATGACAAAGTAAATTAATTACTAAAATAAAAAAAACTCATCAAATATGTTTGAATAAATATGAAACTTTAAAATATGAATGTTTTGATAAATTATTTTTTATTTTATCCCTAAATAAACATTATTAGTTTTTCATTCACATACACAAATATAAATAATTCCAAATCACATATTCAAAAAAATATTTTTCCCAAATAACCTAAATTAGCACGATAGGACGTTTAAAAAAATATAGTAAACTTTATAGAGAATAATGTTATCATAAAACATAAAAAATTAAATGGAATCCATAAATTATTTTAAATATATCATATTTTCATAAAAATCAATTTTCATGGTGATTGATACCAATCTACAAATGGTTCCAAAATTATGATTTTTAAATTTTTTTCAAAAAAACAAAATATTATTACAAAAATAGTTCAATATTTTCTCTTAATAGACATAAAAAATTATCATTGATATATACTAATGCATCATAATCATATAATATATGAATTTAATATAATTTCCATAAATAAAAATAATTAATTGACATATTTATCTATAATGGATACTATATGTTTTATTTTAGTTTTAGAAATATCAATCGATATTCTATCCATAGTAATAGTATTTTTAAGAAAATATATATCCTCAAATCAAAATTCACACTTACTAATGTTCACATATGAAATATTTTTATATAAAATATTCATGTATGATTGTCATGTGATTTTAGTTTTCATAATAATCCTTTAAATGTTTCAATATTTCATCAATAAACACCACAAAAGAAATGTTACTGTCATTCTTTGTTCATGTGTAATTCATTTCAAAATTCACTATTTACATACAGTTAGGGCACCGAAAATTAGAATTAATTTCCTTACATTAGAAATTATGATCAAGATAATATTATTATCCAAATTTGCAAAAAAAGTAACATTCATTTTAGGCGTTTACCCATGTTCTTATTTCCATACTCTTAGACATGTATGGTGTTGAATATTTTTACATTTATGTTCATTATTTACTAAACATATTGAAAACATCATTTTTATCTTATTACATCGGTGAGTAAGATTATTTAGGTTTAATTTATAATTTATAAATGAAAATAGATTTTCAGACATATTTAGAGGATCCTCAACCTCATATTCTTATTTATTTGGTTTCTCCATACATGCAAGGATGTTAATCCTCAATTGAGTAAATTTTACTAATAAGCCCATGATATTTTCTATACAAAGATATTTTTTATTTTCATGATCAAAATTTTATCCATATAATTACCAGTCATTTTTATTCTTTTCCGTCCCCTATAAATCATCTCTAATTTGGGTAACTCAATTATTAATCCAAGATTAATGATGAATATTGGTCTATCGAATAAAAATCCCTAATTAATTCTCAAATACTATATTGGATTATCATATTGTTAATGCTTTCTATATTAATCTATTATATAGTTCCAATGGATACTATGAAAAATTCACTTATACCAATTGAAGTATCCCTAACTCTAGTACCGTAGAAAAGACGCTTTTTTATTACATTCTATATGATAAAAGGAATCACATTACCAAATATTAAAAAAAAATTAGTAGTCTTTCAAACAAATTACATACATGATTTTCATATTATAATGGAAATAAAAAAACATAGCATCAATAAATTTCATATATCATTGAATTTCATTGAAAGAATATTTTTCACATTCTACGTAAAGGAAATCCAAATAATGGGTGAGCTCAAATGATTTTTAAGGGTTATGTATAGTGGAACCTCTCATAACTAAATATGGAAAAAAAATATAGAATTGTTTTTAAATAAAATGAATGTTTTAAAATAAATAACTTTTTCATGAATTTAATCCATGGATAATATCAATTAAAAATTACATGTATAATAATGACAGTATTTGAAATAAAGAAAATTTATAATGTAATAAATTCATGATATTATCATTAAGGACACTAAAAATAAATATATTTATTATTTAGAGGCCGCTTAACCATGATATTTTATATAAATAGTTCAGGAACACACAAAATACCCAACTATTATGATATGATCGAATATATGCATCAAATAAATCCAACCAATTTTTCATATGAGACCAGTAAATGCACTGAGGGCATATCCATAAATAGGCCCCAACTATAACATATATATTTATAATACATTCCTAATATTTTTAATCAATAATATATTACATAATCAATATTATTTATCAATAAATAAATATTCATGTTGAATCAAGAATATAGAAAATCAATATTTCCCTAGTAAATAAAATTAAATTCATAAAAAGAATCCTTCAACTAATACTATATATAGAAATTGTATACAGTTATTAAAATATAAAATTATTGGAAATGATACTATTTAAATCCATAATACTAAATATATTATTATGTTGAAGAAAATAATTTCTAATTAAATGATAGAGATTGATATGGAATGTGATCATGGAAATGTTATTGACCATAATACCCTAAATCCAAAAAAGGATAAATAATAATGTCAATTCATCATAGCTTAACCCATGCAAAATAAACAAGTTTCATAATTATTTCAATAACATATAATATTAATAAATATTAATAAATGACATGGATAATAATATGATATCATTAAAATAACATTCATAAGTTCATTATATATAACGAAAATACCATTTTCATTAGATATGTGTTGATTTTAAAAAATTCTAGGATAGAGAAATATTTTCATTCAAAAAAATAGAATCATTAAATATTTTTTCAAGGAAAATAATGATCATGACAGTGAGAAATTTAATTTATTTAGTAAAAATAAAAAACATTCCTCATAATTTTTTTAAAAGTAATATAAGTACCTCAATCAAAAAAATATTTGATCACTCATTTTAACATTTTTAAAATAAGGTGAAATTTTGTTGATAATTTCACTATGTACTAATTTTATTAGAGAAAATAATATAATTGATATCATTTTATATGTTATGGAAATCGTTGAAAATGTCTGTTAGCTAAAGTGTAAATAAAATTGACTTCCTAGAAACATGTTTCTTGATGATTTTTAGCATTGAATGTGGAAAAAATTAATGAATACATGGATAAAATAAAAATAAATAGTAATAAAAAATATATTTTTATGGATAATAAAACACAAATTAATTTTTACAATATTATAAATATAAACAATATAAAGTCAAAATGAAAATGTGAAATATATCTTTACTAGTTTTGTAATATCTGAATCAAAACCCATTAACAGAGAAAAAATGAATAAAAAGCTGTAAACAAAATTACTAAAAAGTAATTATTGATATATATTGTCAATGTGGTAGTATGTACATCCTGTAAAATCAATCAGCTGCATAATAAAAACATCACTCATTGATGTGTAAATGAGGGAGAAACCATATATACCTCTAGTCCAAAATGCTTCATATCCACGATTAATAATCATTATTATAAATTAATAATTATTATAAATATACAAAAATCTATATTAATTTTTATCATAACACATATTATTTAGTTATTCTATTTCAGTATCTGTTAATTATAAAATATTTATTTACGCCATCATCTCAACTATTAATCTTATTGTTTTTCATTTATATTCATGTTTGACAGTTCTAGTACTTGCACCACGGTCATGGTTTAATACTCATTATAATCACAGTAATAAAATAATTATAAAATTAATTAATTATATAAACTATTATATCCCACCATATATTTTTTTGGTGAAAAATGAATTTCATCACATTATGGTAATAATAATTCATATGCATGAATGATTAATGTTTACACATTTCTATAGATGAAAAAGCAATTATAATAATAATTCCCCTATAGATATTAATTATTGTATAATTTATATTCATTTAATATATCCTTTTTATCATCCTTGTGTCATGTAAATAAAAAAGAATCACAAAGCTATGTATAGGCGGTTGTCCACATGTATGAATTTGTGTGATTATCACATTCCAAAAGGTGACATGATAATAAGGTAGATAATATATTATATTTACCAAATAATAACTATGTAATTTAAATAATATATAAAAATTAAATAAATAATAATAACCCACCATTAATTTTTCTGAAGAAAATGAAATAAATTTCATTGAGGAGGTGGAAGTCTGTACATGCTCAAGAGTGATGCTTAATTTACCATTGGATAGAAGTAGAGATGAATAATTTTTTTATAATCATAATAAAATTAATATATATTTATATATATAAGATATTTTTAATTATATCATTATGATTATGAAATAATTTAATGAGTTTTAAAAATAAAAATAATAATAGAACTCAGTTATGAGTTATATATCTTATTTAGAAATAATCTTTTGGATTACACATTAAGAAATAATAGGATGGAATTATTGGAATAAAAATATAATTAAAAAGTGTATAATAAATCTAGGAATGTATTTTATTGTCTGAACTATGTGTATCATGAAGTGTTATAAAGAGGTGATAAGTGGTTCTCTTTTAAAATTGAGATTGGCGTAAATACAGTAAATACTTAAAATAATAATATATAATCGGTGTCAATGTAGCCACCGTACATAAAAAACCCCCATATCAATTTTTTAGTTGTTATATTGGTAAATAATCAACGGTTCTATCTATGTAGTATTTAAATGTTTAACAATTTTGAAAACTACATATTTTAATGTCTTTCCTATTACATTGGAAGTTAAAAATAAATCATGAAAATCATTCTTGTATCATTAAAAATCATTCAATTATTCCTTTATAATTTACAAGGAAAAGAAAAATATAAAGGGTATGATAAAATACTATTTAAAGGTTATGTATATTAGATTTTAGTAAATTCACATAATTTATAATTAATATTAATGATTGGATAATCAAAAAACATTTCATTTTAAAAAACAAGAGTTCAATATACATCCTTGAAGAAAATAAACATTGAAATCACCAAGATAGTGAAGACTAAATAATAATTAAATTTAAATATATAAATACATGTATTCAGGATATTACCATAAATAATTTATCTAATATTTCATGAATATTACAATCATGTATCTATCCATGACCCTTTCATTGTATGGGTAGGTATACACCACTTACCAAACTATTGTATCCAACTATTTTGTCTCAAGAGACTTCTTGTTACATTAACATTATATCAATTATGGGAACCCACCCATTACATTCACATCATGTTAATTTCTAAAATATTTCATTATTAATGCAATTCATTCTTTGAATTAATTATAAATAAATGATTATCCATATATAATAAAAAATAGAGAATATTTCCCTAGTGAATAAAATAACATTCTTAAAAATATTACCTCAATTGATACAAAATATATAAATGGTATATAGTTAATTCAATATAATATTAGTGTAAATGAAAACATGTAGATCTATTATACATGAAACATTGATGTAGAGAAGAAAACAATGTCTAATAAATAATAGACACTCATAGGGAATGTGAGCATGAGAAAGTTAATGACTACAAAACCATGAATCAATGAAAGATTAAATAAAGACATCAATTCATCATAAATGAATGTATTTTCCATTGAACCTTGGAGTTTTTCAATATAAATTAAATTAGACACAAAATATTAAAAATAAAATCCTTATAATTTTTTTAAAATTAATATATTAATGACTTTATAAATTCATTTCATTTGTTTTTAAAAATAATATACTTTTTTCTTTGATAAAACATCAAATAAGAATTCATCTAATATTGAGAAATTTATTTTTCATTGAAAATATATATAGAAACATATAATAGAAAATCCATTTAAAATAATGGCACGACGGTGGATAAATTAATTATTCTCTTACATGATAAAAATATATATCTTTTTCAAAATTTTATAAAAAATAAATATGCTTCATTATTTAGAAAGGTTTTAAAAATATTTTTTTAATAATTTATAAATAATATAATATATGTTTAAAAATGAATACTAATAAAAAATTAATTATAAATAATAATATTCATGAAATATTACAAAAACATTGACGTACAAAATAATAATGGAAGGAAAACACTAAAAAAACTATTTTTAAGACTTTTACATGAAACTAACAAATTGATTCTTAGAAAAATAAAATAAATTCAAAAATCATGTAAATCCCCAAAAAAACAGTTGTATAATAAAATATATTTTGTTTAATATTATAGGAACATATATTTTCCGAATATAAAATTTTAAATTAGACAATCCAGAAATAAAATGAGATCGTACCAAAAATCCCTTACTACATTGGTAGCCTTGCAATCGAAATTTCTTAAATAAAAAAATTAGATAAAAAACATTTTTTACCTTGATTAAAGATTATTTGGTATTTAAACATTCAATGTGGTAGTATGTACAATGTGGAAAAGATATTATCTGTATAATTTAAAATCATTCAACCTTAAATTGAAATGAGATGAAAATACCATTCTCTCTAGAACAACTTACTTTGTGTGCCCTCTTATAATCTTATATGAGAAATTTATTTTTTTTATAGTTAAATAATAGATCAATATAAAGAGTTATTATTTCATATATGGTTTAATTATAACATTTTTCACTAATTTATTATTAATTCAATATTATCTTCCTTTTCCTCGGTCTTAATAGTTCCTTTTTTCAAACAAGTTTTAGTTCTGTAATTCATTTCCATTAATCTTAGTCAAGGATTCATAATATATGGAAAAAAAATCATTAAATAATTATTATTTATATATTTAAAATATATTTTTATAATCTATCATAAAATGATAATATGAAAAACTAATCAGATCTCTTTATAGAGGTGGTTGACCACACGTACACACAAAGGATGTTATCATTTTCCAAAAGATGGATGAGTAATATGGTAATTAATTTATCTTATTTATAGAACAATAATAATATTATAAATATCATGTATATTAATTATGTTTCATAGTTATATTCATATATGATATTTTGTGATGTAATATAAACCACATCATTATGTGATGATGGTAGTTAGTACATATTTACAAGAGGTGATTTTGTTTTCCCTTTGGTGGGAAAAGAGATGAATAAAGGTTTTTTACATCAACATAATAAAATATATGGTAATTTAAAATAATTATTATAGTATATAAACTTGTTTAAGACATAATTTAAGGATGTATATAATGAAATCAAATGAAATAACTTGGTTAGGAGTCATAACTCTTCTTTGGAATTCTCCATTATCTTACACATTAATCCTTCATTTAATGGTATTAGGGAAATAACAAAAGATAAAATATGTTGGAATGGAATATAGGAAGTTATTTATGTTTATATATTTTGACCTAACTGGATCAATGTTTCTGAATATGGGTGGAAATACAGTTCCCTTTTATTGGAGAGGTAGGAGGATGACTTATAATTACATTAAATATAAACATATAATATGTAATTAACTATTGTAAAATGGATTAAACCTGAATTATACTCTAATATAGTGAGTATAATGAAAAAATATAATCAATATAAATATTTTAGACAATATTAGATATCACTATAAATTTTATCTTTTTCTTTAACCGTCTTGTTAGATCTGTTTATCCTTAACCACTATAACATAACATTCATTGTCTAAGAGTCCTGAATGTAAAATTAATAATTATAAATTGCCGATAACTGATCCAAGAATTATATTATGTACTTTTTCCCACACATGAGAATCATGATATTATTTCTGTAACGTTATAATCATTTTTATATTTTTTTTAAAGATTATATACCATTTAAGGCCCTTTGCATGACTATTAACATATCATTACATTAAAAGAATAAATATAAAAATGAATTAAAATATTATATATTTAAAAATCAATTAAACAATATAATTTTCTATGAAATTATTGGTTATACAAAATTTGAACAAAGTCTATTACTGTTAATATTTTTAAATTCATATATTTAATTTACCTAACTCTTTAATAATCGATGTATCATCATTGATTAAGCGTTCAAGGAAATTATAATATTTATAAAAATTAAATCAAAATTAATACAATAAAAAATTATGTATTAATATATAAAATAACCATTTAAATAGTTGAATATATTTTTTTATCCCGATGAAAATATATTAGACATATTAACATAAAATAGTGACATTTATAATATTTATTAACTGAAAATAATTTGAAGGTCATAATTAAAAGAAAGTGGATCCATAATGTCATATTTAAAATTTTGGGTTATTTATATTATAATAACTCTTATTAAATAGATTTTTTTTTTATTTTGAGACTTTATCCCATAGTTGTAACCTTACTTAACCTAATTTACCCATTACCTTGATTATAAAATTTTATAATTGTGACTATATATTATAAATAAAAATAAAAATAAATTATTTTATAATTTTGGACATATTAATTATAAATATGATATAAAATTTTCAATATGATGTTAGTATAATTTTCAATAATTTATTTAAATATATGTAATTAAAATTTAGTGAAAACTACTTTTAGGAAAAAAAAATTGAATAAAAAAATGTACTTATACCAAATAATACAATGTTTATTCCCAGTGAATTAAATTTATTATGTATAATAATAGAATTTTTTTAAAACAAATTGAAAAATATCATGGGACTTTTGAATTATTTAATTTAAATAAAAAATTCATAGTTTTGAAAACATCAACATTTTTTACAATTCACTAAAAAATAAATACTTCCAAAAAATATAAATACATCATATAATGCTGGTTAGAACATGATTATGTTAAAATTTATTATTTGTTTTGAAAATAACAATTATAAAATTGGATGAAATTTGTAATAATATCCACTCATAAAATTAGATAACAAACAATTTTTAAGAAAATTTAATTTTAAAGAATAAATTGCCTTTATTCTTATAACATGAACAATAATCATAAAAAATTAAATGTTAATTACTTTAGTAGAATATATTTAATATAATTATATTATTATTATAATTTATCAATATTAATTAATTTAATATATTATGATTGAAATACATTTCACACATAAAATATTTTTATGAACAATATCTCTTTCTCCTTAAAAATATTTTTTTTTCATTTTCAACCATTTAATTATCAATGTATGATTGATTATTTATTTTATTGGGAAAATATTTCTAAATAAATTTCATCATATTATTATTCATTTTCATACCTCAAACCGAATGGATATGTAATTATAGTCATATATCAGTAATAGTATGTCATAACCCCTTTAAGATGGGTTTTTTTGTGGAGTATAAAATTTAATATAGTGTTATTTTAAAAGAAAATAATAACTAAAATATCATGGTATTATATTCTACTATCCTTATAGTAATTTCATCCCCTTAATTTTAATCATTCTTTTCTAAAATGAATATATAATAACATAGTAATAAAATCAGACATAAATTGTATCATTATCGTTAATTTCTAGGTTATGAATAAGAAATATATTTTACATATACATATATTAGAATTATTCATTGAAATGTGTTTTTGAAAATGTTCCTTGGTAGTTGATTGGTACTTTCTACCTAATAATTGATATATTTAACTTTAGTTTTCTTATTTTTTTTAAAATTATTTTTTCCATTGGGATATAAAACATGATTGAATTTACCTATATGATTTCATCACATACTATTAGAGTTATTTCATCTATTAATGAGAATAATGATGATTATGATGAATTTTTCTTTCTTTAATCATTAAAACATACTTGTAATCAACAATTTCATATTTAATATGATAAAAATATATTCCTCTTATCAAAAACTAAATGGGTTTGCTGAAAATAATAAGAAAACAACTTTATAAAATTTAGTCTATAAAATATTAATTTCAACCAAATATCAATTCAAAACACCTCAAATATTATTGATTAAATTTTAACCTATGAATCAAAATTTTTTGATCACTTATTCATTTAAAATCATCTTTTTTTATCAAAAATAAACCTTTATCATCCATAAATGTATATACCCTTATTCTATATCTGATAATATGATTTCTCATAAATAAACAAATATAAAATGCATTTATAATTACCAAGGATGACCTTATAATATCATATAATAAATTTAAAGTTCAACTATATAATATCCCAAAAATATTTTCTTAAATTCACTTTTCAAAATGATTGATTTCATTCAATATATTTATCCAAATATAAAATTTGTAAATTTTTCAGGAAAACAGATTATTTATATTAAAATCCTTTGGTGATTTATTTTAATCCTTATATCAAACTACCATACCTGAAATTACATCATAATTCCATGATTTTGTTTAAAATTAAATGGGGAAATTTTGAGACAAGGCGCCAAGAAGGTGTGAAATTAGGAGGCCCTGAGTTCTTGGAATGATCCGTCAAAAAAAACATTTATGTTTTAAATAGAGTGTTTGAGAGGGATTCTAGAAAAGGTGGAATAACAATTAAATGGTTACCCTATTTGGAATTACGAGGGCACAGTTGCATTTTCAATGACATGTTTACCCAAGGTGTGACTTATGTTTCATCGGCGTAGGCCTCTAGTGAGAAAAGTTAAAAATGGGGAAACTGTAAATAAAATAAATATCTATTATTATATTATTTTTCAAATACTTATAACTCATGAACGGTGACTTGAAATGAAAATATTAGACCACCGTGGAGCTCATGTGGGTCTGCTTCCCTTAGGAAGATCCTAACATCGACAAGCGCAAGGAATATGTGAAATTGTTTTCTTAGGATTTGACCGTAAATAAAATAATTATTATAAAATTTATTTATTTTTGAATCCTCAAAACTCAAAACGGTAACTCTTTTTTAAAGTAGGAGACCATTGTCGACTTTGTAATGAACTGTTATCATCATACAAGACTTAACCTCGACTAGTGCGGGTTAAGGGTGAAAGATTCTTTTTGAGATTTTTTATGAATATTAAAATGGCTCGCATTCATGGTTTGTGAAAAATCATAATGGGTTCCCATATTGATTATAAGATGTCATCGTTGCGTCCGGAACGATGACATTACCTATGAATAGACTGAACAATAACTCGGGTGGTTGAGTGAAAAAGTTAATTTTCAGTTGTTTTGTGAAAATTAACATAAACTTAAAAAGTTTATATTATTCAAAAATTGTTTTTCCACAACACAATGTTGAGTCTATAGTTACATTGCATAAATGAAACAATATAACTATTGTCTAACTAAACTATTACAGATATGTTGTTTAATAAATAAAACAGCATAATGACGCGATGACTTATTGTAACAGAAACATTTCATTATATTTCTATTTTAATGGGAAGACGGGGTTCGAAAAAATATATGTATATCTATAATTATCCTATTTAACAATGAGGTAATTCTCTCAAATGACGAATGCTGATGAGTCAGGAAAGGTGGTGACAACACCATGGAGAACAGATATGGGGCCGATGAATGACGAACACTAATGGATTTGAATGGATCGTGAACCCTACAGACAGATCTCCATTATTTTTGAGCCTTCCCTCTGATCAAAGATTCTCTGGGTAAAGGTTTACTTTTTGAAATTTAAATTCACCATTATTCATTCTAAAATAATGAACATAGATTAACCGTAGAATAAGTTGACTCATGGATCTCTTGTTCTTATAGGAGGGTGCTTATACTTGGGTTTTCATTGTGGATACCTTGTTGTTATAATCATGAAGCTCTTCCTTGTTTTAAACTGTAATGCGGAGGGCGTGGGCTGACACGATGAAGGACTAACACCCTATGCCTTGTGCATTATTAATGGATGAACCTCTATGTTGATAGCGAAGCAGTTTTGATACCATAACAGATAAGGCGGCACCACATGGGGGATAACGGTGTAGATGGAACAACGAATGCAGAAACGAAGAGAAACATGTGGTCCAAAAAAGGAACTGCTGGAGCACTGACATCAGTGCTGGCGACTGCGGGCAAGTTGTGGCACGCTGAAGAGGGTGCTACAACTAGCTTAGGTCATAACATTGTGGCTGGAGCCACTGGTAGTGAGACAATTGCCGGAAGATAGAGACACGACCACCCAACCATGAAAGTTGGGGCATACCATGTAGTGTGGGCCATACAAACCAATGGCACGAGGTCCAAAACCATGTGTGGGTCCCCATGTGCGACTGGATTATCCAGACACAACATGCAAAAATTGGACGCCACATGGATTCCAGGCCGGAGGGGATCGTCATGCTGGGTGAGCTTGGCCGGAAGGGCCTGAACAGCGTCATTGAGTGGATTTTAATGAATTTAGCCAGCCCACTATTGTGGGTCGGGGTGGAGGAATAACAACAGGTAATTGGTGGTCTGGGATAGGAACAAACCAGCCCACCAGTTGTGGGTTGGGCTCGATGGAATCGGGTCACTGGGCAACCTTGCGGGCTAGGCACCCGACCGAACCGGGCTGGGTCCATCATGGGCCAATGACCTGGCCAGACCAAGTTGGATCATACATAAAATGGGTCTGGTCGGGATGGTCGAATCAGGCCAGGGAATGTAGGTCCCCCTGGCTAGGTTGGTTTGGGCGGTCCGACTGGGACAGACAAGGCCGGGGCACAACCAACCCATGATTGTCAAAATTTCAATATCATTCGGGTCGGTCGTTCGATTGATGATTTTTTTTATGGAATTGTAAACCTAAAGGAGATGAGAATATTTTGGGAGAGTCTATGAATGCTTCCATTGATGGTGGAATTCGACAAAATACATGATGAGATGTTTCTCCCAGAATTAAGAACACTACATGTAGGAACCCTACGACTGAATGAGATATAAAAACTACTGACAAGAGACCCTATTTGGATCCGGAATGATGACCCAGTGGGAAGTGGATCTTTTTGCCTCGGTAGTCCCACAGTGGCGAGAATCTTTGTGCAACCTTGGGGACCTGTGGTACTCATCAGCGATGAATACCTCAGTACAATGATAAATATATGGAGGAGCTATGTGTGACCTGGGTGGCCCACAGGGGGGACAAGCTATGTGTGACCCAATATACCCATGTACTATTTAGTTATGAGTAGAAAATAAGTCCAATGATAGTGGTATGCGGCTCTATGTAACCCAGTAGGACAACGTTGTGGAGTGACTATGTATGCACCAACATACCCATAGTACTTATAAGGGAGGATTACCTCAACATCCCAAGTTGTTCAGTGATATTACTGATGGTATTATTTTTCATACTATTGATTATATCATGTGTGATCTTTGTTACTTCATATAAGGCCCCATCCTTAAACCTTACTTAATCATGAGTTATTACAAGATTACAAATTGAGGATGTTTTCAGGTTTAGAGTTTTAGAGAATTAGACCATAAAACATGCATTACATCCCACATTTAAACAATGCTGTTACAATAAAATATAGTATTCATTTTTTCCATCAATGGAAGAATGTTGAAAATAAAACATGGATTATTTCTTGACACTTACTTGACACTATCATCTTATCATGTACCTTTCCTTGACCAGTGAAAAACATTTCAAAAACTTGGGATGAGAATAAAAATCTCAGTAAGGTTTATAAAAATATGGAATGGAAACATGAGTTCATATATACATAAGAATTAAATCATACATTACCCATTAAACAAAGGCACTTTAATATACCTCATCAAATCATGAATAAATCATAGAAATCATAAGACATAAAGGCAACTTGAGGAATTCATAACATTCTTATGTAGGGAGTAACCGTCTTTCTTAAGTTTGGAATACTTATCATAGTATATTCCCAAAATCTCTTTAGTGAAACATTAATGTTTCACTCCTTCACGTTACCCAAAGAATTGGAGAGCTATATTGGGCTCACCCGCCCATAGTTTATCACAGAACCACCCGTCTTCATAACAATGCCCAAGAACCATAACATAATCGTATCACATAAAACATGAATAAAGGAAACATAGAATTTCCACATTTCAATCACAAGATATCAATACAACACATTGATATAATAAAAACATTATGAAAACCATTTTCAATTCCAAAATAAAATAAAAGAAAAACATGGTATTTATTTTTCATTTAAAAAATGGTATGGCTTGTAGAGGAAGCCGAAACTCAAATAATGGTCACGGTGGTGGAGAAGACATTTTCTCCTCATATGTATGACAAAAACATTCCCTTTTGTCGTTTAGTAAAACACTTTGTATAAAAAATATTCCTTTTGTATAAACGTAAAAGTCAAAGGGGTTTATACACTTTATAAAAGAATGTTGTGTATTAAACAAAATATGCCTCAATGATAGGAGATTAAGAGGAAGTCCCATACAAAGATAATTTTTAAATAAAATAGTTCTATTATGTGTATTCACTATATGAACACATAAATAAAGTATAAATACAATATATGACATAATAATAACATGAAATAATTTGAAAGTAGTTTATTAACCCAAAGAACTGAAATTGGGTTAAGAAGTTCCCTTACCTCGGGTCCGACTTGACTCGATCATTCCTTAACCTCTTGAATAATAATCTTGATTTAATTTATACTTGCTTAAGAAACTTTTTCAAGTTGATTATTCATTTTATATCATTTATTACCATGTTATGAACAATATGTAATTATTTAAGTTAATAATAGTCGTTTTTTCGATATTTGGTACTTAAGTCAAAAGTGAACTTCTTATATTTACATGTTTTTCACGTAGTAAAATATAAATTATATCAAGAATTATATTCATGATATAGATTCCCTATATTTTATATATATCCAGTATATAAATGCATTTATAATATTACGTAATCATTTAGAGTTAAGAAATGAAATGCACCGTTCATGGAGACGGTAAGCCGTACGTACGTATGAACGCTACTTTCATTTCTATTTCAAATTTTATGGAATGGAATCATAATGATATAAAGGTTTAATATAATTACAGTATAATATAATATATAATATCATTAAGTCTATCATTTATACATACCACATATGGTATTAATGAATCAAATCACTTTGAGGGGGTGGTAGTCCGCAATTCCTAAAATGAAGATATCACGTTTTCCTATAATGGAAACCATAAAGTTATGCCCTAAATGAAAAATACAGAAGCTCAAGTAAAACATAAACATATTATATATCATATATAAATATAGTGACATATTAATGTCCACCTTTGACAGTGTTAGAAGAATATTGAACAATCATCATTTTGTGAGTCAGAAATTCGCCATCCACAGAAACAGTATGCTCATTAACCATTAGATGAAGGTGTGTGTAAGTGTAGCTCAAATAATTCTTATAAAAACATCCTAGTATATTGAGGATACATGTTTTGTTACAAAATAAATTAATAAAAAGAGTTTATGTGGTTGGAGAAGCAAAATAAAACATAATAACACAAGAGAAAACACTACCTTTAAAACGGGTAAATCTTTTTCATTTGAGCTCAAGGGATTTCTTGGGAAGACTTATTGCCAAAGGGAGGCCTCTAAGAGTAAGAGAGGGATGCGTAGAGACAAAATGGGTAGGGTTTGGCGAGCCAAAGGCTTGAGAGGTGAGGGTAAGTAGGTAGAGGTGGGGGCCTTTTATAAGATGAGAGGAGGGGCACTCTTGAAAAGTTACAAAATGTTACTTTATTTTCAAATGAGTTTTGGATTTTAAAGGTCCCACATTGATGTATTTAGAGGATAAGGTGATAAGGGTTTGAAATATACTCATCCAATAGGTCTTTTACAAGTTTAGGTCTTATATTTTACATTAACTTTTTATTTTATTTAAATCATTAAATAATGAGGTAATCGCTGCATCATCATGATGTCATAAATAATTTAATTTATTTAATGTATAAAAATTATAAAAAAACAACTATGATGTACGAAATATTTTTATCTTTCCAATTTTTATTTATAGTCCCAGATATCATTTATGTAGACAAAATTAAAAATGATTTACTCCGGTGATACATTTTTTGTAATATTTAACTTTGTTTAAAAATAAAATGATAAAAAGTCACTTTCACACAAAAGTGATTCCACGGGGTCCCCCTGTTTGGCGCAAGGCATCCCATGGTCGGACATGAGACAACCAGTAGCATTACGACACATGTTTTGGTCATTTATTATTATTATGATATTATTTTATTATCATTAACTACCTGATTACTCATTAATCAAGA
The DNA here is from genome assembly GCA_963277665.1 of Viscum album. NCBI lineage: Eukaryota > Viridiplantae > Streptophyta > Magnoliopsida > Santalales > Viscaceae > Viscum > Viscum album. Next base: position 962,963,711 of record OY728163.1, on the reverse strand, counting down.
TAATTAAAGATAATTACAGTCGTCACTATTCAAAAAGTCCAAAAACAAAAGAGTCTTAATTAAATAATTTGTACCATATGATTCCAAATATGGAATCCATTTTACCAAATTCCAAACATAGAAATTGAAATAATTAATTTAAATATAATTCCCGTTGTCAAAACAAATAGCTGGCTTTTTGAAACAATATCTATGAAAAGATTGGCATTAATTTATGCCCAAATCTAATGTGAAATTAATCCCAATGACCACCATTGGATTACATCGTAAAAATATATTGTATTTGAAATTTAAAATCAATTAAAAAGATTATCCATCCATATAATTAAATTATATTAAAAAGACGTTTTGATGTAAAATGCAGCATTTTTCACTATTCATTAAAAAATGAACATTGTCAGAAAAATACCAAAAAAATTTCCCATATAAATTTCAATGTCCCAATAATAAAGAATAAGTTTATTTTAAAAAATAGAGATTATAAAATTGTCAAAATTTTGATTTAAAAATCATTTTCCATCAAAAGGCAGTAAAAAAATCTTTTAAAAATATTAGTGTATTCCATGCTTAAGATTGGATTTATTCTCATTTTAAGCCTCTAAAACACTTTCTAATTCATAAATAGACATAGATAAAAATATCTACTATTCATTTAATACTTGGGATGTTACATCCTTACCCCCTTTTGAAAAGTGCATCCCCACAATTTATTTACTTATCGAATATGTGGGGGTATTAATCCCTCATTGCATTTTCAGATTCCCATGTTGCCTCTTCAATAATGTGGTTTTTCCACAAAACCATTACCTGATGAATCAACTTATTCCGTAACACTTGCTCCCTATGGTCTAGAATCTGGACCAGTTGTTCCTCATAAGATAGGTTCTCTTCCAGCTGAACTACCTCTGGAATCAAAACATGAGATGGATCTGGCATATACTTTCTCAACATCGAAACATGAAAAACATTGTGTACCTGAGATCAACTCAAAGGTAAAGCCACTCGGTAAGAAACCAATCCAAATCTCTCTAGAATTTCATATGTTCCAATGAAACTTGGACTCATATTTCCTTTCTTACCAAATCGCATCACACTTTTCCATGGTGAGACTTTGAGAAAAAAATGATCACCTACCTGAAAAGAGAGATCCTTCCTCCTGTCGTCTGCATAACTCTTCTGCTTGATCTGAGCCGTTCTCAATTGTTTCTGTATCAGCTGAAGATTTTTTTCCAACTCTTCTACCAATTCTTGTCCCCTCAGCTTCCTTTCACCCACTTTATCCCAAAAAGATGGAGTTCGACACCGCTTCACATATAGTGCCTCAAATGGAGCCATCTGTATACTGGAATGAAAATTCTTATTATAAGAAATCTCAACCAAAGAAAGATGTTGGTCCAAAATTCCCTGATAATCCATTTAAAAAGAACATAGCATATCCTCCAATATCTGAATCATTCTTTCTGACTACCCATATAATTTCGGATGAAAAGATGTTCTAAAATTTAATTGTGTACCAAATGACTTTTGAAGGCCCTTACAAAAGTTAGAAATAAACCTGGGATCACTGTCAGATACAATGGATAGAGGAACTCCATGAAACCTAACTATATTTTTATGGTACAATCGAGATAGTTGATTTAGAGAGAAAGTATCTCGAATATGAAGGAAATGGGAAGATTTAGTCAAGCGATCAACAATAACCCATATTGCATTTTTACCTCGAGATGACTTCGGTAATCCCACAACAAAGTCCATGGATATATTCTACCATTTTTACTTAGGCATTGGTAATGGATGAAAAATCCCTTTTGGTAACTTCCGCTCTGCTTTTACCTATTGACAAGTCAAACACTTCACAGTAAAATCAGCAATATCCATTTTCATTCCATCCCACCAGTAATACTCCTGATTATCTCTATACATCTTAGTACTGCCAGGAGGAACTGCAAAAGGAGAACTATGAGCCTCACAAAACAACTCTCTCTTCAACTGTGAATCACAAGGAACACGCAATCTCTTCCCAAATCTCAAAACACAATCATTATCAATGTTGAATTTAGGCAACTTACGTTTCTAAACCAGCTCTACCTTTTTCTGCAACTCACTGTCTTGCTTCTATTCTTGCTTAATTATTCCTGATAGAGAAGATTTCACTGATACATGAAACAAAATTGAAGGAAATACTGCACCAACAACTTCTATGCCAATGTTTATCAAATCCTTAACCAAAGGGTCACGTTCCAAACACAACATTGTTAATGAAGCATTACTTTTTCGGCTCAAGGCATTAACCGCTTTATTTGATTTTACAGGATGGTAATGAATTTTACTATCATAATACTTGATTAATTCAAGCCATCTCCTCTGTCTCATGTTCAATTATTTCTGAGTGAATATATACTTCAAACTTTTGTGATCGGTATATATTTCACAATTTACTCCAAACAAATGATGCCTCCAAATTTTTAAAGTAAAAAAACAGCAGCTACTTCTAAATCATGAGTAGGGTAATTTACCTCATGAGTTTTCAACTGACGTGAAGCATAAGAAATAACCTGATCATTATACATTAAGATGCAACCAAGTCCTTTCAATTAATCATCACTGTAGATAACAAACACACCATTCCTGGAAGGTAGTGCCAAAACTGGAGCATTCACCCATCTTCTTTTCAATTCCTGAAAGAAATCATCACATTATTTTGTCCAAATAAACTTAACACCCTTCTGAGTAAGCTTAGTCATTAGACTAGATAACCTTGAAAAAATTTCAAAAATGCTTCAGTAGTAACCTTCCAAGCCAAGAAAACTACGAATCTCGGTTACATTTATGGGTCTTGTCCATTCTTCCACGACCTCTATTTTTGAAGTATCAATAGTTATTCCATATTTAGAAACAATATGACCAAGGAAAGAAATTAGTTTCAACCAAAAATCACACTTTCTGAATTTCCCATACAATTTATTTTCTTTTAAGTTCTGTAAAATAACCCTTAAATTTATTTCATTCTCCTCTTTACTTTTTGAAAACACAAAAATATCATCAATAAAAACAACCAACATTTTTCACCTGGGTCTACTGAGCCATCCCTACAACAAACTGTTTAGTTCTGATTCTGACCATCTCTGGATAATGATTTGAAAGGTCATTTCCCAATGTATGCCTTCCCAGAAAATCTGTTCTTGTTTCCTCTATGAAAACCCATTCTTAACATAGAAATATCTTAGGAGAAGCAACATGGTAATCTTCAAATGATATACCATTTAAATTTGACCATAAAAAATATTTTTGGATAATAATTTAATTAGAATTCTAACTCCTAAAGTTATTTAAACCGACCTCTGATACCAACTATAAGGCCCCAGCCATAAACCTTACTTAATCTTGAGTTATTACAAGATTACACATTGAGGATATTTTAAGGTTTATAGTTTTAGAAAATTAAACCATAAAACATGCATTACATCCCACATTTAAACAATGTGGTTACAATAAAATATAGTATTCATGTTTCCCATCAATGGAAACGTATTGAAAAGAAAACATGGATTCTTTATTGACACTTTCATCTTATCATGTACCTTTCCCTTGACCTGGGAAAAACATTTCAAAAACATGGGATGACCATAAAAAGATCAGTAAGGGTTATAAAAATATGGAAAGGAAACATGAGTTCATATATACATAAGAATGAAATCATACATTACTCATAAAATATAGAAACATTAACATACCTCATCAAATCATGAATAAATCGTAGAAATCAAAAGACATGAAGGCAACTTGAGGCATTCAAAACATTCTTACGTAGGGAGTAACCCTCTTTGTTACGTTTAGAATACTCATCACAGTATATTCCCCAAATCTATTCGGATAAACCTTATCGTTTCACTCCTTTACGTTACCAAATGCATTTGAGAGCTATATCGGGCTCACCCGCCCTTAGTTTATCACAGAACCACCCGTCTTCATAACAATGCCGAAGAACCATGACATAATCCTATCACATAAAACATGCATAAAGGAAACATACCATTTCCACATGTCAATCACAAGATATCAATACAACACATTGATATAATAAAAACATTATGAAAACAATTTTCAATACCAAAATAAAACAAAAGTAAAACATATTATTTATTTTTCATTTAAAAAAAAGGTATGGCTTGTAGAGGAAGCCTGAACACAAATAATGGTCACAGCGGCAGAGAAGTCATTATCGCTGCATATTTATGAAAAAAACATTCCCTATTGTCGTTTAGTAAAACACATCGTATAAAAAATATTCCTTTTGGATGAAAGTAAAAGACAAAGGGGTTTATACACCATAAAAAAGAAATTTGTGTATAAAAAAAATATGCCTCAATGAAAGGAGATTGAGACGAAGTCCCATACAAAGATAATTTTTTAAATAAAATAGATCTATTATGTGTATTCACTATATGAACACATAAAAATGTATAAATACAAGATAGGACATAATAATATCATGACATAATTTTAAAGTAGTAGATTAACCCAAATAACGGAAATTGGGTTAAGAAGTTCCCTTACCTCAGGTCCGACTTGACTCGATCGTTCTTTAACCTCTTAAATAATAAACATGAGTTAATTTATACTTGCATAAGAACATTTTTCAAGTTCATTATTCCTTTTATATCACTTACTACCATGTTATTAACACTATGTAATTATTTAAGTTAATAACGGTCGTTTTGTCGATATTTGGTACATGAGTAAAAAATTGAACTTCTTATATTTACAAGTTGTTCACGTAGTCAAATATCCATTATCTCAAGAATGATATTCATGATTTAGATTCCATATATTTCATATATATCCATTATATACATGCATTTATAATATTACATAATCATTTAGAGGTAAGAAATGAAATGCACCGTTCATGGAGACGGTAAGCCGTACGTACACATGAACACTACTTTCATTTCTATTTCATATTTTATGGAATGGAATCATAATGATATAAAGGTATAATATAATTCCAGTATAATATCATATATAATATCATTAAATATATCCTTTATATGTACCACATATGGTATTAACGAATCAAATCACTTTGAGGGGGTGGTAGTCCGGACATCCTAAAATGAAGATATCACGTTTGCCCATAATGGAAACCATAAATGTATTCCATAAATGAGAAATACAGAAGATTAAGTAAACTATAAACATATTATATATCATATATAAATATAGTGACATCTTAATTGCCACCTTTGATGGTGTTAGAAGAATATTAAACAATCATCGTTTCGTGAGGCAGAAATTCGCCATCCACGGAAACAGTATTCCCTTTAACCAATAGATGAATGTGTGTGTAAGTGTAGCTCGAAGAATACTAATAAAAACATCCTAGTATATTCAAAATACTTGTGTTGTTAGAAAAGAAATGAATAAAAAGAGTTTATGGGGTTAGAGAACCAAAATAAAACATAAGAACATAAGAGAAAACACTACCTTTAAAAAGGGTAAATCTTTTTGATTTGAGCTCAAAGGCTTCCTTGGGAAGACTTCATCCCAAAGTGAGGCTTCTAGAAATAAGAGAGGGATGTGGAGAGACAAAATGGTCAGGGTTTGGCAGTGAAAAATGCTTGAGAGGTGTGGTTAAGGAGGTAGAGGTGGGAGCCTTTTATAAGAGGAGAAGAGGGGCACTCTTGGAAAGTTACAAAATGTTACTTTATTTTCAAATGAGTTTCGGATTTTAAAGGTCCCAAATTGATGTATTTCGAGGATAATTTGATAAGGGTTCGAAATATACTAATCCGAATGGTATTTGACAAGTGTAGTTTTTAGATGTTAAACTATCTTTTTATTTTATTTAAATCGTTAAATAATGAGGTAATTGTTGCATCATCATGATGTCGTAAATAATTTATTTTATTTAATGTCTAAAAATTATAAAACAAATACTATGATGTTTTAAATCTTTTTATATTTCCAATTACTATTTATCGTCCATGAGATCATTTATGTAGACAAAATTAATAATTTTTTACTCAGGTGATACATTCTTTGTTATATTTATCTTTCTTTAAAAATAAAAAGATAATAAGTCACTTTCAAACAGAATTGATTCCATGGGGTCCCCATGTTTGGTACAAGGATTCTCATGCTCGGCCATGAGACAACCAGTAGAACTAGGACACCTGTTGTGGTCATTTTCTATTATTATGATATTATTTTATTATCCTTGACTACCCGATTACTCATTAATCAAGATAATTAATGATAATTTCAGTCGTTACTATTCATAATGTCCAAAAACAAAAGAGTATTAATTAAATAATTTGTACCTTATGATTCAAAATATGGAATCCATTTTACCAAATTCCAAACATAGAAATTTCAATAATTAATTTAAATATTATTCAAGTTGTCAAAACAAATAGCGGGTTTTTTGAAACAATATCTATGAAAAGTATGGCATTAGTTTGTGCCCAATTCTAAAGTGAAATTAATCCCAATGACCACCATTGGATTACATGGTAAAAATATATTCTATTTTCACTTTAAAAACAATTAAAATGATAATCTAATCATATAATTAAATTAGATGAAAAAGCAGTTTTGATGTAAAATGTAGTATTTTTCACTATTCATTAAAAAATGAACATTGTTAGAAAAATACCAAAAAAATTATCCCATGTAAATTTCAATGTCCCAATAATTAAGAATATGTTTATTTTGACAAATATAGATTATAAAATTGTCAAAAGTTTTATTTAAAAATGGTTTTCCATCAAAAGGCTGTAAAACAATCTTTTAAAAATATTAGTGTATTTCATGCTTAAGATTGGATTTATTCTCATATTAAGCCTCTAAAAAAATTTCTAATTCATAAATAGACATCGATAGAAATATCTATTTTTCATTACTTACTTGGGATGTTACATCCTTCCCCCTTTTGAAAATTGAGTCCCCGTAATTTATTTACTTATCGAATAAGTCGGGGTATTAATCCCTCATTGCATTTTCAGATTCCAATGTTGCCTCTTTAATCATGTGGTTTTTACACAAAACCATTACATGATGAATCACCTTATCCCATAACACTTGCTCCCTGTGGTCTAGAATCTGGACCAGTTGTTCCTCATAAGATAGTTTCTCTTCCAGCTGAACTACCTCTGGACTCAAAACATGATATGGATCTGGCATATACGTTCTCAACATCGAAACATGAAAAACATTGTGTACCTGAGATAAACTCGGAAGTAAAGCCACTCGGTAAGAAACTGATCCAACTCTCTCTAGAATTTCATATGGTCCAACGAACCTTGGACACAACATTCTATTTTTACCAAATCACATCACACTTTTCCATGGTGAGTCTTTGAGAAAAAAATGATCACCTACCTCAAAAGAGAGATCCTTCCTCCTGTTGTCTACATAACACTTCTTCCTGCTCTGAGCTGTTCTCATGTGTTTCTGTATCAGCTGAACATTTTTTTCCAACTCTTCTACCAATTCTGGTCCCATCAGCTTCCTTTCTCCCACATCATCCCAAAAATCTGGAGTTCGACACCGCTTCCCATATAATACATCAAATGGAGCCATCTGTATACTGGAATGAAAACTGTTACTATATGAAAACTCAACCAAAGAATGATGTTGGTCCCAACTTCCCTGATAATCCATCGAACAAGAACGTAGCATATCCTCCACTATCGGAATCATTCTTTCTGACTTCCCATCTAATTGCGGATGAAAAGCTGTACTAAAATTTAATTCAGTACCCAATGACTTTTGAAGGCCCTTCCAAAAAGTAGAAGTAAACCTGGAATCACGATCGGATACAATGGATAGAGGAACTCCAGGAAACTTGACTATATATTTAAGGTAGAACCGAGATAGATGATCTAGAGAGAAAGTATCTCGAATAGGAAGAAAATGAGGAGATTTCGTTAAGCGATCAATAATAACCCAGATTACATTATTACCTCGAGATGTCTTCGGTAATCCCACAACAAAGTCAATAGATATATTCTCCCATTTCCACTCTGGAACTGTTAAAGGCTGAAGCATCCCTTTCAGTAACTTCCACTCTGCTTTTACCTGTTGACAAGTCAAACACATCACAGTAAAATCAGCAATATCCCTTTTTATTCTGTCCCACCTCTAATACACCCGAATATATCTATACATCTTAGTACTGCCAAGATGAACTGAAAACTGAGAACTATGAGCCTCACATAACAACTCTCTCTTCAACTTTGAATCAAAAGGCACACACAATCTCTTCCCAAATCTCAAAACATAATCATTATGAATTTTGAATTCAGGAAACTTACCTTTCTAAACAAACTCTACCTTTTTCTGCAACTCACTGTCTTGCTTCTGTGCTTGCTTAATTCTGTCTGATAGAGAAGATTTCACTGATACCTGAAACAAAGCAGAAGGAAATCCTGCACCAACAACTTCTATGCCAATGTTCATCAAATCCTTAACAAAAGGATCATGTTCCAAACACAACATTGTTAACGAAGCATTACTTTTTCGATTCAAAGCATCAGCCACTATATTTTCTTTTCCCGGATGGTAATGAATTGTACAATCATAATCCTTGATTAATTCTAGCCTTCTCCTCTGTCTCATGTTCAATTCTTTCTGAGTTAATATATACTTTAAACTTTTGTGATCGGTATATATTTCACACTTTACTCCATAAAAATGATGCCTTCAAATTTTTAAAGCAAAAACAATACCAGCTAATTCCAAATCATGTGTAGTGTAATTTACCTCATGAGTTTTCAACTAACGTGAAGCATAAGCAATTACCTGATCATTATACATTAGGACGCAACCAAGTCATTTCAATGAAGCATCACTGTAGATAATAAACTCACCATTCCTAGAAGGTAGTTCCAAAACTGGAGCGTTCACCAATCTTCTTTTCAATTCCTAAAAACAATCATCACATTCTTTTGTCCAGATAAACATAACACCCATCTGATTTAGCTTAGTCATTGGACTAGATAACAATGAAAATTTTTCAACAAACCTTAAGTAGTAACCTGCCAAACCAAGAAAACTACGAATCTTGGTTACATTTTTGGGTCATGGCCATTCCTCCACAACCTCTATTTTTGAAGGATCAACAGTTATTCCATCTTTAGAAACAATATAAGCAAGGAATGAAATTTTTGGAAACCAAAACTCACACTTTCTTAATTTTCCATACAATTTATTTTCTTTTATGGTTTGCAAAATAAATCTTAAATGTCTTTTATGCTCTTTTTTACTTTTAGAAAACACCAAAATATCATCAATAAAAACAACAAACATTTTTCACCTGAGTCAACGGAGCCATCCCTGCAACAAACTGTTTAGTTATGATTCTAACCATCTCAGGATAAGGATTTGAAAGGTCATTTCCCTCTATATGCCTTCCCAGAAAATCTTTTCTATTTCCTCTAGGAAAACCCATTCTTAACACAGAAATATCTTAGGAGAAGCAACATGGTAATCTTCAAATGCTATACCATTTAAATTTGACAATAAAAAAATATTCTTGGATAATAATTTAATTAGAATTATAAATCCTAAAGTTATCTATACCGACCTCTGATACCAACAATATGGCCCCAACCTTAAACCTTAAATAATCTTGTGTTATTACAAGATTACACATTGAGGATCTTTTCAGGTTTAGTGTTTTAGATAATTAGACCATAAAACATGCATTACATCCCACATTTAAACAATGTGGTTACAATAAAAGATAGTATTCATCTTTCCCATCAACGAAAACATATTGAAAATAAAACATGGATTATTTCTTGACACTTATTTGACATTATCATCTTATCATGTACCTTTCCCTTGACCTGTGAAAAACATTTCAAAACCATGGGATGAGCATAAAAAGCTCAGTAAGGGTTATAAAAATATGGAAAGCAAACATGAGTTCATATATAAATAAGAATGAAATCATACATAACCCATAAAACATAGGCACTTTAACATATCTCATCAAATCATGAATAAATCATAGAAATCATAAGACATAAAGGCAACTTGAGGCATTCAAAACATTCTTACGTAGGGAGTAACCCTCTTGGTTACGTTTGGAATACCCATCACAGTATATTACCTAAATCTCTCCGGAAAAACCTTAACATTTAAATCCTTCGCATTACCCAAAGAATTGGAGAGCTATATTGGGCTCACCCGCCCATAGTTTATCACGGAACCACCCGTCTTCATAACAATGCCCAAGAACCATAACATAATCGTATCACATAAAACATGCATAAAAGAAACATAAAATTTCCACATTTCAATCACAAGATATCAATAAAACACATTGATATAATAAAAACATTATGAAAACCATTTTCAATACCAAAATAAAAGAAAAGTAAAACATGGTATTTATTTTTCATTTAAAAAAAGGTATGGCTTGTAGAGGATGCCAGAACTCAAATAATGGTCACGGCGGCGGAGAAGTCATCATCGCCGCATATGTAAGACAAAAACATTCCCTTTTGTCGTTTAGTAAAATGATTCATATAAAAGAGATTCCTTATGGATGAAAGTAAAATTCAAAGGGGTTTATAGACCATATATAAGAAATTTGTGTATAAAACAAAATATGCCTCAATGAAAGGAGATTGAGACGAAGTCCCATACAAAGATCATTTTTTAAATAAATTAGATCTATTATGTGTATTCAATGTATGAACACATAAAGAAAGTATAAATAAAAGATAGGACATAATAATATAATGACATAATTTGAAATTATTAGATTAACCCAAAGAACGGAAATTGGGTTAAGAAGTTCCCTTACCTCAGGTCCGACTTGACTCGATCGTTCTTTAACCTCCTGAATAAAAAACTTGAGTTAATTTATACGTGCTTAAGAAACTTTGTCAAGTTCATTATTCCTTTTATATCACTTATTACGATTTTATGATCACTATGTAATTATTTAAGTTAATAACGGTTGTTTTGTCGATATTTGGTACTTGAGTCGAAAGTGAACTTCTTATATTTACAAGTAGTTCACTTATTCAAATATACATTATCTCAAGAATGACATTCATGATGTAGATGCCATATATTTCATATATATCCAGTATATACATGCATTTATAATATTACATAATCATTTAGAGGTAAGAAATGAAATGCACCGTTCATGGAGACGGTAAGTCGTACGTACGCATAAACGCTACATTTATTTCTATTTAATATTTCATGGAATGGAATCAAAATTATATAAAGGTATAATATAATTCCAGTATAATATCATATATAATATCATTAAATATATCCATTATATGTACCACATGTGGTATTAACGAATCAAATCACATTAAGGGGGCGGTTGTACGCACATCCTAAAATGAAGATATCGTGTTTGCCCATAATGGAAACCATAAAGGTATGAAATAAATGAAAAATACAGAAGCTTACAAAAAACATAAACATATTATATATCATATATAAATATAGTGACATATTAATGGCCACCTTTGAAGGTGTTAGAAGAATATTGAACAATCATAGTTTCGTGAGGCAGAAATTCGTCATCCACGGAAACAATATGCTCTTTAACCATTCGATGAAGGTGTGTGTATGTGTAGCTCGAATCCTTCTTAAAACAACATACTAGTATATTTAGGATACTTTTTTTGTTACAAAATAAATTATTAAAAAGAGTTTATGGGGTTAGAGAAGCAAAATAAAATATAAGAACACAAGAGAAAACACTACCTTTAAAACAAGTAAATCTTTTTTGATATGAGCTCAAAAGCTTCCTTGGGAAGACTTCTTCCCAAAGTGAGGCTTCTAGGAGTACTATAGGGATTTTGAGAGACAAAATGGGCAGGGTTTGGCTGAGACAAAGGCTTTATAGGTGTGGGTAAGGAGGTAGAGGTGGGGGCCTTTTATAAGAGGAGAGGAGGGGCACTCTTCGAAAGTTACAAAATGTTACTTTATTTTAAAATGAGTTTCTGATTTTAAAGGTCCCAAATAAGTTTTTTTTCGAGGATAATGTGATAAGGGTTCGAAATATACTCATCCAATAGGTCTTTGACAGGTTTAGGTCTTTTATTTTACGTTAATTTTTATTTTATTTATATCGTTAAATAATGAGGTAATCGATACATCATCATGATGTCATAAATAATTTAATTTATTTAATGTCTAAAAATTATAAAACAAATACTATGATGTAGGAAATATTTTTATCTATCCTATGATAATTTATAGTCCAAGATATCATTTATTTAGACAAAATTAAAAATGTTTTACTCAGGTGATACATTCTTTGTTATATTTAACTTTCTTTAAAAATAAAAAGGTAAAAAGTTACTTTCACACAAAAGTGATTCCATGGGGTCCCCTTGTTTAAAACAAGGCATCCCATGGTCGGCCATGAGACAAAAACTAGAATTATAACACATTTTTTGGTCATTTATTATTATTATGATATTATTATATTATCCATAACTACCCGATTACTCATTAATCAAGATAATTAAAGATAATTACAGTCACTATTATTCATAATGTCCAAAAAAACAGTCTTAATTAAATAATTTTTACCTTATGATTCAAAATATGGAATCCATTTTACCAAATTACAAACATAGAAATTGGAATAATTAATTTAAATATAATTCCCATTGTCAAAACAAATAGCGGGTTTTTTGAAACAATACCTATGAAAAGTTTGGCATTAGTTTATGCCCAATTCTAAACTGAAATTAATCCCAATGACAACCATTGGATTACATTGTAAAAATATATTCTATTTGAACATTTAAAAAAATTAAAAAGATAATCTAACCATATAATTAAATTAGATGAAAAAGTAGCTTTGATGTAAAATTAACTATTCATTAAAAAATCAACATTGTCAGAAAAATACCAAAAAATGTTCCCATGTAAATTTCAATGTCCCAATCATAAAGAATATGTTTATTTTGACAAATAGAGATTATAAAATTGTCAAAATTTTTATTTAAAAATCGATTTCCATCAAAAGGCAGTAAAATAATCTTTTAAAAATATTAGTGTATTCCATTCTTAAGATTGGATTTATTCACATTTTAATCCTCTAAAACACTTTTCTAATTCATAAATAGACATAGATAAAAATATTTTTTATTCATTACTTACTTGGGATGTTACAGTTCATGATCATTCATTCTGGCTTACTTTGTCGATTGATTTGTAGTCGTTCATTATGGTTGGGGTCCATACTGAGTATTGTGTTAATCACCACATCACGGGCTTCACTTTCACGTTTCATGTAACATGAAAATTATAGACACTTCTATAGAGACCTTGGTGGTCCATGACCAATTGGTGCTCAGGAATACGGGATGGTTGGATGCATCCATGAAGACCTTGGTGGTCCGGAACTCGGTGGTGTTCAGTGAGATGAGATGGACAAAGGCTTCAATGGAGACATTGGTGGTCCGGGACATGGTGGTTCTTAGTGAGACAGGATGGACGATCATACTTCTCTAGCTACAGGTAGATACCCATCACCAACCCTCAGGTCGAGTCTCATGAGAAAGGACCATGTTTTTGTAAATTCATTGAGGTTTTGGGATTGTTTTATTAACCCTTTGTACATTCAGTTTGTGTGGTGACCTTTATAGTTGTCTTAATGATAGTTGTTGTTTACATTTTGGTAAGTTTCCACAGTTTGATCTTTATGCATGCAAACATGTTTTTAGAATAATTCCTTCCACTAATGGGATAATGCCTTCGGTGGTAGTCGTCATCCCCTGGGATTTGGGAGGCAGGCTTGGGGGAGTCACAGAACGGTCAGCATGGGATACCTTGTTATAATAAACATGAATCATAACTATATTTTCTAACAATTAACCATATATAAAAGAAAATGAAATCATTAAATTATATATTCAACCTTTGGGGATTTTCATTTATTTTAATTTTTATTATAAAAATAAATATTTTTAATCCAATAAAAAATGTTTCCTAAAAATAACATCCTGAAATTTAATTTATTCTTAGTAAATTTCAAATATAACACCATTTACAATAAAATATTAAATAAAAATTGTTAATTTATTCTCACTATCATTTTAACCCTTAGAGAATCTCAAAATTTCATTAATAAATAACCAAAAATTAATTATTTGTTAAATACATTGTTCTTGGGGAATTGGATTGTATTATAACACATCTCCGTACATTTATAGAATTTTAAATTAATATATTATTACTTTCCTTCTCATTTATGGACTTGATCTCCTTTTTTCCTAAATTCTTACAACCTCTGTTTACCTTTTTCCATTTAACCAATTGTTTCTTTCAACATTATTGATAGACGTAATATTGAATCATTTTCCTTTAATGGTCATTATCACCTGATCATTTCATTAACTCAAATTTTCACTTATTTTTAGGAAATTATGTCATGTTCAATTTATTTTTCATAAATGATGACTTTTCTTTGGGAATAATTATAAGATTATAAACTATGGATTCTATCATATTTAGATTTTCCATTCATGAAGGTATATTAATCAATACATGATTCAGTTTCTATATTATGTCCATGTTCTTATCAACTCCAAGACTCATTGTATTTACAAGCCCAACAGGGTAATCCTTATATTGAAAATATGTGTTTTTTTCACATCATTCCTCTAGGAATTATCTTTATATTGTGTCACACAATTATTTAGATCAAAATAATTATGAACATTGATCCATGGAATAAAAACACCAATGAAGATAAAAGTTCTCAACAATTACAAGGGATTATGATAAGCATTTTAACTTTTTTTTTAAATTCCATTCCTAGGGGTCATAATATACATTCTTTAATACCAAATATATAATCCCTTACCCTGGTAACCTAGATCTAATGCTTAAATATTACATTTATATAAGGTAAAAAGTATTCTAAAACATAGTATCGATCTATTTTGTAGACTAGGAATACTAGATACATTCCTAACATTAATTTTACATGTGAAATTAAAAAATATATAATGAAAAAATCATTTATACTTGATAATATTTTAATGATTCCCTTTTCAATTTATATTGGAATGAATAAAAATTTAGTTTATTTTTAGGCACTCAATATGTGTTTTATAAAATTGATGTAATAAATAGGAAATAAGGGATAATTAATATAGCTATGTATATAATCAAAACACTTTCCATTTAATAATTAACATGAGTTAGAATTATATCTATGGCTAATATCCACATTTTAATCACAAGGGTAATAAACACTAAAATCGTAAAAAAATCATAAATCCATGCATTCATGATCTTTCCATCAGGGCCTCGCAGAAGATATCACAAATTATATAATTAAGGATTTTTACAAGACACATTCATTTTATGGGTTGGAATATACAAACTACCGAAATAATTTTTCTAATATTTTTTATTTCTTGATACATATCGATGCATTGAGTTCCAATATATAATCGAACCCACCAATCACTTTCACATCTAATACATTCCTCATGTATTGAATGATAATTTCAATTAATTATCAAAATGCTTAAAAAATCAACAATTATCCATATAGAATCAATAATATAGAATTTTTTCCCAATCAATGAAAAAAAATTCATAAAAGGATTCCATTAACGGATACAATATATTGAAAT
This sequence comes from Viscum album, assembly GCA_963277665.1. NCBI lineage: Eukaryota > Viridiplantae > Streptophyta > Magnoliopsida > Santalales > Viscaceae > Viscum > Viscum album. Next base: position 962,948,064 of record OY728163.1, on the reverse strand, counting down.
TGAATGTTCTTAAGAAAATATAAAATTATTTGAGGGGATACCATATAAATCCATGATATTTAAAATATGTATACGGAAAAGAGAATAATATATAATTAAATGATATAGAGTTATATGTAATGTTATGAAGATAATTTTTATGACCAAAATACAAAGAATCAATAAATAATGAATGAAGAGAATTAAATAATTAGAAATGAGGGTTTCTGTAGTGAAACCAATCCTTCAATTTTTTTTAAATATAAATGAAAAAATTAAAAAATATCATAGGTATCATTTCATAAAAAAATAATTAAAATTTAATCTATAAATTCTTTTCATTCATTAAGAAAAAATAACCTTATATTTCATTGTATAATTACCCATGAATATTATAAATGAATCTTCAAATAAATAAACCATTATGATTGTTGGAAAAATAATTTGATCATTCATTTCACATGTTTTTTAATGGTAAAAAAATGACATATTCTAAAAACATTTAAATATATATTTTTCCTAATATATGAAAAAAGTATGGTGAAAATTTACTTTATATAATCAATTTAGAATAAAGAAAAATGTTATTGATATATTTAAAGGAACATTGATATGTAAGAAAAGGATTATTAAGGAAAATTGAAAAACATGAATTTTTAAATGAAAATCTTTTATATGTTAAAAACATACAAACTCCTAACCTATAAAAATTAAAGGGAAAAAATTAAAAATCATAATATAGATATATTATAATAATATATATAATATTCATGATATTATCATTATTTAATTTTCATTAATGAAATATAAATATAAATAATTCTAATATTAAATGACATTGTAAAAGAAATGCCTTACAAATTTGGAAAATTTTGAAAAAAAAGAACATGAAAGATAAAACATCAATAAAAATATTTAATATCATTACTAATTAGTAATGGACAATATAAAATATAAAATGGGTCATATATAAACCTTATAAATCAAATAAGGTTCCTAATTTCTACCTTTTTTCATTTAAGTGGAAATAAAATGAAATTAATCATTCCTCAAGTCCACATGCTTAGTATATGCTCTTAAACACTTGTATACAATTTATTTATTTTTTGTAAGACTATTAAATAATATTTTTCGTAGTCTTCATACTATATATATATATTAATTTTTCGGGGGTACAATTACATTTAAACACACACACACACACACCACACATAGAGGCCGAAAAGGCATGCCTTAGCTCTGTGATGGGTTAGCCCACCCATTGAGCCTTATTTATTCAGTACAGGACCCATATGCCAAGTGGGTATGAATCCTATTACATATCACATAGTAACTATGAGAATGAAATCCCATTACACGGATTTAAGGCAATGAGGGCAGGAGATCTCATTCCATGGCTCTGAAGGCCCAAAATGTTTATTAAAAGGACCTCCGGTGAATAATGTTGATACAACAAACAAACTGCCAATGTGCTACCATCACTTAAAATCCACCGTTCATGGTTTCAAATTATCTATAATATTATTAATAAATTAATATCATTTTTATACCTTAAATTCATTTTTATAGATATTCATGAATTGTGTACATGATAATGGAATTACATCGCTTTGTGGAGATGGTATTCCACACATATGTGCAAATGATATTATCATTTTCTAATGGATGAAATGGTATGAAGTTAAATAGTATATAATCTATAAAAAATATTTATATTATCATAAGTAATATATATATTCATTATTTTCATCATTTTATCCATATATGTAAGGTGTTGATAGAAAATGAACCACATTGCTACATAAGAAATGTAGTTTTTACATACGCTCAAGAAACGCATTCATATTCCATTAGGTGAAAAATGAGAACAATAAAAGTTATTATATAAATATTACAAAATAAGAGTAAATTTATGATATTTATGATATTTTATCATCATGTTTAGTATATAATTGTTTGAGCTAATAGAAGAAATAGTGTGATAGAACATGGTAATGACTTATACATCTTTTTTAAAATACGACTTTGGATTACAAATTAATCCTTCATAGGTTGAAATTAGAGAAAACATTAAGTTATATGATATCGGTAGGAATAAAAGAATTTTTTATGGATTTTACATTATATGTGATTCATAATTTTAAAAATAAGGGTGGAGATGATGTTCAATTTTTAAATTTTAGGTAGATGGATAACCAATATAGTATTGAAAAATTAATATATATTTTCTATCCATATGATGTAAAATGTAACCAAAATACCTTTTCCTTATATATATTGAGCATAAGGTATATATTTAATAAATTAATAAATTTTATACCTATTTAGGTGTCAATTTAAAACATATATTTTTCATTAACCCTCTTGTTAATCGTGTTTATCCTTAACCATTGTATTACATATTTGAATATTTAAAAGTCAAGAAATTACTTTTTAAATTATAAATTGGCACATATATTAACCATGATTTATATGATCAACATTATCAAATATATTTCATTTAAAATAATAATTTTATTGTTTTATATTTATTTTAATAAAATTCATCATTAAATACAATTTCACGTCATTTTCAAGACTATTCGCATATCTTAACTTTAACAGAATCAAGATAATAATGTAATTAATATATAAACTTCTTAAAAATAACATATACATTATATTTAACAAAAAAATTCATGTGTAAAAATAATTTACTAAAATATATTACTTTTAATGTTTTTAAAAAAACTTATTTGATTTTTCAATTACATGAACATGGATTACTTTGACATTGTGTAAAAATTCAAGGAAATTCTATTATCACTCTAAATTTAAAATAATTTAATTTGATAAATTTAATTTATCCATATTCCAAATAACCATTTATAACCATTCATATCTTCATTTTATCGAGATTATAAAGTAATTTATATATTTTAAAAAATAAATTTTTTCTTCAAACATTATAAAGGTCATAATTTAAGTAAATTAGCACTAAAAATAATTATTTTTTATATAATATTGTTTATTGTTAAATTAAAATCATATATTTAAATATCAATATAATTTGGGTTGATTTTAATAACTTATATCATATTTTTATCCTTAATTAAACAATTTAACCAATTATTGTTGGGATAGAATATTTTTATGGTTTCTATTCATTATGACTAAAAATAATGTTGACCTATTTAATAAACACGAAACTTCTCATTGAAAATATTAAATATTTTTTTAATATTTATTTCATTGGTTTTTTCGAAATTTATTTTAATAATTTCACTATTCACTCAAAATCAATTTTTTCAAAAAAATCTCAAAACATATTACTAAGACTATTATGAAATGATTACTTTCCAAAATAATAATCATTTTTAAAATTAAATTTATTAATATTTAGGAAATTAAGAAAAATATTCCTGCACAAAATCCAATAAAACCCATTTTAAAAAAAACTTATTTGTGAAGAATACAACGAAGGTATTCTCATAACATGCATAATAGCTATAATTAAATGTATATTAGTTAATTTAATTATATATATATAATATAAATATTTAATTATAATAATTTTCCAATATTAATTAATTTATTCTAATGTGATCAAAATACATTGACCAAATAAATATTGTTTTATGAAAAATATGTCTTTTACCTTCAAAGTTTATTATCTTCATTTCCAACTATTTTATAATCAATCTATAATTGATTACTCATTATATTAAAAAAATATTTCTTTAAATATTACATTATATTATATCCCTAATCAGACCCAAACAATCAATGGATAGATTTTTATGGCTTTATATAAATAATTGCATGTCATGGTTTGTTAAACAAAATGTATGTGGTGTGTGATATCAAGTAGAGTATTCTATTAAAATAAATTATAAACAAAAATAAAGTGGTGTTATATTATCACTCATATAAAAAATCTTCATAGTTTCATATAATTTTTTTTAACGATAATTGGGGAAAAAAATAATCCAATAAAATTTATACAAGTTAAATATACATTTTTAATAGTATCATTCAATTCAATCCATTTTTTTCACTATTTATCTTTAACAATGGTAAAAAAAATTAAATCCTCAATAGTAAAGTTTTTTTAAATTTTAAACTGTCACATACATATATTATTAAAGATATATTCCCCATTTTCCAATAAATTTGAGTTTTTATAGTACTTTTATTACTATTTAATAATAATTTTTATACATTAAATACAATTTTATATATTTTTTGAGTCTATTTATTAAATGTGTTATTAATGGCATTAAAAAACAAATTCAATTCATATATAAATTTCCTTAAAATATAATAATTATTTATAACTGTCAATTTCATTTATATAATACTATAATTCATCCAAAACATATTACATTTAATGTTTTTAATAACATTCCTTAATTTTTCAACTCCTTTTAACAAGAACTCTATCAGGGTTACGTTAGAATTCAAGGAAATTATTCCATCAATTAAAATTTAAAAAATATTACTATCATAAAATAATATTTTCATCATCAGTTAATCTATTTATTATAATTAATATATTTTTTCCACATAGCTGAAAAAATTAATGATTTTTAAATAATGAGGGTGAAATTTTGTATTTATTTGTTGCTTAGTGTAATATTAAATACACTCTTAAAAAAATATGTCTGAAAAATTTTAGTTATTAAAATAATTAATGAGTATGGATGAAATAAACACATAAAATAAAATAAAGGTATGTGGTAGAGTGATCATGAAGCATTAACCCATAGTTGTAACTCTCTCAGACCATTTCACCCTTTAGTGGAGTGACTAATTTTTACTATGTTTACTATACATTATGGATGATAATGAGATTGAAAAATTATATAATTTTGAACCTATTAATTATAAATATGACATAATTTATATAATATTTAATTCCTATAACTATAAAAAATCAATATTATTATAAATGTGAAAAACTCATTTAAAACATTTTAAAAAAAATTAAACTTATATATATAAATGATTTTACAAAAAAATAATGTGTATTATTGAATCTTGTGGACATAATTCAAAACATTTTAATAAATTCAATCATTTATAACATAAAATTTGATCTAACAAATAATGAAATTTTGTAATTAAAAGACAAAAATGGCAGTTCTCTTAAGTATCCATATATTCACTTTTCATCTAAAATCAATATTTCCAAAAACAAATCCAATGAATCAATATAATAAAATTTTAACATGGCAATTTAAAAAAAATATTTATATTTTTTAAAAAATTATCTAATATTTTTAATTATTTTTAATTAACATTATATAAAATTCTAGAAAACATGTTTAGAAGGAAACTGTTTTTAAATAATAAAATGATTTAATTATTTTTTTATTCTTCATAAAAGAATTAGATAAATTATGAATTAATTAAATTAATTAATTATTTTTAATAAGGAAAAATCAAATAAAATATAATTTATAATTTTATTATTTGTATTCATTCCTATTAAACCAATCGATATGTTCTAACAATCATATATATATAATATTATTTTCTTGTACATTTAAGCACGTGGTTGTGGATAATGTATTCCTTAGAATATAGTTTTTTTAAGGAAAACAAAAACATGAATAGTAGGGTATTACATTAGCTCATATATATATAAAAATAATCCCCTTTCTTTTTATTCTAGTTTTTTAAACTATTAATATCACAACATTGTAATAAAATATGATATATATTTTATCCTGAACATAAATTTCTAGGTTATGCTCAGGAAAAATATTATTAGTGAACCAAAATAAGATTTACATGTGTAAATGAATATAAGAAAATACAATTTTCTATATGTGTGTTACTTTCTAAAAATGACTCGATATATTTATCTTCAGTTTAATTGATTCTGAAAAATTCCATTACCATCGGGATATAAAACATGATAAAATTTATTTTCATAATTTCATCCCATAATATAAGCATTATTTTATCCCAAAATTCTCATCATCATGTATAGGAAAAATTTTCTATTCCTGGATCACTAAAATCAACCTTTAAATGACCATATTATCCATAAACTAAGGAAATTGTTTCCTTAAATCGAAAACCAAAATGGTTAGCACAAGGTAAATAAATATCCAATGATCAACTTAAAACACATCAAATATTTTTGAATAAATTTGAATAAAAAATAATAATTTTATTACATATTATTTATTTTAATTCAAAATATCCATTACCATTTAAGTATTCCCACACTCAAAATATGTTTATTCTCTATTGACATATTCAAAAATATAAATATTCCCAAAAAAATTAATTACCATGATATAAAAAAATACAAGAATATTCACCATGTATCCTATTTTCATATAACATAAACACATTAAATTTTATATATACATCATTATAAAAATATCATATTTTCCTAAAAATCACTTTTTATGTTGACTGATACCATTAAACATATGTTTATGAAATTTACATTATATAAGTTTTCCATACAACTAAATATTATGATAATAATCCATTTATTTTTTCTCTTAGTAGTCATACCAAAAAACTGTTGATAAATACTATAACATCATAATAATATATTCTTAAAATTATCCATATCAACCCTATATTATAATACCTAAAGGTTATATCTTTCTATAATGGGTATTTTTGGTTTTTCCATTTAACATATAAAGATTAATTGATATTATATCCAAAAAGAAATTATTTCCTAGAAATGAAACATCCAAAATAAGAATTCACAATTTTTAAATTTCTCAGAAAAAATATTTTCCAATATATAATTCAATACCGGTTGTCATGTGGTTCCCATTCTCTTTATAATCGATAGATAATTTCCATATATCCTAAATTAATAACACAAATAAAATTATTGGGGTCATGTTTTATTCTTGGGGAATTGGGATTCGTAATTCTCTATATACAAACACATAAAAACTATAAATTAATATAATTTTTTTTTGAAATTATGTTCATGATGGAATTTTATTCACAATTTTTTAAAATTCAAATCCAATTTATGAATTTTACTATGTTTTAATTTCTACTACATTGAAACCCAGGATGTCAAATAATTTTTCTTCAATGGTAATTATTGTATGAACAACCCTGAAAAAACATATTTTCTATTTTTTAAGTGTTAGGAGTTTGGTTTTCCATTCGATTGTTAGTCATAACTCTTGAAAGATAGGTACGTGTAAATATTTGATCATTTAGTCTACATTCTCTTTTATTTGGTTTCTCTATACGGGAAAGGATATTAATCATAAACTTATTCAATTACCCAAATATGACTATGATCAGCTCAACTATAACACTCACTGTTTTGAAAATATTAGTGGGGTAGTCCCATTATTTACCATGGTTTTTAATTCCCTACCATCATATAAATACATCCCCTAAATAGCATAAATCTAATAGTTATACCTAATTCATCATTAATATTGCTTGACATATTAAAAATCGCTAATAATATCTCATATACTCTAACATATTTACATAATAATCATGACGAATATGTTAATCAAAAATCTAGAACCCATGGATCCACTTAAACTTATTCTAATTGCCACAGAATCATCTAGGAATCTACTATTGTAGAGCATGTGATTTCAAATTACATTTATATAAAGTAAAAAAGGTATCTGGACTATGGATAAATTTGATTAACATTATTTGAAAATAAATACAAATCTAATTTCCATAATACATTATAAATATAAAAACAATTCATTAAACTCATTCTTACATCATTTCACTTCATTTAAAAAAACATTTTCCATATTCTCGGGAGGGGTGAAAAATTAAATCTGACTAAAAATTCTTTATATGGATCACATATAGTAGAAGCCAACATGATGAAATAAAGAAGAAATAATATGGAAGAGTGGATAAGTAAAACACAATCCATAAAATCAAAAACTATTGAATGAAATAATTCCAAAGATAATATCAATTAAATGATCACATGTATAATAATAACTAAATTTTCAATCAAGGAAATAAATAATGTCATATATTTATGATCTTACTGCCAAGGCCTCTCAAAAAAATGTCATGAATATTTCAAGGAATCTATACCAATACAACTTATATAAATATATAATTAATACCCCTAATGACCGACTATTATGAAATTATCTTAGAGACATTGTCGATATATAATTCTGATATATTTTACCTCATGAGACATGTCAATGCATCAAGGGGTGTATATAACTAGGATCCATCGATCCCTTATATATATCCTACTCATTACTCATATATTTAATCCACCACACAATAAATAATCAATATGACTTATCAATAAATAAATATCATTATTTAATAAATAATAGAAACATCACTATTTACCCATAATATTAATTAAATTTCTTAAAAATCTTATATTAACAAATGAAATATATTGAAATGGTAAAAGGTTCCAAAAACATAAAATTAATGATAATTATACAATATAAAACTATCATTAGAAAAATAGGGGAATGAAGGAAAAAATAATTTATAAAAAATAATTAACACAGATAGGGAAGGTTATCCAAGTAAAGATAATGGCCAAAATATCACGAATCGGTAAAGGGTGAAAGAAGACGATCGATTCATCATGAAATAACATGTGGAAAAGAAACAATATTCATATAGATTTCAAAATAACATAATCAAAATCCATCCATAGAAAAAACTAATATGTTATCATTTGATCTTAACCCCAATGAAAAATAAGAAACATCAATTTATATTGACATAGATGAAAAATAAATTTAAAATAGGATTTGACTGTTTATTTGAAAACTATGAAAATAAACTTTTCATTTGGTATCTTTTATAACTATAAGTTTCCAAAATATTGAGAAAAAACTTTTAATTGAAAAAGATAGGGAAAATTTTTATCAAAACATCAAATCATATAATGATCATAATGATGGGAAATATTTTTCATTTGATAAATGTTAAAAACCACAATTTCATCAATAATTTTGAAAAATGTTATAAATATACCTTGTTCGAGAAATGAAAATATTATTCATTTAAATTAATTTAAAATAAATTATATGTGGTTGAAATTGAATTAAAAAAAACATTTTATCATGATAATATTTCTATAAAATCTTTTAAAAATCTACACATGGTAGAAAATGTATATTGATAGTTGAAGAAATTAGGTCAAATTTTCATAAAAAGAATTTTCTAGGTTATTTTACATACAAAATAGAATAGAAATTTGATGAATACATTGAAAACATATAAATAATAAAAAAATATGAAACATAATGTGGATTATGGGTAATATATCATAAAATTCATTCAAATTAATTGGACATAAACAATCTTAATAAAAAATGAGATTAGTAAATAAATCCTTACTATTTCGGTAAATTTTGAAAAAAAAAATTAAAAGAGAAAACTGGAATAAAATATAATTAATTCCATGAAAAACATGAATTAATGATATAACATTTAAAATGGTTAATATAAACCTCATGTAAAATAAACTAGGTTCGTAATGTAAAACAGGTCTCATTGAAGTAGAAATGATATAAGACTACCCTAACTTCAAATCTAACATGTTTCATATGTGTTCTTATCCTTTTGTATCATAAATTTGGGTTTTTTAAATATTAATAAAATAAATTTATTAATTTTGTCATACTATATATTATTCAGTTATAAAAAGTTATATCCCTTTTATTAATATCATCATCAAATGTGTAAGTTGTTTCATTTTTCATATATATTTTGGTTTGATGGTTCTGATCCTTTCATTATGGTCATAGATTCATCATCTCTATAATATTATTCATTTTATAATTACTATATTTTTTAATTATATAAAATTTTATAATCATTCATATCATGCATTGATGTAAAATAAATTTCATCACTTCATGAAGAGTTTTTTTCAAACTTATGTGTGAGTGATGTTTTTACAATTCAATGGATTGAAAAAATAAAGAAAAATAAAACATAAAATATCTAGTATCATTATTATATTATATATCATATATATTAATTATATCTATCCTTATTACCGTCCATGTAAAACATAAATGAATAAACAACCACATCTCTTCGTCGATGTGGTAGCCCACGCATACGCGTAACCGATGTTATAATATTCTTAACGATTTAAGGGTAAGAAACAAGAACATGACACCTTTTTATTGTATTATTTTTATGTCATTAATATTATATATAAACAACAAATAAATCATAAAAACCAACTATTAATGGTGTTGATGAAAAATGAAATTCATCACTCATTGTTTGTGGTAGTACACACCTATTAATTTTTAGGACATAATTGATGATTGTGTAAGAATAAATAAATTGAATGAACTAGGTTTAGAGATATATATATTATATATAAATCCATATTTTTATTAAAATAATCATTATAAGATGGTCTTAAGGGAAGAACATAAGACCTAGAACGTGGATAATAAATATAAGAAGGTACTTTGGTAGGTATTATTTGAGTTAAGTGGCTCATGAAGTTTAGGGAAGAGAAAAGAGGTGGTTACCATTTATATATTCAACTCACTCAAGGGGAAATGGACTCCATAGTTATCCACAACTCCCTTAATGGTAGAGGCCCAATCTAATGGGCAATATATTACATTATTATGAAATGAAAAGCTCTCCACAATAGCAATATCCTTGTCACCCACACATGGTGCAAGGGAAAAAAACTTGTGAATTGTCTTTCGTCATTGGAAGACTATGTCTCCAATGTAACATGCCTCCCTAACATCACTACCCTTATTACATAAGGGGTTAATTTGGTTCATGGAGTTACCCTTGGTCTCCACTATTTTAGACCTCCCTAGTCCTGTGATTGTCATTTTTTCCTTGTACCATTCACCATGGAATAAATATATAATGATGATAATTATGATAATTATGATACCAAAAATTAATAAATTTTTAATAGTTAATTTATATTAATGGTATAAATATATTTTAATATAATTATGAAAAATGAATCAATACTCATTTTGGGAAAAAGTAACTTCCAAAAAATGATTTTACACCAATATAAAATATATTATTGATTTATATGGACATTATTAGATTATTTTTAATCAATGTAGAATCATTTGACGTCCTTTACAATCTAAAATTGAATTTTATTACTTAGTTAAATTAAAAATAGATAATATTTTTTCCAAATTTAGTAGCCCATAACAGTTCACATAAAATTAATTTTCTCCATAATAAATCCAACACACAATTTGATTAATTTGTCCTGGTTATTTTAAAAATTTTGGACAATTTTTTAAAATTAAAATTCATAATTTATAATAAATTAATTTTAATTAACCACTTTTAATATTTCTCAAAACAATTTTTTGAGGAAAATTACTTTTAAAGAATAAAGTTAATTTATACATATAATTTTCTTAATAACAATAATTTTATGAATGATATAATTATTTTTTTAATCATTTAATTTTTTTAAAAAAAATCCATTTAAATATAGTTCATATTTTGGTAATTTCTATTCATACCATCCAACACAACAGTTATGTTATAATAGTCATATTTAAATAAAATAATTTTCTAGTGCTTATAAACTTGAGGTTGTGTTTTGTGTATAAAATCGACAACTTGTTTTTTAAATGAAAATTGAAACTAAAATATTAGAGTATTACATTATTCCAACAATATAGAAATTGAATCCTTTTAATTTTAATTCATTATAAATAATAAAAGTATTATAACATAATTGTAAAATATGATATAGATTGTATCAATATCATTAATTTTTTAAGTTATATCTTTGATACTAATTATACATGTACCTCCAAAAAACAAATACTTTAATGTGGGTTTCTAAAAACATAACTTTTTTGATAAGTATTACATCACACATATGAATATATATATATATATCTTATGTTTCATTTATTTTAAGAAATTACACTATCATGGGGATAGAACATATGATATATTTTACTTAATTGATTTATTCTCATTCATAAGATTGGTTTTGTAATTTGATGTCAGTAATCAATATCATGATGGATTTTTCATTCAAAATATAGTAAAATAATCATTAAATAGATCATGTGCCTACTTAATGATGACAAGTTATTTATCTTGACTAAAAATAAAACGGTTTTCTAAAGATAAAATAATAAACAAATAGTAATATAAAACTCCATAAATAAGATTGAATAAAATTAAACAAAAAAAATAAGTCTGTTGTAGTCCATTTTAATATTTTTTTTTCAAAAAAACCCTTATTAATTATACACCCCATACTTAATTAATTATATTCCCTAGTCACATATTAGAGAATATAATATTTAAAAAATAACTTCATTTACCATTACATAAACTACACCAATGTATTTTCAACATCACTAAATATCACATTTTAGTATTAGATAATGACATTAATGTGCATCTATATATTATTTCAAAAATAAATTTTTTTAAAGGAAATCAATTTTATAGGTTATTAGTACTATTCAACATATGTTTCTATATTCACATATTATAATTTTTTGATATAAGTTAATATTTTAAAGAAATCCATCGATTTTTTCTCTCAATCATAACACCAAACAACTATTGATAAATAATAATACATGATAATCATATATTATTTAAATTCAAAATAATTAACCATAATTCTAGTCTTTAAAAGTTGAATTCATATATTATGACTATTATTTTATTTCCTTTTTCATTGAAAGGACAACTGGTACTATATCAATGGACATAAATTTCTATGAAAATAAACTTCTTAATATCAATTTTTTAACATAAAAATTTGTCAAACAACACCTTTTACAATAAAAATTCAAGAATAATAATCATGGGATTATCATTTAACTCATTATATTTAGACTATTTTATATTATAATAAATAATTTAAAAAACAAAATTATTAGTTTATACCTTGATTATTTAGGTATTTGTTTTTGAAATGCATTATATCATTGTGGTTAATGAACAAAACATTAATTGATTCATTCATACATTTGAAATTATATTTCTGCTGAGTGTTTTATCCATAACCATATGAACAAAAATCACATTTAGGAATTTACCTAATTTATAATTTTATATTCTTGAAATTTAGTATGTTGAGTATTTTTTCTTCCATGGTCATTATCACTTTAACTACTATAAAATTCATTTTTTATCTTATTTCATGTGTTTGTATATGTAGTTAAGTTCAGATTATTGGTCAGAACTCTGAATAGATGGTTTGAAATAATTATAATATCCATCACTTCTGATTTTATCCTATTTGGTTTTTTCATGCCAATAAGAATGTTATTCATAAACTAATTTATGTTCTTTGATATTCAATTGATATTATTATCACCAACACTCTATATATGGGCACACTCAGTAGGGTAATACCAAAATTTGAAACATGTTTTTATTCACTTCATTCATCAATGTTACATTACTAAATACTGACACTAACTATGTTATCCAAAATTCATCATTAATATTGATCCATGGAGTAAAGACCCCAAAAAATTTGTCAAATAATCTAACGGATAATTATAATTCTTTTGTTATCCTTGGAATCTTAAAAATAGATCCTAACATTCTTATTATACTTTATATGGAAAATATTGAAGAATCCATAACTAAAATACCCCAGAGACAACGTTTTATCATTACATTTGTAAAAGATACAAAGAATCACATTACCAAGGATCAATATGTTTATCATCCATAGAAAATAAATATAAACATGATTTTAATAATACAATTAAAATATAAAAATATATAATGAACATATTTCATGAACATATTTTTTTTAATTCAAATGACCTTTTTACAAATCCAGTAGAAAGTAAAATATAATAATTCACGAGGTCAAATACTCAATTAGGGTTACATATATTTGATGATGTTAAAAATAAACAATGAAAATTAATATGGAAAAGTGGATTAATAAAATGCATACCATAGAAAAATCAAATTGAGCACGAAATAAATCCAATGGATAATATCAACTAAACACTCATATGTTAAATTTAACTTGAATTTAAAATACTAAAATACATAATGTTGTAAATTAATGATATTATCATCAATTCCTCTCCAAAGAGACATATTTCATAAGTTTAAGGCCTCATAAAAATTATATATTACATAATTTGTTATGGTATGCAAAAAAACCAATGAATTTTGAACTGATATTATAGACTAAAACTATAAATCATTCCTTTGGATTGGTCTCATTAGACATATAAATTCTTCAAAGGGATATCTATAAATAGGAACCACCTTTCACTCACATAAATCAACTTAATTCTTCATTTATTAAATCTATAATAAAAAATAATCAATATTATTTATCCATAATTAAATATCCTTATTAAAGCAAGAATAAGGGACTCCAATATTTCACTACTAAATAAAAATCATCTATATAATACACTTTATTTAATTTCATATTATGATTTGGTATATGGTTAATATAATATCGATGTAATGGAAATGATACCATATAAATCCATGATAGAAAAAATATTTATATGGGTGAGAAAATAATAACCAATGAATTGATCAAGATTAGTATAAAATCTAATCATAATAATGTTAAAACCCACAAAACCGTAAATTTGTAAAAGACAAAAGTTGTTCATCAACTAATTATGGAATAAATCATGGAAAATAAATCTATTTCGAATGAATTTCAAAATCACATACTCAAAATAAATCCTGAGAATTACCAATGGATGGTATCATTATATATTATCCCGAGTGAATCACACGAAACATAAAAAGATATTTTCATAGGTGAATAATACCTCTAAAATTACATTTAAATATTTAATGATACCATCAACGTTATTTTAGGATTTGGGATTCCATGTCATGATTTTAAAATTGATGAGTCCACTCAATAGATCCTGGAAATGAAAGCATGTAGTTGGAAAATAAATTCCAACATAAATGCCTTAAAATAGATGATCCAACTCTTTTGATGTTATATAATGGGGAATATGGATTCTTTCCACTATAATTACATATTAACTATATATTTGAAATTTAATTTTGAGTGACATTTTGACTTCATAATATTATTGGATATTCAATAATATTTTATTATTATTTCTTACAGAATTTATAATCTAAAAATATAATGATAATATAAAATTTTAAAAATATATAAAGTGAATATTTTTCAGACATACAATCCATATAAACTATGTTTAATAAATATAATATCTTCTTTGGTTAAAACATCAAAGAGTGTTTCATATATAATCGGGTTGTTTTACACCATGAACAGAAATCCTATGTTCTTGAATCATTAATTCTTGATATAACTGCCAAGGAGTAAACAGATTAAGAGTTCTTTATATATGAAAAACATTCAAACTATGTAACACATTATCAATTTTTTAAGATATCATATATTTTTAATGAAATCATGAAGTCACATGAAAACATTGATTATTATAGAATGCTCAAACATCTATGTGGTTAATATCAGGGTAGATAATGAAAATTATAGATAGAGATATTCATGATACTATTTTAGAGTAAAATTGGGAGGGATAATCAAATAGGCCTTACATAGTGATTAGCATTGAATATATTGAGCACAATTATGTTTAAGGGTTTATAATACTTTAAGAACTATGTATCAATATAATTCATGGATCACTACCTCAGTAATTCTATAGTTTTTTTAATTTTAATATAAATTACATATAGAAGTATCTTTTAGATATTATAACTATTTTTCACAACATAAATAGGGATATTAATCATTAAATTCCTTTGGTCATAATGGTGAAAAAGTGAAATGAAAACTGAAGATAAATCATCCCAAAGAGTCTCTAAACCATTCAAATAAGAGAAATATTAAGTGTAATGAAAGGTAGAAGTATGATATTTTTTTCATGTGTAAATAAAGACCACTCAATGAAAAACTACACCTATTCTCTAAAATGAGTGTAAGATTCTGGTTTGTTTATTATTGAATGATATTTATGTATTTCTATAAATTAGGTATTGTATATAGCATATGGTTAACATATATATACTGAAATAAATTAACCAATTGGATTCATAAATATTGACTATGTTGAGGTAGATCATCAATCCTCTAATAGATCTAAAATATTTTTTTTGTTAATTTTATACTACCAACACTTTATTATAGTGGGAATGATTTTTGGTTTTTCAAGGACTGATATATTATTTCATATGTTACCAAAACAATTATAATCATGACATCATATAGATGGATGTATATTCACGTTAAAAAATAAGTATTTATTCTTTAATAATGATTACATTTTTATTGTATGTAACATTAAAAAAATGGTATTTATGTTTTGGATTATATAAACTAAGTGTTCACAGTCAATAAAAGAACCACATCACATGAATCAGACCACACCCAACTATTGAATCACTGGCTACATAATGTAAATGAAAATAATATTACTAAATCACATTAAGATGGATATTTATTCTTCTTTTATCAAAACCCAATTTTTGTATGTTAGACATGTTTACAGGGAAACATGAAAAAAATTTCATTGATGAGAAATGTTGAAAGGTAAAAATGTGTTCTTGAATTAGTTAATAATGTTTTATGTAAAAAATTTACCATTAAAAAGGTGGTGGGTAATCATAAATCATAAATTTTAATAGTTAATTTTTACGATATAGATATGAATTATTAATGAGGTGTAGTAATATTGTTTTTATAGATTCAAAGAATAAAATAGTGAAGTTCATAAACATCATGGTATGATGATTAAAAAGAATTAATCAAATCAAGATGGACAATATCTTAATAAATCATCATGATTATTTATCAGAGTATGAGATCTTATCCCAACTCACTACTATTTGCACACCTAAATAGAATGGTGTATGAGAATGGAGAAACTAGACCTTTTAGACATGGTGATATCAATAATGATTCATATAATTCGTCCATTATACTGTTGGGGATATGCATTACAAAAAGGATCACAAATACCAAACCATGTTCTAACTATATCATCAAATAGTATCTCATATGAATTTTGGAATAGAATGAAATAAAATTTTCAAACATACACGTGTGGTGTTTTAACTCATTTTTTATGTTTTATTTGGTTAAAAATAATTCATTCCAATGCACAATGTGTTCCATTATAGGTAAACTATTGAAAATATGGTTATATTACATGTACGACCCCTCAGATGAAAAAATAATAGTGGAATGAAATTTCATAATCCTTTATATGGAAAATATCTCTAAAATGTTTAGTGGGATAGAGATATAAATCAATTAATATAAGGAAAACGGTATACAATATTGGATAAAAAATCAATTTCTATAAGTTCTAATTGAATAAGAAGAAGTTCTAGTAGAACAATTACAATATAGGATTATAAGAGATGTTATAAAACTAGAACAGTTATATTTTCTCATTACAAAGTATGAAAAAAATTATTAATTGAAAATAATGATCCTATATCCTACAAAAATCCATTATGTAGCATAGATGATTTTAAGTGGAATGAGTCCATAAATTTTAAAAGGGATTCATAGGGCCAAAGCCATGTTTTTATTTTTTAGATCCTCCAATATATGTAATGATTATTTTTTTGTAAATTGTTATTCAAGAGGAAACAAGAGATGGAATGAAACTTTATTACCAACAAAGTATGACTTGTTTCAAAAGTTTTTTAAATTTTTAAAATGAATATACTATTAAGAAACCATTTCGCCTATTTCAATATTGAAATTCATTAGAAATATACATTCAATTTTGTCCTTCCGTAAATCTATTATTTCAACAGTGGATGTCAAAACAGAATTACCTAAGGAGAACTATTAGAAAGATTACTATATGACACAACATGAAGGTTTTGGGAATCTTAAAGATTCCAATAACATTTAAAAATAGATAAAATCATTTTATAGATTACAAAGAACTATTATGCCATTAAACATTCTATTTGATGAGTCCATAATGAAATTTGTCTTCACAAAGAACTAATATAAGAATTGTGTTTGTATATGGTTTGTTGGGAATGATTTTTTTTCATAATAGTATATGTCGATGACATATTAATTATTAGATACTAATTAACAGTCTTACATTTTTTTAATGATATGTTGAATAAATGATTATATGTTATATACATACATGAGCTGATAGGAATTCTTGGTCTTAAGATTTATCATGATATATCCACTACATATATCTGCCTAATTCAAGGTATATATATTGAAAATATGCATAAGATATCTAGTGAAGAAATATCTAGAAGGGGATTTTTTCCAATGTCACATGGAAATAAACATATCAAATAAATTTTTCCTCAAAAAAAAGAGAAACATAAAATAATCGAAATGAGTCCATGTACGATGAATATTGGACTTATCATGTATACTATAATATGTACAAGAATAGATTTCAATGTTTCCTTATGTGTGATAGGAATGTATCATTCTATCCTAGGTTACTACTATTGGATGCGAGTCAATACTATCACTAAGTATTTGTGGTATATTATGTATATCTTCTTATATTATAGATGATATGACGAACAATTCATCCGAGTATATATAGATGTTAGTTTCCAAACATATCATGATGTTATGAAATCACAAACAGTGAAAATATTGACCTTAAATGAATTTTCTATGAGATATAATACCTTAATTAAGGAAATGAACATATATTATATAGGAGGGTTTGATTATATTGTTTATTTGGAGGGTGATAAAGCAGTAGTTTTGGTACAAAACATCATCCAATTTCTTGATTTTGTACCTACATATAAAGACCCTATCATTCAATATTTTCATAATACTATAGTGGTTTCCCTTTACAATGAACCAATTTACCTAAAAAATCATAGAATGTACTTCAAAACTATCATATCTTCAGGGATTTTTCTCTGATAAGTGAGGTAGTGATGATTAGAATTTCCATTGAAGATATTGTCATGTACCCCTTGAATAAATCCATGACCTTGTATAAACATGTTTACAATGTGAGGTATAGCAAACTAAAACCCATAGGTAGGTGGATCCGTTCCAAATTGGAGATTTTTAGAGTTGGTGTCCATGGAACACTGGATTTTACTTTGGTCACATGTATATTTAATTAATTGACTATTAATAAAACTTCATATTATATATTTTTCATTTTTATCATGAATTTAAAGTAATAATGTCTCAGGCAATTTATATCATTGATAAGTTTATATAAATTACATTCTATGATGATTTACATGAAGTTCAATTGTGATATTTTTAAATATAGTTCTATGGTTGCAAAACATACTATAATATGATAAATATTTTGTTGACTCTCAAGATGGAGAACATGTATGTAGATGAGATTTCATCTCATAAAGTTGACACATGGTAATCTCCATGACTGGATGTTGTGAGGTGAGACCAACCATTAAGAATTTTTCATGTTTGTGTATAATCAGATGTTCCTATCTGTGATCATGTGTAATGGTACTTAGACATTATTTTTTCCTAAAAAACTATCATTACTCACACATTAATATTTATTAATAAAAAAATCACAACATATGTTGGTAGGAAATAATGTGATTTTTTTTATCAAGAATTACATCTTATTAATTGATATATCGAGGAAGGATATATCACTACTATCTTTATGAGATTTTATATCTCAATCCTTTAATTAGAGTAGAACCATCACATTAAATTCAATGGGCATTATGTAAATAAGTGACTATTTTGGAGATTCAAATATATAGATATAGATATCATAGGTTGATGACCTAGATTTTCAACATACATGATGTGACATTGATATAAATGAGTTATATTATCATTTATCATTCATATGTAGTTTTGGATGTTTTCAAATTAATATCACACTATTGGGTTCCTTGACCCATTTCTATACTATAGTCTTAAAATTTCGAAAACAATGCCTAATTTCAATGTGAAACAATCTTATAGGTGTAAAAACTATTTTTCTTGTTGACGTCGATTATATTTTTAGAATAAATATTTTTATCAAAATATATGAATAATATTTTTTATTTTTTGGATCGTAGATATTTTTTGATCAATGTGATACTTAATTAAGCATTAATTTGATTATTCAATAAATTTTGAGGATCGTTAATAGACCAAGACCATGTCTGGTGATAAATATATTATTTATAATATAGTAAACCAATATTTATTATTTCATAATTTAGCGGGTGTTGAATAAAATAATAATATTATTATTATATAGCATGGGTTTAATAAATATTAAATTTTTAATTAATGGTTGGTTTAAAATTAAATAATATATTCACCTAAACCATAGTTCTACAATTAAAGGGTTATTAATATTTTCATGGTTAATCAAAAATTGAGAATATAGAATTATTTCCCATAAAGGACTTCTCTCTCTCTCTCTTGAATCCCTCATCCCTTCATCTCAAGAGAATGTGAAAATCCTTCCATCCCAAATGATCTTGGAGTGATAAAGAAAAAAATTACAAGATGAATGATTATCTATTATATCACTTAAAAATTAATTGGTGTTTCTCATAGATCAATGTAGAATGTGTGGATAACTTAAAGATGAATTCTACACTTGAATCCATACATTTTATTGAATGTAATCTAAAATAGTTTTGGTAGTTAAATAAAGTGATAAATTAAATGATCCAATGATGAGAGAATCAAGTCATCATATTTGAAAAAATTAATTATAAATATAATGTTTAATTTCAAATATGTAGATTTTAGGAATATCTACATTAAAAGAAACATTAACCTAATGCAAAACAAAAGTGATTTCGATGTTTCTAGATCACTCATCTGGTACCAAGGATTGATTAATTTTTTTATAATTTTTAAAGATCACATTACTTCTCAGTAGTTGATCTCGTCTCTGTATATCATCATTTGAGGGTGAAGGGATAATATTTTCAAAATACATCCTTTTGTACGAGATATAGAATGTATTATTTTTTTGTGATTTTATTAGGATTTATAAATTACCCTATAATCTTCATTAAATTAATGAATAGAGTATTTATAGGTTGGAAAGATAAATGGGTTTTTTCTATATTGATGAAATTTATATCTAATCATAGAGAAAGGATGAGAATATAGAGAATATAAGGGTTCTATTAGTAACATAAATGATGGATTCGTTGTACACTATGTTCAAAATGTGTTACATTGATGAAACAAGTCACATTTTGAGGAAATTATATCTTGAGTGGGGGAATATATGTCGATCATTAAAGGAAACTATTTATTTAAGAAAATACTGGACCCACACATGTCATAGATATCCTAATTTTTATATGATTATATGGAATCTATTTAATTTTTTTGATAAACATATAATTATTTACCAGTTCAATAATTAATTTAACATGAAAAGGATTAAATTATGTCCAAATAAAATAATGAGTGGATATATTTTTGGATTTCAACAATAGTCTAATCACTGCACCTATACTCACACTACCCTCAATTGGGTAATGTATTGAGATATTAAATAATTCTTTAATTAAATATTTTTGTTGCATAATCATTAAAATTGATAAAGTGATATCTTATTCAACATAATAATTAGAGATCCAAGATCAAAACTATTTGATGCCTGATTTGGAGTTTTCAGATTTAAATTTTTTAATGAAAATTTAGATTCATTACTACTATAGTGGGAGGTTTCAAATAAATAATTATAATAAAAATTAAAAGAATATATTCACATATAAAAATATGAACAATTATTGATAAAGATGGTTGGAGTTAATTAATGACTATGATTTCTCAATTCAGTTCAATCATGGAAATTGGAACAACGTAACAACAGATCATAGGAACAAGGAACCCTCTACTCTATCCATAATGAAGATTGATAAATAATCTATCTTTTTGTATATCAAGAGTTTGGATTTAGAAATCATAAATTTAAGGATTACATTCTACCATTCCCAAATAATTTTCAAACCAAATTTCTAATGGAAAATCAGTGATGCATAATTGTATGGTTTGGAGATTCAAAATATGGAGTGAGAAAAAAACAGTGTAACCTTCCTTAATTCAAATTGTAAAATGATAGATTCATATATTTTTGAACTAAACATGATGTTCCATCATCAAATGAGATAAATATATTTCCATTGGATGATGCCCATAGATTATAATTATCAATCCCTCTAAAAAGTGTCTTGATTTACTAAGATCATTAAGAGTAATTATTATAGAAAAAAATAATAAATAGATATTTAGTATATAACAATTTACATGGTATGTTAGTGTTCCAAATAATTGTGTTAGAAGTCCAAAGGGATGATTAAACCACATCCCATACGAATATAAAAAGTTATTAAACATCATGATATACTTTTTTATAGGGTTTTCAAAGACATCTAAATGAAATAATGGCATATGGGTTAATGTTGGTTGACTTAACAACACTGCTCAATTATTCACTATTAAAAAATATTTATTGATCGATCAACATTCAATGACATACATAAAGTGGTGAGGTTTTATAGGGAACCAATGTTGTTCATGAATGATCCATTTCAACGGTTCCTCCAATTCATCTTCATGAGTCTTCTGTATGTTAGGAATAGTATATTGAAATTATTTTTATCATATCACTAGTATACTAATGGTAAATATGAATGGACCATCCAGACACTTAAAGACATGTTGTTATATCTATATGTGGACTTTAAATTAGTCTAGGAACAATATAATCAAACAATTTACTTCTTATACAATAAATGTTTCCACTCAAGTATTTAGATAGATCCCTACAAAGCTCTTTGTGGGAGTATATATTGAACATCAACATATTGGGAAGAATAAAGTGAATTGAATTCATATATAATTTAACTTATACAATAGATTTTAGAGATGACTCAATCCATTCAATAATATATTAATGCATGTCAATGTCAAAATGGATCCATGATTATAGTCATTGAAGGGACAATGAGATTGAAGTTGGAGGCAAAGTGTTCTATTGGATATCACCCTAGAATAGATTCATGAGGATTATAATCAATAGAAAACACATCCCAAGGTACAATGTACCATTTGATATCTTTGATCTCTTCGGATAGGTTGCATATATAATATCACTTCCTCCAAATCGAGCAAAAGTACATGATTTTTTCCATATATCTCTCTTAAATAAGTACATACCAAATCCCTCACAAGTACTAAATCTTGAAATAAAACAACTATATAATCTTATATATTACTAACAAAAACCAATAAACATCATATATCATATATAAAATTTTCAATTCAATAAGACAACTCACATTCCCCAGGTTTTTAGGGAATCCGTTATTATAAAGATGAAACGTGGAATTCAAGGGTTGTAATAAAATATGAGTACAGCCATATATTCTGAAATAAATATATGAGTTATAATTTAAAGGATGTAAACCATAATTTAGTGGTAATGTGGGGACCCGATCATTATCTATTGAATTTTCCTTCTAAAAAATAGTGTTTCATATTTAGAAATATTTTATATTATAAAACTCATGAATCACATAATTTAAAAAAAATAGTTAATTAATTTAAATATTACTTATATAGAATAAATATACTCAATAATGAAGTACTATAATGAACAAAAAAAAATAAATAAAATAAAAAGAATATATAAATTTGGATAATTTTTAACTTCTAGAAAAATCACAATAACGAACAATAATATAAAAATAAAAATCATTAATAATGTAATCAAAAGAGAAAAAATGAATAATATATAATGTTGATAAAAATTTTAGTGAATAATTAATTAAGGAAACGAGAGGTGTTAATTAGAAGTATAAAACCAATACCGTTATTAGAATATAAAATTAATAATTGAAAAATTATGTTAACAATCCTGAATAGTGATGATGTCTTTAGAATAGTAATCCGATTGTTAGATTCATAAAATAATCAATAAAATAGTATAATAGAAAATAAAAAAAATTAAAAATTAAAATTATGAAAATATAATTTTTATAATTCCATAAAACAATTATTCAAATTAGATGCACAATGAAATCATATGTACTATTCTAATAAAACAAATTTTGACATATTTTGACATATTTTTTAAAAAAACTACACTTTTTAGTTTATTTATTATAATTAACTATGTTTGGGAATTTATTTTGATCAAAAAAGTTCCCTTGATTAAGTCAACATAATTAATTTGTTAAAATTTAATTTTAGGAAAATTACTAAAAAACATCAATTTTACGATGAATATTTAAATTAAATTTGTACAGATACGTTTTTTAATTACATCATTCAAGATTTTATGATAACTTGATAATTTATTAAATGGATATCACAATCAAAATTATATTTAATAAAAAATAAGACATTAAAAATATCCACTTTCAAAACATAATAATCTATTTCCAATTTCTATAATTTTAAATTAATCCATAGAAAAGTAATTTATTATTTTTTATTATTCTATTTTTAATAAAAAAATAAATTAAATTGTTCAAAAAATTAAAATAACTAAAATCATGTTATTAAATTATTCTTTGACTAATAATTTCAAATATACATCCGTGAGAAGTCATGGGAAATATTCTCGAAGCCTATTATGTACTCAATTACCCTGTATTACTCCCCGTAGTAACCTTAAGGATTTTTGGTGTCAAAGTACACTAATCCTTCATGGTGTTAGGTTCATTTAAAAAGGTTGAATTTCTAAACATGGTAACATCCACATTTTCAGTCTTCCGACTTTTCTTTTTCAAATTTTCATTTTTCATACTCAAATATTGACTTAAATTTACAATTTAATTTAAATTTTATATCAATATTTTATTTATTTTATTAATCTAGTTTTGAGGTTTTATTTAAATTGTATATATATAGTATACACCTCTCACATTCCCTTTTGACCAAGTCCTCTCAATGTTTGGTTAACCGTCTACAAGGAATTTTTCTTATCATTACTTTTTACTAACTTTTTTTATGCTTATATAAATAAAAAATAATGTATTAATATGTATTAATATGTATTTTTGGATTCTATATTTATTTTCAATATTTTATAAATGGAATAGAATAATAGTTACCAAATCAAAACAAAAAGATATAATTTAAAATAAAACATGATTGTATATTTTTTCACATTTTATGGAGTGATGATTAAAAAACATTTTATATACATAAATATAACGACAGTTTTATACAAATATATGAGTGGGTTTTGAAAATTATGTTATTATTTTTCATTAAAATGTATACTCAACATTCCATGTATCTTTTAAATGATTATTTCATGTATATGACGATAATAATCCTGTAAGTATACCATGATTATTTCAATTATGATCACCCATATATAATGCAGATTCATGTTTCATGTTCCTTTCCAATTATTCCTCCCATTACTGTTAATTAATCTCACTATTTACATGATATATTTCTTCTAGTAAATACATGTAATAAAAATATTATGAAAGAAAATATGAGAACTAAGTTTATGGAATTTAAAAATTTATTACTTTTGATGTATTCTATGTTTTTATGAACATAATATTCCTAGGATTCTAAACCTTTGGATTTAGGATTGTAATTTTATTATTTTTATAACTAAAAAATTATTAAATATTAATTTACGTGACATTTCATATGTTATACCATATTATATATAGTGAATCATAAAGGTACTTATAGTTGAATTTTTATATTTGGTAGATTAAATTATTCCTATCTACCCAAGTGAAGAGTGGGGGCGAGTGGGTTTGATAAGAAGGGATGTTAGTCATAAACTACTGTTATGAAATGGTCTAAAAGGATTGTTCCTTATATGGATAGAGAATATCTCCATTCCACTGTAGTATAGCATGAGATGTCATGATTTATAGATTATGTGATTATGAAATATTCATAGTGGTCCTATTTCATTAAACAACTAGTTATGATGGCTACATGGTGTGAATTGCATGGAAATGAGATTTTGGAACTACATTAGTCTTGTATCATATGATTAGGTGTGGGTATCCCATTTCATTTAATTAGTTTCTACTCCCCCAAAATATTTACAGTGTGGATCCTCTATGTTATTAAGAGTTTTCTAAAAGCCCCCTCACAGAGTTGAAAACTAATTATTGCATGGAAACAAATTTTATTCTCCTTGGTAGATCATAGTATTAACTGGGGCACAAATTACCCAATGAGGTTTTTACTCCATTGGATGTTATTCGCACACAAACACGATGTGGGTCCCTATATGCATTTTAATGTGGTGGAATGATGGTTATATAGGTTGAGTAGCAAGGATGGATCAAATACTCGGTGTTAGAAACTCTCTATTCCTGTATGCATACCCCATCTAGGAATAAAACCCTTGTTGACTTATGGTATTGATGGTAGGTTGGTGTCAGTTTTCTATTTTTATAGATAGTTTGGGTTCTTTATGACTTATGGTACATAGGGTTCTTTGTGTTTCACCCCATCAGTGTACTTCCCTTGTATAGTTTGAGTGGTTTGGATTCACCTTGCCATTTGTTTATATCCCCCATTGGGTGTAGCTATATACCAAGAATTCCTTTTTTGTCTTATCATAGATTATGATATGCATTCCCTATAATGGGATGAGGTGAATAACTCCTCTATATAATGGGATATTGTTCACTCATATGTGTGATCCAGAACCACCTTCATGCATCATAACATTCTCAAGGTGTTGCCTCCAGCAATAGTTAGAATAATGATTTTGGAATCACTAATTATCATATTCTAATGAGACATTAGTTGGATGAATACTTTTTCCAATAATAATGATGTGTTTATAAGACCAAGTCAATTCCATATGGATTGGCCAAGTGGTGTTACTGGTGCATACTAATTTTCTCAAGGATTGGTGGGTTTCCCGTTGGCATGTGATCATCCTAATAGATACAAATGTAATGATATGCTGATTTCATTTTCTTTCCCCTTATGTGGACTGATTTGGTAAGATCATCTATTATAAAAATTTTAATGGAGGTTTTTACAGTTGTGACATGTGGTGTATATTTTTTGGAAAGGAAGTGATGGGTTTTATTCTAGGTTTTATGGGTATAGTTGTTTTTACATTTATGTATGGTAATTATTATGGAGATATTAGTTCATAAAATGATAAATTACTCTTTTTTATCCCTCGAAGATTTATTTGATGTCTTTTTGGAGTAATATAAGGATGTACGGTCATATATACTTCCCAATATGGTGACCCGCAGCCTAATTAATTTGGGTGATTGTATAGTATTTCTGTTAATTGTGGGAGAACATGTATCTATGTCACCCTATTATTTTTAAGTCACTGTATTGGTTATTTTTTATTCAACTATGTTGGTTCTTTATGCCCACAATTATGTTTTCTATTCATATAATATATCAATCAATGGTTATAATAGTGTATGTAGATCCAATAGATCCCGAGCATGGTGGATCTGGTGCGATTCGTAGCTAGTAATGCTATGATGGAGTTTGTGTAGTTTGATTATATCCCTCATCCTAGTTTCTCAAGATTAAGAAATGTTTTAGGTTATAAAGAGTTTCATTTTCCCCTATTATGTTGGAATTTATATTGTATACCCTCAAGATTTTAGAAAATATAAACATTCCTATTTTAATTTTGGTTGGATATATATATCATACATAGATGTTGATATTTGTTATTATATACTGTTGTATATATTCAATATTTCATATAGGTCCATGCCTCCAATATGTGTTTTATTATTTTTGTGTGCTGGTCACATTCCACATTTCTTTTAGTGATTGGATTGAGGTGGCACACTAGAGCTACCATCTTCCTAGTAAGGGACTTTAGATTTTGGGAAATTACAAACTACATCCATCACATGTACAAAAATCAGATGATATACAACTTGAACATAATCTCCCATATGAGGAACAACTAATGGATATCACAGATCACAGATAAAAAGTAATAATAATCAATACAACCATTAGGCCATTGTTTGATAGTGAAATCTTAATTTTTATTAAGAGACATGGATATAAAAATATGTTATATAAAAAATGGTTTCACATACTTTCATTTTCATAATGAAATTTCAAGTAACAAATATTTTTTAAGGTTGTTAAATTTAATAAGATATATTTTTTTTGTGTATTTTTTTTCAATAAGTCCAATAACTTGTTCTATACATAATACTATAAATGAAATGAGTTATTCCATTTTTATTATGATATAATTTCAAAATATTAAATAATAAATAAATAAATTAAGAATAACTAGGAAAATTTCACGAGTAATAAATCCAAAAATAAATAAAAAATCCATAATATTGAAGTATTTACCCTCACAGTTTCCCATGATGATCTATTCACCAAGTTTAACTATGTAGAAATTGAATAAAATTAGAAATATGGTGGCTATATTTAGAAATGAAATCCAAATAATTATTTTAACGAATTATATAATGATACATATAAGAATTCTAAAGGTCAATATGACTGAAATATGGCTATTTGGTAATTATCATTAGATTTTTCTTCATTATGTAGATTATCATTTTTTATGATTAATATGAACTAAAAATATTATAAACTATTTTATATATAATTTTTACTAATGTCTGGATACCATGATTGGTTTAGGCCTTATTTAGTTAAGAACGAGTATGCCAAGTTACCATGGGTTGACTAATATGGTGTTTTCCCTAGGGATATAATGTGGATATTAAATTACTAAATTTTGTTAATGAATTACTTTTTTAAGGTTAATTATGAGTTTTATTCTAAAATATCATTGATTTCACCTAGAAAATGGAAACTTGTTCCATATAGTAACCTATGTTATGATGTTCTTAAGGTTGTACACACTACTGTTTTACTTATGTATGTACATGAAGTTGTGGCTAGTAACATTCTAGTAGTTGTTCGTCCAATCATGGGAGAAAAATTGATTCATTCTTGGGTCTTTTGTTTGGTGATTGTTCTGGGGGGATGTGAACATAGTTTAGAAACAAAAATTGTGGATTTTTCATGGAATTTTCAGATCCCTTATCCTCTACCATTCCTAGGTACATGGGATATTTATTATGCTAATGGTTTTATATAGATCATCAATGGGTCTTTGGGATTGTTATGATGACAAAAAAATCATAGTGGGAAGATATCCACTTATATGCATTAGGTACGTGAAAAGAGCTGGTGGGGAATCATGATTTAAGTGAAAATATATGGGGTTCTAACATGGGGGCCTTTTGAGGATCTCATATTTTGTGGAATTATTACGGTAGATTTTGAGTTTTGATCGAGCAGTAGAGGTTATATAGCTCTAGTTGGGAGCACTATAATTGGTCTATAGTGTTAATCATTTCATGGTGTTACTATGATTTACACATCCATTAGATGTTATTAAGGACCAAAAGGACAATAAATTTGAAATTTGGTTATAAAATAATGTGAGGGACTAGTTTAAGAATATAAACATTGTATTTTACTCAAAAGTTCTTCTCATAGATGTCATAATTAATATAGGATTTTATGACGATACAATAACATGATTTCTTCTTATATTTTGTGGACTAATGAGAAGTCTTTATACCATTATTATGGGTGAATATTTTATATGTAGGAATTGATGAGATGATGATATTTTCCATGGTGGTGAAACACTACTATAACAGAGTGTGGGATCTCTGGATCCTTTAATGTAAGGCAATAATTATTAGTTTTTCTGGTACATGTAGATTGTACATCACCGATATTTATATACAAATCAACTTAAATGATTTCCATTCTTTTGGTAATATGATAAACCTCTAGGGATTTTAGATGATGATACCATAATGAATTTAATCTAAGAAAGATGAATAGTTGTAGGAATTGAGGTCTTGTTATTGGTGACCTTATGATGATAGTCAAGCTTCAAAAAGAAGGCCAGTCCATGGAATTGTTTCTAAAATGTCAACCACAATTATAGAATATATAGGATTTGAGGTCCCATGTGATCCTGGTATAGTGGGGGTCTATTCTATACATTTGATATATGAATATTTTATACAATGGAATGGGTTATAGCTAAGGATACAGAGTGGTCTTTGATGGTGAGTGGTACAATGAAAATTATTTATATATTTTATACTCCCAAATTTTTTATGGGATATTCTTATTCGTTTATCTCTTCTAATGTCCCCATTTAGAGATTATATTAATGATTTTATTTGGATTTTAGTTCTCTAATACTTCTAAAGGGAAAAGACTATATCATATTAAAATACTCTATTTTCTTGTAGTGATTGTAGACCACAATCGTTAATGGTATTTTGATGTTATATAAATGAAAATCCTTGATTCTGTCTTAGGTATATACTGGATGGAATGTTTTTATCTAAAAATGACTACTTCCATAAGTTATTGTCGTTTAATTCTCTTTAGAGTAAAGATTATATTTTGAATTATGAAAGTAATATAAGAGTATGAAAAATAGGAACCAACTTTAGTTAGATCCAGACAATTATAACCATAGTGATAGATATAGTTCATACAGAATATAGTTTAACTTTTCCATCCACTATTCCATCTATGTTGGGATTATATTGGGAACTTTTCAATGGATATCTCAAAATTTCCTATGTAGATGGGGAATTAATTTTAAGATTAAACTCATGAAATGTGTATAGTATATACGGATTCCTTTATATTATATAGAACCAGTCAAGTTGTGGTAGTTAAATGGGTAGATATTAGATCTTATGGTGAAAGGGATTATTAATCCTCAAAATTCTACATGGGGATTTCATATAAAATTTTTTCGGATGGTATATGATATTATTTTATTGGGTGTGAATTTCTAATAGTTTAATATGGTCATAGTGTAGAATAAGTATCCACTGCCATGGAAATATGATCTATATGATTAGTTGAGGGGGTATTGGTTTTTATTCAAGATTAATATCTGATATGGCTATTAACAACACCAGGTAAAGATTCAAGACATATCAAAAATATAATTTAGAAGTAGTTTTGAATTTTTGATGTATCTTATAATCTTATTTAGGCTTAGTAATGCAATGTTGAAATACATGGATCTTGTGAACCTTATTTTTCATCCCAATCTAAACTCATTTTTTATTAGTTTTATCAATGATATATTAATATACTTATAGACCTAGGATTTTAAAACTATGAAATTGTAAATTGTATAGAGTACAAATACAACACATCAATGTGTCCTAATGTTCATTAAGATTAATTTATAGATCCATGGGGAATGTTTCATTAGACATTTATTCTTGAAACTAATACTTTTTTTTATCTAGAGAATATGGAAGTATTATCACTATAGAATTGACATAAGAATTTGTATGGGATTCAAATATTTCTAGGGTTGGTTGGATATTACCAGAGGTTAATTTTTGGAATCTCTAACTTTGTATCACCAATAACTAATCTATCAAAAAAGGGAGTCATGTTTGAGAGGAAAAATTAGTGTGAAGAGGATTATTGCGTACCGGATAGGAGGATGAAATCCACTCATATACTAACTTTTACAAAAATAGGGATTTTTTATATGTACTAATGTGAAGCTTCAATTGTTTCCATCGGGTTATCTTGATTTTAGAAGATTATGTAGTTACTTATATATATTATCATCTATGTCCCCATGAACCCAACTATACTACTCATTACCCAGAGTTAGTTATTTTGGTTCATGAATTAATGTGTTGGAATCATTATCTCTTTGGTGGGAGATGTTTCATCTAAACAAACTATAACAGTTTGTGATATATTATCCCCTAGTAAAACATAATATAGGGCTAGAGTCCTTGGTTCGTGTACCTGCAGACATTAAAAATTAAGATGTAGTATTCCATGGGGAGAGAAGATGTTATTATAGATTATTATATACAAAATACATGGTAACTAAAATGTCAAACATCAGATGTGGGGGGAGATCATGGTCATATAAGTAGATTAGAATATGGTTGTGATTAAGGATTAAGGGGTAGAAAACTATACTCCCTTGGTCATCACTTACTCATTTATTAATCAATTTCTTACTAGAATAATTACAAATGTGATCTGATACATGGATAAGTAATGGGTGAATACCATGAACCATGATTTTCCTAGAATGGGAATAATGTGATTCATGTTCATGATAGGGTGGTGGTTCTGAGTTTCATGAGGGAAATTTTTTTTGTGAATCCCACATCTCAAAATGAGTAGTGAACTTGAGGTCAAATTATTTGTATCACGAAATAAATAAATTTATTTAGTGTCTAGGTATGAAGAATTAAATTACAAAATTTTTAGCTTGTATCCATACACATCATAGGATAAAATTATTACATCTAAGACCATAAGGGTTAATTAAAACTCTTTTGGTTCTGGTATATAAATGAGATTATGTGACCCTATAATTAATTATGATACTACCCTAGACTCGAAGGAGTTTATTCAATGTGAGTTGTATTTGATCAATTGATAAAGTTAGAACACCTCTTTTTTATTTGAGAAACTCAGTCTATGGATGATTGGGGTAGCTATATGTGTGGGAAATAATGTTACTACACAATATTCATTGGTGTATCATATCAAATATGGATTTCACATATCAGTTTTAGAAAGTCCTATAGAAGTATTTTGAAACATAGTATATGTTGAGTATAAAAAATCACCCATAAATTGTTGGAAGATCTGAGTTAATTATCAAAATTATAAGGGATATGATCATAGAATCTATTATTGATTTTTGTGTGTTATAATATGACCATCTCACATTAGAAGTGTTTTTTGTAATAATATATTTTATAATTTTACTTATATGGATTCATTTAATGTACATTATGGCGGAATCTCACCATTATATTAGACTGATATCGGTATGTTAGTAGTTATCGAAATGAGACTTAAATAAGAGACTTATATATATGTGTAGTTGATATGGAATAATTTTGGGGCATATCCTAGCTAGTTGTGTTTATATGTTTACTGGAGGGGAAAACCTCAGAGGTTGTCATGGGTGATCTGATATTCATGCAAGTCTCACCTCCATTATGGAATGGTTGTGGAAGAAATAGTAGACTCTAGTCCTAGGTTTTTCCCCTTCACAATCATGGAATTAGTAGGGATACTAGCTTTTTAGTACGATCATCATCCAAATCATCAAATTTTTCATGATGTGTTTTATGTGTCCTGAATTTATAAAAATGAGCCTGAACTGACACATTAGAATGATAATGAGGATGTGGGGCTAGAGGAAGATGACTTGTTTGATGAACACCTAGTGGATATTGTTGACTATATTGAGAATGTATTGTGAGACAAAAAAAATTCCTCTTTTTTATGTATTTTAATAGTATAGATTCATCCAAGAGGATTCACGAGAATGGGAGTTGAATATTTGGGATTTGTATCTGGAGTTTTATGGATGATACCCCTAGAGTCAACTCTCTATGATAATAATTCATTATAGGGGGTTTGAACTGTCCTTATATTTCGGGTGTGTTTTTATTTATTTTCAATATAATCATGAGAATTTTTATTCATTACATTATGTTTGGGGTATCCTGTAGATCTGGTGCAAATTTATGAGAAATGATGCCAACATGTAGATAATTTTTTTAGTTGATACCATCCACTCATTCAGAAACCATTGGCCATCCAATGGACTAACGAAAATCCCTATATGCATTTTGGACTCACCGACCAACTGGTGAAAAATTATATTCCCACTGGTATCCAATAGCTAACTGCTCGACTCGTAGATGGAATTGTTTTTGTAGAATATGCATTTTAATTTTACTATAATCCATCATTCTACTTCTACCCCCTTCTCTCCACCCCTCGCTCATATTTTACAAATTTTTCTGGCTCTATTGGGTGAATATTTCTCTCTTCAATCATCATCACTTCTAAATTTCAAGTGTAGTTTGTTGCATTAGTTCCGATTTGCTGAGTATAACCCCTAATTATCCATATACGCTTCGTTTTTATTGGGTTTTATTTTTGAAACCCTATAGTGAAAAATTTTGGGTTGAACCTTTGTATTCTATATGTGGATATCAATTTAGAAGCTAGTTCATGGAAATTAGACTCTATTATTATTGATATGGTAAATCTTTACCATATTATATATTTTTTATATTTATTTATTTCATTGACTACGATATGGGTGTGTGTATGTGTATTCTTATGGGGGATTAATTCATGATATAGTTAACATGTGGGTTATAATTATATAGTGCATATCTATTGATGATGTGATAGAGTCATTGAATAATTTGTTCTATTTTGTTGATAATGTTTTGGTTATCCATCAGTGAGATAATTAAGTCGTAGAATAAACTATGTTATCAATTTTTGAGTAAGTTTGGAATTTTATCAATGAAATGGTTGAGTCATAAGAATAATTACATAACTTGGTTTAGATTTTTTGACTAGAAAAACAAGACTTATCATCCATCATGCGACAAAGTAGCTAAAACTATGGATCATGGGATCCTAGATATCTCACAATGACCAGGCTGGTAGTCTGATTACAAATTCTTTATTCCCATTCATTCAATACACATTCACATACACAATTTTCACTTATTTTAAGGCAGAATTAGTGGTGAAATGCTACTTTTTATTCTCATGACCCCAATGTTCTTCTTGCTGCACATGCATTCATTATGGTAACCAATCCAATGATGTGAAAATAACTTATGTCGATAAATCGACCAAGAGGAGTATATTGTACCTAGGTGATGCAATAAAATACTCTCAAATATTTTTATATCGTTAATTTTTTATATCTATGTGTTTTATTTATTTTTTGACTTCATTTTACAATATATGGGGATCCCATTTACCTAATATTACATATTTATTTCATCTCATTACATCAAATATATTTTATTTCTTATAGAATTTGATTTAGGAATGTGCTTTATCTATTCAATTATTTATTTATTTCACTATATTTTTAATTAATGAACATATTACATTGAGGAAATATCATTAATTTAAAATTTTCTTCTAGATGTATTTCACATTTATTTTACTTATTTCTTCTAGTAATATTCATTTTCATACTTCTTTGAAATTCAATATTATCTACCTTAATGATTTCTTGATAGAAATTTTTTTTAAAATATCTGATAGATTCTTCTTTTTTATTCCTTATTTCTTCAAAAAATATGATAACTGATTTAAATATTCTACCCTTCCATTTTATTACATCCCAAATTTACAATCCTCTATGTATATTCATTGACATATTATTTATCACATCACTATGAAATCTATTATTTTCTCAAAGGTTCATAAATTTTTTTTGAATGATGTCCAATTTCCATTCTATGTGGATTTCAAATATTTTTAATTTTATGATGTGATGGGGGAATTTTGAATAATATAGCCTTAATTTTTATTGTTTAATGTGATATATATCATGATATCTGTGTATTATGCATCAAAATGATACTTTATTTATTCACAATTTATTGAGTAATTATTCATATACATATGATATATGTGAAGGTGAAGATAGTTTTATCAAAAACATATATATGGGTTTTAAACAATTTTCCATTATATTTTATTCAAAGGTATATTCAACATTAAATGTCTCATTAAAATTATTAATTATTTTTTATGATGATAATACATTTCTAATGATACGTTCATTATTACAATTATTTTCACCCACGTACTATCTTGAATATTGTTTAATGTTCCTTTCAAATTATTCCTCCCATTGTTGGGATTTTATCTCACCACTTCATTTACTATATTTCTCAGGGTAATACTAGTTCTACATATAATATAAAATATAATTGGAGTACAATTCTATTAAAATGAAAAAAAAATATTTTCTTATGTATTCTATGATTTTATGAACTTAATTTTCCCAGAAAGTAAAAGCTATTAATTTAGGATTTTATTTATTTTGTGTTTTTTTTAATTTATAATTATTGAATAATCATGTATGAATTATGTGGGATGTTATTCCCCCTATGAAATAGGGTATCTTGAAGGAGAATATAGATAAATATAGAAATTGGGAAGATTGACATCTTCCCATGAATCCCAATGAAGAGTTGGTTCATGTTGATTAGATATGAGGAAGGGGAGTTAGTCATAAATTCCTATTATGAAATTCTGTACAATGATAGTTCCTTATACAGATAGAGAATTTTTGGATTCCTCATTAGTATCTCATAAGATTTCTTAGGATGTGACGTAAGTGATTATATAATATTCATGATGTTCCCCTTTTAAGAAACAACTGCAATCGATGAGTACATTGTGTGAGAGATGTGAATAAGAGATTTAGGAACAACCGTAGGCCTGTATCATAGTATGAGGTGTGGGTCACCATTTCGATGATATATTTTGTAGTCCCCGATATCGATTTCGGGTTTGGATCTTCTATACTAGGTGGTAGTTTCTCAAATATTCTTTAATTGAAGTGTGGACTTATTCCTTTAGGGAAATAGAATATTTTCTCATTTGTAGATATTATCCTTTAGTGGCCCAAAAATTCTCCTGTGGGGTCCGTACACCTTTAGATAGAATGAAAAATCAAATATGGTGTGGTTCCCTTGATACATCTTCATGTGGTGGAATGATGGTTATATACGTTTTTTAGTGAGGTTTTCTCAAATACACAGGGTAAGGAACAACCTTAGTTGGGTATACATAACCCATCTAGGAAAAAAACCCTGATGAGGTATATGATTTATATGATTATGGTCTGGGTATTTTATTTTTATACATTGTTCAGGTTCTTAGGGACGTTTAGTGCATATAATTTCCCATGTTTCACCCCATGTGTATAACTCTATAATATATATAGTCTTAGTGGGTGGGGATTCTCCATACAATTTTTTAATATCCACCTTTGTGAATATCTCGACTCTATGACTACATATTTGGTCCTTTTATAGATGAGGATATGTCTTCCCTCTTATAAGATGAAATGAATAAATCCTTTTTGGAATGGGATACTGGCCATCCATGTGTGGTGTTGAAAATCACCCTTGAGAATCATATCATTCTCAAGGTGTTGTCACCCTCTATAGTAAGAATAGTGAATATGTACTCAGTAATCTGTATTTTCATATGGTACATTAGTAGAAATAGTCATTATTCTAGGAACATTGATAAATTGATAAGACCACCTCAATGTTATACAGATTAGTCGAGTGGTATTACAGGTGTATGCAGAGTAGCATGTGGATTTGTGGATTTCCCTTCAGAATGGGATCATGATAAATAGGTAATCATGTTTTTATGTGTCGATTTTGGTTTTAATCCTTTTATCTGGATTGATTGGGTTAGATATGCTATTTCAGATAGGATAAAGGGGTTTTTAACCATGACACATGTGGTGTATCTTTTATGAAAGGCGAGGGAGGTGTTTTGTAATACATTTTACATGTTTTGAGGTTTTCACAATGAGGAATGGGA
Organism: Viscum album; assembly: GCA_963277665.1. Classification (NCBI taxonomy): domain Eukaryota; kingdom Viridiplantae; phylum Streptophyta; class Magnoliopsida; order Santalales; family Viscaceae; genus Viscum; species Viscum album. The sequence continues at coordinate 962,910,692 of OY728163.1, read as the reverse complement.
ATTTATATGGAGATATTTTTCATAGAATGAGTTTATACTTATTTTTCCCCATTATATTTTATTGATGACTAGTTGGAGTCATTTAAGTATCTAATGTCATATATTATTGCACATATGGTGACCCCAAACTAATTTAGTTAGGAGATAGTATTTTTTTTCTCTATATTGGGTGAAAACATGTATCTCTATCACAAATTTATTTTTAAGTCACCATATTGTGTAATTATTTACACACCCTTATATAATCTTAGTACATTCATTTATTTTTTCTATATATATGATGGATAAATTGACGGTTATATTAGTGGGTGTGAAACCATTGGATCCATATCATGGTGGATCTTGTGTGGTTCATAGTAAGTAGTGTTATGATTGGTTTTTTGTTATATGATGAAACCATTATTCCATGTTTCTCAAGGTTATTTGACATTTTATGTTGTCAAGCCTTTCATTTTCTCCTATTATGTTATAATTTCTATTATATTTCCTTAGAATGGAGAATTCATACTTTAATTTTGGATGGATAATATATATATATATGAATGATGCATGTGGATTTTTTTATTGTATATTGATATATATATATATATTATAGATTTTATATATTTTAGGGCCTCCCATATGTGTATTATTTTTTTTGTGCAAGTCATATATACATGGATTATCAGTGCAAGGCTTGATATGGGATACTAAACTAAAAATTGGCCCAGGTAGGGACCCAATGATTGGGAAATGTCAAACTATATCAATCACGTGTACAAAAACCAGTACATATAAAATATTTTTGAGGAAGTTTCATGTTAACCTAAATATTTAAAAATAAAAAATACCATCATTTACTTTAATTTTAATAATTAAAATTCAATTAACAAAACTTTTTTATGGGGGAATGTAATAATATTTATTTTTATTTACAGTTTTCAATTAATATTTCAAATAATTTTTTTATACATGATACCACAATAAAATAAATTAATCCATATTTTATTTGGATAGAATCTTGTAATAAAAAATAATAAGAGATAAATTAATAACAATTAGAAAAATTATAAGAGGAAAAAATAACAAATAAATAAAAAGAGTATAATATTTAAGAATATTCCTTCTTTGTTTCTCATGAATATCAAAGCACTGAGTATAACTATTTAAATAATAAAATAAATTATTACTATGATATATTTGATGAGAAATGAAATAGAAGGAAGAATTTTAAGGATGTAAATAAGGTTATTTATAGGAATTAAAATGTATAAAATGACTATCATATGGTTGTTGGGTATTTATTGATAGATATTTTCGAATTATGTAAATAATTTCATCATATTATTCATATGAACTGAACATGTTATAAATATTTATGTATACTATTGTGATCAATATTTTTTCACACAAATGGTTTTATTTCATTGGTAGTTAGGGATGAGTATGCCTTGTTACCATGGTTTAACTATTATGGTTTTTTTTACTATTGTTATAATCTGGCTATTAATTTCTTAAATTTTGATAATGACATAATTTATAAAGGTTAATTCGGGGTTATATTCTTTAATTTCATATATCACCTAGATAATGTAATATTATACCACCCAATAAAATATTTAAAGAGGTTATTAAGGTGGTAAATTCTCTTGTTGTGCCTTTATTTATAAAACAATTTGTATAGTAACATTCCAATAGTTGTCCAGAAATCAATGAAGCTAAACAGATTCAATCTAGGGGTTTTATTATTGGTCAATGATGGGGGAGAATATTGAGTTAGACTGAAATTGGTGTGTTTTTCTGGGTAGTTTTTGTTATATAATTCTCTACCATTAAAAGGTTCATGTGATTATTATGATGTAGAGGATAGGTTAGTGATCATCAAGGGGGTCTATGGGCTAGTTCAGAATCCTAAAAATCAATGAGCGAATATAGACACAAATATGATCTAAGGACATGCTAGGAGTGGTTGAGAATCATGGTCAATTTGAAGAGGAATTAGGTTCTGACATGGGTTAGTTTTAGAACCTATGATTTATGAAATTTTTTCAATAGATTATGTGGTTTGATCGAGAAACATAGTTTATGGAGCATCAGAATGGTGCACTATCAGGGCCCATAATGTTACTCATTACACGTGGTTATTGTGATTTGCACACATATTTTATGGGAATGAAGCCCAAAATGATATTAAATTTCATATTTATTAATGAAATTAAGTGAGGTAATATGTTAAAAATATAACCCTATAATTTTACTCATATGTTCTTCATAAGGATCATATAATTGAGAATAACCTGGAGGAGGATATAATAACATGATTTGTTCCAATATTCAGTAGACCAATGATTTTTATTTCTACTGGTGTTATAGGTGACTATTTAATAATTATATGTAGTTGAGCTAAGTATATTTTCCAATGTGGTGAAGGTATACTGGAATATAGTAGGTATTCTTTGGATCCTTCTGTGGTAGGATGTAATTCTCAGTGTTTCTAGAATGGAAGAAGGGAAATCAAGACAATTTCTATACTAATACACTAGTATAGTTCCACTAGTCTAGTAAGATAAGATCATTTTTGTATTTTACTTGAGGATGCTACAAGAATGGTTTTTGAGGGAGGATGAGTAGATGTAGAAAGTAATTTCTTCTTCTTGGGTAAAATACTATGACCGTTCGACTACTACATGAATGTTTTTTCATCGATTCTATAACAACATGATGTTTTTATGGAATATTTTTTTTAATAATTTTATTTATTCAGTACCTATATTAGAAAAAAATCATTAGTTAAATCAAACTGTGTGTCACCATTATTATAAAATGACCATGATATCATAGCTGTTAGGTTAGAGAGAGTATGCATAACATAATTATGAAAATGTATTATGAATTCACTGGCTGCCAATTATTCCTAAAAAGTATTAATTAATTTGATATTTTTTGTTTATAATTTGAGTGAATTACTATTATTAATTAAATTAATTACATATATATATATATATATTATATTGTTAAAATATATATTTTTTATATCCATCAAATGGATATTTTGTCATGGGGAATAAATAAACACTATTTTTTGTATACAAACCTATATTTTTCAAAAGATTAATTTTACGCTTTTGAATGAAGAACACCTTTTAAATTATGATTTTTTAAAAATTAATAATTTTAATAAGACTACATAAAAGTTTTCTTTAGAATCAAAATACAAACACATATTGGGGATGAAATTTTATTATTTTTTTGATAACATTGAAATATTTATGAATAGTAAAAAAGACATTATTAAATTATAAAAGGGCACCTCCTCCCTCACCTCTTCACTTCACATTATGGTTTAAATATAATTCATCCCCTACCATATTCCCTTATAATATTTTCTATTTACATTTTAGAGGTTATAATATTCTTTAAGGGCCATCTCTAGTGCTCTAAGAATAGATTTTGTGGAAGCACGCCGAGGAAAAGATAATCTCTTCTACTGGTTCATTCAAACATATTTATTCTTATACTTCCTCTTCATTTTTTCTTTCATTATAATATAATAACATATATATCATGCATATAATGATATATTATTATAATTTTAAAACTATCATTTTCAACCTTCTATCCACCATCTTAAAAATGAAATCACCACGCTGACGTATGTATGACTTACCTTCCCTACGTCATGGTATAATCATTTTTTCACAAACACCATACTAGGATGAGTATAATTATGGAAATAATAGATATATATTATTATTATAACACTATAATAACTATGAAATATTATACATAGTGTACTTTAATATCATTCAACACTTATAGGAACTATATAGTCACTTGTGCGTACATAGGACCTACCATCCCCACCATGCGATGTGATTAATTATAAATAATATTCATTAAAACATCACTATATAAATGAATTAAATGAATATATATGATATATTTTATAATAAAATCATTATTTAAAGGATATAACTATAACCTATGAATCAGAACATAAACTTATCAGAGAAAACATGCATAAGAACACAAAGCTGTTAATACACGAATAAAGTGTAGCATTGAAATGTCACTAACATATGGATTATAATATGATCATATATGATATAATAAGAATGAATATAATATTATAATAATTAAATAACATTAGGTTTGGATATATATTAAGGATTCTAGAGCAAAGGAAATCGATAATTTTACAATCTCATTATTATCAGATATTGTTTGTTCGTTAGTATTTACTATAGAATAGAAGTATCATCCACATACATGTTCCCAAAAAATGTAATATTATTTATATTCTTCAAAAAAAATTAAAATTTAATTGTACACATTGATGAATGTTTATCAAATAGTATGAATGTATGATTTTTTCTTTTTTGGTATGAGGTACTTTTTAACATTACCAAAAAATTGGGAGAAGAATTTTTTTAACTAATATAGGATGAATGGATTTTTATGCCTTCATGAAACATTATTTTTATGAATAATCCCTTTTAATTTTACAATTTAATTTTAAAATAAATTATTTTCTTTTAAAATTTATCTAAATTTTTAGATATGAAAACATTTTTGATGAATCAAAGATATTGTTTTCAGGAATTAATTTGATGCGTTACATCAAAAAAATCCATATAAAATGAAAATATTAAAAATGGTGGTGTTTCTATCCCTGTTATTACTATGAATTTTTTTATGATAGAATTTGATTTATCAAATCCCTTAGTTTTACATGGATTATGTTATGATGGAATGATATTTACATAATCTTTTTTATACCATGGGTTATGCTATAATGAATGATTTATGAATTTTTTGAACACGTAAGAGTGATTTTATTATGAGATGTGTGGGATTAGCACATCCCTCTAATTCATTTGGTAATGATTAATATCTCATGATATTGACATTATAACAATGAAAAGTAAATTTCTTTTAGTATTACATGGCTGTAACGACAAGTAAACCTGGTCTAGTAATGGAATTTTTCTGCTATGATGGTCTGGGAAATGTGGAGTACAATAATTAAGGTTGTGAAAGGTACACTTATTGTCCACTCTAGTGTAGAAAATGATTACTTTGATTCCGGTTACAACCACTATTTTATTTTTAAATAATTCTATAAGGGTATAATTGTATTACCTCAACAATTAAATGTTGATTTAGCTGTCATAACACCTAATGGCACAATGGATGCATGAATAGTTTATAATTATTCTCCGGTTGAAGTATGTGGGAAAATTATTCATAAAAATCATAAGATCATTCCTATAGTGTAATTTGATGTGATCAATGGCATGGATTGGATTTCTCTATATAAAGATCATATCAATTTCCAAAGAATGGAAATTACATTTCATATTCCAAATCAATCTATAATCATCTAGCAGTGCAAGGATGAATATAAAATTCTAGTATAAGTGTCTTCGATCTTATGGGTCATGATTACTATAATTAAAGGACATTTACTTCAAGTGTTTTGTAATAAAATCATGATTATGAATACACCAAATTTACGGGATTTTGATGATGTCTTTTTAGATGAATTGTCTAGTCTTCCACCAAATCATGAACATTATTTTCTAATAGAACTCATACCGGATGCTATAGATATTTCAAAGATACATTATAGAATAGGCCAAATTGAGTTACATGAATTAAAAAAAATGTCAAATAGAATCTTGATAAGGGATTTATATGGACTACTGTGTCACCTTGGGGAGAACCTATTCTATTTGTTAAGAATAAATATGGATCAAAGGGACTCACAATTTATTATAGAGAATTTATCAAGAACAATATTAAGAAAAAATATCATCTTCCCCATATTCATGACTTTTTTGAATAACTACACAGAACTCAATAATTTCCTAATATGGATATTCATTTAGGATATCATATATTAAGGGTCAAAATGGATGATATTCAAAACACAGAATTTCATACAAGGTATGGAAACTATGAATGCATAATGATTCCTTTTGGTCTTAATAATTTCCTCGTTATCTTCATTGATCTAATGAATAGAGTTTTTAGAGAATATCTTGATCAGTTTTTTGTAGTCTTTATAACCAATATTTTTATCTATTATAAGATTATTGAATAACATATAGAACACTTAAAAATTTTACTTATTACTCTTTGAGATTAGATGATTTATAAAAAAATATACCTTGTGTGAATTTTTTCTTCTTAATGATTAATTTTTGGGTCAAAAAATCTCAAAAGTGTGGAAATTTATGGATCAAACAAATATTGAAATTATTGAATGTTGGAAAATACCAAAATAATAATTGATATCTTAATATTTCTTGGATTGGATCGATATTATCGATATTTATAGGAATATTTTTCATAATTATATAATTCACTCACTAAGTTGACTAGGAAAGGAGTTATGTTCTTACGGATGGAGAAATGTGAAGAGGATTTGAATGAACTAAAAAATAGTTAGCTATTGAACCTATTCCCACAGTTCCTCATAGTGGAAAAAGGTTTTTGTTCTATAGTGCTTCATCTACTAAAGATATAGGATATTTTATCATTCATAATGATAAGGTGATATCTTCTTGCACACATAAATTGAAAATCCATGAGCAAAATTACTTAACTCATTATTTGGATTTAGTTGCGGTAATATATGCATTAATGATATATAGGCATTATATTTATGGTGAAAGCGGTGATATTTATAGTGACCATAAATACTTAAAGTATATTTTCACATAAAAATAGATGAATATTCACCAAATATTATGGGTCGATTCGATTAAACAATTCCACTTCTCAATACGTAACCACATTGGGGAAATTAACAAGGTGGAAGATACTTTTAGTCGACAAGACAATACTAGCCTATTCATAATGAGGATTAACAATTATCCAACATTTATGGATTTTCGAGGCTTGGATCTTGAAATTTTAAATGAAATAGAGAAATAGTATCTTTTTTCAAATGAATGTTCAACCCTTTCTATAAGTGAAGATTTAAGTGGAAAAAATGATATAGAGATACAAAATAATGTTAGAAATGTTCTTGAATTAAGCCTTGATAGTGATGGAACAAAAAGGTTTGGGAATCAGGTTTTTATTTCTCCAATACAATAATTAAATAAGGATATATTGGATGAGGCTCAAGGATCTCCATTATCTATTCAACAAGGAACCACAAAAATGTAATGGGACCTGAAATATAATTTCTGGTGGGAATGAATGAAAGCAGATATTACTCAATATGTCTCTCAATGATTGGTTTGTCAGTAAGTTGTGGATGAGAGACACAATTCTAAGGGGATGTTAAAACCGTTACCCATACTATAATGAAAATGGGAAAACCTCACTATGGACTTTGTCATCAGACTTCTCAAAATATCTAAATGAAATAATTCTATCTGGGTTGTAGTTGATCACCTTACGATGTCAACACACATCATTGATATTATAGACCATTTCTCAATTGATCATCTTGTTAGGTTATATGTAAATGAAGTGGTAAGACTTCATGGAGTACCACATTAAATTATATCTGATCGTGACATGAGGTTTATATAGATTTTCTAGAGAAATTATTCAGAAGTCTCCGGATATAGAGTTATGTTTCCGCACTACATATCATCTTCAAATAGATTGTCAGTCGGGGAGGATAATTAACACTCTATAAGACAAGTTACACTCATTCTCTAGGAATTTCAAAGGTGGTTACGATCAACAAATACCTTTGGTGTAATATTTATACAACAATTGCTTTCACTCCATTGTTCAGATAGATCCTTATAAAGATGTCTACGGAATGATGTCTAGAACTCCAACTTGATGGTATAATGTTAGGGAAAAAATATATTAGGACCAATCCTTATTATTTAAATGAAGGATAAGGACAGATATATTCAAAAACATATAAGAGAAGCTCTGAGTCGACAAAAAAGTTATGCTGACAACCGAAGAAAAAACATAGAGTTTGAAGTGGGAAACTAGGGGTTTCTATGAATATATCCATTTAAGAGAGTAATGATATTTTTAAATAAGGGAATGTTGAGAAATAAATATATCATTTCTTTTGAAATTGTGAATCATGTTTGGAAGGTAGCTTAACGATTGTCTCTTCCATCGACTCTCTCTCGATTTCATGATGGGTTCCTTGTATCTCTCCTGAATAATAACATATATGATCCTTCACATGTACAAAACTCAGATGATGTACCATTGGAGAACGATATTTCTTATGAAGAACAATCGATAGAGATTATGGATCATATTGAAAAAGGACTATGAAACTATACCACTCACTTGATTAAGGTTTTATGGCAGAAATACTTATTTGAGGAAGCCACATGGGATATTAAGGATACAATGAATAAGAGGTATCCTCATATTATTTTATTCATGTGATGATTTTCGAGGTCGAAATTCAGTTTAAGGGGGTAGAATGTAACACACAAATGTTATTCTGAAATATTTTCTTAAAATAATTTTAATTATTCAGTAGCATTATTTTTTGTGCAATTATTAGTTTAAATAAACGATGAGGCACTTTTAGAATTAAACTTCCATTATATCCTAGTCGTTAGGTTATTGGGAATATGTATAACTCTCTTATGAAAATGTATTGTAAATTAATTGGTGAATAATTATTTATGAAAAATATAAATCTATTAGATATTATTATTTTATTGAATTAATAAATTGAGTGAATTACTATTTCTAATGAAATTAATTATATATATATTTTATATACATAATATAATATTTTCTATATTCATCCAATAGATATTTCAGTCATAGGGTATGAATATACACTATTTGATGTATAACAACATATATTTTTAAAAAGTGTAATTTTAAACCATTGAATAGAGAAGACATTTTAAATTAATATTTTGACACATTATTAAATTTTAAATGAAAACATAAATATTTTCATTGTAATTGGTATGTAAAAAATAACATTGGATGAAAATTTAGTATTTTTTCTAATAAATATTAATTTTTATTGAATAGTAAAAATACACTAAATTTTAATTGAAAAACTTTTTTCAGAAAAATATGTTATATGGTTAAATTATAATTTTTAATGGTTTAAAATTATTAATATAATATATTTTTATCATTTATATATTGTGTGTTATTTTATTAATTTTACATTGAATTCATATATAAAAATATTTCAATCTTTTTCATTTTTTATCTTTTAAAACATGTTCTCTCTTTCCAATAATGGAATTAATGATAAATTAATTACTAAAAATTATGGGTATTGAATTTTATAAAATGGTATAAATATTTGGATTCATTAGGGAAAAATTATGTAAATATATTTATTATATTTTGGGGAGTTATGAATAGTAACTCCGTAAATTTTTATTAATACAAATAATGAAAAAATGAGTAATTAAGGTTATGAATAATATTATAATAATAGCATAACACATATCCTAATCTTATTGTATGATATATTTATAAGAAGAATAACACTTTGGATGCACGTTTTTTCTTTTTTAATCCATTTGGTTGTGATTACGACACTTATAACATTTTATTTATAGTAAAAGAGAATATGTTATAAACATATATCTTATTAATAAATTTTTTTTAATATGGTGTAATATAAGTGATCTATTTTAAAATAAATATTAATTAGAAAGATAAAATGTTTTCATATATCATTTTATATTATTTATAGTTTTTATACAATAAAAAATTAAATTTATTTTTGACATGACGATGATGTATTGATAGATTTTTTAATGAAGGTATCAAATAAATGATATTAAAAAATATATTATATGAAAAAATTAATTTCATCGAAGAATATTACGGTGAATATGACATATAAAAATATTATAAAATTGTTTTTCATGTTATCCTTCAATTAATATTTTATGTAAATTCTATAAAATTTATAGTGCAAAAATGGTCATAATTATTGTTCTATAAAAACATTAAATTATTAAATTATTTAAAAATCATATAAATATTTTAAATTCACAATGTCTCTATCATAAGGTGTAAAATATCTTTAAGTTTCCATTAATTTGAAATTTACCACATATAAGTAAAATTTATAGCCTCTTTATATATAAAATGTGGTTACCACAATTAAAATTAAAAGAGAATAATTAAGGGTAAACCAAAAAGATATAGTTTAAAATTAAATCAATACATGTCTAAAAATTATTGGATGAGATGATTTCAAATAATCCTCATCTTTACTTCTAAATATTTCAACTTCAAAGAATTATTATAAAAATATTAATTTATATTAATTTAATATTTTAAATTTTTCCAAAGACATCCCTCACCTCAATTATAAAAGGGGACCACCACTCTCACCTCTTCAACTTGATAAGAGAATTCCAGATCATAAATTCCCTTCAATTTCCCCTTCTCAACTTCCCTATTTACATTTTATTTATTTCTTTCTTCTTCAAATACCAACTCTACTACTCTAACAACATATTTAGTGGAACCACGTCAAGGAGGAGGCAATCTCTTTTATCTATTTATTCCAAAAAAAAAATTATTATAATTCCCCTTAATTATAAAATTCATTATAATGTTACTATGTAGGTATCATTCATATATTGATAGATTATAATAATTTTAAAATAACTATATTCCACCTTCTATCCATCCTATAAAAAATGATATTACCACGCATGTGTATATACAACTTACCATCTCCCCACCTTGGTATAATATGTATTCACCACCACCTTACGTGGATTGGTTTAATGATGGAAACAATAACTATATATTATGATTATAAAACAACAATGATTCTGAAATATTATACATCATCCACATCCCCACCATTAAAACACTATGGTAATGATATCGTTGCTCATGTGTACATAAGACTTACCATCTCCACGATGCTATCTGATTCCCCCTACATGATCATTATTAAACTAACATTATATAAGTGAATGTAATGAAAACATATGATATATATTATAGTAATATCATTCTGTAAACTATACAACTCTATCCAGAGTAGTGGAATGCAATCTTATCCAACAATAAAAGCATAAGAACCTAAAGCAATTAACACTAGAATAACTATTAATAATGAAATGATACTAATAAATTGATTATAATGTTATAATATATGATATCATAACAATAAATATAATTTTTTAATAAGTCAGTATGATTTCAAATCATTATACTTGAGGTTAGGATACTAAAATTGGATATCATACCTAAGGTAAGGGATAATGTGGCATTATCATTATAATCAATGATTGTTATTCATAAGTTTTTACTAGGATATATATATATCATACATATTAATGATATATAAATATTTAATATAAATAATATTATTAAAAAAACATATTCAATTATACCTATTATTTAATTTTTATTAAATGGTATTAAAAAAACCATTTTTCCTTTTCTGGTACGATGTACATTTTGACATTACTGTGAAAAATATGAGAAGAATATTTTATTATATTATATAGCATGAATTGGTTTTTACGCTATAATAATACCTTATTTCCATGAATATTACCCTACGAGTTTTCAATGTTATTTTCAGAGAAATTATTTTCTTTTAAAACTATATTTCATTATCAGAAAAGAAAATTTTATTAAAGAAGAGAGGATATTTTCCTCCAGAATTAATTTCATGTGTTATACCAAAACTATATTCAATATAACATGACATTATTTAAATATGTTTATGTTTCTATCCCTATTATTACTATGATTATATTTTTATGAAGGAATGATATATATTAAATATATTTTTTATATAGAATATGTTATGATGAAATGATATTTAGGAATCTCATTTTGTTCTAGTAGTTTAGGTTATGATGAAAGATTTATGTTTTTGTGGAACATGTATGAATGATTTAATTATGAGATGGGTGGGAACTACATTTCAATCCAATTCATCTTTTAATGAATTATATCTCATGAGATATACGTGATTAGAATGACCTGCAAATCTAGTCTAGTAATACAAAGATGGAATGACATGTAAAAATAGATCAGTAATGGACATTATATGTTATGTTGGTCTTGGAAATGAGTCTCGGACAATATGAAATTATTTTCTATACATATGTATATACTGAAAAAATCATGTCTTATTTTATGACATTTGGGAGTATATTCATTGATTCTTCTAAAATTTCATGACTTATCCCATAACATGATATCACGATCTCTCATATGTAGGATAATATTTTCAAATGTTTTGTTTTCATGTCTTATAATTTTGATATGATTAATATCTTCTTTGTTTACCCTTATTGAGAATATAATCTAACCCTTTCATATATTTATTTTCCCAAGGTCATGGAGAAGGGTATTATGTATGATATGTCAAAACGGGGCCTAGTTATGATGAAATAAGTGAGAGAAAATGAAGAATATGTATGAACCCGTTGTTTATGATTCATAGTTTCTAAAGAAACTATAACTATACAGTAGTATCATGGATTTCTTATATTTTTATTGAATATTTTTTATTTTTTAATTAATATTAATGTATGTAATGTATGGGTTGTTATAGATTGGGCTCAGAATCTCAGCAATAATTATAGACCATATAGAATTCGATGACCCCTGTGATCCATGGATAGTGGTGGGGGGATTTATTTATGTTTGATATATGTATATTTTATACAATGGATAAGGTTATTAATGGTGTTAGAGAAGGACCTTTGAAGGTGAATAATAATGTAATTATAATTTCTATGCTTTATACCTTTTAATTTGATAATTGAGATTCAAATTATTTCATCACATATAATGTCCCAGATTTGATTTTATATTAAATATCTCCTTGGGATTTTAATCCATTTACACACCTATTATAATGATATTAGATTTTATAAAAAGATTCATAGAGTTTCCTATAATGAATTTGGACCTCGAAAATCAATGAGATTTTTTGGTTCTCAAAATGAAAATCATTGATAATATATTAGGTAAATACTGGATGGAATGTTTTCTATCTCTCAAATATTGCAACCATAGTTGATTATCATTTACCTATCTTGAGGGTACGGAGTATATGTTTAATTTTGAATGGAATTTAGGAGTATGAAAAATAATTCTAGGACTCAGTGATATTTGAAATATTATAACTCATGTGCTAGGTATAACTCTTATAGAAAAGGAGTTGACAATCCCATACACTATTTGATCTATATTGGGATATTATTGGGATATACTTCTCAGGTATTTCTCAAAAATTCCTCCTTAAAGGGAAGTTAATTTTCAAATTAAACACATGACAGGTGCACAACTTATATAAATTCTTTCATATCACATGGAAACATTTGATTTTAAGGAATTAAAAGTATAGCTTTTTGATATGAATGTGATGGAGTTCATTCATCCAATATCATCTCATTTTTGTTCTTCTATCCAATTTTTTAAGAATTTGTATGATAGTATTCACATGGGTGTGTATTAAAAAAAATTGAAATTGATAATATTTATGAATATGTATCCAATTTTGAGGATTTATGATCAGTTTGATTAGTTGATGGGGGTGTTAGTGGATCAAGAAGATTGACTTGTGATACAGAAATCAACAAAATCAGGTTAAAATTATCGACATATTGAAAACAAAATAAAAAAGTAGGTGTACTTTGTTTACATATCCTATCATGACATTTATGCTTAGGAATACACTAATGGAGAACATGGAACCCATGAACTAGAATTTCAATCCCAACTTAGACTTAATTTACATTGTTTTTATCAATGATATCATCATATAAACATACATTTATGTGTTACAAACCAATAAATCTGAGATTTTGTTTAGTTACCCTATAACACATCATCATTTTTTCAATTTCATCTATTTTCATTTATATATCTATGATTATTATTTTATCATAAATGTAATCTTCAAAATAGTAATTTGAGTAAATCTAGAGAGGGTGGAAGTAGTGTTGTTATAATAATGCCCTAAGAATGTGTTTGTGATTAAATGATTTCTAGGATTGGTTGGATATTTATATTGGATTATCCATGATGTATATCATTGGGAATACAAAATAACTAATTTATCCAGGAAATGATTAATCTTTCAGTGGAAAAATTAGATTGATGAGGCTTTTTGGAATTTACTAAGAGGTTGGCACACACTCCTATTATAACTCTTTCAAATATAGAGATTAGATATATGTTCTAATGTGAATATTCAAAAAAAAATCAAGGGGGTTGTCTTGATTTGGATGATTAATTAGTTACTTTTCGATCATACCACCTGTAGCCCCATGAACATAACTACCCTACTCATTAACTCTACTTAGTTACTCTAGGGCTTGCATTAAATTTTTGGCATCGATATCTCTTTCGTGAGAGATATTTCATCTATACATACCCTAAGAGTTTCTAATATATTTTCTCTTTTCAAGACATAAATAAACAGTGGAGTCCTTGGGTTATGTACTTTTTGAAATCCATCTTTAAGATATTTAATTATATAGGGAAATAAAATTAGATTATTTATTCTCATAGAAATAATACGTGGGAACTAAGAATTAAATCTTTCGAAGAGGATTTGAAGCCAATGACTGAGTTATTATATTGATATATGGGTTTTCCTAAAGATTAATGGGTAGTATCATATGATCCATTAGTCACGACATACTCATTGGTGGATCAATTGATAGATAAAATAATTTATATTTTCAGGTGATAAATGATCGATTGATGGGATAATACCATGAAATAATATTTCCATTAATGAGCATGATGTTATTCAATTTCATAGTAGGGTGGTGGTTATGAATTCCATGCATGAGAAATTGAAGAGGGACTCTGATGCCTCACAATGGGTAGTGAACCTAAGATCATCATTAATGTATCATTAAATTGTGTGATTTGATTAATTTCTAGTAACTAAGATAGATATAAAATATTTTGTAGCCTATATCCATACCAATCAGAGGATAAAGGTGCATAATTAGTTACACGTAGGGTTACAAAATCCTATTTTTGTTTCTGTATATCAATGGAATGTAGTGACTATGAACTTCATCCTGATTCATCATTGGAATCTATGATTCCGAATCTATATGAGTTGTATTTGACATATATACTAAGGAAGACCAATACCAATCAATTTAAAAACCCCAATTTGTGGATTTATTGGGTGTTCTATATGACCGGGAAATAGTGTTACTACATAGTAGTCATATGAGTATAATATAAGATATGGATTATTCATATCTGTTTTATAAATTTAAAAATTAGGCATTGGGAACATAGATGATGTTGAGTACAACATATCACCCATAAGTATATTGATTGACTAAGTGGATGATCTGAATTCTAGAAGACATGATCAGAACTTGTGTGATTGATTTTTGTGGGTTATGATTTGTAGAAACAGAATTGGAAGTGTTTTTATAAAAGAATATATTTTTGGATTTGATTCATATGGCTCTATTTGATATACTATATGGAGACCATCACAGCTATATTAGCTCAATAATGGTATGTCAATAGTGATCATGTTGATACTTGAGTAAGTAACTTTTATATAAGTATGATTGACATAGAAGATTTCATGTAATTCACAATGTTAATAGTGTTTGTATGTCTACCATATGTGACAACCACCAATGTTTATCTTGGGTGATTTAGAATTATTTTGAGTATCGCCTAAATTAGGGCATCAGTTGTTGAAGAAATAGTGGAATCGTGTTTCATGGTTTGTTTTTCATTCATGATTGTGGATGGAATATGGATATTTTCTTATCTATAGAGTCTTTCGTTACATCTTCAAGAAATTTTATATAGGTTTTATGTGTCTTGACTTTATAAACACGAGCTGTAACTAACACATTTGAATTATAATGAGGATATTGGGCTAGAGACATATGACTAGTTCATGGAATGTCATATACTGATCACTGATTGGATTGAGAATGTGTTATGAATAAACATAATACCACTTATATATAAATTATGGAAGCATTATTACATCCAAAAGGCTACATGAGAATGAGAGTTAAAATTTTCAATGTAGTTTCTTGATTTTTATGGAGGATCCCTCAATAGACACTTCTAAAGGATCTAAATTTCATATATGGGGTTCATAAAAACCCTTATATTTCATGAAAATTATATTTTAGTTTCTATTAAATCATGTGAAATTTTATCCATTATGAGATGTCTAAGGTCATTGGTATATCGTGTGTGGATTTACGAGAAACTAGGATATCCTATTGCTAAAATGTTTATAGGGACACCATCTAGATAGTGTGGAACCACTGGATAAATGATAGACTATAGAGACCGTCTCATTTCATATATAGAACTCACATAACATTTGTGGAATACAAACAATATTATACTAATACTCACCCAAGTCCAAATTAGTTTAGTTCTTTTGGAATCATTGAATAAAAATATTATAGCTTAGTGAAATGTATCCAACTATTTCCAAAAAGTTCTTTCACTTAGTAATTATAATTAAAAAACATTCTTCGTAACCTGGTTAATGGAAACATAAGAAAAATGTGAGGTAAAATGATTTGTAATGGTAAATAAAGGAAATGTTTATGCATATAATGAACATAAGGGTGTAAGAATATGATCATGATCGTTACATGATTGTACACTACATATCAAAATCATAAACATTAATTGTGAAATAAGTATTTTTCTCATAATACATGAATTTTGAGGATATAATGAGAATAATTCATGGAATCCTAACATAAAAATAATACATGGAATAGTGGAATGTGCATCAATGTTTAACACAGTGAACATGTATAAGTATAAACAAGCTCACACATTATTTTTGGGACATGAAATCAGGCCCTCTCAGAGAGTTATGGACATCCACCCCGATCCATGAAAAATAATGGGAACATTCAATCAATCTCACACCTAGAATTGTGAACATGAACAATCGTTTACGCATGACATTTTTAACATAAAATAAGGTTCAATCATAACATCGTGAACATGTAATCAGGTACATGAATAATCATATTGACATGAAATCATGTCAATTCATAGCATTGGTAACATGTAACTAGGATCACAAATAGAATTTATACTCATGTGTCATCAATCATTACACAATGCATTTGAGCAAGATATAGGTCCCACCCATTATATAATAAAATTATATATACATGTGCCACAAAACATTAATCATATAATAACCGAGGAAAAGGGCTGGGTTTTAAAAATATAAAATCAGAACCCTAGAAATGAAATGGGTTTCATTAACATTTCATCAAATCATAGCCTGTGGAAAATTGTTAGGTACACAATTATTTCATTAAATCAAAATCCAAGAAATGAAGTGGGTCACATAAACATATAACCCTTGAATGAGAAATAGGTTTCATAAATATATTCTCTGTGAAAGAGAAATGGGATTCATAAACATCATTCTATTAAAGCATAAAATGTTCATGAAATGATATGAATGGAATATTTGGATCATTTCCTAGAATATAATGATTAACATCAACAGATTTCATCATAAATGGAAGATACCATGGAATGTTATTTTGAAAACATCTATTGAGGAAAATATACTTTGTAATTTTATAAAGTTGTTTTAAATCATAAATACGTTTTTCAAAATTTTCCCTGAAAATAAACTTTAATTCTTATTAAAAAATATTTTAAATTCATTTCGAAACATATTATTCATTTAAAACATATAAAGGGGTCATTAATTCATTTTGAAGTGAAATTATTGGGAAATACGTTAAAAAATTATAAATAAGTCTTTAAAATAATTTGAAAAACATTTTAATTGAAAAATTATAAAGAATATTTATAAAAATTGGAAAACAATTTTTCATGAATAATGCTTTGAAATTTTAAAAATCATGAAAGTGTTTTTAGAACAATTTATTGAAAATACAAAGAAAACTTATAAAATGGGATGAAAACCATTTTTTTGAAAACATATAAAGAATCATGAAAACATTTTGAAAACCAATTTCCTTGAAAAATATTCTGATAATCTATAAATTATGAATTTGTTTTGAAAAAAATTTCTTGGATGAACACAAATTTCTGATCAATGATATGCTAAAGTCATGATTTTATAAAAACACTTTTTTAACCATGTTATGTACCAAATAGTGAAAAAATGGTACCAATACTTGAATATAGCATGAATAATAATAGGGAAATAAAATTCATGAGAGTTATTAACCAATAGGTTATAATATTTCCTCAAATTAATAATAAACATAATCAATGTTGAAAGGTGAATAGACTTTTTCAATATACTCTTCTCACTTGGTAACTTTAAAAATTACTCCCCATGTAAGAAAATGAAATTAAATTAAGATTAAAATATAATTAATATTATTATATTCATTATATAACACTTAAAAATAATTATATACTCTTCATGAAAATATATATGTGCATGACATGGAATGTGTCTCAAATAACACAAATTAAGATAAAATTACTTTACTGAATTGGAATATTTTAAAACATAAAACCAATGAAATAGATTTCATAAAATTGTTATTTCAATACCCATAAAATAAAAAATAATAATTATATAATACATCAATGGGACGTATGCACACCACAAAAAATGAATGGGCGTGAATAAAGCATGTATCTCAAAAAAAATTATATGTGATGATTAAATCTCATTACCTTGTGTCTTGAATCATGTTGTAGTCATAAAAAATATGGTATAATAAAAATAATGTTATCATAAATCTATCATAGAACCATATTCTTATATTTAATTTCATAAATAGTATATTACGAATTTATATTACCTATTTGTTAATTCTTTCAAGTAAAGGTTAGGCTTAGTGTAATATTAACACTGTTTTCACATGTGTATTAATTTGTTATATCCTTGGACCTCATACATAAATAATTATTTTCATAATGTAAAAAATTGTATAAATATAATTTATATTCATTATACGTGTATTATAATAATCTACATAATATAGAAGTTTGAAATGGAACACACCTTTCATGGAGACGGTGGATCATATGAACGCATGAACATTGTTTTAGTTTTTATTGTCATAATGAATTAAAATAATAAAATATTTGTATATATGAATATATAAAACCTCTAATATTATTATTACTTCATATATTTCATATAATTTTATTTGAATAATCTTTAATAAATTACATGTCATTTGTGACTAAATCACACTACTTTGAGGGGTCGGTAGTCCACACTTCCTCAAACAAAATTATCGTATTAACACAAAATAGACATTATAATGTAATGTTTTGTATAAGGACTACATAATATTAAATTAAATACAAAAAATTTATAATATATAAAATATTTAAATATATTTTCCATCATAATTTTCTCCATGAGATGCTGTTATGGAAAAATTAACAATAATAATTTAGTGAGGCCGTAGTTTACCATACACATAAATAGTATGATCATTACCCATTAAATGGATTTGTGTGTAACTCTAGGTAAATTTTTTTTAATAAAAACATCTTATTATATTTAGAACATATAATTCGTAAAATTGGGAAATAATTTGAATTCAGGTGTTCGATTAATTTAAATAAATGAATTGATCTTGAGGGAGGGTGTCACCTCATAATTGGGTAACTCATTTACATTTGAATTTTGGTTGATATTTTCTCCATCCAATGGTATTTAAAAAATTTAGGATATGGCAGGAAAGACTAACTTTTTTGTGTAGTATGTATGCCAATCTTTCAAATATTTAATGATCGAGTTCCACCAAAATATTTTATGTTTTATGTGGATCAAATAATGGTCCAAGGTTTATCGAAGTTATTATAGGGTCCAAATATGTCCCAAAAATACATTGTTTTCATGTTTTTTTTACACTTCGTCCCTTATCATTATGGTATAGTCCTTAGTTCAGCATAACTTTTCAATAATTGATACAATTAATTTTAATTAATTACACTTATATTATTTGTTATAAACTAAGTATACCTTATTATAAATTAGATGATATACTATTATTAGTGTTTCATCAAACGAAAAATATCAAAATGGATAATTTAATTAGAAAAAATATTTCAAAAAATCATTAGGTGTCATATTCTACCACCGTAAAATTAGTTTTTCCTTAAAATTTAATCTGGTTTATCAAACATATAATACAAGAATTTTTTATTCCTAGAAACACACATCATAAAAATGAATAATAAAAATTCCATAAAAAAGGGAATGTTGGAACTATTATAGTTACTCAATGTAACATATAAATTGCTTTCCACATAGGATAAAACATGAGGGAAGTGAAAACATGGATATGGAAAAATAATCAATCTACTATGTTCTTACAGAGAGTGATCGAGAACTTGGTCAGGACAACGTTATCAATCAAAAGGCCATAAATCATAGATTATCTCAAAGACCATATTATTCATGATAAACGAAGGTACTAGGAAACCCATTTTGGATTAAATATACATTTTCTTAATGTTTACAAACATTCAAAAATATATATACTTGAATGATTTTAGAAAAACATTTCTCTTTTTTGTTCATTGATCCACATCACCTCTATCAATAAAAATAAAGGTGTATTTATTCTTTCCATAACTAAAAAACTGATCATGAGATCCATGAATTTCCATCCCATTTTCATCAGCTATCATCAACACAAACTAGTATTAACATGCTAACCAATATGCATAAATACTCATATGGAGAAATAACATTTTAATCATTCTAATTTCATATGATTTTTAACTAAAACATTTAAAAAATTCATAACATTATAACCTTTACGATAGGCAAAAATTCCATGATTTGGAAATAATATCATAAATGTTGCTCAACAATTCCCCTTCATGTATCACAATGTACCACATTTTTTAAATTACATATATGTCAATACTTGTATTGTATATTCCCTTGAAATATGATAATAACCTTTATTAACATAAATATTTTCTGAAGACATGGTTGATTCATAATTCCAATAATTACTGGATATATTTGTTATGTCTATGATGCTTTAATCTTCACCCATATCAAAATAGAACAATTTTTCAATATTTAGTTATAGGGTAATCTATATCGTCTAATTTACATATTCATATCCATCATATCTTTATCCAAACATCATTATTCCAACATCCGACATTAATTAAGGGTAACCTTCCCTCAATCAAAATATCACTTTTATATGAAATCCTTTTTTATGTAGACAAATATATATTTCTAATAATCCACTCATTATATCCTTTAAAAAAATTCTAATAAATTTTCATAAATATAAAATCATCCTTATAATAATACATAATGACATACCAAGATATATCCTTCGAAATATAGCTAGAGATCTCTCTAATGTATTCTAATAATAGCTTACAATATTTGACTAAACCTTCACTATGATACCAACTATAGAGACCCTCTATTTTCATACATTGAAATTTCATAACTTTTTTGGAATATGGAAAAAATTATATAAATAGGCCTTCTAAATGGTATTAGTATAGTGAGTTTGGAAAATTTGTAAAGATATATTTTATTTCAGTGAAATATCTTTAATGTTTAACACAAATATCACCCCTTTAGTAATTATTATTAAAAACCATTCTTTATATCATGTGAAAATAAAACAAAATAATAGGGTGAACTCAAATGATAAGTAAGGAAAAATAAAATAAATGCATGTTCATATCATGGACATAAAGGTATAAAAATGTGATCTTGATCCTTATAAGATCATACCCTGCATATCAAATATCATAAACATGAATCATGGAATAAATATTTCTAATTTATAAAACATGAATCATAAGGGAATTAATATAATATGATATGAATTAATAACATAGCAATAAAAATGTAATGGTCACAAACACATCAATACATAACATAGTGAACATGTATATGTAGAAATGGGTTCATGTTTTGATTTCTGGACATGAAATCTGGCTCACTCAGAGACTTAGGGACCTGAAACAAGGTCTATGAATAATTTATTGAATGTTCAATAAGGTTCAAAAATAACATTATTAACATATAATAAGGTTCACACATATCATTAAAAACATGTAATAAGTTTCACACATAAACATCTGGAAATGAAATGAGGTTCATGCATACCATTTGAAACATATTATCAGTTTCATGTATAACATCTATACTCAATAGTCATTCATCATTACCCAATGCATCAGGGGAAGATATAGGTCCCAACCATCAAATTATAAAATAATACAAAGATGTGACAAAAATCATTCATCATATCATTATAGAAAAAAATGGTTTTTATAAACATCGAATGATATCTCGTGATGTGAAATTTATATCATTATCATGTAATAACATCATAACCTATGGAAAATAGATAGTTTTCACAACTATTTCATCAAATAATAATCTAGGAAAAAAGAAGTTTTCATAATCATTTAGCTCATCAATTATAAACGGATAACATAATAATTTAAACTGTGAAATGAAAATAGGTTTCATAAACATAAAACAAATTGAATTTATCTTCTTTGAGTTATAAATAAAATTGACTAATGTGAATGTTACCCATGTGGTATTTTCACAAGAAGATGAGACATGGTCCACTATAGGAATTCTGAAATAATTTCTTACTTCACGAATAGAACATTTAAGTGGAACGATAAGTGTGATGAAATTGAAATATACACATTATGAGATTATAAAGAATAATATAACCAAATGTTATAGATATTTATATTTTACTAATTCCAATTCGCTGAATAGTGCAGGTTACTATTTATGTTCAATAGAAATATGGGTTAATAAATATTTTCAGAAACACACAACTTCGATTAATGTGTGATAAAGGAAAAAGGTTTTTAATTTTCCCAAAATGTTATAAAGAATATAATATCCACCCAAAATTATAAAAAAAACTACACCAACAAAATTTCACTATAGGAGAAGAAACGAGAACTTGTTGTCTACAGTTTCTTTAATAGAAATTACTGACATAAAACTATTTATTATTGGCATAAAATTTTGAGGTTTGAATGAAAAAATGCACTATATTTATGGGATACATTCAAAATGTTAAAAAATCATTTCTTAGTACAGGAAGATTACACAGAATAAGTAAAATATAATTAATTAAATAGAATTGAATTTATGAAATACTTTTATGAAAGGTTTTGAGTAAGTGTACATTGGGTTTATGAATATTAGGTTACCCATACCATTCAAAATATAGTTACAAATAACGGATGGAGGCTATAAATGGTGATAAAATGATAATTTAAGATCAAATATAATACTTCTATGAATTTTTTTGAAATTGATGTTAATAAGAAAAATGTACCAAAGAAAAACTAAATAGAAGGTATGAAATTATAAATTAATTTTTCATTGAGAAGTAAAGGCTATATCTTGGATATGTGAAAGATAGAAAGAAATTTTAATGTTATGAAATGAAATTTTATGTGATTTGATAAATCAATATGAGAAGGAAATAAGTAAATTGGATTGATTAATGTTATACTAAATTAAGATATTATAGCTCAATAGAATTTAACATATAGGGATAACTTTATAGAAGAAGATAAACTCAATGGATAATGTTATAAGGTCAGACACACTCGTAAAGAGTGAAATATAATATTAACATTACATGAGATGTTATAAAATTAGAATAAACATACATCAAAATATATATGTTTTGTAATGAATATGATGTTAAGGATAATAATAACGATAAAGTTTTTCAAAATGTTTTTATGATTATTTTTCTAGAACAAATAGCGGTACTGAATAAGATGGGAGAAGATGAAAATAAGAATTTAAGTGCCTAAAAAATATAAAATAACTTTATGAAACAAAATTGATGAATGAAAACAATGATATACTAAATCTATGAAATCAAAATAAAATAATTGTTAAAAAATCAATGGTAAATGCTTGATGAAATATAGAGCCAAATTAAAGACGTAATTCATATTGATAAATTAATATCAATCATATTTCTCTAACATAGATACTCTCATATATCTAGAATATTTCCTCATATGATTTATATATTCTTTATTAAAAATGAAATTATAAGGTGTAGAAATTATGTTAAAATCATGAAATGAAAACGGAGATCACCCCATTAGGGTGAGTGAGGCTAATATGGGAAAATCAAAGAATATATTAAGTTGAAATGAATATTTTAAATTCAAGATAATTTATTAATGAAAACATTTTTCAGTTATAATATAATGTATTATAAAATTAAGGTACCTAGAGGTAGATCCTATCAGTGTTGATTAAGTTATAGATATAAGTAATCAAGGGATATTAGTTTATGTAATCATGAGGTATGTATGAATCCTATTCAACCCTTCTAAGAGCGTAATATTTTATTTCAAATATGGAGAATTATTAATATTTAAATACAATTTTTTTGTAAATTGAGTGAGTAATTTTCTTGGATTGAATGGTTTTAATTCATTTGTTAAAATGGTTCTCATGATTCATTGCATATCCTATAAACTCCCCAAATATTTAGAGTTAAAATAACTTAGTGAATTTATTATGGGAATCCTTGATGATTGTGTTTATCAACATTGTTTTAAAACTATGAATTTCTGACATAAACATATAATTGGGTGTTTTGTGGATCTATTCATTAAGAGAATGTGGATTCATATCTCCCTCAAGTAGTTGATTGGTAAATTACTATTGATTAGTGGTTATGTTGGGAAAGTTAAATTTGATGAAGTGTGTCCCCATTAAGAATATTTTAAAAATTATTATCTCTAGTGTGGGGATATAATTGAATTAAATAAGATGTTTTTATTGAAATAATATATCCAAATGGGGATATTAATGGTCACATCATAATTTGATTATAAAATATTATTTTTCAATCACTACTTTCAATTGTGTTAGATGATATTTGGAGTAGATGAAGTCCGTTATTATTATGCATGAATGTAAATTCATAAGAAGTACAAAAATCTGAAGGTGTAAACATTAGTTAAATCATTAAAAAATATG
Organism: Viscum album; assembly: GCA_963277665.1. Lineage (NCBI taxonomy): Eukaryota > Viridiplantae > Streptophyta > Magnoliopsida > Santalales > Viscaceae > Viscum > Viscum album. The sequence goes on along the minus strand of OY728163.1, from coordinate 962,885,755 downwards.
AAAACTATTGAGGGATTTCTATTACTTGTATAATAACTTAATTAATACTAGATGAACCATCTTGAAGATTTAAATCTCATCTCGTCAAAAGTTAGAGGAGAAATTTAATTGAATGTCATTGAAGGGTTTGTGGATATGCTTATAGCGAAAAGAATTCATATATGTAACAATTGATGTACTACTCCTCATGATAAATACTATTACATATGAAGATGAATTGTTTTCTATAATAGTAGTGAATGTGTGTAGAAGAAACTATATAATTATATGTATTATATATATATATTAACATATGATGTAAAGATAACATGATGTTAGAGAACTGATCCATGTTGAATTATGCATACCAAATGATATATCAGGTGAAGGTATTTCATAGAATTATTATTAAGGAATATTTAAAGATAAAAAAGAGGCCTTTATGATAAATTTAATTGGTTTTACGTTTTCTATATAAATATATATCACTATATGAAATTAATCATCATATGAAACAAATTTTATTGTAAATTATATTTTTCATGGAAAAGAGCATTATATGGTAGCCGCAACAAAAAAAATGTGTATTGTATAAAAATATAATATGAAAGAATTTAGTACATATAATGAAGAATTTTTGAATGATAACTACCATTTCGTAAAATATATTCACTTAAAAAATACATCATATACATATAAGATATAACATCATGAAAGATAAAGGGTCCACATAAGATATGAATCTCAAATATGATTTTATTTTCTATGAGTATTCCATTCATGATTATAATAACACATAAGAATGTTTTCTAAGATATGAAAACCAAAGGATTATTCAAGACTTAAAAATCATGTAGTAGTCACATAAGAAGGGAATATCATGTTATATAATTGAAAAGTCAATTCATTTTATTTGATTAAAATATATAGATTGGGATTCAAATTTTTAGATTCTGAAACTATTCATTCAATAGAAGAATGACACACTGGTAGTATACCCACTTATATTTTTGCTAATCCTATAAAATTTCATCTAAATTATAATGTAAATGAATAAATTCATTTGATATAGATTTAATTAAAGTTTCTGAATAAGGAAAATAAATATGTAAATATGTTGGAAGATAGACTATTAGATGATTTAGATCATGTTAAGGCACAAAAATGTGAGTTGGCTCCAAATATGATTAATGCGATCAATGGTCATTAAAAGATACACCATTAGTTGTAGAACTATATGTTCATGAATTAAAACATGCCGATGAATTTAGATGTTGAAAAAGGAAACATACCATAAGATCAATGCACTAACAAATGTGTTGAGGATAGTCATAATATATCTGACAAACTTTTAGATAGACTGATGTTATAAAAATTATAAGTAGTAAGAAAATATAATGACCTCAAGTGATGTAAACCATGTTCTAGAAGAATTGATTGACTGAAGGGTTAAAAAAATTGATGTTAATGTCTAATTTATTGGATAATGAATACTATTATAAGATAAGGACATCATTTGATTAGAGGATGACACAATAATAAAATGTCTCAAGAATGTCTTAGTGAAACTTATGAAATTCACTGAAGAATATAAGTCATGTAAGAGTTTAATCATTGTATAAAAAACAACTGATGAATGTGAGTTTAGAAGAATAACATCAATAACTGAATGACGATAAATGAATTATATTATTGTGAGTTGACCAAAATATTATGATTTAATTTTTACATACTTATTTTATGTAAAAAAATATTTGTGATATTGATCTATTCATTCACTAATAAATAATATTATGTTTGTAATTTTTCCAAATATTGGGATAAAGTGTGATGTATTATTACACTAGAGATTAAGGAATCTCCATCTGATTTTACTAAATATTTGTGGAGGACTGAATTTTTTTCACTCCAAACGTAATTATATAGAAATATTAGTGTTTCAATATCACATGTCATCAAACATTTCATGAATAGTTCATTATATAATAATCAGATCTCATTCAGATAATAAAAAAATATTTCTAATTGTTGAGTGGGGGAGATGAGAAAGTGAAGGTATTTCATTACTATTGGTTTCTAGGACACATTTTTTAGATTTTCATTTGTGTTGAGGATTTGATAAGAATAGAACTCATACTTCTATAGAAGAAGTGAAAGGGCTATAATGAAAATTAATAAGAAGTTGAGTCAGTTTATAGAATTCTAAGGATCAAAATATGGTTATCCATACTAGAATTAGATCTCATCGTTACAATATTTGTTCGATAATTTATTTAGAATATAGATCTCTATATGTTGAACATTTAAAAATAGAGGATCAACCCCAGCACCTGGCATGTCTTGAATTATTTTAAAACATCAAAGGAGGGAGGAGCTAAGAGAATTCATAATTAGTTTATTAGAATCATTGATAACCGAACTCGCATGTTTAAAATATATGAAATCTATTTGGTTGTTCAAGATCACTCTACAAAGATTAAGAATAAAATTTGAATGCTAGTTGTTCCAATATAATCCATTCTACCATTCCAACATAGTGGTAGAAGTGTTTTTTGGGAGATATCCTAACCACATGTTTAATATCATGGCAATAAGAGTTATGGATAATTATTATTCTCTTATTTAAAGGATAATAAGTTTTCTCATCATAATCCTTATTAAAATTGGAAATATACATATCAGGATGATAACATGAACCATCAAGTGAAGGGTTTCTCAAACTAGATATGTTCCTTTTAAAAACTGTTTTTTATGTTTCCTTTACATTATCTCTATTTCATTTGGACGTATGTGTTTAGGGTGTATAACATAGATTAATAAATTCTAATAAATTAAAAAGGTTTGACCAACATGAAATTGTTAAAAATTTTAAATTCAATTCATTCGTTAAAAAATGTTCAACATCGATTAACCCCCCCCCCCCCCACTTAACAATGAAGTTTCACTACACATTAGGACACTCAAATAAAACCTCATATTCTTATAATAATATTTTATAGAAAAATAATAATGTTTAGTTCATTTCATTCACAAACATGATAAGTGAGATAATATTTTTATAGTGAATTAATAATAAAACAAAAATACAGATAATATACAGAATTAATGAATAATTCAATTTTATTAATATATTTTAAATGGAAATATTTAAAAAAATATTATTAATTTAATTACTTCTGGTAGATTAAATAACTCTAATGGAATGAATCACAATAATTTCATTATAAATTATAGTTATAACATCCACATAATAATAATGGGATAATAAATAAATCATAATTATCTATATCCATTCCACAAAAATTATGTAGGTGATTAACACAAGATCAAATACTAATGATCAAAACCTCCATAACGATGAACGTAGAGAACAAATGAAATAGTTAACCCCCATTGATTTATATTTACCCTAGATGATTATTAAAATTATAATAAATAAAGTTAAATGAATTATATTAAGTGAAATAAATATCAATAAGGGTAATATTTATATGAATAATAAATTTATCTATGATTATATAGGGACTTAGGGCACATTTAAGTAATCACTAACCTATGTTAGGGGTTTTTAATGATTTTATCTCCTTTCATTATGCCATAGTCATTCATATTTGACTATATTCTTCTAGTTTTGATATATTATACCTCTTTAATATCTAATATTATTTATTTAAATTGTTTCTAAGTAAATAAGGTTCCATTATCAAAATGTACATTGATATTGATTCAAAATTCATAAAATAGATCATTGTAAAAGAAAACTATTGGTCTATATTTCGAATAATTTTCTTCCATATCCATATTATTTCTTACAAAAAAATTTCATTATTATTAATTTGAAAGTAACATATTTTTTTATTCTATAAATCTCAAATTTATTTTTAATTATTTTCAAAATATAATTTTATATCTTTATCATCAATGTGGATTACATAAAAATAATAAAAATTATTATTATTTATTTTATTCATTGTTTTGAAAATTATATATCTTCTATCCTATTTTTATTCTAAATTAACATTATTTATCTTAAAGAATCTATTAATGGGTTACATATTATTAAAAAATTTAAATTAGTTTTTTCAAATTTTACAAATGATTTTGAATTTTACTTGTATCTTTAAATTTATAAAAATGATACCAAAACATTAAGGGAACTCTTTTTATTTTGTCAATTTAATTTCTATTTAAAACTCTGGTATATCAATCATCAATGTTTATTTCACATTAATATTATATCACCCTTTGAATTGTCTTATTGTATATTTCATTTGTGTGATTTAATTTTTTTATCATCTGACCCAATTTTTGATATCTTCTAATTTGATACACCGTTAAAATTTTATGTAACCAATTTTGTTTCCTTAGTTTCATCATGTTATACATTCAATGGATTTATCACTTTTTTCTTTTTAAAATTTTATGTTTGGATTTATCATTATAATATGTGTGTTACTCTAATTATATAGCATTTAAATTCATTGGGTATATCATTAAATCCCATAATATCAATAGTTTATGCATTAACATGATCTATTTAGATATGTTAACAATGTTATGAATTTTGATGAAATGGTTAATTATTTTCACAAAGCTACATATTGATATTATATATTCAAATATATCCATTAATATATGATGGTCTTGGTATATATCAATAAAATAGAATATTATTTAATATGCTTATGACTATAAAACATTTTAAATTTATGTCTTTAGGAATTATTGTTACTTTGTCACGTGTTCACATTATTATTTCATGGTATATGTTACGATTTTATTACCATTATTTTGTGGTTACATGTAACTATTCGAAGATATATGATTTTGATATTATGCCACATGATCATTTTTTATGGTTCTATAATATTATTCAATTAATCATTCCATTTTTATCACATTTATGTTCCTCTAATATTGATAATTTAATAATTATTTTCCTAATTAATTGATATTATTAACCACTTACTTACTATTTCAGCTCACCCTTTTCTTATGATTCTATTTTCTCTGGGAAACGAAGAAAAATATTACATATTATATTTCATTATTAGAATAACGTTTTAGTAATGGGTTTGGATGAAATAAAAGTTAGGTAATTCTAAATAATATTGAATCTCAATATATAGAGGTATTCGAAAAAGTTGTACCCAAATTAATAATGGTATGAAAAATATTTTCTATAGATGTATGTTTAAGATTTATCCCAATATAAATTATTCAAAGTAGAGTCAATTTATAATGGGGTAAAATGAATTCTAATATTTTGTTTAAACCATGGTTCATAAAAAATGGTGATTCTATATATACACTATACTAAAAACATAATTTATAGTTCTTTTATTATTACTAATTAAAAACATTAATTAAAAAGCAAAATTTTTCATCCCATTAATCACACATTATTAGTGGTGGTTATATATAGTTACTGTGTAATAAATATTAGTGGTTTTTTTCAAAAAAATATCTACTTTTATTTATATTCACAATAGTTATTTAAAAACTATAGCCAACTAAACCCAAATTTAATTATGGATTACCCTTTTATCCTCCTTAATATATAACAAGAACCTCCCCTTACCTTCTCATTATTCTTTAATTTTATGAACCTCACCTCCCCTCGTCCTTCATCCTCGGTCATGTAAAACTCCATCCCCTCCCTGATCTCCCTTTATCCTTATTCACTTCAACATCCCCTTATCCTTCCTATACTCTTTCTCATTTTATTCATCAAGTGAGCCACTTTCATTTCACATTCTATTTATTTCAGGTGTAAGGTACATTTCAAAAAGATTAAATCTTATCTAATAGTAATTATAATTTGATTCCAATGACATCCATAATATTTATATTTTTAATTTAAATTAGATATTTATAGATTTTTTTAACATGCAATAAATTTTAGGTTTTCTCATGTTTCTATATCATCTTTAAAAAATGATTAGTATTGAAATTTCAAGAAAAAAAAATCAATTGACACCCACAAATTCAAACGTTGTTCATTTAATATTTATTTTATTGATTATACAATATGTTGTTAATTTTTACATGAATAATAGAGGAAATAAAATGTGGTCGGTTTTCTTATTTTTTGAATTGTTTATTTTTAATTCATTTATTAAAAATATTTTCATTTTAATTTTTTCTTTATTTATATATGTTTTAAAATAATTTTACTATTATTATATCATTTTTATTTTTTAATATATTATATTATAATTTGTATAATTAAAAGTGAAATTCTAATATCATTTTATAATAATTATATTACATTTAAGGATATATTATTAAATAAATTTTAGAAATTCTAACACGATATTCTGAGTTTTGTTTTATTATTAACATTCTTCTGTTGATTGTTATTCTTTCATTTTTTTCATATAGATATAAATTAATACGGTTCAAAAGGAGAAATGATATATTATTTTATCTCGAAATACAAAGCAACAAGTTAATATGTTGGTGGTGTTTTTAGATTTTTTCAATGATAAATTGATCAATATATGAAAACAATTTCGATGTTCTAAATATAATTTCAGAAAAAAGTTTAAAAGACATGAATTTTATTCGAAAAACATTTTGAAATAATTTTCTACAAGACATTTAAATTGGATTTGGAAAAGATAATTGAGTATTACAATAATTTTGACATGTGACCATGATTAAAATGCACAACCAACCCCCACATAAGTGGTGACTAAAATTTAAAACATGATTAATTATGTTTTTAGTATTGTATAAAATCATGATGGATTTCATAAAATATCAATAGGATACATTTTTATTTCTATAGAGATAAATAAAACGACAAGGCAATCTGAGAAATCAGATGTGTTTTGTGTGTTATGGGATGACAGAAAATTGGACTTGTATAAAAGATGTCGAAAATATACAAAATTATATATTTTATTAATGTTTTAACCTATCATATGTTGATTTGGAATTAATAATAATGAAATTTCTAGGATATTGCAATTTTTTGGTATAATGTATCTTTCAGAGATATGGTTATTAAATAATTTTGTTAACAATCTTAGTCATAACTATACAAAGATGCATCCATGTCCCAATGATTTAATTTTCTAATGGAGATAATATTTAGATAGATAATAGGGAAATGGAGTTATACAAACTAATTTAAATTGTCGAATTGTAATAAATGATTAAATTAATGTGTTGTGAAGAATAATAGAAATAAAACCAAATTAATATTATAATATTACATTACTTTAATCCCAAAATTGAATATATTTTTAATGTGTTCTATAATAATGTAGTGAATTAAGTGGAATACTCCTGGACATAAATAATGAGTTTTTTACTAATCCAAAATATTCTAAATACTGTATGTGTTTTGATTATTTGTATCAAAAATTTTATTTAGATCCCCAAAATTTATATTTAGGATTTTCTACTGATATATTTATTCAATTTGAGACTAAATATAAATTAAATAAAATGGTTAGTAATTTTGATCCCTTAGGATCTACATCTATGGATGTATATGGGAATAAATTCTTTCTTTATTTGAATAATTATCTTTGGAATGAAAATATATGTAAAATACATCAATTTAAATCATCATCCTCTTATAGATGAGTTTAATGTTTTATGGGAAAATTTAATAGTTACATCTGATGTATCAATAACTGAAATTTAAAAATTGTGTGTTATTTAATGAATATTATTATTCATTCCATGAATTTGGAAACATTTCAGGTTGGAACACTCACACAAGATAAGCATGTCTTGTTCTTAACATTGAATTTGATCCTATAAATCTAGTATATAAAAGAAACTGGTTTTTATATGTTATCTTTGATTCTTGGATACATCCTATAAATATCAATTTAACAACACATGATTCATTAGATAACATTATTTGACTCCACCAAAAAAATTACTATCAGTTTCAAAAATCATTTTACAGTGATAAACTGTTGATGAAAAATTCAAAAAAAAGTATCAATTGAACGTTTCTATGAAAATTTTTGAAAGCTCATCACATAAAAATTGTGAACAAAAACGAAAACAATTGATTATATTTTTAATATTTACTTATTATTAATTAAATTTTTATACATTATAATCTTGAAAATATCCACATTGAAATTAAAGTAAGTGAAAATTTATTTATTACAATATTGAATGAGATGTGAAAATAAAAAGTCCATATCATCAATTATAAGAACATAAAAGAAATGAATATGAAGTGTGATTTGTGGAAAAATGATAATGGAAAGTATCATGATTTAGTTTTGGTTTTGAGATATAAAAAAATAATTTTTTCCTTTTTTGAAAAAAAATTACAGTTCCTAAGTACTATTTTAAAAAATTAAATGTTTTTTAATTAAAACATCAAATGTTTGAGGATCTTAAAATTCCTAACTCGCATATTTTTTATGGAGAAAATGTTAAAATTACTACTTTTTAAATTATTTCCTGATAAAATAACATGAGTTGTAATAATGTTTTACAAATTATTTAGATATCATTTTATGAAATCTAAAAACCCCACTGAGCATTGAAAAACCTCAATAAATTGTAATGGCCCATTTTAATTTATATATGTTATTTTCCAATTTTATGTCATTTTGATGTTCTATCTAAATGTTTATTTGACCAACGATTCTACTGTTGGAGAGAAAACCAAATATTAATTGATATGTCTATTAAAATGATAATTCCATTATATTATTTTACCATTAATACATTGAAATTTTAAAGAACTTACTTATATGGTTTATTAATCTTTGTTTATTAGTTTATTTAGGTATCTCGGTTATTTGATGTCATGGGTGAAAAACAAATATTTTATGTATTGATATATATCTAATGGTTATATGGTTAAATAGTTTCTAAAATTTAGTTTAGTTAATTTGGATATTATTTAGACACAATTTAATTCAAATATATGTTTTTGAATATAATTCAAATTAATTTCACTCATAAAAATAATAAAAAAATATAAAACATTTTTTCATTAATTTGGAAAAATATCATCAGTTTAACTTAATTAGATATGGTTTATATTAAAATATATATTTTTTCAACACAATATGGATATTACATATAATTTAATTAAATAATATAAGATGAAATCAAAGAGTCAACATCATAGTAGAACATGAAATGTAAAAAGTTATTCAAATCTAATAAAAATAATTTTTTTATTGGTTATCACATTTTGTATGATCATAATAAATTTAATGTTGATAATATGTTTATATAATTATCTTTGAGAAGTTATAATATGATTATTTTACACTTATAGACCAAGAAGGTTGATAATTTATATGAAGTTCCAAATGATTTTAAATATTTTGTCTGAGGGACATTCAATAAGTCTTGGAGAATCAAGGATTTAAATATTATTGGATCTAAGATTCACATATTTCTTCACATGTAATATTTTAAAACCTAAAATAGTGGATTATTAAAAAACATCTATTTGAAATATTATAGTAGTTTTAGTGATATAATTGAATTAAATTATCTTGGGTATTTTTACGTTATGTAATCCAAATGAAAGAGAGTTCATATTGTTATTGGAATAAGGAAAGATGTATATAATTAACATAGGTTTACATTTCTCTGTTGATTGGTATTAGTGAAGATAAAGAACATGATCCCTATATTTTTTCTTCATAATATAAATTGGAATATTCTATGGATGAGAACATGACTAAGGGTAATGATTTATATTCCATTATATGTTGAGAGTCTTGTATGATATGCGTGACGTAGTTGAATAATTTTTTATGACAGAGAAACCCATCAACAATATGAGACTGATTTATTTTTCAATGATGATATTAACAACCAATATTTTAAAGGAGGGAGAATACTATGAAATCATGTTAATGAAGGATGATGATAATAATATTTTCCATTTGGAATTAATTTATTGTATGTTGATTAGGTGATTATCTTGTTTATTATTATTTATATATAATACGTGAACTAAATCAATTTGAGTATAACATTTCCAAAAAAGAAATTTTTTTTTATATTAAATATAATGTTATAACGTATTTTATTTTATTTTTTATGTAGTAATTCAAAGAAACAAAACAATTTAAACATACAAGTAGGTATTGTAAAATATGTATGCTATAAGACCCTTATGATACTCCCCCACCTTCATTAAGTACACTTATTACTTTCTATATTCCTACTTTTTTACATTTTATAAAATATAAAATGATTTAGTATTAATTGTTTATACTTTATTCTTCCATTATATTGCCTCTTACTTTAGGGATGTTATGGGGTAAAATGGAGTGGTAAAGGAGTGATTATCGAATAAGAATATAGTGTCGTAGATACCATTCTAATGGATTTGGAGAGCGATGGTGTTTTGTATGTAACTATTAATGTGAAAATATAATTTATTGGATCAAAATGTAATTACTAAACATATTTATTGAATGTCTTTATATAAAAAAATATGAAAGTAAACATAAATAAATCATATGTTTAGGGGATAAAATAATTTAATTTAGCAGTTTAATTTGGAATGTATAATGTGCCTTTAATGATGCAGAAGGCTTAGATTGGTAGATCATTTTGTATTTAGTTTGTGATAGTATTTCATTTATCATCAAATTTCCTTATTAGAGGCTCATTACCACTGATTTAAAGAAATATATTTCTGATGAACAAGTGAAATTAAATAAAAAACATATTCTCTAGTTTATTTAATTATATATTCTTATCAAATGATAGTCCAATAATTATTAATATCTAATATGAAGATAATTTTTTATTTTGAGGTGAATGATTCATTTTTTCAACAATGGTCATTGAAGTGTTTGGGGGAAATTAAAGGACATTAATTATAGTTTTATGGTGAGTTTAATAACACCACATTTATTAACTTATAAATCTATAAAAAGGTATATGAATGGATTCCATTATATAATTCTTACTTTTTTGTGGATATACAACCTCTTGATTTGTATAAGGAATTCGATTCTTCATAGTAAATTTATAAATATTTATTATAATTAATTAATTTATAATATTATTAAACTTAATTTTTGAGGAATCTCCTCAATAAAACTCATCATGTAGTTAAAAAAAGTTATCTGACATTGTGTTAGTTCCAAAATTCATTCACGCAGGAGATCGATCATGGTAATCTTATAGATTTTATTAAATATAATTTTATTAAATATTGTGTATTTAAATTTAAATAGTAATTAATTTTGTCCATTTAATGGTATATGTGATTGAAAATTTCCAGGTGTTGGATCAAACTATGTTTTGATTCGATGGGTACAAAGAGTCTCGATGGGAATTGCATATATATTGGTGTAAAAAATTAGTTATAAATAATTTTTTATGGATGATATTTTGTAAAAAAATATCAAATTTTACAAAAAATGAAAATGTACTTTGATAAAAACTCATCCCAGTCATCATTAGTACCCCATATAATGTCATATCCATGTTTTGTGTAAGGATAATGTTTTTAGTGTGTGAGGGTTATGTAGTAGACCCTCCATTTCATGATTATTTAAAAAGAGATCATCATTATTGGCTATGATTGCACCTACTATAGGTCTGAAAAATGTTAGCTGTATAAAGAAATTAGAATCACAAAATAGAATTATTATGATTGAGGGTAGAATACCTGATAAATAATCCAAATTCATTATATAACATATATATTTTAAAATGATTGGGAATGTAATAGATATTCTATTACATGGCATGGATATTAGCATTACCTCATACATTTTATCCATATTAATATAATTATTCATTTTGGTACAATTATTTTAATATTTATATTTTATTATTATAATTTATCTAAATATAATTCGTATGAAAATAATCTAATTATTACTATTTTATGTTCTAATGTTCATTTAATACTTGCATCGGATGCAGAAAAGGATGGTTATCGATATAAATGATATAATTATATATCATGTGGGTGTTTCCAACCAAACATCTGGGGGTAGAGTTGATATTGGATCCTCATATTTATATTTATTAAAATTTTCATCAGATCATATATATGTAACTTCTTTAGTATCTGATAGGAAAAATCAACCTTTTTCATTTAAAATGCAGGGTAATATAATGTTTATAATGGTTATATATTTTTTTATATTATTGCATATATTATATTTTTTATCATTTTTAATATGTATATAAATTAAATTTTAGTAATTAGAATATTCATACTCCACATACATCTTTTTTTAGTTCATTCATGGTTTAAATCAAAACTAAATTGAAAAACAATTGATATGAACTTAAAAACCACTACATTAGCCTTTTAAAATTATTCTAATTAATTTATAGTGGGTTTATATCCTATAATTTATGCAAAAATATATAATTAAACTAACCACTATTATATATTATAAAAATAACAAATTTTATGCTTTTTAATTCATTATAGTAATTGTTTCAAAACTATTCCAAACTATATATTCCAAGTAGATTAGGAAGACCACAACTAATAAAAATAACCACTATCAAATTACATATGAATCATTATGATGTATTGATTATAGATTTTCTCTAATATATTAGTGATAGTTTAATCCATTATTCAATTTAGAAATAAAATATAATAAAATCATTTTTTCTTTATAGTAACACTATATGAAATTGGACCATGTGACAAGAAAGGTTTATATTGATTTATCATTATTTTAATGAAATAATTGAGATATTGAAAAACATTGTATCGTTATTATTTATAGGAGTATTATTCATGGTATTTATATATAATCATATATCTTATGGATCAAGAAAAATGAAAATACATTTAACATTTTAGAGTTTTTTTTAATTGTAGAATGTATTTTGTGTTGTCTAGTGATCTTAGAACATTTCAAAGGTATGTTTTATGTTTTTATATAAATTTTTGGAAACATTTATGGAAGTTTTATTTGAATAATTCACTATATATAAAAAATATTTTTCCCATTTTCAAGTCAATGATCCATCCATGGAAAATGTGAAGAGAATAACCATTTTCTCAAAAACATGAAATTTCATTTTATTGTAGAGATATAGGTGGTTATTGGTTATATTGATTCCAAATTGGGAATTCAGGTTGATTATTATAAGGCTAATATAATATCTTTATATCCTTATCTGAAAAGTGTGTGATATGTTAGATAATTTCATAGACTAAAATATTTTACTAAAGATTCATAAAAAACATTAAGAATGATCTAACTATATTAAGGTTTTTATAAAAGGATAGTCTCATTTTTATAATGATAAATGTAAGAAATATATTGATATGTTAATAAGGATTATCACAACTCCACCAACTATTTAACTGCTATATGGAAAATACTATTTGAGTTTATTATTAAAGAATCAAATTTTTATTTGGGAGAATTTTCCCCGTAGATTGTAGATAAGAAGTATCATGTCTTATCCAATGCTTTAAGAAAATTATTCTATATCTGATACAATTATAAAAAAAAATGAATATTGTCTATTTTTTCCATTATTAAAGGTAAAATCATTCCTTTTTTGGGAAAAGATTATTTTTATAATAAGTCATTCTTAAATTAGATTTCTCTATGATGATATTATATTCTAAACTAAGATTTGTAAGATTTATTTAACATCATTGAGAGAAAGATGTTGAATTAAAATATAGTATAGTAGTAAAATAAATTTTATTAAACATATTAATGTGATTACAAATAATTTAGGTGTTAAATCACTATATTAAAATCCAATTATTGATATATATCCAAATGAGAATTAATATATAGTGTAAAATAATATTTCATAGTTTGAATGTATATTTAACTATGTGGTAACAGAATACATAAATCATTAATTTAATAAAAAAAAAATAATTACATTCATATTGAGTCTATTAATTTTTAATACATGAAAAAATATATTTATCATATTGGAAACAACAAATTATGAAGTCTCTGATAGATAATGAGATTCCATCAGTCCTCAATTTTTTACATTCTCATGATTGTTCTGATACAATATGATCCATACTGTGTGTCATGGATTATTTTGGGTTCATGTTTGTATGGAAAATTGATTTAAATATTAATTTGAGTATTTTAAATAATGTTAAAAATGAAACATTAATGGAAACATTTCTTATATAAATGAACCTCCTTGATAGATTTTTTATTTGGTGACACCTTTGATGTTTGGTGTATTAAAGATAGAAAAAATTTCTAATAAATTTGTTGAATTTTTTTGAGTTATTATTTTCCCTAAAAAAATATATAACACTTAAAAAATTGTACAGTTATAATCTATTAAAAACCTAATATTTTTTTAAACCATAAATTTTCCACTGATTATGAATTATAATGTAATGTAAAAATAGTGTAAGTGTTAATTTTAGTGAAAATTGGATAGTTAATAGTTAAAAAATCATAATTATATATTAATAATAGAGAGATACAATGGTTCAATAATTAAATTTTTTTTTCCAGGATGAAATGTTAGTAGTAGAACATTATACTATTTAAATTTAAACACTATCCAATGAGTTAAATATACACAATAGAAATTAATCAAACATGAAATATATTAGTTAATAATTATAATACCCAATATGATATTATTACCATAAAAAAAATTCTAAATAAAGGATCCATTTACTTTTAATCCTATGTGTAATGTGGTTCATTACCTAAACCAAGGTATCTATGTTCATACTGTAATTCCTTCAATATAAACCATTCATAAGGTACCGGAAAGATCATACCTAAGCTCTTTCTTGATTAAATAGTTGATAGTATCTCTTCACGAATACTAATTCAAACTACCTATTCAAATGGTTAAAATATTCCATACCCCACAATACACTTGATTAGCATGATTAAAAAATATAATGGTTGCATTTTTTGGAACATAATTAATATCTAGTGATCAAGTAAAAAAAATTATAGTTAAATGAAATGATACGATTCATAAAACTAAATCCTCAACATAAAATCGTTCTCAACACATTTTTAAATACTAAAACAGGCTTAATCTCCTAAAAGGAAATGATATGATGTAAAGAAACATTCTAGTATAGTAATAAATGTATGATCTATATAGTACACTCCACAATTACTCATCTTCAATTTATATATATCATAGTGAAAAACATGAGTGTAAAAAAATCAATGATTACATAGTATTAATCAAACTATATTGGAGTAATCATGTTTTGTTCCATTAAAATAAATTTATTCTTTCTATTAGAATAAACATTCCATTATAGTAGCTAGATAATTTTTTGTAACATGATCACTTATATGATCTTACAGAAATATAAAAAAAAATTATGCCTTCTAAATAAAATCTCAAAGAAGAAAACTCATAGTAAAATAAATACACAACATGTGTGTATTTTATTTTAAAAACTATAGATATAGTGATTATTTGAGAAAAAAATCTCCAAATGTTTTAAAAATTCAATTAGAAAGGATAAAATTTATGATTGATAGAATTTTAAAAAGAACCTTATATAAATTATGATAAAATTATTTTCCTAAAGTATTATACATCTATTTATTTTAAAACTTTTCTCCATTTATCAAATTAATCTATTAATATCATCATGAAAAATTAGATAAAAACTTATTCTTCTCAAAAATCTCCCTCATTGTGATTCTAAAAAAATAGTAAGATAAAATTTATGAAACACTATGTAAAAATATCTTATGAATGAAATAAAATCCCCCTTTTGATATTTTATTAATGAAATAGACGATTAATTACAAATAATTATTTTGTTTAACTTACCCCTATGTTAAATAATTAAACCCACAATATTTTTGGGAAAAATAAATATTTTTAAAAATATAAATAAATGGATGCATGTTTTTTTACATTTAATATAGATAGTTTTTCTAGAATTTATAGTTCAATTACCATTGATAAAATAGTTAGGAAAAAGTAACAAAAATAATTAATCCATAATAATATTTTAAAGAATCTGCCTTTCATAAGTTATCTATAAATCCTTATGGGTGATAATTCCTTGATGAATATGGTTCTATAAAATGATATAAAATTTTTATTATATCTCTATTCATGTAGTTTTTTGTACTATGAAAAACTAAATAAAATATCTTATTCTAGGGGGTAAGAGTATCAAATTATAATATTATTAAATTTTAAATGCGGCTAATATTGCAGGTAACTTTTAATATATATGATTTAGTGTAGAATTATGTTAAAATCAAAATGAAATTTGATAGAGAATCCATGATATATATATTATAGTTTTATAATAATTAAACTGTGTATGTTATTAGTTTTAGGTGATTATTTTATATTAATGAAAATTTTTAAGTAAAATATACAAGTTAAAGTATCTTTCCATTAATCTCAAAGAGTAGGGTAGTTTTTTATGTAATGATTTGTGTTTATTCAATATGGATTGAAGGATTTACTATAATGAATTGTTAGTATACTTTTTATAAAAAGGAACATCCTCCCTATTTATTAAATAGTTTTTTAAATTAATGAGATATATGGTGGATGTATTAAAAGATATCATCTAAAGATATTGATCATACCTATATTAAAAACTATTTGATGTTTAGGTTTTATAGATAATTTCACAAATTTGTTTTTCTATTTATATAAAATTCAGAATAATGATTATTTTTATTATTCATAAGGATGTGGTGTATTATATCTATATTCATCACATTATAATTGTTTTTAAATAGATAGTTGTTTTGATATCATAAAGAATACAAATTTGAGTAAAAATCTATCCAAAATCTGTGACTGTGTTCTGCACCCAGAACACTAGATCACAACAATATTTATCAACTATTTACTTTTCTTTTTTATAGGAGAGGTAAATATTGCGTTTATTATTATTGTGACATGAATGTAATGATTATCCTATTAAATTAAATGTTATTGATGTGATATTTTGGTCTATTCATGATCTTCTAATGTCACCATTAAAGTAAATTTTAAGAGTTTATTTAGTTCTAAAGGAATAAAGTTAATTATTTATGAAGTTAATTTAAGGTAACAATAAAGAAATTTTATATAATTTAGAAGATATTATTTTTTATTATCTTATAATATCACACCAATGAATATGGAATACATAATATCTAGTCAAATATTGGACATATATATTTAACCTTAAATCATCCCTCTAATTTTTTTTAATCTATAGGGTTAATGGATTCATCAATAACTAATTTATAAGAGGAGACTACTGATGTGTTTATAATAGATACATTATATAGAGATAAACATTAATGTAATTTTCATACATATCTATATTGAGTTTAAATATTTCATTCTTTTTTTTGAGTAATTTTAAAATACAAAACATAGTTATGTTCACCCATTATTCCCATCCCAAACATTATATTAAAAAATTTTAGAAATCTATAGGAATGTGTTATCTTAGTTGATTCAAAAATAATTCCATTGACATAAATTTAAATAATTATTATGTACTTAAAAAATTATTTAAGAAATGTTTTATCAATCATTCCTTTAAAAAACATTAGACTAGAAATCCATATAAATGTTATCACCAAGGGAAATGTGCTTGTGTATGTCCATATAGGTATTCAGTAGGTCTATAAACATGTTCTAAAAATGAAAATATCCAAAAATCATTGATTTTTTCTACATAAAATCACACTTATACATATCAATTATCGAAAGAAATTTTCAAATACATTTAATAAAGTGTAAAAATAAAATGATCTATAAATTCAAATAATGTGTGGATAGATTTTTATCCCAAGGAATTATGAAAAATATTTCACTATAATTTATTCATATTGCATAATTAAATCCCATTTCATCTAGTTTTTGTTTTCCAATAACATAAAACTAGTTTCATTACATTTATTCAGAATAAAAAAATTTACTCCAATAATTATATGTTCTTTATGTATTTCAACCATTGTTTATAAATTATTCCTCTCAAATTGAATATATTCCTCTTAAGTAGAAAATTGCAAACCTTCAACACTTAAGGATTCGTATACCATTTGTTTTTTGGATTATATAAAAATGCATTATGTTCAAAATATTTTCTAAAGGAATAAGAAGTTCTAAATTATTGAGTTATATTGAGAAATATATTTTCAAAAAGATGAATCCTTCTAATCAAATTATATCAATGAATAAAAGGAATGTTTTGTTGTCCCACATTCTCTTTCACAATTTTTTATCATCACAAACATTCATTTATTTTTAGCATAATAACATGGATTTTTAGACATATCTCTTACACTCAATGTCATTTTAATGAATTCCCTTCAATGGTAAATTGAAGATCATTGAATGATTATATGTTTCATGATAAAGTACATATACATTTAATGAAACCTTTGAATGATATTATAAGAACATTATAATTATATAGAAGTAATTCAATGAAGACCCTCATAAAGAAGGATCAAAGTAGACTACACCAACTCGCTAGTGTCAAAAACCAGATAGTTAGTGCTCTATTGAAATCTCATCAGGTTTATAAAAGGAGACCAATCAATTGGAATTGTTTCATTAACTAGATAATATTGAATACAAAAGAGAAAAATTTCCCATGGTGTCCACCTGCTAGCTAGTGGAGGAGAACTGTGTCGATATAGACATTTTTAAAATACCAGTTTATTTTAGGTGGTCGATCATCTACCAAGTTGAGGCTACCAATTATTTTGGGGCATTGAGTCTACTCTTATAAGAATAAATATAAATTGGTCAAAATTAACTTCATATAGTGTTTTTTTTCTTCATTTTCCCAATAATATTCTAAAATCTTTGAAGGAATTTAGAAGCATATAAATAGAGACCACTAAATCTTGGATATTTATCAATGAAATTACAAAGACTACTTATCGATTGAATCAACACCAAATTTCTTAAAATATCAAGAACAAACAAAAAAATACAATATCAATGCCTTTATAAATATCAAAGGCTCTTCTACTTTACTATTTCCACGAATCTATCTGATCAAATTATACTCATATTTTCAAGAAATAAGGGATTATAATTGTGACAGTTTTTTCAAAACAAACCTCTATGTTTTCATAACCTTTATTAATGGGTTATCACAGTCACAAAATTGAGGGATGAGTTACTTTTCAGCAAATAAATCTCATGGGTCTACAAAGAAACCATAATTGTGAAGAACACGTTTTGGATCACTTCTAATATCAAGGGTGTAATAACATAATCCTCCCAACCCTAGAAGAGGATATGTATGATCCCAAACCAATCAATTTTTGAACTCTATTACCAAAACATGTTTCTTATATATATTTTTTTCATTACATCATTTAAATTTGATATTAAAAATTTATAAATTTTTTTTTCTCTATTTCTATTTAACATAATTTTATTATAATATGGAAAATTATAATTCTAATTTGGTTATAATTTTTATATTATTAATATGATTAAAATTACAAATTTTATAGTTAAATTGTTTTAATTTTTTTAATTTTGATTTTATCCTTTCTGTTTTCATTCATTTAAAAGGGAAATTCACCCCTCCCCTGTTTTAATACTCTTTATCCAACAATTGTTAATAAAATATTGTTTTTATTTATAGTTTTTTTAAATAAATCATAATATATTTCAAAGATTAACAAGTTTATGAATGAATCTAATAAATATTTTAATGCACCAATGTTTTATGAAAATGATTAGACTTGATTGATAATTATATTTCAATCATTCTTGATATTATTTTTTATAGTATTTATAAAATGCATGGTCATAAATATATTTTACCTAAATAACCTAAATATAATTGGAATCTCAATGATTTAAAAACATTCACTTAATATAAAATCTATGATGACTTTTCCTTTTAGTCATGATTAAAGTGTATTTAATAGTGTTTCTACTTCTATTGTATCTATGGAAAAATTAAAACTACTTGGATTCACCTATGAAAGAACCAATAAATGTTAATATACTTTATTAAACATGGATCGAGGATATTGTAAAAGATATTTTAGGAATTAAATAAAATTTATAATATTTTAATGGTATGATAGAGTTTGTAATGCTATAAATTTAACAATTATAATTTTTCTATAGGAACTATTGTACAAAAGATATTATAGTTCCTACTGAGAAATTTGGATCCCAAGTCATAGTCACTCAATAAGTGAATGATGTGAAGAAAATATTAGTCAAAGAACAAATCCAATCCATTGTAACGTCTGAAATTAAAATGTTGGTAAAACCCGAGAAAGAGAATAATTAACAAAATTATGTAATGAAAACAATAATCATCAATATTAAAAAAATTCAATCATCCCAAAGTTAATATCAATTCTTTTCTAAACTCTCCATGAAAATTAACAATTAAATCATGAAATAGAACCGATTCCAGAAGGTAAATAAAAATGAGTAACTATAAGTGACATAATTTAAATCATAGAAAAAGGTACACATCAAGCTATAATTACCCATATACACAAATACGGATAAAAATCATAAATTTTAGATGGATCATAAGGTTACTTAATGGTTTAAAAGTGATGAATATATAGCCTCAACAAAATAAAACTCTTTATTTTTCACATGTTGTGGGTTTTTATAAAAAATATTAAATATTTAATCTGTTTTAGTACTCTTATACCTTTTTGATCCTCATAATATTCTTCTCCTAGTCCTCCCCCACTATTATTCTTTTTTCTCTATTAGCCACATTAATTATGAAGAAAAAAATACACTATTTATCAACTCAAAAAAATTCATGATATGGACTATTTATATAATTTCTTGGATAAGAAATACAATAATGTGATTAATAAACATGAATAAATTCAAAAATAATTCTTTTTTATATTCATGGAATGGGTGAATTATTCATGAATGTTAATAATCTACTATATATTAAAAAACTAAAATATATCATCAATACCAACAAAAAAACTCTCTCAAAATTCATCCAAGGTGTATAAAATCTAAATAAAATTTTGAACACTAAAAAACATGAAAGGGAATAGGTTGTTCATGGTCTCTATATCATCATTCAAGATCCTTAACAAATCCATAAAAATCAGTTTTACTAACGGATTATTGAATGATATGTTATAAAATTATTTTAAAGAATTAATTATTGTATATATGAATTTTATTGGAGGAATTCAAAGTAAGGGGTAGAAAAAGAAATTATTATTTAATCCAATTTTTCTAAAAAAATATCATGATAAAAAAATATGTATTCCCAAATCATTATTGGATAACAATAGTGATCCATGTTTTTTGGGTACCATAACCATTATTCAATTGACTTTTTAAGAAAAACTTCTTGATAGAAATATACTGTAAGCACTATTATTCCAATGAAGTGTTTTCATAAAACACATGTCTGGGGACCTATATGAATTCAATAAAATTGATAATATTGAATGAGTCTATGTCACATTCGATGGAAACTATAATGGTAGGATAATTAGTGATGGTACCATTGGTTTTCATGCCTCTAATATTATTAAAATGTATTATTTTTTAAATTCATTGTAGATCTCTAGGATGGATTGACTACTTGAGGGTGTATATAAATCGTTTATTTTTTATAAATTATTTCTTTTGAATTTAACCACTTGGACGTGTTAATGTTCTCCATCCACTCAATAAAATCTCTCAACCTCACCTTATATGTAGTAAAAATTAAGAGAGTGAAGGAAATTGTATTTAAAAGTTTCTACAATGAATTTCCTACTCATTACTAAGTTGGTTAACACACTAATATATATTGTTCACTATTAAACAAGTGACATTATTTCAGTCAACTCTAAAGAAATGATATGGTTCTCCGCACCAACTGAAAGACTCCATTTTCTTTTGGATCCTAAAAAAATTATTCTTGCTTCGTCTCCTATCAAGATACTCCTTAAACACATATACCCAACTATAACATTTAATCTTATCATGGTAATAACTATAATTCTTAATATTTGGAGAATTATTGATCAACTATATGATAATGTGGAATCTTTTTCAATGAGCTCGTTGAATCAGAATTTCTCATGGACATCATAGAGAACTTCATAATTACATGTCTTGATACTCTTTCATGATTTTTTTTCAATATGTATTCTCCTAGTGACACCTTGATATTTTTGTGAATAATTTTTTAATTAATTTAATCTTTTTATATTTTTTTCAGACAACATTAAATATTGATTTTTTATATTAAATAAAACATTGTGGCTTGTATTATAAGTAACCCAAAGTCAATAATTCAATACACGCAACACTGATATTATCATGTGTTACATCAAACATTATGTTTGGCATGTGTTACACACAATAATGAATCCCTTCGATATATTTTTTTACACACAAGGGTTATTTTTACCAAAATAAACAATACTAATAAAATTATAATAAAATGTTTATTAATATTACAACATAGTATTTAGAATATAAGTTTAAAAAAATATTAAAAAACTGTGAAAATATTATTTACACCTGTTTATATAATGAATCCATTGGTTTATACTTACTATAACTGAATGTAAGAAATATTTAAAAATAAAAAATTACATTTCTAAGAAAAAAATTTATCTATGTACAAACATAATTTTACCTCAATAAAATAAAAAACTATTTTTTAAAATAATATAGAAATATATTCAATAAATATTTTTATTTATCATACAATATATTTGATAAGTTGAAAATAATAATAAATCTAATTTTATGAAAAAATTATTTATATGCTTCTAAAATGTAATTTTAACGCCTTTTAATTGAAAACCCATTTTAAATATAAATTTTGAAATATTTCTAATTTTTGGTAAAACAAATATAAATTATTTTTTAATGTGTAATTTCAAAATTTATTTTGGGTAAATTTTATGTATTTGATTTAGAAGTATAATTTGTTGATGAATAATGAAACTTACTTATTTTTAATTCAAAAACAAATTTAATCTAATTTATTTATGTCATTAGATTTTATTTTCACTTGGTTTTAGAGTGTAATTATATTAATATTTAATAAATAAATATAATTTAGTTCAATAGAACCAATTTAACAATCTATTGATTATATAAACATTTAAATCATTAAAACATTTTTCTTTTAAAACCCTGTTTTTTCATCTCAACTCCACGATTAAATTTAAAATAATTTCTGTCATTTATCTGATTGGAAATTTTAAAAAATAGATTAAATATTTTTAATCAAAAGAACTTCTAATTTCTAATAATTTTATCATAGTTTGGGACCAAAAATATTATTGAATGTGATTAATTTTAATTACAATTAATAAAGGAAAATTGGATTAACAATTGACACAGCCTTAAAAAAAGCCCATAATTATGTATAATATTTTCCAAATTCTATTTGTTATCAATATTTATATCATATACTCCATTTTTGATGTTTTTGAAAATTATTTGATACAAAATAAATGGTAAAAATAGGGTTGAAATTCCCTTTTCATAAATTTACAAGAATACCACTCCTCTTCCAATATAAACGACAGTCATCCCTCCCACTTATTCAAACTTATAAATCCCCTTTTATTAGAAAAACACTAAAACATTAACCTAAAAACATCTCTAAATTCATTATATAATCCTTAATTTGGTAATAAATTCATAAATGGAAGCCCATTGGTGTAAACCAAAATAGAGATACCCAAAGAATAAGCAATATCCTTCCTCATGCTATTTGGTTTTATTTTCATTATCCTCCCCTAAATTATTCTTATTCTGTGATTATAATATAAAATAATTATCCTAAATTTACATAAAAAATTTTATTATATGTTTTTTACCTAATCATACACACAATTAATTCTAAAGGGTCATCATCTTACCATTCTTGTGTATCGCGAACTACCACCTCACGAAATGATGTTGTTCATTTGTCCATTTCCTATAATCATGGTTAGTAATTAGGATATGAAAAATGCTTTTATATTATATATATTATATTTGTGATGTATTTATTATTTTTTTAAATATTATATAATACATAATTTTATACATTCCATTTTCTGTTAATACGATAACATTGATTATGGATGTGTGGACTACCCCTACTGAAAGTGATGTGATTGGTTCACACATTACATGGAATTAACTAATGATGGGTTTAGTAAAATTATCTAATATATATGAAATAAATATTTGAATTAAAGGATATTATATATATATATATATTTCATTTTCTATTCTTTCAGTATAATAAGAAAATGGAAATAATGATCATTTGTACGAATGATCTATAGTCTCCCTGAAAAATGTATGCAATGTCTTATATATTTCATTTATAGTTTGTTATAAAATTATATATATTAAATATATATAATATATAAATGTTTTTGACATTGTATAATGAATTAAATCCCTATCTATATAAGATTACCAAGAATAATAAGTCAAAATACTTATAATAAGAAGAGTAGTTATTACAGAAAACATTGCATTGATATGGAATTGTTAATAAAAAAGTACTATAAATTAATAATTGAATCATATATAGTATTATATATGGGAATATGGTTCTTTTTTTATAATAATCTTATATTTAATATAAAGTAGTTTTTAATGTGTACATATAAATTCAAGTCTTAACTTAAGTGGTTTCTTATCTGACTTTCTATACCAATGAGATACCTCCAATATTCACCACTCATTTCATTTTAGTTGTGTATATAATAACCATAAATTTAATATAATATCATTATACTTAAATTTTTTCGTATTTACATATCCATGTTACATTCTTTCTTTCATGGGGTTTATGGTTCAAAAGTTACCAAATCAGTAATGTAATTTTTGTCTCATGTTACCTTTTGGAGATACATGTTAGGTAATCAACTTATATTTTTTTATGGGGTGTATATACATCCATTTTACATGTTATATCATTAATTTCATTATTTCAACATATTTGAACATTTATTCAATATTATTCATCCATGTATAGTATGGTTCAATGTTACTAAAGTGGTAACAGTTTATTGTTATAATATCCTTATTTATCGGGATTATATTTTATTATGCATTAATTGATTAAAAATTATAATCCATCCCTCAAAAACAACCATGAATTATATTATACTCTAGTTAACCATGATATATTCATGGATTAAAAACATTTTTTTCACTATTTGTTAATATATTTAATTCTGAATATTTTTATATGAAAATGTGACTTTATTTCTCCACTTGGTCGAAAAAATGTGTTCTTTCAAAATAGGGTTTTCTGAAAAAATATTTTCAAAAATGTTTTCCTATTTTCCAATCTTATTTAAAAGAAATTTTTACATATTTTTAATCATTTTTAAAAAATAGTTTAATACTAAATCTTCTGCTCATTTTTCGATCAACTCACTTTTGTAAACATTTTAAGGTGAAAAGGGACTATTAAATATATATGAACATAACATCCATGAAGAACACCATCATCTTGATTATACATTTTTATTTTTATAAGTTTATTTTTAAATAATATGTACTCTAATTAATCATTTAAATTTTTTTTTTAAATTTTTTTTTCAAAGAAAAAGGATTTTAAAATGCATATTGTTCTCGAAAATATATTTTCAAGGAGGAAACTATATTTTCTTCAAGAAATATATTAAATGGAATTTTAATGACTTATTTATAAGAAATTATTGTCGATATGGTTTAATGAAAAATTATTTCAATGAAATAATATTTTCTAAATAAATGATCCTTGTGATCTTTTAAAATACTTCTCTATTTAATATAGAGTGCTTTGTTATTGTTTATGATTTATTAGGGATATGATCCAATTATACCATTCATAATCTTTCATTAATGGCTTATGTTTTGTTATAATGATTATAATGACATCGTCTTCTCTTTCATGGGTTATAATTTTTTGAAACCAGATTCTTTTTTTGATTTATGATTTGATCAAATGTTAATGACTATTAACTCTATTCTATAGGCAATGATATAATAAAATGTTTATGATAGACTTTTTATTTCATGGGTTATGATATTATTATTGTTTATAATATTATGAAACATTTATGTTTGATTTTATTATTTGATGATTGGGGCCAATATCTACCTCTAATGCATTGGGTAACATTGGATGACTCATGAGTATGAATTGTATGTCTGAACCAGATTACATGTTCACAATGTTTTTCGTG
Source organism: Viscum album (assembly GCA_963277665.1). NCBI lineage: Eukaryota > Viridiplantae > Streptophyta > Magnoliopsida > Santalales > Viscaceae > Viscum > Viscum album. The sequence continues at coordinate 962,859,656 of OY728163.1, read as the reverse complement.
AACATGATTATATAATTACATTTTAATTTGTGAACTTTATTACAAGTTCATTTTGTAATGATTGGACATTTTATCATGTCCATAAGTTAGTGTGTGAAATTTATTACATGTTCACAATGTTATGACTGAACTATATTTCATGATTACAATGTTATGTATGAACCTAATTAAACATTCACAATTTTATTCATTGACCTGGATGAATGTACATAAGTTTATGTGTAACCCAGATTACATGTTCATAATGATATTCATGGACTTAGTGTCATGTCCAAAAGTTTATGGGTGAACCTAATTACATGTTCAGAATTATAGGAATGTACATGGTGCATATCAATAAGTATATGAGAGAACCTAATTAAATGTTCACAATATTATGGATGGAGTAGGATATATGGCCAGAACATTATGAGTGAACCTGAATACATGATTAGAACATTATTAATGGACCTGGTTTCATGTTGATATGTTTATTTGTAACCCTATTTATATGTTCACATTTTTATACATAAACCAGACTATATGATCACAACATTATGTGTGAACTTTGTTGCATGTCCATAAGTTTATGTAAGGGTGCAATTCATGTTCATAAGTCTGTGAGTGAACCTATTTATAATTATACATAGTCACAATGGTATATATAGATGTGTATTATAGAATTAAATTTCTTATACCTCTGTTATGATTTATTGGATTATTCTCATAATTACCATATCATTAATGTCTTGTGAATTGTCAATCTTTATGAAGAGACTCTTGAATATGATCTTTAATATACATGGTATGATATTTTAATGATAAGATCATGTTATAAAACCCTTATTCTCATTATAATACTCTTATATCTCTTTTTCTACCCTTTACTAGAATATGATCACACCACATTCCTATTTTTTTCTTTTCCATAGGTTATGATGAATTTTTTTTATATATGAGTTCAAAAGGCGAAGATCTTTAGAGATATATTAATGATCCATCAGCATATAAGAATAATGTGTTCAGTATTACAAATTCACTAACCAAGTACAATCCTCAGGTATTTCTGTTTTAATTTTATGAATATTCATATAAAATTATATAATATCCATGTGTGATAATCCAAGGTCACTATAGTTAGTTTCAAATGAAATATTTAGCTACCCATTGGAAAATAGGATGAGAAAAAATTAGTGATATACCAAGGGATATTACGATGGATATGTGTAGGGATATCACTATAGATAATCCTATGTGGTAATATATTGAAATTCACATGTCATGATTTCGACATCCTATATGTAATTTTTACAATACGTGTTTTTCTACTATGATAAGTGTATCTTAGTCTATACTTTCTAGTAATATTAAATATTTGTAACTAAAATTAATACGATTATCATTGATAATTTTATATGTGCCCATTATGGGAATTATACATATTGATGTTCAATGTGGAAATATCGTGAAGAGAATCCGAAAAGTAAAATGAGTATTGGTTGTACTACGGAAGATAAGTAGTCTTAAAATGACATGTGAATGGTATGGGATGTTCTAACAGTATTTTAGATATTAAATGTATGAAGTATGATAGATAGTGGTTGATTAAAATTAATATATGATTTATATTTAATATTCTAGGAAAGGGTTATTATCGAATAAGATTATGTATATAGAGTAATGGTTTAACAATAAAGTTGTATGATTGAAATGTATACGATTTGGAATTCAAATCATTTATTTTTTGAATAATGACGTATATTAGGATTGTTTGTAGATGTTTTTCATGAAGGAAATTCTATAATGTGTACAATGATATAGTTAACCTATAAAATTATTTTAATAGAATGTTTAAAATAATGGAAGGTAGCCCTTAACATGTTCTTGGGGATGAGAAAATTATATCTTACATGGATAAAGGGATGATGACATAGATAAAGTAAATTGGATAGTATTTATAACCTCATAACGGATAAAAGATTTTTTTTTAAAAATGGTTCATTCTTTCATGGATGAAGTTCATAACATTTGGGATTTCTGTAATATATCTATTAATATTTTTTATAAGATATAATTCATGTTTTCAATAAGGTTTTTTGGGAATTCTGGTAATTACGATGTTTAAATTGAATATGTTATAAAGTTATTAACTTGTTTGGAATTTTACAACCAAGATCTACCTTATGATATATGGGTATCAATGATTAAGAGGATTTAGAAACCTTATTTCTAATTGGTTGGACATTTACTTTCAGAACAGTAATAAGTGTAATTATGTATGGAATAGTTTATTTTAAAAGTTAGAGGAGATTTTAGATATTAAAGTATTATATTTCTATTTTAGAATTTATTCATGTGGTGAAACTTTTCATACCCTTATTTTCGATATATATATATGGACTGACATATCATATAATTTATAGATCTCCAGATCTATTTAAACTATATAAATGAAAAGTTTACCTTTATTCCTAGAAATAATTGATGAATTGGAAGTTTATAAAGACACCAAAAGGGTTACATTATGATTAATTGTCATGAAAAATTTTCCACTCTCGGAAAATGTTCTTATAATAAAATTTTCTACAACTACCAAAACATTTTTTTGATATCAATGCCATGTTTCACGCATCTCTGGTTTATAGTTTTCTCACTGTTAACATTATATGGTTGACCCACATTCATATGATCAGTTATCTTTATCATTATCTATGACTATTAACAATTATGATCCATTTCCATGTTTTCACATCCCAACTATGTTCTCTAATGTGGAAACCTAGTTACATGTATCTTTATGTAACAATTATGTTTCGAAATATCTTATTTAATGTAGTTTTTGGTATTTCTTTTTAGGATAAGGGTTTTTATGAATAAAAAATTCATGTATTAAACAACTAATAACCTAGAAAAAATTTGGTGGAGAAATTATTTTTAGGGGGGTAGTATGTAGCCTTAAAATATTTTTCCGAATTATTTTCTGGAGATAATTTTATATTTTTGACTTCTTTTTTCATTCCATACAATAATGAATATATATTTTTTATATTAAATAACTAATTGATGATTTTTTTTATACACAACACCATTTCAATATTGTACTACACACATCAATTAAAATAGATTTTTGTACATGATACACTATTTTTGGCTTATAATATATAAAATAGAGTGTTCCTTCGATATCATTCATTACACGCTGGACCTAGTTTTTTCACATTAGAATTTAATATTAATATTGTTAAAAAATTACTATTATATAATCCACCTAGATGTTTCAATAGATTTTATGAATAAGAATGAATAAATTTTTCATGTTTATAAAATGAATCATTGGGTTATCAATTAGTATAATTGAATGGGATAACTATTTAAAAATAAATAAAGTATTTTTCTAAGAACATTGTTTTTCTATGTACAAAAACATTTTATCTCAGTAAATAAAACTAGCCTATTTTTATTTTCATATATATTTATATATATAAAAATTATTTTTATACTCATCAAATATATTTTTTGGTATAAGATAATAATAAATAAAATTTTATGAATAAAAAATGGATTTTTTTTATAAAGGGTCATTATAACATTTTTGAGTGGTGAATAAATTTTAAATCTAAATTTTGACACTTTAATACATTTTATTTAAAAATATTATTTTAATTTTTTAATGAATAATTTCAATAGTTACATTGAGTAAATTGTTTTTTATTTTTCTAAGAATTTTTATTTTTTTATGAATAGTGACAAATAGAATTTTAATTCAGAAAATAATTTTCATCAAATTTATTTATGTATTTAAATTATTTTCTTATTTGTTTTATTGTTTAATTATTTTAACTATAGATCAATTAATAAAATTTAGGCCATTTTAACCAATTTCCATTTGATCTCTTATATATACACATTTACACCTTTTAAACATGTTTTCTTTAAAAAAATTCTTCGTATTCCTATATACATGATTAATAAAAATTTATTTCTACCACTATTTAGACTTGGATTTGGAAATTTGGATTCCAACATTTGATTCAAAATAGTTTCTTATTTCTAATAAGTTATATTTATTTGATCTAAAATATTTATGAAAGTGATTAAAATTAATTTTAGTGATCAAGAGAAAAATTAGCTTAACAGAGGACTATAAATTATAGTTAAGAACCAAAATGACCTATAAACTTTTCTAGAAGCTATTTAATATTCATATTTCAATTATATCCTGTATTTTCAATGATATTGGGAATTATTGAATCTAATTTACATGGGATAACATGGGTGGAATTCCCTCTTAAAAAATTTACAAGAACGCCACTAGCCGTCCACTATAATAATGCACTCAACCATCTAAATAATTAAAACAACTAACAACCTTTTAATCAGACAAAATCAAGCCAAATATCATAAAAATATCCCTAAATTAATCCAATAATCCAACCTTTTGGAAAAAATCATTCAAAGGAATCACATTGGTGAAAACCAAAAAGAGTTACCAAAACAATGGGTGACATCTTTCCTCAAGATCTTTGATTTTATTTTCATTATCCACCCCCTAAAATATTAATATTATATGATTGTATAATAAACTAAGTATACTAAATATACATATAGTTTTTTCTCTATGGGGTTAATAAAATTTTACACACACTAAAATCTAATGGTTAACGAACTTACCTTTCTTCTATATGGTGAATTACCTCCTCACGATACGATATTGTTCGTTTTCCTTTACCACCTCCCATGGTTTGGAGTTATGATTTAAAATATGTTTTTAAATAATATATATGATATTTGTGAATAATTTATAATTTTTGAATTATTATATAACACATACCTTCATTCTTTCCATTTTTTATAAATATGATAACTTTGTTTGTGGACATGCGGACTACTCCCTCCTCAAAGTAATGGGATTCATTCAAACACTAAATGAAATATATTAAGGTTGGGTTTAGTGAAACTATATGATATTTGACATAATATTTATAATTTAATGATATTATTTATATATATATGTACATATATGTCATTTAATTTTCTTCCAATATGACAAAAGAATGAAAACATCATTTAATAATATGTACGATATATCTTCTCCATGAACGGTGTGTTCTATTTCATGTATCAATCATATATATTATGAAACGTATATATAAAAATAATATATATTAAATTTAAATCATATTTTACAATATTTAAATATATAAATCATGATCTATATAATAGGATTATGAATAACAAGTCAAAACATGTACGATAAATGAAGTGGTTATTACCCAAAATGTTTCTTTAACATTGAATTTTTAATAAAATGGTAATATAAATTCATTAGTTAATTTTAATTGTTATTATATATAGGTAGATTGATCTTTCTTTTATTTATAGTAAAATTATATTATTTAAACATGTGTTTTGAACTTGTATAATGAAATTCAACACATAAGGTATGGGTTTTCTCATCTCACTTTTTATATCTTTGAGATATAGGTCTTAGTCACCACTCATTTCATTTGTGTAGTTTATTCAATACACATGAATATATTATTTGATTATAATAAATTAATTTCTTGACATTTACATATCAATTTTATGATATGTGTTTCATAGTGTTTATGGTTAAAATGTTACCAAATCGGTAAATTAATTTTTGTCTCATGTTTCCTTCATTGAGATTTATGTCTGGGTTATCATACATATTTTTCGAAATGGTGGTTATAGTTCCCTTTGACATGTTATATAATGAATATAATTCATTAATTATTTTAAAATCTTCATGAAATGATATTATCTAATATATTTTAGGGGTAAAATTTACCAAAGTGGTAATAGATTATTGCTACAATTTCATCATTTATGAGGGTTATTTATTTTTATGATACCATTGATGAAATATTATAAAAAATCACTCATGAAAACTTATCAATTATATTCTACTCTAGTTATACATTATATATTCATGTATTATTAAAAAAAATCACCCATTGGTAGTTATGATAATTTATAAAATGTTTTTTTGAAAATTCATTATTATTTATCCTATTGTATGAAAATAAATGTTATTTAAATACCAGGTTTTCATAATATATTTTCAATTGTTTTTACAATTATCTTATTTTTAACTAAGATTTTTACCCATGTTTTAGGTTTTTAAAAAATTGCATTAAAATTTATTTTTTTCATTTTCCAATAAAGGCACTTTTCTGAACTATTTATGGATAAAAATTAACGTTCGATATGTATGGAAAACTCACAATCATCACCATTATTTCCATGATTCTTCCTTCTAATATTAACATTTTTATTTTAAAATAATTTTTTTTACTAATATTCTATAAATTTTTGGATTTTAATGTTGGTTTCTAAGAATAGGGTTATCAAAATGCTCTCTGTTTTCAAAAATCATTTTTCCATGAATGAAACATATTTTCATTAAGAAATGTTTTAAAATATATTGTAAATAATTATTTATAAAATGGTATTTTTGAGATGGTTTTAGAAAAAGGATTTATAGTAAAGGGATATTTCCCATAATAAATGTTCCATGATACCCTTAAAAACAATTCTCTATATAAGATGAGATACATTATTATAGTTTATACTTTACTAGGGATATGGTACCGAAATAAAATTCACATTATTTTTTAATGAATCATGTATTCATTTAATGATGTTAATGACAACATTTTTTCTATTTTGCATTATATTCTTTTGATACCCACCATTTTTCTTAGGTTATACTCTGATGAAATGATAATGAGACATATCCCTTTTCCATAGGTAATGATATGATAAAATATTTATGATACCCATTTAATTTCAGGGGTTATGATATGATGATTTTTTTTAAATCTTGTAACACATGCATGTATGAATTTATTAGGTGGTGGTTGGGACCAAAATCACCCTCTAGTGCATTAGGTAACAATATATGAATATCAATTATTAATGTTTAGAATAAACCTGATTAGAAATTAGAAAAGATATTCATAAACTTGATTACATTTTCAAAATTTTATTCTAGAAACTGATTACATGTTCATTACATTTTGAATGGACCTAGATTCATGTGCATAGTTTTATGTGTGAACCATATTGTATGATAAGATTGTTATGAGTAAACCATATTATGGGTTAAAAATGTTATTAATAAATCATATTACATGATCATAGTGTTATACATACTCCCAGTTGCATTTCCATTCGTTTATTTGTGAACTATATTACATGTTCACCATGTTATTAATTGAAATTCTTTCATGACCATATGTTTATATGTGAACCTGATAACATGTTCAAAGTTTAATGAATTAAATAAGATTCATGTCAATAATATTATGCATTAACTTGATTGTAGGTTAATAATATTTTTAAAAGACCCGGTTTCAAGTACATAACTTTGGGTTTGAACATGATTAGATTCTCACAATGTTATTCATTGACATGGTTGAATGTCTATAAGTGTATGGATGAAGCTTATTAAAGGATAAAAATTTTATGTGTGAACATGATTACAAGATCACAATGTTATGCATGGACCTATTTTTTTGTCTATAACATTATGTAATGGCCTGATTTCATGTCCATCACTTATTGAGTGAACATGTTTATGGTTATACAAGTTTATAATGTTAGAAGATGATGCGTATGAGACAATTCCTTGTATTATTCCAATGTTTTTATTTCATAGTATATCCTATCAAATTACTTATTTGTTCATGTTTTACAAATTATAAATCATTATTATATGAATCCATATTATGATCTTTGATATGGAAGTTATGATACTATAATGATATGATCATGTTCTCATAACCTATACTCGTGATTTTTATAACATATCTACTTTTTTACAGTTACATAACATTAATACTCTCCCATTTATTTTATTTTTATCCCCATGTTATGAATAATGTTTTTTAGGTTTTTTACAATATGGGAAGATATTTACATAGATTTGGATGATCATTCTCAAAATAAAAATAATGTCTTCCATTTTTCCAAATAAACTAAAATATTATGGTACTCAGGCATGTATTTTATAATGTAATAAATGTTCATCTAAAATGATTTAATATCCATGTATTTTATTCATGGGTAACTATACTCCTTAATATTTGAGTGCTTAATAACACTACTTTCTTTTTCTATAAAGGATTATACCATGAAATTATTTCTTTTATTTATACAACAATGTATCGATATCACATCAAATATTGAAATTCAGTACGTTACACATCACTCACATGCACATATTTATAATAAATAATTATTTATGGGATCTCATCTATTATAGGACATAAAATACCTCATTTAAATAATCACTTAAACAGGTTTATAAAAATATATATTTAATATTTCATCCATAAAATATTAATACCCTATGGTTATTAGATATTATATTCCTCAAAGTGAATACCCCATAAAATGTGGGTATTTATTTTCACAGTAATTTAAAATACCCATGAATTATTTTGGGTATTCTATTTTTAAATAGATCTCCTCATAAAGACCTAACATATTTGGGTTTACTAATCCTTTTATGGATGAACCTCCTATAGATCATTTTATAGTTTTATGTATATCAAGAGGAATACCTAAAGGTTCTGAGCCATCATTCTTCCCCATATGGTATCATATTTATGGATCACCATGCATGCTTGTACTTCATCCTCATGCAATTTCAATATCACTCAAATAATTTGTGTCTCAAATTTTTGTGTGGCATAAGAGAATATCATGTTCTCATTTTTTAATTTTTTACGTCTTGATAAGACTATTTATTCATCTTTTATATTGATCAATAATGACTTTCCAATACATAAATTCATTTTAAAACTCCCAAAGGATATCATGCTCTTAGTTTATTCATGTTTCATTATCAGGATAACAAATACCACTCGACCTCAAGAAACATCCTCTCTCTTTTCCCCTAAGAGACTCATATTTCTTGTTTCTTCTTCTTCGTTAAATGTATGAAAGTGAAACTATGTAGATTTATCATTTTGATCATACCTATGTGATAATTTGGACAATTACATTATCCATGTGACTCTACATTGACATGTGACCATCATTTTCAAGGTACCATTATTCATGTATTGAATTTTTTTAAATTTTATGTGTGGAATGTTTTTATGACCCATCTAGATATGATAAAATCACCATATCATTTCATAATGTGTAAGAATCCTTGGATTTATCTATTTAGCTTTATCAATGATGGATGACATATTCTACAAAGACCAATGATTATCAGTGGAAAAATATTATCACATGTTCCAATGGATTGCTCTGATTAGCCATGTCATGTGGTCTATATTCTACCAATAAATTTAATTAAAGAGGAAAAATATGGGAATCCACATTGTCCCACATCATTTCCTCCCATGGTCATCATTGCAATTTATTACTCAAGTTGTTCCTTCAAATCTGCTAAAGAGAGTACCAGGGTCTTCTCCTGAAGCCCTTTTGGAACTGAGACATTCATGCTTCATATTCCTTCGTGCCACCATGCACTGTTGAACTACTTCTTTTCCCATGTGATCTATGTGGGAATTCTCACTTTTTGACCTTATATATTGTTCCTGTCAAAACCTTTATCTTCATTCAGGTAATATGGTCTGACTCTCCCATGTTACTAAGGATCTCCTCGCACATGTAAGGGGTTGAGATGGATCACGTGGCTCAAATAGTTGGCCCCATATTTTATATATGAGGGTACAATAATTAATTAAAATTTTTACTAATTTTAAAAAATAATTAAAATCCATAATTACTTCCATAAAACCTAAAACACCATAATGTGGTTTCCTTCATTTTTTATGAGAACCATTATTTCATCCTTTTGCAAAAAAACACATTTCTTGGCCATCATCAATTATTCATCATGAAAATAAAAGTTTCTAAGCATTACATTATTCTTTATTTATTAGTATTAAAGGGTTCCATGATGAAACAATATTTTAAAAATTATGATCACATCAAAAATATTTAGATTTAATAATGGGGAATATCCATACCATGATATAAATTACATTTCATGGATTCCTTTCAATTCTATAACAATCACTACTTCATTAACATATTTAATTATTGACCACAAATGAAACATGGGATCAATGGTATTAATGAATAATTTTATAATCAGTATACAATTGTTTAATTTTGGTTTTAAAATTTAATTACTATCATTAAATTTATGTTGTGACACTAAGGTGAATAAAACACATTAAAAATGAATTATTCACAGTTTTAAACACAATATTAAATATTTTATTTACCACTTCTCATTTTCAAAACATAATATATATTCAATTGAAAATTTATCACAATCCAAAATTACAAATGATTGAGTGTAAAAGTTAGTTAATATGGATTTGGAATATAATCATTTGACCATATACACACACTAACATCTCAAACTAAACAATTATAAACTAGTATGTCATTTACCAAATTTCATTTCAAATATAACATGTCTTGTGAATAATACTAATATAGTAATCAATAAAAATCCTCTTTAATGTAAAAAATGTTATTTACTATTAAAATGATATCAAATTAATTGAGCACAATTTATTCATAATTTATCTAATTAAATGTATTGTAGTTAGATCTTATGTTTTTGGTATTACTGATGACATTAAATGATTCACATGGGATTTCTTTTTATCTCATTAATGTGAATATTGAAAATCATTCATCAAGTGTTAATAAAATGTTGAATAAGAATAAGGTGTTATAATTATTTCTATTTAAATTTATCATTGATCAGAATTTGAAATCAGGGATATTTTTTATTCTTCTCGAGGCTACATTCATTCATTTTTTCTCTCCATGAACACATCAATAAAATGATATATTATAGAGGATAAATAATAATAACCCAAAAATATTTTAAAATATTTTAAATTAATATAATTTTCCTAATTATTTTTCAGTTGATACTATGAATACTACATGATTTATCATTTATAACCTTATCATATGGAATTTTCTATAGAAGACCCCATATGAACATTAGACAAATATAAAACCAAAACTATTATTTTTTATTTTTTTGGTTGCATGTTTTTTATCCCAAAGACCAAATAAAATCATGGAAATTATGATTCAAATTTGATATAGGTTTATTTCTGGTAAATCGAACTCAAGTACTTATATTGAGTCTTATTAAAAAGAATAAAAAGATTGAAAAATAAAATGGTGTTGATTTGATGAAAATTTTCCAAAATACATTTCTCAAAATATTTTATAAAATGACATATTAAATATACCTTTCAAATCAAAATAATTGGTAGAATAAAATGTATCACTTTAAATGTTTTTTTTTGTATTTCATTAAAAGTTATATACACCATCTCTGTGAAAAAATCATTTTATGTATTCAATATTATATGAATATCATCCCAAAATAAGTTTGAACACCATAAAATTAAATCTCACATAGAACCATAAATTCTCAATGATTCCCTAATTTAGTAAAATTGGGTGCTTTTCATGAAAGAGGTACTAAATCAATTTTATTGGAGTGATCTACATTCAATCATGGAATGTATTAATGATCATCTATCTTGGGATTTAAATTATTTTTTAAAACAATTTATATGATCTTGGTTATTTCACTAGAAATAAAGCATGTATATTTTTTAATGATTATAACCATGAATAAGGAATAAACTATAGTTAAATGTCTACACCTATTGCACAGATAGAATCCATTAGAATCTTTTTGAAATTACCCTCTCGTCTTAATTTAATAAAATTCCAATGGGTTAAAAAAATTTAATTGGTTTTTTAATGAATTTTTTTAAATCTCATATGGTTTTAAAAATATTATTTTTATATATCATATTTTAAAAATAACTAAATATATTTATGGTATAAAACAGTCCCCTTTGTCATAGTATGATTTTTTTGGGAAATTTATGATATCAAATTATTTTAAAATGGAAAAATATAATTAAAATATATTTATAAAAAAATGTAACATGTTTTTTTCTTGTCCAAATTTATATTAATGATATGATTTAAAACTCTTCTAATGAATCACTCTCTTTGGAATTTTATTATTTAATAAAAATTTAATTTGAAAAAATATTTTTTTATAATCTCAAATTCATAATCACTTTTCAAGAATTGTTAATGAAATGATGGTATTTTTATAAACCATGGAAAATATACTAATAGAATCCTAAAATGAATAAGCATGGATCAAAATAAATAAATTATCACTCCCATGAGTACAACATTTTATCTTAGATTGGATGAAGCAGCTATGATGGTTAATAATAAGATTTATAGAAGTATGATTAGTAGTACACATCATCTTAATAAAACACATCCTAACATAATGTTAATTGTTTCTCTCTTTTCAAAATTTCAATCAAATCCATTAAAAAGATTTTTTGTTTTTTAAATGGATCTAAAAATCTTGGTATATTTAATCAAAAAGGAACTTCTTCTAAATTAACTATTTTTTCGATGATGATTTAAGAGTATTATGTCTGGATAAAAAAATAACAAGGGGGTATTTCCATCAACATATGAAATACCTCCATTTATTGAGAAATAAATATCAAAAGTCTATTACACATTATAAAAATGAATTGAAATTCATTTTTGTGGGGAGTTTTTTTCCGATATAATTGGATGAAACACACTCTATTAGTCGTTACGATTATATATGACCATATTATTATAATGTGTGATAACACTAGTTTCATTAATATTTATAAAAATCTTATCCTATACTCTCTTACAAATCACATTAACCCTGGGTCCCATTTTTAAATAGATCACTTATAAAATAGTGATGACTTATTTGAATCTGTAAGGATAGAATATCTGAACATTAATATTTTCACAAAACCTATAACTCTTGATCATATTTTTTAATTTAAGGGCTGTTATGAATGGTATTCTTGTGATTCTATTCATTTTACTATGGATAAATTGATTTCTTTTTAATATTTATATTAAAATAGTGATCTTATATTTTTTAAAATTATATTAAAATTATTGAATTACTTTTCTATTATTTGTTATTTAATGTTTTTGATACCTTTATCTCACTAGTTTTATACTTTTGTGGGATCCTTATTGTATCTCCTTGAGATTTTGTGAAATATTATTTTTCTATTTAATTTAATCTTTTTGATATTATTCATTCCACACGACAACAAAAAATTATTTTATAATAAATCATTATTTATGGTGAGAATTATTTGTAAAACTAAGTTAATATTGCATGACACACGAATATAAATTTTACCATTTTCTATACGGAACTCAGGGGTTAGATTTTGTTACATATAACAACGACATTCTTTTGTCGCTTATGTAACTCACAAGACATAGTTTTAATGAAAAATGATATATTATTTAATATTACCTAGCCAGTAAAATATTTTTTATGAAATGTGTTAAAAAAATTATAAAAATATATAGTTTAAACAAATATAAAATTATTTCGGTTGTTAAAAATTAATTTTAAATGAACGTAAAAACTGATTGAATATAAAGAAAAATATTTTTATACCCGGAATGTTTTTTTATCCTAATAAATTAAATAAATTTTAATAAGTATGTGATATTAATTTCATATATATATTATATATTCAATAAAATATTTCTTATATTCATCCAATAGATTTTAATGTCATAATATAAAAACCCAATTTTATGAATAAAATATTATATATCTTTTTAAGTCATTTTCAAAACCTGTTATTGGAAAAACTATTGGAAATTCAATTTTTATAATTTTTATTAATTATATATTTAAAAATAAACTTAAACATTGAAATATAAACAAAAAATATTTTTAGGGATATATTTTTGTATTTTTCTATAATGATTTATTTCATACTGAATAGTTTATAAATATTAAATTTTAATTTAATAGAGTTTTTTATTTATTTTATTTTTAAGCATATATTATATTTAAAATTGATTTAAAATTTTAATTAGACCATATTTTTATTATTAAATCCTATTTTAGTCATTGTAATCAATTTCAATTTCAAATTTGATATAAAAACAGAGCAATCTTATATATTTTTTTACTTTAAAAACACTCAATGTTGTCTCATCAGTGGGATTCAAATTAAGTTAATTTATACCAGTTATATTATTGGAATTTGTAAGAAATTATTCTATATTTTAAATCATAATAGTGAATAATTTATTATAGTTTCAACTTATTTTTTTGATAAAAAGTATTATTGAATGTAGTTAAAATTAATTTCATTAATTAAGGTAAAATAATACATAATGGGGGAAAAACCTTAAACATAAGGGCCCAAATGATCTATCCACTTGTACAAAACATATTAAATGTTAATATATCATCCATAAAAATTATATTATTTAGTATTTAAGGTTTTTAAGGTTTTTCATTATTTTTAGGTAAAAACATAGATACATTAAGATTATTTTCAAAAAAATCCATGTTTGTCATTTCCCTTCCATATAAAAGGCCACCGTATATTCCACTTCCTAACTACTCTCAAACCACTTAGTTTTGGTCAATATATGCCCAATAAACATCCCATAAACCCTACCTTTATTCTTTAATCCTCCCATTTGGTAGAAATTCTTACAAGGTATCTATCTTGTGGAAAAAGAGAGGGGTTACCTGATTATGAGTAACAACCCCACTCCAGTTCATTTATTTTATTTAAATTCTCCACTCCAAAAAATATTATTATTATATTATTATAAAAAGAAACCAGTATCCTAAATATCATAAGAGTTTATAGGATGTTTTTCAACATACATTTCCATAATTTTCCATCAAATGGGTAACTAACATATTGATTACATATATGGTGAACTACCGCCTCACAAATTGATGATTGTTTATTTTTTTCCTTTACCACCTTATATTGGGGACATAATGTTGGAAAATATATTTATATATGATATATATGATATTTATAATGTCTTAATTCTTCATTAATTTCTATTTTCAACATATCTTTAGGCTTCCATCTTGTGTAAATATGATAATTTCTTCTGAGGAAATGCTGTCTACCGCCCCCTCAATGCGACGTGATTCATAAAAACACTATATGAAATAAATTTCATATTTTCTTAAAGAATGTATACAATATATATGAAAAAATAATTTTACTATAACTATATTATATACTTATATAAATATACATAAATTTTATTTACTTTTTTCTTTAAGTACGCCAACAAAACAGAAGTATCATTCATACATACATACGACCTACTATCTCCATGAACGGTGTATTCAATTTCATACTTCTATATTCTATATATTTATATAATAAAAATAAACTGAATATAAATTATATTAATATCATGTTTTACATTCTAAAAAACATGATACAAATTTAAGGACAAATGATCTAAAAAATTAATACAACGGGAAAAAGGGAATATTACCCAATGTGTAACCTTATGAATAATTTTTTAAAAATATGGTAATATAAATTCACAGTCAATTAATATTTGGTATTAGATATAAATATATTATTCTATAAAATTTTTATAATAACCTAAAAATTTATTATAGCAGAGTTTTGAACTAGTAATATGTGATTCAAAAAACATATAAAGGGAATTTTATCTCAAATGTTATTTTTGTGAGATATTTTCTTTCTTTACCGCACATTCCTTTTGAGTGGTTTTTATACATCACATGGATGTATATATTAATTATTATATATAAATTAATATTTATTTACATATTCATTTTATGATATTCATTGAGACCCATGACATGTTATACACCTATATTTTTTCATGAGGAATATAAACCACATTTTACATGTTATAACATGAATATAATTTTTTCAATATATTATAATTATCTATTTAATTAAATTTTTCTATAATGGGATTATGATTCAATGTTTTAATATTGTAATATTTTATTAAAATAATCTCATTGTTTGTTGAGATTTTTTATGATCACATATTAATTACTAAAATAATATGATCTATCTTTCAATAACGGACATGAATTTTCTTCCCATCTAGTTACTCTTTTTTTATTCTGACATTAGAACTATTTTTTCACTCTTTGGTACATAAGATAATTTAGATAATTTTTTTAAAAAATTATTACCTTACATCCCTCTTATTCTAGAAATCTATGATTCTTCAAAACCATATTTTATAAAACAAGTATCTAAGAATATTATAGTAATAATCAATGTTCATTAAAAAAACATTTAGCCTTTTTCTCTTTTATAAATTTTTTTTCAATGGAATCATCTTATCACTTTCTGAATGAGGAATCTTTCTAAATGTTTTAAAATGAAAAAATTTTCTTTTTTACTTTATAAATCATATATATATTTAATGGAATCAATTATTTGAAGCCTTATTTTCTTCTTTAAAGGTTAATTTATTTGAAAATGTTTTCAAAATTGATTTTCGATGAAATCTTTTTCAAATTTTATTGAAGCTTATTTTAAATGTTTTCCTTGAAAACTAGTTTTCAATAGGATTTCATACTAAACTAGAAATTATCAATGGAAAATGGTTATCAATATGTTTTTAATGCATCCTTTAAATATTTTCATGATTATTTTCCTGAAATTGTTTTTCAAATTGTTTTATGTTTTTTGAAGAGTTTTTCAAAGTAGAATGGATAATTTCCTCATGTATATTTTTAAAAAGGTCATTTAAAATTATTTCCCATCTAATATAACATATATTGATGCTAAATATGACTTCCCAAGGAAATGATACAATTTTTTCATTCATATTATTTCTCTGAATAGTTTAATTTGTATGGAATAATGCGTATGAAATATATTTCTCTTTGTATAGTTATAAACATATGAAACATGCTTATATTCACAAGATATTCCTTGATGAAATGATTATGAAACCTATCTCTTTTTCAATTCTTACGAAATTATTAGATTTTATGACACCCATTGCATTTTATGTGTTGTGGTATGAGTGTTTGTTGTAGAATCCCATGTATTTATAGAATAATACATCTTCATATCTATTAATATTTATGAAGATGATATTAATTTTACATTAAAGAGGAAACTTTTTTTGATATCGTACTCGACACACAACAACTGGTTTTTATGAAATTTTATGTTTCACACTATGTAGAGTTGTACTGAAAAATAATACAATATTATTATTTTTATGTAAAACGGTAGTTAACAGCTGGATATTGTATTTTCGGGAATTTACAGAACTAACTACAATATAATGATACATTTTTTTAATTTTTTTTAAATATATCAATTAAATTTTAGAGTCTTAAAATGAGAATGAATCAAATTTTAAGCATAAAATACTCTAATATCTTTAAAAGTCCATTTTACTATCTTCTGATGATAAACGCTTCTTAAATACTTTTTTGTCATGTTTATGTGTTTAATTTTACCAAATAAATTTCTTCTTTACAATCTGAACTAAAAACATAAATTTGATGAATTTTTTTTGTTTATCTCACAAAATTCATATTTTTATGAATATTGAAAATTACTTCTTTTGAATTCGAAACTACATTTTTATCTAACTTCTTAATATAGATAGATTATTCTTTTTAATTTCATTAATGTGTAATTGTAATAATTTTTTATAATTTAATTAAATTTTTTTCATTGTATGTATTTTCCTATTTAAATTGTACATAAAAACATTTTAATCTTCTAATAGTTGTTACTTCTCAAGTACTTATTTTTTTGGTTTTGACAACAAGAATTTATTTTAAATTAATTTATGATAATTATGTGTTTTAAATTAAGAAAAATGGATTCCAAATTTTGAATCAGAAGGTCCAAATTGTGTAAATATTAACCTTTTATTTTTTGGACATTATGAATAGTAACTTCAGTATTTATTTTATTTACCATTCATAAAGGCTCAATCTAGAAAATAAGTGAAAAATAATATTATAATAATAAAAAAATACCATAAAAATTCTCTAATCCTATTGGATGAGAAATTTTTGACCATGGAAATCCTTTTGTTGATTTTGGGACTCCATGGGGCCACATAGGTGTGATAATGACATATTATAATAATTATTTAAAAGTAATGAGAAATTTAGAAAAACATCTATCTTTTAGTAAAAAATTTTATATAGGGTAATATAATTGATCTCTTAGACAATAATTAGTAATTGGAAATATAAACGGTTTTCCTATATCATGTAATTTTATTTATAGTTTGTAAACATTAAATAAATAAATATAATTATGACACAATTATGATACAAGGATTGATTCATTAATAAAGGATTCAAATAAATGATATTATAAATGTAAAATTAAATGTAATTTGAATATTTATATAAAATATAAAAATTTTATATATATTAACATATTATATATGAGTTAATTCTTTTTGTTTGAATGAATCAATTTGTTATTAAATTTTAAGACATTTATGTATTAATAGTTTTTATAATTAACATAGTTCAAAACATAAAACATAAAATAGCTTATTAAATAATATTAAATTCATAAAAATATATGATTCTTCATAATGGTTATGATATATCCAAATATTTCATAAATAACATATTTTTGGATTTTTTGACATGATAAGGTAATTATATTAACCCAAAATGTGTAAATAACATGTTATCACAGTAGGATTAAAAAGGGAAAACAAAGTAAAACCAAACCGATAATTATAACAAAATATTAAAAACTTGTCACGAATTTTATTTGTGAGGGGAAATTGTAAAAAATTAATCTTAAATTAGAATTAAATTAGTTTTTTACTTTTTTTAATCGAATTTTAATATATAATAAATTAATATTTCTATACTTTATTAAAGTGTAGCTCCTCCATTTTATAAAAGGCCACCACATCTACCAACATACTCACATATCTCAATCCCCTTGTATCATCCAACTTTAGCTGACATAACATCCCAATATCCCTCCCTTCCTCCTAGAATCCTTACATTGGGTAAAATGCAATTAATGAATGTCATTTCACTTAAATGAAAAGAAGTTACCCGATTTAGGGGTGATGTCTTCTCTCATGTTGTTTTATTTTATTTTCTTTCTCCATTATTTATGATCATATAATTATTTGATTAAATAAAAACACAAGTATTTTAAATTTAATATGATGTTTTTATGAGATGTATTTTTACAACACATACACACACCTTCGTAAAGTTTATATAGACATATAGTTTCTTTGTATGGAGAACTACAGCCTTATGAAAAAATGATTGTTCGATTTTCCCCTACCACCTCTCATGGTGGATATTATGATGGAACTATATTGATATATGATATATGATATTTTTATATTGTCTCCATGAATATGTAATTTTTATTTACAATATACATTTACGCTTTCCATGATGTGTAAATATGATAATTTCATTTGAGGAACTGTGGACTACCACCCCTCAATGTTATATAACTCATTAATAATACACATGGTACATATAAAGGATTTATTTATTAAAACTATGATAAATACACGAAATAAATATAATACAGATATTATAATATACATTTACATAATTGGATTATTATTTTTTTAGTATAAAAAAGAAATTAATGTAGAATTTATGCGTATGTATGGATTACTGTCTCCATGAATGGTGCATTTCATTTATTATATCCAAATGTTATGTAATAATATAAATAAATATATACTGGATATATATGATATTTAAATCACAAATATCATTATGGAGATGATGTATTTTTTATTACATGTACAATTTTTATCAAAACATGTTCATTTTCTACTCAAGTAACAAATATCAATAAATTGACCAATATTAACATAAATAATTTTGTAATTTTTGTATAGTGGTAATAAATGATATATATGGAATAATAAACTGGATAAAGTTTCTGAAAGAAGTATAAATTAACTACGTTTATTATTCAAGAAGAACAAGTAACATACGTGACGTGCCAGACTCAAGGTATGGGGCATCGTCTCAATATCCTCTAATTGTGGTATATTTTGATAATATACAGCTCTTTATTTTTTACAGTGTATAATTAACCCCTTTGACTGTTAATTTCCTTCAAATTGAATTACAGTTCTATGAATCAATTTACTAAATGTCAAAATGGGTGTTTTTAATGTATCTGGCGACAATGACCTCTCCATCACCATAATCATTATTTGAAATTTGGCTACCTTTGTAATCCTTATTGTTTTTAAAAGGAAAATAAATACATTATTACCTTATTTGGATATAAAATGTTTTTTGAAATGGATTGATTATTTAAATATCTTTTAATGACTTCTTATGATTTCAAATGAAATTTTATTATTGAAATTTTGTTATATTCAATATTTTATGTTTTTTGATTATATAATGGTACTTTGAAATTTGATGGGTGGTTACATGATAAACCTATGATGGGTGGTTACATGATAAACAAAATGATGGGTGGCTCCATGATAGTCCATGGGTGGGTGGTTATGTTATAACCTCCAATGCTTTGGGTATGGAAGTTGGATGTATGGCTATTCCATTTAGTAATATGTGTGTATGTCGACCATATGGTTATTCTATTCAAGTATGTTTATATCCCAAGTTACCTGTATATGATATATGTGGATTTCTATAGGAATTATTTTAATGTTTTGGTTAGAAAAAGTGTAATCAAAGGGAATATATTCATGGAAATATATTTACTACATCATAAAGGTGAAAATTATTACATTATGATAAATTATTCATGTTATCCATGTTATCCCAAGTCTAAAATTTTCCATTCATTATGATCCCCTTACAGATATTTTTATGGACATCCCATGTTTTGAAAAATAATTCACATGGAATAAATAAGAATAGTGTTAAGGAATAGATCAAAGAAAAGTTAATCTATTAAATCATGAAATTATGTCATGTTTCATTTTAAAGAATTTTTTATTTATGAAAAAAGTGATAGAGAGTAGAAGTGTCTAATTGTAATATTCATGTTCTTATGTATAATATATGACATAATAATCTAAATATCTAAACGTGAAAGGTTCTTCAATGTGTATTAAAATTGAAATTAGTGACATAACTCAAGATTATATAATGATTAACATTGGGTCCTTGTAGTTGGTATCAGAGGACGGTTTAGAGAACATTATGAGTTATAATAATATTAATAGAATGTAAATAAAAGATTTTTACATTATGGGAATATTGATATTATATATGACTTTAATATTACCATTTTTATTCCTCTAAGATACATTTATTCATAATAATTTTTCAACAAATGAATCATAGAAGTTGTTTTGGGACGACCTACAGAATGAAATAACCTTCCAAATCAACATCTTGAGATTGTCAAAATCAGAACTGATTTTTTTTGTAATGTATCAGATGAATCAGGTGAAAATGGAGGTGTTTTCCATGAACGAGATCTATTATACCATTTGAAGTGGCATATGTAGATTTTATAACATTTCATGAGGGAATTTCCCACAACAATTAGAGGATCATCTTACCATATACATGATGAAGGGCAGATTAAATATTGGAAATGATTTTTAATGTAATGTGGTATTAAAACAATCAAATGGTTAGTCTTGTTATATACCATTTTGAAGGTGAATCCTGTCAGTGGTGTTCAATTATTAAAAATATCATTGGAAGTAAAGTGATTGAAACCATTAAAAAGGATGAATTTTAGAACATCATCCATGATGAATATTTTCCTAAGGCTATTCAACTTGTTATGAAAAATAAATTTCAGGAGTCGAGAAAAAATGAGAAAGATTTTTTGGCTGCATATGAAGAAAATTTCACCCATTTTTCATGGTACGTCCCAAATTTTATTCGAGATATTGATATTAGGATGCATCGTTTTTACTCAGGATTGATACTGTAAAACCAAAGCCTCTCTGCTTCTTGTGAGTTCAAAAGCTATGGATAACAAGTATGATATACTGAGAAGGTATAAATGGAGTTGTCAGATGACAATTTATTCCACGAGAGAAAATGGAAGAAGTGATCATGTGGGAAGACAATGAGAAATAATTCATCAAAGAATCCTGGAGATAAGAAAAAAAATTGAACTTGTTAGACGGGTGGTAAAAAGCATATTGGATAATGTCTCTAAATGTTCGAGAAGCGCTTTTGAGGTTTCAAGACTAGTGATACTGATCGTATTTATAAAAAATATGATCATGCAGGCAATAAAAAACTAGCAGTATTATGATTTAGTAACAATAAGTTAGAAAATTATTTCATTATGTGTCCAAATATGATTAGAAATGATGTAAAACAATAAGATCGAAAGTACAAGGGCATGGAAAAATCATTTTCAACTACTTTGATTGATTTGGGACTGTTAAATTATGTGGTTAAATGTATGTTTCAGTTTTCATAAATAATATTCTAATACACTACTCGACTTTGGATATTCACATTCATTCATTTTCAAGATATTTGCATGTAAATTGAATATAGAACATCAGTAAAGAGATATATAACCTTTCGTAAAAACATTGGGTTGAAGTATTAAATAAACCAAGATTCATAGGAATCATTCTATTATCATTAGTGGGATATTATTTCCTGCAAATCATGTTGAACATTCCATAGTGGATTTTGATATCATTTTGGGTATGGATCTTTTTTCAGTTCATCGTGATAAAATATATTTTAATTCAACAATTTTTTATTATATGATTTCATACCATTGATAACACATCAAGAAGATGAATTATTGATTAAAGATATAGGTGGAAGTTATCTAGATCATGTTATTGAGAATAATGTAGTAGTTTTGATTGGTGAAATTCCAGTACTGAATGAATTCACAGATGATTTTCTAAATGAATTTCATAGTATTGTTCCTATTCAAAAATTTAATTTTGTATTGATTTAGAGCCTAATGTAAAATCTATTTCTAAACCCCCTTATTTAATGGATCAACTATAATAGGTGGTGTTAAAAAAATTAATAATTACATGATAAAGGTTTCATTCAACCTTGAACTTCCCCACAATGTTCACTAGTTTTATTTGTGAAAAATAAAGATGGTTATATGAGACTATGTATTGATTATGTATCCTTTAAAAACATCACCATTAAGAAAAATTATCAATTTCCTAATATTGATGATTTCATTGATAAATTCTAGGGAACTCCCTATTTTTTGAATAATTATTTGTGGTCCAAGAACCATCAGCTGATGGTGAACGAGGATTATATTCCAAAGACTATTTTCTAAATGAGATATGGGCATTATGATTTTATATTTATTCCCTTTTGGGTTATCTAATGCACATGAGGTTTTTATGAATCACATGAATGAAGTATTTCATGTGTTTCAAGATTATATTGTGATTTTTTTAAATATGATATCTTGGTATAATCTAAATTCTAAGAGGAACATCAATGTTAGTTAAGGATTGTTTTGAAAACATTATAATGAAGTGAAACTGTATAGAATATTTTGTAAGAATTAATTTTGGTTGCAAAAAAATTTCTTTCCGTAGTCATATTGTTCATAAAGTTAGTAGAACTATTAACCCTTCTAAAACAAATTTTATTAATGATTTTCCAAGTCCTACAAATATCACACAGATTCTTAGTTGTATTAGATTAGCAGGTTATTAACTAATGTTTTCTGAAAATGTGTATCAAAAATCTATCCCACTAACTAATCTAACATTTAATGGAGTTAAGCTCATCTAGGGAAAATAATGTGATGATTGTTTTTACGAACTGAAAAAAAGATAGGTAAATGCCCCAGTTTTTTCCCTTTCCACAAATGAACTAATAAATATTTGTCTACAGTGATGCGTCATTGAACATACATGGTTTTTTTCTAATGCATAATGACCAGGTTATTGTTTATGCTTCACGTAAGTTGAAACCTCATGAGTTAAATTACCCTACAAATGATTTGGAACTATCTACTATTGTTTTTTTATTATATATTTCGAGGCATCATTTTTAGGGCATAAAATGGTAAATATATACTGATCAGAATATTTTTAAGTATATATTCACTCCAAAATAATTAAACATGAGAAAGAAAATATTAATATAATTAATCAAGGATTTTGATTGTACAAGAAAATACCATCTGGTAATGGAAAATAGAGTGTGTGATGCTTTGTGTCGAAATATTAATGGTACACGAACCATGTTATGTTTGGAATGAGATCCTTGGGTTTCTTATTTGATGAATTTTTTATTGGAAAGTAGTTGTATAGGGACTTCATTTTTTTTGTTTCCAATGGAATTGAAATCGTCTCTCTCAGATAGAATTCAGTAAGAGCAGAAAGAAGATAGTGAGTTTCATAAAAAGGTAAATTTGGGTCAGAATGGTATGTTACCTGAATTTAACATTGATAATGATTGTGTTTTGAGGCTTAAAAAGAGATTATATGTGGCTTTTAGTCACATTTGATGAAAGTGTTGTTATGTGAAGCTTATAATTCTTTATTTTCATTTCATCTTGGAGGTACTATGATTTAAATGGATTTTCTAGAGTATTTTTAGTGGGATGGATTAAAAAGTGATATTGTGGAATTTTCAATGGAGTGTTTGACTTGTTAGTAGGCTAATGTAGAGTGGTATCTACCAAAAAAGATGCATTATCTATTTTCAGTGGAAAAGAAGAAATGAAAAAATATTTCCTTGTATTTCATAGTTGGGTTACCAAAAACATATCAAGGTAATAATGTAATCCACATTATTAATTATCGATTGACTAAATATTCTCATTTCCTTGCTAATCGAGATACTCGGTCTCTAGATCAACTTTCTAGATTCAATATTAAAGAGATAGTAATGTTATAAGGATTTACCCACTCCATTGTATCTGATCTTGATTTTGGGTCCACTTCTATCTTTTGGAAGTGTCTTCAAAAGTCATTGGGAACTAAATTAAATTTCAGTACATCTTTTCATCTCCAAATAGATGGGTAGTCAGAATGAACAATTCATACCTTAGAGGATATGCTACGTGCTTGTTCAATGGATTACTAGGGATGTTGGGATCAACATCATTCTTTGGTTGAGTTTTCATATAAATGTATTATTTTCATTATAGTATACAGATGGAACCATTTAAAGCATTATATGGAAGATGGTGTCAAACTAAATCTTTTTGGGATGAATTAGAATAAAATATGTTGATGGTACATGATTTAGTAGAAGAGAAGAAAAAAAATAGTTGATTCAAAAGCACATGAAGAAATCTCATAGGAGAGAGAAAATTAATGTGGAAAACCAAAGGAAGGATCTTTCATTCGAGGTAGTTGATCATATCTTTATCAATGTTTCTACATGGAAAAGTGTGATGAATTATTGTAAGAAAGTAATGTTGAGTTCATAGTTCATTAGACAATATGAAATCCATGATAAAGTTGGATCAGTTTCCTATAGAGTGTATTTACCACCATGTTAATCCTAGATATACATGGATTTTCATTTTTCAATTTTGAGAATGCATAGGCCAGATCCATCTCCTGTTTTGAGTCTAGAGGTAGTTGATTTGGAAGAGAGTGTTTTTTATGAGGAACATACGATACATATTCTTAATTGCAGAGAAAAACTATGGAAGAATAATGTGATTCATCAGGTAATGGTTTTCTGAAAAAACAATTTGGTTGAATATACAATGTTGGAATCAGAAAATTCTGTGATGGATAAATACCCTAAATTATTTTATAAGTTAAAAATAATGTTGGGATGTACTTTCCCTAATGGGGGAATGATTTAGCGTCCTAGGTAATTATAAAATAATAATTTTTCATATCTATTAATATTTATGAAAAATATATTAATTTTACGTTAAAGAGGACACATTTTCGGATAGCGTACTCAACACACAATGGGTTTCTCCTAAATCTTACGTTGGACAAAATGTTGAGTTATACCAAAAAATAATACAATAATATTATTATTATTTTAAACAGTAGTTCATGCATAGCCATTGTATTTGCGGGAATGTACATAAATAACTAAAATATGATTATAAATTTTTGTTAAATGTTTTTACATTTATCTAGTAGATTTTATAGGCTTAAAACGATAATGAATTCAATTTTAATCAAAAAATACTCTAATATTTTTAAAAATATGTTATACCGCCTTTTGATGGAGATCCATTTTTTGAATATTGTTTTTTTTTCAATTTTATATGTTCAATTTTAAAATCTAAATTTATTCATTAGATGTGGAACATCAATATTTACTTTTGATGAAATTGTTCTATGTTTTTGAAAAAATTCATTTTTTTATGAATTATAAAAAATACTCCTTTTTAATTCAAAACTTCCTTTTCATATAATTTATTAATATAGATATATTATTTTTGTTATTTTATTAATGTGTAAAGGGATTATGTTTTTAACCTTTAATATAATTTTGGTCATTGGATCTAATTTCCCATTGAAATTGGACATAAACACCGATCAATCATTTGATAGTTATTATTTCTAAAAACCCTGCTTTTTGGTTTTGACAGTGGAAATTAATTTTAAACTAATTTCTACCATTTTGGTTTTTTGAATTAGGAAAATGGAATCTATATTAGGAATCAGAAGGTACAAATTTTGTAAAAAGATACATTTTATTACTGGACATTATGAATAGTAACGTCAATAATTATTTTATTTACCATGGTTAAAAGGTAAATATGGTAGATATGGGTAAAAAATAATACTATAATATTAATAATCTACCATAACATATGTCCTAATCCTATTTTATGATATCTGTCGATCTATGGGCATCCCTGGTTCTATTTTGGGACCCCATGGAGCCACTTGGTTATGATAATGCTAGTAGTAAGAATTAGTTTTATTTAAAGAGGAATTTTACAGAAACATGAATATTTTAGTAAAAAATTTATATGGGGTTATATAATTGATCTCTTTGAATATATGATGTCATTAATAATCTAAAAAGGTTTCCCAAATCATGGTATTTTATTTATTATTTTTATACATCAGAAAATTAAATTAAATTATAACACAATAACAATGTTGTGATTGATTCATTAATAAAGGATTCAAATAAATGATATTATAAATGTTAAAATAAATGTAATTTGAATATTTTTATGTCCAAAATTGATTTTATGGATGATATTGACATATTATATTTGAGTTTATTCTAGTGGATCAAAGTAATACGGTTGTTATGAATTTTTAGAAAAGTCGTGTATGAATACTGTAAAAAATCGATATAATTCATTACATAAAACATGAAATAGTTAATTATATAATATTAAATTACTAAAAATCAATGATTCATCCAAATAGATAATATATGTCCAAATAAGTCATCATTATCTTATTTGTGGGTTGTTAGACATGATTTGGTAATTACATTAACAAATAATATGTAAATAGCTTGCTATCACGGTAAGATTAAAAAGGGTAGAATAAGGGTTAAACCAGAAATATAATGATAAAAAAATAATCCATAAATTTTTTTAAATTATTGGATGATGTGTATTCTACCGACATCATTTTATTTTCGAATTAAATTTTTTTTGGACAATTTTTAATCGAAAATTAATATATAATAAATTAATATTTCTAGACATTCCTAAAGTGCCCATCCCCCATATTATATGAGGACACCACCTCTACCCACATACTAACACTATTCATGCCCGTTGTATTAACCCAATTATTCCCAAATAATCTTCCAACATCTCTCGCTTCCACCTAGAATCCTTACCATCGGTGGAAGGTAATTTAATAAAGTCTTTTTACTCTAGTCAAAAGAAGTTAACCGATTTATAGATAATATCCTCACTAAAGTTATTTCCTTTTATTTTCCATCCACACTCCCTATTCTCATCTTATTTATTGATTATATAACAAAATAAGTATCCTAAAAATGATAGTATGTTTTTATGAAATTTATTCTAACTACACTTATAAAAACCTCCATCTAATAGATACGAACATACTGTTTCTGTTTATGGTGAACTATAGCCTCACGAAATGATGATTGTTCGATTTCCCCATACCACATGTCATGGTTGATATTATTATGCAACTATATTTATATATGATATATATTATATTTGTATGTTCTTTATGATTCTTTCATTTTTATTTAAAACTTACATTTTTTCTTTCCCTAATGTGTAAATTTAATAATTTCATTTCAGTATGTGTGGACCACTACCCCCTCAAAGTGATTAGAATCATTCATGATATACATGGAATGTATAAAGGATGGTTTTCATAAATTTATGAGATATACATGACAAAAATATAATTCTATTATTATAATATACATTTATATAATTTGATTATTATTCTTTTAGTAAGAAAAATTAATGAAAGAATTTTTCATGTGTACGTACAGCCTACCATCACCATGAACTGTTCATTTAATTTCTAATATCCAAATGTTATGGACTATTATAAATACATATATACTGGATATATTTTATTTTTATATCATGATTATCATTTTGTATATGATTTAATTTTTAGTGCATGTACAAATAATATTAAAAAAATCATTTTCGACTCAAGTACCAAATATCAATAAAATAACCAATATTAACTTTTATAATTTTTTAATTTTATAAAATGGTTATAATTGATATAGAGGAATCATAAATTTCAAAAAGGGTCTATAGAAAGTATAAATTAACTTATGTTTATTATTCTGGAATAACAAGGAACCTTCATGGTGATTCAGATTCAAGGTTAGGGACACCGTCTTTGTCTCCTTTTATTGTGGCATATTTCAAAAATATATACCTCATTCTTTTATACGGTGTATACTAAACCCCTTTGACATTTATTTTTATTTAAAGAGAATCATTTTTCTACGAATAATTTTTCTAAATGTTAAGAGGAATTTTTTTAATTTATGTGGTGACAATGGATTCTATGCGACCTTTATCATTATTTTATATTTGGTTTTCCATATAAGACTTAATGTTTTAAAAATAAATAAAAATCCCTTATTGTTACCTTGGTAGTTTTGTAATGAAAATGGTTTTTAAAATGGAATGCGTATATAAATATCTTGAAATGATTTTTTCGATTTCAAAAGAAAGGTTATTCGTTAAATTTTGATATTTGCAATATTTTATATGTTATGATCATATAATGGTACTTAGATATTTCAAGGGTGGTTTAGTGATAAACCAATGATGGGTGGTTACGTGAAAAAAAAAATTACGGGCGGTTCCATGATAAACCGAGGATGGTTGGTTATTTTATAAAATCCAATTGTAACACCCCATGCTTCCACGCTACGCTTCTCTTTGAATAATACAGTAGTGTGTGTTGTACGCAACATCGAGTTCTAACCCACACCAAAACAAATCAAACTAGCGGTTATGAATAGTAACACCAACTTTTTGAAATATTATAAATTTTAACTCTCAAAATTGATTTCATTTTTGGATTCAGAATATTGAAATTAGCCTAGGGTGAAAATTTGGTACTTTTCGAATAACATTTATATTTTGATGAATACTGAAAATTACTAAATTTTTATTAAAAATAACTTTTTTAATCAAAATAATTAATAGAGATAAATTGTTAATTTGAGTGGTTTTAAATTATATTTAGAATATATTTTTACCATTTAATACAATTTTGTTCAATGGACATAATTTCACATTTAAACCGGCTATAGACAAGTGTCAATCTTTTGATAGTTGTTATTTCTTAAAAACACGCTTTTTGTTTTTATAGTGGGAATTAATTTTTAATTAATTTATGCCACTTTTTTGTTTTGAATTTGTAATAATGAATTCCATATTTGGAATCGGTATTTCCAAATTGTGTAAATAGGTGCCTTTTTATTTTAGACATTTTGAATAATTACTTCGGTAAATATTTTATTTACCATGGTTAATGGGTAACTCCGGTAAATAAGGGTAAACAATTAATATTATAATAATAATAAATTACCCTAAAACATGTCATAACCTTATTGGTTGATACAGTTCCGACCATGGGCATATTTGGGTTGATTTTGGGATCCCATGGATCCACTTGTAGGTGATAATGACACGTTATATTAATTAAGTTAAAGTAAATACAAAATTGGCATAAGCATATATCTTTTAGAAAAACAATTTTTACATACGGTTATATATGTTTTATTTTATACTATAGATATTCATTAGAAATATAAAAATATTTCATACATAAAAGTATTTTATTTATACTTTTTAGACGTTTAATAATTAATTTTCATTATGACACAATGATGATGCAGTATTTTTCTTATTAATGAAAGAATCAAATAAATGGTATTAAAAATGTTAAAATAAATAAAAATTGAATACTTTATTCCATACACGAATTTTCAAGGTTACTATGTCCTGTTAGAATTGATTAAATAAATTCATTTTGAATTAATAAAAATTTTATGACTTTTCCAGAAATCAATTATTAAATAGTGTCAAAATTGACTTAAAAGAGTTTTTTAAACCAAATATTATATATTTAATTGATATAATATTCTTAAAAATCTAAGGATAGGCCAAAGGGATTATATCATGATAGGTGTATCATTAATGGTCCACTTCAGGGTCTCTTGGATGTATATAGTATGTTTATTTACTATATAATATAAAATACAAAGTGACATGGTAAATGTCAATCTAATTAACTAAAAGTTAAAACTAAAAGATAAGGTTAATATAATGACCCAAAACTATCTAAAATATATTGTTTGAATGTATTTATACCCATCCGAACCTTAGACTTTGAATAATACAAATTGTAGCCATTATAAACTGAATATTAATTTATTATAAATTAATACTTTAAGTTTTTTCTAAAGAGCCCCTCCTCACCCTTATAAAAGGACACAACTTCTAACCAATTATTCACACCTACAAAGCCTTTTAGTTCAGCCAATCCCTAGACAAGTACTCTCTATAAATTCCTCACTTTATCCTAGATTACTTAGTTTGATCAAATAGCCAACCTAAAGAGCCTTTTTGATAAAATAAAAAGGAAGAACCCGAAGAAGAGCTAATGTTTTCCCCACCCTTTTTCAAGTTCCATTATTCTTCAACTTCTTCATTCTTTTTTATTTCCTTTCTAAAATAAAAAATCCAGTATCTTCTATAAACTGTGATGTTATTATAAATATTTTACAACCATATTCAGTATTATATACATCTTTTGAATGACATGTCACCATACTGCATACATACGGCTTACCGTCTCCACGTCGTGGTGTAATTGTTATTCAAAAACATTATTATTTTTATGGGTATGATAATGATATGTAATTGATGTAAATAATATATATAACATGATAATAATTTTTTTTATATTATATACCATCGAATTATATATTATTTTATAATCAAAAGAATGATATTATCGCTGGTGCGTACGTACGAACTACCATCTCCACGAACGCGATGACATTCATTCCCCATCGTATACATTCAAGTATAATTATCATTTGATGATTGAAAATAATATTTAAGGACTTGATATCATTCTGAATATGAATAAGATAAAACCTATCCATAACAAACATGACTTAAGTAACAAAACATATAAAAGAAAATGATTAAGTTAACACCCGAAACGACGATAAAACTGAGATATTATTAACAAATCAATGTTAAAAGATCATATATGATATCATATCAATGTATATGATTCTATTATAATTTAATTATAATTATTTCACCATTATACATGAGGTTAACCAACCTTAAACCAAGGAAAATTACAAGGTAAGGGGTTTTCATCTCACTCCTTATTCTCGTGATATGCATGCCATATTGCCACTATTACCTTTTTTGTGGTTTCTGTACTTCCAATAATTATATTCATTGTGTAATACACTTTAATTTATGTGTATTTACGTATTCATTGTATGATACTTCTTTCATGGGGAGTGTGTTTTGTAAGTTACCAAATTGGTAAGGGTTAATTTCTCAATCTCATTTTTATCCGATATTATTTATGTGTATGTATTTACTGGGACATTTTTCATAAAAATGACATCAAAATGAATATTTTAAGGATATGTGAAGGGTACTCTTTATCAATATCAGAATTTTAAATGTTTTAAAGATTTATATTTCTAATTTTTTTTAAATTAATTTCCTTGTTTTCAAAATGATTTCAATGATTTATTTATATGGACATGGATGTTTTGATAATATAATTATTTTCCAAAGTTATAAAGTGGTATGGGACACTTTGATTCAAAAATATGTTTCAAATTACATCCTTTATAAATGTGTGACTTTTAAAGGATTCTTACGAAAGTTTTATTTCTATCAAAATGTTTTACACGTCATTTTCAACTTTTTTAGCATCCTTTACTGGATATTATTTTTGATTGAGGTTGATTTATTATAATAAAATATTATAAATTGTGTTTATTGATTTATGATATGTTTAACTATGGATGTTCAATTTGTACACCATTCAAGGATTATCGTTAAAGTATTGACATTTTATATTCTAGTTTTAATACGAATGTTTATGTTATGTTTCAACCTTTTCATATGAGGAATGTATTGGACATAGTAAGTGACAGGTGGAGCACGTTATAGCTCCTCGATGCATTGGTAGGTCTCATGAGACAACCAGACATGGAATTTGCCGAGGCTTTTTCCCAATTTGATTTATAGATTTGTCTGAGGCATTAATCTTTTTCGACATCTTGGACGAGGCCCTGACAAAATGTGGTAAAATGTCTGGCATTATAAATTCCCTCATTATGGAAATAATATTGATGGTTCATGTGGTCATTCAACTAGTTGAATACCCATGATTATGTTTTATTATGGCATTATTTACTCAACTCATATTCTTGCCACAAAAGTATTCATGTTTATTATTGGTTAAGTCATGTGGTTTCAATTATTCACCATACATAATATTTATGTCATTTTCTGCTGTATTTCTTAGCCTTACTGAGTGTTTGAGCTCACCCATTCCTATGTATTATTTTTTACAGGATTCAAAGAAGTGTATTATGATTGATATTTAGGGTTAAGCTAATGGGAATACTGGAGTTCTCAAAGAACTATTTACGCTGTGTTTTAAGTTTGAAATTTTAATGTAATGTAAATATATGTAATCTATTTTACAAGACTGCTAATGAAATTGGTCCTTCGGGACTTGATTCCTTGTAATCATGCCAATGTACTAAAATAATTCACCGACTCTGGGTAAGTGGGTTCGGGGTGTTAGACCAATTCATTGGGTATGGAAGTTGGATGTATGGCTATTCTATTAAGTGATATGTGTGGAAGTTGAACATATGATTATTCCTTTCAAGTATGTGTATATCCCATGATACCTTTATATGTTATATACTGCTTTCTATGGGAATTATTTTAATATATAGTTTAAAAAAAGGGTAAGTAATGAGCTTATATTTAGTGATTTGTATTTACTACATAATGGTGAAAAGTATTTCATTATGATATAGTATTCATGGATTTCATGTTTTTACAAGAATAAAAGTATTCTTTCATTAGGAAACCCTTATTCAACTTTTTTTCTCATCCCAAGTTTTGAAATGTTTTTTCACATGACATAAAGAAGAATAGATTCATTGATGGGATCAAGTAAATGTTATGTAGTTTAATCGTGAAACGGTGTAATGTTTCGTTTTAATGAGTTTTTGTTTTATGGAAAAATGTATCTTGATTATTGGTGTATGCATGTAATATTAATGTTGTAATGTATATGTTATGATCTAATCTTATAAAGCACTAAACCGTAAAAAATCCCGATGTAAATTAAATGTCAAATTAATGAAATAACTCTAGATTATGTAATGTTTAATGTTTGGGCCATATAATTGAATTATCATGGAACATGTATGTATAATTTCAATTTTAGATGGGTGGGGCCTATATCATATCTGATGAATTGGGTAAATATAAATGTTTTATAAGCTCATGGGTTACGTGAGAGGATAACCCAAGCCTGAAAAAAGTGGGTACATGAGAGGACAACCCATGACCAAAACAAGAGGGTACACCAGAGGACATACCAATCCCAAAAAAAGAGGGTACATGGGAGGAAATCCCAATTTTGGAATAATAGGTACATGAGAGGTCATCTCCAGCCCAAAGCATGTACATGGGTGGCATGACCAAGCCTAACATGTTACGAAGGTCATGGTAGGTAACCTTCATATATTGTTTATATATGCTTATGTGTCTTCCAAAATTTCATGTCTTATTTTTATATTATGCTTTCATGGATGATGGTCTTCATTTTCAAAAGATTATTGTCTTATGATCTGAAAATATTTATTCCATGATTCATTTTTTTGATTTTTTATATGAATGGAATGATCTTATAATGATCATGATCATGTTCACATAACCTTATGTACATGATATGATTTCATATTTCCTTTGATTACCCTTACAAAACATTTGATATCTCCCATTTTTTATGTTTCCCTTCAACGGGTTATGAATAATAGATTTTTTGTAGAAATACTAAGGGTAATGCTCTTTTCAAGAAAAATTGATAATATTTCACTGATTTAGAATATTTTTGTTCTATGTTTTCAATCGAACTAAACTAATATGGTCATCAAGAGTCTATTTATATAACGTTTTATGAATTCCACAAAATTTATATAATGTCATTGAATGTCAAGAGTAGGTTTTTATAGTTTGTATAAAAGTAATAGTTTAGTTAAAACATAAATGATAGGATGAGAAAATCATAGGTAGAACCCTTTATACATGTCTAGGGATAAGTCTATAGATATAGAAAAGTATAGGAAAATGTCAGCGAATTTTAGAAATTGATTGAGTAAGTGGGTTCCTAGAAATAAATCCATGTTTGGATTCATCAAGTGGATGTGGCTCTAGAACTGATGTACCTATGAGTAGTAACTACAAAAATATATTCTAGGATTGACTAAGCATAATATGGTACAAGATAATGGGTGTTTCTTCACACTTGGTTTTACACTCCCCAGGGATATCCTTTTGATTTTCAAAAACTCTTCACAAAAAATCCTGAATGATTTAAATATATATTGTCTATGAAAATCTAGGGATAAACCTAAGGTGTCATATATTATGGATGGAGTCATAATTAATATATCTTATATTTAATTTATCCTGATTAGGTGGTATTCTTCTATGATATGTGTTTCTCACGCTGTGATTTCTAGATTTAATCAATTTATATAACTAGATGAAAGATGATTAACATTTAATGTTTATGTTGAAATTATGTTAATTCAGAAAATAGATTTCCCAGGTGGAAATATCAAAAAGAGAATCAGTAAGTTGGTATGAGTAATAATTTTACTTATAAAGATAAAGATACAGCAAAGGACATGTTAAAGGTATGATATATTCTTCTACTTTTGTTTAAATTAAACCTAAGAAGATAAATTAGATTGAGGGTTAGGATCCTTAATACATGATTCTTATTTCATATTCTAGGAATATGGTATTAAGGAATAATTTGATGACACATGAGTAATGTTTTATAAATAATGTTGGATTAATAATTTTTTTGAATTCAAAAGATAATTGTTTATAAATCATGAAGTATATATGTATTTTAAATATATGATATAGACTTAAAATGACATGATGATTGGTGATGAAGATATAAAAATGTAATGTCATAGAAAATTGATTTTATGATTATGGGAAGGTATCATATAATTAATGGATAACATTGAGATATTGATGTTTGGATAAAAATATGTTGTACATGAATAAGTAAATTGAACATTACATATTACCATGTAAATAATTATTCAAAAAAAATTCTATATAATCAAGGGTGAATTTTAAAACATCTTGGATTTAATGACTATTTCAATAGTAAGGAAGCATGCATCTTTTTTGAAATGATTTATGGTAATTTAGGTTATTACCATGTTTTAGATGAATATATGATGAGGGTATTTACAATTTTTTTAATGTTAAAAACTAGATATATGTTTTGTTATATGAGTAATCAATGTTAATATGATTTCACAACCTTCAATCTAATGTCTTGGTTTTTCATCTTCGGAAAGTGATACAATGTTAACCATTAATGGAAGGGTGTAAATTATAATTCAAATGATGTTTGCGAGATTAAAGTTATATCTCAACACATTATGATTTTTATATATTTAATAACCCATTCTGAGAATTATGTGTTGATGATAAATAATGTCAAATGGCATAGAATATCAAAGATCATATGATCTGTATGATCTTTAGTAATGAAAAGTTAT
Source organism: Viscum album (assembly GCA_963277665.1). NCBI lineage: Eukaryota > Viridiplantae > Streptophyta > Magnoliopsida > Santalales > Viscaceae > Viscum > Viscum album. The sequence continues at coordinate 962,823,520 of OY728163.1, read as the reverse complement.
CCACCATTCCATGGATTAAGAGATGAAGAGGTAAATGATCAAGGAAATAAAAATGGATGTGATTGTATATATGAAAAGGAATGAAATAAATTATGTATATTTTATCATGTTCCTAGACTGAAAACAAAATCCCCAACTCTCTAAGAAAGATATTGAAAAAGATTTATCCTAACTCTATTATTTCTAATGAATGAAATGGTCCCATAGAACAATGTGGATTTATGGTTTTTGGATCATGCACTTCTTTTGATCTGTTTTCTCTATAAATCTCTATGAGAACATTATAGTTTTATTCCACCTCCATGCCAATGTTTTTACTTCTAACTAACGTTCTCCTACGAGGAACCCTAGTTATATGTTACATTGAGTGACCATTATGATTCCAAATTTCCCTTTTTAAGGGATTTTTTAGAATTATTTTTTACGTTGTGGGTTTCTATGAATGAAACATTCAAGTATTACACATTTTATAACCCAAAAGAATTTGCAGGGTAAAATTTATTTTAAGAGGGATAGAGTGTAACACTCGAAGATTCTATGTAATATTGTTTCTCGAGTGAATTTGATATTTTTTATTATTTTTCTATTCATGAAACACTAAAAATAGATTATTTTTATTAAATAATTATGTTTTTGTTGTGTTATATTCACGAAAAATTAAATCTTTCACTGCATGCAACTTAAATTGTAGCTTTCTCGACGTGAAAAATAGATTTTAACTTTCATTAAACCCAATAAAGAATTTCAATGATGGTTAGTGTAACCCAAAATACATAGTATTATAGAATAAAGATATATTATTTAATATTACCTAGCTATTAAATTAGTAGATATGAAATTATTTTAGTAACTTATAAAAATAGATGGTTTAAAAAATAGAAACATAATTCATTAGTTATAAATTAATTAATCATTTACATTATATGAGTGATATTAACATGATATATATATATATATATTTGAATATTCATTATATTTATCAAATATATTTTATTGGCTTAGGATAATAACGAACCTAGTTTTATACTTAAAGCCTATTTTTTTACCACACTACTAACTTCATTTTTTATTATAAAGAAAAAACAATTTTAAGGGTAAAGTGAGAAAACCCAAGAGAAAACAAAGTTGTTAAATGATAACTTGAGTCTATTGACATTTTTATCCTTTATAAGTTCCCATGAAAAAATATTTACTACTATTTCTGGATAATCCTTTATATGTTTTTCAAATCGACGCACCATTCTGTCCCACCATTGTTTGTATTCCTCTTGATTGATTTTCCCCGCTTTCAGACCTCTTACAAGGATAAGATTCTCCTTGCCAGTCCAGTCCGTCTGTTCTCTATTTTTGTCCAATTGAACTGTCCTTCTATAATTTTATCTCTATCATCTATTGGGGAATGGTTCGTAAGGGGTTCCTCCTCCACCAATTCTTCCTCGGAATTCATTAGTAGCTCTACAGGTTGATTAGCATCCATGCATGTATTTTGCAGTACATCCCTACTGGGAGCATCCCCTTCGACTGCATCGGTTGCATCCCCTGCATGAACTGAATTTCCATTTATGTTGATAACACCTTACCTCACTTGGGCCTTTACCTTCCCGGTAGAGTATGTATCCATTGGTGAATGTAGGTGTGATTATTCCTTGAGCCCTTTCTTCCTGCCACGTCTGCCCTTCCTTCTCATCTGACAGCATGTGTCGCTACAATAGAATTAATGACCACGGACTCTTGACAGCTAGCTTGGAGAGTCATCCCCAGAATCCTCCCGTGATATACCCTGATCCTTATTATGAGGTACTGTCCGATCATCCTATTGATTCTTCCTTTCATCCTTCAAGCTCCCAAATTTGTTGCACAGCTTCAAAGCTGGAGACACACTCCTCGGGAAAGACCTTCTTGCTAGAGATGGCTAAACCTAGGGACCTAGAAAAATATTGCTCTCAATACCTACAAGGGTATCCTCCGTGTAAGATTATGGCTTGGGAGCCCTTGAAGCTTCCTCAATGCCCATTTGAGTACCCACATCTGGATTATAATCACCCCTATCAAGCTCTCCACACCAGAGCTGGAAGTAGCTGGAGGATCCACTATATCCACTGCTGAGGGATCCTCCTATTAAACTCCCTTTAGACACAAATCATGTTTTAATGGAGAAAAAATATCCACAAACCACCACCTTTCCTTTTTAATCTTCTCACTCTTTATTGCTGGTGTAGTAACCACGGGACACCGCTGCATAAGCTGAGACTGCCGGATGTTGGACTTAGTGGTAGTCAAAACAGCATGATCAAAGACCTTTGTCACAGCCCCGCACACCTTCTCAAACTCAACTAAAAGAGCACTATCCCTCACCTAGACAAAGGGATCAAGATGCTCCTTAAGACCCTCATAAGTACTGATCACATTTGGACTAACTCAGCTCTCGGGATGGCAAATGGAAGCCTGGTGTCCCACCTTGTGACATCCCAAGTAGAATGCTGGCCACAATTCAAACACTACCCTATGCTTCAATAGAAACTCTTCTCCTACCAAAATCCGCAACCACTCCATAGGAGGTATTGAAGCATCGACCTAAACACATAATCGAGGTAATATAAGTGATAAACCCCTGTCGTGTGATCATATGAACATAGAAACCTTACAACCATATTCCGTATCATACATATAATAGATGGGGATAGGAAAGGGAGTGGAAGATTAGGAAAATTTACCCACACTACTGACAAGGGTGGGTCACGATTAATGATGAAATATGTAGACCATAAAAAGAGATGAAAGCCACATCCGTTGATGAAGTGAGGAGTGAGAGACCAGGCAGCGACCAGGTTAACATCTATGAAGAAGTGAATCATCAGTTGTTTCTAATTGAGAGGACCCACCACCGCTCGATCATGGAGACCCCATGAATCGAAAACAAATTTGTCAAACATGTCAACTGAGGGACATCGACCCCTAAAATGATACACCAGCATCGATCTATGGAGGTCCGCAGCAGCGTTGAACACCATTGAAGAAATCGCGAGTTGGGTAGATTCATGAAGGTCGGGAACCTTAGGGCAGAGAGGGACTGATGGTAAATGGGAGAGGAAGGTCGGGTTAGTGAAAGGGGTGAAAGGTCGGACCGTGACATTGGAAGGAAAATCATTCCCCCTCCCCCCTCCGGAGAGGAGGGGGCCGGAACCATTTCCATCTCTGTTAGGGCATCGCCATCGAGAGGATGGGAGACTCAGGCCGCTGAATCAATAAAATTCCCCATAAAATACTATATTTCATATTAAGAAATTTTACCACCTATTATTGGTGAACCAATTTCAAATCCATTTTTTGGATCATTTATGGATTATATATGTGCAAATAAAATTTAACATCTAATTATAATCATAAAAATTTTGTGAGGGTATATTTTTTGTACTTTTTTGTAAGGTTTTCATTTTTTAATGAATAGTTAAAAAATATTGAATTTTATTTCAAAATACTTTTTTATCTAATTTATTAAAATAGTTAAATAATATTTTAACTAGAAATAAAAGATAAATTATATAATATTTTTATCAATAAATTAAATATAGTTCATTATAATAAATTTCACTTTAAATTTATTATAAAAACATATCAAGCATTTGGGTGTTTTTACATGGAAAACACGCAGGGTCGTTCAGTCAGTGGGATTAAATGTAATTTATTTCATCCATATCTATTATTGTAATTTTAAAAACATTATTACATATTTAGAATATGAATATTTTATAATATCTAATATTTTTATCATTATTTATCTTAAAAATAATAGTGAATACAGTTGAAGCTTATTATAGTGATTAATGTAAAATTAATCATAATGAGGAATAAACTGTTAACAGAAGGGAAAAAATGAAAGATACACTTATCAAAAACACATTGGATAAATATATTTCATCCATAAACCTTCACTTATTGATATTGGATGGTTTTTATGATGTGGTATAGGTGAAAACGTGTTTACATGTAAGTTGTTATAAAAAATGCAATGTGTTCCCTTTCCCTTCCCTATAAAACCAAAAAAACATCTCCCACTTCCTCAAAAATCTCAAAAAACTTATTTTATTACAATATATTTCCAATACACAAAAAAACACTAAATTACACGTTTAATCCTCCCCTTGGGAATAAAAACTTCCAAGGAATCCCATTATTGGAAACTAAAGGGAGTTACTTGATTTAGAGGTAACATCCTCACTCTAGATCCTTTATTTTATTTGTATTCTCCACTCTGTAAAAACATATCATTCTATTATTTTATAAAAATATAATTATACTAAATATAATATTATATTTATATTCTAACATTTCTTCGTACACTTATACACACTTCCATCTAATGGGAAACAAACATATTGTTTACGTGTATGGAGAACTATTGCCCCATGAAATAATGATGGATCATTTTTTCTTTACAACCTCTCATGGTGGTAATTACGAGGGAATGAATATTTATATATTATATTTATGATATTTATAATTCATTTATTCTTATCTAATTTTTATAAAACATACACTTCTTCTTTCCGTATTCGGTAAATATGATAAGTTCGTTTGAGAATGTGTTGACTACATCCCCCTCAAAGAGATTTTATTCGTACACACACTACATGAAATGTATTAAAGATGTGTTTAGTGAAAATATATTATATATATGATATAAAAATTTTAATTTTATTATATAATATATATATATAATTATATACATAATTCATTAACTTTACTTCTGTCAATATGCCAATAAAATAGAGAAAGTGTTCATCTTTATGTATAACTGAACGTCTCAATGAACGGAGTATTCAATCTCATACATATATATTATATAGATTATAATATTACACATATAATAAATATATTTGATATTTATATCATGTTTTACTTTCTAAATATCATTATATATGTATAACGACCGTAGATATAACCAATTTAGATATAAGTGAATGTTAAGAAAATATCATCCAAAGCATAACCTTAACATTAAATATACAAAATGAGAGTAATATAATGTAATAAAAGAAACGTATATGGTATTACTTATAAATATATGGTTTTTTAAAATTTTCGTCACAATTTTTCATTTATTATCCATGGGATTGAATGAGTACGAAATGGTTCAAGAGACTAGGTATGAGAATTTCATCTGATATTTTATTTCTGTGTGATATATGCTTTATTCCCCACCCAATATTTTTTACGGTTTTTATATTTCCATTGGATGTAATATATGATCATTATAATAAAATTTATATGTATTTTCATATACATTTTATTATATATATTTTAGGGGGTTTATGTTTTAAAAGTTACCAAATCAGTAAAGTAATTTTGCTTCAATTTTCCTTTTATGACGCACATCCCATGTTATACACCTATATTTTCCATGAGGTGTACAAAACACCATTTACATGTTATAAAATTAATCTATTTATTTTCATGATATTTTAATGCTCCATGTAATTTCATTTTCCTTTATGGGGAAGAGGATTAAAAGATACCATGTGGTAAGAATTTATTGAAATAATCTCATATTTTACCTTGAATTTTTATGATCATTTTTCATTAATGAAAAATTAAGATCAATATTTCCAGAAAAATCATGAATATTCAAATCCTCTTGTTAGTGTTGATCTATTCTTGTTTTATTGTCATTTTTTTACTCTTTATTACATATGATAATTATGAATTATTTTTATGAAAATATTAACTTACATCTCTCTTAAGTCATAAATATGTGTTCTTTAAAAAACCATGCATTATGAAAAGGGTTTCCATGATTATTATACTAATCTATTATGATCATTAAAATAAAATATTACCCTTTTTGTCAATTACCAATGTATCTAAAGGAATATTATTATCACTTTACAATTGGGGCATTTTTCTAAACTTTTTAAAATGAAAAAGGAATGTTTTTTGTATCTCATATGACATGTACAGATTTACCCACCATTATTTATTTGAAGTATTATTTTCATTTTTAAGAGGAACATTTTTATGAAATTGTTTTGTCAAAACAAATTCAATAAAATTGTTTTAAAAAGGTTCATATTCCTCTTTTATATGTTTTCAAGGAAAAATGATTTTTAGAAGTTCTTTATGATCGTAAAATGATTTTAAAGGAAAAAAGGATTTGAATATATTTTGAATGCTTCCTTTATATGTTTTCAGGAATATTTTCATAAAAATGGGTTTCAAAAGGTTTTACATTTTATAAAGTATTTTTCAATGTGTAAGTGATGATTTCCTCCTAAAGTGATTTTAATAGAACATTCAAAATTATTTCCCATATAATATAGCATTTGGTGTTGTTACTCATGAATTTCATCAAAAATGATTCAATGTTCCCATTAATATAATTTATTTTAATGGATAAATTTTATGTAATGACATTTACAAAATTATTTTCTTTTTTGTATGTTATATGATTATTAAACATGCTTCTTTTCACGAGATATGACTTAATTAAATGATTATGAAAAATTTATCTTTTATAGAGGTTAATATCTGATTGTTTATAATTATTTGGAGCATGTATGTATGATTTAATTTTGATATTTGTGGGACCTATATCTCCAAACAATGCATTTGGTAAGGATATCTGTTTTATGCACTCAAAGGGTATACGGGAGGAAATCACATGCATGTAACTAGAGGGTACATGAGAGGACATCCCAAGCCCAAAACAAGTGGGAACACTAGAGTAAATCCCATGTATAAAACAATTGGGTACACATGAAGGAATTCCAAGCCCAAACATGAGGGTGCATGGTAGGGAATCCTAAGACCAAAGCATGTACATAGATGACTAGACCAGGCATAACATGTTACGAAGGTCTTGGTAGGTAACCAAGGATTGGTTTTTCATATGTTTATGTTTCGGCAAAAATTATAAGTGTCATTCTTATATTATGCATCAATGGACATTGGTATTTATTTCATTAATATTCATATTTTATCATCTACAAATATTTATTCAATGATTCATGTTTGTGATTTTTTGATAAGCCGGGTATGATCTTTTGTGGATCATGATCATGTTCTCATACCGCCGTGTTTATAATATGCTTGGGAATTTTTATTACATACCCATACTTCTACTTTATTCACAATCCTTCCTAATGTTTCCCTGCCCCTAGTTATGAAGAAAGGTTACATATAAATACAAATGGGGAAGAACATTTTTTGAAAAATTTAAAATAGTCCAATCAGAAATAAGAATTTTTTTCTATGTCTCTAAATTTACTAAAAAAATAGAGTCTTTTGGTATATGTTTTTCAATTTTTTATGTATTCCTATAAAGTGATTTAATGTAAATATAAATCAATACGTTATTGTTATACTAATATCATTTAATTTGAATTTTTTTTGTATAATATGCTTATGTTTTAAAATTACTTTTAATGTTTAACAAATGTTTACACGTATTTTCAGAAAATCAAAGACATTTTTTTCTAAAATAAATAATTTTTATAATTCTAATAAAAGTTTGTAATCAGAATTTATTTTCAAAAAAATATTATATTAGAAATTATATAGAAATTCTCTATTATTTTAAAAAATATATATTTATCTCTCCTAAATGAAGATTATTGATGAGTAGAAAAACCTACATATAATTTAATTTCTGATAATATTTTCAAATTTTATATGATGAAATACGAATATAATAAAATTATGTGTATTATTATTTTACCTTCCAGGAGACTTCATCAAGAAATTTTAACGAAAATAATAAATCAATGGAGGTAAAACAATTATTTTATAAAATTGGAAAGATTTAAAAGGTATGTGTCAATTTGTATCCACTTTTCTTTTTCTTATTACCTTATTTTCTTTCACCCTAACTTATTCACATGCATTTTCCTTTTCCTTTATCATTATTTCATTTAATTTTTTAATATTTCCTTTGGTTTTCATTTAATGTTTCTTCCTTTTTGCTAAATCATATTTTTTCTTATCGTAATAGTTTCTTTTAAACATTCCCCTATATCTCTATATATATATATGAATTAGGACGATTAAAAGGTGTTTTGAATCTAAAATATGTTTTGAAAAAATATACTATATGATTTTATTTCTATTTTTCAAAAATTATTCTCTCTTTAAATCCATTTCTAATCAATTTTATAGGTTTTCAGGATATATTTTAAAATATGTCTTCAACATTTTGTTTTAATGTATCTCCTTCCTCTCCATGTTTTTCTTTTTGATAACAAAAAAATTGTAAAATTATCCTGAAACTTTTTTTCACAATGTGGGTGATTTTTCTTGACAGTTTTATGAATCATTAATCATTCAAAAATTGGAAGATGTTTTGAACTCTGTAAGGGGGAATGATTATATCATTATTTATTTTTATTGATTATATTTTTTAAAAAATTGGGTTATTAAATTGGGTGTACAATTTTATACACGAACTTTATATATGGAATGTTTGATCTACATATCTTCTTTATGAATATTTATGAGAATATACTCCTGGATCATATTGAGTATCATATCCTGATATACCGAATTTATTGTTATATCATTCAATCTTGATTTATAATTAATATATCGTAATATTTTAAGTGTTTTTTATTATCAAAAAGGGTTATATTTTTTAACTATAACTCTCTCATGGTGATTTTATAGCCACAAACACTAATTTAGGCTTCTAATAAATTTATTTCGTTTTTTTAGTTATATATTTTAATCTATAATTCATTACATTGTTTTCTATACAGAAATAACATAAACAATATTGAATAATTTTTTGTTTTATGTTAAAGCCTTAATTAATGTCTTGATTCCATGTAATGAATATGAAAAACCATTAAAATTCTTTAGAAGGAATTAATGTGGCCCACTCTTGGAGAAGGATCAATGCAGGCTACACAAGGAAGCTAGTGTACGACACATGCAAACCTATTCAATAACAGATGGTTTTCAGTTGTGATGTAGACCAACCATATAGCCAATGATGTTCCATTAGACAACCGGTGGAGGATCACTCGCTATTTGAGGCTTATTTAAAATTTCTAGTGACTTTTATGTGGTCTAACAACTAGTTGGAGCAGGTTACAGGGTATCCGATGGTGTCAAGACTTCTCTTCCAAGAATTCATTTTTTTGTTAAAATTTTATTTACTAAATAACTATTCATATTTAATTAAAAAAATTAATTCTATAAAATTATCAACCCTTTTTAAGCCTATAAATAGTGAACATAATATCAAGGTTATGTATCAATAATCTTATGAAAAAAACATCTCGATCAAATTGATACCAAATCACTAGAAATACCAATAATCATCCCAAAGTAACATCTATTGCACTTTTTTACTCAATAAATATTCATAATTTATTTTCATATTTTCAAAATATTAAGGAGGTTAATTGAAATAGGTTTCCCAAAATAAGCTCTTATCTTTTCAACACTTTCACCAATGACTTCTCATTATAATAAAAAGTGAGGGAAAAGTTCAATGGGTAAAAAAATACCAAGAGGGTTCTGACAAAAAATAATTTTGGTGTATGCATTTCTTGATCACCAAAAAGATCATGGGAGTAGTAACATAATCCTATTATACTAAGGGTATTAGATGTTGGATCTCACACTAATCTATTACCGGGAACTTTTATCAATCATTGTTTTTTCTAACTTTTATTTTACACATTCCATCATTTAACTCTAATTTTCATAATTTCATAAATTCAATTCGACCATTTCTATTATGAATACACCCGTTATAATTATTAAAATTACATATATTGTTAATATCAAATTTATGAAATAATTTGTTTAAATTATCAAGTTATTACATATAATTTTTTATTTTTCTTAAATTTTGACTATAAACCTTTTGATTCCCAATTCACCCCCTCCATTTTCCTTGTCCAACAAATAGATCTTTAAATACCAATTAATATTTGTACTTTAAACAAAAATATATAACATTATCCTTTTTTATTTTATTTTCTTGAATATTAATTTTTTATCGGTAAATAATAGATTATTCTAAGACCAAAAAAATTAGAATCAATATTCATAATTTCTACTTCAAAATGTTTTGAAAAAAATAAGGATGAGTTCTATAAAATATAAAATTTTTGGATTCTTCATGTGAATTTTTAAATTTATCTAATACTCAATAATCCTTACTATTTATGGAATAACATAATAAAATATCTTCATCTACTTTTGGATGTTATTTATTGAGAAAAAAATTAGTATTCAAGATGAATAATTTACACTCTAAAATATTAATGTGAGATACACTAAGTTTTCATTAAGTTAATAATTTTGAAATAGTTTTATCATAAATGGATTAATGTTAAACATGGTTTATAACATTAAATTTTGTATTAAAAAGGTTTTAAAAAAAATCAACTAATTATTATTCACTCAGTATGGAATGTTTATTTTCATAAGGAGATATATTTCTTCATTCAGCTATACTATTCTTTTATGATTTTCTTGCTAAATATAAATTAGAAATTATTTCTCTTTAATTAAAATAATGTTTTCAAATATAAAATTTTATATTCTGCATGTCAATCTTCCTAGATATTGACAAAAAGTATATTTTTTAAATTTTTAACCAAAGATTAAGAACACTAAATGAATAGATTTTTTATAACATATATTTTAAAAAATAAGTCTATGGGATTATTGTATAATCATAAATTAGAAAAACCCCAAATGGGTTTACCTCATACACCTTTAGTTTGTGTATTAAAAAAATATCAATTTGCATAAACTGTAAAGAATATAATGTAAATACTTCACTTATCATTATAAATATGGACTAGTGTTTTTACCAAATTAACGAGAATCACAAATTATTGTAAACATGAACTAATGTTCGGGAAACTCCTTTATCGTTTTTTTCTTAGAAATATTAAATATGATTCATAAGTTATAGATTCATATCATTTAATGTAACATCCCAAGTAATTAATTAATAATAGATATTTTTATCTATGTCTATTTATGAATTATATAGTGTTTTAGAGGCTTAAAATGAGAATAAATATAATCTTAAGCATGGAATACACTGATATTTTTAAAAGATTGTTGTAATGACTTTTGATGGAAAACCATTTTTAAATAAATCTTTTGACAATTTTATAATCTCTATTTGTCAAAATAAACATATTGTTTATCATTGGGACATTGAAATTTACATTGGATAAATTGTTTCTATTTTTCTGACAATGTTCATTTTTTAATGAATACTGAAAAAATACTGCATTTTACATCAAAACTGTTTTTTCATCTAATTTAATTATATGGTTAGATTACCTTTTTAATTGTTCTTAAAGTGTAATTTGAATATATTTTTACCATTTAATACAATGGTGGCCATTAGGATTAATTTCACTTTGGAATTGGGCATTCTCTAATGCCAAACTTTTCCTAGATATTGTTTCAAAAAAACCCGCTATTTGTTTTGACAACGGGAATTATTTTTAAATTCATTATTTCAGTTTCTGTGTTTAAAATTTGGTAAAATGGATTACATATTTGGAATCATAAGGTCCAAATTATGTAATCAAGACTCTTTTTTTGACATTATGAATAGTAACGACGGTAATTATCTTTAATTATCTTGATTAATGAGTAATCTGGTAGTTAAGGATAATAAAATAATATCATAATACTAAAAAATGACACCAACATGTGTAATAATGCTACTGTTTGTCTCATGGTCGACCATGGGATGCCTTTTGACAAACATGTAGATCCCATGGAATCACATTTGTGGGAAAGTGACTTGTTATCTTTATATTTTTTTAAATAAAGTAAATATAACAAAGAATGTATCACCTGAGTAAAACATTTTTAATTTTGTCTACATATTTGATATTATAAACTATATATATTCATTAGAAATATAAAACTATTTCCTATATCATGATAGTTTTTTATAATTTTTAGACATTAAATAAATTAAATTATTTATGACATCATGATGATGCAGTAATTACCTCATTAATAAAGGACTTAAATAAAATGAAAAGATAATGTTAAAATTATAACTTACACTTGTTAAAGACCTATTGGATGAGTATATTTCGAACCCTTATCACATTATCTTCATAATACATCAATGTGGGACCTTTAAAATCTGAAACCCATTTGAAAATAAAGTAACATTTTGTATCTTTCCAAGAGTTCCCCTCCTCTCCTCTTATAAAAGGCCCCCACCTGTAGCCCCTTACCCACACTTCCAAAGCCTTTGGCTCGGCCAACCCCTGTCCATTGTGTCTCTCCACATCCCTCTCTAACTCCTAGAAGCCTCACTTTGGGCAGAAGTCTTCCCAAGGAAGCCTTTGAGCTCAAATCTAAGAGAGTTACCTGATTTTAAGGTAATGTCTTCACTTGTGTTCTTTTGTTTTATTTTGCTTCTCCAAACCCCTAAACTCTTTTTATTCATTTATTTTGTAACAACTAAAGTATCTTCAATATACTAGGATGTTGTTATAATTATATTTCTAGCTACACTTACACACACCTACATCTAATGGTTAAAGAACATACTGTTTCTGTGGATGGCGATTTTCTGCCTCACAAAACGATGATTGTTCAATATTTTTTTAACACCTTCAAAGGTGGACATTAAGATGTCTCTATATTTATATATGATATATAATATGTTTATGTTTTCCTTAAGCTTCTGTATTTTTCATTTATGGCATAACTTTATGGCTTCCATTATGGGTATACGCGATATCTTCATTTTAGAAAGTGCGGACTACCACCTCCTCAAAGTGATTTGATTCGTTAATGCCATACGTGGGACATATAAAGGATGGATTTAATGATATTATATATGATATTATACTGGAATTATAATATACCTTTTTATCATTATGATTTCACTTCATTAAAGTATGAGATTGAACTGAAAATAGCGTTCATGCGTACGTACGACTTACCGTCTCCCTGAACGGTGCATTTCATTTATTAACCCCAAATGTAATGTACTATTATAAGTAAATATATATAATGGATATATATGATGTATTATACATCTAAATGATTAATATAATTCTAGAATTAAAATATAAATATCTCTCATTTAGTTTTAATTCCATTAATATGGCATAGAAATGAAAGTAGAATTCATGCGTACGTAAGGCTTACCGTCTCCATGAACGGTGCATTTCATTTCATACCTCTAAATGATTATGTAATATTATAAATACATGTATATGATGGATATATATGATATATATGATATCCAAATCATGAATATCATTCTGGATATAATGATCCTTTGACCACACGAACAACATGTAATTGTAAGAAGTCCACTTTCGACTGAAGAACCAAGTATCGAAAAAACAAACATTATTAACTTAAATGATTAAATAAAGTTTATAACATGATAATAATTGATATAAAAGTAATAATGAACTTTAAAAACGTTCTTAAGCAAGTAGAAATTAACTCAAGTTTATTAATCAGGATATTAAAGAACGATCGAGTCATGTCGGACCCAAGGTAAGGGACTTCGTCTCAATCACCTTTCATTGAGGAATATTTCGTTTTATACACAATATTATTTTATACTATGTATAAACACCTTTGAATTTGACTTTTATACAAAAGGAATCTTTTTCTACGAAGTGTTTTACTAAACGACAGAAAGGAAGGTTTCTTTTAACGTACGTGGTGACAACTAACTTTTCCTCCGCCGTGAGTATTATTTGGTCTTTGGCTTCCTCAACAATCTGTAATGTTTTCAAAATGAAATAAATACCATATACACTTTTATGTATTTTGGTATAAAAAATGGTTTTTATAATGGATTTTTTATGTCAATATATTTTTGTGATATATTGTGATCAAAGTGTGGAAATGTTCTCTTTCAATTATATTTGTTTTATGTCTTCTGATTTTATAATGCTACATGGACATTTGATGGGTGGTTACATGTTAAATCATAGGACGGGTGGTGCCATGAATACCAGGATGGGTGGTTACGTTATAACCTCCAATGCATTGGGTATGGAAGTCAGTCGTACGGCTATTCCATTAAGTGATATGTGAGGAAGTCAACCGTATGGTTATTCCACTTAAGTATGTTTATGTCCCAAGTAAACTTTATATGTTATGTGTTCTTTATATGGGTTTTATAGTAACCTTTTGGTTACAAAATTGTAAGTAATGATCTTTTATTCAGTGAAGAGTTTTTACTTCTTCATAAAGGTGAAGGTATTACATTGATAAAGTATACATGGTTTACTTTCTGTTTGAAAAACTAACAGTTTTCATTCTGTGTGTATCCCTTACTGATCTTTTTATGCTCACCCCAAGTATTTTTAAATGTTTTTCACAGGACATAATGTGGAATAGGGTCAAGGATGGGATCAAGGTAAAGTCATTCTATCTAAAACATGGAACTAGACATGATTCTTTTTAAGAGTTTTTATTTTATGGAAACTTAGTAGAAGTGTCTACTTTGTAATCTTTTGATATGTAATAGTTATATCCTAATTCTCTAAAACTCTACACCGTGAAAAGATCCTCAATGTGAATTATTCATTTAATTCAATATTAAGTAAGGTTTATGGATGGAGCCTTATAGTTGGTATCAGAGGTCGGTTTAGACAACTTTAGGAGTTAGAAAAGAGTTAAATTATAAGTTAATTTATGGTATGAATGAAATAATATAGAATGTAAATATTACCATGTTGCTTCGCCTAATATATTTTTGTGTTAAGAATGGTTTTTCATAGTGGAAAAAGAACATATTTTCTGGGAAGGCATACATAGGGAAATGACCTTTCAAATCAGTATCCTGAGATGGGGAGAATCATAACTAAACAGTTTCTTGCAGTGATGGCTCAGTTGACTCAGGTGAAAAATGTTGGTTGTTTTTATTGATGATTTTTTGGTGTTTTCTAAAAGTAAATAGGAGCATGGAAGTCATTTAAGGGTTATCTTTCAAACCGTAAAAGAAAAGAAACTGTATGGAATGTTCAGCATGTGCGAGTTTTGGTTACAAAAAATTTCTTTACTTGGTCACATTGTTTCAAAAGATGGCATAAATGTTGATCCTGCTAAAACAAAAGTTGTTGAAGAATGGCCAAGACCCACAAATGTAACAGAGATCCGTAGTTTTCTTGGATTGGCAGGTTACTACCGAAGGTTTGTTGAAAAATGTTCACGGTTATCTAGTCTAACGACTAAGCTAACTCAGAATGGTGTGAAGTTTATCTGGACAAAATAATGTGATGATTTCTTTCAGGAGTTAAAAAGAAGATTGGTGAATGCCCCAGTTTTGGAACTTCATTCTAGGAATGGTGAGTTTGTTATATATAGTGATGCTTCATTGAAAGGACTTGGTTGTGTCCTTATGCATAATGATCAGGTAATTGCATATGCTTCACGTAAATTGAAAACTCATGAGGTAAATTACCCTACAAATGATTTGTAATTAGCTACTGTTGTTTTCGCTTAAAACATTTGGAGGCATCATTTGTATGGATTAAAGTGTGAAATATATTCTGATCACAGACTTTTATTGTATATATTCACTAAGAAATATTTTAACATGAGACAGAGGGGATGGCTAGAATTAATCAAGGATTATTATTGTACAATTCATTACTATCCGGGAAAAGTAAATAAAGTGGTTGATGATTTGAGTTGAAAAAGTAATGCTTCATTAACAATGTTGCATTTGGAATGTGATCCTTTGGTTAAGGATTTGATGAAATTTGGCATTGAAGTATTTGGTGCAGGATGTTCTTCTGTTTTGTTTCAGGTATCAGTGAAATATTCTCTATCAGACAGAATCAAGCAAGCACATAAGCAAGACAGTGAGTTGCAGAAAAAGGTAGAGCTGGTTCAGAAGGGTAAGTTTCCTGAATTAAACATTGATAATGATTGTGTTTTGAGATTTGGGAAGAGATTGTGTGTGCCTTTTGATTCACAGTTGAAGAGAGAGTTGTTATGTGAAGCTCATAGTTCTCCGTTTTCAGTTCATCCTGGAAGTACTAAGATGTATAGAGATCTTCTAGAGTATTACTGGTGGGACGGAATGAACAGGGATACTGCTGATTTTACTATGAAGTGTTTGACTTTTCAATAGGTAAAAGCATAGCGATAGTTACCGAAAGGGATGCTTCAGCCTTTACCAGTACCAGAGTGTAAATGGGAAAATATATCCATTGACTTTGTTGTGGGATTACTAAGGACATCTCGAGGTAATAATGCAATCTGGGTTATTGTTGATCGATTGAATAAATCTGCTCATTTTCTTCCTATTCGAGATACATTCTCTCAAGATAAACTTTCTCAATAGTATCTTAATGAGATAGTTAGGTTTCATGGAGTTCCCCTCTCCATTGTATCTGATCGTGATCCCAGGTTTACTTCTAACATTTGGAAAGGCCTTCAGAAGTCGTTGGGTACTGAATTAAATTTTAGTACAGCTTTTCATCCGCAATCTGATCGGCAGTCAGAACGAAAAATTCAGACCATGGAGGATATGCTATGAGCTTGCTCTATGGATTATCAGGGAAGTTAGGACCAACATCTTTATTTGGTTGAGTTTTCATATAATAACATTTTCCATTCCAGTATACAGATTGCACCATTTGAGGTGTTATATGGGAAGCGATGTCGAACTCCAGCTTTCTAGGAAGAAGTGGGTTAAAAGGAAGCTAATGGGACCAAAATTGGTAGAAGAGTTGGCAGAAAAAGTTCAGTTGATACAGAAACAGATGAGATCAGCTAAGAGTAGGCAGAAGAGTTATGCAGACAACAGGAGGAAGGATCTCTATTTTGAGGTAGGTGATCACGTTTTTCTCAAAGTCTCACAATAGAAAAGTATGATGTGATTTGGTAAGAAAGGAAAGATTAGTCCAAGGTTCATTGGACCGTATGAAATTCTGGAGAGAGTTGGGTCAGTTTCTTACTGAGTGGCTTTACCTCCGAGTTTATCTCAGGTACACAATGTTTTTCATGTTTCGATATTGAGAAAAAATATGCTAGATCCATCGAATGTTTTGAGCCCCGAGGTAGTTAAGTTGGAAGAGAATCTCTATTATTAATAAAAACCAGTCCATATTCTTGACCAAAGAGATAAAGTGTTGCAAAATAAGGTAATTCACCAGGTAAAAGTTTTTTGGAAAAACCATATGGTTGAAGAGGCAACATGGGAATCTGAAAATTCTATGAGGGATAAATACCCCCACTTATTCAATAAGTAAATAAATTGTGGGGGCACAATTTTCTAAAGGGGGGAAGAATGTAACATCCCAAGTAGCTAATGAATAATAGATATTTTTATCTATGTCTATTTACGAATTTTATAGTGTTTTAGAGGCTTAAAATGAGAATAAATCCAATCTTAAGCATGGAATACACTGATATTTTTAAAAGATTGTTTTACTGCCTTTTGATGGAAAACCATTTTTAAATCAATATTTTGACAATTTTATAAGCTCTATTTGTCAAAATAAACATATTCTTTATGATTGGGACATTTAAATTTACATTGGATAAATTTTTGTTATTTTTCTAACAATGTTCATTTTTTAATGAATAGTGAAAAAATACTGCATTTTACATCAAAACTGCTTTTTCATCTAATTTAATTATATGGATTGATTTTCTTTTTAATTTGTATTAAAGTTTAATTTGAATATATTTTTACCATTTAATCCAATGGTGGCCACTAGGATTAATTTCACTTTGGAATTGGGCATAATCTAATGCCAAAAAGTTCATAGATATTGTTTCAAAAAAACCCGCTATTTGTTTTGACAACGGGAATTATTTTTAAATTAATTATTTCAATTTATGTGTTTGGAATTTGGTAAAATGGATTAAATATTTGGAATTATAAGGTCCAAATTATGTAATCAATACTCTTTTGTTTTTAGACATTATGAATAGTAACGACAGTAACTATCATTAATTATCTTGATTAATGAGTAATCAGGTAGTTAAGGATAATAAAATAATATCATAATACTACAAAATGACACAAACATGGGTCCTAATGCTACTGGTTGTCTCATGGCCGACCATGGGATTCCTTGTGACAAACATGGGGACCCCATGGAATCACTTTTGTGGGAAAGTGACTTGTTATCTTTTTATTTTTTTAAAGAAAGTAAATATAACGAAGAATGTATCACCTGAGTAAAACATTTTTTATTTTGTCTACATATATGATATTATGGACTATAAATATTCATTAGAAATATAAAACTATTTACTACATCGTGATAGTTCTTTTATAATATTTAGAAATTAAATAAATTAAATTATTTATGACATCATGATGATGCAGCGATTACCTCATTAATAAAGGACTTAAATAAAATGAAGAGATAATGTTAAAATTATAACATACACTTTTCAAAGACCCATTGGATGAGTATATTTCGAACCATTATCACCTTATCCTTATAATACATCAATGTGGGACCTTTAAAATCCGAAACCTATTTGAAAATAAAGTAACATTTTATAACATTCAAAGAGTGCCCCTCCTCTCCTCTTATAAAAGGCCACCACCTCTACCTCCTTACCCACACGTCCAAAGCCTTTGGCTCTCCCAAACCCTTCTCATTATGTCTCTCCACATCCCTATATAACTCCTAGAAGCCTCAATCTTGGCAGAAGTCTTCCCAAGGATGCCTTTGAGCTCAAATCTAAGAGAGTTACCTAATTTTAAGGTAATGTCTTCACTTGTGTTCTTTTGTTTTATTTTGCTTCTCCAACCCCCTAAACTCATTTTATTCATTTATTTTGAAACAAATCCAGTATCTTCAATATACTAGGATGTTTTTATAAGAATAATTCGAGCTAAAATTACTCACACCTATGTCTAATGGTTAAAGAACATACTGTTTCTATAGATGGCGAATTTCTGCCTCACGAAACGATGATTGTTCAATATTTTTCTAACACCTTCAAAGGTGGCCATTAAGATGTCACTATATATATATATATGATATATAATATGTTTATTTTTTCCTTAAGATTCTGTATTTTTCATTTATGTCATACCTTTATGGATTCCATTATTGGTTTATGCGATATCTTCATTTTAGGAAGTGCGGACTATCGCCTGCTCAAAGTGATGTGATTCGTTAATGCCATATGTGGGACATATAAAGGATAGATTTAATGATATTATATATGATATTATACTGTAATTATAATATACATTTTTATCATTATGATTTCACTCCATTAAAGTATGAGATAGAAATGAAAGTAGCGTGCATGCGTACGTACGGCTTATCGTCTCCATGAACGGTGCAATTTATTTCTTAACCCCAAATGTAATGTACTATTATAAGTACATATATATAATGAATATATATGATATATGTTACATATAAATGATTAATATAATTCTATAATTAAAATATAAATATCTCTCATTTATTTTTAATTCCATTAATATGACATATAAATGAAAGTAGCGTTCATGCGTACGTACGGTTTACCGTCTCCATGAACGGTGCATTTCATTTATTACCTCTAAATGATTGTGTAATATTATAAATACATGTATATTATGGATATATATGATATATGTGATATCCAAATCATGAATATCAGTCAGGATATAATGAACCTTTGACCACACGAACAACATGTAATTGTTAGAAGTCCACTTTCGACTGAAGAACCAAGTATCGAAAAAACAAACATTATTAACTTAAATTATTACATAATGTTTATAACATGATAATAAGTGATATAAAAGTAATAATGAACTTGAAGAAGGTTCTTAAGCAAGTATAAATTAACTCATGTTTATTATTCAGGACATTAAAGAATGATCGAGACAAGTTGGACCCGAGGTAAGGGACTTCGTATCAATCACTTTTAATTGAGGCCTATTTCATTTTGTACACAACATTCCTTTATACGGTGTATAAACCCCTTTGAATTTTACTTTTATTCAAAAGGAATATTTTTCTACGAAGAGTTTTATTAAACGGAAAAAAGGAATGTTTCATTTAACGTACGCGGTGAAAACGACCTTTTCCGCCGCCGCGAGTATTATTTGGTCATTGGCTTCCTCAACAAGCCGTAATGTTTCTCAAATGAAATAAATACCATATACTCTTTTATGTATTTTGGTATTGAAAATGGTTTTTATAATGGATTTGTTTTGTCAATATATTTCTGTGATATATTTTGACCAATTTGTGGAAATTTTTTCTTTCCATTATATTTGTTTTATGTCTTATGATTTTATAATGGTACTTGGACATTTGACGGGTGGTTAAGTGATAAACCGTATGACGAGTGGTGCCATGAATACCAAGATGTGTGGTTGCGTTATAACCTCCAATGCATTGGGTATGGAAGTCAGCCGTATGGCTATTCCATTAAGTGATATGTGTGGAAGTCGACCGTATGGTTATTCCACTTAAGTATGTTTATGTACCAAGTTACTTTTATATTTTATGTGTTCTTTATATGGGTTTTATGCTAACCTTATTCTTACAAAAGGGTAAGTAATTATCTTTTATTCAGTTAAGAGTTTTTACTACTTCATAAAGGTGAAGGTATTATGTTGATAAAGTACACATGGTTTACTTGCTGTTTGAAAAACTAACAATTTTCATTCTTTGTGTATCCCTTACTGAGCTTTTTATGCTCACCCCAAGTTTTTTTTTGAAATGTTTTTCACAGGACTTAATGTGGAATAAGGTCAATGATGGGATGAAGGGAAAGAAATTCTATCTAAAACATGGAACTATAAATGTTTCTTTTTAAGAGTTTTTATTTTATGGAAACTTAGTAGAAGTTTCCACTTTGTAATCTTTTGAGATGTAATAGTTATGTCCTAATTCTCTAAAACTCTAAACCGTGAAATGATCCTCAATGTGAATTATTCATTTAATTCAATATTAAGTAAGGTTTAAGGCTGGGGCCTTATATTTTATTCAAAATTTGAAAATAATAATATATAATTTATAAACAAGGTAAATTCCAAATACAATTTACTTTTATGTTCAACGTGTAAAAATTATATTTTATATCCGATGATAAAATGTGAAATCTATATATACCTTTAACATTATATTTATAAGTATCAATGATGATACTGTTACATTCATCACATTATTAACTTATATTAATAAGTTTTTTATTATTTACAAGAACATATAAAACTTTATAAATAAGTGTCTTACTATGAAATAAACCATCACATATGTTGGGACCATGGGAAACCTCCAGTTATTTAATTAGAAGATATGAAAATGGAATTTACCACATGTTGTAAAATATAAATAATAAACCCCATGCATATGTTATTTGGAACATGGATGTTACCTACATTGAAGACACCACATTATAGAATTTAATATTTTCATAATTTATACAATAAATAGTAGTTAAACAAGTGAAACACAAAAAATACAATGAAAAATAGATTATGTAGTTCATATTTGGGTCTTTATCATGAGTGGAAAGTTTCATTATTTTAACTCCTGGATGAAAAGAATGGTTGTAATGTTTATTTATTGATGATGAACACTTGATCGATATCCAAACAATTGATCGCACTATATATTATATAGTAGAACATAATCGTTTTTATGGTATCTAACACTATATCATCAACTTTCACCACCATCTAACATATCTTATCTCCACTGATGAACCACAATATAGTCAAAGACTCCAACTTCATCTAATGAATCTTTTAGTTCTCTATTCTTCAAAAAAATCTCTATATATGAACTATATTATATATATCATTGATCATACTTCTATAAATATGTTTTACTCCAATACTTCTTCTTTTATCAACATTCATCATCTAGTGCACTAAACCCATTATTTCTCTCTCTATCATCCCATACATTCACTAGAATAAAGGCTATGGACATTTCTCTACTAGGTGATCTTATATTCCTTTGCTAAACAATGTATCTCACTCTACCCAATAATCTCCCACTTGAGATTAATTTAAAGGAGTCACTAATAATATGTACTTTTTCATCTTTTTTGGAATTATATCCTTACTTGAATTTATGTTAATAATATTCATGTTTCACTAACCATACTATTCTGTCAATAAAATCTAACTATGGTCTATAACATCCTCATAAAATCCTATTAAACAAAATTAGTCACTTTGTTCATAGAATTACAGATTCCTGAAATCTTTCATATATCTAACACTTGTTCCTATAATATCATTTGGAAGATTTGGTACATTAGTTTATTTGATTTTTATGATATTGAAGCATATTATTTTTTGTCAGTTGAATTTTATTTTATGAGTCAAAAAACCACACCTAAACATGTAGTCCTTTTTTGAGTTCCTCCAAAAACCCCATTCATGTGCTCTAAATTCATTATTATATCATTAAATATTGTTTAATCAACTTCCATTTGTGTGAGTTCAACCATCAACTAAGGCTTTGATATTTGAATCACTAACATTCTTCCAAAAGTAAAATCATAAGTGGTTATGATCATTTATATGTTTTAATCATTTCCAAATTTGAGTTTTAAAAACATTGAAAAGGATCATCTATTCCAATGAAAATTCCCTTGCATACAAAACCATTCTAGTTCCATTGAATCCATTATAAAACATCATTGTACATTATTATGATGTTTAGTATAATATTGATGTTGAACCCCAAATCTTGTTTAATTTTTTATTTACTATAATCCAATGTATGAATTAACTTCTAAATGATGATTCATATATAAATATTTCTATATACAAGAAATAATTTTAAATATTTTATGAATTTTCATTTATAAAAAATAATTTATATGTTATGTATGTGGAAAATAGATTTTCCATAGAAAAAAAACTGAATCAATATCACATGAATGTATTTTTCCTATGTTAGGAATATTAACTTATAACTTATGTTCATCACAGTCTTTGTCCCTAAAATATTTTTCTATGGACCATGTTATTTAATCATGAAACATATGGAAAAATTAATATTCATCTCATCAATTAAATACTTCATCCTTCATGGTATAAAAATATTAAAAATTTAGAAATGTAATATAAAAAATCACATATCACCAAACTCCTTCCTGTAATTGAAATGATCCTTCATGATTTGGATAAAATTTGTAAGCTCCATGAATTCATATATATTCTTATTCTAATACATTGGAGCTTGTTTTAAACCATAGAGTCTATGTTTCATATTTCAAAATTTTCCAAGGATCATTTATCTTTAAATCTAACTAGTTTTTACAATTAAATATATGTATCTAATTCCCCACAAAAAAATGATGTCTTCATATAAAACATCCCCGTATGAATGTCTTCTGATGCAACAATAGATAACACAATTTAGATATTTTTGTACAAAAATATAGTTGGAATTGTTTAATTAACATTCACACATTAAATTTAATTATATCCCTTGAAAAATAGGACATCCATTTACCATATTCTACCGTTTTCCACTTTCTTCAACCGGTAAACCCATTTGTTTTGAAGAAATTTATTCGTAATGGGTATCTATGATAGATCCCATATTTCACGCACTTGGAGGGAATTGATTTCATCACCTTTGGTCAATTACCATAATTGAAATTCATTTAAAATCTTCTTCTATTTTGTGTTTTCCAACATCCATTATAATAATATAGTGCAATTGGTCACTATACATTTCACTAATAGTATTTCCCTAATATATCCCTAAAATTTTCCGTGTATTTAATCTCATTTTAAAACTGTATATTCTATTGTATGAACTTTTTATTCTTGAGATTCACTATACTTAAAATCTTTTAGGTATCTAGTTTTGTAAACACCATCACAACATGAAAAACTTATTCTAGTAAATCGTTCATATAGATTATTGTTTCTGAAACTGTCATGCTCTCTTGATTCCCATGAACTTATCCTTCCAAATGAACATCATATTTAAGTGATAAATTTCTCTCGATAATATTTTTAACTAATAATTTCATTTCTATTATACAACTTATTTGAAGATCACATTTTATCATTGGATATCTTTTTATGATTCATTTTACCATATTCAAAAATCACATTCTTTGTCATCATATCCTAAAATATAACATGATTGATATTTGGCCTCTGGTTTTTCTTGTTCATTGGAATCAATGTGGACATAAGTGAGTTTTATAATGACTTTTCTATGGTTGGAATCAATATTAATTTCTAACCAAAAACTCTTTGGTAGTTTTTTATATATGAGAGAATGAAATATGTTTGATTAAGTATACCTTTTAGTATATTGATTTTCCCTAGAACAACCTACAGAACCCTACATGAATTTTCATACATCATTACATCCCTATTAGAAACTTGTTCATTCTATCTACATCTCTATTGTATTATAGATTTACTAGAATGTGCATATCAAATTGTATCTCATCCTGCGAGCATAACCTCTATGACTCTTTATATATGTACTGTCCATCCTTATTCAACCATATTCACTTTCATTGTCATCTATTCTCTTACTCCACCATATCCATCCATATGATAAAATTATTAAACACCTTTTAATTTTCCCCTAGAAATTATACCAACACATTATGTAAGGAATAGTTGATAAAAGAATCATATAAGAGTGCCCCTCCATGATAACAGACCCATGTATGTTCCCATGTGCTTGTGTAAACTATATCCATCCTCTGCTATAGTAGTGTTTTCTCTTATATTAGGAAGGACGCATTCCTTTCAAAAACTAACCTATGGTTTCCCCATTCGAATTCCCCATATAGAATATGAAATACCCCTGGATCCTTCTTGGTCTCCCAAGGATGGAAACTAGTGTTGGGGAATCATTTTATAACCAATGAATATTATATTTCCCAATAATTAGAGTTAAGGAACAAATAGAATCAACATTCCATATATTGGAGGTACACACACCAAAAAATATAACAATTTATACAATTTAACAAAAACCCAATCTCTCCTCACATCAATAACCACCTTACTTGTAGGCATATTTGAGTCCCACTAAGACCCCCATAGATATAATTTTATCAAATGATAACCAAAACTAAAATTGTGAAGAAAAGTTTAGACGCTGGAATAAAATAATAAAATAAAACAACCAACACACCTCTAAGTTACTCCATAATTAATCATGCAACTATAACCAAACATGTTCTGTGAGTAGTCATAAAGTTGAATTAGAACCTATATTGAAATAATAGATATATTCATGAGATTAAATCATATTATAAATTAAAAAACCTACCATATATAATGTATTTATAAAAAATTATTTTTATTTTTTCTTGAAATAAATTATCACAAAATATTTCTTATTTCATAATCTCATAGAATCAAACATTATATATACCAATAATTATCTTTATTTTATTTAATTTCAAAAAAAAATTAAAGGAATTCCCGGGAGAAGTATCCTTTATTTTAAAAACCCATTTGAATTCTAGTTTGAAATCACCTTTAATGAAATATTTTCTATATAATTTAGAAAAATAATTTTCAATAAAGATAAATAATACACAATAAGAGACAAAATATGTTTATATAATGTGTGGTGTAATGCAAGGATACATAATAATGAAATAACTCCATCAATTTTTTGAAATAATAATCATGGGAAATGATCCCTATGTTAGAGTTGGTGCACAAGAACCAAATTATGTGTAATTTATTTTATCTTTTATTTTTAGTTTTGAATACTATTAATCACTTTATCAAGTAATGATTTTATTCTACATAATGTAGTATGTGTTAATTTCCTAAGAATATTCATCTCACTAAAAGGTTATAGCAGTTCCACGATATGATGAGAACATAGATGTTCCAGGAAAATGTTCTCAAATATATGTTATATATTAAGTATATATCATTTTTTGGGACATAGATGATACATGGTTTCAAGGGTGAAATCTCATAGGTCTTTTAGGCACCACCTCATGGTGTAATCCCTTAGTGATATCTACTGTTAGACATTATGACAATGAGACCCGCTAGTATGAAATATAAATTGGAATGTGTCATTGGATGTTACTATATTCGAATGTGTGTATTGATCCTCATAATTTAATATTATTATTAATGAGTTATATAATTCATATAATTTGATGTATTTATAAAAAATGTGACACTATATGTTCACAGTGATGTAGGATATGTTGAGTATGTCAAGAGTAATATTGCATTAATGAATAATACGAGAAATTATTTATCCCTTAGGGAATTTTATGATTTTTAAATCATAGACCCTTGATAAAAATTATATAGACTAAATAAATAAATGTCCATGATGTTCTATAGGGAATTTCGATTTCCAAAAAAATCAAATAACGATACATTGAACAAATAGGTTGATGGCATAGAATGAAACATACATGATTAGAGATATCCAGATAAGGGATTAAATTATATAGTGAGATTCCATGTGAGTTATTATGTTATTGGGACATTAACTACATTCTATATGGGTGAATTGGTGTGTTTCGAGACACTAACCTTGGAAATTGGGATATTTTACCTAATGCCACTGAGAAATATGCCTAGAGGGCCACACACTATGGGTATCCAAAATCACCATTAAAGAATATAAAATTATTTATTATTTAACAAGATTAATAAATATTATAACTATACATTGTCTAACAATTATTCATGTTTTATTTATCACATATATTCTATCACCATTTATTAAAAATAATATTATCTGAATAGAATACTTAATTAATATTAATATTATTTTTAGTGAATATAATATTTATTTATTTATTTTGGAAAAATTAAATGATATTTATTTAGTACATAAATATACATAATTCATGTATTGAAATTTATTTGGGAGGAATGGAATACATATTTTAATAGTCCTGTGAGAAATAATATATATCTAATATTATTTGAATAAATAATATTTAATTTTAATATAGAATTTAAGATCATGTCACAAAATATTTTATTTATTATAATTGATATGGGGTACACATGGATTAAATAAATATTAAAGGGAAAATTTATAAAAAAGTATTTCTAAACCCCAGAATTATATAATTTCAATAATATAATTTTTGAAGTGAGAAATTTCATGTGGTTTTTTGTGCACAACAAATCCAGTGAATACCATCAAAGCCCTAGAGAGCTCCCTTCTCCAAGAACATTACAATTAATAGGAAGTGATCTTTCTCTACATCCCACTCTTGAGTCAAGAGAGATCAATTATAATCCTTTGTAATTTATTCTATATGTGATAAAAGGATAAGGACTCATGCGATAATATCTATCGTGCTAGAACATATACATTCATATGTCAACATTCAGATATTTTTGGAACTCAAGTGGATCACTATTAGAGGAAACTTTTATTTATTACGATAATGAAATAATGGTACAGTGTATATTTTTTTCATATCCATCAATGAAGAAGTAATTCACATAATTTAGTTATTTAACTATTTAAATTAATTATAAATAATATTTGACGATCATGCACTATGGTTTATGACATTTTTTCCACTCTAAATTTTCATTAAATCAATTATATTTATCATGGCATTTATCATTGTGTATATATTTTATTAATCATCCATCATGACACAAATTAATGTTTTGTAATGACACATCAAATGCTCCCACTGCCTCTAGAAACAACATGTGGTATCGTATGTGTCACAAAATTATTTATAATTATTTAATGATCATAGAATAATTTATGCATTTATAATTTATTTTTCAATTAAAATTTATCATTAGCTAATATAAATTGGGATGTATTAATATTGAAATATATTATCTCCAAAATTTAATCAAATTGATTAATTTAGTGAATGGGAAATCTCAAAGTTCTCATCCAGTGGTTCCATGGAATTTTTCCAAATAACATAAGAGTATAAGCTATATAACCAGAAGGTACATGTCATGTACTAGTGTTAAATGCACAAAGAATTAATTTAGAGTTAGTATAGTTCATAAGAATATATTACATGTAGTGTACTTAACTATACATCATGTTTTGACAAGACTGTTCTAGAACACGGTCAACTGGAGTACACACTATGTTTCCCATATACAAGACATATAGTTCTTTAGTCCCAAACGAGCCATGTATATTCCTACATTCCCTACCTGAGTAATGATTATGTAACTAATATAAAACATGGTTATATAACATGTACACATTTTGTACCCCCAAAAAATTTCGAGTCACCATTACATGCTATGCCCCTAGGCATTAGCCTAAGAGTGAAGCAAAAAAATTGTATGCTGTGCAGCGGGATTTTACATGCCAGGTAATTATACCAAATTGTAAAAAATAAAAATTAATTTATTATACTATGTGAACCATATCAACATGTTCTTATTTCTGGTAATTTTGTTTATAGGACACACCATGGGATGAGTTTTAATTTATATAAATTTTCATTTAAAATCTGTGTAATTTCTTATCTTTATATCATGTGTGATTAATAATATAGTTATTACTATACCTGAATTGAAGAATAAAATACGAAAGAAAATTCATGTAGTCTGTTTAAAAATTATGTTGATGGTACACATCATGAAAGTACATTATATATCATTTATTCCACATATTTCAATAGAAAAAAATATTCATGTATAATACTTGGTGGGTGGATTTAGATGGATATTATGTGTGTCTCCTATAATGTTCATTTATGTACATAGTTAATTTTAAAAAATTTCTTTAATCTAATCTTCATTGTTGATGATGATGATCTCAAGGACATTCGAATAGGAATTAGGATTAGAGAATTGATTAAATAAATAAGATAATTGATTGATTTGAGCACAATTTTTCTTAAATAACAACGCGTATAATTGTATGATATTGTTTTTAAATGAATAATTATTTTTGAGATAATGGATGATCATGGGATTATACCATATCCTTATTATGTGATTGGTTTTATTTAATTTATTATCAAATTAAATATTTGAATGCATTCCATCTCTATTCTCATTATGTAAGGTCTTCCAAGACCACATGTTTTTTTATATAAACCCTTTCCCCCATCTTCATGTGAGTAAATTCATATTTAATTGATAGATTTACTAAGCTAAAAGAGGAATTTAATGATTGGAGCTAATGTGATGACGATATAAGAGAGATATATAGGTGAACATGTGGAATTCCATAACCCAATACATAATTGTTTCATGATGTTTCCCCCCTAGGTTGCTGGTTAGTTTATTGTCTGCTAAATAAATAAAATAATATTAATATGTTATCACTATAACTCTTTATTGTTTTATTTCATTAATGTTGAATGTTTATTCAATTTTTTGTCATGGTCAAATGAATTAATGAATTAACAATCATTAAAGAAAGAACAAAAATAAATTATCTTATTTATAAATATTATCTAAGACATTTTCAATCACTTCTGTAAATATAATAATTATCAATATACATGTAATAAAGAAAATAATTTGAAATTTATGCATAAAAAGATAAAATCCATATATAATATATTTTATGTCAGTATAGACTTCCACTATTTTAGTTAAAATCAAACTATAGATCATTGTGCTTGGCCAAAAAACTTTTCATGCTTTCAATTATCAAGGAATACAAACAACATGTATGGGATTGAATTTAATTAGGTCACATTATGTGTCTACATTCAATGAAATAATTGGTGTAACTGAGTGGAAAAAGGTTCAATAAATCCTATTTATATAATTGAGGATCAGGGATTCCGCTCAAGAGATCATGGAACTATGAGTTAATGGAGTTGAAATTTTGAATTCCTAACTAAAACCATTCATGTTTATTACTAACCAATTTTGGTGTAATGAGAATGTAAATATGGCTGTTTTCTAGTATAATCTCTATGAAACATGATAATATGTAACTAACTATGAGGGATATTTGGTTTCGATAAAATAGTGGGAGATTAATAAATATAATATTTATTTATTCCTCTAAATATTATTAGGTAATGTAATTTAATTATAGTAATATTGTTTATAGCAATATGAATAAAATTACATAAATCATACAATGTGATATATACTTGAGAAGGATAACCAATCACCATGAAAATTTTGCAATAGTGAAAATGGAGCTTTCACATTATCGTTTACCAAGAATGGAAATTGTATTTGATGGAAGAACCAATTATTTATGTCCCTGGTAATGAGGATAGTGATGAAGAGTGAACTCTCTATGAGAAATATTTGAATGATTCCAATAATTTTTAGTTTTTCATGCTATCATCTATGAACAATGATCTTTTAAAGAAACATGAGGACACATATGTTTATAAAAAGATATCTCACCTTCAATATCTCTATCACGAAAATGTGAGACAAAAGGTATACAATATCTCCAACATTTTGTTTCAACTAATCTTTGAAATTCAAAACAATTTTGGTTTCATGTATTCAAGATTACTAAATACATTTAATTCTTATAAATATTAATGATTAAATTACTTCATAAAATATGCAGAGATCTCATACATTCATCACTACCCATGACATTCTTTATCATTATTATTAATTAGAATATGATGAATAATGGGAAACGTATTTCAGAAAATCATTCAATGATTGTGTTTCTAGAAATGGGCATGGGGAATGAAAAACCCATGGTACATATGGTGAATAAAAAGTTTAATAACAAGTAAAAGGTACCCCAAACTCAAAAAATGTCTAAAGCTCATGAGAATCTCCCTTCTAAGAAGAGGACAATCCAGTGTTAGGGTATGGAAAAGAGATTCAGTATGTTTTCCATATGGAAATAAAGGCTACTGGAAGAGGATATGCACCTAAATGAAAGGGTAATCTAAAGGTTTATTTGATATCATGTTTAATATTATAATATCTTTACATTTGGTATTAGATATATCTTGTGTTTCTCACATCAATATTCAAATTCAAGAACCAAGTATATATCAAAATATTTCTAGAGGAGAGGAGGATTTTTTTAGCTGTCAATGTTGTGTGGATAGCTCTACTATCCATTGGTGACTTCCACCATTCATTTCCAATCGGAATGATATTTTTTAATGGAATGTTATTATATATCAACTGTTACCGTGAACATTATTTACGTATCATTCCAAGATGAAGATGGTTTGATTTTCATGATTAAAAATAAAACAATTTTCTTTTATAAATAAACATATGTTGTGGTATGGTGAATTTAATTAATGGTCCTTATGTATTAAATTTCAAAAATCAATTATTAGAAACTAGTACGTAATCATGTTCACACTGCACTGATAACATTCTTATATGGAATCACCCTATTTGTCATGTAAATAAGAAGATTTTGATATATCTCAATCAATATGGTTATTTAGGCTACTCTAAGTGAAAACAACTTGAAATATGTCAGTCATATTTACAAGAAAAATGTCCAATCTTCCATTCAGTTGATTGGATAAAAATGAAACATATATATATATATATATAAATATATGGATTTGTACACACTAACTTGTGTGGTCCATTTATAGAAGAAACTAAAAATGATTATTCTTACTTCATTACTTTAAATCATGAATTGAGTAGATATGGTTATGTCTACTTGATGTGTTATTAGTATAAATCCTTTGGAAAATTTAAATAATTAAAGAATGAAGTATAGAAACAATTTGTGAGGAATATAAATAAGTTATCATTATACCAATGTGGTGAATATCTTAAAAATTACTTTATCGACATTCAATAAGAGTTTTTTATTCTATCTCTACTCACTCAACAATACAAACCACAGTGAAATGGTGTCAGTGAAAGGATATACCATACCTTGTTGGAAATGGTAATGTAGATGAAGATTCATAAAGATATTTTTTTTCCTTTCGGGTAAATTCCATACAATTTGTTTCATATACATTAATATGATAACTATATAATGAAGAAAATATAATTTCTTACGAGTTGTAGAGTGTAATAAAACCAGTTTTCTCATATACACATTTATGTGGTTATATGGAATTTATTATGGTCTTCTTAGACAAAAAATTAGCACCCTTGGAAATAATGTTTTTCTTTATAGGTTATCCAAATTAAGTAATGGAATAATACCTATACAACCACTCAAACAAGAATGTAATTGTTTCTACAAAGTTATTTTTCTTAAGGGGGAGAACATACTTAAAAAAAATTTTGTTACCATTATTGGATTCAACAAAGAAGACGATCAAGATACATCAGAGTTTATAGTTGAATAGATTCTACTAGCATCCAAGGAATTGGTTCATTCAGAAACAAAACAATTTCATAGGAGAACTAGACTAGAATGTGAACTATAGAGGCATGCATTTCTTAACACAGATGATTTTGACTCATTATTAATATAATATTGTAAACCTATATCCTAAAAAGAAGTAGTATAGATCTCAGAATTATCAAGTTAGAAAAAATCCATGATTTATAAAATAGATCACATGTATCAGAAACTGGTTTTGGTTATGGTCTATGAGCTATTTGATTTATATCCCATAAGGTGAAAATGGTTATTCAATAAAAACTGGACATGGAAGGTAAGATAAATAAATATAAATAAAGGATAAATGCTAAAGGGTTTAAACAACATCACTGAATTGAATATGATGAATCCATATCATCGTTCACCTTGTTTAAATCCCTTAGAATAATTCTTTTTATTTCTTCTTACCATGAATATTATATTTCGTAGATGGAGTTCAATATAAATTTCATTATTAGGAACCATTGGGAAGAAGTCCACATGTTACAAAAATAATGGTTTATGACTCCGTGGGATCCAAAATTATTTTGAAGTTGTAGAGATCTATTTTTGGATTGAAGTTATGAATCCATGTCAAGGAATATTCAATTTGATGAAGCTATTAAACAATTTTAATTCCTTAAATGTGATTTTGAGACATTTGTTTACAACATGTTTCATATAATTTTGTTTTTTATCCTAGTATTATATGTTTTTTACATATTACATATTGGAAAAGGGAAACCAATTTTACAATTAGTTAAGGAATAGTTAAATATGTATTTCTCCATGATGGAGTTAGGTTTAATAGCATACATTCTAGAGATAAAAATAATTTTTGATATATAAAACAATATTCTTATACTAAGCCAATGTACATACAGTTACCACATACTAAAGTGAATTAGAATAGAACAAACCAATAGGGGATTGGTTCTAGTGTCACATTTTATATATATTTATAATGACATATATCCTCATTCAAAACAAAATTATGTGAGAATGAGTAAAATACTATAAGATTCAATGATAGGATAAATCGTGTATGTTGTGTTATGTGTTATACTTGATGTGGAAAATGCATTGATCATGGTAGTTAGATATCAATATGATCTAGGAGAACATAAATGATATTTGGTTAATGATACATGCATGTATCTACGAATAACTATGGATAAGTTCCATGTGTATAGAGGAGATAAGGATCTAGTCATCGGGTCTTAAACTGATGCTAGTTTCCAAATAGCTCAGAATGATCAAAATTTTTAGTTAGAATTTTGTTTTTGTCACAATGGATGAGCTGTGAGCTGGAATAGTTCAAAGTATTGATTATACATTGTAGACTCATTATATAGACACTTTTGATGTAGCCAAGGAATATATTTATATTAGAAATTTTTTATAATATTTTAATATATACCCTATCACATTGTATTTTATAACAGTACAGCGGTGGATCTTAAAAAATATCTAATGTCAAAAAAAATAGAAAAAAACTACACTAGAAGTATCATCTCTTGAAGTATTTTTTCCAGAGGGGTGAAGTTTTTGTATGAAGAGTACCTATTGAGGAAGACGTGTTGGACCCATTTACTAAGGGTCTATCTTAGTAAAATCATGAGTATCATGTGAGTTCTATCTGATTGAAGGTTTTTAGCAATTGGATATTGCGTATGTTGGAGTCTATTATAGTTAGTTCTTTATAACCAAATTTTATTTATTTTACAATAACATGTATTCACAGTTTCTAATATTTATAAACTCTTCATCACATCATGATTTTTTTATCTCCATAACATATTAAGTGGTAATGTCTTAATTGTATTTGTTTCACTAAAAGGTCATAGTAGTTCCATGCTACGATGAAAAACTAGAAGTACTATGAAACAATTATTAAATATAGGTTATATAGCCAAATTACATCATTTTATGGACACTAATAATATAGCCTATCATTTTTAGAGATAGATATCACATTTATAAACATTCTCAAAGTATACGCCCTTGGTAATATCTAGTGTCAGATATTATGATAATAAGACCTACCATTAAGAAATCCAAATTTATATATTTTATTAAATGTTCCTATCTAGGGAAATTATTGTTGATCATTATATTTTAAGGTTATTAATAATGAGTATTATGTGTCCCCTATATAGATTTATTAATTAATATAGTTATGATAATGATTTGTGGAGAGGTAGGATAGATTTGATAGGTCACGAGTAAAATTCCATTAATGAATAATGAAAGAAATGATTTATCCCATATTTTCATTGATGGTAGCTAATATTTCCATCCCTTAAATGGAAATTATACAAACTAAATAAACCCATGGTCATGGGGTTCTATAGAAATGTTTGATTTCATTAAATTAATTGGAAGAGATATCAAGCACATAGGTTCAGGGCACCAGTGTGAAACCCTCTTGATTAGAGATACTACGATAAATGAATTATATTACATAGTATATGATAGTATGAGGTATTATATCTTTGGGTCATTATATTCATTATCTATGGGTTACTTGAAATAAATCTAGAAACTGACCATGAAATTTGGATATCTTTTCCTAATTACACTGATAAAAAGGCCTACTAGGTCACACACTAAGTGTATCCATAAACATTGTAAAATAATACAATGTTATTTATTATTTAAAAAGTTGAATAAATATTATACCAACATGTGATTTAATAATTATTTATTTTTTCTTGATCACAAATATTATTTCCCTAGTTACTCGATATAATATTATGTTACCTAGTTATTTCATTAATATTCACTTGTTATTTACTAAAGATAATATTCATTTATTTTTCAAGGACTAATTAAGTTATATTTATTTTAAAAATAAATAGAAATTATTCAAGGCTCAAAAAATTTTATAGAGAAATGGAGGACCATATTTAATGGTCTGGTGAGAAAAAATATCTCGATTAAATATTATTTAAATAAATTATATTAAATTTTTATTCTCTTATTAAGATCATGTTAGAAATATTATTATTATTATTATTGTTGACATAGGGTTCCATAGGGATTAATTAAAAAATAAAGTGAACTTGTGAAAATATTATTTTATAAAACCAATTAAATTATTTTTCAAGTGAGAAAATTCATTTTTTTGTTGTGAACAACAAATCTAGAAAATCAACATGAAGCCCTAGAGAGCTCCCTTATCCATGAACCCTCTCTAGAATTAGGAGTAATTTTCCTCCACCTCCCACTCTCGAGTAAATAGAGTTCAAATAGAATAATTTGGAAGTGATTATTGAGGCGATCAATGGTTAAAGACGCAAGTGATCAGATCATCCATGCTATCACCAAAAGATTCATGTGATTTAATTCAACGATTTGAGGAATATATATGGATCACTTATAGATAGAATCTTATCTTGATTCCAATAACGTAGTGATAGTACATTTTATATACATTTTCATATCCATAAATGATTAAATAATTCTCTAGAGATAAATACTAAATAGGGTAAATTAATTATAAATAATATGTGATGATATTGTGTTCCAGTTTTGGATATTTTTTCATTGTCTCTTTTATTTGATACAATTCCATTAATCATGTCATTTATTAATGTTTAAATATTTGATTAATCGTCGATCATGAAAAAATAAATGTTTTGTATGACCCATAACATGCTTCCATTTTTTCTATAACATACACCCTAAGGCCATTAATTATAGGGAAAACCATTAAATAACATTAATAATTATGTATAACCTCAATTAGTGTAAAATACCTAGTAGCACAACATTTTCCATAGGAAAAGAACATATTTCACTAGTATAACTAGTGAAAATGTAGCTCATCCATATATTGCATATCCTACCCATGAACCCATGGTTCCCATGAATTTGAAATATTAACAGACAAGTGTAATAAAATAAAACATCGTTAATTGATTCAATAGACACTAATTTTTTATAAAGTCAAAAAAATTTCTAGAGTGGTTTTAACCGGCACACACTCACTTTTGATGAATATAACTCAAATTAAAACCCAAGTATTTTTTACAATAAATTTAGATATTAATTTAATCATTAATTTTTGATGTTCTAATAGGGTCTCATAACATATTTTAAGAATCCATTAAAACCCAATAAAAATCCATATTGAACATCAGATTTAAAACCCCAAAGGATCCCTCCATTGTTATCTATATATACACTTACACACACACATATATATATCTCTTTGTGCAAATATTTACACACAATATTGTGAATTTATATATATATATATATATATATATATATATATATTAGTATGAATGTGCATATCATCATAACCATACAATATATATAAATTCAGGATTATACATCCCACAATTACTGTAAACTACTTTTGAAACACTTTAATAAATACGTGGAATTACAATTATTACGAGAAATTCCATGTATAATGGTAGGGATGATTGATAATTCACTTTAAAGACCAAATTTTTTTTTAAAATATGAAAACACGGTAGTAAGGTCCTTTATTTAAATTTATTAAAAAATAGTTTCCAAAGTAATTTCTACATAATTTTAAAATAAAAAATTCAATAGAAAAGTGCATTTCATTCAATGGAAAAAAAGTAATTATTGGTTCCCAATTAAAATTGGTTAAAAAATTATTATTAAACATAATTATATAAAACATATATTTATAGTAACACTTAGTAATTCTTACATCGTTTAATGTCCAAATACAAGCATAATGCTACCTTAAATCAGAGGGAACTCATCGTCTATGATGCATATCACTTGAATCAGCCTCAAGAAAACTCTCAAAACCCTAGGTGACAATAATAAATAAAATTAAACTCCCCAATTAGATTAGGTATTTTCCAAGTAATGTGTGTAAGGATGGAAGATATGTAAAATAAATAACATGAATAACATAAAGGCGGAGGGAAATGAATCTTGAAGAATCCAAATTGAATCATGAAACAATTCCCTGATGAAATCACAATCAATTGGATAGTATAGGAGGGTGTGCATATATTTAGATCCACATAAGAGTTATGTGACACATAAGGGATAAAAGAGTAAAAATAACTCAACATGGGTTAAAATATTGTAGTGTATTAATGTAATTCTCGATGTTCATATTTCGGGAACTACACACATTTTCCATGTGGTTTACTAAACTTTACACCAACTATATGTTATTAACTAAGAAAAAATGGAACCCACACAACTTTTTCAAGAAGCTTGAGAAAATATATTACACCCATGGGAAATGGATCTATTATATAATAGATTTATTTCATTCACTCTTCATAGATTCTATTAACCATATACCATGGCTAAAAAACTAAAATTTTAAAATGTTAAATTTGATCAGCCCGAAATTCAAGGAAAATATTAAATATAATTAAATAAATAAAATAATAAATAAAAATGAGGTATGGGTGTGAAAAATCCCAAAAATAATTAATTTTAACACTAAAAACACTAACCTAATTATTTTAGTCAAATGAAAGTTCAATATCAAACCTCCTCAATCAAAACATGATTCTCTAAAACCAAGGAAACCCACAAACACCACCCAAGAAAGACCTATGATAATAACTTAATCGAACCCCACTATACTACCTAGTATAATTTATCTCTAAATTTACCACAAATACCACAACATGATCCATGTAACCCTCTCAACAAGATGAATTTCCACAACGGACTCCAAATCGTATCCCCATAAGATCTATGGAAATATAAAATATGGTGGCCATAAATTCATATTATAATTATTTTAATATAGTAATATTTAACTACAAAAAATAATATATACTCAAAAAAATCAAATAAAACAACTAATACCATGAGTGTCCACAAATATGGAACCACATTTAGACAAATGAATGAATTTCGACAACCTTATAGTAAATTCAAATGAGATTTGATATCGACACTAGGCCTCCCTAAAGTAAAAACTTCATATAAAGAAGAAATATTTAAATATAGAAAATAGTAAATATTTTTAAATTAAAATTGAAATAATAGAATTATGATGTATGCCTGACCTATAAAGGTTTATTATCATTGTAGATGAGATAAAAAATATATATATTTCGGTATATTCTTCAGAATTTATCATAATGTTATTCTAACATTGTACCCTTATTGAAATTCCATAATTTAAATATTTATTCATAACCTAGGGAAATAAAACATTGGAAAGGGTGAGCTTAGATGCATAGGTAGGATATACATGGGAGATATCAATCGATGAAAATAAAAAAAATTAAGAAAATCATAAGCGTATGAGACCATGATGGTAACATAAAACGTCCATACACCATATACAAAAATAATAAACAAGAGTCATGGTATAAAACATTATTATTTAAAAACACATTAATCATAATAATGAGAAAATATTGTAATTCAATCATGAACTATATGTTCAAATCATAATCATGACATAAAAGTTTGTCACTATCATAGGTAAAAGAACCATTTCATATATAAAGATTAACTATTGAGATAATAAAATAATTGTGGATCATGTGTCAACGCCTATTTAATATATATTAACAGATCAAACAAAACAACCTATTTCCAGTAGTGTTTTAGGTATCCCAATATATTTTCCATATTTGATGAGGCAGATCAACTGATTTCCCATAATTTTCTCAATAGAAATAAAATGTTACCATATGAATTGGAAGAATATATAATTTTAGTCCCACCAATCACATAATAAAAACCATACATATTTATTCTAAAATACATTTAATCATTCATCATAAAATCATATCATAACCCAGGAAAATAAATAGGGTTACATAAACATTTTGTTAATTTATCATAGTCGAACAAATGAAAAAACAATTGATCTACTATTCCTCAAAATATAATTTTCATACCACATAAAGTTAAATAATAAGGAAGTATTCACTTGATCAAATACCCTTTAAAAAATTGACATTAAAGAGGACAATATTAGATGATAATTCATTTAAATGATCAATGGAATTTTTAATGAGAAAAATTCAATGGTCATTTTGAAATCACTTATTTAAAATGAAAATGTTTATAGAATATTATGGATTAAATATTCATGTAAAATAATATTATAATATTGTTAATTAATATTATAAAATAGTGTTTATGATGGTTGTAAATTTTGTTCATGCTCTGTATGTTAATGTAAAGATTTAATTCATTGTTTTTTATAAATAATACCTTGATTGGAAAATGATAGAAAGAGTTCTTTTAAAAAATTACAAAAAATTAAAAATTGGATAATAATTAATTTAAAAATCATTTCAAAATAATAAAAATCATACTTAAAAACATACTAATGAAAATTTTATATTGAATAAATAGATCCATGACCGAAAAATAAAACAATGTCGATTTTCCATAAAAACATTATTATAATTTGTTGAGTAGTTAAGGTATGAAAAATGAATGTAAAAAATTTATTGACTAGAAATAAATATATAAGAATAAAAATTAATCATATTTCATAGATAATTATCATAAAATTTATATTGTGGAAATTCAAGCATAAACAATCCTGATTAAAATGGGATTGATGCATAAAACCCTAACCTCTTGTCATGGCAGTAATCATACACATTCGAACCTCATTAAAAATAAATATTGATTTAATATAAATATGATATAAAATCATAATCCAATATATAATACAATAAATTATTTACATATAACATCTTGTCTCATTATTATTACAAATTGTTTATTAAAATCACTCTTCCTGATGACAACAACTTCATTTTTCATGTGTTTTTTGTTTGGAAGTATCGTTACTCATACTTTGATCATAGATACAACATATAAATAATGTTAAAATGATATAAATAAAATATATATTCATTGAATATGCATTTATATATCCCAAAATCTTTGATAAAGAAAAATAAATAACACCAATCATAGAGGTGGTAGGCCATGTTTATACAGGAACACTATTATCAAATTTAGATTGATTGAAAGAAAGAATGGTAAAAATAATTTAAATTTAAAATATTATTATATATTATATATTCAATATTTATATCCTTATTACCTTCCATGTAAAATTTATGTGAATAAATAATCACATCACATTGTGGAGGTGGTATCCCACACGTATCCACGAGCGACATTATCATTTTTGAATGGATGGGAACAAGGAGGATAATGGTTATTCAATAATGAAAAAAATAATAATTAATAATGTTGATGATATTAAAGTAATTATTATATATGGGATAATATATTTTTATATAATTTATGATAAGAAAAAAAGTTAAAAACACTCAATTAAGAGTTATGCCTCTTCCTTGAGAAACCATCATTATATTATACCTTAAATTATTAAAAGGTTTTTCATTTAAATGTACAATAAGATATAGGTTGTGGTTAAGGATGATAGAATTATATTAGGGAATATATTTTGTTATAGAGAAGCCTCAATCATTGGTAATAATTAAGGATATGAAGTTTTCTTTTATAAGTGAGGGGAGAGGCACTCTTGAACTTATGTATAGAATTAAATTAATATAAAATAACATTCATGGTAAAATGGATAAAAAATGATTTAACTGGAATATATATTTATTATAAGTTTAAATACTCATATAAAATAATTTATTCCAAATATAATAATGTTTATACCCCACATTAACCCTTTCTCCAATTGCAACAATATAAAATATTTATACGCTTTAATGGATAATATTGTTATAATAAATTGAAAATGACTCATAAATGGACAATGGTTGATATTTTAAAACATAACCAATTCACATGAATCAATATATTAATTTTTCAAATTGTAAATCATTTAGTAAAATATAAGTTTTTATAAAATATCATTTTTTTATTTTTGTAATTATTTATTTAATTTAAATTTGAAAACAACATGGTAGATTATTAATTATAATATAAAATAGTAACATAAAATTAATATTTTATATTTTTATATAAAATTCATGTTACAAAATAACTCACCCAAAACTAAATTACTTTTAGAGTTTTTAAAATACTATACATTATTTTTCTACTATATACACAAGCATTATCTAAGTGTTTTGTAATCATTTAAGGTAGTAATTTATTAACTAAAAATTAAAAACAAAATAAACATGAAAAATTTAATCTTAAATATTTTAAATAACAATTTTTTATGTACATTGTTTTTTATACAAGTAAAAAAATTTATATATACAAAAAGAAGGCAAGTGACATTTTTTACTTTATCTTTTACATTCATATTATAAAGTCCAATATAAAAGATAAATTGTAAAAAATATTTTGTTTAATAATTTTAGAAAAATAGGGTTTAAATGGACTCATACAATGAAATAAATTAAATATTGTGAGGAATTTAGAGCCCTATAATATTATTTAATTACAATAATTATCTTATTTTACCTTTATAGTGGAAATAGAAAATTATTATGGTTAATATTCATATTTTCCAAAACAAATGTGACATAAATAAAGAAATTATACCTAATAAGAACAAATATGGAATCCATTTTTCATTTTTAAATTACTAATTGGGAAATATTTAAATTTAAGTTAAAAACACCAAACGCAAGGAAAATTTTTTTTCATAAAAAAATGCTTTTAAAGGCTAAAATATTTTTGTCAAAATAAACTATAAAATTGATTTTGTTGATCTTAATTGTAATTTAAATAATATTATATAACTATTGTTACTTAAAAAACATTTCAAAAAATGATACATTTTTTTGAACAAACAAATATAGTTTTAAATAAAAATCAGTGTTTTTCAATATTCATTATGCGATAAATGTTTTTAGAAAAAAAATCCAAAAAATATAAATTATATAATTTCAATATGTTTATTTCAAAAATATTATAATTTTTCTAATAAAATTTCTAAATGTTATTGAAATTAATTATAATATCCCCCACAAAAAGATAACCAATTTTGTTTTCAAAAAAAAGTTTTTTTGATGAATAAAATGACATTACTAAAAATAGATTTCTTAGTAATTTTTTTTTGTAAAATATTAGAATTATATATATTTCATATATTTTATAATGACATTCATACAATCCAATTAAATAGATATCTAATAAATACATCATTAATTATAAATATTTAAATGTTATAATGATGTTTATTTAAACTCGCTGTGTTTTCTAAGGCAAGCTATCAAATAAATAAAATTTATTTATAGGTAAAAATATCATAAAATATTTGGGTGTTACATTATAAACCCTTAAAATTAATTTTTCATTAGAAAATACAGTATATAAATATAAATAAATAAAGATATATGTATTTTATCACATCCTCAAGTTCCCATGTAGCTTCCTCTAATTTATGGTTTCACCGCAAAAAATTAACAATGTGGGTAGTCATGTTCTATAGAAATTTATCTCTATGGTATATAATCTCCATCGTTTGTTCCTCATATGAGATATCATACTTCAATAGTATGAAATTTTAGTTCAGTACATATGAAGGGTAAGTTATATATTTCCTCAAAAGCGATACATGGAACACATCATTTACTTTAGATACAGGTGGGGGAAGTGTCAAATGATAATATAACATCCATATACGATCATGAATCTAAAAATAACTTATATTTATAGGAATCATATATCCCTTATTTCCAAATAGCATAACTATATTCTAAGGAGATATTTATATGAATACCTTTTTAATAACTTTTAACGCTATATCTCACCATGGTTTTCAATATAAATTTCTGGACTTCTTTATGTTACCCTTGTATGTTGTTAAATAGATTTAACTTTTTTATATATCTCCATAGCTATAAAACCTCATTGTATATTTCATTATCAAACTTCATCCCACCACATTGTAGTTATTCACCTCTTTCTATATAGTGATTTCCATGGATCTGTATGAATTCATGAGTGAAATCTATTGTTGTAAGATACTTTTACCAAAAGGAGGTGTTTATCCTAACCACCTTTGAAATATTGAAAAAATCAATCTCAACATTTCCTTGATGTTTAGATTTCTTATCTCATAAATACCATATAACTCTGGTATATATATATTACAAAAACTAAAATCTATATCTATAGCCGAGTAAAGTTTTATCAATAACATATAGGTAATCCTCAAATCCCAATTAGTTTTAACACAATTTGGTAACAAATGAAATATTACCAAATCATTAATATATAACCTCTAAATAAAAATAATAGACAAATATATAAATGGAAATTAAATGAGATTAATTCCATGTGAGATAATATACAACATGAATACTATTTCAACCTTTAGATATTTTGGGGAGTTTTACTATGAAATACAACATATGATTTTAATGTTTCTATTCATGTATGGGAAATTATATTGACCACCCATTGGAATTTCATTTTTTTTGTTAAAATTTAAATAAACCATGCTCCGAGATTCATATTT
Organism: Viscum album; assembly: GCA_963277665.1. Taxonomy (NCBI): domain Eukaryota; kingdom Viridiplantae; phylum Streptophyta; class Magnoliopsida; order Santalales; family Viscaceae; genus Viscum; species Viscum album. The sequence goes on along the minus strand of OY728163.1, from coordinate 962,779,933 downwards.
TGTAATATACTTTTTCATAATTTTTAACCATAAATTCTCTTAAAATCTCAATATGTTATCATAATTTCATGATGAATAAAGAAAAAAGAACTGTGAGTATCATCTTAAAGTTACATCATCAAATCTAGTATTGATGGGACACATAAATGGTTCAAAAATAATATTATGCCATCATAATCATTGTTTTACATTGTAAAATTTCAATCTTTCTTCTAAATTTCGAAATCATTATTATAATCCACATTAATCCTTAAATTGAATAATTTTTTAACATTCATCTGAGAAATATAGGACTTACCCCCATTCCATGGGATTTCAACTTCCATATTTTTAAAATACATAATTATTGGATATATTACATTATATATCATGGTCAAACTAGCATGGTCCATCTAACTAAATGTTTTAATCACATTGTTCTCTTTACCATGTTAGTAATGCATCAAGCAGTCGTAACCATTAGTTAATTATAAAAACCTTCTCAGGTTCATATTCAACATTTTCAATGTGAATATATACATTAAAAAATTTATACTCTACATATGTGTCACTCATTTAACCATTAATATAATTTATTTATATTGTCCATTAAAAAATTATTGTTTCTAGCTCCAAATCATGATTTTGGTAAATGTTTAGGGTATTTTAAATTAACATGTGGTTTTGTTATCATTATATCATTATGAATTAAGACGTATACTAGTTCCTTTTTTATGAATCACTATAGATCAAAACCCATAATACAATATAGGGTAGGGAGAGTATAGGTTCATTTATTATTCTTTTCTTTTTCTCCTTGAAATTCTCTTGAAATCCATCTTTTTATAATAATATAACTCCCTTTTGAGTCAACCTATTGTGTGTATTATATATTCTTGAGAAATGGATCACAAAAAACTATAAATATCCATCCAACCCAATATATCATTAGATATCAATAACCAGTGTTAGTCTTAGCATTTTCATAGTAACTTCAATCATTGTAGGATCCACCAAAATTTTCTAAAATGAGATAATTTGACCCATGAATAAATATTTCTATGCTAAAATTCATATATGATAAATTTCCAATATATATTATACTTCATTAATTTATTCATCATGGTTATAAAATTATCTTAATGATCTTACATTGTATTTTTATATATATAAATTTCATCAATAAAGACTTCCAAAAACTAATCAATGAAATATACAATGTCTATATTCATTAAATCCATGAAGATGGTATGAGAATTAGTATGTTCAAATAGAGTCACTATAAATTCATAATTCCCATATCTCATATGAAAGGTTATCTTGGTTAAATAACATTTCATAACCCTCATTTGATGATATCCATAAAAAAGCACAGTCCTGAAAAATTATTGAGTTATTTTTCATTAATAAAACAAATCATATATATTCGGTAAGAGATATATGTTATTGATAGTGATCCAATTATGTTCTCAACAAATAAATTAAAATATGAATTAACAACTCTTTATTCTTAAAAAAATAATAGGTTTAACCCATGGTGAGGCACAATAGAATATTAATCCATAATTAACATACTCTTGGGGATACTTCCTAAATTATTTCAATTGAATTGGGGACATTCTATAAGAATTATTTGAAATAGATTTAGCACCATGTCTGATTTCTATTTAGAAATAAACATTATGATTCAAAGGCATACAATTAAACTATTTTTTAAATACGTCAAAAAATACTTTTAAAAAAGTTCTATCTTGGGTATTAAATTTATCTCTAACCATATAATATAAATAACATTCATATATTGGAATTAATAACTAAAAAGATTTGTAATTTCAATTGTATGTTTGTATTCATCTTTACCCTGATAAAATATCATAGGTTTTTCCAAAATATAAATTTTGAATTCCCTTTCTCAAAAATTGATATTGTTTCAAAATAATGAAAATCATCCCAAACCAATAATAACATAAAATTCAACTAAGGGGAGAATCTAAAGATTTACAGGAAGCACATTGACAAAAACGTAAATCATACAGGATGTATAGACATCATATGAAACCATCATACCATTATCAATTTTCATTTCTAAATAAATATCAAATCATTGAGATGGTAATTTGATATACCTTGAAAAGTATTTATATATGAAATAGTGGGTTAATCAAGAATAAAATAAGACATTAGTTATTTAATAGTGGATGATAATTATACATTTCACCATGTAATTATGATAACCCACATAGATAGTTATTATCAAATGAGTTTTATCTTTTTATATGGTCTTAATATGTTTTTTATTCCAATAATTTTAAGAAACCATTCGCATTAAACAATGTTTTGCATAATACCCATACTTATTTAATATGTAGCATTTGAGGGTGGGTGTTTTCCTCTAATTCATAAATTGTCCTATTCAAATTTTTTTGATATTCATAGGGTTTATAACTATAAATCCTACATATAATGTACCTTATCCTTCCAATCATGTTATTTCTATGATGTTTCTTTCCATATTTCTAGTATGTATAAGGTTTTATTGTCTTTAAATCATGAGATTTATTCATGTTTTCATGAGGAAATATCTATATATTTTTATCAAAACCATAGGAATAGTTGGAATATCTAATTTACATTTCTACCATGAGGTCACATCGAACAATATCATCATAACTACTAATCTATATTATATCTAATTTAATTAAAATACATGGTTCCAACCCAATTATTAATAGATTAATTTTTCATTCAAGGGTAATAATTAAATCAAAATCATAACAAAACAGTCATTAAAAATTTCATCCTATTTACCGATGGATCAATCATCATTATTCTTGAGAAAAAATAATTCCTTATACATTTTTTATATAGAATATAGGGGAAGTAATTATTTGAAAATATCCTAAAAATCTCATCCCATTCCATGCAATAAATTTCATCCTCTTCCTTATTATATTATTAATAATATTCCACCATTGAAATGATTCACCTTAAAAATCATATATGGATATGATAAATTTTTAATATTTCAAGCACATGAGAATATAAAATATTTTCTAAATAGTGTTGATCCATCACTCAGCCACTATTGGATCAGAAGACTCACTAATATATGGTGGATGTTCCATCATGTAACAAATAATTTTCTATTGTTCAATACATTAAGAATTCCGAATATTCTTGTGATTCAAGACCTAATAAAGTAGTGTGTGAATATAAATATGTTTTTTTATTCTATCTCTCAGAGTATTTTTTACTCAGGTGGTAAATCATAACATTTTCCGCCACATTCATTGTAAACATGATGTATTCTTATTCCATCCATTGTATAAATCCAAAATGAAATGTGTTAGAATAAATATATAATAATCAGACTGAAAAGTAATATAATCATGAAATATAATTCATAATATGTATAAATCATGAAATATTCCACCCAATCTACGGATCCATATGTTTTACCAAGATTATCCATGCTCATCACCCAAAACTTTAGGGTGTTATCTTATACATTGACGTAATCATAGGGTTTTTACAAATGTTTTATAACCCTAAAATATAAATATTAAATAAACCATGATTTAATACCTTCTATAATGAACCTAGTATTCCACATATAACTATTAAATATTTTTAAATTAACATTCAATACATAAAATTATGATCCACACTAGAACCATCAATTTTCAGTGTATTTTAAGACTACAAACACAAAGAATATATTTATGTAGTTTCTTAATCATTAAACATAAAATTTTCCTCACTTAATACCCTTATTGACATACCCTATATTCAATCTATATTCCCAACCAATGAAAAGGAAACCTAAGAAATAATTGGATTATAATCCTAGTAATGTTAAAAATATTAGATATCAATTGATGATCGTAAGAAAACATAATAAAATAATCCAATTATGAGATCATAAACATAACATAAAAATTTCATACCCCATATATCAAAAATCATAAAGATTATTCATGCCATAAAACTTCATCATTTTATATTATGTGAATCATTCGTTTGGGAAGATATTGTAAATCAATCATGAAACATATGTTTATATAGTAATCATTTTATTAAAGTATAACACAATCATATGAGTAGGAACCATTTAATATGTAAATGTAAACTATTGAGACCATAAAATCATAGTAAATCAAGGATCAACATATATTTCCCATATCATATTGGATTATCCATCATCAGTTATTTCTCATAATGGGATTGGAATCCACATGTTTCCCATGGTATACCAAGAAAATATTATTTTTTTCCATAATTATATCATGAGATATAAAGTAATACACAATTAATTAGTGGTATATATATATATATAGGCGCACACATGACATAGTTAATACCATACATATTTGTTCCCAAAGATCATAAAAGATTTATCATATCATTATATCATAAAAAATTAAGGAATGTGAATTTCATAAACATTTCATAATTTCATCACAGAAAACCCCATTGAAATTAAATGGTATTCATAATCATTTAATTATCAAATTAATGAAACATATAGAGAATAATAAGCATGGTAGAATTGTATTACATACCTAGTAAAGTATTTTTAATATAAAAAGTTGTCATCCTAGTTGAATATTCTTTTAAAAGATCACTAGAATATTTCATGAGGAAAATACCATTTTCCTTTTGAAATATTTTATTTAAAACCCAAATATTTATAATAAAATAAGGGAACATTTTTTTATTAAGAACTAAAGAATATGATAAATTAATCTTAAAATCATTGGCTATTAATTTTAGCAATAATTTTTTTCATGCAGTTTACTTTAGATCAAATATTCTTTTAACACTTTCAGTAAAAACTAACTTATTAACAAAATGATAGGTAGAATCCATTGAAAATATTTTATATAAAGTAAATCACTGGTGGTAATTAATTTTATAAATCATTGAATTATAATAAAATAAATACAAGATTTTTAAATAAAATAAAGATGAAGAATAAAATGATTCTTTATCGAATAGTAAAACATAGTAGGTGTTCGATAAAAACATGTCTTTAGTATCCTAAGTAGTTATATTGTGTGAAATTAAAATGAATAACATATTTACAGAGTCCCAGTCCTTTTATATATATTACTATATGATTTTTAACCTAATTATCTAATAAATAATAATTGAGGATCAAAACACCTTGTGTCATTGCAAGACCGGGTAAATAAATCATTAACTTAAAACTAAAATAAATCACATTTATTTATATCTCCTTAATGATATTTTAAATCAATTTGGGCTCATAAATAAATATATCATCACATATAGAATTCATAAAAGAAATTTTTTAATTATAAATATTAATATGTTAGTAAACATGATAATGAAATATTTCATATCAGTTGGAAGTTATAACATTATATAATAAAAGACAAGGATTGAGATTAATAATATGGAATCATAACAAAGACAAAATGGAATAATATTATTATTTAATCATAGTGTTGTGTAAGAAATATAAAAAGTTTCATAAAAACAGGTCATAGATTTCTCTCAAGACAACATCACATGACGGATAAAGTCTCATCATGGATTTGTATTACTCTCTAATCTCATAAGTAATGTATCATGAGAAAAAATATTACCCAATGAATTAGAGTTCACATTATGTTCATCCCCCGTATAATTTTCATTATTATTTTTAAAATTAAAATGAATAAATAATAAGTCATGAATATAATAATTACCCTTGGTAATAAATGGGTTTCAAATTTTACCTCATAAAATAAGAATAATATATGGAAAGAAATGGGTTGTATTTGAAAATGGACTCTAAGAATGAATTACCCAATAAATGGAAAGGAAAATAATATAATTATATATTTAAGATATATATATTAAAAAAATTAATAATTAAATATAATTAAATAGTGGTAGAATTTATGTTAGATATAGAAATTCATAACCCAACGAAAATTGTTGTTTCAGAGATATCCCTTACTATATGTTTCAGAATCTTTCTAAACCATACCGTAATGTTCTATATCACCAAATTAGATTCACTAAATACATAATTAATAATATATTCCTTTTTAATTTTATTTATCATAATTTATATTGTCCATATATAATAATTTTAATGAGTAATAATGTTCAATTTCATTGTTCTGAGAGCGTTTGTTTCATGGTTCCAATGTCTGATCACTTTTGGATAATTATTAATTTTCATATCAAATGGAACTAAAACTATTGAAGTGAAATGGAATGGTATTCATGTAGTTACATAAATTAATGTGGTCCCAAAAAAATATTGTTCTAACACTAGGTTGAATTATTTAGTCAAATCTTTTTTGTTATGTGGTTAATTCCTTTAAGCGGGTTTACTATCCAACAAAAATATTTACATTTTATTTAATATAGTATATATATATATATATATTAATTAAAATTAAATAATTTATAATATATTTATTTTAATATTATTTAAATTTAATAAAATTTTTATGACCAGACTTGTATGAGATAGTGGAAAACAAAATCTCATCATCCACATAGGGGGTGAATTTACATAATATGGGCGATTTTTTAATTTTCTAGAATAATTTGGGATGATAAGAGAATGTATGATATTTATTACATTAGAACTATAAAATTATTATATATATAACTATAATAATTATTCCATTTTTGATGAGGGAGTTGTGGAGAAGGTAGAATAAGGAATGAAAATTAAAAGAGGTCGTTTGAAAATATTACCTCTTTAATGTTATCTCCTTGAAAAACTACTTAAGTCACATGTAATAAATATTTTAGTGATACCAAAATCTCTTGGTTGTGGGGAAGGGTTTTGGGAAGAATAATGTTTAGAAATTGGGTTAGATAAAATTCATAGATTGTGTGATTAGAAGGGGTTATGAGTGGTTGTATTTATATGGGGAGGAGAGGGGTGTTTTAGAATATTAAATTAATCTTTTTACTGTTTTTCACTCCATTATATCAATATTATTTATTCTTGTATCTATATATAATAAATTCTATATGTGGGTTTGAACATTTTGGTTTTTAAATCAACATGACTCAAAAATCCATGTATTTTTCTAATATTTTTAAATATTTCAATATCTTATATTTCACTACTCGCCAAAAATTAAACTATTTTAGTTAAAATAAAAAAAATCCCTTCCTTTTTCTAACAAATATATTTCCAAAAAACCATTTTATTAAAATAATTTTCTAAAAATGATATTTTTAATATTCAAATTAAATCCACATTTATTTAAAAAATTCAATTTTTAATATTATGATCAATTTTATCATCTATTAAAAAAGTATGTATGATATCAGAAAATTATATTATCATTATAATAAAATATAGTATTAATTTATAATTTCGTTTGATGAAAATATCCTTTCATTTAAATGATTATAGATTTTATAAAGATACAAATAAAACATTTATGGTATACAAATATAAAAACACTTATTTTATTATTCTAAAAATTTATTTACTTTTAAAGTGATAGAGATATGTAATATATTCATTTTTAAAATTTTTAGATCTCATTTTAAATTTTCATATGTGTGGTTACTATTCTAATAGTCACGTTACTGTTCAAATATTCATGTTACTGTTCCAACAGTCATGTTTGTAACGGTCATATGGGATCCCTAATTTCTATAGGAACCTCATATTTAATTAATTCTTCAATAAATTATATTTTCTATCAGATTATATATATTTTCATTCCCAAAATTTATATTTTATTCAAAACTTCAAATTTGTTTCCCGGGGATCCAAAAGATCATAATTTTCTTATTATTGTGGTCTTCTTTTCTATTTTTTTCACACTATAATACATTCATTTTTTATATCCTTTTTTATTATCTAAATATATTATTTGAATTAATTTAATGTAATATATATTTTTCATAATGCGGTTCTTGTGATTTAAATAATATTATATTTTTAAATATAAGTCAATTATATATTTAGAAGGTAAATTCCATTGAAAAATTTATGAGTTGTTATATTCTCCCCTCTTAATAAATTAGACCCTAAAAATTTTTATTTTACATACCAAGGTGAAAAAGTGAGGTATCGTCTACAAAATTCATTCCTCTAGTTCCCATTTCACCACCTCATACTTATTATTCCACTATTGTACTTTGGCAATGTCATTATCTTATTGTGTATAACATTATCTCTATGGTACAAGATCTTCAGTAGATTTTTATCATAATAGATATCATGTTCTATATATACCACCTCAAAATCCAGTATATGTGTGGGATACGATATATTTTTCCTCAAAAGGGATACATGGGACATGTTTTGTACTTGATAATGGATGAGTTGGAGTTCTAGTCGATAATCCATAACTGCAATGAGATCATGAATAACAACGTGTTTGACGTAAATATGAGATAGCTTTCCCTTCTTCTCAAATATCGTGAATCTCTTCAATAGATATATTTATAGGAACACTTTACCCCTATCCCCCAACTCTATGTATCATTAACGATTATTAGCACAACTATTCGATTGAATCTGAGCAGACCTAATGTACAACTGAATTGTATTGACCCTTCCCACCATATCCTTAACCATTTTATTTCATAGCAGCTATTGGTCACTAAACACATAACATAATGTTAGTGCTCTATATCTCTCTCTATTATGATTATCATATAGGTCCACATGGATTCTTCACTGAATACTATTATTGTATGGGAACTCACATAAAGGAAGATATTGATCACATCCTCATTAGAATTACATTAAGTGTGCTCTCAATAAGTCTTCTTGTATAAAAATATTATTCTCTTATTGGCCTTCATTCTAGGGGTGTTAAGCTGTATAAATGTTCAATTATATATTCCTATAATGTTAGATACTTTTCCATAACATGGAGTTAAATCCTATATCTTAACTAGAAAATTTTGATAGGGGTGTTCCCTAGAACCTGAACACTTCCTTGATGTATATACTTGCATGTTGATTTTGTGAGAAGTCTCATAAAATTTCAATGAAGTGAATGTTCTGTATAAGACAAAAATTCACAACCCATATTGAATTATTTTCTCTTGATGTGTCACACCCTGACCCATGCTGGGGATCATGTTGCGACTACCCTAATCTTGAATTCATAGGCTTGGGGGTCGTGACAAGTGATGATGGAACAACAAAACTCAGGGATGCCTTTTCCTAAATCTGTACACATGTACACATCTGATTCAATGAAAAAGTGAATAATAATAGTCGAAATAGTTAAAACATATATAAAGTAAAATAAAAATGCATAAACATCTAGACGGTACAATAGTATGGTACTATCAACTAAAAACTAAATTAAAAAGCACACACACAAACCGAAAACATGTCCCAACTTGATTGATAATGAAAAGAAGAAGAAAAAATAGATCCCTACTCCTAAATCCCAACTCATACCACCATATGCAGTCCACGTAGCCCATATCCCTATGCTCCTCTGAGATCATTATTGATCTTTATACCATCTTCAAAATACATGACATGTGTTTGGAAAAACCATAGAGGGGCGAGTATATATATACCTAGTAGGATTCTATAAATGGGTAAAGGGCGAGCAGTAAGAGAAGCATTAAAAAGGAATGCAGTAGAAATAACAAGTTGCGGTAAAAGTGAACAGAAAGTGTGAAACTAAACCAATAAATAGAGTAAAATTAGACACAACCATACATATGGAACTCAAAATGGTGAAGAGATTAACTTCATAATGAGTATTTTCTACCTTTAGCGGGAGAGTAGACTCATCCTAAAATGAAAATCATGGCAAAAAATTACATGGAATACCTCACTAATCTTCACCTCTAATTGAAAGAGAGTATCGAAGACCAATGTATTGGGTACTATAACCTGATATATATATATATATATACTCATTCAAAGAATCCCAAGTGAGAGGGTAAGGGGATCTCCATCTGATATGTCAGCCCAAAAAATTGAGTACCCGGCAGTTCCAAGGTGATGTAATTTGTGATGCCCAACATCTATTATCGACGCCTATGAGGCACATGTCGAAGGGGGCCAAAATCACCGCACCTAAATATTATCCTCTTTGGGTGGAATTGACTAGCCTGCATGATTTTAGGTCATGTCCACTAATGTGACTCTATGGAGAATGCACTCCTCTTTCTCATTAGTCTTTATGGGATTTCAATTCACACCTCACCAGTACAATTGTAAAGTCGAGGGTCATTTCTGGTGGTGATAGTGGATTGAAACTGCCTAGTTCTACTAGAGGGTACCACTCAACATAGTCCATAGGCAATTACACTACCCATACATTGTTGTCGAGTAAATCAGATGAGTTGACATGGTACACCGCTACCCATCCTAGAAAGTGGGTCACTCCTAGAAGGTTATCGAGGACTACACTACCCAACCCAGCTAGAGGATCATCCCTGAACATCAAGGAACTATATATCCAATAGCCTACTGGTGGGTAACTCAGAATCATCAGGAACTACAATGAAAAGTCCCAGTGGAATGTAGGCTCAAAAACATCAAAGAATGCACTACCAATTCTACCAAGAGGGTCATATCAAAATTTCTCTAGTAAAACCTATCTGATTGTTTTCATCTTCAGTTATCTTATCTATGTGTGACAACATATAAAATTATTTTCATATATCAAAATCGTCTTTTGAGGGAACCATTGTGTTATATGGCGTAAAACACATAGGATAGTCTCCTCATAGGCAAAAATATTAATCCAAAAAAAGGATTTATTGAGTTTAAACGGTCTCTCAGAAGAACCCAAGAAGAACACAACATGTAAGGGACCTACATGGTGTGTGGTCCTTCTATACTACCTGGTTGTTTCTTCTACTGGTCCATGAGTCTCATCTCATGTAGTAGAACACATTTTATAGGTGGAAAACAAGTCATGTACAAGCAATCTGGGAACTGGGGTATGTTTGGTGGTCGTGACATGGTACTTAGAAGTCATGTATGTGTACTCTAGTATAAGGCGTGTGCCATGACATGTGTTCCATTACATGGGTTGTTCACACAAAGATGTTAATACATGGTGGGTCAAGGGGAGTGCATGTAATTCTATCCATTTCTTCCCTGAAACCATAGTGTCACTACTGAGGGAGGCTACATGCCATGCATTCTTAATACTATGCAGCGTGTAGTCAGGATTTTCCAAACACCTAATGGTTTCTTTAATTCTAGCTACCACTTCCAAATATATACAGAAAATGATTGAGGTTTCCATTTTTTTCACCAAAATACCCATAACATACCGTTGATTGTTTAATCCCATAATTTTTCATTCTGAATCATCCTCATTTAGTAATGAGGGGTTTTTTTAATCTTGTGCACTCTTTTGCGGCTTCTATCCTCATACGATTGTTCGAAAAAAATCAGATTTGTCACCCTTGAATTTTTCTATTTCTATATATCTTCTTTTCACACAATTTCTTCTCAATTAGAAAAAACATTCATGAATCTTGGGACCCGATCACGATCGGGTCTTCTCGGATCTATATAGAAACCACGATGAGGAATAGAGTTAAATGTGGGGGAAAATACACTGTAAACAATGGTTTGGATTGTTGTTTAAGAATTATTGGGAAACGATTATAAATGGGCATTAATATTGGATGAAAAATTAATAAACTCTATGTTCTTAGAGATTGGGATCATGTAAAGGGGGAATATATTGTAGAATCAAGTTTCAACATGATAAAACATTTAATACAGGGTTTAAAAAAAAGATGAGTCCTACCCTTATTTGGATTGATCGTTGGTGAAGAAAATTCCCGCCAACTAATTCTAGAAGCGTCATTGCATTCATTTCACTATGATCTTCCTAGATCCAAGGTATCGTCGTTCTTCGATGGTATTCTCCAAATGAGTAAGACATATCTCATTAGCGGATTGAAAAAATTGTGAGGCCACACCTGGAAAAATCCCATTAATTGAATATTTATATTTATTTGTTAAGTGAAAATTTATTTTAATTAATTTAATGACGTAATTTATTAAAAAAAATAAATGGACCGCCAACGAGTGAAGGGATGGGAAGTCTTTCGCTTACTTATATTATGTAATCCTAGGGAAAACATCGTTTTATGACCTACTCAGGTTCTCTGATTTCTGATCTGATCACCCATTAAAAACATCGGCCATTGGAAATTCATGATTCGTCGGAAAAATATATAGAATTATTTTAAGGTATTACAATGAATAAATCAGGTCTCTACATCATTTCCTCCATAAAAAATATCATTCTCTAAAAGAAAAAAAAATAAAACGACTCTGGATACTGAGCCCACATCTTTTTCTCCCGCTCCCTGGTACTCTCAAACAAGTTTCTGTGCGACCATATAACTCGATCCAGAGTAATGACTCTTCCCTGTATGTTCTGCTCCTATCGGTCCGTGATCACCACCGAGTTTCCTACAATGTATGATCCATCCTTGATTTCTATCTCACCACATTAAATTATATTCATTAAATCTTGTATGTTTATCTTCATCTACGACACATGTAAAATGCCAGGCACTAAATCTAGTTGTGGGAGCATGTCGAGGCAATAGGAAACCTTGCAATCCCCTTGCAAGATCTCGAATGTATTGATGAATATCAATGGTAGAAATCCTCACAAAATGAACCTCAACATTCCATATAGATACCCTATCCTTTACACATATTATTACATTATTTTATGAATAACTATACATTATAGTAAAAGCTAAGGATTTCTATGTCTATTGTCTTTGAAGACTATGTACATAAATCATATAACATGGGACTAAAAAACACTTATTAATTTAATATTAATAATTATCTCCTAATATCCATTGATCCCTTTAATATGCATAGGGTACCCTAGTGATCACATGAACAAAGGGATGTGCTAAAATCTATGTAATGTATTTAACATAAGAATGAATCACTAGAATAAGAGTTATAGATCATGACATAATGATATAAAATGACATATATAAGAATAAAATACAGACATTGGATCATATAAAAATGAATTCATTTTAATTTGGTATCAACATAAATCATGACCTTAACACGGGTCAAGGCTCATTGCGCAGAGACCTACACAAGTCATGTTGAACCACCATGATTATTGCACATGGTAGCATGAGTCAAGTCTAACTGCCATGACCAATGCACATACCATCTCATTACACTAAACATTACACAATAAAATGGTGTTATATCTAGGAGTACCAATTTTAACATGTTTATCAATATGATTTCTAAATAAATAATCATAAATAATAATACATTAACCTAGGGGAACCCGTAGAGAGAAATAGGGTTCACATTGATGTCATAAAGCATAATGAATGAGCGTATTGTAAAAATGTCTATTAGAGAAATGTAACGAACCAAAGATTCCTTAAGGGAAATCCCTCTTGATCTAATTAAATGTTTCTTTATGTTTATATAAAGTGTAAACTTATTTGGTTTTATGTTAAGAATTTTGACAGTTTCTAATATAGTCATTGAACAGTGAACTCATGATTAGTATAAATATAGGACTTTAACAAATAAAATTTACTCAGAAAAAAGAAGCGATGGCCTCGTCTAGTAGAATTGATCCATACGAAGTCCATTTGTCGGAGCTCAAAGAAGAAGTGGCATCTATGGGCTTCGCCCTTGACCAAGCCCACGATGAGATTCATCATGTCAAGCTCGAACGTGACCATCTATGGGAAAATTGGAAGATGATTGAAATTACCACTCGAGCGATGTTATCTGAGCCACCCCAAGAGTCTGTCACCATCGCACACCTTACCCTTAGGTCTTATTTGGCTATTTTAAGGGGTTATGTAACAAATAAGTAGTACTATTTTCATGTACATTATTTTTTCTATATAATAATGAATATAATTTCTAGTCATTTTTGATACATTGTAAATAGTTCTTAAAGTACAAATGGTGTTTTTAGTTATTATTTAATTAAGAAATATATTTTATTAAATTAAGGGATTTTTGAATGAAATAATATTTTAATAAATTAATATAATTATTTTTAAATTAATTTTTATTAAATATAATTGATCTTATAATTTTATGAATGCAATTAAAATTTTCATTATGGTTTGAAAGCCATTTCTGTCAAAACTCGTGAATTTTCGATAAATGTCGGTTTTTATTTTAAAAGAGAAAATTCACATATTTAGATAATTATTTAGATAAAATAGATTTTATTTTTGGAATCAGGACGTCGAAATTATCCAACGGTGAATTTTTCATAATTTTCTGAGACAGTCAAATTTTTGGGTAAAAATTAAATACCGTTTAAATATATAATGTGTTTTATGACATCATAATGACCCAATAGTGATGTAATAAAATACTATAATATTTATGTCCGGCCAATATATATTTTTACATTAAAATATTGTGATTTTGGGTTTGTTGGACTTAATTTTCAAAGCATTAATGGACCCCTCAACACTTATTCAACACCTTCCATTTCTAAATTAATTTCCATGGGAGTTTGACTCACCTCCACATAAGCAACCCTAATATTTTATGAATTTAGGACTTTGTCCTTATAAAATATTTTTTTCCTCTTCCCTTTTACAAAATACATGGAAAAAAACCATTGGATGGTTTGTGGTTTGGACTAATTTAACATAAGGTGTCCCTTACCTAAATAATAAAGAATTCCCTCACATTTCCTATATAAACCCACCCAAGCTCCCACTTCCTCCTCACTAAAAGCCCTTGGATTTCATCCACCCACTTCAATACTATCTCTAGAATCCTCCCATGGTTCCCCAAGCTCCCAAGAATCCTCTCACATGCCTCTCTCTAGCCTTTGGAAGCACACTTTCGAGTAAGGGTTTTTTCTTCCTTTCTCATTTTTGACAATTTTCTTTAGGTTGTATTGCCCTTTTAATTTCAATTATGAATGTTGGAGTATGGTTTCAAAACTCCCTAATTATACCCTATTTATGTTTTAATGATGGTAGACCCTTTCTATCTCATTAAAAGCCTCCCATATACACCTGTTATAATGCCGAAATTCCGAATGGAACTTTTATCTCCTCTTTTACATTCAAGCAATACTTTTGTATCATGATTATAAATTCCATTAAAATTGTTGGGACATGTATCTATATGACCTCATTACATTCCATTAAATTTAAATATGATTAGGAACACCTTTCTCTCTCATCAACCATTTTTATGAATTGTTATGTCATGTCGTTACGCTGCCGAAATCACACAGATTTTCTAAGCCCATGTCAATGTGTAGTGAATACCATGCCCATTTATCCATCACAGGTATTCACCTTTATGAACATTTACTTATTGATTGTAAAGTTTCATGTATGAATTCCACATTACATTATCGGGGAATAAATTATTATGTTTTATGAATCCATGTTTTATGATCCATGTGGCACACTTATGCATGAAATGAAATGTTTAAGAAGGGTGTGCCCTTATAGCGCTCCAATGCATTGGGTAAAGTATAGTATCATGATATGTCATGTGCAATTAGTGTTGACACATGATATTTCAAGTGCAACGAGGGTTTACTCGTGCTTTATGTGCAATGAGGATTTACTCATTCTTTATGTGCAATGGGCCTTGGCTCATGCTAATTCCATGTTAAGTGTTGTTGCCACATTTCCAGGTTATGATTATCATGCTTTATCATGCCTTTATGTTCATATTTTTCTTACGCTCTATTGACATTCCTATTGAATAACATGTATTGTACTCCTCATGTTATTCCATGTGTACTCCCTTACTGGGCTTTATAGCTCACCATTTTCTTATGCATGTCCTCAGGTTATCCCATTCAATGCTAAGTACGAAGGAATGTAGTGGTCATATAAAAGATGTTTTCAATAAAGATGTTGTATTTCATGTTTTAAGTTTTTATGTAATGATCCTAACACCCAAAGACACTAATCCTCTCGATCTTCTTTGTTGTATCAAGTGATGTTTTATGTAATAAATCATGTTTATGTTGTAACAAAAAGCAGGGTTGTCATAGTTGGTATCAAAGGGAGGATTAGTTATTTTTGGGATTATGAAACCCTAGTAAGGCCTTAGATAAAAGACTAATTATAATAAAAACATCCCTATGTTTTGGTAAGTACTGAGTACGTGGTTTATCAAACAAATAAATCCCTATCTTGATACGAGTAGGTAGAGACGGCTCTGGCATAGATGTATCCTATGGGTAAAACCTGAAAACATCGCTCTGAGATAGACTCGAATGGGAACTGGTGCACGACAACGGGCCTTGCTGCACTCTTGGTTACGAAACTCCCAGCGGATATTTTTTGATAAATTAAAAATCTTAGTATGAACCCTTTTTAAGGGAATTAAAAAAATTCCCCTATGAATATATGTTAGAAATTAGATCTTGAAAATCCTTGATTGAAGCCTATAGAATCATGAGTGAAGGAAATGAAAGTTTATTTCTAAGTCATCAACTTTTGTCGTTGGATTACCATTTATGTGTTACCCCTAACATTCCTTTTATTCCTGCCAATGGCTGGTAATAGGAGGACTCGGGCTAACAACCGTTGTGAAGATCAGTGTGATGACTGTACTAATGAGATGCCCAATCCAATGGGAGCGGGAATCACGAACTTTGTCACGCTTCTATCTCAGCTAAATAATGTTTTGAATAGAATCACGGGTCATGAGGAACGTTCAACCCACCCTAAGAAAGAACATGTCACTATCAAGAGATTCATGAGGCAAAGGCCTCCTACATTTAGTGGATCATCTGATCCCACGATCATTGAACAATGGATCGTCTCCATTGATAAGATATTCTCCATCCTCCAATGTTCTAAAAAAGAGAAGGTTCTTCTGGCTTCTTATCGTATGGAGGGTGAAGCTGATCAGTGGTGGACGTTGATAAAAAATGTGAAGACTGAGGAGGATATTGAGGCATTGGAATGGAAGAATTTCCGGAAGATATTTTTTGATAAATATTTTCCACGCACCCTCCTGCTTAAAATGGAAAGGGACTTCCTTTCCCTCAAGAAAAAAGATGAAGAATTTGTTGGAGCGTATGAGGAAAACCTCACAAGGCTTGCACAATATGCTTCCAGCTTTTTTGTTACCCCCGAATGCAAGGTTGACCTCTTCTTTGGTGGGCTGAAGCCTAGATTGTGGAAAGAATTAGAAATCCATGACTTCGACAGCTATGAGGAAATTGTCTGATGTGCCCTCAAGGTCGAAATGGAGATTGGGGAATCCCAGGGGTATGATTGGGACAAGAAGCATAAGGTGGACTTCAATGCTGGTGGTCTGATGGATAAATCCAACGGTGCAAAGAAGATCCAGCACCCCACTTGCAAAAAATGCAGAAAGAAGCACCCTGGAAATTTCCTTAAGGGGACGAGAAAATGCTTCAAGTGTGGAAGAGAAGGGCACCTATCTATTAACTGTCGGCATGAAGGACCCGCGGATGCGGCAGAGGAAAGGAACACTCCGTTCGAACCTCAACTCATTGTTCAATGCTACAAATGCAAAGAACTGGGTCATTTTTCAAATTAGTGCCCTAATCCAAGGGTTTTCGGAGGCAACCAACAACCTCCAAGATAGCAAGGAAGAGCTTTTTCCATCACTTCTACCGAAGTGAACCCCGACAACGAAGTGGGGATAGGTACGCTAGTGGTATTTGATGCAATTATTTACATGGATTGGCTTTCCTTATATAGAGCCATCATAAATTATCGGGCGAGGGAAATTACACTCCATAGGGAGAATCGACCCCTGATTCATTACAAGTATCAGGAGTAAGATGAATATCCTTTAGCTCCATCATCTCAAGAATGGATAGTACTGCCTTATGAGTGCATGTATCTGGCTCAGATGATTGAGTCCAAGGAAAAAACCATCCAGGAAGAAATGCCTATTGTGAGGGAATTCGCTGATGTGTTTCCCAAGGAACTGCCTGGTCTTCCTCCAAGAAGATATGTTGAGTTCTCAATTGAACTTATACCTAGGGAACTACCAATATCAAAGACTCCATATATAATGGCTATTGTAGAGCTTGAAGATCTAAAGAAACAACTACAGAAGAATCTGGATAAAGGGTTTATATGCCCAAGTGCTTCACCATGGGGTGCACCAGTCCTCTTCGTCAAGAAGAAGGAAGGGTCAATGCGGCTTTGCATCAATTATTGTGAACTTAACAAAATAGGGATAAAGAAAAAGTATCCTCTCCTAAGAATCAATGACTTTTTTGATCAGCTGTGTGTAGCACAATACTTCTCCAAGGTGGAATTGCGGTCGGGATATTATCAAGTAAGTGGGAAGAAGGATAATGTCCCCAAGACTGCTTTTCATACAAGATACGGGCACTATGAATTCATAGTAATGCCTTTCGGACTCACCAATGCTCCAGAAATATTCATGGACTTGATGAATAGAGTCTTTAGAGATTACCTTGACAAATTTGTGGTAGTCTTTACAGATGATATTATAATATACTCAAAAACCATGGAGGATCCTGAGGAGCATTTAAAAACTGCACTAGAGGCTTTGCGCAAGGAGAATCTCTATGCAAAGTACAGTAAGTGTGAGTTCTAGTTTAAGGAGGTCTCATTCTTGGGCCATATCATCACAAGAAATGGGATATCTATGAACCCCTCCAAAACAAATGCAATTGAGGGATGGCTAAGGCAAACATCGGTAACGAATATCTGTAGATTCTTGGGGTTAGCTGGATATTATCGATGATTTGTGGGAAATTTATCACGATTGTCCAATCCTCTTACCAAGCTAACTCGAAAGGGAGTAAAGTTTTCTTGGAGTTATGAATGCGAAGAAAGCTTCATGGATTTGAAAAGGAATCTTATCAATGCACCCGTGCTTACTTTACCCATAAGTGGGGAACTTTTTGTGGTATTTAGTGATGCTTCGAAGAAGGGATTAGGTTGTGTGTTGATGCATAATGATAAAGTGACATCCTATGCCCCAAGGCAGTTGAAAATCCATGAGGGAAACAATCCAACGCATGATCTAGAGTTGGCGGCTTTGATCTTTGCCTTGAAAATCTGGCAGCATTATCTCTATGGAAAGAAATGTGAGATATATACTGACCACAAGAGTCTTAAATATATATTCACACAGAAAGAGCTTAATATACGCCAGGGAAGATAGAAAGAGATCATCAAGGATTATGACTGTTCAATACATTACCACCCTGGGGAAGCGAACAAGGTGGTAGATTCCCTAAGTAGAATGGACCCAGTAATTCTATCAATGATGAGAATTGAGAAGGATCCAATCTTCTTAGACTTGATAAAGATGGACGTGGGAATCATAAAGAAGGGAACATCATCAATCCTTTCACAAATGATTTCTCAACTGTCTCTTTTGGAAAGGTTAAAGGATGATCAAAAGTATGATGTGGGAATTCAAGAAAAAGTGGAAGCGATCAAAAAGGGGAAATCCTCGGAGAATAATGTTAATAAAGAAGGAATTGTGAAGTTTGGGAAAATACTATGTGTTCCACCATGTTCGGAGATGAAGAAGGAACTTTTGGATGATGCACATAGTTCAAATTTTTCTATTCACCCAGGGAGCACAAAGATGTATCGAGATCTCTGAGAAAACATTTTGTGGGATAATGTGAAGAAGGAGATCGCTAAATATACATCATAGTGCCTGGTGTGTCAGCAAGTGAAGGAAGAGAGGCAGAAGACTAAGGAGATGATGCAACCATTGCCCATACGAGAATGGAAATGGGAGAACAACACCATGGACTTTGTCACCAGACATCCAAGGACATCCAAAGGCAACAAATCAATATGGGTTGTTGTGGATCATCTTACAAAGACTGAACACTTCATTTCTATTTGGGAGGATTTTTCATTTGATCAACTGGCACAAATATATATCAGGGAAGTGGTAAGGTTGCATGGAGTACCACTATCTATTATGTCTAACCGAGATCCAAGATTCACCTCTAAGTTTTGGAATATTCTTTAACATGTTCTGAATACTGAACTGAATATCAGTAAGGCCTATCATCCTCAAACTAATGGCCAATCTGAGCGGACTATCCAAACATTTGAGGATATGTTGAGATCATGCTCAATGGACATTAAAGGATTATGGGATCCACATCTTCCTCTGGTTGAGTTCTCTTATAATAACATTTTCCACTCGAGCATCCAAATGGAACCATATGTAGCCCTATATTGGAAAAGGTGTAGAACAACGGCATGTTGGGATGAGGTCGGTGAATGTAAGCTACTTGGACCAGAAATGGTCGATGAAATGGTAGATAAGGTGAAAACCATTCAGCAGCATATCAAGGCATCCTAGAGTAGTAGAAGAGTTATGTAGATAATCGTCAACGAGACCTTGAGTTTAAAGTTGTAGACATGGTGTTTCTACGCATATCTCTATGGAATAAGGTCATGAGGTTCGGAAGGAAAGGGAAGTTAAGTCCAAGGTACATCGGCCCCTTCAAGATTCTTGATCTTGTCGGGGCTGTGGCCTATCGACTAGCACTTCCACCTGCCATGGACAAAGTACAATATGACTTTCATGTATCCCTCTTAATGAAGTACATACCGTACCCTTCACATGAACTCTCTTATAAGGTGGTACAATTGGAAGTTGATCTTTCTTATGAGGAGAAAATAGTGGAGATCTTAAATCGTGGAGAGAAAGTTCTACGAAATAAGACAATTCCCCTCGTCATGGTGTTGTGGAGAAACAACAAGATTGAAGAAGCAACTTTGGAAACGGAGGATATGATGAAGCTGAGTTACCCACATTTGTTTTATTGTGGGAAAAGGAAAATTTCGAGGGCAAAATTTCCTAAGGGGGAATATTGTAACGACCCAAAGATTCATTAATGGAAATCCCTATTGATATAATTAAATGTCTCTTTATGTTTATATAATGTGTCAAATTCTGTGGTTTTATGTAAAGAATTTTGAACGTTGCTAATATAGACATTGAACAGTGATCACAGGATTAGTATAAATATAGGACTTTATCAAATCCAATTTACTCAGACAAAAGATGTGATGGCCTTGTCCAGTATAATTTCTCCATAAAAGCCCATTTGTCAGAGCTCGGGAAAGGGGTGGCATGTTTGGACTTCGCCCTTGACCAAGCCCAAGATGAGATTCATCATGTCAAGCTCGAACGTGACCATCTATGGGAAAATTGGAAGATGATTGAAATTACCACTCGAGCGATGTTATCCGAGCCACCCCAAGAGTCTGTCACCATCGCACACCTTACCCTTAGGTCTTATGTGGCTGTTTTAAGGGGCTATGTAACAAATATGTAGTACTATGTTCATGTAAATTATTTTTTATATATAATAATGAATATAATTTCTAGTCATTTCTGATACATTGTAAATAGTTCTTAAAGTACAAATGGTGTTTTCAGTTATTATTTAATTAAGAAATATATTTTATTAAATTAAGGGATTTTTTAATTAAATAATATTTTAATAAAATAATAATATTATTATTAAATTAATTTTTATTAAATATAAATGATCTAATAATTTTATGAATGCAATTAAAATTTTAATTACGGTTTGAAAGCTATTTCTATCAAAACCCATGAATTTTTTATAAATGTCGATTTTTATTTTAAAAGTAAAAATTCAAATATTTAGAAAATTATTTAGATAAAATAAATGTTATTTTTGGAATCAGGATGTCTAAATTATCCAACGGTGAATTTTTCATAATTTTCTGAGACAGTGAAATTTTTGGGTAAAAATTAAATATCGTTTAAATATATAATGTGTTCTATGACATCATAATGACCCAATTGTGATGTAATAAAATCCTATAATCTATTTTATTGGTCAATATATTTTTTAACATTAAAATAATGTGATTTTGGGTTTTTTGGACTTACTTTTCAAAGCATTAATGGACCCCTAAAGACTTATTCAACACCTTGCCTTTTTAAATTAATTTCTATGGGCGTTTGACTCACCTCCACATAAGCAACCCTAATATTTTAAGAAGTTCGGCCTTTTTCCTTATAAAATATTTTTTTCCTCTTCCCTTTTCCAAAAACCATGGGCAAAAAAACCTGGGATGGTTTGTGTTTTGGATTAATTTAAAATAAGGGGTCCGAAACCTAAATAATAAAGAATTCCCTCACATTTCCTATATAAACCAACCCAAGATCAAACTTCCTCATCACTGAAAGCCCTTGTAGTTCGTCCAAACTCTTAAATTATTTCTCTAGAATCCACCCAAGGTGCCCCAAGCACCCAATAATCCTCTCACAATCCTCTCTCTATCCTTTGGAAGCACACTTCCATGTAAGGGTTTTTTCTCCCTTTCTTATTTTTGTCAATTTTTTTAAGTTGTATTTCCCATTAATTTCAATTTTGAATGTTGGGGTATGTTTTTTCACCTCCCTCATGCTTCCCTCTTTATGTTTTAATGATGTTAGACCCTTTCTCTCTCATTAAAATCCTCCTATGTACACCCGTTACTATGCCGAAATTTCGAAAGGAACTTCTCTCTCCTCTTTCACATTCAAGAAATACTTTTGTATCATGAATCTAAATTCCATTAAAATTGTTGGGACATGTATATATATGACCTAATTACATTAAATTGAATTTAAATATGATTATGAACCCCTTTCTCTCTCATAATCCATTTTTATGAATTTTTATGTCATGCCGTTACGCTGCAGAAATCGCACCGATTTTCTAAGCCCATGTCATTGTGTAGTGAATACCATGCCCATTTCTACATCAAGGGTATTCACCATTATGCACATTTACTTATTGATTTTAAAGTTTCGTGTATGAATTACACATTCCTTTATCATGGAATAAATGATTATGTTTTATGAATCCATGTTTTATGATCCATGTGGCACACTTATGCATGAAATGAAATGTTTAAAAAGGGTGCACCCTTATAGCGCTCCAGTGCATTGGGTAAAGTATAGTATCATGATACGTCATGTGAATTGAGTATTTACACATGCTAATTCAAGTGCAACTAGGGTTTACTCGTGCTTTATGTGCAATGAGGAGTTACTCATGCTCCATGTGCAATGGGCCTTGGCTCATGCTAATTCCATGTTAAGTGTTGTTGCCACATTTCCATGTTATGATTATCATGCTTTATCATGCCTTTATGTTAATGTTTTTCTTACTCTTTATTGATATTCCTATTTTATAACATTTATTGTACTCCTCATGTTATTCCATGTGTACTCCCTTACTGGGCTTTATAGCTCACCCTTTTCATATGCATGTCCTCAGGTTATCCCATGCAATCCTATGTACGAAGGAATGTAGTGGTCATGTAAAGGATGTTTTCAATAAAGATGTTGTATTTCATGTTTTAAGTTTTTATGTAATGATCCTAAACCCCAAAGACACTAAACCTCTCGAACATCTTTGTTGTATCAACTGATGTTTTCTGTAATAAATAATGATTAAGTTGTAATAAAAAGAAGGGTTGTCATAAAAATGGAATTAAAACATATCTGGGAATTAATAAGGTAAAATATTCCTATATAATGGTATGTTATTTCCAGAAGAATTGAAAATATGAAATAATATTATTTAGGAAATTCATAGAATTAAAACATTTTATTTATGTTTTAAGGAAAATACAAAATAGTTTTCAAAATAAAAATGGAACAATTAATTATATAAAAATAAAAGTGAAACAACAAAGATTTCATAATGAAATGGATGAATTTATAAAAATAATTGTGTCCTAAAAAAATGGTAGAGTGCACATTAAAATGGGTAAAAATTTGGTATGTTTACATAAAATAAGGTTTCTTGTTAGGATGTATCGAAGAGAGAATCACTTAAAGGCATGTATATATGAAAAATAGAATGAAGTATGGATATTGGAACATAAAATTTTAGCATATAAAAAGTGTGTTGAAGTTGTAAATAAAAATAAAATAAAACGGTATTTCGGTAAAAACAACGATAGATCAACCCGAAGTAATAAAGGTGGATCGGGTAGAATCCCTCACAGAATATCGTCATGGAATCGCGTGTACTTAGAATGTCATAATTTCAGAGAAATAAGTTTATCATAATCTATACATCATGCGGTCAGTATGGGGGAGGTTAAATTCATAAAACATCCCATGTAATTAAACATAAAATGGCCTAACATAGAGGAGGTTCTTGATTAAAAGTGAAATAGAGAGGATCCCTTACCTTAAGAATGATGGCGTTCTCCA
The DNA here is from genome assembly GCA_963277665.1 of Viscum album. Taxonomy (NCBI): domain Eukaryota; kingdom Viridiplantae; phylum Streptophyta; class Magnoliopsida; order Santalales; family Viscaceae; genus Viscum; species Viscum album. Next base: position 962,755,755 of record OY728163.1, on the reverse strand, counting down.
CATGATATTAATGAACTTAATAATAAAATTAGGTTCAATAATTACTTATTAGAGAAAACCATTTAAATTTGAATGATATTTTATAACCTTTTTTAGTTTATTCATAATCATTTTGATTAGTTATTTCATTCAATTCCATTATTCGTGTATGTTTACATCCGTGGTTTTAATGATCGGTTTACTTATTTTCATGAATGGAGAGACATGTAAAATCAGGATGGTTTTATTGAATTGAAGTTATATTTTATTATTTAACATCAATAAGGGAACATGGTTGTAAATTAAATTTAGTTACTTTTATTTTATTTTAATCATTATATAAAACATTAATGATAAACGCATGAATTAATGTGGTGATTTTTCTAAAAATTTACTTGTTTTGTATTATTATTTTAGATATTGAATTTATAAATAATCCAAAACATTAAATAATATAAAATAAATATACTATGATATATTTAAGCCATTAAAATGATTTCATTACCAACAAAGAATATGGTAATGAAAATTTAAAACCTTACGTCCTTGAATGTGATGAATCAACACATCTTGGACGGTATTTTAAATTATTAAATAAAATGACGTGTAGGGTGATATTATGATAAAAATACCAATATCGGTGTATAATTCCATTATATTTATGTTATTGGAGTCATCATACCATTTTTTTGAAGGTATGTGAGGAATGAAAAAAGAAAAGAAAAAAAACATGAAAAAATAAAAAAAATGAGAAAGAGGAATTTAACTCTTGAGTTTAATTCATTTGAGAGGATCTTAAGGGGAGAGGATTTGGTCGTTTGAAGAGTAAAAGAGATTTTGGACGTGGGGAGGAGCTTGGGGACTGATTTGGGTAGAACATAGGCAAGGAAAAGGCTTTAGAAGAGTGAAGAGAAGAGGGGAGTGTGGATGGTTTTTATAGTAGAGGAGAGGAGTGAATTTTGAATACTTATTTCAATATTTAATTATTTTTGTAACACCTGTGACTTTTATGTTACATAAATCATCAAAGAAATATTTTTCTACACAACACTTGCTTGGCTTTTTTTACACTAAATCGCAACCTTCCTCGATAGCTTACGTCGTACGCAATACCGAGTTTCACTAAACAACGATATGCTATCAAAATATTATTAAAACTAGCCGTTATAAATAATAATAACCACTTTTTGAAATTTTATAAATTTTATTTTTCAAAATGGACTTCATTTTTGGATTCGGAATATCGAAATTATCCTAGGTTGAAATTTTGGTATTTTTCTGAAAACTTTCAATTTTTGATGAATAGTGAAACCACTAAGTGGTAGTTAAAAAAACTGAATTTTTCATAAAACATAATTTTACTGCTTCTGTGAGTTGAATTTCGAAAATCCGAGAGGCACGGTTAATACCAAGGACTAAAATTTTGTTCAATGACATGAAAATAATTTATGGTGAATAGTAATTTTTTACTTTTATTTACCACGGTTAAAAGTAAATAGGGTAATTAAGGGTAAAAATGATATTATTATTACCTAACACATGTCCTAATTCAATTTGAAAAGTTTAATTCGACCAAAAACAACCTTAAGAATAAAATATGACCATTTAGGCCCACTTGGATTAGATTAGGACATTTATTATTAATTTATTTAAATAAGGGTTAAAATAGTTAAAATCAATGTTTAATAAGTAAATAATTTTTAATATGGGGTTATACATAAGATAAATTCGACTATAAATATTAATTAGAAAGATACAAAGATTTAATACATCATTGTATTTTATTTGTAATTTTTCGACATTATATAATTTAATTTATTTATGACACAAAGATGATGCAATAATTATCTTATTAATGAAATATTGACATAATTAATGTTATAAACATAAAAATAAATGTAATTTGAGACTTTTTATGAATTATACTAATTTTATAGGTTAATATGACTTGTTAGTATTGATTTACTTAACTTGGTTTGAACTAATAATTCTGTTATGATTTTCACAAAAATCAATTACTAAATATTGTCAAAATTGACATAAAATAGTTTTTAAAACAAATATTATATTAGTAATTCTTATTTTATTCCTAAAAATCTATGGTTTGGCCAAATGACTTATATAATGTTATATAGTTTAATAATAAACAACTTGGGGTTCGTTTGGCTGTTTATAGTAAGTTTATTAACCTTATAGTATAAGAACACAAGAAGACACGGAAAAAGTAACTTATTTAACATAATGTTAAATCTAGATGATAAGGTTAAAATAGGAACCTAAACATGCCTAAATTCTATTGGATGAGAGTATTTCGACCCATACCCACCTTATTTTATAAATATATCAATTTGGAGCTATTTAAAACCTAACTTGACTTTATAATAAAATAATATTTTTAGTTTTCCCAAAGGTGCCCCTCTCCTCCCTTATAAAAGGGCACCTCCTCCCCCTCTTCCTCACACCACATTGAGCCTTCAAGCTCGGCCAACCCCTGCCAATTCATCCTCTTCACTTCCCTAGAGACATCCTAGAGGTCCTGGTCTTCTTCAAAGACCAATTTTAGTGCCCTAAAAGAAGGTCTCAAAGAAGCACTTCAAAGAAGAGGTAATGTTCGTTACCGATTCTTTCATCTTTATTTCTTCTTACACTTCTTCTTCATTAGTTGTTTAATTATGAAGTAATAACATCAGTATCACTCATATACTGATATGTTATTATAATTATGAAACAACCCTATTTCACCATCTATCAATCCTACGGAAAAAGAAATCACCGCGCGTGCGTACGTACGGAATACCGTCTCCACGCCGTGGTGTAATCTATTTTCCACCACCACCTTAATTCGATGGGTATAATGTTGTAAATAATGGATATATATGACTATTATAATGTGATACGGATTCTGAAATACTATAAATACACTCCAATACAATTTCACGATCATAGGAACGATATCATCACCCGTGCGTACATACGGAATACCGTCTCCATGATGTGATGCGACTCGTTCTACATGATATTCACTTAATAATGATTATATAAATGAATTGAATGAATTAATATGATATATATTACACTAATACAATTCTGGAAATTAGGTATCTAAAACCAAAGTGAAGAATAAGAATTTATTCGACAAAACACGCATAAGAACAAAAAGTTATAAACACCTGAATAACAAGTAGCAATGAAATATTACTACTAAGAACCTAAGAATATGACCATATATGATATCATAAAAATATGTATGATTCTGGAATAAGTCAATAACATTATTTAAATCATTATACAGGAGGTTCGGACACGTACAAAGCATATCGGACCTAAGGTAAGGGGAATATCACAATCTCATTTTTATCCATGATTGTTTATACTTTGTAATTTACTGGGGTGAATTTTATCATCCACATCCATGTTTCCTCAATATGTAATATTTCTATCCTTCTACAATAGTTTATATCCAATTTTACCATTCGGTGAGTTTTTAGTAAAACATATGAAATGAATCTTTTGTCATTTTTTCGTATGAGGTACTTTTTAACTTTTCCGACATAAGTACGAGAAGAATGTTTTTTAACTTATACGACATGAATGGATTTTTAAAATATTATTTCCAAGAAGCTTCCTTTAAAATTTTTCAATTTTATTTTTAATCAACTTCTTTTAGTTTAGAATTTTATGTCATGTTATGAAAGGAAAAGTGTTTTTGAAGTAGAAAGGATATTTTCCTCAAGAATGGAGTTCATGTGTTTTATCAAAATTATTTTCCATATAAGATAATAATTGGTTCTTTTTTTATACCTATTATTACATTGATTTGATTATGTTGTGAGGAAATTATTTTTATGAATTCCTTTATCTTATATGAATTGTTTTATGATGTCATGTTGTTTAAGAATCCCATTTTTATTACATGGGTTATGCTATGATGTATGGTTTATGATTTTGTGGAATACATAAGAATTGTATCATTATGAGATGGGTGGGACCTATATTTCCCTCTAATGCATTGGGTAAAGATTTTATATCTCATGAGATAGACATGGTTGGAACGGTATGTTATACCGGTTCAGTGAAACATGACTGAAACGGGGGTGACTCGGTTCAGAAATGGACTTTGTCCACTAAGATAGTCTTGGAAATGAGTCTTGAATAATAGGAAATGATTCTATATGATTGTGTGTGTATGCCACAAAGTTTAATGTTTTATGTTATGATTATTAGGATTTTATTTCACTACTATGATTTATCCCATGTTATGAAATTATGCTCCCTTTTGCAGGTTAAGATTTCCAAAATGTTATGTTCTTATGAATATGATGTGATTGATATTTTTTTTGTTTACCCTTAATGAGCATTTGAGCTCACCCTTTTGTATGTTTTATTTCCCCAGGTCAGGAAGAAGGTTATTATGTAGAATATGCCAAAAAAGGACTCTAGATATGATGAAATAAATGGGTGGCAAATAGATGCTTTATGAACCAGTTGTTTATGTTTCCCAGTTTATAAAGACACTATACCTATACGTTCCTTTCGTGGTTTTGTTATATGTTGTAATAATTATGATTCAAAATTGAAGTATTAATAATTTATGTAATGTATGGGTCATTATAGTTGGTATCAGAGGGAAAGTATAGTCAACCATTGGAAACTTGGATGTGAAAGCCTTAGTAAGAACCCTAAGGATAATTCTAATCATAGAACACAATCTTAGTGTTTTAGAAATGGCCATGAATAACCTAGGATAAGACCTTAAGTGTGAAATTTTATTCTTGATTATGTGTTTTTTTCCTATTATAATTATTGTTGCTCACACTATTCTTCTTGGTTTTAGTCAATGGCTGGAACCCGAAGGAACCGTGTTAATGCGGAATGCGACGGGAAATGCAATGATTGTCCCACTGAGCAACCAAACATTATGGGAGCTGGAATGCAAAATCTTGTATCCATGCTCACACAACTTTCTCAAGCTATGAATCATGCAGGACTTCCAAACGAACAATGGAAGGAGTAACATTCTGTTGAATCCTTCATGAGGCAGCGTACACCTTCTTTCAGCGGGTCTACTGATCCATTAGTTGCTGAACAATGGATTAGTACTACTGAAAAGATATTTTCAGTTCTTCAATGTTCTGAACATGATAAAGTCATCCTAGCAGTGTATCGTTTGGATAGAGATGTTGATCAATGGTGTAATCTTATTAAGAATACGAGGCAAGGAGATGAAATTGAATCCATGGAATGGGATGAGTTCAAGAACTTATATTTCAATAAGTACTTCCCTCGAATTCTCCGAACAAAGATAGAGAAAGAGTTTCTTGAACTGAAGCAAAAGGATGATGAATATGTTGGTACCTATGAAGAAAATTTTACAAGACTTTCAAGGTATGCTTTTGGTATTATTATCCAACCTGAGAGTACGATCGATCGATTCTTTAGTGGATTAAAACCATGTCTTGGAAGGGCGTTAGCTATAAGGGACTTCAATAGATACGAGGAAATTGTTCGATGTTCTCTCAAAGTTAAGATGGATATTGGAGTAACCCATCAGTCATATGGGTTTGATAAGAAGAGGAAAATAGAATTCAAAGGAAAATCTAAAGAGCGCACTGAAAAGAAGATGAGCTTTCCCTTATGCTCGATGTGTGAAATGAAACATGGAGGGAGTTGTCTTAAAGGGACAAGTAAATGTTTCAAATGTGGAAAGGAAGGTCAATGGGCATTTGAATGCCGCGATGATGGGAAGAAGATGTCTAATGATGCAAACAAAGGAAGGGATACACAGAATGAACCTACTACACTTCAATGATTCAAGTGCAAGTAGATGGGTCATTATGCCAATAAATTCCCTAATCCAAGGGTTGATGATGATGGTCGACATCAATAAACTCTTAAGGCTAAAGACAACGGAAAGTCACATGCAATTTCTATCAGCGATGTTGAGTACGATAACGATGTGGTGAAAGGTACACTTACCATCAAATCTAAAGTAGAAAATGTTTTATTTGATTCTGTATCCATACACTCTATTATTTCTGAAGAATTTTCTAAGGGTATCACCATATTACCTCAACAATTAGATGTTGAGTTAGTTGTGACAACACCTAATGGCACAACAGTCGCATCAAAAGTTTATAATTCTTCTCGGATCAAAGTTTGTGGGAAAGTGCTTCCTGTAAATCTTGTGATCCTTCCTATAGTAGAATTTGATGTGATTATTGGCATGGATTGGCTTTATTTATATGGAGCTCATATCAATTTCCAAAGAAGGGAAGTCACATTTCATATTCCAGATCAATCTATGATCGTCTATCAATGCAAGGATGAACATAACCTTCCAGTGGAAATTCCTTCTACCTTATGGGTCTTGATTCCACTAAATGAAGGTTATTTATCTCAAATGGTTGGTGAGAAACTCATGAATAATAATATTCCCATTGTACGGGAGTTTGATGATGTCTTTACGGAGGAATTACCGGGTCTTCCACCAAATCGTGAAGTTGAGTTTTCAATACAACTCATACCGGGTGCTTTGCCTACTTCAAAGACACCTTATAGAATGGCCCCAATTGAGTTGCAGGAATTGAAGAAGCAACTCTAATATAATCTTGATAAGGGATTCATACACCCTAGTGCATCACCATGGGGAGCACCTGTTCTATTTGTTAAGAAGAAAGATGGATCAATGAGACTCTGCATTGTTTATCGAGAACTTAACAAGATCACTATCAAGAACAAATATCTTCTCCCACGCATTGATGACTTATTTGACCAACTACGTGGAGATCAATACTTTTCCAGGATTTATCATCGTTCAGGGTATCATCAATTAAGGGTCAAAAGAGAGGATATACAAAAGACGGATTTCCGTACAAGGTATGGACACTATGAATTTATAGTGATGCCATTTGGTCTTACTAATTCCCCTGCTATCTTCATGGATCTAATGAATAGAGTCTTTAAAGACTATCTTGATCAGTTTGTGGTAGTCTTTATAGACAATATTCTTGTCTATTCAAAGAGAAAGGAAGAACATGAAGATCACTTGAGAATTATATTAAAGACCCTGAGAATGGAGAAGCTTTATACCAAATTTACCAAGTGTGAATTTTGGCTTCAAAAAGTTTCATTTTTGGGTCACATAATCTCAAAAGAGGGGATATCTGTGGATCCAGAAAAAACAGTGGTTATCGAAAGATGGTCGAGACCAAAAACAGTGACTGAGATCCAAATTTTTCTTGGTTTGGCTGGATATTATCGACGTTTTGTGAATGATTTTTGACAATTATCTAATCCACTCACCAAGTTGACTCAGAAAGGAGTTAAGTTTGTCTGGACAGTGGAATGTGAAGAGAATTTCCAGGAGTTGAAAAGAAGGTTATCCAGTGCACTTGTGCTCACACTTCCTTGTAGTGGAGAAAGGTTTGTTATCTATAGTGATGCATCCATGAAGGGATTGGGGTGTGTTCTTATGCAAAATGATATGGTGATAGCTTATGCCTCACGATAGTTGAAAATCCATGAGAAAAATTACCCAACACATGATTTGGAGTTAGCTGCGGTAATCATTGCATTAAAGATTTGGAGGCATAATCATTATGGTGAAATGTGTGATATTTATACTGATCATAAAATTTTAAAGTATATTTTCACACAAAAGGAGCTGAATATGCGTCAAAGAAGATGGTTGGAGCTGATTAAGGATTATGACTGCTCAATCCATTACCACCCTGGGAAAGCAAACAAGGTGGCAGATGCATTAAGTCGACAAGACCATGCCAGTTTATCCATGATGAGGATCACAAAAGATCCAATATTTATGGAATTACAAAGGATGGATCTTGGAATTATAATGGAAGGGAAAAAATCATATCTTTCTCAAATGAATGTTCAACCATCTATACATGTGAAGATTAAAGAGGCACAGAATGAAGATTTCGAGTTACAAAAGAAGGTGAGAAATGTTCCTTAATTCAACCTTGATTGTGATGGGATAATAAAGTTCAGGAATTGGGTTTGTGTTCCACCCATCCTGGAATTAAAGAAGTAGCTGCTGGAGTTGCCTCATAGTTCTTCATTCTCTATTCATCCTGGAAGCACGAAGATGTATAGGGACCTGAAAGAGTACTTTTGGTGGGATGGAAAGAAAAGAGATGTTGCTAAATATTCCTCTCGATGCTTGGTTTGTCAGCAAGTTAAAGCTGAGAGATAGAAGTCTAGGGGATGTTACAACCACTACCCACACCCGAATGGAAATGGGAAAAAATCACTATGGACTTTGTCACAGGAGTTCCTAAAACATCCAAAGGCAATAATGATATATGGGTCATAATGGATCGTCCTACCAAGTCTGCACATTTCATTGCTATTAGAGAGGATTTCTCTCAGGATCAGCTTGCCAAGATATATGTAAAGGAAGTGGTAAGATTCCGTGGAGTACCACTTTCTATTATATCTGTTCGGGATCCGAGATTTACCTCGATGTTCGAGCGATGTCTTCAGCATACTCTGGATACAGAGTTGAGTTTCAGCAGTTCTTATCATCCTCAGACAGACGGCCAGTCTGAGAGAACGATTCAAACCCTAGAATATATGTTGAGAGCTTGCTCTATGGATTTTAAAGGTGGTTGGGATCAACACCTACCTTTAGTGGAATTTTCTTATAATAATAGCTTTCACTCCAGTATTCAGATGGCTCCTTATGAAGCTCTCTATGGAAAGAAATGCAGGACTATAACTTTCTGGGATGAAGTTGGGGAAAGAAAGCTATTAGGACCTGATCTCGTTGATGAAATGGCAGAAAAGGTCAGATCTATTCAACAACACATAAGAGCATCTCAGAGTCGACAGAAACGATATGTCGACAACTGAAGAAAAGACCTAGAGTTTGATGTGTGTGATAAAGTGTTCATACGAATATCTCCCTAGAAGAGAGTTATGAGATTTGGAAAGAAGGGGAAGTTGAGCCCTAGATATATCGGCCCTTTAGAAATATTGGATCGTGTTGGGAAGGTAGCTTACCGATTGGCACTTCCACCGAATCTCTCTCAAGTTCACAATGTGTTCCATGTATCTCTCCTGAGAAAGTACATACCTGATCCTTCACATGTACTTAGCTCAGAAGTTGTACCACTGGAGAAAGATCTTTCTTATGAAGAACAACCGATAGAGATTCTGGATCGTAGCAAAAAATTCCTACGACACAAGACCACTCGATTGGTGAATGTTTTATGGAGTAACCACCAATTAGAATAAGCTACATGGGAGCTTGAGGATATGATGAGGGAGAGGTATCCTCATCTGTTTGTTACAAAGTGAGGAATTTCAAGGGCGAAATTCATTTTAAGGGGGGTAGAATGTAACACCCGAGACTTTTATGTTATATAAATCATCAAAGGAATCTTTTTCTACACAACACTTGCTTGGCTTGCTTTACATGAAATCGTGACATTCCTCGATAGCTTGCATCATACACAATACCGAGTTTCACTAAAAAATGATATGCTATTAAAATATTATTAAAACTAGCCGTCATGAATAGTAATAACCACTTTTGGAAATTTTATAAATTTTATTTTTCAAAATGGACTTCATTTTTGGATTCAGAATATCGAAATTAGCCTAGGGTGAAATTTCGGTATTTTTCTGAAAACTTTCAATTTTCGATAAATATGAAACCACTAAGTGGTAGTTAAAAAACTGAATTTTTCATAAAACATAATTTTACTGCTTTTGTGAGTGAAATTTCGAAAATATTAGAGACACAGTTAATATCAAGGACTAAAATGTGGTTCAATGAGATGAAAATAATTTTTGGTGAATAGTAACTTTTTACTTTTATTTACCACGGTTAAAAGTAAATAGGGTAATTAAGGTTAAAAATGATATTATTATAACCCTAAAACATGTCCTAATTCTATTGGACAAGTGTAATTCGACCAAAAAAACCTTAGGAATAAAATATGACCATTTAGGCCCACATGGATTAGATTAGGACATTTATTATTAATTTATTTAAAGAAGGGTTAAAATAGTAAAAATCAGAGTTTAATAAGTAAATAATTTTTAATATGGGATTATACATAATATAAATTCGACTATAAATATTCATTAGAAAGATAAAAATAATTCCTACATAATTGTAGTTTATTTTTAATTTTTAGACATTAAATAATATAATTTATTTATGACACAAAGATGATGCAGTAATTATCTTATTGATGAAATATTGACATAATTAATGTTATAAACACCAAAATAAATGTAATTTGAGACATTTTATGAATTACACTAATTTTATAGGTTAATATGACATGTTAGTATTGATTTAATTAACTTGGTTGGAACTAATAATTCTGTTATGATTTTCACAAAAATCAATTACTAAGTAGTGTCAAAATTGACATAAAATAGTTTTTAAAACAAATATTATATTAGTAATTGTTATTTTATTCCTAAAAATATAACGTTCAGCCAAATGACTTAGATAAAGTTATATATATTAATAAAAAACAACTTGGGGTTCGTTTGGCTGCTTATATTATGTTTATTAACCTTATAGTTTAAGAACATAAGAAGACACAGTAAAAGTAAACTTATTTAACTTAATGTTAAATCTAGATGAAAAGGTTAAAATAGGAACCTAAACTTGTCCAAATTATATTGTATGAGAGTATTTTGACCCATCACCACCTTAGCTTCGAAATATATCAATTTGGAGCTATTTAAAACCGAACTTGACTTTATAATAAAATAATATTTTTAGTTTTCCCAAAGGTGCCCCTCTCCTCCCTTATAAAAGGGCACCTCCTCCCCCTCTTCCTCACGCCACTTTGAGCCTTCATTATCGGCCAACACCTGCCAATTACTCCTATCCACTTCCATGGAGACATCCTAGAGGTCCTGGTCTTCTTCAAAGATTAATTCGCTTTCCCTAAAAGAAGGTCTCAAAGAAGCACTTCAAAAGAAGAGGTAATGTCCGTTACCGATTCTTTCATCTTTATTTCTTATTCCACTTCTTCTTCTTTAGTTGTTTCATTATGAAGTAATAACATAAGTATCACTCATATACTGATATGTTATTATAAGTATGAAACAACCCTATTTCACCATATATCCATCCTACGGAAAATGAAATCACAGCGCGTGCGTACGTACGGAATACCGTCTCCACACCGTGGTATAATCTTTTTTCCACCACCACCTTACTTGGATGGGTATAATGGTGTAAATAATGACTATATATGACTATTATAATGTGATACTGATTCTGAAATAGTATACATACACTCCAATACAATTCCACGATCATAAGAACGATATCATCACTCGTGCGTACGTACGGAATACAGTCTCCACGATGTGATGTGACTCGTTCTACATGATCTTCATTTTATAATGATTATATAAATTAATTGAATTAATTAATATGATATATATTACACTAATACCATTTTGGAAATTATGTATATATAACCTAAAGTGAAGAATAATAATTTATTCGACAAAACACGCATAATAACAAAAAGTTATAAACACCCGAATAATAAGTAGCAATGAAATATTACTACTAAGAAGCTAAGAATATGACCATATATGATATCATAAAAATAAGTATGATTCTGGAATAAGTAAATAACATTATTTAAATAATTATACAGGAGTTTCAGACACGTACAAAGCATATCGGACCTAAGGTAAGGGAAATATCACAATCTCATTTTTATCCGAGATTGTTTATACTTTGTAATTTACTGGGGTGCATTTTATCATCCACATCCATGTTTCCTCAATATTTAAAATTTATATCCTTCTACAATAGTTTATATCAAATTTTACCCTTCAGTGAGTTTTTAGTAAAATATATGAAAGGAATCTTTTGTCATTTTTTCGAACGAGGTACTTTTTAACTTTTCCGACAAAAGTAAGAGAAGAATGTTTTTTTAACTTATACGACATGAATGGATTTTTAAAACATTATTTCCAAGAAGCTTCCTTTAAATGTTTTCAATTTTATTTTTAATCAACTTCTTTTAGTTTAGAATTTTATGACATGTTAAGAATGGAAAATTGTTTTTGAAGTAGAAAGGATATTTTCCTCAAGAATGGAGTTCAAGTGTTTTATCAAAATTATTTTCCATCTAAGATAATAATGGGTTCTGTTTTTATACCTATTATTACATTGATTTGATTATGTTGTGATGAATTTATTTTTATGAATTCCTTTATCTTATATGAATTATTTTTTGATGTCATGTTGTTTAAGAATCTCATTTTTATTACATGGGTTATGCTAGGATGTATGGTTTATGATTTTGTGGCACACATAAGAATGATATCATTATGAGATTGGTGGGACCTATATCTCCCTCCAATGTGTTGGGTAAAGATTTTATATCTCATGAGATAGACATGGCTGGAACGGTAGGTTATACCGGTTCAGTGAAACAGGACTGAAACGAGGGTGACTCGATTTAGAAATGGACTTTGTCCACTAAGATAGTCTTGGCAATGAGTCTTGACTAATAAGAAATGATTCTCTATGATTGTGTGTGTATTCCAAAAAGTTTCATGTTTTAAGTTATGATTATTGGGATTTCATTTCACTACTATGATTTATCCCATTTATGAAATTATCATCCCTTTTGCAGGTTAAGATTTCCAAAATGTTTTGTTCTTATGAATATGATGTGATTGATATTTCTTTTGTTTACCCTTACTGAGTATTTGAGCTCACCCTTTTGTATGTTTTATTTCCCCAGGTCAGGAAGAAGGTTATTAAGTATAAAATTCCAAAAAGGGACTCTAGATATGATGAAATAAATGGGAGGCAAAATATATGCTTTATGAACCAGTTGTTTATGTTTCCCAGTTTCTAAAGACATTATACCTATATGGTCCTTTCGTGGTTTTGTTATATGTTGTAATAAGTATGCTTCAAATTTGAAGTATTAACAATGTATGTAAAGTATGGGTCGTTATAATTTTTCTCATGAGAATATTTTTTTTGATTCTTGTGACAAAAAATTAGTCATAAGTGAATTTTAGTTCTAACCAATGGCTATTTACATCATCCATGACTCAAGTATGATGTAGAAATTCAGGTTTTAGCATTTATTGTGAATTATCATATTTTACTATTCATAAAAAATCATGTATTTTAGGAAAACCCCAAAAAATCACCCTAACCATTTTCTGACATGTAATATCAAAAAATCCACACTATTTTCTAAAAATAATTTTATGAATATGATTAATTTAACATTTAAATAAAATCATAATGTACTTGAAAAAACAACATTAAAACTGTGACTTGATTTATAACACCTTGAAAATTTAATCAAGGTCCCATAAAATTATCTTATAACCATAAAAATAAAATAAATATTTATGACTGCATTTTATGAAAATAAATTTCCATTTTAATTTAATTAATTATTTATAATATTGTAATTAAAATATTTATGACATACAAAAATACCAATACTTATACTATGATCATTATTTTCACTGGTAAGATGTATAAATTTTATTTTTACTTTCAAAGGTTGAGGTTAACATTATTTTGGATGAATTACTATTCATAATGGTCATATTACTATTTATAATGGTTTGATACTATTCAAAGATTATGTTACTATTCACCAATAACTAAGTTGATTCTATTAGACTCTAAATATCATACTAAATGCAACAATGAATATAAGATTTTTGAATTCCAATTTAGAGAAGTGTCAATAATTTGATCAATGGTCACATGGTACTTATTAGTTCATTTTTTTGTGATTTAATTTCATTATTTGATATTATTATAATAATGGAAATCCATTGATAAAACATTGTGTTGTTACATTATTCACTCCTTATGAAATTTCACCCTCGAAATTTATTTTTTTACATTTTAAGACATAAACATGTGCAGGTACTCTTCCTTCATTGCCTCCTCCAGTTCTAATGTTTCCTCTTTTACCTTATGGTTTTGCCATAATACTTTGACTATTTGAGTAGTCTTGTTACACAGTACATTATCTCTACAATCCAAGAACTTCACTGAATGATCCTCATAAGAAATAAAATTCTCCCAATGTACCACCCCTAAAGAGAGTACATGTGAAGGGTCTGGTATGTACATCTTTAAGAAGGATACATGGACTAAATTGGGTAAATTGTACATAGTGGGTGGATGTTATAGTCGAGATGACATAGCTCCAACATGATCAATAATATTTATGGAACCTCTATACATGGGACTTCACATTCCATTCTTCTCACACCTCATGACCTTGTTCTATGGAGATATGTGTAGAAATACCATGATTCCAACATTTAAATCAAGGTCGGATTGATGAATGCCTGCATAACTATTCCAAAAACATCGGGCTACCTTGATGTGTTGTTGAATGTTTTTCACCAACTACATCATTTCATTGACCATTTCAAGTCCTATCTGGTTATTCTTGATGACGTCATACCAATACATCATTGTTATGCACCTTTTACCATAAAGGGATTCATATGGTTCCATTCAGATGCTTGAGTGGAAACTGTTCTTGTAGGAGAATTCAACTAGTGTAGGATGTTGGTCCCATCCTCCTTCGAATTACATAGAACATGTTGTCAACATATATTCTAGTATCTGAATTGTCAACTAAGATTGGCCATCAGTTTTACTAGGATAGGTTGTAGTGATGCTTAGTTCAGTGCATAGAACATGTTAGAGGCTTTTCCAAAACATCGAGTTGAATCGTGTATCTCTATCGAATAAAATATATAGTGGTACTCCATACAGACTTACAACTTATTTGATATATATCTCTACTAGTTGATCCAATTTGAAGTCCTCTCACATTTTTATGAAGTGATATGTCTATATAATACAATCCACAATGACCCATATTGCATTATTTCCTCTATATGTCACTGGAAGTCTGGTGAAAAATTCCATAGTGACGTTCTCCCACATCCATGTTGATTTTGGTAGTGGTTTCCCCATTCCCTTATACATATATCTTTTAGAATTCAGTTATTGACATACCTGGCACATTGATGTATACTCAACTGTCTTATTCTTTATATTATCAGACCAAAATGTCTCTTATAGATGTTGATACATCTTTGTCTCCCTGTGTGATAGTGAAGGATGATTTATGTGCATAATTTAGAAGGTCCTTATATATCTCAGGATCATCTTGTACAACTAATCGTGACCCAAATCATTCAAATGTTTCCTATCCAATCATGAACTCAGTGTGTTTCCTAATTTTAATTTCTTCCACCCTTTTCTGAATATCATGATGTTTTATTTGAGCATGATTGATTTTCTCCAAGAGGGTTGGTTGAGAGGTCATTTGAAAAAGAATTTATTATGTTCCTCCCTTAATGATTCCCATGTAAATCCTATGAAAATCTAATAAGATAGATCCCATACAATTCTAATCATTGATAAATATTCCATTTCATTTCTACTTAGATCATCCACCAATTTGTTTGCCTTACCGGGATGGTAGTGAATTGAGCAGTCATAATCCTTGATGTGCTCAATCCATATTCAATGGCACATATTATGCTATTTTTTGTGAATATATATTATAGATTCTTGTGATAAGTATATATCTCACACTTCTTCCCATGGAAATAATACCGCCTTATTTTTCAACTAAATATCACGGCCTCCAACTCTAGATCATGTGTAGGAATATTTTACTCATGGATTTTCAGTTTCCCAGAGGTGTAGGATATCAATTTACCATTTTACATCAGTACGTAGCCTAATTCGTTATTTAAAGAAACATTGTATGCAACAAGGAGTACTACATTCGTTGAATTTTTGAGTACTGGTGTAGTTATTAGAAACTTTTTAAACTCTTGAAAAAATCTTCACATTCCTATGGAAAAAATACATTACTCCCTTCAGTGTCATTTTGTCCATTGGCATTTAAAGTCTTGAAAAGTTCAAAATAAAATGTCTATAATACCTGACTAGTCCCAAAAATCTATCGATCATTGTTACAGATGTTGGCATGGGCTAGTCTTCAATCACTGTTTTCATGGAATGGTCTAAAGATATCCCTTTTTTGGTGATAACATGTCCCATGAATGATATTTTCTCAATCCATTACTCACATTTACTGTACTATGAATACAGATTCACCCTTCGCAATGTCATTAACATAGAATTCAAATTCTCCTCTAGTTCCTTTTTTCTGTTAGACTTTTTCAGAATATCATCGATAAAGACTAAAAAAATCGAGGTAATATAAAAATACTCTAGTAATTAAATCAATGAAAATTGATGGAGATTTAGTGAGTCTTAAGTGAATCACTATGAAATCATAGATTCCATACCTAATTAGAATGGAAATCTTGGGAATATCATCCTTCCTCACCTTTAATTGGTGATATCTCGGCTGAAGGTCCTCCTTCAAGAAATAATTGGCCCCACAATGATGATCAAAAAAATTCATCTATCTGTGGTAGGGGATACTTTTTCTTTAACTTGATTTTATTGATCTCATGATAATAAATGTAGAGGCGCATTTATCCATCCTTATTATTGACAAAGTGGACTGGGGTACCCCATGGTGAAGTACTCAGGCATATAAAACCCTTTACTAGATTCTCCATTAACTATTTCTCCAAATCTTCCAGCTTAACAGTTTCCATTATATAAGTTGTCTTTGATATAGGTATAGATATAGGAATAGAATAAATTGAGAACTCACCCTCTTGTTCAAGAGGATCACTAGAAAACTATTCAGTAAATACATTAGTATAATCCCTCACAATGGCCTAGTCTTCAAACATGATTCTCTCCTTTTTCTCAACCATTTTATATATACATTATTCCATATAAGTAATTAATACCCACACATAAAACAATTATTATAAAGTAGATTCATCTTTCTCCTTACACTAGTATATAATTGGAGTATACTTAAGGATGTGAAGAGTGATCTCCCTTTCCCAATAGTTGATGTTGGATTTGTATAAAGATAGACAATCAATGGCTAAGATAACATCAAACTCCACAAAATAATGTATGACGAGATTTGTTCGGTTGTTCAGTCGACAAAATTTAATCTGGGAGGAGTTATAAATCATGGATGCAACAATTTCCCCATTCACTAATCTCAAAGATAACATATCCTAAAAATTTTTAGGTGGTTTTTGAATAGTTCTACTATACTTTCAAAATACTAAAGAATGCGTAAAACCAGAATCAAATAGTATGTTCTTTATTCATGAATGAATAACTAGCATACTGGTTACCACATCATTGTCTGGATCCATCTCAAAAATAGTGATAGAATAAGCCCTTCCTTGATTCCTTGTAGGTTTTTTTTATTCTCTCTAACAACCCTCTTCATAGTGAAATGTTTCACATAATTCCCCAGTTCCTTGCAGTTGTAACAATGCACCACAGGCAGAGCGTTTATCTAAAAATTAATTTCTTCTTCTAAATTAGTGGAATTTTTCATATCCCTTCAATAGCTTGTATACTTATTTCATATCTTTCCAAATTTTAATCAATTATTAGTTAACCATGGATAGTTCCCAGGATGCTTCTTCTATTAATTTTTACAACAGGGATGATCTGGCATCAATCCATCATGGAATTTAATTTCCAAACCACCCACATTGGATTCCATTTTCAATTTTTTTCATTTCCCCACGATACCACGGGGATTCTATGATCACCACTTTAACCATATGGTCACAATAGACATTCTCCTCGTAGCTTTCTAAGTCTCTAATTTCCAACACATTACATACACTTGGTGTTAGTTTGCTAAAGAAGAGATCTTCCTTGCTTTCAATGTTCATGATAAATCTGTTGGTGTACCTTAAATTATTTGTATTGTTTTCTTCATACACCCGGATGGAATCCTCTTCATTCTCCTTGAGTCTGAAGAACTATCCTTATACATTGATTTAGAGGGATCTGGGAAAATATTTATTGAAAAACAATTTCTTGAATTTCTCCCATTCCATGTGATAAATGTCCCTTGAGGATTTGTATTATTGATCAATGTCCACCAATTATCATCTTACCCATCAAAAAGTTAGACCACCATTATGAATTTATCTTCTCCGGAGCAATGGAGGAAAAATAATATCTATTCAATGAAGTTCGTCCACTATTACTCAAGGAGGGGATCAGATGATCCACTAAAAATGGGAGTCATTTTCAGTATGAAAGATTCAATTGAAGCATTCAATTTCGATATTAGAGGAGGGTGTTCCACATGATTCAAGTTATTATTCATAACATGTTCTAGATTATCAAGTACTTTCACGATGTTTTGAACACATGTTCCCATCATATCAGTCATATCATTTGGTAAATATTTAAATTACCTATCACATTGATTATTGGCACATGTTCATCTATTCCACTAAATTAACTATGAAAAATACCATTAAATTATAGGTATTGAATACATAGTTATTGATCATAATAAATGTAATATTTGAAAATAAGAGTATAAACTTACAGAGGATAAGTATATCCTATATTGTGATTCCCTATGTTTCAATCTAGGTTATCCTTGATATATTTCATAACATAAATTATTATGGGATTTTTTCATTACTTTAATAATGGTTTTTACTAATCTCATGAATTTAAAAAATCATATACCCTGGAAGCGTCAAACCATTTGTGAAGAAAGGACCATTTTCATACACCAGTTCCCATTCATGTCTATCTCAAACCAGTGTTTTTGGGTTTTAACCCTAGATACATATGTTCTAGATCCACCTATACCTTTCTATATCCATAAAAGGATATATATTCTTGATAAACCGGTTTCTCTATACATACCATAATTGAGTGGTGTTTTCTTAAACTCTGTATCAACATTAAGGTTATTACTAAAGTGTTATATTCCTCATCTCCAAAAATAACTTGTCCAAACTATGATACAAACTATATATACCGTAGGTTTCTACACATATCATTAAATTATTTTATGTATAATTATAAATCATATTACAAGCCAAGTATCATGAAGTCTACTCTCTTTGAAGATGAGTTACATAAAACATCAAAATGGGCCTAAAAACACTTCTTTGTTATATATTCATAATCAGCTTCTAACTTACTTTGATCCCTTGAATCTGCATAGCGTACCCTATGGATCACATGAACAAATTTATGAGCTAAAATCTCTGTACGGGATTAAACATAAGAATAATACTTTAGCATAATGGTTAGACATCATGACATAATGATATAAAATGGCATATAGAAGCATAATATATAAACATTGGATCATATAAACATGAATTCAAAGTAATTTTTAAGTAACATAAATCATGAATTTAGAACAATTCAAGGATCATTGAACATAGAGGATCACAAGTTAAGGTTAACTACAAAGATCGGTGTACATGGTTGCACAAGTTAAGGTTAACTGCCATGACTGTTTCATATACCATCTCATGAGACTAAACATTACCCAATGCATTGTAAAGCTATCGGGGCACACACATCATCACATGTTCTTGAATATGCTTTCCATAAAAAAATTCATACAAAATCAATAATGCACAATCATATATGAAGCCTTGAAGAGAAATGGGTATCACATTCAAGTCATAAAGCATAATGAATGGGTGTATCATAAAATTATTCATGAGTGAAAAAAATTAAAACTAACATGGAAATTAATATGGTAAAAAAGAAATATATCATGGTAAGTGATGTAAAAACTAATTGATGACATGTAAGATGATTATTTAGGAAATTCGTAGCATTAAATTATTTTAGTGTGGTTTATGGAAAATACTAAAGATCATTAAAAAAAGGTAATAATATTATATATAAAACATGAAGTTAAAAAGTTTCTTTTCATAATTAAAATTATTGTTTTATAAAAATAATGGTGTATTACAAAAATTGTAGAGTGAACATTAAAATTGGTAAAGCTTTAGGAAGTTCCCTTAAAATGAGTTTCCTTATTGGGAAGTATCAAGGATGGAATAACTTAAAAGAATATATATCCTCAAAATGGAATGATTGATAGATATTGAAACATGATCTTGGATTATATAATATTTATTTATATGTTGTACATAAAAATAAAAGGATAATTCATTTGGGTAAAAAGAATGATAGAGAAACCTGATGGAATAAAGGTATTTCGGGTTGAATCCATTACAGAATATCTGCATAGTATCAGGTATACATAGAAGGTATTAATGTGAGATAAATGGGTTTATCATATTCTATACATCATGAGGTAAGTATGGAGTGGGTTCGAAATCTCAACCATTCACTTGGACTTACACATAAAAGGGCATAATAATGAGGTGGTTCATGAATAATAGTAAATTATGTAGGATCCCTTAACTTCAGTCTGATGGTGGTCTCCACTAGTTATTAATGACTTGAATAATCAAAATTGTATCATTAAATAATAATTACAAACACCCTTTTACATGTAAATTATTTTTTATAACCTTTTGGAGTTTATTCATAATCGTTTTGCTTCGTTGGGTGTTTTAATTTCATTGTTCTGGTATGTTTGCTTCCTTGGTTTTAATAATCGGTTTACCTATATTAATGAATAGTGAATCATGTAAAATGGGGATGTTTGTACAGAATTGGGGTTATATTTTATTATTGAACATCCCAAAGAATACATTGTTTTAAATTTATTTTCTTTTCTTGGATTTATGTTGAATCATTATATAAAATAATAATTATAAACGATTGAATTATTGTGTCTATTTTTCTCAAAATAAAAATGTTTTGTATTAATATTTTAAATCATGAATTTATAAGGATTACAAAAAATTATGAAAGATAAAATAAATATATTTTTATCTGGTTCAACCATGAAAATGTTTTCATGATCATTCTAGAATATGGTAATGTAAATTAAAAACCCTTCGTCCATGAATGTGATAAATCCACACATCTCAGATAGTATTTTCATTTATAGAATAAATGGTGGTGAGGGGGAGATTATGATAAACTATCCAATTATCATAATATAATTATAATAAATGTATTTTAATGGATTTATAATTACATTTGGGTGAATGGAGGTGAGGATATAAAAATGAAAATAAAAGAACATGAAATAAAATAAAAGAATCAAAAAGATGAATTTACCTCTTAAGTTTATCTCCTTTGAGAGACTCTTAAGGGAAGACAATTTTATATTTTGAGGAAATAAAGGGATATTGGAAATGGGGGATGAGTTTGGGGAGTGATTTATTTAGAACATTGGAAATGAAAAAGTCATGGGAGGAGTGATGAGAGTAGGGTAGTCTTGGATATTTTTATAGTGGAGGAGAGGAGTGGATTTTGAATATTTAATTCATTATTTAATTATTTTTCTCATGATAAGAAATAGTGTTTGATGATTGTGACAAAAAATAGTAATAAGTTCATGTGAGTTTTAAACAATGTCCATTTACATCATCCATGACTCAAACACGATGTATAAATAAAGGTTTTATCATTTATTTTGAATTATCATATTTTACTATTCCTCAAAAATTCATGTAATATAGAAAAATCCAAAAAATTCACTCTAACAATTTTTCTAATTGTAGAATAGAAAAATGAACTCCATTTTTCAATAATAAATTTATAAATATGATTAACTTACTTTTTAAATAAACCCATAATTTATTCAAAAATAACAACATTAAAATTATAACCCTATTTATAACACCTTGAAAAATAAATCAAGATCCCATAAAAATATCATATAACCATATGAAAATAAAATAAAAATTTATGACAAAATTTTATGAAAATTAATTTCCATTTTAAATTAATAAATTAATTATAAAATTGTAATTAAAATATTCTTTACATACAAAAATACTAATACTTATACTATTTTCATTTTTATCACTTATAGGGATGGATAGATTGTATTTGTACCTTCATAGGTGATGTTTCTATTCTTTTGGATGATTTAGTATAATAAAGGATATATTACTTTTTATAAGTGTATGTTACTATTCATATGTGTATGTTACTATTCACAAAAATAAATGTTGATTCTAGAATACTCTAAATATCATACTTAATTAAAACGTGTATGTCAAATTTTTGAAATTCAAATCAAATAAGTGTCAAAAATATGAATAAAGGTAACATATTACATAGAAGTTTATTGTGTAGTGATTTCATATAATTATTTGACATAATTATAATAATGGAATTCCATTGTAAAAAATTGAGCCGTTACATTCCATGTCATGGGGAGACAATAAAAAATATGTGATCTCCCTTCTCGGTCTCCAATGCCCTATGATAGTGATGTTCATACGGCTTCTATCTACTCTGGGCTATCTTCATCGTTTACCAGATGACCTTTACTTTCTCTATGGTTTCATAAACTAACTCTTGGCCCATAAGCGAGGATTATCCAATCTCCCTTCAAAAAAATGATGACCATTAGGGTCTCCCATAAAAATCCTCAAAATGTTTCATGCTGATAGTGGAGTGGTAGTTGTTGTACACATACTTCACCATGGATTGGTGATCCTCCCAAATCCAAATGAAATACAGCACACAGGCTCTCGTCATATCCTCTAACACCTAGATAGTGTGCATGGCTACCCATCAGTTTGGGGGTGAATGGATATACCCATCTACAGCTGGTTCCTGAATGCCGCTTGTAGGCCTCTCTAGATTCATGATGTAAACTTTGTGTCACGTTCGGAGACAATAATTGTAGGTACCTGTAACGACCCATAAGTTTATTAATTAAAATTCATATTCACCAAATTAATTGTCTTATTATGTAAAATGGTTATATAAAACATACACACTTCCATTGTTTTATGATTTTTGATTTTAGAATACCATTATGGATTTTTACCATTTCTATTATAGCCATTGAATAGTGACCACATTATTATTATAAATATAGGGCCTTAAGAATTCCAATTTACCTAGACAATGGAAGGGATGAACTCATAAAATAGAATTTATCCATACAACCCCATTTTTCGATGCTCGTAAAGAAGGTAGAATCCATGGGATTCAATCTTAACCATGCCCTATATGAGCATCAACACAATAAGCATGAACATAACTGCCTACAGAAGAAGTGGATGTTGATAGAGATTACCACTCGAGCGATGTTTTCCGAGCATCCCCAAGAGTTTGTTGTCATCACACACCTTACCCTTAGGTATTATGTAGGTGTTATTAGTGGTTATGTAACAAGATCCTATAAATTTAATTCTGTGCATTATTTTTTGTATAAATAATATACATTCATTTTATCATTGTTACTTTGTAAATGGTTTTTAAAGAACAAATAATATTTTTCGTTAATATTAAATTAAGAAACCTATTTTGATGAATTAATGTATTTTGGAATTATATAATATTTTAATAAAATTTTATTGCTAAATTATTTATATTAAATATAAATCATCGTACATTTTTATAAAATTGTAATTTTTATTAAGGTATGAATGTTGTTTTCTCAAAGCCCATGAATTTTCGATAAATGTTCGTTTTTATTTTAAAAGTAAAAATTCAAATATTTAAAAAATTATAAATATAAAATTTATATTATTTTTTGATTATGAAACTAAAAATTATCTAATGGTGATTTTTTAATAATTTTCTAAGACAATCAAATTTTTGGATAAAAATTAAATCTCGTATAAATATATAATATTTTTTATGAGATTATAAGGACCCAATAGTGATGTAACAAAATACTATAAAAGGTTCATTCAGACAATATATTTTTTTCATTTAAAATAATGTAATTTTTAATTTGTTTGATTAATTTTATGGTGCCTTAGTTGACCCTACAATAAATATAAAATATTTTATAATTTTACAATTATTTCCATGAGAGGATGAATCACCTCCACATATATAACGACCCACACTTTACATACATTGTTAATACTTCAAAATTGAAGCACACTTATTACAACATATGACAAAACCACAAAGGACCGTATAGGTATAGTGTATTTAGAAACTGGGAAACATAAACAACTGGTTCATAAATCTTCTACAGTGTCTCCCATTTATTTCATCATATCTAGGGTCCCTTTTAGCATATTCTACTTAATATCCATCTTCCTGACCTGGGGAAAAGAAAACATAAAAGGGTGAGCTCAAATGCTCAGCAAGGGCAAATAAAGGAAATAAAAATCATATCATATCTTTTTGAAAATCAAAACCTGCAAAAGAGATCATACTATCTTAACATGGAATAAATCATAGAAGTGAAAATGAGATCCCCATAATCATAACATAAAACTTGAAACTTTGTGGCATGCACACATAATCATGGAAAATCATTTCTTGTTAGTCATGACTCATTGCCAAGACTATCTTAGTGGACAAAGTCCCTTTCTGAACCGAGTTCACTCCTCGTTTCAGTCCTGTATCACTGAACCGAAATAACCTTCCGTTCCAGCCATGTCTATCTCATGAGATATAAAGTCTTTACCCAATGCATTGGAGGGAGATATAGGTCCCACCCATCTTATAATGAATCCTTTCTTATGTGTGCCACATAATCATAAAACATACATCATCGCATAACACAAGTAACAAAAATGGGATTCTTGAAACATCATGACATCATAAATCAATTCATATAAGATAAAGAAATTCATAAAAATAATTCCATCACAACATTATCAAATCAATGTAATAATAGGGATAAAAATATAACCCTTTATTATCTTAGATGGAAAATAATTTTGATAAAACACTTGAACTCCATTCTTGAGGAAAATATCCTTTCTTCTTCAAAAACATTTTTCCTCTCATAACATGTCATACAACTTTAAAATAAAAGAATTTGATTAAAAATAAACTTTAAAACTTGTAAATGAAGCTTCTTTGAAGTAATGTTTTAAAAATCCATTCATGCCGTATAAGTTAAAAAAAAACATTTTTCGTACTTTTGTCGGAAAAGTCAAAAAGTACCTCGTACGGAAAAACGACAAAAGATTCCTTTCATATTCTTTACTAAAAACTCACCTAAGGGTAAAATTGGATTTAAACTATTTCAAGTGGATGGAAACAATATTACATATTGAGTGAACATGGATGTGGATGATAAAATACACCCCAGTAAATACTTACGAATAAACAATCTCGGATAAAAATGAGATTGTGATATTTCCCTTACCTTAGGTCTGATTTGCTTTGTTCGTGTCTGAAGCTCCTGTATAATGGTTTAAATAATGTTATTGACTTATTCCAGAATCATACATCTTTATATGAGATCATATATGGTCATATTATTAGCTTCTTGTTAGTAATATTTCATTGTTACTTGTTACTCGGGTCTTTATAACTTTTTGTTCTTATGCGTGTTTTGTTGAATAAATTCTTATTCTTATCTTTAGGTTATAGATAATTCATTTCCAGAATGTTATTAGTGTAGTATATACCATATTCATTCATTCAATTCATTTATATAATCATTATGAAATGAAGATCATGTAGAACGAGTCGCATCACATCGTGGAGACGGTATTCCGTACGTACGCACGAGTGATGATATCGTTCCTATGATAGTGTAATTGTATTGGAGTATATATATATTATTTAAGTATCAATATTACTTCATAATAAACATATATAGTTACTCATTACACCATTATACCCATCCTTGTAAGGTGATGGTGGAAAATAGATTACACCACGGCGTGGAGACGGTATTCCGTACGTACGCACGCGCGGTGATTTCATTTTTTCCGTAGGATGGATAGAAGGTGAATTAGGGTTGTTTCATATTTATAATAACATATCAGTATGTAATTAATACTGATTTTATTACTTTATCATGAAACAACTAAAGAAGAAGAAGTTGAAGAAGAAAGAAATTGAAAAGATCGGTAATGGATATTACCTCTTCTTTGGAACGCCTCTTTGAATCCTCCACTTAAGGAACTAAGATTGGTCTTTGGAGAAGACCAGGACCTCTAGGATTATTCTAGGGAAGTGGAGAGGAGAAAATGTCAGGGGTTGGCCGAGCTTGAGTGCTCAAATTGGTGTGAGGAGGAGGGGGAGGAGGTGCCCTTTTATAAGGAAGGAGAGGGGCACCTTAGGAATATCTCAAAATATTATTTTATATTAAAGTCAAAATCGGTTTATAATGGTTCCAAAGGGTCTTATTTCGAAGCTAAAGTGGGTATGGGTCGAAATCCTATCAACCAATAGGATTTAGACAAGTTTAGGGTATTATTTTAACCTTATCAATTAGATTTAACTCTAAGTTAATTAATTTAACTTTTACCGTGTCTTTTTGTTTTCTTTCACTATATGGTTAGTACACTTACTATAACATGCCAAACGAACCCCAAATTGTTTATTATTAATATATATATCCTTATCTAAGTCATTTGGCCGAACCTTAGATTTTTAGGAATAAAATAACAATTAATAATATAATATTTGATTTAAAAACTATTTTGTGTCAATTTTGACACTATTTGATATATGATTTTTGTGAAAGTCATAACAGAATTATATGTTCAAACCAAGTTGATTAAATCAACACTAATATGTCATAGTAACCTATAAAATTAGTTTAATTCATAAAAAGTCTCAAATTACATTTATTTTGGTGTTTATAACATCAATTATGTCAATATTTCATTAACAAGATAATTACTGCATCATCTTTGTGTCAAAAATAAATTAAATTATATGATGTCTAAAAATTACAAATAAAATACCATCATGTAGTAAATCGTTTTATCTTTCTAATGAATATTTACAATCGAATTTATCTTATATATAACCCCATATTAAAAATGATTTACTTATTAAACTTTGATTTTAACTACTTTAACCCTTCTTTAAATAAATTAATAATAAATGTCCTAATCTAATCCACGTGGGCCTAAATGGTCATATTTTATTCCTAAGTTTGTTTCTGGTCGAATTACACTTGTCCAATAGAATTAGGACATGTGTTAGGGTAATATTAATATCATATTTACCCTTAGTTACCCTATTTACTATTAACCGCGGTAAAAAAAAGTAAAAAGTTACTATTCACCAAAAATTATTTTTATCTCATTGAACCACATTTTACTTACTGATATCAACCGTGTGTGTCGGATTTTTGAAATTCCATTCACAGAAGCGGTAAAATTAAGTTTTATGCAAAATTCAGTTTTTAACCTACCACTTAGTGGTTTTACTATTCATCAAAAATTGAAAGTTTTCAGAAAAATACCAAAATTTCACCCTAGGCTAATTTCGATATTCTGAGTCCAAAAATGAAGTCCATTTTGAAAAATAAAATTTATAAAATTTCAAAAAGTGGTTATTACTATTCATAACGGCTAGTTTTAATAGCATATTGTTGTTTAGTGAAACTCGGTATTGCGTACGACGCAAGCTATCGAGGAAGGTCGCGATTGCGTGTAAAGCAAGCCAAGCAAGTGTTGTGTAGAAAAAGATTCCTTTGATGATTTATATAACATAAAAGTCTCGGGTGTTACATTCTACCCCCCTTAAAAAGAATTTCGCCCTCGAAATTCGTCACTTTGTAACAAACAGATGAGGATAATTCTCCCTCATCATATCCTCAAGCTCCCATGTAGATTCTTCAAGTTGGTGGTTCCTCCATAAAACTTTCACCAAGCGAGTCGTCTTGTTTCGTAGGACTTTTTCTCTACGATCCAGAATCTCTATCGGTTGTTCTTCATAAGAAAGATCTTGCTCCAGCGGTACAACTTCTGAGCTGAGTACATGTGAAGGATCTGGTATGTACTTTCTCAGGAGAGATACATGGAACACATCGTGAACTTGAGAGAGATTCGGTGGAAGCGCCAATCGGTAATCTACCTTCCCAACACGATCCAGTATTTCGAAAGGACCGATATATCTAGGGATCAACTTCCCCTTCTTTCCAAATCTCATAACCCTCTTCCAGGGAGATATTCGTAAGAACACTTTATCACCCACTTCAAACTCTAGGTCTTTTCTTCGGTTGTCGGCATAACTTTTCTGTCGACTCTGAGCTGCTCTTATGTGTTGTTGAATAGATCTGACCTTTTCTGCCATTTCATCAACGAGATCAGGTCCTAACAGCTTTCTTTCCCCAACTTCATCCCAGCAAGTTGGAGTCCTGCATTTCTTTCCATAGAGAGCTTCATAAGGAGCCATCTGAATACTGGAGTGAAAGCTATTATTATAAGAAAATTCCACCAAAGGTAGGTGTTGATCCCAACCTCCTTTGAAATCCATAGAGAAAGCTCTCAACATATCTTCTAGGGTTTGAATTGTTCTCTCAGACTGACCGTCTGTCTGGGGATGATAAGCAGTGCTGAAACTCAACTCTGTATCCAGAGTATGCTGAAGACTTCTCCAGAACTTCGAGGTAAATCTCGGATCCCGATCAGATATAATAGAAAGTGGCACTCCATGCAATCTTACCACTTCCTTTACATATATCCTGGCAAGATGATCTAGAAAGAAATCCTCTCTAATAGCAATGAAGTGTGCGGACTTTGTAAGACGATCAACTATGACCCAGATAGCATTATTGCCTTTGGATGTTTTAGGAAGTCCTGTGACAAAGTCCATAGTGATGTTTTCCCATTTCCATTCGGGTATGGGTAATGGTTGTAACATCCCCTTAGACTTCTGTCTCTCAGCTTTAACTTGTTGACAAACCAAGCATCGAGAGACATATTCAGCAACATCTCTTTTCATGCCATCCCACCAGAAGTACTCTTTCAGGTCCCTATACATCTTCGTGCTTCCAGGATGAATAGAGAATGATGAACTATGAGCCTCATCCAGCAGCTCATTCTTTAATTCGGGGATGGGAGGAACGCAAACCCGATTCCTGAACTTTATTATCCCATCACAATCAAGGTTAAATTCAGGAACATTTCTCACCTTCTTTTGTAACTCGACATCTTCTTTATGTGCCTCTTTAATCTTCACATGTATAGATGGTTGAACATTAATTTGAGAAAGATAAGATTTTTCCCCTTCCATTATAATTCAAAGATCCATCCTTTGTAAATCCATAAATATTGGATCTTTTGTGATCCTCATCATGGATAAACTAGCATGGTCTTGTCGACTTAATGCATCTGCCACCTTGTTTGCTTTCCCAGGGTGGTAATGGATTGAGCAGTCATAATCCTTAATCAGCTCCAACCATCTTCTTTGACGCATATTCAACTCCTTTTGTGTGAAAATATACTTTAAACTTTTATGATCAGTATAAATATCACACCTTTCACCATAAAGGTAATGCCTCCAAATCTTTAATGCAAATATTACCGCAGCCAACTCCAAATCATGTGTTGGGTAATTTTGCTCATGGATTTTCAACTGTCGTGAGGCATAAGCTATCACCATATCATTTTGCATAAGAACACACCCCAATCCCTTCTTGGATGCATCAGTGTAGATCACAAACCTTTCTCCACTACAAGGCAGTGTGAGCACAGGTGCACTGGATAACCTTCTTTTCAACTCCTTGAAATTCTCTTCACATTCCTCTGTCCAAACAAACTTAACTCCTTTCCGAGTCAACTTGGTGAGTGGATTAGATAATCGTGAAAAATCTTTTACAAAACGTCGATAATATCCAGCCAAACCAAGAAAACTTCGGATCTCAGTTACTGTTGTTGGTCTCGACCAACTTTCGATAACCTCTGTTTTTGCTGGATCCACAGATATCCCCTCTTTTGAGATTATGTGACCCAAAAATGCAACTTTTTGAAGCCAAAATTCACACTTGGTAAATTTGGCATAAAGATTCTCCTTTCTCAGGGTCTTCAATATAATTCTCAAGTGATCTTCATGCTCTTCCTTGCTCTTTGAATAGACAAGAATATCGTCTATAAAGACTACCACAAATTGATCAAGATAGTCTCTAAAGACTCTATTCATTAGATCCATGAAGATAGCAGGGGCATTAGTAAGACCAAATGGCATCACTATAAATTCATAGTGTCCATACCTTGTACGGAAAGCCGTCTTTGGTATATCCTCCCTTTTGACCCTTAATTGATGATACCCTGAACGAAGATCAATCTTGGAAAAGTATTGAGCTCCGCGTAGTTGGTCAAATAAGTCATCAATGCGTGGGAGAGGATTTTTGTTCTTGATAATGATCTTGTTAAGTTCTCGATAATCAATGCAGAGTCTCATTGATCCATCTTTCTTCTTAACAAATAGAACAGGTGCTCCCCAAGGTGACGCACTAGGGTGTATGAATCCCTTATCAAGATTCTCTTGGAGTTGCTTCTTCAATTCCTGCAACTCAATTGGGGCCATTCTATAAGGTGTCTTTGAAATAGGCAAAGCACCCGGTACGAGTTCTATTGAAAACTCAACTTCACGCTTTGGTGGAAGACCCGGTAATTCATCCGGAAAGACATCATCAAACTCCCGTACAATGGGCATATTCTTAATCGTGAGTTTCTCACCAACTATTTGAGATAAATAACCTTCATTTAGTGGAATCAATACCCATAAGATGGAAGAAATTTCCATTGGAAGGTTATATTCATCCTTGCATTGATAGACGATCGTAGATTGATCTGGAATATGAAATGTGACTTCCCTTCTTTGGCAATTGATATGAGCTCCGTATAAAGAAAGCCAATCCATGCCAAGAATCACATCAAATTCCACTATAGGAAGGATCACAAGATTTGCAGGAAGCACTTTCCCACAAACTTCGATCGGAGAAAAATTATAAACTTTTGATGCGATTGATGTTCCATTAGGCGTTGTCACAGCTAACTCAACATCAAATTGTTGAGGTAATACGGTGATACCCTTAGAAAATTCTTCAGAAATAAAAGAGTGGGTGGATCCAGAATCAAATAAAACATTTGCTACTTTAGAGTGGATGGTAAGTGTACCTTTCACCACTTCGTTATCGTACTCCACATTGCTGATAGAAATTGCATGTGACTTTCCTTTGTCTTTAGCCTTAAGATTTTGTTGACGTCGACCATCATCATCAACCCTTGGATTTGGGCATTGATTAGCATAATGCCCCATCTCCTTGCACTTGAAACATTGAAGTGTAGTAGGTTCATTTTGTGTATCCCTTCCTTTGTTTGCATCATTAGACATCTTCTTCCCATTATCACGGCATTCAAATGCCCGATGACCTTCTTTTCCACATTTAAACATTTACTTGTCCCTTTAAGACAACTCCCTCCATGTTTCTTTCCACACTTTGAGCATAAGGAAAAGCTCATCTTCTTTTCCGTGTGCTCTTTAGATTTTTCTTTGAATTCCATCTTCCTCTTCTTATCAAACCCATGTGACTGATGGGTTACTCTAATCTCCATCTCGACTTTGAGAGCACATCGAACGATTTCCTCGTAGCTATTGAAGTCCCTTATGGCTAACGCCCTTCGAAGACTTGGTTTTAAGCCACTAAAGAATCGATCGATCTTACTCTCAGGTTGGATAATAATACCAGAAGCGTACGTTGCAAGTCTTGTAAAATTTGCTTCATAGGTACCAACAGATTCATCATCCCTTTGCTTCAGTTCAAGAAACTCTTTCTCCATCTTTGTTCGGAGAATACGAGGGAAGTACTTATTGAAAAATAAGTTCTTGAACTCGTCCCATTCCATAGACTCAATTTCATCCCTTTGCCTCGTATTCTTAACAAGATTCCACCATTGATCAGCATCTCCTTCCAAACGATACACTGCTAGGATGACTTTATCATGTTCAGAACATTGAAGAACTGAAAATATCTTTTCAGTAGTACTAATCCATTGTTCAGCAACTAATGGATCAATAGACCCGCTGAAATAAGGTGGACGCTGCCTCATGAAGGATTCGACAGAATGTTTCTCCCTCCTTTGCTCGTTTGGAAATCCTACATGATTCATAGCTTGAGAAAGTTGTGTGAGCATGGCTACAAGATTTTGCATTCCAGCTCCCATATCGTTTGGTTGCTCAGGGGGACAATCATTGCATTTCCCATCGCATTCCGCATTAACACGGTTCCTTCGGGTTCCAGCCATTGACTAAAACCAAGAAGAATAGTGTGAGCAACAGTAATTATAATAGGAAACCACATAATTCAAGAATAAAATTTTCATGCTTATGGTCTTATCCTAGGTTATTCAAGGACATTTCTAAAACACTAAGATTGTGTTCTATGCTTAGACTTATCCTTAGGGTTCTTACTAAGGCTTTCACATCCTAGTTTCCAAAGGTTGACTATACCTTTCCTCTGATACCAACTATAACGACCCACACTTTACGTACATTGTTAATACTTCAAAATTGAAGCACACTTATTACAACATATGACAAAACCACAAAGGACCGTATAGGTATAGTGTCTTTAGAAACTGGGAAACATAAACAACTGGTTCATAAATCTTCTACAGTGTCTCCCATTTATTTCATCATATCTAGGGTCCCTTTTAGCATATTCTACTTAATATCCATCTTCCTGACCTGGGGAAAAGAAAACATAAAAGGGTGAGCTCAAATGCTCAGCAAGGGAAAATAAAGGAAATAAAAATCATATCATATCTTTTTGAAAATCAAAACCTGCAAAAGAGATCATACTATCTTAACATGGAATAAATCATAGAAGTGAAAATGAGATCCCCATAATCATAACATAAAACTTGAAACTTTGCGGCATGCACACATAATCATGGAAAATCATTTCTTGTTAGTCATGACTCATTTCCAAGACTATCTTAGTGGACAAAGTCCCTTTCTGAACCGAGTTCACTCCTCGTTTCAGTCCTGTATCACTGAACCGAAATAACCTTCCGTTCCAGCCATGTCTATATCATGAGATATAAAGTCTTTACCCAATGAATTGGAGGGAGATATAGGTCCCACCCATCTTATAATGAATCCTTTCTTATGTGTTCCACATAATCATAAAACATACATCATCACATAACACAAGTAACAAAAATGGGATTCTTGAAACATCATGACATCATAAATCAATTCATATAAGATAAAGGAATTCATAAAAATAATTCCATCACAACATGATCAAATCAATGTAATAATAGGGATAAAAATATAACCCTTTATTATCTTAGATGGAAAATAATTTTGATAAAACACTTCAACTCCATTCTTGAGGAAAATATCCTTTCTTCTTCAAAAACATTTTTCCTTTCATAACATGTCATACAACATTAAAATAAAATAAGTTTATTAAAAATAAACTTGAAAACTTGTAAAGGAAGCTTCTTTGAAGTAATGTTTTAAAAATCCATTCATGCCGTATAAGTTAAAAAAGCATTCTTCGTACTTTTGTCGGAAAAGTCAAAAAGTACCTCGTACGGAAAAATGACAAAAGATTCCTTTCATATTCTTTACTAAAAACTCACCTAAGGGTAAAATTGGATTTAAACTATTGCAAGTGGATGGAAACAATATTACATATTGAGGGAACATGGATGTGGATGATAAAATACACCCCAGTAAATACTTACGAATAAACAATCTCGGATAAAAATGAGATTGTGATATTTCCCTTACCTTAGGTCCGATTTTCTTTGTTCGTGTCCGAAGCTCCTGTATAATGGTTTAAATAATGTTATTGACTTATTCCAGAATCATACATATTTATATGAGATCATATATGGTCATATTATTAGCTTCTTGTTAGTAATATTTCATTGTTACTTGTTACTCGGGTCTTTATAACTTTTTGTTCTTATGCGTGTTTTGTCGAATAAATTCTTATTCTTATCTTTAGGTTATAGATAATTCATTTCCAGAATGGTATTAGTGTATTATATACCATATTCATTCATTCAATTCATTTATATAATCATTATGAAATTTTGATCATGTAGAACGAGTCGCATCACATCGTGGAGACGGTATTCTGTACGTACGCACGAGTGATGATATCGTTCCTATGATCGTGGAATTGTATTGGAGTATATATATATTATTTAAGTATCAGTATTAGTTCATAATAATCATATATAGTTACTCATTACACCATTATACTCATCCTTGTAAGGTGATGGTGGAAAATAGATTACACCACGGCGTGGAGACGGTATTCCGTACGTACGCACGCGCGGTGATTTCATTTTTCCGTAGGATGGATAGAAGGTGAATTAGTGTTGTTTCATATTTATAATAACATATCAGTATGTAAGTAATACTGATGTTATTACTTTATCATGAAACAACTAAAGAAGAAGAAGTTGAAGAAGAAAGAAATTGAAAAGATCGGTAATGGATATTACCTCTTCTTTGGAACGCCTCTTTGAATCCTCCACTTAAAGAACTAAGATTGGTCTTTGGAGAAGACCAGAACCTCTAGGATTATTCTAGGGAAGTGGTGAGGAGAAAATGGCAGGGGTTGGCCGAGCTTTAGTGCTCAAATTGGTGTGATGAGGAGGGGGAGGATGTGCCCTTTTATAAGGGAGGAGAGGGGCACCTTAGGAATATCTCAAAATATTATTTTATATTAAAGTCAAAATCGGTTTATAATGGTACCAAAGGGTCTTATTTCGAAGCTAAAGTGGGGATGGGTCGAAATACTATCAACCAATAGGATTTAGGCAAGTTTAGGGTATTATTTTAACCTTATCAATTAGATTTAACTCTAAGTTAATTAATTTAACTTTTACCGTGTCTTTTTGTTTTCTTTCACTATATGGTTAATACACTTACTATAACATGCCAAACGAACCCCAAATTGTTTATTATTAATATATATATCCTTATCTAAGTCATTTGGCCGAACCTTAGATTTTTAGGAAAAAAATAACAATTAATAATATAATATTTGATTTAAAAACTATTTTGTGTCAATTTTGACACTATTTGATATATGATATTTGTGAAAGTCATAACAGAATTATATGTTCGAACCAAGTTGATTAAATCAACACTAATATATCATAGTAACCTAGAAAATTATTTTAATTCATAAAAAGTCTCAAATTACATTTATTTTGGTGTTTATAACATCAATTATGTCAATATTTCATTAACAAGATAATTACTGCATCATCTTTGTGTCATAAATAAATTAAATTATTTGATGTCTAAAAATTACAAATAAAATACCATCATGTAGTAAATCTTTTTATCTTTCTAATGAATATTTAAAATCGAATTTATCTTATATATAACCCCATATTAAAAATGATTTACTTATTAATCTTTGATTTTAACTACTTTAACCCTTCTTTAAATGAATTAATAATAAATGTCCTAATCTAATCCAAGTGGGCCTAAATGGTCATATTTTATTCCTAAGTTTGTTTTTGGTCGAATTACACTTGTCCAATAGAATTAGGACATGTTTTAGGGTAATATTAATATCATATTTACCCTTAGTTACCCTATTTACTATTAACCGCGGTAAAAAAAAGTAAAAAGTTACTATTCACCAAAAATTATTTTTATCTCATTGAACCACGTTTTACTTACTGATATCAACCGTGTCTGTCAGATTTTCGAAATTCCATTCACAGAAGCGGTAAAATTAAGTTTTATGCAAAATTCAGTTTTTAACCTACCACTTAGTGGTTTTACTATTCATCAAAAATTGAAAGTTTTCAGAAAAATACCAAAATTTCACCCTAGGCTAATTTCGATATTCTGAGTCCAAAAATGAAGTCCATTTTGAAAAACAAATTTATAAAATTTTAGAAAGTGGTTATTACTATTCATAACGGCTAGTTTTAATAGCATATTGTTGTTTAGTGAAACTCGGTATTGCGTACGACGCAAGCTATCGAGGAAGGTCGCGATTGCGTGTAAAGCAAGCCAAGCAAGTGTTGTGTAGAAAAAGATTCCTTTGATGATTTATATAACATAAAAGTCTCAGGTGTTACAACATAAAAAGAATAATATTTTAATAAGTTAGGACATTGGCTTTATAAAATAATTTTATATACTCCCCTTTCACAAAAAATGGTAGAAACCGTGGGTTGGTTTGTGGTTTGGAATATTTAATTATATCGATTCCAAAACCTAATGTTTTAAATATTAAAGAACTCCCCTCACTTTTCCAATATATAACAACCCATGCTCCCACTTATCATCACCGAAAAAACATGGAGCAAATCTTCAGTCTGACATACCCTCTCTATAATCCTTACAAGGATCCCCAATCTCTCATGAATCCGCTTCTCAAGATCTTTAAGTCACAAACATCCATGTAAAGGATCCTCACATTCCTTCCTTCTTTATTTATGTCCTAGTGTCCTTATATTGTTATTCCCTTTTATTTTCAATTAACAATATTTGGGGTATGATTTCTCACCTCCCATCTACTTCCCTCATTATGTTTGAATGATTATATACCCCTTTCTTTCTCATTAATTTCTTCTAATGTATACTTGTTACAATTCTATAATTTCATAAGGGATTTCTCTCACCTTCTTTACATTCCAAAACGTCAAGTATATTATTCATCTAAATTCCATTACATTTGATGGTATATTATGTTCCATGAACCTCTTACTTTCTATTACATGTATAAATTATGAGTGACCCATTTCTCTCACATAATGTGAATTTATAATTTCTATTTGACATCGTTATGCTGTCGAAGATACAAACAAATTTCACATGCAAAAATCATCATTTAGGGAATATCATACCAAATTATCTATCAAGTGTATACACCGTTATGAACATGTACTTTTTCATTGAAGACTTAAATTTATGTATTCCATGCCTCTAATACATGGAATTAATTATGACATTTAATGAATCTATGTTGTATGATCTATGTGGAACACTTATGCATGAAATGAAATGATTTAAAATGGTGGGCATTGATAGCGCTCCAATGAATTGGGTAATGATTGGTATCATGATAAGTCATGTGCAATATGGGATTACATGTTCTAATTCAATTTCAATGAGGGTTTACTCGTGCACCATGTTAAATGATCATTTTCTCATCCAAATATCATGTTAAATGATGATTCCACATATATGTGTTATGATAATCATGTTATTTCATACCTATATGTTCATGTTTCAGTTATGCTCAGTTTATATGCCTATGGACTAACATTTATTGTAATCTTCTTGTGATTAATTTTTTTACTCCCTTATAGGGATTTATATCCCACCCCATCTTTATAATGTCCTCGAATTATCCCATACACTGCTATGTACAAAAAAATGTTGTGGTCATGTAAAAGAAATTTTCAGTAAAGATGTTGTATTTTATGTCTTAATTTGTCGTGAAATGTTACTAATTTCACAAGTCACTAAACCTATATAACATCATAGATGTCTTAAGTGAATTTTTATGTAATAAAACATGATGATGTTTTTAATAAATAGTAATGTTGTTATAGTTGGTATCAAAGGATATGATTAGTTGTTTTTGTGATTTGGATTAGAAAAACAATGTGAAAGAATTAGGTATAAGACTAAATATAACAAATAAATCCGAATATTTTGGTGAGTTTAGATTAAGTATTTTTTCAAAAAGAATATATCTTTATTAGGATACGAACATGTAGTGGTGGCACTATCAAATATATATCAAGGGGTAAAACCCGAAAACACCACTTTGAGCTAGTCCCAATGGAAACTGGTGCATGACAACGGGCCTTGCTGCACTCTTGGATCGACAATACCCGTGGATATTCATTGGTAAATTCATATGCTTAGTATGAACCATTTTAAAGGGAACAAAAAACATTCCCCTAAGAATATATGATGGGACGTAGATCATATATATCATAGATTGAAGACTTTCAATTCATAACATAATGAAATAAATGTAACTTATTAGTTATCTCTTTTTGCTATTATATTCACCTTTATGTGTCACCTAGAACATTTATTTTTATTCCATATAGTGGCTAGTAATATGAGGAATCGGGCTAAAAACTGATTTCATGATCAATGTGATGACTATTCTAATGGTATGCCCAATCTGATGGGAGTGGGAATCAAAAATATTGTCACAATGCATTGTCAGTTAACTAATTTTTGAATAGAAAAATGGGTCTAGATGATCGACCGGCCCCACTATGAATGAACATGTTTCAATTAAGAGCATCATTAGACAAAGGACTCCTACTTTCAATGGATCGTATGATCACTCAATCATCAAAAAATGGATCAACTCCACTAAGATGATCTTCTCCATCGATCAATGTTCCAAACAAGAGAATGTTTTTCTGATTTCTTATCTTATGGAGGGTGAAGTTGATCAATGGTGGAAATTGATAAAAAATATGAAGCCTGAGTAAGAGATCGAGGCATTGGAATGGAAGTATTTATGAAAAAAAAATTGGTATATATTTTCCTCATACCCTCCAATATAATATGGAAAGGGACATCCTTTTCCTTAAGAAAAAAGTCGACAAATCCATCAGAGCATATGAAGAAAACATCAAAAGGATTTCAAAATATGTTGTTGGCTTTGTCGTTAGGACCAAATTCATGGTTGACTACTTCTTTGGAGGGCTAAAACCTAGCCTATAGAAATACATACTGATTCACGACATCGATAGCTATGAGGAAATTGTCATATGTTCACACAAAGTCAAAATGAAGATTGTTGAATCTCAAGGGTATCATGGAGATAAAATGTGAAAATTAGACTTTAATTGTAAATACCCTTATTTTCTATGCGATTTTTTTAATTGTATGGAATTATTATGAGTCTGAAAAAATTGGTGGTGCCTGATTTCGGGGCTCGGAGTTCCCGTATTGAATTTCAGAACTTTTTTTCGGCTACGTTCAGAAAATGCGTAAGCGGTGTTTTTAGTCTATTGATCCATTTCTCGGATTAGAAATATGAGGGAACCATTGAATATACTACATAAAGATTCTCTTATGAGAGGATTTAAATTGACTGGAGTAGGTCTAGAGAAAAAATTTTTCTTAGATATTTTTTTAAAGAAATGAAATAAAGTAATTTTAATATTTTATTTCATATCCTCCAATGGACAAGCAATGGGGTGGGGCCAGTGATGTGTCAAAACCATAAATTCTATGACCTTCCAAACCTATGTAACAACATCATTAGATAATTAAGAAGCTTCCTAATTGATGAGCCTCATTAAACTCCAACGTAGTTTCATACCCTCCCCCTCTCCTATATATATAGAGTTTGGGGGGAGGTACCGACACATATTTTCCAAGAAATGAATTGCTGAAGGAGAACTATGACATTGGACCAATAGAGGACAAAGAAAAATCCAACGGGAGGTGACAAATGTCACCTAACCACGAACCAGAGGACGATATATGATCGGTGTTGTTGGAAGTCTGTTGTAGGAATGAATAACCCTGACCTACCTTCAAGAATGGGTGTTTCTCCGATGAATCAAGGTAGAGGGTTTATTTATTTTTTTAATAATTCCCTCTTCTACATTATTGTATAATATGATGAATTCTAAAAAACTGAGTAATGGTTTGGTCCGAAATCTATTCGTTTTTACATGAGGTTGTCGTAGGGTTTTTGAGTATTGTTTAACTCAATTGATTATTAAACTCTTAACTCCCCTCATGTTTGCGAGCTAATGTAGAGGGCACTGGCCTAACAAACCTGGCCTGAATCCTCTACTACTTTGAAATTTTTTCACCTCAATGGAACACTGAGGGCGTTGCAATATCATCCTGTTGTGTTAGGGATAGTGTGTTGATGCATCCCACAAGAGGAGGCAGTGTCATAAATTCACGGCGGTCATCGGAGTGGCCGACATCGGCTAGCTGTGGAGGAGGCGTGGTGCGACGTCACGCGGTACAGATGAACAAAAGATGTCACGGCTTGTCAGCTATGGCGACTGGAGGAAGTAGGCCGACACACCGACCGACCGCGGGTGATGGTGCGGTGTGACGTCGTGCGCTGCTGGAGAGGTCATCTGGCACACTGGCCGGCCACGACAGAACCGGCAAAGATGAAGTGGGGGTCCTCTATGGCGCATCCACGCCGCTTCAAGGCCATGCCTTATGACAAATATTGTAGGAGAAAGGGTCCATCAATTATACCAATGGCTGATGGATGGGGCGTGCGCCAGCAGCACGCCCAACGTCAAAGCAGCCGCTCATTTTCCATAGCACGCCTGGCTGCAAAGCCGTAGCCCGTCGGGCACAGCATGGAGGACCTACGGTGCCACGTGGTGCCGCATTGGTTCAACCCCCATGGGGTGACCCGCTAAGGTGTATTCACACCACATCATCCCTTCTTGGATGCATTGTGTTTGGGTATCCCTAGCGGCACGTGCAGCCTAGCAGGTGGCACCACCGGGTAAGCCCAATGGACCGACCCGCCACTCAGCAAGCCGACCCGTGACCCAGAGGCCTGAAACGCATCTCAGCTGAGTTGGGCTGGGCACAGTAGGTTGGGTGGACCTAATTCAGGTTGTACTTGGGTTGGGTCGGGTCAACCCAGGTCAATCTAGGTCGAGCCGGTCCGACCGAGGCAGACCAAACCCAGACCTCGTACCGACTAGTTACACAAAACCGGCCCTTACTCCATAACTGAACGTCCATTTGACAAACCCTCTATGGAATTGGTATCTTTGGATCAATATGGTCCTTTTGAAATTATCTATAAGTGTTTTGGAGAATCTTGTATTACGACCAGGTTGGATCTCACCTGAATCCTACCGGGCCCTCGGTACTGAAATGCCTATAACGCACAGACCGGGCGTCCGATTGACGTGATGTGTATTTCATTATAACCCTTATAAAATGGATAATCATTGGGTTACTTTACTATGAGACTTAATGTTGGTTGAAATAGGACCGGCGTCTTGTAGTGTGGTTCTCCCAAGCGCGCTACGTACGGAAGCCTGCGACTGGATGAGACTTGACGACTGCTGACTTTTTTGACTCAGAGTGACTCCAGAGACCTAGTGGGGAGCACCTCTGTGTGACAAGGCAGACCCAAGGTGTAGAATTCCTATAGTTGATGTAGAAGACTCATGGTACTCTATAGGAGGAGCACCTCAATAGGCCACAAGGGGGAGCACCTCTATGAGATACAGCAGACCCACAGTGGGAAGTGCCTTTGCGTGACGCATCAGACCCATGATACATAATATGAGGAGTAACTCAGCAGTCCAATGTTAGTGGGAATCACCTATATGTGATGTGGTAAGACCACTATACTCGTTAGAGGAGGATTTCTATAATAGCAGTGGTGTTTGACGTTGTTACTGGGAATGATACTTGTTAATACCCCTAGAGAATATTGTGGTTGGCTATAATAATTCATAGTGATCCTGTGTGGTTCAACATCATAATCTTATTTCTCCGAGTTATATACCTTTTTTGAGATGAGACTTTAATTGAGTTGTTTCTATTACTTTGTTCTTGGTGATTGATTTCATGCTATGTGGTTTTCCATGTGGAATCTTGAGAGACCTTTGGGGGTCTCGGTGTCCCTACTGAGTATTGTTATACTCACCCCTACACGGGCTACGCCTGGACATTTTTGTGTCTTGTGAAGATGATGAGATGCTGGGATAAGGTTCGTGGGAGTTAGGACTGGGTGGTATGCGGAGGAGATAGGCAGACGTGGAGTGCTGAGGAAGAGATATGTACCTACCATTAAGGTAGGATCCTCAGAGGACGACTCTGTAGCTATTTTTTCTTTATCAGTTTTATTGTTCCTTTCACTTTTATTTTTAATTTTCAATTATATTCTTAATATCAATTGGGCTTGTATTATAGCCCCTTTTACATTCAACACTTCTTTTACTACAACAGTTTACTTCACAGTTGCATCTTGTTGTGTTCTCAGACAGTGTGTTTGTATAGGATTAAGGGTAATGACTTTATTTTTTTGGGAATACTCATTTCAGTGCTAGTCACCAGCCCTAGACCTATGCAAGGAGATCATGGAGTAGTCATGGCCCGATCCCTGGGGGATGGGTCATAACATAGTGGTATCAGAGTAGTTTGGTTATACCAGAGAATTAGCATATGAAATTTTCTGTGAATAAATAGTGTTATGTGTAATGAGTGCGGTTTTCAGTTCAGGGAGTCCAGTGTTGGTGCACCGGTCAACATATCTATACACAGGTACCCTGAATTCCGATTTCCGACTCTGCACATGAAAACACTAATTGTGTGTGTTTGGAAAAGTTTTCGTTTTGATCTCTTGAGTAATCTCACCCGATATTACTTATTGATCGTGGCCCACCTGTTTTCTTTTAGGATGGTGCCACATAAATACCTATCCAAGACTCCTGATATAGTACTCAATAACGGCCCACCAAGTGATGAGGTCTTGGTGTAGGGACCTCTTACTGTGTTAGCACCTTCGGGTGGTGTACCAGCAGCACCACTACTAGTTGGGCAGTTGATGCCACTATTCCCACCAATAGAGGATTCATGCCGACTAAGCGTGTTCCAAAAGTTCCAATGATAGGGGGATCCTAGGATCTAAGGTGAGATGGATCCGTAGGCGGCTATTGACTGGATAGAGGCTGTGGCCAGAGTTTTTCACATAGTTGGGACACCAGCTGATGTTATGGTGATCCAA
This sequence comes from Viscum album, assembly GCA_963277665.1. Lineage (NCBI taxonomy): Eukaryota > Viridiplantae > Streptophyta > Magnoliopsida > Santalales > Viscaceae > Viscum > Viscum album. The sequence continues at coordinate 962,713,318 of OY728163.1, read as the reverse complement.
GCAGCCAGCCTTTTTCAGGGAGAAGTAGGGAGATGGTGGAGCTTTATGCTCTAGATACAGGATGAGGCAACCCTCATCTAGGCAAACTTCAAGTTCCTTTTCCTGGTAGAGTTCATCCCAGTGACCTTACACTCTATGCGTATTCAAGAGTTGTTGCACTTATAGGAGGGTAGCATGACAGTGGCCCAGTAACCAATGAGGTTCACATATCTATCCCACTACTCCAACGACATGTTATGAGACTCATTATTCAGGGCACAATCCTTTGAGCAGGGTGTTCAAAAGGATATCAGAGCATCGATAGTGTCTCTCATTCTACCGACTCTGGATAGGGTTCTAGAGAAGATGCTATTGGTGAAGAGATTCCCAGTTGAGCAAGCACTGATAGTGAGTCCAACCACCGAGAAACACATGGCAGAGCCATATATGTATGGTTTTAAGAAGAAGACACATAGGTCCAAGAAAAATAGACCTTCCGGTGGATGGACCTGGGACGAAGGTTCTGAGGTGTGGATCTCATGAGGCGAAGGAGGTCAGGAAAGGGACAAGCAGAGCTACACATGTGGCGGGTTGGGTCACATGGCTCGCGATTGCCCGACCTGTTGTACGAATAAATAGAAAATGGTCTAGGGACCAACCAGGCAGGGGTAGAGGATTGAGCGAGAAGGTCCACAAGAAGTAGGTGGATGTGGCAGAGGAGTTGGACATGCAGCAGGCGATGGGTGGCATTTTGAGGTTCTACCGCCACCCCCACCTAGTGGTCCACCATGACCACAGGGAGCAGGAGAACATGTATGAGCTCATCTCAAGGTAGTTGAGGCCTACGACCACAGCACTCTGGAGATGATTGATTAGAGGTACGATATGTTTCTACTCCAGCATAGCAGTGATACTTATAAACATGTGTTTCAGTCCATCTTTTATATTAATGGCCCTCGTTGGGAGCTCAGAGTTCTGGTGGAGTCATCAGATCGATCATTACGGATAGAGACATCTATGAGAGTGGATTCGATGATTACACATTGGTGTTAGTAGTGTCTGCTTACTCTAGGAGGTGATATATTCAGTTGGGATCTTCTAGTAGCAGCGTCGAGGCCTTTCGATGTCATCTTGGGTATGGACTAGTTATCTACAGTCCATGCTCAGATTGACATTATTAGGCACAATGTGCATTGTTTCTGCATTAATGTGACAAGGTTTTCCTCCACCAGAGAGAAGTGGGCCTTGCAGCACATTATGGACTTACCCAGAGAAGGGTGAAGCCACTTACTCATCAGTTGGCTAGCCTTACCCTCAGAGTAGTTGATTTGGAGAGTCCAAGAAATCCTATAGTGGTGGACCAGTTTATCGACATATTTCTTGATAAGGTTCTGGGAATACCTCTATGCAGATATATTGACTATTAAATTGACCTAAAAACCAGAAAAACCTTGATATCTACCCCAACATATCAGATTTCTCCCACAGTGCTTCTTGAGTTATAGGTACAGTTGGAGAATTTTTGAAAAATGGTTTCGTAATACCCTGTGATTCTCCATGGGAAGCCCCAATTTTGTTCGTTATGAAGGAATAAGGGATTTGGAGACTCTGTGGGGAATATCAGCACCCTTACCAGGTGACCGTAAAAAACATGTATCCACTTCTGAGGATTGATGATCTTTTCGATTGGTTGAAGGGAGATCATTGGTTTTCGAAGACAGAACTCAGATCAGGCTATCATCAGCTCAGGATACGAGATGAGGATGTGCAAAAAATGACCTTTAGATGTTTGAATGGCCATTATGAGTTCTTGGATATGCCTTTTTGTGTGGACAATGCCCCAATAGTGTTCATGGGACTCATGAACAAGATATTTTATCAATACATTGATCACGTTTTGATTGTGTTCATCAATGACATCTTGATTTATTCAATGATGGAGGAGGAGCATGCCAGTCATCTTTAGATATTTCTTGATACACTCTGAGAGCACCAACATTATGGTAGGCTATTGAAGAGCCAATTTTGGATATGAGAGGTCCACTTTCTGGGACATGTTATCTTATAAGCTGGAGTTGTTGTGGATCCATCAAAGATATTGGTTGTTCTTTCTTGGGAGCCACTGAGGAGTGCGACTGAGGTACAGAGTTTCTTGAGGATGGCTAGTTTCTATTGTAGATTCATGCTTGAATTTTCAAGAGTTACGACACCCTTGTCAGTATTGATGAAGAAGGGGCAGCCCTTCGTTTGGATAGAGAGATTCCAGTAGAGTTTTCATGAGTTGAGGCAGAGACTAACAAGTGCCCTCATCTTGAGGATACCAAAATATAGAGTGGGTATGTATTCTACATCAAAGCATAGGGGAATAGACTTGGGTGAGTCCTTATATAGGAGAAATCATTGATCACCTATGGCTCATGACAATAGAGACAACATAAGAATAACTATGCTACCCATGACCTGGTGTTAGCAGTAGTGGTATTCTCCTAGAAGATGTGGCGACAATACTTGATGGGAGAACATTTTACAGTCCACTTTGATCACTATAGTCTCAGTAATATCATCTCTTATAAGGACATGAAGGCGAGACAATGTTGATGGATAGAGTTTTTACAAGAGTATGAATTCGAGATATTCTATCTTCATGGGAAGGAGAATGTGGTAGCAGATGCACTCAGTAGGAGGTCTGGTATGTAGTTGCGGAGTGAGGAGACATAGGAGCAAGCCACATTGTAGATATCCTTTGTCGATAGGGATTGAGTAGCATACTTCTTTTCTATGACAGGCACTCACCCAATCCTTCAACAAGTCAAAGCATTTCATCTTGGGGACAATGACTTTGAGTCTTGATGTGCTATGATATTCTTAGGGAAAGCACCTGATGAGTTTTATGAAGGTGGAGATCACATTATATTCTTCAGAGGATGTACCATGGTAATTTTGGCGCTACGGGAGGAGGCGTTGAAGGATTTCCATACGTCCCATCTGGTGATACATTCTGGTGTTGCGAAGATGTACCATGATCTCTGGTGTCTGCACCAGTGGATAAGGATGAAGAAGATAGTGGCCGAGTTTGTTTCATGATGCCACACTTGTCCGAAAGTGAAGGACGAGCATCATGTTCCAGTAGACTTAGCTCATCAACTAGAGGTTCCGGAGTGGGAGTGGGATGGATTCTCCATGGAATTTGCTACAAGGCTTCCACATATGTCTAGGGGACATTTTTTCATTTGGGTGATCATTGATCAGCTCACCAAGTCGGACCACATCCTACCCAACTGAGATCAGGGATTAGTAGACGACCTTGGATTCCTCTACGTACAAGATATTGTGAGACATCATGGTGTACCATCGATGGTCATCCATGACCATGACACACGATTCACATCCCAGTTGTGGAAGGGATTGTAGGAGGCATTCAGGGCTCGCCTATGTTTCATCACTTCCTTTCATCCTCAGACAGATGTTCAGACAGTGCAGACCACATAGTCACTGGAGGACATTCTATATGCATTCATACTATATTTTGGCTATAGTTTGGAGGATCAAATTCACATGGTGGAGTTCGCCTGCAACAATATTTATCACTCCACCATCGGTATAGAACATTTTGAGGGCTTATAAGGTTGACCCTTCAGATCACCTCTATGCTGGACAGACCCATTGGAGTTAGCACTTATGGGTCAAGAGTTGGTATGGGCTACCACTGAGAAGGAGCAGACCATCCATGTGCAGATGAAGATTTCACAGATTAGACATAAGTTCTATGCTGATTGGAGATGAATACCTCTATAGTTCGAGGAGGGAGACCAATTTATCTGGTGAGTCGCTCCTTGTCAGGGACTATGTAGATTTGGCCGAGGCAGAAAGTTGTCACCGAGGTTTATCGGTCCTTTTTTGATACTTCAATGGATAGATGATGTGGCATACCACTTGTAACATCCATCGCAATTACAGAATTCGCACGATGTCTTCTATGTATCCTAGCTAAGGAGATACGTCCACGACAAATCCCATTACATCAACCATGGAGAGATGGAGTTAGATGATGGGGAGACATTTACGGAGGTTCCAATAGTGATTGTGGATCGATAAGAGTGGGTCCTTCGTGGTAGGTCAATACATATTGTGCGCATTCAGTGGAAGTATGGGAACCTCCCGGAGAGAACTTGGGAGTGGGAGGCTCATATTCATTCTCGGTACCCCCATTTTTTTAATAGTCTTTGTTTTGGATTTTGGGGATGAAAATCCCTAAGGTGGGGAGAATGTAAAGACCCATATTATCTAGGAAATGTTTTTTATTATATGAAATAATTATGAGTCTGGAAAAATTATCGGTGCTTGGTTCTGAGGCCCAGAGAGCTCGAAATTAATTTCTAAACATTTTTCGGGTACGTTCAGTAGGCGCATGAGCAACATTTTCTATCATTTGAACCGTCCCTCGGATTAAAAATCTGAGGGTACTATTGAATCTGCAGTATTGGGATTCACTTACGGGAGGACTTACATTTATTATAGTATCTTCAAGGAAAAAGTAACGTTTTTGAAACTTTTTAAAATAAATGAAATAAAATAAATTTACTATTTTATTCCATGTCCTCCAACGGACATGCAAAGGACTGGGGATAGCATCGTGTCAAGCCAATAAATGGATTGACCTTCCAACCCTACGTAACGACATCTTTGGGGAATTAGGATGCTTCTAAATTGATGAGCCCCATTGAACTCTAACATTGTTACATACCCTCCCCCTCTCATATATATATGGAGCATGGGGGGAAGGTACCATCACAACATAACCAAGAAACGATGTGTTGGGGGAGAACCACAATGATGGACCCTTAGAGGATGGATCCAAACCCAGTGGGAGGTGACGGACGACACCAAACCCTGAATCGGAAGACGATGTACTAGCCGCAGCGTTGGAAGCCTATTGCGGGAACGAAGAACACTGATCCACCTTCAAGCACATGCATTTATCCGATGATTCGAGGTAGGGGGTTTATTATTATTTCTGAATGATTTACTCTTCCCCATTCTTGAATAATATGAAGAATATTGATCATCCAACAAATGGGTTGATTCACGATCCATTCATTTTTGTGGGGTAACGTTGAGGGGTTTTTTATTATTGTTTAATTCAATTGATTATTAAACCCTTAACCCACTCATGTTCGCAAGCAAATGCAGAGGGAGTGGGCCTAATAAAGCCGGCCCGCACCCTCTGCTTCTTTTATAATTTTCACCTACAAATAATACTAACAGCACAACAATACTGATCAGCTACACTAGGGATAGTTTGTCAACGAATGTGGAAAGAGGATGCCGCAACATAAAGCTATGATAGTCATCAGAGCGGTTGAATCAGCCTACCACAGAGGGGGCACAACGCGCTGCCATGCGCCGCAGTTGAAGAAAAGAGGCTGAAACTCATTATCCGTGATGACTAGAGGAAGGCGGTCGGCACACCGAGTGGTCGTGGGTGACAGTGCAGCTCACCGTCGCACGCCGTTGGAGAAGTCGCCTGACACGCTGGCCAGTCGCGGCATAACCAGCTGAGAAAAGGGGGGGGGGAGCCCCGGTGGCACACCCATGCGGCATCATGTCCGTGGACTACAATGGTCACTGTAGCAGTAGGGGGACACTAGTTGGATCAACGGTCGGTGGATGGGGCGCGCGCCAGCCGGGCGCCCATCCCTTGCGGCCTGGATGACCCACGATGCCATGTGGCGCAAAATTGGGTCAACCACTGTAGGTTGACCCACTGACATGGCTCCTTGACACATCATCCCTTCCTAGATGTGCCACATCCAGGTATCCTTGGCAGCTTGCCCCACCAGGCAGGTGGCACCGCCGTTTTGTAACACCCCGAGCATCCACGATATGCTTCTCATTCATTAATATAGTAGCGTGTGTTGTACGCAACTTCGAATTCTAAAACACCGCGACTAATCAAAGTAGCCATTATGAATAGTAATAACCACTTTTTAAAATTATAGAAATTTTATATTTCAAAATGGACTTCATTTTTAGATTCGGAATATCGAAATTAGGCTATGTTTAATTTTGGGTATTTTTCTGAGAACTTCTAATTTTTTATGAATAGTGAAAAATACTTTAAAACAACTTTTTTAATCAAAATAATTTATAGTGATAAATTATACTATTTAGTGGTTTTAAAGCATAATTAGAATATATTTTTACCATTTTATCCAATGGTGGTCATTAGAATTAATTTAACATTGAAATTGGACATAAACAATTGCCAATCTTCTGATATAAATTGTTTCTTAAAAACACGCTATCTGTCGTGACAGCGGGAATTAATTATAAAATTAATTAATGAAACTTGTATGTTTTGAATTTTGTAAAATAGTCAAAATTTTTGAATTCGGAATATCAATTATAGCTTAGGGTGAAATTTAGGCATTGTTCTGAAAAACTTCAAATTTTGATGAATAGTGAAACCACTAAGTGGTAGTTAAATAACTGATTTTTCATTTAAATGAAATATTACCACTTCTGTGTTTTGATTTTCAAAAATCCGACATACATTGTTGTCATTAAGAAGTAAAACTTTGTCCAATGAGATTAAAATAATTTTTGGTGAATAGTAACTTTTTAGTTCTTAATCGCGATTAGAGGTAATTAGTGTAGTTTAAGGTAAAAATAATGTTTTAATAATATGAGATGAGCTTGACACATGTCTTACCCTCATTGGATGTGCCATTTCCGACCATGAAAATCAATGGGTCAACTTGGGGACCCCATGGAGCCACTTTAGTTGGAAAATGACATAAATACCTTTTATTGAATGTTAAAGTAAAGAAATGACACAAACATGAAATGTTTTACTAAAACAATTTTTACATGGGGTAATACAAGTCATATTTTTGACTATAAATAGTCATTGGAAATCTAAAAATATTTCCTACATCATAGTATTTTTTTTAATAATTTTTGGACATTAAATAAATTAAATTATTTATGACACCATGATGATGCAGCAATTACCTCATTAATTAACGATTCAAATAAAATGAAAAGATAATGTAAAATCCAAGGCATAAACTTGTCAAAAACCTATTTGATGGGTATATTTAGAACCCTTATCACCTTATCTTCTAATTATATAAGTGTGGGACCTTTGGAATCCGAAAAGCATTGTATAATAATGTAACATTTCCTTACTTTCCAAGAGTGCCCCTCCTCTCCTCTTATAAAAGTCCCCCACCTCTACCACCTAATTCACACTTTCAAGCCATTTGGCTTGGCCAAACTCTGCCCAAATACTCTCCCAACTTTCCCCCCTTACTCCTAGAAGCCTCACTTTGGGAAGAACACTTCCCAAGGAAGCCTTTGACTCAAATCAAAAAGAGTTACCTGATTTTGAGGTAATGTCTTCTCTAATGTTATTTTGTTTTATTTTGCTTCTTCAACCCCATAAACTCTTTTTATTCATTTCTTTTGTAACAACACCAGTATACTAAATATACTAGGATGTTTTTATAAGAAGGATTCGAGCTACACTTACTCACACCTACATCTAATGGTTAAAGAACATACGGTTTCTCTGGATGTTGAATTTCTGCCTCACGAAACGATGATTGTTCCACACTCATATGACACCTTAAAAGGTGGCCATTAAGATGACCCAATATTTATATATGATATATAATATGTTTATGTTTTACTTATGCTTCTGTATTTTTCATTTATGGCATACATTTATGGTTTTCATTATGGGTAAGCGTGATATTTTCATTTTAGGAGGTGCGGACTACCGCCCCCTCAAAGTGATTTGAATCGTTAATACCATATGTGGGATGTATAAAGGATGGAGTAAATGGTATTATACACTATATTATACTGGAATTATATTATACCTTTATATAATTATGATTTCATTCCATTAAATACTAAATAGAAAGTAGCGTTCATGCGTACGTACGGCTTACCGTCTCCATGAACGGTGCATTTCATTTCTTATCTCTAAATGTTACGTAATATTATAAATGAATGTATATACTGGATATATATGATATATATGACATATAAATCATGAATATAATTCTGGAGATAATGGATATTCTACCACATAAACAACTTGTAATTATAAGAAGTTTATTGTTGACTCAAGTACCAATGATTGACAAAACGACCGTTATTAACTTAAATAATTACATAATGTTCATATCATTGTAATAAGTGATATAAAAAGGATAATGAAATTGAAAATCATTCTTAATAAGGTATATATTAACTCTAGTTTATTATTCAGGAGGTTAAAGAACGGTTGAGTCAAGTCAGACACGAGGTAAGGGAATTTCTTAACCCAACTTCCATTCTTTGGGTTAATCTCCTACTTTCAAATTATGTCATGATATTATTATGTCATATTTTGTATGTTTTATGATCTTTATGTGTACCTATACTGAATACACATAATAGATCTATTTTATTTTAAAAATGATCTTTTTAAGGACTTCGTCTCAATCTCCTTTCATTGAGGCATATTTGGTTTTATACACAATTTTCTTTTATACGGTGTATAAACCCCTTTGAATTTTACGTTTATTCAAAAGGAATCTTTTTTATACGAAGAATTTTACTAACCGAAAAGAGGGAATGTTTTTCTTTCCGTACATATGCAGCGACAATGACTTCTCCGCCGCCGTGACTATTATTTGAGTTTCGGCTTCCTCTACATGCCATAACTTTTTTTTATGAAAAATAAATACAATGTTTTAACTTTCTTTTATTTTGGTATTGAAAATGGTTTTGAAAGCGTTTTTATTATATCAATTTTCTGTATTGAAATCCTGTGATTGAAATGTGGAAATGTTATGTTTCCTTTATGCATGTTTTATGTGATACTATTATGTTATGGTTTATGATATGTTTAAACCCATTCATATGAGGAATGCATTGGACTTAGTAAGTGACGGGTGGAGCCCGCTATAGCTCCTCGATGCATCGGTAGGTCTAATGAGACAACTAGACGTGGAATTGGCCGAGGCCCTTTCCCAATTTGATTTGTTATTTTGGCCGAGGCCTTAATAATTTTAGACGCCTTGGCCGAGGCCTTGAAAAAATGTTTCAGAATGTCTGGCATTATGCATTCCATCATTATGAAAGTGGTTATTGATATTGCATGTGATTATTTGACCAGTAGAATATCCATGTGAATAAGTAAATGGAATTATCTCATTTTACTTTTTCCATATTATGTTGAATTTCATGTTTAAAAGGCTTTTGTTTTAGTTATACATTGCCTTAAATGTTGATGTTTATTTATGAAAGCTTCCACAATATTGTTATCCTTACTGAGCATCTGAGCTCACCCCTTTCAATGTTTTAATATTTTCCAGGATGTGAAGAAGTATTTTATGAATGACCTGCAGGGATAGTCAGAAGAGGATATGAGTGTGGGCTATGAAGACTTTGTTATTAGTTTTTCACTTTATGATGTAATGTAACATTTATGAATGTATCTAGTGTTTCCAAGGCTACTAAACTAATCAGTCTTTCGAGACATGATCTTTTGTGATCATGCCAATGTTACGAAGTAACGCACCGACTCTGGGTAGCTGGGGTCGGGGCGTTACAGTTGGTATCAGAGGCAGTTTAGTACTAACCTTGGAAGCTAGATTTAGATAAACTCTAATTAGAGAACATATCCCGAAGATAGACTTTGAAGATTAGTATAGAAGAACTTCCTAGAATTTTGGTATTGTAGAGATGTTGTGAGTTTTCCAAGCAATACATCCCTGTCTGGATACGAGCAGGTAGAGGTGGCTCTGGCACAGATGTACCTAGGGGTAAAACCCAAAAACACCGCTTTGAGCTAGACTCGAACGGGAAATGGTGCACGACAATGGGCCTTGCTACACTCTTGGTTACGACACTCCCGGTGGATATGCTTAGGATAATTCTCGTTTTCTTTATAAAACAATATAAAGGGTTATGAGTATATACTTCCTCAAAGAAAACATTTTTATGATTATGGATTATGTCCATAAATAGTTCAATTTATGTTAAGTATTTTACAAGTATGGAATTATGTATTTTGATTCATAAACTAATCTAGTTTATGCCATTGTTTAGAAATGGCGCCTAGTGGAAGGAATGGAAACTATATCAATGCACGCACTCCATGTAGGTATTTCCCTCCTTCTCAAGATAATTATTGTGGAGCTGGAGATACAACTGGTGCTGATCACCTTATCACCTTACTGGGACAACCCACTCAGGTTATGAATAATAACCTTACTCGTATGGAGCACCCTGATCCACTACGTGGAGGATCAATGTTAGATCGTTTCATGAGGCTACAACCACCAACATTTAATGGGGGTACAAATCCATTAGTAGATGAGAAATGGATAAACTACTTAGAGAAAATATTCCACGCCTTGGGGAGTAGTGAAAGGGAGAAGGTTGTCATGGCGGTTTACCGCCTCACTGGAGATGCCGATCAGTGGTGGTCGCAGATTCAAAACACAAAGGAAGATGATGACGTATCGAATATGGAATGGAGGGAGTTCAAAGAGCTTTTCTTAGAAAAATAATTTCCACATGACCATCGAGCAGATATGGAAAGAAAATTTATGAGTTTGAGGCAGAAGGAGGATGAGAATGTCATAAAGTATGAGGCTAACATTACAAGGTTAGCGAGGCTTGCTACAGATTATATACGTAACCCAAGAAGTAAGGTTGATCGTTTCGTTGATGGGTTAAAACCATTTCTTCTTTGAGAATTAGTCTCAAAAACCTTCTTGTCGTACGAAGATATAGTCTCATGTTCTATCAAGACAGAAAAGGAAATATCTAAGTCTTATGACAACAAAGTAAAGCAAGAGAAGAAGAGAACAGTGGAACAAGAGACAGATAAAGGGAAAAAGGGAAAGAAGTATTTTCCATTGTGTGATAATTGTGGGAAGAATCACCCTGGTACTTGCCTAAAAGGAATGGAAGTTTGTTATAAATGTGGAGAAAAAGGTCACCAGGCTCGTGATTGCAAGGGAAAGAAAGAGGCTATCAATGTTGAATGCTACAATTGTAGGGAAATGGGTCATTATGAAAATTAATGTCCTAAGTGTCAGGGAAACTTATCTTAATAAAGGCCAAGGGACCAAGGCCAATCTTATGATGTGACTATAGTTGAAGCGGAATAATTAATGTATTGGTGCTTTTGGACTCATGGATTATATTATGGTTATTAGAATAATGTGATATATATATATATAAGGATTGTACTACGGTACATCTTGATTTCATTAAGGTTTTAATATGATGAAGGTAATCATATTTTTGTATGTGACAATAAGAGAAACTTTACTTTGTTTAGGGAATCTAATGTTACAATTGATTTTAGAATTTAAGGACCCTTTAGAGAAAGTCTGGACGGTGGTATTTTGAATAACTATAAAGGTTGGAATGGATTAAGTTGATCTTTGGATAGTATTGTTTAAGGTTGAAACATTTATGAAGATTATTTTTGGAATATTATAATACTATAGTTTTAGGAAAAGGACAACCTGCAGGGTGGGGCATAACCCGTCGCGTCGGATAAAGATATAAGAATCGAACCCACAACCATAGTGTGACATGCCTTTATTAACTACCACTAGCCTACAGGAAGTCCCTGGTTATTACAAAATAGTTTTCATAATCTAAATGGTATGTTTTAATATTTTGAACCTTGTACGATTAGGATAAATATAATATTTTTGAGTTCTATTATCATTTTGAGTGAAAGATGAGTTTGTGGTAGAAATTAGTTGAAGGTTGAAACTCTATTTGTCAAGAATAAATATATATATATATATATATATATATATATCTTATTCTATGAATAAATTAATTCTTAACCTTTAGTAAAGGGATATTAAAACAAAAAAATTTGTTATCCTAATACCTTATGTCTTGTTGAACTGATGATATTTTAAATCAACATAGATTGAAGGCTTTGGGGCCCTCAATTTTACACTTGTTTGTAATTGATGACCTCAATCACTCCCTACAAATATTTACGTTTTTCCTCCAATTATATGTCTCTAATTTCCACCAATGTTCTCCTTATCAAGATCATAATTTGGTGGTGAGTTTTTCATTTCCATTTTCCTCTTATTAAGGATAAATTTTATTAACCTTATTTCCGATGTGGGTTTTCCACAAAGGTATTTTCAATTTTCAACCTTTTATTTTCAAAGAAAAATTTCAAATTGCGAGGACGCAATTTATTGAAGGAGGGTAGAATGTAATACCCCTAACTTCCATGATACGCTTCTCATTCAATAATACAGTAGCGTGTGTTGTACGCAACTTTGAATTCTAAAGCACCGCGACTAATCAAAGTAGCCGTTATGAATAGTAATAAACACTTTTTAAAATTATAGAAATTTTATATTTCAAAATGGACTTCATTTTTGGATTCGGAATATCGAAATTAGCCTATGCTGAATTTTGGGTATTTTTTTGAGAACTTCTAATTTTTTATGAATAGTGAAAAATACTTAAAAACAACTTTTTTAATAAAAATAATTTAAACTGATAAAATATACAATTTAGTGGTTTTAAAGTATAATTAGAATATATTTTTACCATTTTATCCAATGGTGGTCATTAGAATTAATTTAACATTGAAATTGGACATAAAAAATTGCCAATCTTTTGATATAAATGGTTTCTTAAAAACATGCTATTTGTCGTGACAGCGGGAATTAATTATAAAATTAATTAATGCAACTTATATGATTGGAATTTTTTAATATAGAAATAATTTTTAATTCGGAATATCAATTATATCTTAGGGTGAAATTGTGGCATTGATCTGAAAAACTTCAATTTTTGATGAATAGTGAATCCACTAAGTGGTAGTTAAATAACTGATTTTTCGTTTAAATGAAATATTAACACTTCTGCGTTTTGATTTTCAAAAATCCGACATACATGGTTGTCATTAAGAAATATAATGTGGTTCAATGAGATTAAAATAATTTTTGGTGAATAGTAACTTTTATGTTCTTAATCGCGATTAGAGGTAATTAGTGTCGTTTAAGGTAAAAATAATGTATTAATAATATGAGATGAGCTTGACACATGTCCTACCCTCATTGGATGTGCCATGGCCGACCAAGACAATCAATGGGTCAACTTGGGGACCCCATGGAGCCACTTTAGTTGGAAAATGACATAAATACCTTTTATTGAATGTTAAAGTAAAAAAATGACACAAACATGAAATGTTTTACTAAAAAAAAATTTACATGGGGTTATAAAAGTCATATTTTTGACTATAAATAGCAATTGGAAAGATAAAAAGATTTCCTACATCATTTTTTTTTTTATAATTTTTGGACATTAAATAAATTAAATTATTTATGACACCATGATGATGCAGAGATTACCTCATTAATTAACGATTAAAATAAAATGAAAAGATAATGTAAAATCCAAGGCTTAAACTAGTCAAAAACCTATTGGATGAGTAGATTTAGAACCCTCATCACCTTAGATTTGAATTATATAAGTGTGGGACCTTTGTAATCCGAAAAGCATTGTATAATAATGTAACATTTCCTTACTTTCCAAGAGTGCCCCTCCTCTCCTCTTATAAAAGGCCCCCACCTATACCACCTCATTCACACATTCAAGCCATTTGGATCGGCCAAAATCTACTCGAATACTCTCCCAAGTTTCCCCCCTTACTCCTAGAAGCCTCACTTTGGGCAGAACACTTCCCAAGGAAGCCTTTGGCTCAAATCAAAAAGAGTTACCCAATTTTGAGGTAATGTCTTCTCTAATGTTATTTTGTTTTATTTTGCTTCTCCAACCCCATAAAATCTTTTTATTCATTTCTTTTGTAACAACACCAGTATCCTAAATATACTAGGATTTTGTTATAAGAAGGATTCGAGCTACACTTACACACACCTACATCTAATGGTTAAAGAACATACAGTTTCTGTGGATGGTGAATTTCTGCCTCACGAAACGATGATTGTTCAACACTCATATAACACCTTCAAAGGTGGCCATTAATATGTCACTATATTTATATATGATATATAATATGTTTATGTTTTACTTATGCTTCGGTATTTTTCATTTATGGAATACCTTTATGGTTTCCATTATGGGTAAACGTGATATTTTCATTTTAGGAAGTGCGGACTACCGCCCCCTCAATGTAATTTGAATCGTTAATACCATATGTGGGATGTATAAAGGATGGAGTAAATGGTATTATACACTATATTATACTGGAATTATATTATTCCTTTATATAATTATGATTTCATTACATTAAATACGAAATATAAATGAAAGTAGCGTTCATGCGTACGTACGGCTTACCGTCTCCATGAACGGTGAATTTCATTTCTAACCTCTAAATGTAACGTAATATTATAAATGAATGTATATACTGGATATATATGATATATATGACATATAAATGATGAATATAATTCTGGAGATAATGGATATTCTACTACATAAACAACTTGTAATTATAAGAAGTTTATTGTTGACTCAAGTACCAAAGATCGACAAAACGACCGTTATTAACTTAAATAATTACACAATGTTCATATCATTGTAATAAGTGATATAAAAAGGATAATGAAATTGAAGATGGTTCTTAATAAGGTATATATTAACTCTAGTTTATTATTCAGGAGGTTAAAGAACGGTTGAGTCAAGTCAGTCACGAGGTAAGGGAATTTCTTAACCCAACTTCCATTCTTTGGGTTAATCTCCTACTTTCAAATTATGTCATGATATTATTATGTCCTATTTTGTATTTTTTACGTTCTTTATGTGTAACTATAGGTAATACAAATAATAGATCTATTTTATTTTAAAAATGATCTTTTTAAGGACTTCGTCTCAATCTCCTTTCATTGAGGCATATTTGGTTTTATACACAATTTTCTTTTATACGGTGTATAAACACCTTTGACTTTTACGTTTATTCAAAAGGAATATTTTTTATATGAATCGTTTTACTAAATGACAAAAGGGAATTTTTTTCTTTCCGTAAATATGTGGCGACAATGACTTCTCCACCACCGTGACCATTATTTGAGTTTCGGCTTCCTCTGCAAGCCATCACTTTTTTTTATGAAAAATAAATACAATGTTTTAACTTTCATTTATTTTGGTATTGAAAATGGTTTTGAAAGCATTTTTATTATATCAATGTGTTGTATTGAAATCTTGTGATTGAAATGTGGAAATGTTATGTTTCCTTTATGCATGTTTTATGTGATACGATTATGTTATGGTTTATGATATGTTTAAACCCATTCATATGAGGAATGCATTGGACTTAGTAAGTGACGGGTGGAGCCCGCTATAGCTCCTCGATGCATCGATAGGTCTCATGAGACAACTAGACGTGGAATTGGCCGAGGCCCTTTCCCAATTTGATTTGTGATTTTGGCCGAGGCCTTAATCATTTTAGACGTCTTGGCAGAGGCCTTGACAAAATGTTTCAGAATGTCTGGTATTATGCATTCCATCATTATGAAAGTGGTTATTGATATTGAATGTGATTATTTGACCAGTAGAATATCCATGTGAATAAGTAAATGGCATTATATCATTTTAATTTTGCCATATTATGTTTAATTTCATGTTTAAAAGTCTTTTGTTTTAGTTATAAATTTAATTAAATGTTGATGTTTATTTATGAAAGCTTCCGCAATATTGTTATCATTACTGAGCATCTGAGCTCACCCCTTTCAATGTTTTAATATTTTCCAGGATGTGAAGAAGTATTTTATGAATGACCTGTAGGGATCGTCAGAAGAGGATATGAGTGTGGACTATGAAGACTTTGTTATTATTTTTTCACATTATGATGTAATGTAACATTTATGAATGTATCTAGTGTTTCCAAGGCTACTAAACTAATCGGTCTTTCGAGACTTGATCTTTTGTGATCATGCCAACGTTACGAAGTAATGCACCGACTCTAGGTTGCTGGGGTCGGGGCGTTACACGTTTGGCCCATCGGACCAACCCGCCACTCAACAAGATGACCCCCGGCCCTGTGACTAGACCCGTGGCCCACCCTGTTCGGGCTGGGCCCAGTGGACTGGGTCGACCCGGGTCAGGTTCGATGCGAGTCGGGCCAGGTCAACCCATGTCGATCCAGGTCTGCCCATGTTGAACCAGGTCAGGCCGGCCGACTGAGGCGGACTGGACCCAGACCCAGTACCGAACGGTTACACAAAACAATCCCTAACTATTAAAACAGAAATCAATTTGAGGAACTATCTATGGCATTAGGATCCATGGAGGGTGACAGATCTTTTGACTTACTCTGTGAGGGTTTTGGTGAAACATGGTGTACGTTTAGGTTGGACCACACCAGAATACAACTGGTCCCTTGGCATTGAAATTCCAATAACGCATAGACCGAGCATTCGGTTGATATACCTTCTTTTGCATTGGAACCCTTATGACATTGCAGATAAATGGAATAATTTATTGTGAGACATTGTTCTATTTGAAATATGAATGATGTCTTGGGGAGCGGTTCTCCACAATGCACTGCATACGGAACCTTGCGACTGGCTCAGACTTGACTACTGCTTACCGTTTCGACTTGGAGTTACTCTAAAGACCTAGTGGGAGTGCATCTGTGTGACGTGGAATAACCATGGTGGGGAGCACCTCTATGTGATGCAGCAGACCCATGGTACTCAACAATAGGAGTATTTCAGCAGGCCATGATAGGGAATGCCTTAATGTGACATGGTAAACCCATGGTGGGGAGCACCTCTGTGTGACGTGACAGACCCATGGTACTCAATAGGGGGAGTACCTTAGTAGTCCAAGATTAGGGGGAATCACCTATTTGTGACATATCAGTCTCATTGTACACGTTAGAGGATGATTTATCTAGTAGTATATGTGTTTGATATTGTGAATAGGATTTAAACTTGTTACTACCCCTAGAGAATATAATGTATGGCTATCAACAATCATAGAGATCTTGTCTGTGTCAACAGCCTAATGGTGTTTCTCAATGTTTTATACTTGGTTTGAGCTGAGACTCTAATTGGGCCCTAACTATTACTTTGTGCTTTGTGATTGAGTTCATGATTTTTGTATTTCCTTGTAGAATTATGTGAGGCCTTCGGGGGTATCAGGGTCCCTACTGAGTATTGTTATAATCACCCATGCAGAAGATATGACTACACCATGTTGTGTCTTGTGCAGATGATGAGCAGTTGGGCTGAAGTTTCAGGAGCAAGGACTATGCTGTATGGTGAGAAGACATGCAGACATAGAGTGCTGGGGAGGTGAACTTTACCTACCCTTCTAGTAGGATCCTCGGAGGATGACTCAGTAGTTGTTTTCCCTTTCTCAGTTGTATTGTTCCTTTCAGTTTTATTTTTACTTTTCATTTGAACTTGTACATTTAGATGGGCTTGTATCCCGGCCCCTTTTATATTCAGTGCTTCTTTTACTACACCATTTTACTTCACAGTTGTTTCTTCTTGTGTTCTGGGACAGTGTGTTTTGAATGGTTTAATGTTAATGCCTTCCCGTTTTAGGGAATATGCCATTCGGTGCTAGTTTCTAGCCCCTGGCCAATGGAAGGTGTGCTTGGGGTAGTCACGGCACATGCCTCGGGGGACGGGTCAGAAAGTTAATTATAGTTGTCTGATGAATAAATCCAATGGTTCGAAGAAATTACAGCACCCCACATTCCAAAGGAGTATAAAAAATCACCTTCTAAATTTCATGATCTGGATAAAGAAATGCTTTAGGTGTGGACGAGAATGGAACCATGCCAGTAATTTCTAACAAGAAAAAATTGTTGCTATGATAGAGGAGAGGAACACTCTGTTTGACCCTCAATGCATTGTTAATTTGCTTAAATTTAATGAACCACGACACTTTGCAAACCAGTTCCCTAGGATAATGGTTTTTAGAGGCAACCAATAACCTCCAAGGCAGCTAGGGTGACAATTTTCCATCACTATAGAAAATAGCAAACCCTAACAACAAAGAGGTGAAAGGTACACAAGATATTCATTCAATAATAGAGAATGTACTTTTTGATTCTGGTTCAAATCATATTTTATTTTCTAACTTTTTATTAGAACAATCCAAACACCACCACAAGTCATGGAAGTATAGATGTCGATGGGAACATAAAATGGGGAAATCCTTGAATCCCATGAATATATCTCCTCCCCTATCAAATTTTGTGGATTGAACTTACCAATGAACCTCATCATACTCCCTATTTTTTAATTTGATGACATTATTAGTATGGATTGGGTTTCCCTATATAGGGCCTACATAAATTTCCATGAGAGGTAAATCACTCTCCATATGGTGAATTAACCCTGGATTCTATACAAGTGAAAAGAGGTGGATTAATATTCCTTATCACAATCATCTCAAGTGTGGATATTTGTGTCATATGAGAAGGTGTATCTTTCCCATATGACTGAGTCTAAGGAAGGAACCATCCTTGAAGACATGCCTATTTTGGGGGAATTCACTAAAGTGTTTCATATAGAATTTCCTAGTATTCCTCCAAGAAGAGATTTTGAATTATCGATTGATATTACACCTGGGGCATTTCAAATATCCAAGACTCCATATATAATGGTTGTTGTGGATCATGAGGAGGTAATGAAACAACTACAAAAGAATCTAGATAATGGGTTTATAAGCACAAGTTCATCACTATGGGGTGTAGCAGTCCTCTTCGTCAATAAGAATGATCGGTCAATGCAGCTTTGAATTGATTATTATGAGCTCAACAAAATCATGATAAAGAACAAGTATTCTCATCCACGAATTGATTTCTTGTTCGATCGGCTATGTGGAGAATAATACTTCTCCAAACTTGATTGTGGTCAGGATATTACCATGTAAGGGTGAGGAAAGAGGATATCCCCAAGACTACTTTTCATATATGGTACGTGCACTATTAATTCATATTAACTCATTCCATACTCACTAATGTTGCATAAATCCTCATGGACATGATGAATTGTGTCGTTAGGGATTACCTTGAAAAAAAAAATTCAGTCTTTTTTGAAAATATTCTAATATACTCCAAAATAATGGATGAGAATTACGAGTACCTAAGAAATGTACTAGAGACCTTGTGAAAGGAGAAGATCTATGAAAATTACAACTAGTGTTTTTTTTTTGTTGATGAATGTATCATTTTGGTTTCATATCATCTCAAGGAATGGGTTATCTATGGATCCCTCCAGGACAAATGAAATTGAGGGATGGTCGGGGCCATCATTAATGACGGATATTCAAAGCATCCCGGAGTTTTCTAGATATTACCACTGATTTGTGAGAAATTTTTCATGATTGTCAAACCCTCTTACCAAGCTAACATGGAAGTGAGTCAGGTTTTCAGGGAGCTATGTATGTGAATATTGATTCAAGGTGTTGAAAAGGAGGCTTATCACTATGCTCGTGCTCATGCTACCCACAAGTGGATATTTATTTTTAGTATCCAGTGATGCTTCAAAGAAGGGTATGAGATATTTTTTGATGAAAAAGAAAAACTAATTACCAATGATTCATGGAAATTAAATGTTCATGAGGAAAAGTATCCAACACATGATCTTATGTTAGATGTAGTAATCATCGCTTTAATTTTTTGGAGAAATTACCTATTTGGGGATAAGTGTAAAATATATACGAATCAAAAAAGCATCAAGAATATATTCACACCGAAAGAGTTGAACATGCACAAATGAAGATGTTTAGAGCTGATCAAAGACAATGACTGCTCAATTATCTACCATTTGGGGAAAGAAAAAAAGGGGGAGAAACTCTAAGTAGAAGGGACCCATCTATTATATCATTGATGAGAATTTAAAAGGATCCAATATTCTTAGATTTGATGAAGGTAGAAATGCTAATATAAATATTGGAACATCATCAATCCATTTAACAAATTATTTCTCAACCATCTCTTTTAAAATGGATAAAGGATGCTCAAAATTATGATGCATGACTTTAGAAGAAAGTGGAAACAATCATAAAAGGGAAATCCATGGATTTTATTTTTAATAAATATGGAATTGTGAGATTTGGGACTATACTATGTGTTCCATAAAATTAATTGTTAAGAATGAACTTTTGAAGGACGCACACAGTTCAAATTTCAGTATTCACTAAAGAAACACAAATATGTATTGAGATCTCTGAGAGCATTATTGGTGGGATAACATAAAGAAAGAGATTAGTGAGAATACATCAACGTGCCTGGTGTGTCGGCGTGTGAAGGCTAAGATGTAAAAGTCCAAGGGAATGATGCAATCATTACAAATACCAACCTGGAAATGGGAGAACATCACCACAGACTTTATCACTATAATTCCAAAGACAACTAATGGAATCAATGATATCTAGGTTGTTTTGGAACATCTTACAAAGACATCACAATTCATTGCAATTTGAGAGGATTTAAAATTGGATCAATTGTCATGGATATACATCCAAGATGTGGTATGGCTGTATGGAGTACTACTATCGATTGTATCTGATCGAGATCCAAGATTCACCTCTATGTTCTGGAAGAGCCTCCACATGCTCTGAATAATGATCTGAACATTAATACGACTTATCATCCTCAAACTAATGGAAAATATGAATGGACTATCCAAACACTTGAGGATATGTTAAGAGCATACTCAATGGACATAAAAAGGGTTGGGATCAACATCTTATTCTAATTGATTTCTCTTACAATAATAGTATCCATTAAAACATCCAAATGGCTCCTTTTGAAGACCATTATAGGAAGAGTTGTAGAACACTAGCATGGTGGGATGATGTTGGGGAGAAAAACTCATAGTTCCAGAAATGGTTGAAGAAATTTTGTAGAAGTTTAAAACCATCTAGTAGCACATTAATGCTGATCATATTCGAAAAAATATTTATGCTTCCAATCATAAATGTGACCTAGAGATTGATGATGGAGACAAGGTATTCCACTGCATATTACCATGGAAGAGAGTTATGATATTTAAGATGTAGGGAACGCATAGTCTAAGGTACATTGGTCCTTTTAAGATCCTAGATTTTATTGGAGATGTTACCCATCCACTAGCACTCCCACAGATTCTATATAAGGTACACGATGAATTCCTTGTATCACTCTTGAGAGAGTAAATATCTGACCCATCACATGTGCTCAATCCAGAGGTGGTACTATTGGAGAATGAACTTTCTTATGAAGAGAAACTGGTAAAACTCCTGGATCATAGAGAAAATGATCTATGAAATAAGACAATGCCCATCATGAAGGTATTGTGGTGAAACCACATGTTTGAAGACAAAACGTCGGTATTAGAAGAATTGATGAATCATAGTTTCCCTCAAATGTTTTCATGTGGGAAAATGAAATTTTGAGAGTAAAATTTATTAAGGGGGGAAGATTGTAACGACCCAAACATTTATTAATGAAAATTACACTTCATATAATTAAATTTATTTTTATTTAAAATGGTTATATAATACATGTTCACATTATTAGATTTTAATATACTATTATGAATTGTAACCATTTCTAATATAGTTTTTGAATAGTGATCACATGATTATAATAAATATAGGTCCTTAACAAATCCAATTTACTCAGAAATATGAAGTGATGGCTTCATCGAATAGAATTTTTCCATAAAAATCCCATTTATCATAGCTCAGATAGTATTTAGTGTCACTAGAATTTTGTCATGATGAAGTCCAAGTCGAGCTTTAACACATTAAAGTTGAACAGAAACACCTACGGGAAAAGTGGAAGTGAATAGAGATTACCACCTGAGCGATGTTATCCGAGCTGCCCCAATAGTTTGTCACCAGAGCACGCCATACCATTAGATCTTATGTGGGTGTTATAAGGGGTTATGTAACAATAACCTATCACTAGGATTATGTGCATTATTTTTGTATAATGATTATAAATTCATTTTATCCTTTTTACTTTGTAAATGGGTAATAAAGCATAAATTTTATTTTTAGATAATATTCAATTATGAAATATATTTTGATTAATTAATGGAATTTTTGATTAATTAATATTTTAATAAAATATTATTTCATAATTAATTGTTATTATATATAAATGATCTTACAATTTGTATACAATTGTAATTTTTATTAAGGTTTGAAAGTTGTTTTACCCAAAACCTATGAATTTTATATATATGTCAGTTTGTATTTTATAGGTAAAAATATACATATATAGATAATTATTTAGATAAAATAAATATTATTTTAGGATTCAGGATGTCAAAATTATCTAATGGTGAATTTTTAATAATTTTATGAGGTAGTAGATTTTTTTGTAATAATTAAATACTGTTTCAATATATAATGTTTTTAATGAAATCATAATTACCCAATAGTGATGTAATAAAATACATTAAAAGGGTTAATCGGCCAATATATGTTTTACAATAAAAATAATTTGATTTTATAATTCTTCGATTAATTTTATATTGCCATAGTGGACCCTCCAATACTGAAAAAATATTTTATCATTTTAAAATGAATTCCTAGAGAGTGTGACTCGCCTCCACATAAGAAAGGCTATTATTTTAATGAATCATCCATCAGACTTATAAAATAATTTTTTACACTTTCCTCTTTATAAAAACATGTGAAAAAACCATGTGATGGTTTGTGGTTTTTAATATCTAATTAAATAGATTCCAAAACCTATGTTTGTGAAATATTAATGAATCCCCCTCTTTTCCAATATAAAACCACCAATTATCCCACTTTTATTAAATCAACACCCTTGGATAACGTCCCTACTCTTACCTCATCTGTATAGGGTCCTCCCATGGTTCCCCAACCACTTCAGAAGCACCTCCCCGAGCTCTTAATGACCCACAATTCCAAGTATGGGATTATCACATTCATTCATTACGTATTAATCTACAAGTTTCCCAGTATTGTTATGCACTTTTATTTTATATTTCAAATGTTGGGTAATGATTTAGAACCTATCCTACACTACCATCCTTATGTTTTAATTTTGTGTGACCGCTTTCTCTCTCATTAATGCCTTCCATGTACACTTGTTTCCATATTGAAATTCTATAAGAGATTTCTCTCTCCTCATTTACATTCTGGAAATTCTTCTATATTATACATCTAAATTACATTAAATATGTTGGGATATTATGTTACATGACCCCCGTGCGATCAATTTCATGTATTAATGATGAGATACCCTTTTCTCTCTCATCTATTCATTTTACAATTTCTATTTGACATCGTTAAGCTGTCGAAGTAAGACCCAAATTTCCCAAGCCAAAATAATCTTGTAAGTGAATACCATACCCCATTCTGTATCTAGGTTATTCACATTTATTAATATGTACTTGTTGATTGAGAAAATTAATTTATTTATTTCACATCTCTTATTCATGGAATAAATTATGACGTTTAATGAATCATTGTTGTATGATCTATTTGGAACACTTATGCTTGAAATGAAATGATTAAGAAGTGTGTTCCCTTATAGCACTAAAATTCATTAGGTAAATATTATTATCATGAAATTTCATGTGCAATGATAGTTTACTCATAATAATTCAAGTAAAATGATTTTTTACTAATTATCCATGTGCAATTAGCCTTGGATCATTCTAATATCATGTTAAATGTTGTTACCACATCTCCATGATAAGATAACCGTGCAATATCATGCCTTTATGTTCATGTTTCTATTATTATATATTGATATTACTATTTTATAAAATATATTATATTTTTCATTTTAGTCCTTTTTTACTCCCTTAATAGTCTTTATAGCTTACCCCTTTTTTATGTATTTTCTTAGGTTATCCCATGTAATTCTATGTATGGAGAAATTTTATGGTCATGTAAAAGAAGTTCACCATAAAGATGTTGAATTTTATGTCTTAATTTGTCATGTAATGTTCCTAATTTCCTAGGAAACTAGGCCTCATGATCCTCATAGTTGTATTAAGTACTGTTATATTCAATAAATCATGTTTATGTGTGTCATAAAGAGAAGGGTTGTTATAGTACCCTATTAAGACAGACGATCTCTCGTACATATAGTTTCCGAAAACTCTCCACTAAACTCTTGTCAATGAAGGAATTAAAGTGTACTGACATAATGAGTTAGTATACTATAACTCAGATGGCATCATGGACCGTCCCTATGTGTGGATGATCCAAGATGAAATCCATGGATATGTCATCCAATTTCCACTCTGGAATATCAATAGGATGTAACAATCCAGCTGGAACATGATGCTCATCCTTTACCTAGTGACAGGTATATCATCATGAGATGAAATTATATATGTTTCATATAATTCTAGACCATAAAAATGGAATTGAAGGTCCATGTAAACCTTCCATATTCTAGGATATATAGCTAAGGGAGAAGTGTGGAACTCTTTCACCACCTCTTCTCACAATTCTACTTGAACCAATGTTCTCTCATGGAACAAGAACACATGATTTCCTCTTTCATAATATAAATCTGGTGAATCGCCTATGGATAACTAATCACATATGAATTCAAAGTCAAATTTCCCCAGTTGGGACTCATTTTGCATGCTCTAGGAGTGAAGATGACAACACCATCGACTCTAAGAAAATTTTACCCTATTGCTCCACTGGGGTTAAGTGTGTGGATTCAAACTAATCCAATTCATCTTGCACTAGGCAGTCTAGGAACGTCCTTCTAAGGTTATCTGCAACAATTGCTCCCTTCCTTGGATTATAGACTATCTCGATGTAGTAGTCATGTAGGAATTCCAAACTGCGTCATTTCATCGGGTTTAAGTCTCTCTAATTGAAGAGGTACCTGAGACTCTGGTGGTTTGAGTAAACCAAATAACACTCACTCATAAGGTAGTTTTCTCACATACTCAATTCATAGACTACCAATGTGATCTATAGATCATGAGTCCCATATTTTTTCTCAGGTGGATTCCACTACTCAACTCATTTGTTATGACCACACATCATTTAATCAAAATTCAACAATGACCATCCCCTAAAGAAATCACAATACCCCACAAACTCAACTCATTACTTGGGTATCATCAAAATTGGATCACCCATCAACATCTTCATTATCTCATTGAAGGCCTTCTGGAACTACTCAGACCAAGTAAACGAATGTCTATTCTGCATCAGAGTAGTCAAAGGTGTTGTAATCCTCGATATGTCTGCCAAATTTGTTTTGTAGTACACTGCTAATCCATGAATAATCATCTTTTTTAACACATTCATTGGTGGATCTCAAGAATGCACTAATTCAATCATCACTTGATCCATTAAAAACCCTTGTTTAGAAACTAAATTCCCTATAAAGTTCACCTCTTGAATATATAACTATAATTTTAATAGATTTCAATAAATCTTCTTCTCTCAAAGAAAATCATGGACCCTTCTCAAGTGATCTACATGATATTCCCCTGTTATAGAGTAGAAAAGTATTTCATCAATAAAGAAAAATAAAAACTTGTCCAAGTAAGGCTGTAAGACCCTGTTTGTAAATGAAATGAAAAAGAATGGGGAATTTCTCAACCCAAAAAGAATTATAAACATAAGATCTATCTTGGATAACCATATCACACCACACAATCTATCAAATATAATGTAAATAATCATTATGTTGTACTTATTCCTTAACATGGCTTGGTTTAGGTGATGATAGTCCATGAAATCCCACATGCTCTAGTTATCCTTCATCAAAAACATAATCAGAACTGCCTAAGAGGACACACTAGGTATGATGAAACACTTCTAATTAAGGTATTCTAACTAAAACCTCAACTTCATGAGCTATGTGGGTACCATATTATATTCATCATAAGATATTGGGACATTCCAAAGTTTCACGTTAATACAAAACTCCATCTCCTAACTCAGATGTAGTATCTAAACATATTTAGGTATAAAATCCATATAATCATCCACAACCAAAGTAATCTAGATGCATGATGAGTATACTACAACAAGGGTCATACACATTAGCTGATGGGTAATATGTTGTTACCTCTTTCCCAAAACACCCATTCGTTCCACAACAAGTTATCTCTTGAGAAAAATGAGTACCTCATCCCATCAGTTCATATGAAACTGATAAATCTATAGTGAAAGTAAACTCAGGGTCGTACCATGGAAACTAAACCCATGCGTAAGATAATTTCATTGAGTTCCATCATGATGACTAGTAGGTCCCACGTTAACCTATCTCCTCAAAATGATAGTTCACACTCTCGGTAGGAGAATGATATAAAGGAAGGGTAACCTATGGGAACCACAAAGCATCAGGATCTCCCACACTGTCAAAATGATTCAAGAAATAAAAAACATCTAGAACAAGTGTCAACTATTAATGACGCATGAGTAGAGTAAACACATATCATACCTCGAATCATCTCGTTCACTATGGGATCATAGAAGTCCAAAGCCGATATTTGTCCACATCCCCAACTACCAGCTCTATGATCCTGACGTAGGGAACATAGTGGTGGTGGTCGGGGAACCTCATACCATCATCCCCCACCTAATGATCCTCCTTATCCTCTACTAGCTTTGCCAACCTGGGAACCACCTTGTCCCCACCGGGGAGATCCCTAATCATGATGTTGTCTCTATCGTGGCGGTCTGTCTACTGCCTTTTTGTGATGCTTAGGTCACCTGGTTGGGCAGTCCCATTACATGTGACATAAACCATCATTATCATAGACCCACCCCTATTTGTCTTGCCTCGATTCTCTAAACATATCATATGTGGCACAACAATGTCCCTGGGTCTATTCACTAAAGGGTCTCATGTTTCGAGATATCTAATATCTTCCTGCTGATAAAGATTTCTCAACTCATTCACGCCTACTACTGGGTCAAATTATCTGACAACTCTCTATGAAGAAGCTATCTATAACATGTTCCCACTCTAGAACCCCAAAATTGGTGGGGATAAACAAGGGAACCATGCATGCTCAGATCTCTCTGCGGATTCCTTTCTCAAGCATCCATTCGTGCAAGTATCCATCTCTAATACTATTGTGGGAGTATCACATAAGGTCATTGAACCTCTTCATATACTCTGACACTATCTTCCCTCCCTTATAAATCTCCAGAAGATCATGAATTTAAATAGAGAAAATGTAAGAGGTGTATTACTCCACATGAAAAAACTTCTGAATGTCAACCCACGAGAGTGCCGAATCATCATGAATATGGTTAACTATGATCCACTAGTGCCTAACTACTCTATGGAAATTAATTTCTACAAATGACACCATATGATCTGACAGTGTATGAAAAATCATAAAACCATAGATTATCCAATCCAACCAATCCTTTGTTGTCTGAGGATATAGCTCATTGTGGATCCTCAGTGGTCTCCGGTGCTAGAACACACAGAGGGAACAAAGCCTATGCATATCCTCATCATGCTCTTCCAAGACTATATATTATTAAACATGTAGGGGTTCTTCGACCTACCCATTTGTAGGGAGGGGATCTCAAGATAAACCCTGAATTGAGACCCCATCACATATAGGGTCTTCATCATAAAGTGGAGTCGATATCATGGTTGGTTGTCATTGTGGAGGCATCCTAAAAATTATCAAGGAATACTATTGTCTGATGAGAACTCAGACACACACACACAGATATATATATATACATTAGTGAAAATGGGGAAATGACTCAAGCAGAACATTCCAAGACTCAATCATATATGATTCATGAACAATTTTCCCCCAAAACAAACTTCTCAGGGTGCTGATTTTACAAGAAGGTAATTAGGGTCTTGGTGAATGGCTACGTCAGCCTACAACACCATCACTGTAATCACTAGTATGAGAACCTCTCTTGAGACACTTTGATACTCCTTACAAAAACCCAACTATGAATGTTTTTTGGAAATGTCCAAACAACCTCCCAATGTTTGAACCAGCTATGATACCACTCTATCATTACCTGACCCAAGTCAGGGCTCATGCTGGGACAACCCCAAGCCCACCTCCATAGGCCTGGGGTGACAAAAAGCACCGAAGGAAAAAAATAAACTCAGGGATACCTTTTCCTAAACACTTTACACATACACACAACACAAATTAATGTAAAAGTGGAGAGAAAAAGTAGATAAAGATAAAAATACTATAAAGTAAAATTTACATGCATGATCCTAAAGATGGTAAAAGAGATAATTAGTTTCAACTTAAAAGTAAAGGGAAAAAACACACACCGTAAACAAAAAAACTATCTTAAACTAAATAACTGAATATGAGTAAGAGGTGAGATATCCCCATTCGTGAATCCTAACGCCAACCATCATAAGCTATCCACAAAACTCGTATCACATAGCTCCTTTGAGATCATGATTCTATTGTCCTCCATCGGAAAAAGGAATGAATTTTTTTTGGAAAATCCCATGCAGGGGTGAGTATATACATACATAGTAGGATGCCTTGAGATGGTAAAGAGGGTTAAGTAGGAGATACACTGAAAAGGAAAGAAATAGAGTAAATAAGGTATGAATATTGTGAGTGAAAAAAGTACACCTAAAACCAACAAGAGAGTAAAAGGGGACTCATCCAAACATAATGAGATCAAAATGGTGAGGAGATTAACTCGTCATCAATTCTTCGCTACCTACAGAAAATGTGTTGAGTCATAAAAGCACAAAAATCTAGAAACATAAAGCACGTAGCATGCCTCGCACGTCTTCAACTCTCTTGGAATATGAGTAACCAATACCCAAGAGTGGTTACTATAAAAGTATATATATATGCTCAGTCATAGAATCCCAATGAAAAGGGTAA
Source organism: Viscum album (assembly GCA_963277665.1). Taxonomy (NCBI): domain Eukaryota; kingdom Viridiplantae; phylum Streptophyta; class Magnoliopsida; order Santalales; family Viscaceae; genus Viscum; species Viscum album. The sequence goes on along the minus strand of OY728163.1, from coordinate 962,684,492 downwards.
GTAGACATACATATCATAGATTGTTCGAAGAAGTGAGTAGCTTATAGTTCCACGGTAAGGTCATATGTGATGCCCAAAAAAAATTTCACCTACCCTTGAGGAAGATGTCAATGGGGCTCAAATCGCCGCACCATGATACTATAAAATTTTGGCTACACTGACTCACCAACTTATATTCAGGTCACATCACTAGAATGCTTCTCAGCGAGGTAAGCTCCCCTCCTCATGAGTCCTTAGGTGAAGTCGATCCACGCCTCACCACTATGAATGCACAATCATGGGTCATCTCATATAGTCATTTAGGAATGCCCCTGCCTAGTCATAATAGATTGTAGAAATTAGGACAGTCACTGAGGAACACAACTGCCTAGACACTTGTAGAGCATATGCCTGGTGAGTCATCAGGGTATGCCATTGACTAGCCCAGCAGGAGGGTCACTACTGAATGGTTATAGAGGGTTACACTGCCCATCCAAGTTGGAGGGTCATCCCATAATGTTGAGGCACTACAATAACTAGATCCTACTATTGGGTAACTCAGAATCACTGGAAACTACACTACCAAGTACCCCTAAAGGGTCAGCCCAGAATCATTGAGGACTACACTACCCAGCACAGTCGGAGGGTCACATTGAAATTTATCTAGTACCATCTATCTGATCATTGCAATGATTGGGTTTCACTTCTATTAGTTCAAACCTATAACAATAATTTCATGTCTCAAATTCCTCTTCTAATAGAATAATCACGTTCTATATAGAAAAATACTATGGGAAATAATCTTGTTGTCCAAAATATTTTCCCAGATAATGGAGATACAAGGGTTCAATGATTTCCCAGAAGATCCTAAGATGATAAGAGCCTATAAGAGGCCCACAAAGGGTGTGGTCTATCTTTGATTCCTTGTAATTTAATTTTCTAGCTCACGGGTCACCTAACATTTATTAGAACATGTAGTGTAGGTGCACTCCACACCATTTCTCAGCTATCTGAGACTGGGGAGATTTCTTCTGGTTGTGTCCATGTACTTGGACACCATTTTTATGTACTCTGGTACATGTCATGTGCCTAGCTATGTGTTCCTTCACATGGATTTTTCACATGAAAATGGAATTACAGGTAGTGTTAGTGGGAGTACACTTCGCGTCATCCCTATCTTCCATGAAACCCTAGCATCACCACAGAGACATGTTACACGTCGTGTGTTATTAATACTACACAGCATATAGTCAGGATTTTTCAGAAACTCGAGGGTCTCATCCATCCAATATTAGATATTTATTTCATTTTAAAAAGGTAAAGTACAGAAGAAACAAAGAAAACCCACAACGGGTCTTACAATCCCCCCCCCCCAACAGACCTATGGAGGTTGGAAATAATGGAGGCCCAGAGCATCCCCACGAACCAAATTGACCCCCTCTGGTTTCATAGAAATAACTGTGTGGAAACAAAAAGGATCTGGTCCAGGAACAACAAGAGAGGCAAGATGGTCTGCGACCTTATTCCCCTCGCACCATGTATGGGTCACACTGGTATTATTAGATATCATACCTCGACATGCCCTCATTTTATAATGAACCGACCAAGTAATGGAACCATAACCCTGCAAAGCTTTAAGAAGAATATGTGAATCAGTTTCAATCTGAGCAAGGATAATTCCTTCTTGGCGACATAGAGAGAGCCCCAACTTCAAAGCCCCTGCCTCCGCTTGTAGTGGAGTACCACGTCCCAACCGGCCTGAGAAAGCCATGATAACTGACCCATAACTATTTCTGACCACCCCTCCTCCTTGATTAACCCCCATGTTGCATGATCCATCGAAATTGAGATTTAGCCATCTATTGGGAGGATTCCACCTCACCCATTTCCCTCTGCAGGCACTCCTACTTGCGAGACCACTAGTATTTCCTGTTTGAAGATGGCTAGGAGAAGGCGCCTCCTGCCATTGTTTGCAAGATCTAATGAGATCCAAAATCATGAACTTGGTACGAAGGATAATCCCTCATCCAGAGATGGTAAACCCCTCGTGGTGGGCCTTGTTCCGAGCTTTCCAGATCGTCCAGCATCCCGCATGGAGAATCAATGTCCGGGCCATCTGCTCAAGGCCCCTCTCCACCGCTCCATGGTACCATCTGTCCAGAAAAGGCCTGTCGTTCATAAGGTTATCCGAAAAGGACGTGAAATCACCGAAATGAGTCCAAACCGCCCTCACCCATTCGCCTTCAAAAAACAAGTGATCAATGCATTCTTCCCGATGCTCCGAGCAACAGTGACACTTTGAGGCTAAAGGAATGCCGCACCTCCTAATGTTTTCATCTGTAGGAATGGCTTTGTGTCGTATCCTCCAGTTTAGAAAGTTTTGTTTGATCGGGGAAACCCTGGACCAAAGAACCTCATTCCAGGAGGTGTTTTGATCGGGAATGGCCAAGGAGCGGAGAAAATCCTTTGATGAGAAATAACCCGATGCAGAGAGGGTGAAAACGCACCTGTTTGGTTCGGTGTTGATTTTGATCACCTCATAAGTGGCACGTTGATCGTCGTCAAGTACAACATCAATGAAGGTTGGATGGTCATTAGCTTCCTTGAACGTGATCATGGTACCTGGACACCCTGGGAAACCCAGGATGGTCCAAACCGAGATATGATTCCAGAAGAGAATATCCCCCCGTCCCACGAGCCATCTGGAGTTGGGTTCAAGCACCTTGATGAGAGACGAGATCGTCGACCAGTAGGGGGATACAGTGCCAGTGCATGCGCTTCCAAACATGGAACCTGCATGGGAGTTGTGCATGGTGATCCCACAAAGCGTGCGTTGTTCCAGCACCTCCCAAGCTAGCTTTTCATGCATGCACAAGAGTGTGTCGTCGAGCCAGCGAACATTTATACCGCCTTCTCTAATAGGTCTCGCCACCCTATCCCAAGAAGCCCAGTGACGCCTACCCTCTGTTCGAGGATCCCATATAAACCCGGATAGAATCTTGGCTATCCTTTTGATAATGCTTTTGGGAACCATGATCGACGATAGAGAATTAATAGGAGTGGCAAGAAGGACACTATTGACCAGCGTTATCCGTCCCCCAAAAGATAGGAAAATGTTCTTCCAATTAAGAATTTTGGATGTGATCTTATTTAAATACCCTTGAAGTCACCCACCCGAAGCCTCCGAGAGGAGATCGGGGCACCAAGGTATTCGATTGGAAAATTTCCTCTTTGCATTTCAAGGTTTTGTTGTAGGTCATGCGGCCGAGAAGCGCTGCATCCATTGGAGACTAAGAAATTACTTTTTTCCTTGTTAATAACTTTCCCACTCCAAAAAAGATATTCTTGCATGATTCTGTTGAGGCCGTTGATAGACCTCCGACTGCCATTGGTGAAAATAATTGTATCAACTGCAAACATCAGGTGAGAAACAGGGGGGCTCTCCTTCTCCGATGATAAGCAACAAGCTCACCTCTATCAAGACCCGTGTGAATATGTCGACTGAGAACATCTTGGGTCAAGATGAACAGACTCGGGGACAAGGGATCACCCTGTCTCAAACCGCGGGCAGACTGAATGAAGCCACAACATTTCCCCATGAGGGTGACGGCCATCCAGGAAGAACTGAAACATCTGAATATGATGTAACATTCCATGGGGAGAAACCCCTTCTTGCCAGTACCTTGTGGATGAAACCCCACTCAACTCGATCATATGCTTTGCTCATGTCTAGCTTGATCTCCACATTGGAGCCACGCGTCTTGAAGTTTAAATCCCTGAGTAAATCCTGTGCGAGGGAAATTTCCCCTTGGATTGACCTTCCTTTCACGAATTCATGCTGTTCTAGGGACACACACCAGAGGATAAGAGTAGATAGTCTTGCATTAATCAAACTAGCCAATATCTTATAAGGGTAGTTGCACAGGCTTATTGGCCGCTACTGAGATATGGAAAAGGGGTTGTTAGTCTTGGGAATGAAAAAACGGACGTGGAACAAGCTACCCTTGGGAGATTACCCCCTCGGAAAAAATCACGCACTGCATGAACAATATCTTCCTGAACAACGTCCCACGAAGCTCTATGAAACGACCCCGGAAAGCCGTCAGGCCCTGGAGTGCTTTCTGGATTAAGCCTCATCATGGCTCCTAAGATTTCCTTCTCGTCCGGCAAGGCACTCATGTCATGGTTGTCCTAGGCCAATAAGTGATTGGGAATCACGTCAAAATAACCTCCTTCCTCTCCTGGATACCCACGGGGAAAACAGGTGTTGTGGCCTGTGAGTAAGTCTTCCAAAGAAGCCAAAGCCAAGGCACCAAGAGTGTCCCTATCATCAGAGTACGTACCGTCCTCCAAACGGATATTGGGAGTCACCTTGCGTCTCCTCTCCTTAACGCAGGCGTGAAAATAACATGTATTATGGTCACCCTCTCTCAGCCACTTGATCCTGGAGATGTCTCTCGCTAGGCGTTCCTGCTTGAGAAGCATGTCTGCCAGATCTTTCTTCTTGGTGGACAAAACATCGAAGGTTTGGTCATTCCATTCTGCTTCCAAGTCCCCCTCCAGACTATCCACATCCTGCATGGCGGTATAGATTTCCTTGTCCGAAGTGGGTTGGTCCCTAACCCAAGTCTGCAACCTTGCCTTGAGTCTGCGTAGCTTATTATGGATGGCCATCCATGCGTGACCCACCGCCGGCTCATCCCAAGTGTCCTTAACCAAATCATGAAAACCCGGGAGGCTACCCAAGTGATGGTAGTAACGAAAACCAACATGATGGTCCTGTCTAGGGGAGAACGAGACAAGAAGAGGAGAGTGATCTGAAAGCCCCCGTACCAAGTGCCTAACCTTGGTGTTAGGGAACGCATATATTGCATGAACGTTGTCAAGGAAACGGTCCAAACGTCTCCATGAACGATTCCTCCCCCTCTGATTGTTGCACCAAGTGAAAAGGTTACCCGAAAAACCGAGATCAATGAGTCCCTTCCCTGCCATGAACTGGGAAAAGTCCAAACTTGCATTACACTGGAAAGGACCCCTCCCTTTCCTCTCCGTCGCATCGACGACCACATTGAAGTCCCCCCCGACGAACCAAGGAAGATTCCCCGGATTAAAGGATTTGAGATCGCTCCAAATTCTCTGTCGTTGTCCAACGTCGCAGCTCCCATAGACGAAAGAGATTAAAATGGCCAAACAACCGTACCCTATTCTCGTTGTGATGAACTGGTCAGAGGCCTGCACCAGATCAACCGAAACACTCCTGTGCCACAGAACCCATATATGCTTGTTCGTTGGGTCTACATGTAAGCAACCATGCATGTTGAGTGACCGGGAAAGGTTCTTTAAAAAGGAAGGTGGATGTTTGTGCTCGAGGATAGAAACCACAAAAGCCTTGTGATTTATAATCTCCCTGGAAATGAAGTTCGCCTTGACCCTAGCCCCAATTCCATAGGCATTCCATATGAAGAAAGAATTCATTAAGAAAATAGAGTCCTGGAATTGGCCCCAGGAGACATGGCCTTGTCATCATGAGAAGAAGAGGATTCTTTAAGATTCCTCATTTGCGATCGGGTGCAGACTCCTGCTGACTTGGGTGTCAAAGGAGTAGCCGGTAAAAGGACCTTCCTAGGACCGTCAAGGGAGTGGCCTCTAGGTCACCGCCCAAAACAAGGCGTGTCTCGGCAGGTGGTAACAACCGCCGGGATTCGCTGCGAGACTGGGACCGTCATAACAGGCCGCCACTCACCAAGGCATGATTGGGAACAGTCTGAGACCAAGGCCGTAATCATCCTGGGAAAGTTTTCCTGAGAATGAATGTCCGAAAAAAATCAAAGTTTGAACCTCTGAATCATACACCACAGTCAGGGGAGACGACAATTCCGAAGCCATGACGTCGAGAAAGTCTGTTATCCTGAAAGAAAACCAACACCCATGAAGCGGGCTCTTGGACAGCGAAGGACGAAGTAGCAAAAACGCACAAAGAGCATCCGAGGGTAAGTCCCTGTCTTTAGTAAAAGAATCCAAATCCTAGACATTCTTCGACAGTCCAGGATCCAAAGATATCGAGGCCTCCGTGGGATCAATAGAAACATCGGCTGAAGGAAAACCCGGCCGCGGATGGGCCACTGCCTCAGAACATGTTTCAGAAAAGGAGCATGGGTTGGTTTTTTCCTGCCGGCCTGCCATCTGGTGACGTCTTCTACAAACATTAACGGAGTTTTTTTTAATATACATTTTTTCAAAAAAAAAATTTTGAAAATACATCTAGGTTAAAAAAAATTATTTTTTTACCCCCCAAAGGCGGCACCTGGTGTGCCGCCTTTGGGGAATTTTCCGCCCAGGGCAAGGCGGCACATGGTGTGCCGCCTTTGCCCAAAAATAACCGCAAAGGCGGCACACCAGGTGCCGCCTTTGCCTAAATATTTTTTTTTTAAATTTTTATTTTTATTTTTTGTTTTGTTTTGTTTTATATATATATATATATATAAAACAAAATTTTTTAGCAGAATTTTTCTGCTATTTAATATCCAGCGGTTCTGCCATTACAGCAGTCTGGATTCTGACTGATACCCTCACCCAGGACTCCCTTTTATAAGGGGGTTTGCCCTGAAAACAATACTGCATTTCCGATGTGGGATTCTGGTTCTCCTTTTCCTGCACAGTACATTCTGCGTTTCTGATTTGTGATTCTGTTTCAAGTACGCGACTTTGAAAGACTATAAAAGTTAAACTATAAGACCAATACAAATGAAACTTTAAACACTGAGTAAACATATAAGAAATAGTTGAAAACAAAAATAATTTCATAAAAAATGTTGATACAGATTAATTTATAAGCTTTCAAAACCACCTACTTGAAACTTAAACATATTTGAAGTACGTGACTTTGAAAGCTTATAAAAGATAAATTATAAGACCAATACAAATGAAACTTTAAACATTGATTAAACATATAATAAATAGTTGAAAAAAAAAATAATTTCATAAAAAATGTTCACCAAAAACAATTTATAAGCTTTCAAAACCATCAACATGAAACTTAAAAATGTTTCAAGTTCCCGACTTTGAAAGACTATAAAACATAAAATATAAGACCAATATAAATGAAACCTTAAACATTGATTAAACATATAAGAAATAGTTGAAAACAACAAAAACATCATAAAAAATGTCCATAAAAATTAATTTATAATCTTTCAAAACAGTCTACTTGAAACTTAAAAATGTTTCAAGTACGCGAATTTCAAAGACTATAAATTGGCAAGAAGAACATATTGGATGACACTAGAGAACCCATAAATGTTCCCATGGTTGGGAAGATTCAACCAGGAAATCTAATCATAATATTCAGTATGTTCTACCTAACTAGGTTGGAACTTTATTCATGTACATGTCCACTTCCATGTAAGTTCATAGAGAAGAAAAAAATCCATAAATCCCCAAACCATAGATAGGATATAATACTAAACTAGAAAGAAATTTTTCACTAATATAGGTAGACTATAAGCTCCCCAGACCTAAAAAACACTATCCAACTAATAGAAGATTTCATTATATAATTCTCAGAATTGATGCCAAATCTAATAATATCCCAAATGACTCCTCTCACATCTAGAACGTGAATAGAAATGACCAATAAAATCCAATTCAGAGGCCACAAAGACATGATTTGAGAAAACTAAAACCCATCACCATTTTAATTGAAACCAGTACTATCCCTATAGGGGTGAAAATAATAGGGCACCCAAAATAGTTTTCAGAACCACATAAATAACATAAAAACCAATACAGTTCTACTCTACCACATGTAAAAAACCTTAATTCAAGACCATATAAATAGGACCTCATCCATCCTCTTGGAATAAAACCTATATCCAATCAATACCTCACACATTATAATATACTAAAAGGTCCATCAGACCTAATTAAAACTTTACTTAATAGAACTCATTTGTTCTTGACATCCCCATAGGGTCACCATATCATAATGTCTATAAAAAAACTAAACATTGAGAAACTGACTAATAAAACACAACCATGAGACTACACTATCCTTAATTATAGAAAAAATCAAAAAGAGAATAAAAAAATACACCATGGTAATTCTAAGTCATTCCAAGAAGAAATCCTACAGCCCCCACTTGGACCTCACACCACACTTCCTTTAATAGGATTCTAAAATAAAAACCATGAAGGGGTCCTCCAAAAACCATTGTAAAAACCAAATATAAATATATAATATATCAATAATTTCCTCATATCACCACTTCATCCTCACACCTAAAATTCATAAGAAGTAAATGGTGTGTTCATCATGTATATAGAATGTTCCTCCTCAATCCTTACCTTCTCATAAAACTCTTCCCAACCTAACATGTACATCCAAATTATATGGAATGTCTCCCTTATACATAGCGTGCATATCAAATGGGGTACCTTACCATGTACCAAAATTTAATCTTTCCATGTTCCAACATGGAATCCTTCCATGTTCCAACATGGAATCTTTCAATGTTCCAACATGGAATCTTTCCATATTCCAACATGGAATCTTTCCATGTAACACATATAACTACTTTCTACATATAATAAATGGGATATGGTGATGTTACTTACATGTCAATATTCCCCCACATAGGGTATCCAAAAAACTAAAAATCCACACCCATATCTACTCTAAATTGAATTTCCCAAAAAAGAAAATAGTGTATCCACAAACCATTATTCACACGATTAATCAATCACATGTGTTGATAAATGCCAATGAGAGTCAAAGTTGAGGTAGATCAATGAGAAATCCCTATAATTTCAATCCATCGAAACAAGGATCCAATCCATCAGCAGCATATGAATTTTTCACTCTCAAAGATAGAGAGTAGAGAATAATGGTGGATTCCACAACAATAAGAGATATCCACATCGAAGGAAGAATAATAACATCCATTGTTACTTTGGTCTAAGAATATTACGGGTTAGAGTGGTCAAAATAATCTACTGAGAGCCTAAAAAAACCAAAGGTTCAAATTAGAGTTGATTAGGAGGAGTTAGTGTAACATCATATCCTGGGTGCCATAAAACCAGTGCCTCGGTTAGGAAAGGCCTTCAGTGGAAGCACTAAAGTGAGAAGGAAAGAGGCATTGTAGGTGTGCATGAATTATAAAATATTTTCATGAAAATTAAATAACACTTACATAAAATTATCATGGAATATTTTATATTTGTCTTTTTTAAATAAAATTGAATTGATATTCCATTAATTTTATATACATAAATATTGAGACCGATCTAGGTAGTGTTTCAGAAGATATATAACCATGTTATGAGTTTTTTGAGATTAGTCCAGGAAATTTTATGTTCAATGGATAGTGATAAAGATAAGGTCATTGAAAAACAGTTGCCTAATTTCATTAATATTGTACATGGGTAGATCATGTGCTTTGGTTTGTTTTTTGAGAAAGACTATATACGAAGGTTTTCCAGAAATATAAAAATTTGATAGATATATTTAGGAAAAAGTTCATATATTGTGTGATTTAGGAATTTTGAAGTCTTTTTTGGGACTCAGATGTAGAAGAGGTCACCAGTGGGACTCTCGAGTAGGCTTATGAGATTTTAGAATCACCATGGATATAGTATAAAGATCCACCTATGGGAGTTAAGAGTTGTTAGTGAAGGTGGGAGCTTGTAATTTATAGTGGGACTCTAGATATGAAGCACTATTGGACTTATTTTTTATGGGAATACAACTTTCCCATGTTGTAACCGACTAAAAAAAGTGAATAACCTTTATCAAGGTGTAATAAATGGTTATAGTAAGGAGTAGGCCTTTGTAATGAACCTAATAGAATCCCTGTGTTTTTCATTGATTTTATTTTTTCATTCAGGCGGATTTTCAGAATTTAAGATAAGGGATAGATAGTTTAATCAGTCATAGATTTTAGATTACAGAATAGTGAATTTTTAAAACAATGTACTATGGATTCACCCCCCCCCCTCATTAGAACCCAACTGATCCTTGGTTAAATCAAATGGTATCATAAAAAGATCCCCTCTCATGATAAGAAAACATTATGAGAAATGAAGGATCATAATTTAGTGAGAAACCATGGAATGCCTAATTTTAGGGAAATAACTACCATACATAGAGGAATATTATACTCTTTTCCTTCAATCACTTTTCTTATAAATGAAAGACGTATCAACCATTAGATTACCACCTATTATTAAGTATTATTATTGTACTAAATCTAAAATGATAAATCTTGAAGTTGATGGAAAATATCATAATTATACCCTAATGGATTTATCAAAAATGTTATACACTAAAGCGATGGGTGTTGAAACTACCAACGATATTTTAGACAAACTAGGAAGTACTTATGAAGGAAATATTAATGTTAAGAGAGATAATATGAAAATACTAAGAATAAAGTTTGAGAATATTAAAATGGTCGATGATGAAATCATTGATGACTATTTCATTAGGTTCAATGAGATGGTATGTAATATCTATGGATTTGGTTAGAAGATATAAGATTCAAAAATTTTGAAAACACTTTTGATAAATTTCCCTATATGATTTGATGCCATGGTTTTAGACATGGAAGATAGGGAATATATTTCATTAGAGGAGTTATATTTTATTCTCATAGATTATGAAATGATAAAGGAAATGAGTTTCAAAAAGAAGATATAGATTATATATCCTTTGAGGCTATAAGAAAAAATAAGTTCAAATAATTGGAAATTGGGGAATCAATTGATTCTGATGATGATGAATTTGATGAATACATTAATGAAATTTATTCACCTATTTAAAGATGGATTATATAGGGTAAATGAATTTAAAACTAAATAAACCACTTTGGTGATGAATCTATAATTTCATTAGAATCTTTTCCATGAATTTTATAATGAAAATGGATAATTTATAATTTGATAAAAAAAGTGAGAATCCTCTAAAATAGAAAAACGATATGAAGAAGACGTATCATTCTAGTAATAGACATAATAATTTGATAAGAAATTATTTAAAAGATAATTCATCAACTAGTAGTTCTTAAAAATATGAATTTAGTTTCATTAATCAAGTTGAGAAATTTTCAATTTATTCATATAGTAATGATAATGGTAAAGCTAGAAAATACAATAAATGGATATTAAAAGATGAGTTGGAATATTCTCTTGAGAAAACCACACAATGTTGTATCATTATGCCTATAATTTTTATTAGGATCATAAGAATATTATTCTAATAGATAAGTTAAAAGTGGGAATATTTTAGTATTAAAAAATGTAGTTTAAAAGAAATAAACTAAAAAATAAAAAACTCTTACATTTTTTATTGGACATGGTTCTCAGTCCAATCAAATAATCATAAATAGAAACAATTTGATTAAATCAGAATGTAAAAGATCAGAGTCTATATGAATCCGAGTAATCAGAGTACAAGAATCATAATCATGATAGATTTTATTAATTCAAAAGTTTTGTTATTATCAAAATCATATTAATATGGATAAAATCATAATAAAAATACTAATATGATGTTTTGAATTCAATTATATGTGTGGTGGAAATATAAAAACTTTTTACAAAAAAGAAATACAATTTTATACAAAACAAATAATGACTTTCAAAGCCATTAAAAGAATAATGTCTTTTAACCTTAAGAGAATCGTATTCTATAACCAAAAAATAAAGGTGTCCCTTATTTTATAATTATAAGAAAGTCTATATTCTCTTAAAAAAGAAATACCTCGATATAATGAATGAAATGAATCTATCTTTCTATCCAAAAAATCCATAGATACAATGATCCGATTATCTATCTACCTAGCCCTAGTATCCCTCAAACTGATGGATTAGATTCCCTATTCAAGTAAATTGTTCTGAAATATTATAAATTAATTTTTATGGAAATTTTTTAGGAAGTTTTTGTTGTTTTCAACTATTTCTTATATTTTTAATCAATGTTTAAGGTTTCATTTATATTGGTCTTATATTTTATGTTTTATAGTCTTTCAAAGTCGGGAACTTGAAACATTTTTAAGTTTCATGTTGATGGTTTTGAAAGCTTATAAATTGTTTTTGGTGAACATTTTTTATGAAATTATTTTTGTTTTCAACTATTTATTATATGTTTAATCAATGTTTAAAGTTTCATTTGTATTGGTCTTATAATTTATCTTTTATAAGCTTTCAAAGTCACGTACTTCAAATATGTTTAAGTTTCAAGTAGGTGGTTTTGAAAGCTTATAAATTAATCTGTATCAACATTTTTTATGAAATTATTTTTGTTTTCAACTATTTCTTATATGTTTAATCAGTGTTTAAAGTTTCATTTGTATTGGTCTTATAGTTTAACTTTTATAGTCTTTCAAAGTCGCGTACTTGAAACAGAATTACACATCGGAAACGCAGAATGTACTGTGCAGGAAAAGGAGAACCAGAATCCCACATCGAAAATGCAGTATTGTTTTCAGGGCAAACCCCCTTATAAAAGGGAGTCCTGGGTGAGGGTATCAGTCAGAATCCAGACTGCTGTAATGGCAGAACCGCTGGATATTAAATAGCAGAAAAATTCTGCTGAAAAGTTTTGTTTTATATATATATATATATATATAAAACAAAACAAAACAAAACAAAAAATAAAAATAAAAATTTTAAAAAAAATTATTTAGGCAAAGGCGGCACTTGGGGTGCCGCCTTTGCGGTTATTTTTTGGGCAAAGGCGGAACACCCGGTGCCGCCTTGCCCTGGCCGGAAAATTCCCCAAAGGCGGCACACCAGGTGCCGCCTTTAGGATGTAAAAAAAAATTATTTTAAACCTGGTGGTATTTTTAAGAATTTTTTTTTGAAAAAATGTAAAAAAAAAAATAACCCAACATTAATAGAGTGCCCCCGGAGAAAACATGCAGAACAATAACGTGGAAAAACCGGGTAGTAAATATCCTGTTCCTAGACTAAACCGTCTTGCACTTGGAGGGAGATAAGTTCCGGAATGGTATGGGAGAGATTCATCTCAACACAAACGCGGGCCGGAGCATCAACCCTGTCAACAGCGCAAAGAAAACCTCCTAGAGCATCACCTATAGCTTGAAGAAAACCCCTGTTCCTGAAAGGCAAAGGCAAACCAAGGAGGGTTAACCAAACTGCTGCGAAAGGGCTCTCTTTGCCCCTGTGAGTAATCATGGACCAGCGAGACAGGCTAAACATCCAGCGTCTAAAGACGCGGGGAGCGTTGCACCAGGCCAACACAAAGTCGTCAGGTGTAGCAAGGGAGATGCAGAAAGAATTGCGATGAACAGGCGATATCCGCACCGGGGCCTGGAGGCCCAAAGATGCAAAAAAGCATTGATAGATCGCAAGCGGAGGTTTCTGAGCGCCAAAGCGTGCCGTAAGAGTCCATTTGAGGTCCTCCTCCGCCGTTGAAAAGACCGATGTAGGGAAGACCATAGATACATGAGAACCATCGTGGGAGACGTCTGAAACCACCTTGGGGGTACAGGGATCAGGAAAAGTCCTACACGGCCCGCGAAGAGCGTCCCTGAAAGATTCTGGACGAGGAACCTCGTGAGGAACCGGCACCGGTAGCGAAGTTCCTCCTGAAAGCACGGGCCCCGGATCCAGAGAGGGCTGCAAGCAAAGATTCCCAGGCAAAGAACCAAAGGAGATCACCGGACTTTGGGTGGCGGTCTCGTTGGAAAGGCCAGGCGAGAGGGGCGGCGGATCCGAAAACATGGCCAGCGGAGTCGCAACGGGCAAAAATTCAAAAACTTCGACCGCGCGTCGGGCGCGTTCTCCAGGAGGCTCAATACCGCTCTCCATTTCGAGGGTCTCCTGAATTCCAACCATTACATCCAAATCAGCAGCATCTATGACTGATTATTCTTGATTTTTTTGTGAAATTCCATGATCTGGCCAAAGAACACAGAATCCCATCTCTGTTCATTGTGAATCGGGCTCGTCAGGAAATGAGGGTTTGGATGAATCTTATGCATGCTTATTCAACATCAATACTCGTCGGATTGTCCTGAAAATTTTGGATTAATAATTCTCAAATCGTTTCATGTCCATATTTCTTCCTTTATAATCATTCATTCCTCATTTGTAAAATCTATCACGAATCCGGGTGCCCAATAATGCTCGGGTGGCCTAAAAATTGTCGATTCTGGACCCATAAGGATTTTACCAGGATGAATGCGAAAAAATGAGGGGATAAAGGAACTATTAACAATGGTTTTGATCATTGGGTAAGAAGTATTAGAAAAATATCAACAATAGTCATCCATATTTGATGAAAAATTAATAAACAACAAGTTCTTCGAGATTGGGATCAAGCAAAGGGGGCACAAATTCAACCATAAAGTGTCAACATGCTCCAACATTTAATCCAGGGTGTAAAAGCACATAATATTATTCATACCTCTATTTTTATCTATATTTTGTGAATAATGTTCTAGTCATTATATTTAGTATATGTCGTTATATTTTCTGCACTTATATCCTCATAAATCCAAAGCTTCAACGTTCTTTGAGGGGATTCTCCAAAGGGGGAAGAGATCTCTCGATATAGGATTGTAGGAATTGAGAAACCAACCCAAGAAAATTCCATTACATATATATTTATAATAAATTATTTTGTTAAAAAGGGTTTTAATTAATGAAATATATTAATTAATTAAATCACTTAAATGCACCGTCAATAAGAGAGGGGTCGGGACATCCTTTGTTGACTTATTTTTTGTCATTCATAGGCCAAACACTCTGCAATTAACCCAACCACCATCTTAAATTTCTGATCCAATCATTGGTTTAATAGTTATAATAGTTTCTTTAATTATCTTTTCACACCGCATATACAATATATTGAATATTACTATAAAATTAATTCTCAGCAAACCAAACCTTGAAATTGCTTGTCGTTTCAACGCATGGATTTGGAAAAATTTATAGAAATTTTACAACGTCTTACTGTGAAAAATTGGGTCACTACATGATGAATTGGAAAGATCAATGAAAAATTCCATAGTGATTTATTCCCACTTATATATAGGTATGGGTAATGGATTCATCATATCATTATTCTTTTTCATTTTATCCTTCACATATAGGAATACAAATAATTTTTATGTATAAAATATTATCTATTTATTTATATTATCCCCCTGGTACTTCTCCTAGAAATCTTGATAATTTTTTAGACTCCCTAAGCTGATGTAAAAGGACAAGATATGTGCATCATTGAGAATCTCATTATTTATCTTATGATTTCATGGTACAAATAGTTTTTACACAAATCATACAACTCCTTCTTCATTAATTGTTAACTCCATTGATTTTATATCTCTAATATATTTGACCTTCTTTGGTGTTAATACATGATCAATTTTAGCGTAACAAAGCCTAACTAGAAGGGATGGTTGAAGAATCATTTGAGAATGTTATTATGATTTTATTTACTTTATTAACCATATGTACATCCTTATAAATTCTATGAATATTGGATCCCACTCAATACGAATCAATAATAAGGTTTACAGATCCTTTTACAAAGAGAATATTACACTTTATTTTATTTTCCAAGATGGAAATGGATTGAGCAGTCATAATCTATGATTAAATCTAACCACATTTACTAGTTAATATTAATATATTTGTTTGTGAATATATTTTTTGGAATCTTATGATTCTTATATATACCAATCTTCTCCCCATAGAGATATTTTCCCATATTTTCATTGCAGAGTTCTATGCAGACAACTCCAGGTCATCTATTGGATAGTTTATATTTTGAACATTAAATATACATGAGGTTTATTCTATAACTATATAATTAATCATTACTACTCATCCAAATATGTACTTCGAAGCATCTCAATATACAAAAAAACATCCCCAGTTGAAAAAATTGTGTGGACTTTTGCATTGATAAAACTCTTTTTCATTCCCATAAATATTTATTTATAGTCATCAGTTGAAAAAAATATTTCCCTTATTAGTAATATTGGTTAGTGGGGTTGAAAATAATGATAAGTTTCTCACAAATAATCTGTAACAACCAGATAGTATAATGAAACTACAGATCTCTATTTAAGATGTTGGTCTAGGACACACCTCAATAGTCGTTATCTTAAGAGGGTCCACATATATCTATTTTATGGTGATAAAATTAAAAATAATGATACTCCCTCCCTCAAATCACATACACTTATTATACCTAACATATATCTTCTCCATTTACAGATTATTTAGTACAATATCCAAATGCTCTACATTATCCTCCTTTATTTTGGAGTATAATATAATATTGTCTATAAATACTTGTAAAAATATTTCAAGGTAATATCTAAAGACTCTATCCATTACGTCCATAAATTCTTTTGGATCATTAGTTATTCTAAAGATAATAATTATGAAATCATAGTATCCAATTCTTATTCTAAAGTCATTCTATCGAATAAATTCCTTCTTTAAATTTATTTTATGATATCTGAACTGAATTTCCACCTTTTGGAAATGATGGTCCCAATGTAGTAGATCAAACAATTCATCAATTCAAGATATCAGATACTTTTTATTTATCATAATTTTTTTAATACATATTAATTTATTTTTATGTGGATTGACCATTCATTTTTCTTGATAAATAGGACCAGCTCACCCCATGGTGAAACTCTCGTGAATATAAAAAACATTCTAGAATATCTTGTAAATACATATTCATTTCTTCCAACTCAAGGGTTTCCATTCTGTTGGGAGTCTCTAATATTGATTGTGATCAAGGTATAATTTCAATTTAGAACACATCCTATCAGTCATAAAAAATGAATTAAAAATTCTTTTGTGAATACATCAGTATAATCCCTCAAAATGAGAAAATCATTATTCTTAACTCTATAACTTTTTCAACCAGTTTAGCCATATATGATTGATTATAAGTCAATAATAAAAAAAGAGATAAATATTAAAAATAATGATCATCCTATTCCTTACACTTGTACATAATCCGGGGATGACTTAAGATGTGAAGGTTTATCTTACTATCCCGGTAGTTGATGTTTACCTTATATAAATATAGGCAGTCCAAGGCCAATATAACATCAAATCCACTAAATTAATAAATGATTTACATGGAGTTTTAGTCTATTAACATTGACTGGGATGAGTTATATACTTGAGATGAAATAATTTATCCGTTTTTTATTCTCATTTATAGCTGAAACTAAATATTTTGAGGTGGTGTTTGAATGAATCTACTAAACATTCAATAAATGAAAGAATTCCTTAAAATATAATCTAAAAGTATTTTTTCAATTAATAATTGAATTACCAGTGTTTTTATCACCACATCACGGTCAGGATCTACCTAAATAGAAGTGATAGAATTTTCCCTTACTTTTTCTCTAGACATAAAAGGTTATTTTCATTGATTTTATTTGACAATACTTTTCTTAAGGAATATGATCAAATAATTACCATGTTCCTTAAAGTTGAAACATTGTTCAATAGGTTGGGTGTTGATATAAACATTATTTTTGTAACATCCCAAGTAAGTAAAAAATTATTTATTTTCATATATGTGTCTATTTATGAATTATATAGTGTTTTAAAGGCTTAAAATGAGAAAAACAAATTCAATCTTAAGCATAGAATTCTCTAATAATTTTTTTAAAAGATTAGTTTACCGCCTTTTGATGGTTAACCATTATTAAATATATATATTGACAATTTTATAAGCTCTATTTTTCAAAATAAACTTATTCTTTAGGATTGGGACATTGAAATTTACTTTGGATAAATTTTTGGTATTTTTCTGACAATGTTCATTTTTTAATGAATAGTGAAAAATACTGCATTTTACTTCAAAACTGCTTTTTCATCTAATTTAATTATATGGATAGATTATCTTTATAATTGTTTTTAATGTTTAAATAGAAATTTTTTTACCATTTAATCAAATGGTGGTAATTGGAATTAATTTCACCTTTAAATTGGACATAAACAATTGTCAAACTTTTGATAAATATTGTTTCTAAAAAACCTGTTATTTGTTTTCACAATGGGAATTATTTTTAAATTAATTACTACAATTTCTTGTGTCTTGAATTGGGTATAATGGATTCCATATTTGGAATCAGAAGGTCCAATGTATGTAATTAAGACACTCTTTTTTTTTACATTATGAATAAAAATGATGGTAATTATCTTTAATTATCGCAATTAATTAGTAATCGGGTAGTTAAGTGTAATAAAATAATATCATAATAATAAAAAATTACCCCAAAATGTGTCCTAATGATAATTTTTGTGTCATGGACGACCATGGGATTTCTTGTTCTAACTTAGGGACCCCATGGAATCACTTTTGGGTGATAGTGACACTTTATCATTTTATTTTTAAAGAAAAGAGAATATCACAAAATTATATAACACATAAGTAAAAAAATTTAATTTTGTATACCTAAATGACATATTAGACTATAAATATTCATTGGAACGCTAAAATGATTTCCTACATCCTAGATTTTCTATATAATTTTTAGACATTAAATAAATTAAATATTTTATGACACCATGATGATGCAGTGATTACCTCATTAATAAACGATATAAATTAAATGAAAAGATAATGTAAAATATTAGACTTACACTTTTGAATGACATATTAGATGGGTGGATTTCGAACACTTATCACCTTCTCCTGGAAATATATCATTGTGGGACCTTTCAAATCTGAAACTCATTTTATGATAAAGTAACATTTCATGACTTTCAAGAGTGCCCATCCTCCCTCTTATAAAAGGAATCCACCTCTACCACCTAACCCATACCTCTCAAGCCTTTGACTTAGTTATACTCCGCTCATTTTATCATTACAAATCCTTATATTCATGATAGAATCCTTACCTTAGGCAGAAATCTCTTCAAGAAATCCTTTTGGTTCAAACCAAGGGGAGTGGCCCGATTTAAAGGTACTGTATTCTCTAATGCTCATTTGATTTATTTTGCTTCTACAACCCCATAAACTATTTTTATTCCTTTATTTTGTAACAACACCAGTATATTCAATATACTATGATGTTTTTATTATATTTATTAGAGCTACAATTACACACACCTTCGTATAATGGTTAAAGAGCATACTGTTTCTTTGGATGGTAAATTTCTGCCTCACGAAACGATAATTGTTCAATATTAGTTTAACACCATTCTAGGGGGAAATCAAGATATCACTATATTTATATATGATATATATTAGGTTTATGTTTTCCTTATGATTCTGTATTTTTCATTTATGACATATCTTTATGGTTTCCATTATGGGTAAACACGATATCTTCATTTTAGGAAGTGAGGACTACCACCCCCTCAATGTGATTTGAATCATTAATTCCATATGTGGGACGTATAAAGGATGGAGTTAATGATGTTATATATTTTAATATATTGGAATTATAATATACCTTTATATAATTATGATTTCACTCCATTAAATACGAAATAGAAATGAAAGTAGCGTTCATGTGTACGTACGGCTTACCGTCTCCATGAACGGTGCATTTCTTTTCTTACCTCTAAATGTTATGAAATATTATAAATGCATGTATATACTAGACATATATGATATATATGACATCTAAATCATGAATATAATTATGGATGTAATGGATATTTTACCACATGAACAACTTGTAATTATAAGAAGTATATTTTTGGCTCAAGTACCAAAGATCAACAAAATGACTGTTTTAAATTAAATAATTACATAATGTTCCTAACATGGTAATAAGTGATATAAAAGGAATAATGAACTTGAAAAAGTTTCTTATGAAAGTAGAAATTAACTCTAGTTTATTATTCAGTAGATTAATGAACGACCGAGTCAAGTCGGACATGAGGTATGGGACTTCATCTCAGTCTCCTTTCATTGAGACATATTTTTTTTATAGACAACATTCTTTTATACGGTGTATAAACGCCTTTGAATTTTAATTTTATTCAAAATTAATCTTTTTTATCTGAATCATTTTACTAAACGAAAAAAATGATTTTTTTTACATATGTGGTGACAACGACTTCTCTGCCGCTGCGACCATTATTTGAGTTTCGACTTCCACTACAAGCCATAAATTTTTTTAATGAAAATTAAATACCATGTTTTACTTTTATTTTATTTTGGTATTGAAAATGTTTTTATTATATCAATGTGTTGTATTGATATCTTATGATTGAAATGTGCAAATTTTATGTTTCCTTTATGCATGTTTTATATGATACGATTATGTTATGGTTCTTGGGAATTCTTTATGAAGATGGGTGGTTCCGTGATAAACTAATGGAGGGTGAACCCGTGATAGCTCTCCAATGCATTGGATAATGTGAAAGAGTTAAACACTAAGCTTTCTCCGAAGAGATTTAGGGAATATATTGGGATGCGTATTCCAAACTTAACCATGAGAGCTACTCCCTACGTAATAATGTTATGAATGCCTCATGTTACCTTTATGTCTTATGATTTCTATGAGTTATTCATAAATATTTTTATTTCATATGGTATGATAAAGTGCTTATGATTTATGAGTAAAGTATGATTTCATTAATTTTTATTTATACATGGACTAATGTTTTCACTGCGTACTTTTATATCACTTACTGAGCTTTTTATGCTCATCCAAAGTTTTTGAAATGTTTTTCACATGTCAAGGGAAAAGTACATGATGTGATGATAGTGTCGAGGAAGTTTCAAGAAATAATCCATGTTTTATTTTAAATATGTTTTTGTTGATGGGAAAAATTAATACTATCTTTTATATAACAACCTTGTTGAAATATTGAATTTAATGCATGATTTAGGATCTAATTCTCTAAAACTCTAAACCTGAATAGATCCTCAATATGTAATCTTGATATACCTTATGATTAAGTAATTTTTAAGGTTGGGGCCTTATAGTTGGTGTCAATGGTCAGTTTAGATAACTTTAGGAGTTATAATTCTCTTAAATGATTATCCAAAAATATATTTTTTATGGTCAAATTGGAATGATATAGCATTTGAAGATTACCATGTTGCTTTATCTAAGACATGTTTGTTCAGAATATTTTTCCACAGAGGAAACAGGGAAGCAGTGTTAAGAAGTCATACAAAAGGAAATGACCATCCGAATAAGCATCCTGATATGGTTGGAAATGGAACTGAATAGTTTTTTGCAGTAATGGAACAGTTGAATGAAGCGATAAATGGTGGTGGTATCCTTGAACGAGATCAGCCAGAACAACCACAGAGGAACATGTCAGTGGTGGAACATTTCATGAGGCAACATCCCCCATCATTCAGGGGATCATTTGACCATGCGTTAGCTGAAGGGTGGATTAAAGCATAGGAGAATATTTTCGATGTCATGGGGTGTTCAGACCATCAAATGGTTAGTCTTTCTGTTTAGTGTTTGGAGGGTGTAGCAGATCTATGGTGGTTGATGGTTAAAAATATCAGGGATACTGACATGATTTATGCTCTTGAATGGGATGAATTCAAGTGTAGGTTTCTTCAAAAATATTTTCCTAAGGCTTTTCGACTTATGATGGAAAAAAATTCTTGGAATTGAGGCAAGAGGACGACGTAGTGGCTGCTTATGAAGAAAGGTTCACCCGATTGGAAATGTATGCTCCAAATTTTATCCAACACCTTGATATTAAAATCAATAGTTTTTACTCAGGATTAAAGCCAAAATATGGAAGGGCTTTAGCTTCTCATGAGTTCAAGAGTTATGAAAATCATGTTTGATGTGCTGAGAAGGTGGAAATGGAGTTTTTCGATGATCAGGTATTCTATAAAAACCAACAGAAGAAGAGAATGAGGTGGCATGAGAAAGGGAAGAATCCTTCAAAAATGTCTGATGGTAAGAAAACTAAGTTTTCAGTTTGTGATAAATGTGGTAAAAATCCTGTTGGGGAATGTCTTTTGAATTCGAGAAAGTTCTACTAATCTGGTAAGATGGGACATAAGTCTCAGGATTGCACTGAAAAATATCAGGGTGATGGTAAGACCAAATTTGATTTATAGGTAGTGAAATGTTTCAAGTGCAATGAGATGGGTCATTATGAAAATGAGTGTTCTACCAAGAGCTCAAATGATGGGAAGCAGTTAGACTACTAGCAGAAAGGTGTGGTGAAATCCCTTGCAACTACTTCAACAGATTTTGGGAAATCAAATGAAGTTGTATCAAGTACATTTTTTGTTTTTTCAGATTATGCCAATGTTTTTTTTTCTTCGGGGTCTACACATTCATTCATCTCTAAAAAAATTTCTAGTAAATTTGGAATTCCATCTCTAGAATTGACTCCTGAACTTGTGGTAAAAACGCATAGGGGAAAATGATTAGTCAAAAAAAATTATAAGAATCTTTCCATCCTTATCTGTTGAAAGAACCTACTTGAAATCTTTATTGTTTTACCTCTAGTAGAGTTTGATGTTATCCTGGGTATGGATTGGCTCCCTTTTTACCATGCTAAGATTTATTGTAGTGCTAAAGAAGTTTCTTTTCAGAAATAATTTCAGTTTGTGTACAATAATGAACCCTTAATGTTGATAACATATCAAGAGGATGAGAAACTTGTTAATGATGGAAATGAATTTTACCTTGCACATATTGTTGAAAACAAAATAACCGTTCAGAATAATGATGTGCCAGTGGTAAATGAGTATCCTGATGTTTTTACTGATTAGTTTCCTGGAATAACACCAGATCAGGAAGTTGAATTTTATGTTGACTTAGTTCCTGATGCTAAGACAATTTCAAAATCCCCTTATCGAATGGCTCAAATTGAACATTTAGAGTTGAAGGAGAAATTGCAATATTTATTAGATAAAGGTTTTATTCGACCTAGCACATCACCATGGGGTGCTCCTGTCTTATTTTTTAATAAGATAGATGGTTCAATGAGACTTTTCATTGATTATAGAGCCTTGAATAACATCAGTATTAAGAAAAAATATCCTTTTCCTCATATCGATTATTTGTTTGATCATCTCCAGCGAGATATGTATTTTTCAAAGATTGAATTGAGATCGGGTTACCATCAGTTGAAGTTAAAGGAAGTAGATGTTCTGAAGACCACGTTTCTTACATGATATGGCCATTATGAATTTTTAGTAATGCCTTTTGGGTTAACCAATGCACCTACTGTATTCATGGACCTTATGAATAGAATTTTCCATGAGTTCATGGATAATTTTGGGGTTGTTTTCATTGATGATATTTTGGTGTTTTCTAAAAGTAAATAGGAGGATGGTAGTTATTTACGGTTTATTTTTCAAACCTTGAAAGAAAAGAAATTGTATGAGAAATTCAGCAAGTGTGAGTTTTGGTTGCAACAAATTTCTTTCCTTAGTCACATTGTTTCTAAAGAAAGAATAACTATTGATCTTGCAAAAACAATGGTTGTTAAAGAATGGCCAAGACCCACAAATGTAACTGAGATTAATAGATTTCTTGGTTTTGTAGGCTATTATCGAAGGATTGTTTAAAATTTCTCACGGCTATCTAGTCCAACGACTAAGCTAACTCGGAAGGGTGTTAATTTTATCTGGACAAAAGAATTTGATGATTAATTTCATGAATTGAAATAAAGAATGGTGAATGCTCCAATTTTGGAACTGCCGTCCATGAATGGTAAGTTTGTTATCTACAGTGATGCTTCATTGAAAGGGATTGGTTGTATCCTAATGCCGAATGATCAGGTAATTGATTATAATTCACATCAGGTGAAAACTCATGAGGTAAATTACCATACACATGGTTTGGAATTAGCTGCTATTTTTTCTCTTTAAAATTCTAGAGGAATCATTTGTATGGTGTAAAGTGTGAAATATATACTGATCACAAAAGATTAAAGTATCTATTCACTCAGAAATAATTGAACATGAGATAGAGGAGATGGGTAGAATTAATCAAGGATTATTATTGTACAATTCACTACCATCTATGAAAAGAAAATAATGTGGCTGATGCTTTGAGTCGAAAAAGTCATTCTTCATTAAAAATGTTACATTTGGAATGTGACATTTGGTTAAGGATTTGATGAATTTTGGCATTGAAGTTGTTGGTGCAGGAATTTCTTCTTTTTTGTTTTAGGTATCAGTGAAATCTTCTCTATCAGACAGAATTAAGAAAGCATAGATCAAGACAGTGATTTGCAGAAAAAGGTAGAGCTGGTTCAGAAGAGTATGTTTCCTAAATTCAACATTGATAATGATTGTGCTTTGTGATTTGGAAAGAGATTGTGTGTGCCTTCTGATTCACAGTTGAAGAGAGAGTTGTTATTTGATGCTCATAGTTCACTGTTTTCAGTTCATCCTAAAATCACTACGATGTATAGATATCTTCGAGAGTATTACTGGTGGGATAGAATAAAAAGATATATTGTTGATTTTACTATGATGTGTTTGACTTGTCGACAGGTTAAAGTAGAGTGAAAGTTACCGAATGGGATGCTTCAGCATTTACCAATGCTAGAGTGGAAATGGGAGAATATATACATGGACTTCGTTGTGGGATTGTCGAAGACACCTTGAGGTAATAATGAAATCTGGGTTATTGTTGATCGCTTGACTAAATCTACTCTTATCCTTGATATAAGAGAAAATTTCACCCTAGATCAACTTTCTCGTTTGTATATTAAAGAGAAAGTCAGGTTACATGGAGTTCCCCCCACTATTGTATCTGATCATGATCCCAGGTTTACTTCTAACTTTTGGAAATGCCTTCAGAAGTCGTTGGGTACTGAATTAACTTTTAGTACAGTTTTTCATTATCAGTCAGATGGGCAGTCAGAACGAACAATTAAGACTTTGGAGGATATGCTATGTTCTTGTTAGATATATTATCAGGGAAGTTGGCACAAACATATTTCTTTGGATGAGTTTTCTTATAATAACAGTTTTCATTCCAGTATACAGATGCCACCATTTGAGGCATTATATGGGAAGTGGTGTTGAACCCCATCTTTGTTGGATGAAGTGGGTGAAATGAATTTCATGGGACCAAAATTGGTAGAATATTAGGATGAAAATTTTTAGATAATATAGAAACAGATGAGAACAGCTCAGAGCTGGCAGAAAAGTTATGCAGACAACAGGAAGAAGGATCTCTCTTTTGAGGTAGGTGATCATTTCTTCCTCAACGTTTCACCATGTAAATGTGTGATGTGATTTGGTAAGAAATGAAATAGGAGTCCATGGTTCATTGGAACATATGAAATTCTGGATAGAGTTGAGTCAGTTTCATACCAAGTGTCTTTACCTCATAGTTTATCTCAGGCACACAATGATTTTCATGTTTCAATGTTAAGAAAGTACATTCCAGATCCATCTCATGTTTTGAGTCCATAGGTAGTTCAGCTAGAAGAGAATCTATCATATAAGGAAAAACAAGTCCAGATTCTTAACCACATGGAGCATGTATTGAGAAATATGGTGATTCATCAAGTAATGGTTCTGTGAAAAATACCACATGATTGGAGAGGCAACACGGGAATCTGAAAATGCAATGAGGGATAAATACCCCCACTTATTTGATAAGTAAATAAATTATGGGGATGAAATTTTCTAAAGGGTGGAAGGATTTAATATCCCTTGTAAGTAAATAATTATGTATTTTCACATCTATGTCTACTTATGAATTATATAGTCTTTTAATGTCTTAAAATGTGAAATATTCCAATCTAAATCATAGAAATATCAAATATTTTTTTAAAAGATTGTTTTAGCGCCTTTTGATGGAGAACCATTTTTAAATCTATATATTGACAATTTTATAATCTCTATTTGACAAAATAAACTTATTCTTTAGGATTGGGACATTTAAATTTACTTTGGATAAATTTTTGGTATTTTTCTAACAATGTTCATTTTTTAATGAATAGTGAATAATACTGCATTTTACTTCAAAACTGCTTTTTCATATAATTTAATTATATAGATAGATTATGTTTTTAATTGGATTTAAATTTTAAATAGAATATATCTTTACCATTTAATCCAATGGTGGTTATTGAAATTTATTTCACTTTGAAATTGGACATAAACAATTGTCAAACATTTGATAGACATTGTTTCTAAAAAACCCAATATTTGTTTTGACAATGGGGATTATTTTTAAATTAATTACTACAATTTATGTGTTCATAATTTGGTAAAATGGATTCCATATTTTGAATCAGAAGGTCCAAATTATGTAATTAAGACTCTTTTGTTTTGGACATTATGAATAGTAATGATGGTAATTATCTTTAATTATCGCTATTAATTAGTAATCGGGTAGTTAATGGTAATAAAATAATATCATAATAATAAAAAATGACCCCAACATGTGTCCTAATGCTACTTTTTTTGTCATGGACGACCATGTGATGCCATGATCAAACTTAGGGACCCCATGGAATCACTTTTGGGTGATAGTGACACTATATCATTTTATTTTTAAAGAAAGGAGAATAACACAAAAGTATGTAACACCTAAGTAAATCAATTTTAAATTTGTCTATATAAATCATCTATTAGACTATAAATATTCATTGGTAAGATAAAAATATTTCCTATATCATTGTTTTTTTATAATATTATAAATTAATGAAATTAAATTTTTTATGGCACCATGATGATGCAGCGATTACCTTATTAATTAACGATTTACATAAAATGAAATGATAATGTAAAATCTAAGACATAAACATGTCAAAGACCTATTAAATGGGTTTATTTCAAACCCTTATCACCTTATCCCCGAAATATATCATTGTGGGACCTTTAAAATCCGAAACTCATTTTATGATAAAGTAACATTTCATGACCTTCCAAGAGTACCCCTCCTCCCTCTTATCAAAGGCCCCCACCTCTACAAACATACCCTCACCTCTAAAGAATTTTAATAAGCCAAAATCTGCTCATTTTATCTCTCCACATCCCTCTCTTCATCCTATAATCCTTACCATAGGCAGAAATCTCTTCAAAATACCCTTTTGGTTCAAACCAAGGGGAGTTGCCCGATTTAAAGGTATTGTCTTCTCTAATGTTCATTTGTTTTATTTTGCTTCTCCAACCCCATAAAATCATTTTATTCGTTTATTTTGTAACAAAACCAGTATCTTTGATATAATAGGATGTTTTTATGAGATGGATTAGATATAAATTTACACACACCTTTGTATAATGGTTAAAGAACATATTGTTTCTGTGGATGGCGAATTTCTGCCTCACGAAACGATGATTGTTCAATCTTATTTTAACACCTTTTATGGTGTCCATTAAGATGTCAATATATTTATATATGATATATATTATGTTTATGTTTTCCTTATGATTCTTTATTTTTCATTAATGGCATACCTTTATGGTTTCCATTATGGGTAAACTTGATATCTTCATTTTAGGAAGTGCGGACTACCGCCCCCTCAAAGTGATTTGAATCATTAATGCCATATGTGGGACGTATAAAGGATAAAGTTAATGATGTTATATATGATATTATACTGGAATTATAATATACCTTTATATCATTATTATTTTACTCCATTAAATATGAAATTGAATTGAAAGTAGCGTTAATGCGTACGTACAGATTACCGTCTCCATGAACGATGCATTTCCTTTCTTACCTCTAAATGTTATGAAATATTATAAATTCATGTATATACTAGATATATATGATTTATATGATATCTACCTAATTAATATAATTCTGTATATGAATGATATTTTACCACATGAACAACTTTCCATTATAAGATGTTTATTTTAGGCTCAAGTACCAAAGATCGACAAAATGACCGTTTTAACTTAAATAATTACCTAATTTTCATAACATGGTAATAAGTGATATAAAAGGAATAATTAACTTGAAAAGGTTCTTAAGAAAGTATAAATTAACTCTAGTTTATTATTCAGTAGATTAAAGAATGATCGAGTCAAGTCGGACACGTTGTATGAGACTTCATCTCAGTCTCCTTTCATTGAGGCATATTTTGTTTTAAACAAAACTTTCTTATATACGGTGTATAAACCCCATTGAAATTTACTTTTATTTAAAATGAATATTTTTTATATGAATTGTTATACTAAATGAAAAAAGGGAGTGCTTTTGTCGTACGTATGCAGCGACAACGACTTCTTCACTGTTGTGACCATTATTTGAGTTTCAGCTTCCTCTAAAAGCCATAACTTTTTTATAAATGAAAAATGAATACCATGTTTTACTTTTCCTTTATTTTGGTATTGAAAATGAGTTTGATAATGTTTTTATTAAATCAATGTGTTTTATTGATATCTTATTATTGAAATTTGGAGATTTTATGGTTCCTTTATGCATGTTTTATCTAATACGATTATGTTATAGTTCTTGGGAATTGTTTATGAAGACAGGTGGTTCCATGATAAACTATGTACGGGTGATCCAGTGATACATCTTCAATGTATTGGGTAACATGAAGGAGTTAAATGCTATGGTTTCTTCGATGATATTTAGGGAATATACTGTGATGGGTATTCCAAACATAACAATGAGGGTTACTCCCAACCTAAGAATGTCATAAAGGCCTGAAGTTACCTTTATGTCTTCTGATTTCTATGAGTTATTCACAAATATTATGATTTTATAAGGTATGATAAAGTTCATATATTTTATAAGTAAAGTATGATTTCGTTAATTCTTATGTATACATGGACTAATGTTTTCATTTCGTACTTTTATATCCCTTACTGAGCTTTTTATGCTCATCCCATGTTTTTGAAATGTTTTTCACAGGTTAAGGGAAAAGTACATGATGTGATGATAGTGTCAAGGAAGTGTCATGAAAGAATCCATGTTTTATTTTAAATATTCCTCTTTTGATGGGAAAAATATATATTATCTTTTATGTAACAACCTTGTTGAAATGTGGAATGTAATGCATGATTTATGATCTAATTCTCTAAAACTCTAAACCTGAAAAGATCCTCAATGTGTATTCTTGAAATACCTCATGATTATGTAATTCTTAAGGCTCGGGGATTATAATTTTAATCTTTCATATTGGTTATATTTTTATATCCTTTATAATTTATTTTCCTAGCTTCCCTTTTTTAAACACATGAATCATCTTCGTTTTCCCTTTATAAAAAATCTAGGTTACTTCTTCCCATACTTTTTACATGTGATATGAAAGTTTTTATTGGCACCATGATATTTTTCCATTTATATTCCTAATGAAAAAGATATCTTTTTCTTTTTATATTGAGTCCCATGAGACCATTGAGAGTCATTGATATGCACTCAACCTTAAGGAAACAAGGGACAATCTCTTTCCAGCTATTAACTTCTTAAATTGCTAAATATTCTTATATACTTATCATAAAACTACAAAATAAATGATCCAACATACATACATTGTTAATAAAAAATTAAGATGTATACCATAAAAGTATAGTAATTTCTACCATATATACCCTAATAGAATGATTTTACTTTTATATCTACCAAAGGATCTCCCTCTCTATTTCAAAATGATGTTTATTTGAAAAATAATTTCTAAAAATAATTTTATGAAAACTTCTCAATCCATGGAATCAATATCTTCTATAGACATCAGGTTATTTATCAATTACCACCAGTAATCATCATTCCCTTTCTAATGATAAGTGGATAATATGAAATTGTGTAGTTCTGAGAATTGTAAGACATATAATTTAATTTTAATATATTTAATTCATTATTCTATTAATAGGGGATCATATGATCCACTATTTGTAAGGTCTTTGTCACATAAAGGATTCAACTATAAATTTCTATTTATTAGGATAATGATTTAATTCTATATTATTAAGGTTATTATTCATAGAATGAATCATCTAATATAGTACTATCAGGATTATCAGAGATTCCACACATATAAGTTTATGCCTATCATTATGGAAATCATTAATTTTGCTATCAAATTGCTTTTAGGAACATTTACTCCTTTTTCTCACCATTAAATAAAATGAAGTAGAAATGATATGAGAATACTTTAACCATAATCATTTGAAAGAGAAACTAAAAATAACATATAAATAAAATATAAATCCTATATTTTATGCCTCTAGGTTTAAATAATGGTAATCAATTGTGATTTATCTATTATTTTTAAAAACATAAAAATTTATTCATGGTCATCATAATGGTTTGGAAAGTGTTTATGAATTTTCCAAATCATATCCCATAGGAGTATCAAATATGCTGAGAAATAAGGCTTATTTTTCATGCACAAGGTGATGGTTGGGTTAATACCCAATGATCCCTTTTCATGTTTATTACCCCTAAGTACAACTAAACCAGAGCCACACCTACATATAGTGTCCAAACATGGATTTATATTATTAGAAATCACATGCACTGGACTTGACAATGATTCTATGATATTTTCATATATTAAGACATTTCCAAGGTATTCACACTAAATAATTTTATTCCTAATCCTAAAAAATTATTATACCATCATATATTACTAAATGTAGAGACCCAAAACTTTTACACATAATATAAAAAATGTTTCTAACATAATTATCCAATAAGTTAAAAACAAGGTTAACAATCCTACTATCATTGAACGAATAGGTATATAAAACATTAACATGGATAAAAAATTATATATTTTTAATTAATAATTTTCTAAATACATTATACATTATGAAACATTATAGAATATCCTACGGAAAAAATAAAATAAATTGGTGATCTATAAATCCCTATACTTGAATAAATGTTATAGTGAGGTATTGATTGTGAGTCAGAATGTATAATATTATATCATAAAAGAAATAGTGCTAGAATAATAATACAGGAGAAAAACATTAAAAACACACAATCATAAGATAGTTTCATTATATTGAAGGGGAAGTTATTTAATATAGGAAAGAAATATATGTAAGGGTTAACTACCAAGACCACCTTTCAAGGTGGACAAAGCTCTATCTTGGATATGGTTTAGTTCCCAATCCCATAAATACAATCTCATTATAAAAACATTACATAATTAATTAGAGAACTATCTGGGTGAAACATTCATAAAATGTTCCTTATTTTGGGTTCTATAAAAGGAAAAAAATCATAAGTAATGAACATAATAATTACCCATTGAATAAAAGGTGTTGTAAAATCTTAACTCATATCATAAGAATTTCCCACATAATGAAACGTGTTATATTTGACGAATGTACTTTACAATATATTACCCCCATAAATTAATGGAAGAATATGATAGGTGTATATAATAGATAAATATATATAATTTAAAATAATTTCATAAAAATAAATAGATAGATAATATTATTTAGAGATATAAATTTCATAACATAATGAAAAATGGTTTTTTAGTGAGATCATTCCCCATATGTTCTAAATTCTCCCTACAATTTCAATTAATTTTCAGGATAATCAATTTAGATTTATTAACTACATAGTTTAGAACCTTTTATATTTATATTTTATTTATTATAATTTTATTATGTTCATTTAATATCATTTAAATAATTTATAAAGCCCAATTTCACTATTTTAAGAGCATTCTATTCATGGTTCCAAGGTCAGATCAAATTTAGATATTATCTGTGTTTTTTTCAAATGGAAAAAATAAAAAAGATAAATAATAAGGTATAAATATACATATTGAAATTAAAATGGTCCAAATTCCATTTTTTTACAATGTAGTGATAATTCACATAGAAAAATCATTAATGTTATGTGGGTAGTTTATTTTTGTGGTTTTATTGACCATCACAAACTAGTTTAATATTATTTAATATCATCAACATATATCCAATATATAACATGAAATATGTTATAATATAATTATTATAATCTTTTTATCTATAATAATATTTATATGACTAACCTTGATGGAGGTAATAGAAAACAAAAACTCATTGTCGATATATGAGGTGAACCGACATAATGTGGACAATTGTTTAATTTGATTTGAATAATAAGGTGAGAGAAGAGGATAGATAGTGGTTATTACATTCTCACTATAGTATTCCATTATGTATATATATATATATATTATTGTGGTTATTATTTAATTTTCAATGAGGTGTTGAAGAGAAGTTTGAATAATAAATTAAATTAAAAGATGTAGTTTGAGAATATTACCTCCAGAATGTCGTATCCATTAAACACAACATAAGGCATAAGAAATTGTCTATTTAATGAAAAAAATATCACTATGACATGGTTTATAGAATTTGAAAGACTCTTGGTGAGAAGTTGGTAAATCAAAAAGGTTTTTAATGTGTGAGGAGAAGGGTTTGTGGGAACTAGTATTTTTAAAGGTGTTAGAGGGCTGTTTTTATTATTGTACTCATTAATTTATTATTTTGTATTGATCCTATCAATTGTTTTTATTCTTGTAACTTTTTTCATTAAATTGTGTATTTTATTTTAAAACAATGGTTTCTTACATCATCCATGACTAAAAAGTCATTTATATAAGCTATATTGTTAAATATAATTTTTTTTTCATATTTCACTATTCAACAAAAATTCAACTATTTTATGAAAAGAAAAATCAATCACATTAACATTTTTATTTTTTAGATTCCTAAAATGGAATTCATTTTAATAAAATAATTGTATAAATGTGAGAAATTTGATTTGAAATTAAAATCTTCATTTATTTGAAAAATTATATTATTGATAAATTGATCAATTTTATGGATCTTGGAAAAATTAATTATGGTATAATAAAATTACATTATAATTATAATACAGCTTAATTTTAATTTAAAAACTCGTTTTATGGGAAAAACATTCATTTAAATCATATTTTTTATTATAAATATAAAAATAAAACATTTATTTATTTAAAAAAATCCAAACAATTGTTTTGTTTTTTTTACATTTATTTACTCACATAATTATATAAAAATTACATATATTCATTTTAAAATACTACTATATATTATTTTCAATTTCTATATGTGAGGATACTATTGTAACCATCAGGTCATTATTCCAATAGTGGAGTTACTATTCTAATGGTTAGATTTTTAATTATCATAAGTGTTCCAAAATTTATTTAATTTCAAATTATTTAATTAGAATTTAATTAACATTTATTTTTATCATGGTTATATATATTTTAATCACAAAATTCATATTACATTACCATCTTTCTACTTTATCTCTATGGTGTTTTTCCTGAGTGCAATTATTTTGTCATAGTGATTTGATCCAAAGATTCCTATTATTACTTTTATTCCTATTGTATTACATTGAATTATAAGGTACACTTTTTTTGTTTAAAATTACTTTTTTAATTAATATGATACGTTTTTTGGTTTCATCATTTGGTTTGTGTTCATTATATAATATTAAATTATCAAGCATGATACAGTTATATATTAAGAAGGGGAATTTCATTGATTAGATTCTTGGATGTTATATTATTCCACACATACAACTATAGGTGAATAACATTGAAATTTATTAATCATATAAGTATTATATGATTTCCTCAGTGTAAATTCAAGCATAAATAATCCTTTTTAAAATGCGATTGAAATATAAATCTCTCACCTCTAGTCTCGTCTTCCATCATAAACTTTCGAGCCACTTGTATAATAAATATATGTTTAGATTAAATTTATTATTGAAAAATATTAGTATATATCATATAAGATATTATTTTATTTTAACATTTTATCACCCATTTATTAATAATTTTTTATTAAAATCACGATTTGTGGTGATAACTTCATCGCTTTTCATGTATTATTTGGCTTCAAAGTCCTAGTACTTATACACTGATCATGGTTACATCATGTATTTAATTCTAATCATGATATGAATATCATATATTTCTAACAGATATATTTTTAGAGCCATAAATAATATATAGAGATATAAAACTGAATTACATAGTTCATGGAAATGGTACATCATGTGTATTCATTAATATTGTTTCCACATTTAAATAGATTGAAAAAAGGTAAATAATAATTTACAATTAAATAATTATTATTATAACATATATATTTATTAATTATATATATTACCATCCAAATATAATGGAAGACAAAAATGAATTACATTGCTTTAGGGATGTGGTAGTAAACACGTACGCTAGAGCGGTGTTATATTTTTCAGAGAGATGAAAAGAACCTCAAAAAAGGTTTTTACATAATCATAATAATAAATAATTATATTTATGATACTTAATTCATTATTATATAATGGATAAAATATATTTAGAGTATTTTTATTATGAAATAGTTTTTAAAATTCTCAATTAAGAGTTATACATCTTCTTAAAGAAACCATTTTTTCCTTAAACGTTAAGACATGAAAGGATACAATATGGAAACAATATAATATCGATGATGAGTTTAAGGAATATAGAATGATATTATTTCTTTAATTGGTTATGTTATAAGTTTCAAACATTGGTAATAATGATGGAGAGGAGGGTCACTTATATATGTGAGGGGGGGGGGGGGGCACACTTGGTATTACATAAATTATTAAATTAATATAAATTTACTTTCATGGAGAAATATATCAAATTGGTAATAATTAAAATATAATATGATTTTGAGCCTAAAATATATTATGCAATAAAATTTTCAAAAAAATTATTTTATTATTTTTATCTCTTAGTTTTAACCCTTCGTTAGCCATTTTTAAAATTACTACAAAATCAATGATTTCTACTCTTTAAGGGTTACAAATTAGAAGATAAAATGAAAAGTGACTATTAAATGAAATGTGGTTGAAATTTTAAACTATATATCATTTAATTATTTTATGATATGTTTTTTATTAATTTTTATTAATTTTAATTCAATTAATTAAATATTATATATAATAAAATATCAATAATGTCATTTAGGAATTATTAAATTAATTTGACTTTGAAACGAACATTATATAAAACTATATAGAATATAAAAACATATCAAATCCCTAATATTTTATATTTATTATTAAAACTTCTTGGGACACTATAACTCACTCAAAAAATTAACTTTTAGTGTTTTTAAAATCAAATACAAGATTTTTATTCTCCTTGCACCAGCACTATATCAGTTTTAGGTAATAATTTATGGTAAATTTGTCCAAATTTTTTTACCATAATAAAAATAATTAAATATTATTTCAAATAACCATTCATAACTAAACATATACTTTTTTATCCCAATCACATAATATTATAGATATTGAAAAAAAGTGAAAATATAACTTTATCATTTACATGAATATTAATAAAGTCCAAACCAAAACTATATTTAAAAAAGTTCATATTTTATAAATTTGTATTATTATTAATTTTATAGACTCATAAAATGATGTAATGTAAATTTTTTTTCTGAATTGGAAGCCTTATCACATTAGTTTTTAACCCTAATTAACTCTTTTTTCCTTTATCATGGTAAGAAAAATTTACTATGGTTACTATTCGTATTGAAAAAAAAATTGGGACCTATTTAAAAAGTTTGGATATCATGATTAATATTTTGGAAACCATTTTATATGATTTCGTTTTTATAAGAGTTGAAAAAAAATTTATGTTATAATAAAATGAAATGAAAAATTATTTTTCATAAATATGTATTTTATTAATAAGAAACATTATTATACCACATTTGACCATAAAATTTATTAAAATGAAAATAATTATATTATTCAAAATATAATATAACTAATGTTATTTTGGAATTATTTAAAAAAAATGGAACTTTGAGAATTCATGAATAGAAAACTTAGTTTTCAATAAAAACTAGTATATTTTATTATTCACTAGACAATCTATGATTTCATAAAAAACACAAAAAATCACCCAATGATAATTTTGATATGATGATTTAATAAGTTATAATTTTTTATAAAATTAAATTTCTAAAATTTACATAAATTAATTATAATATTCACTCAAAAAAATAAAAAAAATTGAATAAAAAGTATTATTGATGAAAAAAATGACTTTACTAACAATTTAGTGATTATTAATACATTTTTATTGGGTATTACCATTATATATATTTTTATTTAATAATATGATTAATGTTATTCATTTATTACATTTTAATAGCTAGGTGATAACTGTGACATTAAATAATATTTCATTAGTATAACATGGTTTGTTAGATAACATAATTTTATGTAATGAAAGCTATCAGTAGGATAAATTTTTATTATATAGAACTATATCATAAAATCTCATAGTGTTACAATTTAGTAACATTAGAGTTTAGTTGAACTTAAGAACACCCCATGTGAAACACCAAGAATGGGAAAGGTTCTGAATCAATGGGACTCAATTATAACACTCAATTAAGGACACATCAATAATTTTCTTCATCTCAATCATCTTGGTCTTCACAATTCACATTAAATATTTTCCTAAATAAAAACCAAAAATAAATAAATGAAATCATTAAGAGAGGGTAGAAAAGAAATACACCCTGAAAAGGTTCACTAAAACTTATCTTTCCCAATAATCTATAGTTTAAAATGTAATTTATCCTCTTAGGATATAAGACCTCCACCATGAAAAATAAAAGTACGGTAACCCCTAATTTTTGGTTAGACCCTAAATATCAAACACACTTCCATGGCTACACTGATTACATCATCATTTGGAGCTAAGATAGCTGAGAAAATTTCCAAACTATTGTCTTTATAAAGGCTTCTATAAAAAATTAAGATGCCCTGAATCCTAAACAATTGACTTGAGAAATGAATCCACTTATTAAAAGAAAAATAGAATAAATCCATGAACTGTTGGGCGATAAAATCAGCCAATTGATCACACTCCCCAAAAATAAGTGACACAACTATAAGACATCCTAAAATAAGGACTTTCTAAAGAACAGAAGATATTATCAAGGGAAAATATAATTAACAATACATCAAGAAATTGAAGTCAAGATGCACTAAAATCCAACAGATCATCAAACCATATAATGAATAGGAATAAATGAAAACCCAAAGAAAAATTGACAATAATTACAACCATGGAAGTGAAACACTAAGAAAAATACATTCAAAATTATAATAATGAAATAAAATTTTAATATTTCTATTCAATAACTTCCAATACAATGGTTTTTATCACAAAACTAAATATTAAAACCATTAGTTTATTAAAAAGAATCTCTATCACTATTCAAAATTTAGAATAGACTATTTTTATTTTAAAATAACCAAATTCCATTTGAAATTTTTTATGAATCCAAAACTCCCAATTTATTTCTATTTTCCAAATCCACATAATAAAATCATTAAAATTAGTTTTAGAACGTTTCGTTATTATATTCAAATACCACTTAATATAATTTTATATATCCATAAATTATTCATTGAATTAATTATGAAATACAAATCTATTAAGTCCATTAATATAATTATTGAAAACAAATTTATTACATTCTAAAAAAATGGGTTTTTAAATACAAAATTTTAATGTTTAAATTTAAAATTTTCAATTTCTAAAATCACATTTTCTAATATAAAAATCAATTTACTAGTTTAAAAAACTTGTATCAATTATTCTCTAAAGCAAAATCATTTTTCCCTTTTGACATCCCACACACACCAACCAAAATCCAATAAATAACATTACACAATCTAAAAACCTCTAGAATATAGACTAGTTGTTTTTAATTACATAGACACATAGTTTAGAAGACCATATTCCAAAAATGTAACTTCCTCGAGAAATTATATTGAACAATGCACACATGCCCCACAAGGATTTCTAATCCATGAGATCTTATCATGTGATGCGTTTTTAGTCCCATTTTCATCCCTAGAAACAAAGAAATCCTTTAAAAATTTATACATCATATAAATATTTGGATTCCATTAAATACCATAAATAAATAAAAATAACACAAAAACCCTAATTTCAATGGAAACATGAGGTTCATAATGATAAAGATCTCACAACACTCTTCCAAATGCAACCTCCTGAGTCTCGATGGTCAAAAATCTAGTTTACCAATCATAAAACAAAATCGTAGCTTATATAACTGTTGGTCGGAGTGGTTTACTCAAGAGGGGGGTGAATTGAGTACCAATTAAAATTTCTATATTTAAAAGCAGTGTCTTGAAGACCCCCAAATAAAATAATAATAAATTAAACTGTAGTGAATTTATATTAATGTAGAGATTCTGTTAGGTTCTCAAGGGATTGATTAATTCCCAGTTAATCAACACAGGAGTGTGTGATTATCTTTTGAAACTAACTTACTAATCTACACTTAACATAAACACTTGCTAATTTAATTATCAAAGTAACTTTAAAAACAGTATTGGTTTTAAAGTGATTAGCAGCGGAATAAAACTTTGAAATAGATGGCACAACAATGTAACCAAGAGGTTCAGTCTCAAGCCGAGACTTAGTCCTCTCAAAAGTTTATATAAAAAATGATCCACACCCTGGATCGGGGTTCAACAGTTTACAACTGTCCAGGTCCAAGACCTCTACCACTGTTCTTCGTGGGAAACAGTACAACAGCAACCAGCTGTCCAGGTCACACACGACCTCTACCACAGTTCTTCGTGGGAAAGAAAGAATGAAAGAGTTTTGTAAGGATTTACAGATCCTTCAGTTTGAGTACAGGAGACAGTGTATGTGTTAGATATAGCAGATAACACACACTGCTCGAAATTAATGGTAATAAATCACAGAACAAGAGATGTAGAGTTTAGAGATGGTTCTGGTGATTTCAGTATAGCACTGGACTCCTTTGGATTCGATTAGAAGTGAGTCTGAGTCCTCTTCTTGTTTCTGTTGAAAAACAGAGTGTCGTATGCTCCAGGTTCACAGGTGGTGAGAATGTAGATGAAGTTCTTCTTGTAATCACAGAACACTCCTCGAGTATGCTTGATTTTCTGTGAGCTTCTCTGTGTTCCTCTTGTGCTTGTGTCGCTTTTGGTATAATGGATGCACCGCACTTTTCTGGTTCACTTCTTGTTTTTTTTTACACGTTCGCGTTCGCATCTCCTGTATTTCTGGTATGTAGTCTTCTCGTATTTATCTCCCATCAGGGGACAGAAAAGATTTCTTTTCAGCAGGTACGAGGTACGGGTTCCTGACATCCGACAACCTTTATCAGATATTTGACAAATCATTAAAATGTATGATATGACCGTTAGATAGATTAAATATAAGAAATAAAGAAATTCAAACAGTGAGTTGAGTGATCGGTAGGTAATCAGCATCGGTAGCTTGAACATCGGTAGCTTGAACATCGGTAGCTTGAAGTCATTAGTTGCTTTGACTCTATCGGTGGCTCTATGCGTCGGTTGGTACATGCATCGGTAGCTCCATGCGTCGGTAGGTAGATGCATCGGTAGCTCCATGCGTCGGTGGCTGCGAGTCTATCGGTAGCTTCGTCCATCGGTGACTTATTCCATCGGTAGCTATTTTTACTTACACCGGTAGCTCTACGTTTGTATCGGTAGCTGTATTTATAAGTACATCGGTAACTCTGTGTTAAGTCTATCGGTAGCTGTCTGTCGGTAGACTAAGTCTATCGGTAGACTGGTTACCGGTAGCTCTTTATCAGTAGCTATAGGCAGATTACTTATCTGTTTTAGGCAGAACACATCCGATTGTGTTTGAATCAATTTAGAACCTGTATGAACATGGATAAATGATGATTAACATATTCCAAAGACTATTTAAAAAAGATGTTATTGGATTGATCACAGATTGGAAAGAATTAAAGTATAGATCAACAATACTTAACAATATCATAGAGGATGAAGACATAATTGGGATTTTCAACACAAATAAATACATGATTGAGATTATCAAAACAGGTGAGGTCAACAATCTCCCCCTTTTTGATAATCAC
Source organism: Viscum album (assembly GCA_963277665.1). Classification (NCBI taxonomy): domain Eukaryota; kingdom Viridiplantae; phylum Streptophyta; class Magnoliopsida; order Santalales; family Viscaceae; genus Viscum; species Viscum album. Next base: position 962,644,642 of record OY728163.1, on the reverse strand, counting down.
AATTTATGATATTGGCATTTAACATAGTGAAAATATAATAGTAAAGAGTATAATATTGAATTCAATTTTCTCAGAGAAAATAGCATCATAGATAATAGAAATAGTATGATATAGAGATAAGTTATCAGAGGTAAAAATAATAAGGTACTATATAGACATAAGGTATCAGAAAAAAAATAGAAACAAAACAAGGAATAATGTGTTTCCCCTTATGCCTTATTTTTGTTCTTATTCTCGTATAAAAAGTTTCTCCCCCTCTCTTATTGTTCTCCCCCTTTGTGATAATCAAAAATGGGGAAAGCATATATATAGATATATATAGAGGAGAGAAATAAAACAAAGAGAAGTAAAAAGTGGTCTGTATTATAGTTAGTCAAAAAGTAAAACAAATACAGATTACACAGGAATTCCTATCAAAAATCTTGGCCACTGGTTCACTCCGCATCTGCAATGTGAGATTTTCCTTTAGGATCAGAAGGATGCTCGGGTGGTGAGGATTCAGGTGACGGTTTGGGAATGCCAGAAAAGATCAAAGGAGGCTGGGCCACTGACACAGAGTCAGGCTTGTAAGTTGAAGATTTTTGGGTAATCATTGGTTTGAGGCTTTGAATGGCTTGAGCAGGAGTCAGCTGGACTGAGGGAGCAGCTGAGGCAGAAGCAGGCAAAGCAGGAGGGATGATGACTGGTCTAGCATCAACATGCAAGAAGGGCAGCAGCAGATTTCTGAAATCCATAATAATTCCTCCTCCTCTTTCCATAGCAGAGAGGAAATCATCTTTGTTCTCCATGAATTTCTCTAAGGCAGGAGTCAATTCTCTGAGCTTGCTCACTTGTTCTTTGAAGGCTTGAGTGACTGGAGGGAGCTTCATGTGTTCCAACATTAGCTTGAAGTGGTGTTCGAGTTGATGCTTGGTGAAGATCTTGGAGAAGTAGTAGTCCACTTTGCTTTTTATGGCTTCTTGAGAGGCAGAGGCTTCTCTCATAAAATATTGAACTATCTTCATGATTTCTCTGGCAGAATCCCTTGTAGAAAGCACCACTCGGCTTAACTCTGATGAGTCCCCAGAGCCACTGGTAGGAATAGAACCAATCTCCTCCTTCAATATTGCTCGAACTGAGTTCATATCAACTGATGGTTTGGATGTGAGAGGGCCAAGAGAGAAAGAAACAGTTTCTTTAAAACTCTTTGACAAACCACTGATTAGGCTTTGAACTTGAGAGTCTTGTAATTGAACATGATCCTTCACTGAGGTTTTGAAACTTTCAAACACTGAGACAAACTGGCTAACTACACTCTTCACATAGGCTAGATCCTTGTCAGCTTGAGACTTGGAGCTCATATAGGAATCCAAAGCAACCACTGAAGTCTTGAGAGCTTCCAGATCAGCTTCGATTCTTGAAGACTGAGTCTGGCATTCTTTCACTTCTTCCATAAGCTCAGACATAAAGGAAGATAAATTACAAGCCAGAGATAGCTCGAAGGATCTCTCTAGCACTTTCATTTCTTCATAAAAGCTTTCCTTCATCTCAGCAACTGAAGCACTGAATGATTCTTTTATCTCATCCTTCATGGATTCAAGATCTGATTTGGAGACAAAATCACTTGAGACAACTGCAGCAGATCCCCTTGCTGAGGCCAAATTAACTACAGAAGTAGTCATTATTGAATTAATTGAGGATGCAAGAGAGGTTTCCATTAGCTTCACTTCTTCAACAAAACTGGATTTGAGGTCCTCTTTCAGCTTAGTCAAATCATGAAATCTGACCACATCGTCTGGCAACAACTCAGCAGCAAGATCATAATTGGTCTTTGGTCTATCCACAGACATCTCATTGTCAGAATCTGGATAATCTAATCCACAGACTATAAACCCTGGGTCTTCTACCCAGTCTCCAATCTCAACAGCTACTGTTACATTCCCAAGAACAGACCGATGCTCCCCCTGAATGGGTGCATTCTCATGTATCACAACAGCCTTTTCTGCTGGCCGTTCTTCATCAGAATCTTCTACCACAAGTTCTACAGGAGCAGCATCTGGAAGATCTTCTGATACAGGTACAGCTTCTTCTCTATCTCTTTCTTCTTCAGCAGCAGGTATAGCTGAGTTTCCAATTAAGGGACTCATACTTAACCTACCAGAAGCAGGCGATTCAACTGCATTTTCCTTTTCCTCTTCTTCTTGGTGAGGTACAGACTGGTCTTCCTCATAAGTAGGCAAAACTTCCTCTACTTTTCCTTTCCTAGAATAAACCAGTTCTGCAACAGGACTTGGGGGCAAGTCTGGATCTCCTCCAACATCCATAGGAGTTTCTTCTTCTTCTTCTTCTGTCTCATCACTATAAGCAGGTTCCTCTTCATCAGGTCTTAGACTCGGATCTCTCATATCCTTTGGTCTTGAGGGATAATCCACAGGATTAAACCTATCATAGATTTTCTGATCATCACTGACCCATTCTCCATTCCATGGGTTCCAGTTAATTTTCATATACTTGCAAACAGTCGAGGTGATGCAGAAATTGTTCTTGACTACAACTGTCTCATCCTGAGACTCAGCTATTTCTTTCACTTTTATCATCACTGAAATCAGCTTGGCAAAGAACAAGGCATTGGTCTTTGACTTTGGTCTAATCATGTCTTCCATTTGAAGCATCAACAATCTGCACAGATTGACTTTTACACCATGTCTTAGCAAATGAAGAAGATAGATATCTTGATATCTCAGATTTGCAAAATCTCCTCTCCTCGGTATCAACACATGCTGAACAAATTTGAAAAGAAGTCGATTCTCTCCATCCATTTCAGCAGCTACCACTTGCCTTTGATTTCCATTCCCAGTCAGCTCTTGTAAGGCGGTCTCATAATCAAAAATGTCACTACTAGGTGGCATTGCTCTTGACACATACCCAGAGACACCTTCATGTGGTACTTTTAAACATTCAGCCCACTCTGCTGAAGAAAAAGACATCTCTTTTCCATTTACAAAAGAGCTTACCCGATTCTCATTCTCAGACTTCTCAAAGGTTACAGACTCATAGAACTGCTTTACCAATTTCGGGTAGTATGGGTCATTGTTATTCGAGAAACAATCCATCCATTTCTGGTCTTCCAGAATCTCGAGCACTAAGGATTTGCTAGGCAGTAGCCATTCCACGCACAGTTCCTTCTCGATTACTATATCTCTATTCTGCAAGTGAGGATTCACTGGTCGCCTTCCCGATCTAGTTTTGACTTCACTAACACTGGCTTTATGCTGTGTCTTCTGCTTCTTGGCATTTGGTTCTGCACTTTCATCTCTGACGATAGGAAGCTTGGTTTTTGCCATCGCGGGTTTAGGGTTCTTGGTCGATTTGGATGCTAAGGTTCGAAGGTGAGAGATTTTGAGCTCGGTGAGGTAAGAAGTGGCTTAGACTTAGTTTTATCATTTAGGAATTCCAAATAAACGATTAAAATAGAGTAATAAAATAAAATAAAACGATTCGTATTCTTGGCGGCAGTCAGAAGTTTTAAACTTTGCATCGGTGTGAGTTAATCATCGGTGAGAAAAACAAATCGGTGAGCGTTGTACATCGGTGAGAATTTCACATCGGTGAGAATTTTCACATCGGTGAGAATTTTCACATCAGTGAGGATTTTCACATCGGTGAGAATTTTCATATCAGTGAGAATTTTCACATCAGTGAGGATTTTCACACCAGTTGTGATTAAACATTCCCAGTTCATGTCTTATGAAACTTAGCCTATCCGAACTTAAAGGTTTAGTGAAAATATCAGCCAATTGATGTTCAGTGCCAATAAATTCAAGAGAAATATCACCTTTTTGATAGTGATCTCTTAGGAAATGGTGTCTTACATCTATGTGTTTGGTTCTAGAGTGAGATACAGGATTCTTAGAGATGTTTATTGCACTGGTGTTATCACAGTTGATTGAAACATGTTTAAAAACGTATCCATAGTCCAGAAGAGTGTGTTTCATCCACAGAATTTGTGCACAGCAACTACCAGCAGCTATATATTCTGCTTCAGCAGTAGATAATGCAACCGAGTTCTGTTTCTTACTACACCAGGAAACTAAGGATTTTCCAAGCAAATGACATGTTCCTGATGTGCTTTTTCTATCTAGCTTACAACCAGCAAAGTCAGCATCTGAATAACTCATTAACTCAAAGGATTGTCCTTTTGGGTAAAACAAACCTAAGTTAACCGTGTGTTTGAGATATTTAAAAATTCTTTTAACAGCAAGCAAATGAGATTATTTTGGGTTAGCTTGAAATCTAGCACACATACACACACTAAACATAATATCAGGTCGACTAGCAGTAAGATAAAGTAAACTACCAATCATACCTCTGTAATTTGTTTGATCAACTGGTTTCCCAGTTTCATCTGTGTCCAATTTACAGGTAGTACTCATAGGAGTTTCACTTTCCTTGATACTATCCAGACCAAAACGTTTTAAAAGATCCTTTGTATATTTACTTTGATTCAAAATAATACCATTTTCATTTTGAAATACTTGAAATCCAAGAAAGTACTTAATCTCTCCCATTAAGCTCATTTCAAATTCATTTTGCATACTTTTTGAAAAATCAGTACATAAAGAGTGTTTAGAAGATCCAAAAATAATATCATCAACATATATTTGTACAACTAAAACATCTTTAGAAATTCTTTTAATGAAAAGAGTTGGATCAGCAATCCCTTTAGTAAAACCTTTTGAAATAAGGAAATTGCTAAGTCTATCATACCAAGCTCTTGGTGCTTGTTTTAAACCATACAAAGCTTTAGAAAGTTTAAAAACTTGATTTGGAAAATGGGGGTTAGCAAATCCAGGTGGTTGTTCTACAAAAACATCTTCAATTATAAAACCGTTTAGAAATGCACTTTTTACATCCATTTGATATAACTTGAAATCCAGATGTGCAGCATATGCAAGTAAGATCCTAATGGCTTCTAGTCTAGCTACAGGTGAAAAAGTTTCCTCATAGTCTATGCCTTCTTCTTGACTATATCCTTGTGCAACTAGTCTAGCTTTATTTCTAACTATATTTCCAGATTCATCTACTTTATTTCTAAAAACCCATTTTGTGCCTATTGTCAAAGTGTCCTTGGGTCTGTCAACTAATTCCCAGACTTTGTTTCTTTCAAACTGATTTAATTCTTCCTGCATAGCTATTACCCAGAATTCATCATTGATAGCATCATTGATATTTTTGGGTTCCAGCTGCGAAAGAAAGGCTTGATGTTCAACCTGGTTTCTTAGAGAAGCTCTAGTTTGTGTTCCTCTATCCAGATTACCAACAACAGCTTCTAAAGGATGATTCTTTAGAATCCTCGTTGATCTAGTAAAGGTTGGACTAGAAATTTCAGGTTCATCTATAGGTTCGGGTTCAACAGAAGCAGATTCTGGAGAAAGTCCAGAACTGGATACTTTTATAACAGGTTCTTTAGATTTATCATTAAGGTCCAGAATAGATAAGTCTTCTTCAAGGTTTTCAAGAGAGGTTTTAGGCTCATGTGGATCAGTTTCATCAAACTTGATGTGAACAGATTCTTCCACACATTTGGTTTTCTTATTGAATACTCTATAGGCTTTACTTGAAATAGAGTAACCCAGAAAAATTCCTTCATCACTTTTGGAAGCAAACTTATCCAGATTATCTTTAGTATTCAGAATAAATACTTTGCAACCAAAAACTTTAAAGTAATTAACCTTAGGCTTTCTATTGTTCCACAATTCATAAGGGGTTTTCTTAAGAACAGGTCTAATCAAGACTCTATTAATAACATAACAAGCTGTATTTACAGCTTCAGCCCAAAAATAAATAGGCAGGTCATATTCATTGAGCATGGTTCTAGCAATTTCTTGAAGAGTTCGGTTTCTTCTTTCTACTACACCATTCTGTTGGGGTGTCCTAGGGGCAGAGAAGTTATGAGTATAGCCATTGTGTGAGCAATAAGATTCAAAATCTTGATTTTCAAACTCACGACCATGATCACTTCTCAAGGTCTTAATCTTAAGTCCACTAAGATTTTCTACAGACTTGGAGTATTTAACAAAGTAAGAACAAGCTTCACTTTTGTGAGCTAGAAAATATACCCAAGTATATCTAGAAAAGTCATCTACAAGAACATAAACATAGTGCTTCCCATTTAAACTAGAAACCCTTGATGGTCCAAACAAATCCATGTGAACCAATTCAAGTGGTTGAGAAGTTGAAACTTCTTTCTTTGATTTAAAAGAAACTTTGTGTTGTTTTCCCTTTTGACAGGGGTTACACACTCTATCATTTGGGAATTCTAACTTAGGTAGGTCTCTAACTAGGTTTTTCCTAGAAAGTTTTCTAAGTGAGTGAATGTTGCAATGTCCTAATCTTCTGTGCCATAGCCAAGATTCTTTATGAAAAGCATTCAAACAATTAATATTCTGCTTAGCTAAAGAATTCAGATTAACAGCATAAACATTTTCATTTCTTAAGGCAGAAAATACCAAAACATTCTTAGAATCAAAAACTTTGCAAGAATCATTTTCAAATTTAACATGAAAACCATCATCACATAACTGAGAAATAATTAATAAATTGTATTTAAGGCCGTCAACAAATAAAACTTTAGAAATCAAAATTGAATCAGTGTTACCAATCTGGCCTAGGCCGATGATTTTCCCTTTTGAGTTATCACCAAAGGTGACAAAGCCTCCATCAACTTTTATTAAACTCTTGAAACAAGAGAAGTCTCCTGACATATGTCTTGAACATCCACTGTCCAAATACCATGTCTCTTTACAGGAGCTCTTTAAGCAAGTTCCCTACAAAACAGATTTAGATGGGAGATGATTTTGGTACCCAGATCTTCTTGGGTCCAGACAGGTTAGCCAATAACACTTTAGGTACCCATATCTGTCTAATGGATCTCATATAATTTGTAGAATTGACATGCTTTGAAAGATAAACTTTATTAGATCCATAGCTATGTATATAACTGGTTGAAGCATATGAAGTTCCAGAATTACCTTCATTCTGTCCAGATTTAGAAATGAATCTAGTTTTAGCAATTTTCCTTTGTCCAGGTTGGTATCCTATACCAGTAGTATATTTAGGTGCTACTTGCTTTCCTAGCATCTGTGTTATAGTATTCTTGCCATTGGTGAACTTCTCTAAGTCTTTTCTAAGTTGCTCATTTGACAGTTTCAGTTCTGTATTTTCTTTTAACAGTTGAGCATTTTTCTCTTTTTCAATAGTGAGTTCGGTTTTAACTGTAGTGGTGATAGCATGCTGTTTCTTTAATGACTTGTATTTATCCTTAAGTTCATTACATGTCTCTTCCAGCATATCACAGTATTCAAACAGTTCAGATTTAGACATGTTATCACCTTCAGAATCATCTCTAGAATAATATGACTTTGAAGCAGGAGTTTCAGCAGTTACCTCAGAAGTGTTTGCCATAAAGCACATGTTGGCTCGATTCCTTTCAGAGTCTGAAGATTCAGCTTCACTTGTGCTGTCTTCTGAAGCACTCCAAGTAGCCTTCATAGCTTTCTTAAACTTATTGTCCTTATATTCATATTTCTTTTTATATTTCATCTTTGGACAGTCGGCTTTAATGTGTCCTTTTCTCTTGCACTCATAGCAGACAACATCATCTGACTTGTCATTCTTCTTCCAGTCCCTTTTCCATTTGCCTTGGTGATCATACTTACCCTTATAATTTGTTTTTCTGAAGAACTTCTTTTTCCTATAGAATTTCTTAAATCTTCTAGCAATGTGAGCCATCTCAGCATCACTGTCAGAATCACTTCCACTGTCTTCACAGCTTGAACTTTCAACTACAGCTTGAAGCTTTTCCTTGTCCTTATTCTTTGAGGTTGAGGATTTGAAAGCAACAGACTTTCTTGCAGGTTCATTGTCTTCCTCTTTGTTCACTTTAAGCTCTTCTTCATACATCATCAGCTTGCCAATTAGTTCCTTGACAGGTAGAGCTGCTATGTCACATGATTCTCTGATTGAGACAGACGTGCCTCTCCATCTATCAGGTAGACATCTCAGAATTCTCATAATTTGTTCCTTTGATGAGACATCCTTTCCCAGCGAAATCATTGTATTGACAATTTCATTGAACCTGAGATACATGTCAGAAATGGGTTCGTCAGGCTTCATTTTAAAGTTATCATACTTGATGGTATAGGTGTTCAATCTCATTTCTTTAACATTAGTTGTTCCTTCATGAGAAACAGCTAAGGTATCCCAAATTTCATATGCAGTTTTACATGCAGAAATTCTATTAAACTCTTCATCTCCTAGAGCACAGTATAAGGCATTCATAGCTTTACAGTTGTTATTGTAGGCAGTCTTTGTAGGTTCATCCCAAGTAGATCTAGCAGTAGTAGGAATTTTGTATTCTGATTCAATAGCAGTCCAAATATCAAAACCTATGCTTTCTAGATGGATTTTCATTTTCAGTTTCCACTGAGCATAATTAGTTCCATTGAAGAAAGGTGGCCGGTTAGTAGCAGCACCCTCAAGTCTATTGTCCATGATGAGAAAATTTTAAAGAGATAAAAATTTAGAAATAACAGAAATTTTAAGAACTTTAAAATACAACTAAAATCACAGTTCAAAAGCAGAGTACTTTTAGAAAGTATTTTCAACCTCTGATACCAAGTGTTGGTCGGAGTGGTTTACTCAAGAGGGGGGTGAATTGAGTACCAATTAAAATTTCTATATTTAAAAGCAGTGTCTTGAAGACCCCCAAATAAAATAATAATAAATTAAACTGTAGTGAATTTATATTAATGTAGAGATTCTGTTAGGTTCTCAAGGGATTGATTAATTCCCAGTTAATCAACACAGGAGTGTGTGATTATCTTTTGAAACTAACTTACTAATCTACACTTAACATAAACACTTGCTAATTTAATTATCAAAGTAACTTTAAAAACAGTATTGGTTTTAAAGTGATTATCAGCGGAATAAAACTTTGAAATAGATGGCACAACAATGTAACCAAGAGGTTCAGTCTCAAGCCGAGACTTAGTCCTCTCAAATGTTTATATAAAAAATGATCCACACCCTGGATCGGGGTTCAACAGTTTACAACTGTCCAGGTCCAAGACCTCTACCACTGTTCTTCGTGGGAAACAGTACAACAACAACCAGCTGTCCAGGTCACACACGACCTCTACCACAGTTCTTCGTGGGAAAGAAAGAATGAAAGAGTTTTGTAAGGATTTACAGATCCTTCAGTTTGAGTACAGGAGACAGTGTATGTGTTAGATATAGCAGATAACACACACTGCTCGAAATGAATGGTAATAAATCACAAGAACAAGAGATGTAGAGTTTAGAGATGGTTCTGGTGATTTCAGTATAGCACTGGACTCCTTTGGATTCGATTAGAAGTGAGTCTGAGTCCTCTTCTTGTTTCTGTTGAAAAACAGAGTGTCGTATGCTCCAGGTTCACAGGTGGTGAGAATGTAGATGAAGTTCTTCTTGTAATCACAGAACACTCCTCGAGTATGCTTGATTTTCTGTGAGCTTCTCTGTGTTCCTCTTGTGCTTGTGTCGCTTTTGGTATAATGGATGCACCGCACTTTTCTGGTTCACTTCTTGTTTTTTTTACACGTTCGCGTTCGCATCTCCTGTATTTCTGGTATGTAGTCTTCTCGTATTTATCTCCCATCAGGGGACAGAAAAGATTTCTTTTCAGCAGGTACGAGGTACGGGTTCCTGACATCCGACAACCTTTATCAGATATTTGACAAATCATTAAAATGTATGATATGACCGTTAGATAGATTAAATATAAGAAATAAAGAAATTCAAACAGTGAGTTGAGTGATCGGTAGGTAATCAGCATCGGTAGCTTGAACATCGGTAGCTTGAACATCGGTAGCTTGAAGTCATTAGTTGCTTTGACTCTATCGGTGGCTCTATGCGTCGGTTGGTACATGCATCGGTAGCTCCATGCGTCGGTAGGTACATGCATCGGTAGCTCCATGCGTCGGTGGCTGCGAGTCTATCGGTAGCTTCGTCCATCGGTGACTTATTCCATCGGTAGCTATTTTTACTTACACCGGTAGCTCTACGTTTGTATCGGTAGCTGTATTTATAAGTACATCGGTAACTCTGTGTTAAGTCTATCGGTAGCTGTCTGTCGGTAGACTAAGTCTATCGGTAGACTGGTTACCGGTAGCTCTTTATCAGTAGCTATAGGCAGATTACTTATCTGTTTTAGGCAGAACACATCCGATTGTGTTTGAATCAATTTAGAACTTGTATGAACATGGATAAATGATGATTAACATATTCCAAAGACTATTTTAAAAAGATGTTATTGGATTGATCACAGATTGGAAAGAATTAAAGTATAGATCAACAATACTTAACAATATCATAGAGGATGAAGACATAATTGGGATTTTCAACACAAATAAATACATGATTGAGATTATCAAAACAGGTGAGGTCAACAATAACATTTCTCAAAAATAAACCCATGTCATCCTTCATTTAGATTTCCAATTAGAACTGCGACGTAAGGATTGTTCCAAATTACCTTGGACTACAAACAACTTCCATAAAATCATTGTATTGTAAATGGGAATAGTTATTCTTTTTAATCAGAGTGATGAAAAAATACAAAAAATGTACATTCCCACTTTATATATCATAGGTCTATACACTTTCTAAAAAATAAAAAACATTTCAGTTTAAAGAATTTAATGTTAAATAAATCCCTCGAATCACCCTTAACTACCTTACCAGATGCCTTATCCATGTCGCACTTTAACTTCCACGAATATAATGAAATCCCAAAATAACATTTACTAAATTTAGTAAAGTCTTACATTTCTAATGAGATAATTAAAACTAAATAAAATAAAACAATAGACTTGCCTCAATGTTACCCCAAGAGTCATCATCCCAATACAACAAACTTTTCACCTTGAGAAATCAAAAACATACACATGAACCTTTACTAGAATGATACAGATAGGATTGATCGTAAATCACTATAAGTATTCTAAATAACTAAAACCTATGAAAATTATTTATAAAATTACCTTCTTATGATATTATGAAATGCGTTGTTAAAAATATTTTTTATTTAAAAATAATATTAAATTAAATATCATTTTATAAAAATTATAATTTATTTTATATAAATAAAAACCATAAAATTCAATGATTTTCTTGGTCATAACCTCCATTATTTGAGACCAAATTTGAAGAATGGTCCAAAAACACCAATAAAGTATTCTTTATGATCCATTTTCGAACTTATTAAAGATAAATTATTCCCAACGATTTTTAAAATGGATATAAATATTGGGAATTGTATTGTAGGGGAAGAGAAAAAAATCATACCATCAATTATATCTAATATGAATTATGGGAGAAAACCCTATGACCACTATGGCTAGGGCTTACCCAGAACGAACATCACAAATTAGGTAGACCCTCAATTAGTGAAAAGAACTAGTAACATGTCACTGGATAGTGGAAAAGAACATACTTTACTATCATAGAAAGTTGAAATGGAGATTGTACTAAACCAAGATCTCCAACTCATGTACCCGATGTTCTCACTATATTTTGAGAGCAATAGTTAAAATAAAACAATATAAAAACACAAATATCATAATAAGATAATAAATACTCATGATAATGTTTAAACCACACACTGACATACTTGATGAATATAATTTCAAAAAACCCAATACATCCCTATTAAATCTAATTGTACATTTAAAAAATTAATCTTCATGTGGTAAAAAGGCATCAAAATTTATTTTAATAATCCTTAAAAACCTATATTAAAATCAAAATATAGTATCACATTTAAATCCCCAATGTTTCCCACAATAAATATTCTCAAATTCATATATTTATATATATATATATATATATATGTCTCATATTAAAAAAAATTACACACTCTAATATGAATTAGAATGTACATATATATATCCATGTGTATGTGAATAACCACCCAAAATGTAAAACTAAATTTTTATACCTCACACATGTACTCAAACCCAGTTTTAAAATAATTTAATAAATACTTCACATTTCATTTATTAAAAGAAATTTAATGTAAAATGTAATGTCTAATTGAGAATTTAATTTGGAGACCTAACCAACTATTAATATTCCAACAAACATTGGTAAGGGCTATTTATAAAATCTATCAAACACATGGTGTGAAAAGAATATTCCAAATAAAATTATAATACTTTTTCTATATAAAACTACACTTCAATTGAATAAAAATAATAAAAAATCCAGTTTCCTTCTCAGAGAGATTCAATTATACATTTAATATTAATAATAAACTCAAAAAACAAATATTTAAAGAACAATCAGTATGTTTTCTCGAATTTAAAAGAAAATTATAAGGGTAAACATGCCTCAAATAAAGTGGAACTTGTTGGCTTTGTTGGTGGTTTCTGGAATACACGTCATAATGGATCTCACAAACCCCATGTACAATAAGAAAAATACTCTAATTGGATAACAAGTTACTTGGGTACATTTTCATTGAGGTTAGAGAAGTAAAATAAATAAAATTAAGATGATGTAGGAGGAGGATGCCTAAAAATGAAGAACCAAACTCAAATCATGACCCCTCAAGATTTTAAACAATATGTTGAGTATATGATAGCACATGTGGTTGGGAAATCTTATTGGTAGTGCATGAATGTTAATATATAAGTGAGGGTGTGGGATCAAATTCAATAAAAATAGGGCCATTTTTAAAATAATTTCACTTTTTACAAGTTCTAGAAATAGTATACGGTTTCCACAATATTTACTAAACTATGTTAACAAAGTCACTCCTCACTATACAGACCATGGAAATCACATAGATTAGCCTCATGGTTCAGTGAACTATAAATCAACCATTAAAAATGACTCTATCACCTAATATATTAAATTTTTATTTTTCTGAAAAATTACTAATAAACATGTACTAACTATGTGCCTCCACTTAAAACACAAAATTTAAAATTTTAAAACCATATAGACCAAATATTCATCAACAATTTAAAAAAATTATATAAATAAAATAATTATGAAACAAGGGTTTGGGATTGGATACTTACAATGATTTCAAAATGTGAAATCCCTACATGTTTATAATTTTTCCTTTAAACATTAAAAAATTTATTAGAACCGTGGATTTTCATTACCTTCCCATAAGGTGAAAAAACCTATCATTCTCATGATAGAGAACTGGTAAAGTCAAGTGTATTATCCTACAAATCTCATAATATTACCATGGTTCATCTATATATCATTCATTAACCAAATGATATTTTTATAAAAAACCTCATATCATAAATTTATCCATTATAAATTAGGATCTATCGTCGGCCAATAATATGTCACATGTCCTTTAAATCAATAATTCTTATATTCATTGACTAAAATGAAACATTTCCATTCCCACTATATTATGTTTTTTTATCCACAAGATACACCATACAAATCATTCTGAATGATTAATTCATTATACTTCTTCTCTCAGACATGTTATGAAATTAATCTTTACAACCAATCTCCCAATACCCCAATAAACTATTGGTATTTAGGAGTAATCCCCTTTTATATTACAATATGGAATTCATAAATTTAATTTTCGAGGAATATATTTTGAATTTCTCTCATCTATCACTCTAATATTTCTAGATGTGGTTACTTGTCTCAAAATTCTAGCAAGATGGAGTATCATCCACTAAGATACTCCTACTCCAGGACCTCCATCATATTGCATTATGATTAATTTTTCATACAGTGATACATACTATCTTATTTAAATTATAAGTTTTTATATAATATGTATTAGTATCCTTCCAAATGAACTCCTTATTTAATATCATGTAGTAAATACATCTGTACATGAAGTGTACTATTTCACTAAAATTACTCATTATGGTTACCATAACATTCCATGATTTCGGGAGAAAAGATAGAAACAACAGTTCCAGAATGAGTGCTCAAATCCTACCGTTACTAATTCTGAAAAACATCACAGGAGATTAAATTAATATATCTGATTTGTAACATATCTTTCTTCTATTATTCATTTAATATTTATTGCAGAAAATATTATTTTCATTATTTTTTGGATTTTCTAAAACATCAAGCCTCAACATGAGATCTGATGTCGCCTTTACTTCCCATATATTGTATTCCAAATTATAAGAAAGTGACATCCACTATGACACAAGGGATTTATTATCAATCCACTCTAATTATTCAATTTTCTTCACTTTGGGATTTCCTCTGATTAATGTATTTTTAGGTCCTTCTATAAAATGAAAATCCTCTATATACATCATCTAGAACCCAAAACTTGTTTCATTAAACAATTCCATCCAGGAATTACTATTATTATATGTCATCCATCCATAACATATAAACTCTTAAAAATTATAGAAAACACAGGAAAATAGGTCAAGAACTAAAAATGATATTTTATTTTATGGAAAATTATATAAATAAGATTGTAATTTGAGAACTAAAAACCCTCCAACAGGGCATGATCCTCTAAAATCACTTTGACAATGAGATTTGATACAACATTTTGGGTCTATAAGAACCTTCTAGATAGATAACTATATGATATTTCACTAGTAAATCCTATATAGAAGTAAAATATTTTTAATAAATCACCCCAATAAGACATCTAGAACATGTAATTATACCATACCTAAACCAGTACAAAATAGTCTAAAAAATTATATAATGTAGATAAGATCTAGTAGATGAAATTATCAAAAAGAAAAAAAATAAAAAAAAATAAATATTATGTGGTGCATAATCGCATCCTAATTCATGAGGGATTATATATTTACTATTTCATAAATAAAAAAGATGTTTTTATTTTTGAGTGATCAAACAATAAATACCCAATATATACCAAAAAAAGTGATCGCACAGTAAATTATATCTTCGGTACTAATGAGTGCCTCTAGTTTCCCAGACCATATGATCTTCCTAAGTAACCTTCCACGTTAGCATAACTCTATGTATGGACTACCACCCAATAATAGACTCACCTCACCTCAAATGAAACAGAAAATGCATTGTTCGCCTTTCAATAATATTTCATGATATAAACTCAATCAAATCTATATGTGGTCAAATTTCTATATTTTAGTTCTATTTCATTGTTTGGTCATTCATCCACCTACAACATCTAGGGCACTAAACATAGACATAATCACTCCATCACGCCATCTGTTTACTGAATGAAAGGCCTATAGACTCTTGTTACTTCTGATTGTCTTATGTTTTCCCGACCTATCCCACTAAGTCCCCACCTGAGTTTGATGTAAGATAGTAGTGACACACCAAGTACAAATCCAATAAGATAGTGTATGGTGAGTAGTTATAATTAAGAATATCACACATAATAGAGGTTGTATAATATAGTACAAGTACACACTCACACACCTCTATAAAATTGTGCATGGATATTAGTAAATGATGAAACCTATAGAATAATAAAATATATAAAAAAATATAGGTAAACATCAATGTATATAAAAATAATCCATTAAAAAAGAGTGGGGAAATAGACATCCAAAAAATGGAAGGTATCACAACCAAAAAAATAATATTGAGGATCAAAGATATATCCTTTCTCATGCTCTCAGGAACTAACCACAATATACAGTCACAATCTCTTGGAAAAATATTCTCTACATACTTCAGGTACTAAAATGTTTCTTCCAAACTATATGTCATCTCCATAAAGAACGTCATGTGTGATAAATTCAATTGCATGGGTCAATATATACATACCCAGTTGGATGAAATGAATGATAGAAAGGGAAAATAACCAGAATGTAATCCAAACAACCCACAAGACAAGATGGGAAGAAAATCCCACATAGATATTGTTATAAATGAACCCTAATCATAGAGAGATACATCATGATAATCATAGATATCATTTAATTATGATTTTATGTAAAGATTAATGGATCCAATCACTAAATAAAAGAACCATGTGAAATATCCTACAATAATAATAGAGGAACCGCACCTCTCTAATGTGTACTGTAGTCAAGGGAGTAACAACTCTAGTGGTGGGACCACTCCTCGTCAGATCTCAGTGGTGGGGGAGTTCACTAATAGAGGACCCATACACATATGACATGGTTAAGTACTAACTCTAAATGTATATATGAAATGATAAAATAATTCCTTTGAAAAGATGACCATCAAGGGTGTACCAACCCTAACATCACTCAGATGATCATGCTCAAACCATTTTATAGTCTAAGAATCTCTAGGAAGAAGTTTCCCACTCCGATCACATTGCATCATATCACATATGTTGAAAAAAATTCAACCATCATATCGTACATGAAATTATACTTCTAATAATCCACTATGGGGCCCATATATGAGTTATGAAGGAGGTGATATATTAGGTAGAATATAATGGGAAAGGAATATTGAACATTCATTGGGGAACATGGAATGTATGACCATGACCATCCCTGGTCAGGTCTCACTTACTTATATGGAATACAAAAACCCATGTATATAGTGTGTGCTCGAAAGCACATGGAATGAAGTAACACTTAGGGTTCTCAACATATTCTTCCCTAAAATTGGATTTATTATCATGATTGTATCACGTGGAATGAAGGCTTGAACCTATAGCATTTGATATTTAACATAGTAATGAAACCCAAGAGGCCACAAAAAAATGTCCTACATGACATGTGTTCTCCTAAAACACATTTAATGTTGTTTAAAATTTATTGATTGTGAATTTTTACCCACATAAGGTCATGCATCTACCATTTCTGCCACTTCAACCATGAATCATGCCATAAACCTCAGTAACATTAGATAACCATAATTATATCTCAATTGATGGATGGATTCCGACCATTATTATGTAGAAAATCGACTGATGTCTCCATCCCTTGTTATCTACACATACTGGTTTGTAAACCCAACATCTCTGATCCTCCCCTAGATCCCCATCATCAATATTGTACATTTATAATAAGATAATACATTATTCTAATCCCATAATAATAATCTAGAAATACAAATACCAAACACATAATGAATTTGATTCCTACAAATAGTTAAAACACCAGTCAAATAAATACTAGTGATGGACACACAGATATAATATGGATAAATACATAAAACACCAATGTGGATAATTTTTGATGATGTTTTAGGTATGGACACCATTTTTATGGATAATGATTGATAATTATCATCATATTAATCTATATTAAAATCATGAATTAAACATGATTGGAAATCAAAAATTCCTTAGATGTCGTTTGAATACATTTTGTAATCCCAATGAAATTGTAATCATGGTAGAAAAAATGAACTACCTCAATAATGGATATATTTCTGGTAAATAATTTTCTTTCTAGTGATTTCATTGAATATTGTCTTCTTTTATTCATCCATTCCAAAATTCCCCATGATTACATGATGTCAATCCTCAATCCCTTGATCATCCACTAAAATGTCCACAACAAGAACTCTCCCATTGACTCTCATAATTATATATGGTTATATATCTCACCCTATAGAATTTCTAAAGTGATTATTATATAGTGAAGCACCTTGGTCAATAAATTAATAACAAATAAAATTAATTAATTATTTTTTTTTCATTTGAATTCATTTTGGAAAGTGAATCATCCCAACACTAAATTCATATGAAACGTATGTCACGCCTATGGTAAACCAGACATTCCAAATTCAATTTTTGTCTCAATTTTCCCATTAATGACTCCAATTAATAGGATACAAATTTATTCTAAACAAATATTCTCCCATGATTTAATATATTTTATATTAATAATTTGAGGGTCCTACAACACACTTAAAGACATGAAAATCCTAAAAAAACCAATATATATATATATATACAAAGGGTACAAACATAAGAAACTAGATTCATTACATCCTCCCCAACTTCAAGGGCTTTATCCGGGTGAAGAAAAAACCTACTCAAAAATATGTTGGTACTGAGCTCACATCTATCACTCCGAATCACATTAGCATTCATAGAGGTTCTAGTGCTACCAATGAAATTTCTCCAATTGGATTTCTCACCCATGAATGGTTGCATCTTTCTAATCCTCAATAGCATTCGGAACTCTAAAAAGTTAGATCCATCCTTAATGTATATCTCTCCCCATTCAATAACATGTGAGGGGTAATGCACATTCTCCCCAGTTGTGACACATGGAATGCATCTGGTAATTGGTCTAGCTATTGTGGTAAGGATAGGTAATAAAAAACCACTATAACCTTTTATATATCTAAAATATACAGATAAACCCTATGGATGGCTTGTTTTCCAGAATGAACCTCCACACAAATCATGATGGTGAGACCTGCTTGAACACCTGTCCTCCCAACTCAAAACCATGAGTCTATAATGTTGTTCTAAAAAATATGTATACCAACTTTTACTAGTCTTTATTCCTTCATGGATCACTTGAAATTTATTCATTTTTTTTTACTATATCAAGTCCTATAATTAATGACATGATTATATTTTTCTAGCATAACGTTGATATGTAGGGTCTTCTAAAGAGATATTTGAATTGTTCTATGAAAATATTGGTATGATAGATGAAATTATAAGAAACATTTAAAAATTAAAATTGATCCTCTATACTCTAATCAATATCAACCACATAGAAACTCACCATATCCTCTAAAACCTAGAAGTTTCCCTTAATCAGGATATCTTTTTGGGGATGAAAGACCATACTCATTCGTAATTGGATCCATGAATCATCCTACAAAATTCTTCACAACCATGACATGACCCGTACATCATGGATTATTATAATCATAATTTTATCCCATTTAAGCCTTATGATCTCCTTAACATAAAAGTACCAAAACACTCAACAATTATATACTCCTTTGTATCAAGAAAGTGTGCCAATTTGGTAATTTGTTCGAAAATAACTCATATAGTGTCATGCAATCACCTTTTCCATTGATTCTCTATCTAAAAATCCATTGATATACCTTCACAAATCCATTCTGGGATCTCAATAGATTGATTCAAGCCTATTAAAACATGATATTATTCATTTACCTATTGATATGTGATCATATTGAGACATACTCAACAATAATACACCTCATACTGGCCTTCCAAAACTACTATCAAATGTCTTAGTACACCTTCATCACTCTAGGATGTACTGCTATGTAGGAGGTATTAATATCTATAAACACCTCCTCAGAAAACACGATCTGAACCACTATCCCTCATTGAAAAAAGATGGTTTCCTCCCCACCATCATAAAAATATCTTGTTGGATCTCCTGGAGATATATGGTCTTGAATAACTTATTAATTGTTGCATCTCAACAGAAACTCTCTCACATGATTGAGAGGTATTAGAATCCCAACCATTGACTAGAGATAGTCTATCACTCTCTCCTCTATCAGGGTCATCTTTAAAAAGGAATATTACTATGAATAGTCCTCTTCCAAGAGATACTTGTTCTTCTTTATAATGGTATCTACTACCAAATTGTCTTTCCCTAGATTATTTACTATCTAAAACTCATAGTCTTGCATGATGTTTAGAAAATTCCATTTCCTCAGGTTAAAGTAACCATGTGAAAATATATACCTAAGAAATTAGTATTCTAATTAAACCACATTATTGTTCCCCAGATGATAATTCATCAACATCTTCATTGGGAAGACTAATTCTACCATATCTAAATCATGGGTCATGTAGTTATGCTAATGGTATCTCATCTACCTCAACCCATATGAAATCATTTCTACCTCTACATCAACATAGACCTAATCTCGACTCTAAAGGCATTGAAGAACACTATATACGTGACAACCTCCACTAGTATTCTCAGTATAGGGGCACTGGTCAAAAACATATTTGGATATTTGAATGATTTATTATAATACATAGTCCATTCAATTGTATTTCCTTTAAATGAAAAATCATTCGAAGTGACCAAAATCCTTGAAATTTATACCAAAATCCACTGACATTATCCAACCAAACTGAGGAAACTATGAACCTATAACAGAATCATGGGTGGTTCCCAAGCTAGAACTGCCACTATCTTTGATAAATCCCTGGTTACAGTATATTCAAAGACAAAATTCCCAAGAATGTGAACTACATTAATATATATTTATCACATAGAGAGTATATTAGATAACTGATTCTTCTGAATTAAGTCCAAGACCTTACTAGAATGATTTGTGTTCTCCTATACTGACATAGCGTAAATAATAATTTCATTGAAAAATAAATCCATAAATCAATTTAAGAACGGTTCAAAGGTACAATTCCTAAGTCCCTTGAAAATAATAGAAGAATATTTCGCTCCAAAGAGCATCACTATGAAATCATTGTGACAATAGAGATATTGGATTTCCATCATTATAATAACCACCTTCTATCCCTATAATTGATGGTAACCAGACCTGAAATAAATCTTTGAGAACTATATTGTATATTTTATTTTTTCAATGTCATTATATTATCAATGTGTGATTCTAGTGGATGAGCATGTATGGGGCACATGAACTCTAGGGTTTTTTCTAGGTCATCACCTCCTGCATTCTGCCTCAGATTAGCACGTCTCTCCTCCTAAGCATTGATCGGCGATCTCATCGGCATATTCTCTTTCCTGGTGGAATCGTGTGAACTCTTTGACTCAGCCATCTGAACATTTCTCATCACTTCTGTCCTACTTCCTACCTCCATCCACCATTTTTTGATAGGGATTATTTGGCGGCGTGGTGATACTTCAGTGGCGGAGTCCAATTACCGTGACTGAGGGTTAGAGGCTCATCTCGGGTGTGTTATTGGGGTGGTTTGTTGTGGTCTCCAAGACGGATGGTTTTTTGGAGATGGGTTTCAGGTTCTAATTTGAGATGCGGATTTTCTTCCAACTATGGTTCTCAGGGTAATGTCTTTAGGTTCTTCATTTCTTGTCTTTGTTTTTAATTTTCAGATATGGTCTCTATTGTTCATGTGTTGGATTTGGATTCTGAATTTTTTTCTTTGGTTGTGTTTTGGGGAATCTGTTATGGTTTCATGGTTTCAGGTTGAATTATCTTGAGAATTTTCAACTGTGGTGGTGGAGGGATTCTAGAATTTGGCTAAGTCTAGGCCACTTGGTGTTCTCATGGTCAACAACTAGTGATTGTATTTTTTGGATTTTGATGTGATGCATTTGGTGTTGGTGGATCCTTTTCAGTGATGCATTCTAGCATTTGGATGTGAATGGTTTTTGATGTGTCTTAAATTGTTGTGTATATTACGGATACATTAAAGATGGATGATTGAATTCAGAATTGCTGGATTTTTGTTTTTCTATGTGATTTGTTGATTCATTGTCCCCATTGATATGAGGTTCAAGGGATTCTACAACCAGATAATCTATAAGAGGCTTCAACAGATTTGGATCAAGGCAAGGAGTTTCAACTGTAATAGTTCTATTTGGAATTGGCAGTTTAAGAGGTTATGATTATTCCCATGGGTTCTAGGCTCGTGCACTTTTGTATGGGACAGTTATCTGAACATCAGTGGAAGGTGGAAATTGGATTCAATTTTATCGTTGTCAGGAGGGGATTTTCTCAGGTAGCGTGGGCTGCCTATAGTCATGGAATTTTGGATTTTTGGGGATTTTTTTTCTAAGTCATTGATTTCATGGAGGTTTTATCATTTTCCCTTAAAAAAAGGGGTTTATCTTCATAAACAAAAAATAATTTTCACTCAGTCTGTTGGTCAAAGTTGTCATCAACCATCAATTAGTGGTACATATTTTTCATTGCCTCATAGTTCAGGAATACATAATAAATTAATATCATAAAGATCATATATTCCATTGGATGAACAACACAAGATTTTCTTAGGGGGAACACTGGGTTTAGTAAAACCCTTCTCCTGATGGCCCTCTAACTACACCATCAACTTATGGATCTCATCAGGGGACATCTGACATGTTTTAAAAGATATTGTTTCACCCATGGCGTGTAATTCAATGAAAAAAATCAATATCATGATTTGGATATATTACCAAAACTTCTTTTTAGAAGATATATATTTACACACCTACTACTTATAGAAACTATATTTCTAATGAACTTATAGCAATATGAGTGGAACTTTCCAACTAATGAGAGATGGGTTTATCTTCTTTCTCTTTACCTATAATCATTCTTCCAACATCTCTTTCTCTACATATAAGAATAAAATCATCCCATATGCTCATAAGAATCTTACTCTTATACGGTGATGGTGAATCTGGGTGTATACCATTGATAACCAGTCCATACACATGATGATGTCATATGATTTTATTAAAAAAAGAGGTCACACATGAAACTCTCCCAATTTATCACAAGATATCTCTACAAGAAGATATGTGAAAAATATGAACCACTATCTTTATGACCCACCAGCCATAACTAATATGATAAAGGCTATATTAGAATCATCAGCTATCACATGATGGGTAAAAAATGAATAATTGACCCATCCTTGTTTATACAAGTAACAAATATAATGTAAATAATATAAATAGAATTCCTTAAATAAAATCATTTATTACCAAATAATATCCCTCCATATTGTATAACCGATGATGCCCTAGGCATCCAATATATCGGGCCTATTGTAGACTAGATAGGTCTTTACATGGAAGTAGGACAAAGAATCATATTACACCTACATCCCCTCCCCTAATATTTTTTTATCCCCTAAATCAGTTTATTCACTTTTAGGTAAACCCAAAATGCCCCAATGAGAAACCAAGTAATTATATTTTTTCTATAGCAGTAGTCTATCTACAGTTTAACCACCATATTTAGTGAACTTTGTGGAGAAATCATGAGTCATAGGACCCCATCTATAACAAGTATAGAGTTATCCATATCTAGGATGACTATATCCTCTAAAAGATACTTGTGTTGTAGATCCCCATATCTGAGTTCATTCATGTGTATACCTCCCACATCGATATCCTGATGTATGACATCTTTTAGATAAATAAGATGGCTCTAGTCCATAAGGTAGACATCCAAATATGTCTACCTGATGCTCCTCTTCCTATAATATCTCTGCCACTGAGGATCATAATAGCACTCTATAAAATGTGTTAGTTCATATAGTGACTATGCAAGGTCAGATGTCAATGTGTTGATACCTCACAATCTCTTATACCCATAAGTATCCATCTCACATATTGAAAAGACAGTATCATTTCAAGTCAATGAACCTCAATGTGTACTTCTTAATAGTCATATCACATTATTGTAGCTCTATAAGATTCTAACACTATATAGAGTGCATGGTCATAGGGTGTTACTCTTTTTTGAGCCCTGATGGATTTTCTAGGGACATTGAGTGGGGGTTCATTGTACCCAAATTTTTATTGAGTTTTACATTATTTTCGGTTAGATCCTATTACCCTCAATCCTATCCCACAGTTAATAATAATGGATATATTTTTCAATTTAAAAAATTAACATATACATGTAAGGTTGAAAATAAATGAAATAGAAATGCATCAATACTTTTAAATGGTTTGATACAAATACATACTATTTTCGTGATTATCTTTTGGGTTTTTCAGGAATTATCATATAACTATAACTTTTTTGTGACCACAAAATCCTACAATTTGTGCACAAAATTTTATAACTAAATTATCAATGATCTTGATTTAGTGGTGATATTTATACTAGTACCCTTGGTTTATCAATGGTGTTTTTTAAAATGACACCACCGGTTCTTTAATGATATTCATGGAACTTATAAACAATATCTCTCTAGTACACTTGAGGTATATTCATCAACTGAATAACATTTCCCCCTATTTAAGGTCTTATACTACTATTGTATCAATAATATTGTTTGCACATCATCCACGTACTCTTTAATAAATGGGGGATATAAATTACACTCCAACTGACTGCATTTTCAAAACGATCTAATGAATAATCTGTCAATGCACTCTATGTTGTCTTCTTCCTTGATTATATAATTCTCAGGCAGATTCTCCTTTGGTCAATGAAGTTCCCACCCTCAATTGATTTTATTCTAGTTTGGAACAGAAGTTCTTCAATATAATTCTATGTAAGAATAAAATATGAATGATCTCAAATCAACTTTTTATTTAATTCTTAATCCTCATGCATGTGTAATATAAAATTTACATTATTCTCAATAATAAACCCAAAAACATATATTATTATTATATTTATATGTTCTTTCATTCATTATTTTGGTTATTTATTTAAGTGGTTCTTCATGTGTGCAGGATCATGCATGAATGAAATGTCTTTCCCTCAATAGTATTAACACACATTCCACTTCTCATCAAATTCTTAATGCAATAGATACACACAAACACACTATCGGTTTCATCTATTTTAGTTATGTACATGTGTGTAATATGAATGCACTTGAACATTGTACTTTTCTACTTCTCAAGTGGGTTCTTGATCATGGAAACAGAAGCATGGAATCATTTATTTTCCCTACACAATGTGATAATCATGATTTATCTCTTTCACAGGCAAAGTGCATGTGGTTTTATTCAAGTTTGTGAGTCTTCATCTTATTAATTTATGTACATGTGCTATAAAATATAGTTGCTTCTACTTCACATAATATTTTATACGCAGAATAATATTTCACACGACATAGTGTGTTCATGTTATCATGAATCTTCATGTGACTATGTCATGTGAGGGATATCATCACCTTCAAATAAAAAATGTAGGATCATAGGAAGTTCCTTTCACACAAGTATAAGTATTTTTAAGTCTTCTTCATGAAACATGTTTTCAAGATGTTGTGTTTTCCATTAAAAAATAAAAAATATCAACCTTTTTTCAACATAAAACCTATTGATCTCAATTGATCGGTATTTATTAGAAAAATATCAAATGTTCTTTTTTTGATATTCTCTAACTTCAATTCCCAAAAAATATGATGTGTCGTTAAATTTTGAATACCCCAAGATCTTGGGATCTTTTATTTATCAAATGATATTTTACAGCGTAGAAGTCACCAGAAAACATAGTGTATCTTCTTACATGACTAGACCTCTCTTCATTATGTGTATGTGACATGTTTCATAATTTAATATCATCATAAAATTGTATGTATCTTGGATAAATGAAACGAAAAGCACCACTAAATGTTCATTTGGAAGTCACCCCATTTTTTGGAATAGATTCATGTTTCCATAAAAATATTGGTTTTCATTCATTATGGTTCACAATCATGTGATGGTATCAATCATCAAAAATTTCCTTACAATGGTTGCAACATGAGATGTTGAACTAGTTTCATTAAGAAATCCATAGGTCCATCAGGGTTAAATGAAAATGGAAAATTGTGATCTGGTGGTCAATATAAAACTCATCTAACATACCATATAATACAAGTAACTCATTGATGGTATATTAATAGTGCATCGAATCACCATTTCCTACATCGTTTCTAGACTATGTATAAGAAGTGATTTATAATAATGGTCATTCTGATAAAAAACCTTTCCATGGAAGTAAGGGATCTACACCCAAATTCACCATCACACATGCCACTACACCATCACGTAGGCCCGCATGGTGGCTCCAAAAACACTATTCATGCCAATGTATTTTCCACCTGATGTTCTGTACCCAAAATCAATCATATTCTACCATTCATGCTACTTGGGCTAGCTCTCCCATGGGGTTGACCCTCAGGTCCGGCAAGTGTGGAAGATTGGATAACTCTTTACACACATGTAATGGTTGGAAAAAATTTCTATGTGAGGACCAATGTAGACATATAATAATTCTAAATTACCAATACCATGCTTGAACGAATCATAAAATCATAAAATAATATTTATATTACATCATAATATAAGGAATATATCATTAATATGCAAGGAATATATGAAAATGTTATCATAGTAGGAAGATAGGTAGTATATCTTACCTCATAATGATAAAATATTAGGACATGATAAGTCAATCAGTAATTTTCCATAATGAATAATTATTTCTTATTTCATGAAAAGTTTTCCAAAATATTTAGAATTTTTAGAAAAAGATATGGTGACATGATTTCAGGACATCATTACCCTTTTGTGTAAATGATAGGTTGTTCATAATACATTATTCATAATGAATATATGAGAGTAAACCATGAAATTTATGCCCCTAGAATAACATATTTTTGTCTAATTGGGTGTACTTCCCCTACTAGAAGCTCATACATTCATGTGTTTATCTGACCTCATGTCCTTTTCACGAACTAGTTCACACTAGGTATTGTGATTTTCCACTTGTTATTCACCATACAATTGCGGAATCCATTTCCAACCATTCTTTCTACCCATCTATGTATCAGTGCTTTTAAAAGTACTAATAATGGAAAATTAATCATTATTTACAATTATTAAGGTAAAATTTAGTTTATTGGGGGGTTATCCAATAATAAAATAGGGTAAAATGAAATAAAACATGTACAAACACACACTTTGACTAATACTGATCACATCATGTGTCAGTTTTACACGAGACTGATTTCTACTTGTCAAAAAATGATTAAGAATTGATCTAGAATATAACTATATTTATTGAAATATTAAATTATATTTTACATATTTCACAAATTTTTTTTGTTGAAATTCATCCAGACAAATTCATCATACAAAATAATATTTTCCATGATCATTAATAATTCATCAAATTCTATTCATGAGAAAAACATTTTCATGGTCTTCCAATTGATTTATGCAGTGATATCTCCTAAGAACTTGTAATTAACATTTACATATTTTATCAACAATCATCATAATCAAATAATAGATAATTCTTTTTACTATGTGACGTCCAATGAGTTCACAATAATTATATAAGAATCAACACATCAAAATTAGATAATTATCTACGTCAATAAAATCCAAATATTGAAACACCCCAACTACCGAAGCCTGTGGATTGTTCATTATGAAGTAATATTGGTAGGATTATAATGAATCAAATCATAATGTACAAATAAGTTTAGCAGTCTTGATAATCTATATTAAATACAAGATCCCCATAATACATTGATAAATAGTAATATTAACATGATATGTAGTAAATATAAATAAATAACATCCTTTAAATATTATTCAATGGTTGTTTTTTCATAACATGGGGAAGGGAAACAAAATTTGGGTGGGATAAAATTATTAGTATTTTTATGTGAGGAAAAACCAATACCAAATCAATAAGAATAAATCAACGTGGAAATGACAATAATTGAGAACACATTCCATTGAAATAACTAGAAAACAAAAATTTAATATAGAATGGTAGAAAAATAAAAGTCATTTCATTTAATAAAATGAGTTAAAAATTAAATGTATCAATAGATATGTTGATTCAAAATATCATGGATTAATAATAAATGAAACTAATATAGGGAAATTATTAATTATTTGATGTCATGTTTCCTAGGTACATGCTACCAGTACTGTCGAGACCTTTCACAATACGATTTAGATAATGTGTAAAAACCCATCTAAGGTGGCTAGCCAACAATTTCATCTCATGAGGGTACAGATTCCATGAGGGGCTATCTATAACTGGCCCCCTTGAAAATACCCAAGCCTGATGTATATGGACATTACATTACTTTTACAAAATAATTAATATATGACACAAATAGATGCACAAATACCGAAATAGTTTAGTTCCTTTAGAAACAAGAAATCATAAAAAACATGTTCATAAAACATATGCATTTTATCCTACATTATCCTTAATAACTATAACCCCCTTTTGACACATATGACATAATAACCTTCTTTAAATCCGGTGAAAAATGACACAGGAAATGGGGTGATCTCAAATGCTCTGTAAGGGTATGCATCGAATCTATCTTACAAAAAATAAACATAATAATGTGAAAACATGTACATAACATTTGAAAAATAACATACCACATTTAACACTTTCCAAAATTTTGACTCATGAAATAAATCTTGGTAGTTCATAAGGCCTAATACATAATGGAATCATGAACAATGAAAAATATAATTGTAATGAAACATAGAATTATGGAAAAAAGATAACAACATAATATTATATCCATATTAGAAAATTCAATGCTACTAATACCTTCATTGTGAACAATGTCCTTTATTGAAATGGGTTTACATTACATTCCATTAGTGTATTTCAGAACTTTATTTACTCGTCATTCGAGCCCTTTTTTACTGAACTAGATTTACATACAATTACATTAATGTTTATCTCATGAGATATAAATAATTATGCAATTCATTGGATGGAGATATAGGTACCACCAATCTCATAATGAAATTATTTTTATATGTGTCAAAAAACATAAATCATTCTTTATAGAATAACACAAGAAATAAAATGGGTTTCATAAACATCATTTAATCATAACATAATCCATGTAAAATATCAATCCATCATTAACACAATAAAATAATATTTATAATAGGGATAGAAAAATATACCTCTGTCATCTTAGATAGAAAATAATTTTGATAAAACACTTGACTTTAACTCCTGAGGAAAATATCCTTTCCTTTTCCCAAACTTTTTCATTTCTCAAAATGCCTCACAATTTTAAATGAAAAAAATTTATTTGAAAATAAACATGAAATAGTGTAGATGATGCATTACGAAAATAAGGCGTTATAAAAGTGTAAAAATATATTCATACTGTATTATTTAAAAAACATTATTCTCATACATTTGTCAGAGAAGTCAAAAAATAACTCCTATGGAAAATGAAAAAAGGATTCCCTCAAAACCATGTAGTAAAAGTCAAAATTTGGTAAAAATGACATTAAAAAAACATATAAGAATATAAAATATTTTAGGAAAACATGTTTAGAAAATATGTTCATACATGATAAATATACCCCTAATATTTACTTACGTATAAACAATCCTAGATAAAAATGTGATTGCAACATTATTTTGTACCTTAGGTCTGATATGATTTTTATGTATCCAGAACTCTTATAGAGTGGGTTTAAAAAAATTATTAACTTGTAAAAGAACCATAATAATATTTATGACATCATATATGATTCATTTATATCTTTATGTTACCTGTTCATTTATCAATTCCATGTTAAATCGATGATTTGGTAATAATTATATCATTTATACTACTTGTTTTGACATGTTATTCTTGATATTATTTCATAGATAATGATTTAATTACATATATAATGTAAAAAATTATTTATATATCATCTATATTTAATAAATATTAATATATATTATAGATAGATAAATTAAATGGAATATAATGTTCATGGATATGGTAGGTTGTACGTACGCATGAACGTTGTTTCAGTTTTCTTATTGAATTAAATGGATGAAAGTAAATGAAATATATATATATATTGTAGCATTTTTATTTCATATATTTTATTCTTATTAATTAAATATACATTAAATAATTCTTAAATGGTTAACGTGCAGAATAAATCTCATCACGTCATGGAGATGATATGTCGTACATACGCACGAGGGACAATATCATTCACTTAATGATTAAATGGTATTAAATTGGTAGATATATTAACTATAAAAAATAAATAACATGTTATATTTGTTACATATATCCATTATTATCATATTTATACCCATCCAAATTATGTATTGTCGAATAAAAAATTACACCACGACATGGAGACGGTAAGTCATGTATACACACGCTTGGTGATATTATTATTAAAATGATGGATAAAATGAGGTATAAGGTAGTCCCATATTTTTAATAACATATAAGAATAAATCATATATTGTATTTATTAATTTAGTATAGAAAAAACATAATAAGAGGATGTAGATGAAGAAAAGAATTTTGAAATAGGATATAAAACAATTACCTACTTTTCGAGTATCGCCTGTTGATTTGAACAAAAGGTCTACCTATGATAGTTTTCAGCCGAATGTGTGGCTTCTAGGAATAATATAGAGATGTTGGGTGATAATTTGTAAAGATTTGGGATGAGACAAAGGGTCTGATAAGTGTGAGAAAGTGGGTAAAGGTGGTGGCCTTTTATAAGAGGGAGGAGGGGCACTTTGGGAAAGTGTTGAAATATTAATATATTATAAGTTGATTTTTGGTTTATAATGGTTAGAAACTCATTTATTTGGATGCTAAAATGAAAATGGGTTTAAATACTCTCCTCCCATAAAATTTAGACAAATTTTCATTTTATTTTAAAATTTATCATTTTGTTTTATCCTTATTTAATCTATTTAATTTTATATGTGGTAATAATATTCTCACTATTAAATGGTTATAAATATTTACTTTTGTGTTTTAAATTGACCATAATTGGATAAATTATGAAACTTTGGACCATATAATTTCACATTGAAATTTTTAATTTTTTTGTGATTTTTAATTAATTTTGTAATATGGTATTTTTATAAAATATCAATAGCATCAATTTTGACACTATAAATTTATTTGACTTCGAATAAAATACACATAGAAGATAAATTCATACCAAAATATTTAATACACTCTTAAAAATTCACAGTTTCCTATACAATTTGTGGATCAAAATAATTAGTTCATATGATATTTATTTTAATATTGTTATAATCATTTATTTTATATTTTTATCAATAAAATGATATCAACATCACTATTGTGTGATCAATAATAGTAATTATTTAATCTCTAAAAATTATAAATAAATTCATATTATGTTGATAATTTCGTTAGATCTCTAGAAACTATTTATGTTCAAAGTTCAAAAATTTTTATAACTACAATAAAATAATGATACTTATAATTGATAAGAGAGTTAAATGTTCTCACATTCTTTTGTTTTAATTTTAATTACATCGCTTTTATATAATAAAGTACATTAAATGAATAATTTTCCCAACTTAGGAGATATTATTTGACTTTAATCTATCCAATATGATTTTTTAGTTGTTAGGGTAGTTTTATTATCCTTATCAAATTCTTGTATCCCCTAATTTAATTGGATTACCTTTAATAGTGGTAAATAAAAATTAACGTGGTTAGTATTCATAATATCCAAAAAATTTAATATAACCTATTAACATATTTTATAACCACTAAATACAAATAGGTAATCAATTTATCAATATTAAAAACATATAAGATACATTAATTAATTTAAAAATAATTCCCAAATGTCAAAACCATAAATCTGGTTTTTAATAAGTAAAAACTATCAAAAGATTGACAAATGTATTTTCACAATTTAAATATGAAAATATATCAAATTACCAAAATGTCATTAAATAATAAAAAAATAACCTAATTAATATTTAAACCCAATTAAAATTATAATCTAACAATATAAATAAATTATATGAAAAGGTTGTTCTGAATTAAAATTCAGTATTTTTCACTATTCATTAAAATATGAATTTTATCCGAAAATTAATAAAAGGTACACCAAGGTAAATTTTTATTTTCTGATTCCAAATAATACATTCATTTTTGGAAATTGAATATATTATAGTAGTAAAAACAAGATTTAAAATTGTGGTGTCATCAAAAGGTTGCAAAACTATTTTTTTAAATGATTCTTTTATATGAAAATTTAAATTTGTTCAAATATCATGTCTAGAAAACACATAAGATGAATTTTAATATTATATAAAATTAAAAAGGTGGGAAATATTATTCATAATGTCTAGTTTATATCCTATTAAATAATTATATTTTAATAATATATCATTGTTTGGTGAAACATTGTATTGAATACAATGCAAGCTATCGAGGAAGATCACTCTTGAGTGGAGCACAACCCAGGATTAGTATGGTGTATAATGCAATATAACACAATGTTTCTATTAGTGAAATATAATATTGGTGTAGTGTACCTCACAAGACATCAAAGAGATTAAAAAGAATATATCTCATAAAATCTCTGGATGTTACATTATAACCCCCTTAAAATGAATTTCTTCCTCGAAATTCGTTGGGGGTTATAAAAGGTTCCCTAAAAAAATTCTTTCATAAAAACCCACATCATAAAATGGAATACTAAAATTTTCTTTTAAAATGGAATGATAGAAAAATAATGGTTACCCAATGTATCTTATCACTCAGTTTCCACATAGGAGAACATAGGTTGGAATTGAAATCATGGTTATGATAGAGAAATCCATGAAATCATGTTATTATGAATAGTGATAAAGAATATTGTCGGATAAAGATTTTTAGAAGAAATCCATAAGTCTACGATGATTTAAGGGACCATTTAATTTATTAGAAAAGAAGTATCAAGGAAAAAAAAATTCAATATATTTTCCCTAAAGTTGATAAATTTTTCATGAAAATAAATACTTACATGATTTTAGTACAATATCATTGTTGATCGTTACCTAAAATATTTATACTTTATCTCTTATTTAAATATATAAAGTTTAATTTTTCATTCTTAAGTGTTGTAAAATCATGCAATAAAATGACAGGTCATTCCATCGTTCTCAATGAAATTGTTAGAATAGGATATCAAATATTCATATTTTCACCTATAGTGATATAATACATTAATCTATCAAACATGAACTGGGATATAACTTATACTATCAATAAATTAAGAACATTAAAATCCTTCCCAATACTAAAAATATAAAACCATATAAAGAGGTGAATAAAATTAACATAACATTTATCTCCCACATCTCATAAGATGGATCTTTATTGTAACATTCCAAACATGTGAATACCTTAATCATGTATTCTCTAGAAACATGGTAAAAAAATGAATTACCATATAACCTTAGTGAAGACATGAATTCTATCAAAATTATCTCATTCCACACACAACAAAAAAATAAAAAATTCTGAATACAAAAACCATGAAATCACTTAGTCCTTATATCATTCATGAGGTTATTAATACTATCAAACATCTCATTATATACTTATTCCTTCATTATGTTCATATCATCTTCTTTTCAAAAATATTTTAATATCCATTCATGGTTATCAAGACCTTATAAATTTGGAAACCAAAAATGTACCAATACATAGATATTCCAATATTCCAGAATACCCTAAAAGAGATTCCACAACACTATTTCAGAATCCCATTACATAAACAGTTAGTCTATACACTACATTTTATTCATACTCAATATCGAAAATAGTGATCACATTTTATTTGACTTTTTCTTTGGCCCTAATAGGTTATTTCAATCAATAATATTTTATAACCATTGAATAGGTGAATTGGTTAGAATAATTCCCCATTTCCTTGAACTTGTTGCGTTAATGTGTGGGTGGTGAAATCTCTGTAGTATTTTCTCTATTCACATCATTAGCAACTTTTTTCCTATTACATCAGCACTTAACTATTCTTTGACCTTATTTTCCAAACATAAAACGTTTTTTATTACCTTTATGACAATATCCACCAAGCTTCTTTCCACACTTTTAGAATACAAAACACTCATCTTCTTTTCACCATTGTTTTGAGATTTTCCCTTGAACAACATCTTTAGTTTCCTGTCAAAACCATGAGATCGATATATATCACCAAATTCCATTTATAACATCATAGAACAATCTAAAATCTCTTCATAACCACTAATTTCTATCATATATTATGCCCTTCGAATACTTGGTTTTAATCCATTTAAAAATTGATCAACATTACATACAAGTTAGATGATAAAACAAGAAGCATACCTTGCAAGTCTTGTAAACTTTTCCTCTTATATACCAATAAAATCATCATCCTTTTTCTTAAGAATGAAGAACTCTATTCCCATATTTATTCAAAGAATAATAGGAATGTAGTTATTTAAAAATATGTTCTTGAACTCACCCCATTCCATGGATTCAATTTCATATTGCTACCTTGTATTCTGGATTAGAGTCCACCACTGGTCTGCTTCACCTTCTAAATGATAAAAAGAAAAAATGAATTTTTCATATTCTAGTCAATAAAGGATGGTAATTATCATTTAAATTGAACTGATCCATGGTTCATTAACATGTGGATCAAATGACCCACTGAAAGAAGGTGGATGCTTCCCCACGAAGGACTCAATAGAATGATTTTCCCTTCTCTTCCCATTTGGAAGTCCATAAGGATTCAAAGCTTACGTAAGTATAGTAATAATATTTTTCATTCCTTCACCCATTATTGTTTTTCGTTTAGGAAGAAAATAATTTCATTTCCCAGTGCAGAGGTTAATAACAAATTTCCTTTGGGTTCCATACATTGACTGAAACCCAAAATGAATAGAAGGAGGTAAAACAATCTTACCAGAAAAACATCATAATGAAGGGGGGGGGGTACTTTCAATCTCTAACATCATAGGTTTAATACTAAGTTATTCATGATAGTTACCATAATTCTAGGAATATAACCCATAATTAGACTTATCCTTAGGGACATCCCTAGAAATAACATAGAAATATCTCTAGGGATCTCACTAGATTTTTCCCATCCTAGTTTACAAAGGCTGACTAAACATTCACTTGGATACCAACTTTAAAGACCCAAGTGTGACGTACATGGAAATTAAATTAATTTTGAATAATACTTAATACATAAAAAAATAGTAACCTCATGACCATATAAGTTTGTTTCCTTTTGAATCATGAAAATATAAAAAAGATTTTCATTAAACATCTAGATCGTCTCTAGTTTTATCATTCAGTACTAGAAACTATTTTTTAACACATCTTACATAATACCCCTCTTCAAATAATGAGAAAAATAAATCATGAAAATGGGTGAGCTCAAATTCTCAGTATGGGTAATCATGGAAAATATCTTTCAAAACATAAACATAAGAATGTAAAAATGTGAATATAACTTTTAAAAAAAAACAAACCACTTTCAATATATATAAAGAAAAAATTCGTGAAATAAATATTGGCAGTTCAAAGAGTATAAAGCATAATTGAATAATGATCCATGAGAAAATAACATTGGAATAAAACATGGAATTGTGGAAAACAAATAATCACATAATATTATTTCCATAGTATATAAGTAATTGCTTTTAAGACCATCATATTGGAAAAATTCTTTTACTGAACCAGGTTTACTTTCCATTCCAGCCATGTATTACTAAACTAGATTTATATTCCATTCTAGCACAATATTACTGAAATATATTTATATGTCATTAAAGTCATGTTTTTCTTGTGATATATAAATCTTTACCCAATTCACTGGTGGGAGATATATGTCGCACCCATCTCATAATGAAATCATTCTTACTTGTACTAGCGAAACATAAGTCATTCATCATTGTATAACCCAAAATAATAAAATTGGTTTCTCAAACATCATTCCATCTTAAAATAATCTATATAAAATATTATTCCACCATTAATACAATCGTGTAATTGTAATAAAAGAAATATAAACATAAACCTATGTCATCTTAGATAAAAAAATAATTTTAATGAATTGTTTAAGCTTAATTCTAGAGGAAAACATTATTTCTTTTTCAAAAAATTTATCTTTTCACAAAATGCTGCGCAATTTAAAAAAACAAATTTATTTGAAAATATACATAAAATAGGGTTTAGGAAGATTAACGTAAATAAGGAGTTATTAATGTGTAAAATAGCATTCATTCTATATAAGTTAAAAATCATTATCCTCATAAATTTGTCGGAGAAGTCAAAAGTAACGCATATGGTAAATGAAAGATATATTCCCACAAATCCTGAAGTAAAACTAAAAAATGGGTAAAAATGATATTAAAAATACATTGATTAATAATAAAAAAAATTGAAATTTTTTTTTCATGAAAACATGGACATGGATGCTAAATATACCTATAGTAAATACTTATGTATAAACAATCTCGGATAAAAATAAGATTGAAAACATATCCCTTACTTTATGTCTGATATGCTTCATATGTGTCTAAAACACTTTTATAATGGGTTTAAACATATTTTTAACTTGTAAATTAACTATAATAAAATTTATGATATCTTATATGATTAATTTGGGACTTTATATTACTTGTTCCTTTATCATTTCAACGTTAAAACAACATTTTGGGTAATAATAGTTTTATTTATCATAAGTGTTTGGAATTTTTATTCCTGATATTATTATTAATATTATGATTTAATTACTTATAGAATTAAAAAATAATATATATATATATATATATATATAATATTTAGTAAATAAATATATATAATAAACAGATAAATTAAATCGAATATATCGTTCATATAGATGGTATGTCGTACATATGGGTGAACGTTGTTTCTGTTTCCTTACTAAATTGAATGGAAGAAAGTAAATCATATATATATTTATACGGTATCATTATTATGTCATATATTTCATTCTTATTTATTATATATACTTTATAATCATTCTTGTTTGGTTAACGTTTAAATGAATCTCATCGCGTCGTGGAGATGGTAGGCCGTATAAATGCACGAGTGATAATATCATTAAATTAATAGATAAATGGTACAGAATTGGATGGTATATTAATTATAAAACATAATTATCATGTCATATTCATTATTTGAATCCATTATACTCATTTTTATACCCATCCATATTAAGTATTGTTGAATAAAAAATTACTCCATGGTGTGGAGATGGTAAGTTGTATGTATGCATGTATGGTGATATTGTTATTTGTAGGATGGATAAAAGGAGGTATAAGGTTGTACCAAAATTATAAATACATCTCACCATGTATAATATACAGGATTTATTACTTTAGTATGGATAAAACATAATAAGAGGAAATATAATAAGAAAACCATTTTGAAATAGACTAAAACAATTACCTATTTTTTGAGTATCTCCTTTGGATTTACACAACAGGTCTCCCTGGGATTGCTTTCTAACATAAATGTGGCCTTTAAGAGGAATTTAGGGATGTTGGGATATTATTTGAGTAGATTTTATGTGAGCCAAAGGGCTTGACATGTGTGAGTAAGTGGGTAATGATGGTGTCAATTTTTTAGGGGGAGGGGGAACATTGGGAATGTTTTAAAATATTAATTTATTATAAATTTATATTTAGTTTATAATGGTCCAAAACTCATTTATTTAGAATATAATATGATTATGGGTCTAAATACTCTGAAAAAATAAAAGTAAGACTTGTTTTAATTTTTTTTAAACCTTATCATTTTTATTTATCCTTATTTAATCTATTTAATTTTATCTGTGGTAATAATATTACAAATATTAAATGGTTATATATATTTACTAATGTAGTGTCAATTGTCAATAATTAGATACTTTATGATATTTTTTTATATATAATTATAAATTTTTTATTTTTAAATATTATTCTGATTTTAAAATAATTTAATAATATCTTATTTTTATAACATATCAACAGTGTCAATTTTGACACTATTCATTTATTTTACTTTAAATAAAAGTCACAAAAAAGATAAATTAGAAAACAAATATTTAATTAACTTCTAATATGTCATGTTCACCTATAAAATTCATAAGGAAAATTAATTATTTTTTTTCATCATCAAAGGTAAATTTTTATTAGACTATTTATGTTCTGCATTTTATCTTGTCTGTCACAATATTAAATTTATTATACATATAAGAGATAATAGAATGACATGTTGTCACTTTTTATTTTTTTAATTATAATTACATCACTTTCAGAGAAAAAAACCATTAAATTAATCAATTCCGCCCCCTAGGTGATATTAGTTGACTTTAATTCATCCAGTATAATTTTGGATTGTGATTGTTTAATTTTATTATCATTATCATATTTTTTTCTATCCAAATTTACCTGATTTACCTTTAATTGTGGCAAATAAAAATTACCGTAGTTACTATTCATAATATCAAAAAAAATTACTATTAACATATTTTGGACACAATTATTCCAAATATAGAAATAATGTTTCAAAATTCAAAATATATAAGTTTCATTAACTAATTTAAAATTAATTACCATTGTCAAAACCTAAAAGCAGGTTTTTAAAAAGTAAAAACTATCGAAATATTGACATGTGTTTATATCCAATTTAAATGTGAAATTACATCCAATGACCAAAATCTAGTTAAATGATAAAAAAAATAATCCATTAACACATTAAAACCAATTAAAAATATAATATATCAATATAAATAAATTGATGAAAATGTAGTTTTGAATTAAAATGTAGTATTTTTAACTATTCATTGAAATATGAATATTATCATAAAAATACCAAAACATCAACCAATGTTAATTTTTATTTCCTGATTCATAATAAGATGTTTATTTTGTAAAATATAATATA
Source organism: Viscum album (assembly GCA_963277665.1). Taxonomy (NCBI): domain Eukaryota; kingdom Viridiplantae; phylum Streptophyta; class Magnoliopsida; order Santalales; family Viscaceae; genus Viscum; species Viscum album. The sequence goes on along the minus strand of OY728163.1, from coordinate 962,606,310 downwards.
TAAAATTGTTAAAAACTAGATTTAAATTTAGTATGCCATCAAAAGGTGGCAAAACTGCATTTTCTGAAAAGGTTTTCTTTTATCTGAAAAATTGAACTTGTTTTTATGTGTTGTATATAAAACACATAAGATAAATTTAAATGTTATATAAAATTAAAATTTTGGATAATACTATTCATTACAACAATTTTACATCCCATTAAATAGTAATAGTTTAATATTATGTTGTTGTTTAGTGAAACTCGATAATACATACAATGAAAGCTATCAAGGAAGGTCTCTATTGCATGTAACGCAAGCTGAGAACAGTGTTTCATATACTAAAATCTAACATGTTTTTGCGTGTAGCGCAAGATAATATTGGTTTAGCATACAACAAAAGACATCAAAGAAATTTAAAATGATCTATATCATAAAATCATAGGGTGTTACACCCCACCCATGTCTTACCATTCTAAATCATACCTCATATCTATTAATTGATTATAAAAATAATAAATATTCCTTATAAAATATCCTTTTAGAATAAAATGTATGGGTTGAACAATAATTCCCCATTTAATCAAATAACTGCTAATGTAAACACCGTAAGTAAAAATTGTATAAGCATTAAGAAATAATATTTTCAATCACCCACAAATGTGGATATTTAATTAAAGTTATCGTTTTAATAGAATTTTTAAAATCAATATAAGGATAGATTGTAAATGTGATCATTAAAAACATTCTTGATGGAAAATATCATTAAATATTCCAAAGTGTCTCATACAACTTCGAAACATAGAAATCCTAATCTATATGAAAGAATAATCATTAAATGAAACATATAATATCATGATAATTAATAGGTTTAGGATATCACATTTCTAATGGATGTATATAAACCATATAAAATAATGTAGGTGCATAACCACAAATAAATCTCAATGGTATGAAAATTGAGACGAAATCCTATAAATTAAACTTCATTTTGTTGTGTGATATTTATCCTCTTATATAGTGGTTTACAATATGTTTTTGAATTAAAATATAACAATAATCATGTTAATAATATCATATATTATCTTTTTAAAATATTTTACAACTTGTTTTTTAACACACTTTCATTATTTTTACTATTTCAGGTGTTAATTTCCTTGTTTTGTCAAGTATGTTTTGACATTTTATTTTTTATTCCTATTATTTATATATTGATATCATCATATCTAGAATTTAATCCATGAAAAAATTATTATATATATTAATTATATATGTATTTATTGTTGTTTAAAATTTTTGGAGATTAGAAATGAAGTGCACCGTTCATGGAGATGGTAGGCCCTATGTACACAAGAATGCTACTCTAATTTCTTTATTGTATTAATAGAATGAAAAATAAATGATAAATATGTATATTATAATTCTAGTATCATATCAATGTTATATAAGTTACATATTTTATTATAGCCATCCTTTATAAATTTCATGTGTATCATGAACGAGTCATATCGCTTTAAGGGAGAGGTAGTCCACACTTCCTCAAATGAAATTATCCTATATACACAATATCGAAATCACAAAGTGATGTTATAAGTAAAAACATAATAATCATAAAAATATATAAATATCACATATATCATATATAAATATAGTTTCAGTCATAATGGCCACCATGATTGGTGGTAAAAGAAAAATAAACAGTCGTCATTTTGTGAGGCAGTAGTTTCACCGAACACAGAAACAATATCTTATTTACCCATTATATTGAGGTGTTTATAAGTGTAGATAGAACCATTTACGTAAAAATATCCTAGTACATTTAGGATACTAGTGTTGTTATATACTAATAGAATAAGAATTTTTTAGGGGTGTGTATAATTAAAATGAAACTGCAGATCTTGAAAGAAGATGTTACCTCTTAATATGGTGTCTCCTTTTGGTTTGTACCAAACAGATTCCTTTTATTTCATTCAATAAAATTGAAGGATTCATGGTATATTGTAGGGATTTTAATATACTATTTGTACTGAGTTTGTTTGATCCATAGTGTCTTGAGAATTCTGAGGAAGGGGTAGAGTGCTTTTCTTTTTATAGTGGAGAGGGAGTGACACTCTTGTAACTATCAAAAGGTTTTCATTAATTAAGGGTCTAATTTTTCTATTCTGACTCCAATGTAAGGAAAAAAATGTATTAAATTGGAATAATGTTCTATGATATCCTCCACCATAAACAAATACATGAATTTTAAAAACATGGTCCTTTGAGTTCTACGATTCCCCAATTTTATCATTTATGTTTTTATTAAATCATTTAGTTTCCCTGTATAACTCATCAATAAATTAATATTGAACTAAAATAAGATTTATTAGAAAATATATATACAATTAATTATTAATATTATATCTAATTTATTAAAAAAATACAATGCGTTTTTGGAAATTTATATTAAACATGCGCATGTGACGTTCCAAAACACTTGTTAAACATAGCCAATCTTAACAATAATTTTACAGTATATGGGTCAATATTTTAATTATAAAAGATCAATTGGTCCTTTATTACACCATATTTTATATTTATTAATGCTTGAAAATTAGTTTTCTGAATATATTATTTTTATTTATTTGAATTTATTTAAAGAAATACCATTAATTGTAAAATATCAATAATGTTCATTTTGACATTATTTATTTAATAATAATTTTAAAATATAAAAATAATATTGGAATTACAATATATTACATTAAACAATTTTTAACATGATATATTCATACTAAAAAAATCTAAAGATAAAAAATCAGTAAATATAATTCAAATTTAATATTTATTGTATCATATATTATTTGTTAATTATTAACTAAATAATCACTACATTGGAATTTCATAAGAATTGTATGTAGAAAATTCATCTCTAAAAATTATAGATAAATTGTTATGATAATAACAACCCATTTATAATAAAAATGATATGTATAACCTAAAATATGATGTTTTTTATATATCTCAAATTTTTATAAATGTTAAACGTAAGGAAAGTTCTTTTTTTTTCCTTACTTAACCATTTATATATGTCACATCCATTTAATAATATACATATAACCCATAAAATTATATCCAAGAGGGTTTATAGTCTAATTATTGGTTTCTAATGGATTGTGGAAAACTTTCCATGTCATTTAGTCCTTAGGATTGTGGTTTTTCACTTATTACGATTAATTTTAGCTTAATCACATTTACTTATTTTAATCACTTTCACTAATATTTTTGGTCAAAAAAGTAAGTTGATCATATTATACCAAAAATATTATAATTATTAAAAATGTCTATATATGTTTTTTCATAATTAAAATCACATAATTTGGAAAATTATGATTAATGCTAATCTCGTTGACGTGGGTAGAATGTAGGATTTTAGAATAAAACCATTCTGAAGCTCAATTAGTTTTTATGTCTAATTAACATATATAAATTATTCCAATGATGAGAATGGTATTAATATATTCATAATTGATATATTATGGCTTTAAAAACTAACTTAAAAAATAAATTAACAGTTATAAATTTTAAACTAAAATGCTATTTTTAATTAAATTATAGTAATTTTCTATATTCATCAAAACATGATGTTTCTCAAAAAAACGCAAAACATTTCACCCTAAGATAATGTCATTGTTATGAATTAAAATATTAATATTATTTTTTAAAATAAATATCATAAAAGTGTAAAACAAAATTTTAAATAACTTTGTCATTAAAATTCAGTAAAACTCTGCTGTGTGAGTAACGCAAGATAATTCATTTTTGTCTGTAGCGTAAGTTTAACATTGTGTTGCGTATAAATATAGATTAAAAAAATTAATTTTATTCCAAAATTAAAACATTGAAATGTACTAGGGTTTTACATTCTCTCCGCGTTATTAAAATTGCATCCTCGCAATGTAAACTTGATTTGAGTAATCAAGGGACTGATATTTTAAAATAAACTATTATTGATACCCAACATCATAAATATGGTTAATAACACATCTTTTCAATATGAGAAAAAGGGCAGTACAATGGTCACATAAGTAGGTTCCATAGTATTAGAAAATAGGTGGGAAATTGAAACATGGATAAATAGAAAAAATATATCAATCATGTTATGATAGAGAGTTATATAGAACATGTTTAGGAGAATGTTAACAATCATATGTCCATAAATCCGCAATGATATAAGATTCCATTTGATTCATAAGAATAAGAGTTACCATGAAAAAAAATTTAATATTATTTTTCCTATAGTATATAAATTCTTTCACACTCTAAGAATATAAATAAATATAACAACTTGGTATGTTTATATTTGAAACAAATATTCCATTGGTCTTGCCTTGAACTATTTCTTTTTAATCTCTTAAAGAAATATTCATTGTTTAAAGATTTAATATATCAAGCTCTAAAAAAATATTCAAAGTTCATCTTAAACAAGTTCATAAATTTGTAACCTTTTAAAAATATTATGATTCAACACATTTGAAATAGGGTCAGTAGATTTAAAAAATGATCTTATCATTAGACTTTAATCACCATGAAGCAAATATATATTTTCACATTACAAAAAATTGATAACATCATCATGTCTCAAATTAAAATATGTTAATAAATATAATCACCATAAAAGTGTATTGGAAACAAGAATTATTCTTTATTACGTATGTAAGATTCATTTTATTGCATATGTTCGTTAAATCCAAAAGTGATGTAAAATCTGATAGTGATAGAATAGACCACTTTTAGACAATTCATTAATTAGTTTCAATGTATTCATAACTTATCCAAATTAATAATTTCATAATCATTATCTCAACATCAATGATATATTGTGGTTTTAAATTTCCTTAATCAAGGGTTTTCCTAAAAGTATATCTTTCTACTAAAACATTTTTCTCTGTAATATTTAACATCTGATCTCTAATCCCTAACAATAAAAGTATGGTAGTACAGTCCTCATATATTTCATAATTCATATAACCAGTACATCGCTAATAAAATATTAAAATGAAAAAGTTCTTTATTCTAAATACATAAACACATTTTCTATTCAACTTCATCTTTAATCCATTAACAGGGATACCTCATCCTATTACTAAATTCTTTATTCCTTTCACATTTCACCAATAGTCTCATCATTAGTAGCAGTATTGCCATTACTCAAAAAACCTTGATGATTCTTTTCATTATATTTTCACAAGGAACATCTATTTTCATAATGACCATTCATTACACACTTAAATCATTTAACCGTCAATTATGTCATATAAAATCCAACATTCATATCCATTCCATCAATAGAAATCATCATTTTTTTTCTTTGTAGTTACTTGATTTTGGTCCTTTTCCATATCCATAACATCTTCCTAACCCTATAATAAATTATATTTGGTGATTCATTATACATGCCAAACATAGGAGAAACTGAATCTGCTTTCCCCCATGGACTCCTTTACCTAAAATCTCGGTGAACTCATTCTTTCACATATATGGTGAGTTTAAGAGTTTTTTATAGTACACAATGTTAATCATGTTCCATAAAAGCTAATTATGAATCATCACAACCTCCTTCACTCCAGTGATCATTCTCTTTGACTTCTCATCAGTAAATTATCCATCACATTCAATGTTAACCTAGTTTATTCTCGTTCTTTCCATTGACTACAAAAAAATCATATTTTGAGAAACACATCTCAAAATAAAAAACTGCATAATCAAGAAATTTTTTTTAGGATGCCTAATTCTTGTATCTTATGTATTTAATATATGAAATCATAGTTTTATTCTATTTTATTAACAGTCATCTTCAACATAAATCATTCTTAATAGTTCATAAATAAAATGTGAATTATCTAAAGTGTATCCTCTAGGAGTGTCAAAAAAGATGTGAAGTAGGGGCCATTATTATCCATCATGTTACCCCATGTCAAGCTCGAAACACCTAGTCAGATTTATTACTCATATGTAATTTTTTTCCAAAACTACATCCACTTGTAGTATATATATTGGGTTTTATTTCTATGTATAACCACAAAATCCCTACCATGGAAAAATTCTAGTATTATTATATATACATATCCAAAAATTATTTATTAGGGTTATTTTACCTAATATATGTTTTCTAAATATTGTTTCCATGTCTAATTCTAAAATTCCTTGGATACCAACTATAACACCTTGATCCCAGATACCACGAGTGAGTGCATTATCTAATTACATTGGCATAATTATAAGGTATCAAATCGTGATGGACCAATCTGTTTAGTAGTCTTGCAAATCCATATTACATAAATGATACTCTTAATAAATTTTTATATAGGAAATAAAAACCTGATACTTAATAAAAATAAATAAATAGCATACTTCAAAACTTATACAAATGATTCATATTTATAATCTGGGGAAAGAAAACATAATAGGGGGTGTTCAAATTCTCGGTAAGGGTATGTAAATCGGAATAAATAATGATTTGATCAGAAGAAATCAAAATGAGAATGAAAATAAATAATAACACAAAAAATTCAAATTACTAGATATTGAAACCTCAATATCGCAAGGTAGAAAACAGAATTAAATTCCATTTAATCAATGATGTTAAAATTAAATGTACCCAAATACATGTCAACAATGAATCACATGGTTTTGTTACAACTAAAACTAAATAGGGAAATTCTTAATTATTGGATGCCATGTTTCCAAGGTACATTTAACTAATACCATCAATACCATTCACAAGATGATTTATCTATCACGTAAAACCCCTTCTAAGGCAGCTAGCCAGCAATTTCGTCTCATGAGACTATGAATGCATTTTGGGGATATCAATAACCAATCACCACACATGACATACCTATCCAAAAAAATCCTCAAATATATTAATGGATTAAAAACATATACAAAATACCTTGTCAAATATCTATTTTTAATAAAAGGTAGAGATTAATCAATAATTCCGCAGTTAATCAAATGACTTCCAAAGTGAACACCACATTTAAAAATGGTACACAATTTAAAAAATAATAATAAACCAAACCCAATAATGTGGATATTTAATAAGTTAATTATTTCAAGACAATGATAAAAAACAAAATAAGGGGATATTGCATAGGGATCATTGACCACATTCTTGAAGAAAATAATCTTTAAACATTCTAAAGTGTCCTATACCACATTGATGAATTTGAATTATAATATCCTTGAATTAGTAATCATTGAAAAATATAATATCATGGGAATTTATAGGATAGTGATATAACATTTCAAATGGTAGTATATAGACCTTCTAAAAAAACTAGGTGCACGATAATAAATAAGTCTCAATGGTATGAAAATTGAGATGAAATATCATACCTTTACTTTCATTCTATTGTGTGGTATTTATCTTATATAATATTGGTTTAAATATAATAATATCACATAAATTAACTATAACTATTCAATTAATATCAAATTTTAACTTCTTATAATATTTTTTTACCCTTTTCGTAACAATCTTTAATTATTTTTACTATTTGTGGTGTTAATTGACATGATTTCTCAACTATGCTTTGATATGTAATTTTTTGTTCCTATTAATTAGACAATAATTTCATCATCTAAATAATAAAAAACATGAAATTTTTATCATATATATTTATTATATATGTCTTTATAGTAGTATATAATAAATGGATATTAGAAATGAAGTGAACCGTTCATGGAGAAAGTTGGTCATGCGTACGCATTATCACTACTTCTATTTCTTTGTTGTGTTAAAATAATGAAAAATAAATTATTCATATGTATATTATAATTAAATTATCAAATATGTGTTATATACGTTAAATATTTTTACTGAAAGTATCGTTCATATGTTTCATGTATGGCATGAACGATTCATATCGCTTTGAGGGGGCGGTAGTCCACACTTAATCAAATGAAATTATCATATTTACAAAAGATGACTAAAATAATGTTATGTTCAAAAAAATTATAGTAGTATAAATACATTAATAATATAATATATATATATCATATATAAATATAGTTTTCATCATAATGGACACAATGATAGTGAGTAAAATAAAAATAAGTAATCATTGTTTCATGAGGAAGTAGTTCCCCATATACAGAAATAGTATGTTTGTTACCCATTACATTGAAATGTGAGTAATAGTAGGTAGATTAATGTTGGGAAAATAATAATAGTATATTTATTATACTGGTGTTATTATATAAGAATATAATTTGTATATTTTATGGGGTAGAGAATAGAAATAAAATTAGAGATCTTCGTGGAATATGTTACCTCTGAATCGAGTAACTCTATTTGGTTTGTACAAAAATACATCCTTGAATTAACTCCTATAAAATCTAAGTATCCTAATTCAAGGGATTTTTTTGGGATATTATTTGTAGAGATTTTGGACGATCAATTTTGTCTTTAGAGGTGTGTGGAAGGGGTAATGTGCTTTCCTTTTTATAGTGGAGGTGGTGGCACTCTTGTGAATACCAAAAGGTATTCATTAATATGGGTCTATTTTACCGAAGGATACTCTAAAATTAAACAATAATGGAGTAATGTGTAAGAATATTCTATTAATGCAACCACCACAAAAAAATATGTTCACTTTAATAATTTGGTTCATTAAAATCTATGATTACCCAATTTTACCATTTTGATTTTTATTAAAGAATCTAGTTTTCGAATTTAATTAATTTATCCATTAAGACTAAAATAAAGTGAGATTTATTATAAAATTAATATCTAAATAATTATCAATATTATGTTTAATTTATAAAATAAAAAACCCATGTTTTTTGGAAATTAATTTTAAAACATGTTCATGTGACGCTCTAACAAACTACTTAAACCCGAACAGTGTTAACAATGTTTTTATAGTATCTGGTTCAATATGTTAATTATAAATGATAAATTTCTCCTTTAATATACCATATTTAAAAATGATTAATAATTAAAAATCAATTTTAATAAAATATTATTTTTATTAATTTTAACTCATTAGATAAAATATCATTTATTAAAACATAACGATAATGTTGATTTAGATATTTTTTATTTAAATTTAATTTTATAATATAAAAAAAGTATTTTAATAAAAATATATTAAGTTAAAATATTTGTAACATGATATATGAATCTATGAAAATAATTAATGAAAACAATTTAATCAGTATACTTCACTTTTAATATTTATAATATCGTTTTTTAATTAGTAACTAAATAATCACTACGTTGGAATTTCATAAGCATTTTAAGTAACTAAATCATCTAAAAAATTATTGAAAAACAATTATGATAACAATAGCTGAATTATCTTTCAAAAGGATAGGTACAAAAGAAAACATGATGCCTTTTACACATCTCAATGTCCTATAAATGTAAAATATATGAAAAGATCATTTTTTGTAATTTTTTTCATACTTAACAGTTTATATAGGAAACTTCCATTCAATAATATCCCAATAATCCCGTAAAACATGATCCAAGATGGGATATGGCCGACTTATCGTCATACAATGGATTTTGGACATGTTTCCATTCTATTTTGATTTTTATGTTTATGGTTTATCCCATACTAAGCTAAATTTTAGCCTAATCACCTTAATTAATTTTAATCACCTTCACTAATATTTCTAGTCCAGAAATAAAAGTTGATCTTATTAGACTACAAACAGTTTACGGATGACAACTATGTATGTCATTTTTAAAAAATTCAAATCACAAAAGTGGAAAAATTTAGATTTACGCTAGTCCCACGTATGTGACCAGAATGCAGGGGTTTAAAGTAAAAATGTTCAAAAGTTCAATACGTTTTTATATATGATTTTAATATAAAAATAATTAAAAAAGACTAAATTGGATTATTATATGAAAAATGTAACTATTGTGACTTTATAACTTAACATAAAATATAATTTAACAGCAATCTTTATTTAAACGAAAAGGTTGTTTTTAAGCAAATTACAGTAATTATCAAAATTCATCAAAAACTGAATTATCTCAAAAAAATTATAAATCATTCATTCTAATCTAATTTCAATTTTCTTAATTCAAAAAATGATGTTTATTTTTTAAAATTAATCTCACAAACTATAATTTTTTTTAAAATATGTTCTCTATTAATAGGTGGTAAAACACTGTCTTTCATGTAACACAAGCTAATTTTGTGTTGTGTGTAGCATAGGTTTAAATTTTTGGTTCATATATAAAAAGATAGAAAATTTTTATTTTATTTTTAAAATAATAAATTTTAATTCCCTACAGTTTTAGATTGAATTCATTGAAATTATACATGCATCACCACTATTAAACCTTGATAATTTTTATAGTGAATGAGAACCAAATAATTCAAAACAATTCTCCAAGAAATATCACCATCATTTTAAAATTGTTCATAATTTTATTTATTTCATTATCTTTCCATGATTAATCAATAATAATAATTGTATTTTTCAAACAATAACATTTATTCTTTCTTATATTTTAACAAAAAATACAACCACACCCATCAAACTTCCACATGGTTCTTTTAATCTTCATATTTAGATTCGTTGTGAAAACCATTTCATTAAATAAAGTCAATTTATCTCCACCCCATTATTGAAAATAAATTTAAAGGAATAATACACAGTTATCAACTATTATTATTCTTCCTTTAAATTAATTTTTAAATCAATTCTTTTTTATGTGAAAGAATGGTTGTATCAAATGGTTCTATAAGATATAATTATGTCACCGACATACTCTAAGTATAAATAGTCCAACCCAGTGCTGATAATAAGATAGATAAAACTAGTGTTTTTCATATTTTCCATTGACAACCATGAATGTGATATCAGGCTTAGAACATACATATTTCTCAATGAACAGGCTATATAGAAAATATTTACAACGAAACATATTATCTTACACACATAAAGAAATAATTAATTAATTTAAATTTAATTATTAATTTACTTCCCACTCCTATAATATTTCCAAATAAAAAAATTCCCTATCTATACACATATATTATGTAATCATGGTGGGGGAATGAAATATAATTGGGTTACCTCCATTTTTGAAAGATATAGAGATGAATTTATCTTCTAGATATTAATCAAAATAATCCTTGACAAAATATCCTTTATGTTTTATCCCCCTCAAGTGGTGAACTTTCTTAATTTTACCTATATATTCATTCATTAGATATTATTAAAGATTTATAGATTAGTGATCCAACATTATGATGCAATTCATGTTTTTTTTATATATTTAATATTAATTTCCATTTATTGTATTCAACATTTTTCACACAATTATTATATTTACAATGAGCCTCACCTTATATTACATACATTTTAACCTCAAAAATAAATATAATAATTAAAGGAATTAGGTGGAATTATGTTCTTATAAGTAAGTTCAATATGGATGATAATTTTCTCTCAACCCAAATACATTTTACCTTATTGATCGAAAGTAATTAGCATGCTTCATGATTGGTATTATCTAAATTTCATGTTCTAATATTTAATTGACATCATAGACTCTTTAAATTCACTAAAAATCTTTTTTTTGGGTTATTTCACAACATATCATCATATTATGTTATAGATTCTATTGATAATTTTTTTCTATCATAGCATCTCATTTTTAATTGTTAGATGTGTCATAGAATTTGTTGCATGATGACATTCCTTATTTCACCTTCTATATAATATTTTTGAAAAAATTGAGTTTCCATATGGTGAATAAAAATTAGGAAATTTTAATTATTCTCTATATAGAAATAATATTTCCCTTTTTTCCTTTTCACTAACTAGTGCTTCATCATTGGTTTTTTATTCATTTTTCTAACAACTTACATATAATCAGGAAAAATTATTACTCATTAATTCTTAAAATATTATAATTTGAGGTAATCTCAATGGATTATTGAATGTTTTTGAGTTTCAAATATTTTTTATCATATAAAAATATTTTTCATTAATGAATTAAACCAATCATATATTATTGTTTAACCCCAATATTTACTCTCTTCTTGATCTCTGATTTCATCTATTCATATTCATGGCCTGTTTTCAGTGTTCCATGGTATAATTTTTTATCAATTGTAGAATAATAACTTCTAATTTTCATGAAATTATTATAAACCATCTTATTTATCTTCGTAGGAGTTGTTTTTTAGTTAATTTCTTATATTGAACATCTTTAATAACCATTTTATCTTCAATCGAAGATATTTCCACTTTTATTCAAACCATATTCTATCTAGGTAGTGGAATATTATTTACAATAGCATAGTATTTTCTCCTCACTATTTCATACCAACACCCTTATTCTATGGGACCACATATGTTTCAATACTCCTCAAAATCATAAAGACATTTGCATTTGTTTATAGTGTCTATTTTTTTCTCTTTTATCAAATATTATTTTATTTAGTTGGTTTAATAATTTTTTAACCTCTACTCCCCCTAAATGTGGGAAAATTTTAGTATTAATATATTCTCAATCTGTTCCAAATTTCATCATCATGATTCTCAAACATCCAACAAAACCAATACTATCTAATGAATCTATTTCATTTTCCGGTATGACCTATATGGCAAGGTTTATTACCGCATTGTTTTTATTTTTTCATTACATCTTTGGATCATAATTATGTGTTTTAAATTTCATGATCATTGAAATATCTATCATTAGTGTTGTAGTGTATTTATCAGTATTTTTATCAACCAAAATATTCTTATATTTATATTTTGAACATTTACTATCATATTAGACTACATTAGTAAAAACATTGTTCACTAGTTTATGAGTTACCATCCTTCATTAGATTTTGTATAGTTGATAGGTATATTATTTTTAGTTTTTCATTCCACAAATACAATTCACTTTAGATACATGATATTCATAAAAATGTTTTCTAACATTATTCCTTTAAAAGATTGATTCTCTTTCGATTTTTGGGTGGAAATATTTTCTTTTCAATAACTATGGATTTTCATTCATGTGTTCACTAAAATATTCTCAACATTACATATTGTTCAAGATATTTCATGTGGAGTTAAAACATCATATTTTCAACTAATTTCATTCTTTCATTCCATTCAATTTTCCTTTATTAATCATATCCTTATGATTTCTACTAACATTAATCAGAGAGTTGTGAATATATTTGATTCTTATTCTTTAACATCTAGTTGGTCATCAATGAAACCGATTGTAGCTTTATGTTATTCTTATAGACAAAAAAAACTGAATATAGTCTTTATGAAACCTGGTCTTTTCATCCACTAACACATAAATCAATTTGACCATACAAGGTTTGTCATTAGTATGTGAATAATTGACATTCAAGGAATCATTGAACAATTTTTCGTGTGCTTGGATTACTTTACAAAAAAACATGACTTTCATAAATATATAATAAACATTCCATTACAATTGTTCTTTTATTTTTTATTATTTCTATTACAATGATTCACAACTTATTCCTTTGATTCAATGAGGTCTATGTGAAAATTTCACCATTCATATTTCACACCAATTATATTATCCTTTTTATTGATTTCCACATTGATATGTTCTCTTTAATAAAAAAATATACTTGAACAAAAAATGTATATATTAAATAAAATATTCAGAAAAATTAATTATATATATTTAAAATTCAGAATATAATCCTTCAATAATTTTTTGATAATTGCCTTCTTCAGACACTCCAAAACCGAAAATATTTTCACCAAAAGGGTTATTCTTAAGTGATATGATAAATAAGTACTAATAATTCTCTTCTTTCTTTGAGAATTTCTTCCATGTCTCCACTTCCCTCTTGTTTTTTTTCAAATTCATTTTAGATACATTGATGTATTCTTCTGTAGAAGTGGACACTATTTCTTCCACCTAAGGTACCTCTGAATCAACCTAAAATATATAATTCATATAAAGATTTTAAAAAACACAGATCCAATTATTGGTTTACATATACTATAATAGCACTAATAAATCCTATATGGATCATGCGTGGACATTGATATGGGTTAATTAGTGTACTAAATATTTATTGGGTTTTACATTATTTTTAATTAGCCCCTCTAACTATCAATCCTATATTCTAGTAATGTGTAATAGATCTGCCGATTGCTATAAAAAATCATATACATGTGTAATGTAGATAAAAAAAGAAATATAATAACTACTATATTTTTAAAAGGTTCATTAAAAAGATATTCTCTTTATCATGATCAACCTATGGTTATTTAATATATTCTCTTATCACTATAATGTTGTGTTGATTATAGATACCTGGAATTGAAAAAATATATATTTGAGGAGAAATTTTTAATATTATTGGTTCAATGGAGATATTTATACAAGTACCACCAAATCTTTAATGGAATTGTTTATACTATAACAAAAAATTCTTCAAATATATTCAATGAAATTCTAAACAATATCTACTATTTTGACTGAATATCTTTCAATAAAATGAATAACCTTATTCCTCAACTAATGTTATTCAAATTATACTGTATCAAAAATATTGTATACACATCCGTCTACTACTACTAAATAAGTATAGGATACATCTTCAACTCCAGCTCACTCTTTTCTTGAAATGATCAACTAAAGAAGCTCTAAATTCACTATATGTCTTCTTCTAATTTTATTATCAAATTATATTGCAGATATTCTTTCTGGAAATGATGTTCCTGAACTCAAATGAAAGTGTCCTAGTAAAGTGTGAAGTTTATTCAATATTATTTTATATAATAATGAAACTTTCACAATATCAAATAAATTTTTTCTAGTCATCTCAATTCTCTTGCATGTGTGATATACAATGAATGGTATTCTTAATCTTAAACCATATAAAATATATTTTATGTATTATTTTGGGTCCATTCATTAACTATTTGTGTTATTTCATTTTTTTGTTCATCACCTATAAAAGATCATGCATGCATGAAAATTACATCCCACAAAATTTTTCACACACTATCAACTTCTTCTAAATTTCATCGCACATGGATACATGCACACAAACTTTTGTTTGGTCTATTTTTTTCATTGCATGTTTTTCATTCAATTTCACATAAACTATATCCTTTGAGCACACCTGAGTGGGTTCTTTATAATTAAAAAATAAGAAAAATATATTTTTTTCTCCCTAAAAAGTGATAACCATGGGTTCTATCTTTCATAATAACACTACTTATTCCTTCAAGAAAGTGTACGTGGACTATTATTTTTCATGGAATTACAGGCCCTATATTCTAAACATTCATATACTTCATGTATGATTCTATACGTGTAACAATATTTGGGAGACATTGTGTGTTTATTGTATCATGACTTTTCATGTGACTATGT
The DNA here is from genome assembly GCA_963277665.1 of Viscum album. Taxonomy (NCBI): domain Eukaryota; kingdom Viridiplantae; phylum Streptophyta; class Magnoliopsida; order Santalales; family Viscaceae; genus Viscum; species Viscum album. The sequence goes on along the minus strand of OY728163.1, from coordinate 962,590,937 downwards.
CTAGCACAAAATCTCATCCCCTTCACCATGACCTCTTGGGCCTGAGGTATGTTCTTCTCGTGCAAGTAGAATGATTTGTGGGTCTTCTTCGTGAAACATGTTTCATTGATGACCATTTTTTCATTAGAAAAAAGAGCTCTATATATTTCTTTATTATAAAACCAATTAGTATGAGTTGATTGGTATTTATAAGTGAGTTCATCACTAACTTTTCCTTCAATTTTCGCGGACTTGAATTCAGAATAAATTTGATGTGTCCCTATATTTTTAATTCCAAAATATATTAGGTTCATTCAATTATCGAATATGGGTTTCCACCTTAGAAGATAAATTAAAAAAGACATATATTCGTACAAGAAAACACATCTCTTCTATCATGTGAGATAAATATGTTTCATCATTTAAACACTTCAAACACATGTTTCTATCTCAGTTACATTATAAGACAACAAAACCTACATTTTCATTCATAAATAACCCCATTCATCATATATATTAATATTTTTTATGAAAATATAATCATTCATTCATTAAAATTCCTAATCTTAGGTGAGTATTGATCTTTGAAGAGGGATGTACATTATTTGTAGTATGTGGTGTCCAATTGGTGTCTTCAGCGAAGCCATGGGTGCAGTGGACATTACAAAAAATGGTCCCAAGCAATTGAATGGTCATGATAAAACTCTTCTAAAAGCCCATGTTCTATGTGAATATTATTGAACTTGAAAAAATAGTTGAGCATGTCACTATGTCCCACCTCAGTTCTCTACTCGTTATGGTTAACAATTTATAATCATGGGAATTCCACTACCACAACACTCAATGGTAGTAGGGGGTCATCACCTGCATAAAGATTCATACAGACAAAATCATTTCATTTTCACCCCACATAATGGATTCAACACCACTATGCACACCTTATTCATATTCCTCTAGGTGTTATGTTCCTACACACACTCATTTTCCACCATGCAGGATTTTTGGGCCATCTCTCCCTTGGGGTTGACCCTCAAGCCTCTCATGTGTGGTTGATGGGATAGCCCTCGTGGTAGTGTAATGGTTGGGATAATTGTTTTCATGAAAACCCCTATATAAGATTATAATAGTTATATATAACTAATCTAAATCATGGAAACCTCAAACCAACAAGTAATAATAAATTTATTTCATTCCCTTCATTTTAAATTCTCCCACAAACCAATCACCTATAAATATAATATTTTTCATTGTCTTTAGTAATTCACATTCTTTTAATCAAGATAATAAATATTTGAATGGCATTATATTTTTTGAATGTAATTTTTTATCAAAATATCATGTATTTAACAATAAAATAATGGTTCAACAATCACCACCATCAAATATAGAAAATTATCATACCAAATGACAACCAATGAGTCCATTATTATTATATGATCCTTATCACATCAAATATAATGAATTATCATAAAAATTGAGATCCACTAAATCCATAATAATTCTCCAATAGTCATTAAAAATAAACATGGATAATATTTATAGTAAATTATATCCATCGATTCCATAAAAATTCTCCAAGAATCATCCCCAGGCTTATTCTATTTTTATTAGAATCATTCCATCTTTATGTTTTCATGAGTTATCAATAGTTATAGATTAATTACTCATAAATTTACTTTTATTACTTATTATTTATTTAAAAAAATACAAACGTACTAATAAACTATTCACATGGGGTTTCACCTATCATAAAACATGAACTAAAACTCTTCTAATGAAGGTTTAACCTTATCATGGGTCTAGGTGAACAGTGTAAGAACTCGAGTTATTAATAATAATTATTATTTTGTATAAATTAAATTTCAATGATATCTTTTCGTAAACATGATACTAAGTTATGCTTTAACTACTTTCAATGCCTATTTAATCTTTCATGATATCCAAAACTGGGTTAGTTTCTATCACACATAACTCTAGGTTTTGACAAAACCATATTATATAATTAGTATGATAATAAAAATGTGACTGTAATAAACTATCCATTAGACCTAGTTCTATAACTATAATAAACTATTTATTAGACCTAGTTCAATGACCCAGTTCTTTGACCTAGGTTTATGAATAATAATAATCATTAAATTATGTTCTTAGACCATTATAAAACAAAATATTAAAAAAAAATATTCAATTTAAAAATTTTCATGTTAAATATAGATTAAGGTTATTTTTTTTGGTATTTTTGAAATAATTTTTTTTGTTAAATAGTGAAAAATACTGAATTTTAGTTGAATATTTCCTTTTTATTTAATTTATTTATAAATATATATTATATTTTATGATGGTTTTAAATATAGGGTAGTTATATTCTAGATACACTAATCCAATTTAGGTTATTGAAATCAATTTCATGTTTACTTTTGACATCAAAACATTGTAAACATTCAAAAAAATCTCTTCAAAACCCATCTTTCTAATTAATCCTATGGGATTATTTTTAATTTAAAAATTTATTGGTTTGTGAATATAATTCGGAAAAATGCATTAAATATTATTAGTAATAAATACTTTTATTACATAATATGTTCAACATTATTTTAGATTAAAATTAATAAATAAAAAAGTAATAAATTTATTACTATTGTAAAGGTAATAATGGGTTTACATGGATTTAAACTAAAAATATAATGATAAAAATAACCTTCAAACATGTTTATAAAATATTTTCTACAAATATTTTACCATTCCAACTCTACAGTTTTATGATTTTACATTTTTTACCCTTATTACAAATGAAAAACATAGGACCACTCAATTATTCTAAATAAAACCAAGTGCGACAACATCCTCACTTATAAAGGCCACCCAATATCCTCTATTATTCACACCATAAAATCTTTTTGGTTCAGAAAATACTTACTAAAATCACATTAAACTTCCCTACCCTCATGCTAGAAGGCTTATTATTTTAAAAAATCCATCCTTGGATGGATTTTTGTGCAAACCTAAGGAGGATATCCATAGAATATGTATCATCTATCAACGAGTGTTTTGTTTAATTTCATCCTCCACCACATTCAAATTTTATTATAACATGAATATATAATAAACTAATTATCATAAATATAAAAAGATTTTTTAGTTTATGTTCATGACTTACAACCATCCCCACTTCTATAGAATGGGATATAAAATCATCATTCAGGTGTACTGTGGACTACCACCTCACAAACAGATGTCATTCATTTTTCTATTACCACCTCTCACAATTGAGATCAGTGATGTATTTATTAATTATATATTATTTTTTTGATTTTATTATTATTAGGTAATTTTTATGTCATATATACATTCATTCTTTCAATTTTGTGGGAATATGTAGTCTTTCTCTTGGGTACGAAGGACTACCGCCACGTCATGTGATGTGATACATTCAGGATCTTCATAGAATGCATTAAAGAGAAGTCTAAAAAATATATGTGATGTGATTGGAATAAAAATTATTTTGTAACGATAATACATATCTTCCAGTTTTTATCCCATAAAATCAATTAGAAAATGAAAAATAGGGTCTATGCATACATACGACCCACTGTATCCATGAACAATGTATTTTATTTTATGTCACTAAATTTTATGCATTGTAATAAATACATTTATACAAAATATATATGAAATTTATTTCATTTAAATCATTATTGAGACTATGAATCCAATATAAAATAAAAATGACTGAAAATATAACAAAGAAAACCATATATATGAAAAACAAAGCAGTTAAATGAAATTAACATTTAATTGTTAATAAAGATTTTAAAAAGGTCATAATAAAATCATATATAGTATTATATATATGAATATTGTGTTTTTTATTGGATTAATAAATATATATTTATTATATTGTATTTTTAATGAGTTTAGCAGAAGTCAATACTAAATTTTGCGTATCTTTTTCTCAATTTTTCTTCTTTGAGAGTTGCATTATGTTATAAACTTATATTAATTAAAGTGGAGCATATAAAAGAATTTTTTACATGTAATATCATGAATTAATTATACCTAATGATATTTTATGTTTCATTTTATGTTAATTCTTTTTGAGGATCATGATTCAATGTTAACTCTTTGGACCAAGCTAATGATGAAGGGGTTCTATATTCAAGTGTTGTCTTTTGTTTTCATGTTATGGTTTTTAGAATGGAAATCAGTTCACTATTTCTTATGGAAAAAAATTATTATGGTTTTTTTTGAAAATAATTGGACTATTGTTTTCTGAAAATAAAACTAATATATTCAGAATGTTTTTTCACAGGATGATAATGTAAAAAAATTATGAATCTTGGGTGAATGGAATGTTATGATACGTTCTGATGTAATTGTAATTATTATTTTTTATTTCACATAAATCATGATTTGTATTGAGAAATGTGATGAAATAATGATAAAATAAAGGGGCATGGAAGAGATGCTGCCACTCGGAAGACAATAGTATCTGGTTTGTAAAGGCGGTGCTGATAGATTTTTAAAACAATAGAATTCAGATTGAAGAGGCGGTGCTATTTGTTTTTCAAAAAAATCAGATCCAATTTGATGAGGTGGTGCAAATATTTTTTGAAGACAATCATATCTAGATTGAAGAGGCGGTGCCAAATATTTTTCATAACAATCATATCCAGATTAAAGAGTTGGTGCCAATTGAAGAAGCCATCCTGATAAACGAAGAAAGAGAGAGTATTAATTGCCTTTTAAAACAAATGGATACTTAGAGGACAGAAAAGATATGGTTCCAATTTGTATTTAGATGGATCTAATGAAAAGTGGTGTTGATGAAATAGGTTATGCCGATTGAATCGATAATGATAATGGAAGTTGGTGATGATGAAAAGTGGTTTTATTGAAATGTGGGGATGATTGGAAGGGGTGTTGATTAGAGAGTAAGAGATGGTGCTGATTGTTTTTAAAAATGATCATATTTGGGTAAAACTGAAAGAATATTCATGGTACCATTCAATGATCATTATTATCATATTATAATTGATCAGATCTAGGTGAAACAAAATATATAATGCTGAGAAATTTGGAATCATATTCAGAAATATTATTGATTATATCAGGGAAGATTTTCCTTTTTATATTTTATTATATCAGATCTGGGAATATCATTGTTTTCGTATTGTATTGTATTGTATCTAGGCAGATCATTGATTTTAGATTTTATTTGATCATACCTAATGATCGTAACCAGAATGATCATACCCAATTATCATAACCAGAATGATCATAACCAGAATGATCATATTGAAGATGGTCATATACAAAACAAATTTATTTAGAAAATTTCATGCATCGTTTGGGATGAAAAGGAAGAAGTAGGAATGAATGTCTAGTTACGATACATTACAATTAATGTCAGACGATTCTAAATCTGATCCTCAATTAATTTAGTGTCATGAAGGTATTCACGACTCCAGCTCTGGTTTTTGAAATGAATTATTTTTTTAGAATATGTTTGTGAGAAAATAAAATAGAAGGATATTGTTGAATTATTTGTCTAGGGGGAGATGAACATTCAAATATAAGATCTTGATTCAAATTGGTTATGAGAATCATATTCATTAATCATCATGAGGAATCAGAGTCATTAAATCTAACCCATGTATTCCAAACAATTTAAATTGGATTCATTAATTGAAATGGGATTCTAGAGAAAAATAGGTATATATTGTGGATTTTTTGAGAATAATTGAAAAATGTTGAAGAAGTAAAAAGTAATTCCATAATTTTTAGGGCATTGTAATTTTTGATGAATTTAGGCATGCAGTAAAATGTTTTGGGATTCCTCCCAAAAAAATTCAGTCACATATAAAGGGGAAAGTACTTTGTACTTTAGTATTCTTTCAGTATTTGCTGCGGAAGAGGGGAAATCTCTTGATTTTTTAGATAAAAGATGAGATCTATTCTATTAGAATTAAAAATTGTTTTGGGTGGTTTTGTTTCATTTATTTTCAATTCTACATGATAATTGTATTTGTGAATTGAATTGGTTCCAATTCATTCATATTATTTTCGGGTTGACAATTGTATTCAAGAATTGATGTGGTTCTAATTATACTCTATCATATTCTCTTAGAAAATCAGACTAGGAGTATTGTTTGGTATGAATTGGACTTAGTGGGATCATACTCATAAAATATAAAACTCAGTGTTTCATATCAATGTTTACATGGTTCTAACATTTCTTCTAGGTAAATAATTGATTAATTTTATTTCAGTTGAATAAATTTGTTGAATTCAAAAAACTATAGTTTACTTGAGTTGTTACAAAACAATTGTATTACCTTATTATGCTAAGAGGATGAAAATGTAATTGTTGTATTGCTTCATAGTACTACACGAGTGAAAGGGTACATCCTACTAATTGCAATATAATTATTGATTTCTATTGGATTTTATGGTATTGTATCATTTACAAACCATACTTGTATGTTTCTATTCTTATTGAATAATGAACCTTGTAAATCTATTTGCCCTTTTGGATTTGTGTCGATTTGTTTCTCAAAAGGGAAATGAAATATTTAACTGGAGGAAACCTTTATTTCAATATAAAAGTAGCATATAAGGAAAAGGGTATCACTGATTTACCACCACCCCATCTTAGTGATACAGTACTCCGACTGGGAATATTTATTAACAATGTGAAAAGGATTTTATGTTACAGTATCATTATTTACCTATATTCTTTACGATTATGACTATTGTATTGAAATCTCAGGATCAACCTCTAAATAATTATTATGAATTTTCTTCTCCCCTAGTTATTCATGATATCTTTATGTAATGGTATAATTTATCCACTCTTTTTAACTTAATATAATTTCGATAATTTTTTTATAAAAATTTCACATTATTTCTCTCTTTGGATGAAAATCTATTTTCATCCAAAATTATGTTTTATAAAAATATTTTAAAAAATATTTAATTACTATATTAGGATTTAAAAATTTATCCATATTTTACTTATTAAAAAATAGATGAATCTTCATGTATTTTTCAAAACAATTCCCTTTTCTATGTAATTAAAAATTCGAAAACAATAATTGTCATTAAAATAGGTTACATGAATAGTTCTTCCCACTACTATAATTGATAGATGATTTCAATATTCAATTAAATGTATAAAAAATTGAATAAAATTATTTGCATAATATTGGCGAAATTTTTATATTTTAATTATTACATTTCAATTTTAAAAGGATTTTTAATGTTTTTTTAATTATTTAAGAATATTATTTATTAGAAAGAAATATATTTTTCTCAAGAAATTTTTTCAATTATTTTTAAAATATTAATTTATAATTTATCAAGGTAATTTTTAATGAAAATAATTTTCAACATGTTTTATGTTTTAAATATTATTTTTCAAATAAGAAAGTATATCCACCGAAATTCATTTAAATTATTTTTAAAAGAATCCATTATATGTTTTCAAAATTAATTACAAAGATAAATGATTCCAAAAAATTTTATGTATTAAAAAGTTATTTTCAAAGAGAAATGGACATTTTCCATAATAATGTTATTAAACTGTATTTTAAAATTATTTTCTATCTAAGATGACATCAGTTGGTTCTACATACTCTTTATATAGGTTAATATCTAAGGTTACAATTCATGTTATTTTTATTCAATGGCTTCTGTTTTGATGTCCTTGTATTTTTGAAACCTAGTTCTCTTTGACAGGTTATACCATGAATAAATTATTCTGAAACTCTATCTTTTAATGGGTTAATCTATGATGAAATTATTATTATACCTATCTATTTTCTATAGGTAATGATATAAGGAAATCTCTTCGATTCCCATTTCATTTTATGGGTTATAATAAGATGAATTTTGATAATCATTTAGCACCCTTAAATATGGCTTGATTATTTGATGCATGGGACATATATTTACATTGAATGTTTTAGGTGTAGATTTATATCACATAATATTAATAGGATGAGAATGGTGCATGAACCTAGTTTAGTAAGAAAGGGAAGGAATGGGTAGTGAATGCTATTTAGTAGGAGGATTTTTTTAACAATAATGGACTAGATAGTGAACCTTTAAAACTATGATGATTTAGAAAGTAAACCCAATATAATATAATACTCCTATAAATGATCCTAGACTAACATGGGATTGATTTTTTATTCTTATGTGTATGAGAAAAATTGATTCCTTATGAAAATATTATGGTCTCAAAGATCATGTTCCTTGATTCCCTTATGATTAATGTCTTAGGAAGAACCAAAAATTCGCACATTACTCTATATTATGATATTTGATATTTATGGTATTGTTTTAAAATGTTATGTTCAGGTTCTCGTGCCATTAGGTTTATGCTTTTCATATGTTTCTCCATCATTTACCCATTTTGAGCATCTAAGATAACCCTTTATTGTTCTTTCTTTCCTGAGGTTATAAAGAAATTTATTATGTATGATATGTATAAGAGGGTTTCTATATATGAAGAACATAGTGTGAGATGGAATAGATCACTTATGGATAATTATTTATGTTTCTATGTTTCTAAAGGCACTAAACTATTATGGTCCGCTGGAGTGTGTTTGTGTGATGTAATTAATATTCATAAAAATGATATAATATCTATGTATGATAATAATGGGTCTCAAAAACCATACGCGACCAAAAACCTACCACTCCATGTAGATGACTGACTGAAATCACAAACATCTAGTTTTTCTATGTTTTCATGGGTGGAAAAACTCAAACTATTGTCCCAATCCAATCCTCTACTGCCTGAGAGAATGGATAACCATAAAACCACAGTAGCCTCTATATCTAAAAATCAAATTGTGAACTTATCCAATGTACACCTTCATCCACTCAAACTAGAAATATCATCAACTCAATATATAGAAGAACATCATCCTAAATTTATAGATGTGGGGTCACACGCTACTGATCGGGAGGGATAACTAAATTTTACTTTCCCTGATGAAACACCACATAGATAGGCCTTTACACTCACGCCTTATCACATAATGGGTCATCATCAAGTCTTTGCCTTGGTATCCTAGTTGGATGTTTTCATGAATCCCTCTTCACTGTTATAAATATGTACATTGGCTAAATGAGAATATCTTGGGACCTATATCAAGTGAATGAAATTATAAGACAAATTTATATATAATGCATGTACCATTAGATTCCCTACAACAAGTTCCTTAGAAAGATGATTCGATAAACATGTGGTCAAATTCTGGGTGTATGGATACATTGTTCATCACACTATCACTAGGTTCTTTGGTCAATGACATGAACATGAGAGACATTAAAATATTTTACAAAATATCCCAAACCATTTCTAAAGACACATCTATCAATAAATATAACCCGTAGAATAATCTTCCTCGAATACAACTCTGTCATGACCAGATCCAACAGGCCCACCCAGGTTAGAAGTAATCCAAGAGTGACACACTAATATCACATATGATTTTTAGGGGATACAAACTTGATCCGAGTAGGCATATATCGCATGATGGAAGTCCATATCCGATAGTACTTTTAAAAAAACACCTAACACAATACAGTAATGAATGTATAATAATAAATTATAAAACTAATAGAGTAATGAAATTCATATAACATCCTCTATGTAAACATATGATCAAAAAATATTTTAAATAAAAATATGGGAAAAATATACACCAAATAAATATTATGTATCCCAAGTTGAATTGATTTCTAAGGGTGAAGGATGTATAAAAACTAGTGATGATAGGAACTAACCACAGTATGTGGCCAAACTCTCTTGGTACGACTATGCTCTACCTAATATGGGCCCACTAAATTCTTTAAAAAAATAATTCCATATTCATAAGAAATTAAATGTGTCGGAAAATTCCCTGATGATTTGAGTATATACATACATAGTTGGAATCAATTTATTACATATTGTTAGAAATAAATAAAATATAATAATATCAATCCTGCAGACAAGAGAGGAAGAAAACCCAACATAGATATGTAGATGAAACCCGCCAATTAAATATAGAGAAATATAAATATTTATAGAAAGATAATATTTATATGTCTCCTAAAATTCTATAGATGTAATAAATGAATCCAATCACCATGTGAAACCTCAAAGGATTCAAAACAGAGGAACCACATGTCGATGATGGTTATCAAAATCCAAGGAATACCAACTTTAACAGAGGATCGAGTCCCTATTAGAGATTTATATCTATAAAGTACATTACCCATATAGAGATGATATGTGACTATGAGGCCCCAGCTATAAACATTACATAATCTTGATTTATGTCAACAATTTGTCTTTATTTTGGACTAAGGATCATTTCATGTTTAGATATATAGATAATTAGGATATAAATCAATCAATCCAAAACCATAGAAATACAACGTGGAAACTTTTTAGAGTATCTATTTCTTCATTAAAAAATAATCTTTTTAAAATAAACATGGTTTCTTTTCATGTTTAAACATCATAAATTTTTACTCGATCCCATAATTGAATCTATTCTTCCTTAAATTCAATTAAAGAAATTTCAAAGCATAGAATGAGCATAAAAATCATAGTAAGGGAAATAGAAAGAAGAAAAATATTTAGTCTTGCGAAAGCATTTAAACCACGGATACATAAGATTAAAGTAATACATTTCACCTTTAATAATTATTAAAACACTCTTGACTGAAAATAATATCATTAAATACCCTTTTTACAATCGAAATATTACATTAATCCCCATATAAATCACAAATAACATATAATACTAACATGGGAAATAATCAAAACTAAGTGTAATAATCATACAGTTGACTTCAACTCATATCAACAAATTTAATATCCATATAGCCGACATCCATACCCAATACATTGGAGGTTATAAAGTAACCACTCATCCATGTTTTATCACAGAACCACACATCTTTGATTTATCATGTAACCAACCATCATTCGTTTATCACAAAACCACCCATCAAATTTCCATGTCCAAATATATAATCATAACATATAAAAGATTTCAACTATCAACATTTCTATCATAAAATTTCATTTACAATCACATGAAATCATTTCACGATATGTAAATAGCCAATAAACTTTAAAAAACATTTTTTATAACAATATAACCAAAAAAATGGAATAATTGATTTATTTTGCCTTTAAAAACATTATGTTTTATAGAGGAATCCAAATATCAAATAACGGTTATTGTGGAGGAGAATTCTTTGTCACCGCATATGTCAAAAAAATTCTTTTTGTTGTTTGTAAATAACGTAAAATGCTTCATATATAGAGATTACTTTTTAAAATTTTCAATGAAATTCAAAATTGAAAAAAATGTCCTTTATAAAGAATTTATATCCATATAGATAAATATGTAAAATATTATCATGTGAAGAAAGATTCAATAATTAAATCTTTAAACATTAAAGGTGTTCCATACCACTTTAAACATTTAAATATTAATATCCATGAATTAATACATAAACCAATGAAATAAATAACATTATTTTTATTAAAATAAGGATATTAAATTTGATAGAGGGTGTATATAAACTATATAAAATAATAAAGGTTTATATTAACAAGAAATTCCTTAATTAAATGAGATTAGGACAAAATTATTTAACTTTAGTCTAACTCATCACTAATAAATTTTATATTCCTCGAATAATAAACCTAGGTTAATTTGAACATTCTTGAGAACATTTTTTCAGTTTATTATTCCTTTTATATAATTTATTACCATTTTTTATAAATTAAATAATTAATTTTGTTAATATAAGACGTTTATTCAGTTTTCTGTACTTGAGTTGAAAATGAACATGATATGATGTCAACAGTCCATGTGTTAATATGTCCATCATCTAAAAAATAATTTTCATGAAATAATAACATATTTTATACATCAATTTTACTTGTAAATCATACCATTTATTTATGTAATGAAAAAAAGAACAATTTTATAATCACGGAGTCTGTAGGCCATACGTACGAATGAGTAACGTCTTCATTTTTCATAGTTCATTATGGAAAGAAGTTATATACTATTTTATAATTATAAATGATCATAAAATAAATAATATAATATTAATAATTTAAATATACTTATATACATCATAAAATTTATGTAGTGAATAATACCAAATCACAACGCATCATGGAGTTGATAGTTTACTCGTACGCACAAAAGATTAATATCTTTCATATTTAATGAAAGTGGTAGTAGATTTAAGTGCTTATATTAACATAATAACATTTATGTATATTGAGTATTGTGAAGTTTTTATTTCATCATTGTGGGAGGATATTTTAAGTATTTGGAAGAAGAAATAAATTAAAAATACTTAAAAATGATACCTCTTCTTCGGCTAATTACCTTTGAATAACACATTATCACCTATAAGAAGAGTGTTATGAATTATCTGAGGTATCTATAATTTGGGGAGGGATTATAGTAAGAGTTTTGGGAAGATCATGGAAGGACAAAAAGGCTTAGGAAGTGTGATTATTATAGAATAGTGGGTACCTTTTTTTGTAGGAGAGGGGAGGGGAACCCTTGGAATTATTAAACATTTTAAATTAATATAAATTTAATATCTGTTCATAATTCTCCGAAAATAATTCATTTATAATATAAGAATATTTTTTTATAATAATAATCATCAAATTAAAATTATACATGTTTCAAATATTTTATAATCCTTGTCATTTTTTGTTTAACCCTTATTTTATCCTTCTTAATGTCATTGTGATATCATGTTATTTATAATTAGTGTTTTATTGTAATTACCATAATAAGATAAAAGATAAAAAAAAGTTTATTTTATGATATATTTGGACTTATTATAACAATTGAGAAAAATATTATATTTTTAGAAATTTTATATCATTTTATAAACTATTTTATATTTTAATTTACCAATAGTGTCAATTCTGATAGTATTCATTAGTTGAATTTCAAAAAATATGAAAACCCCGAGATAAGTTAAAAAATTACATTAAATAATAACCCAAATATAAAATCAAACCATGAAATTATTTCATTATATAATTTAAGTAAAATAATATTTATTTTAATATTATTAATATCATTTATTTGATTCATTCATTAATAAATATATTAATGCATCATCATTCTATCACAATAAAATTTAACTTTTAAATATTTAAAAATTATAAATAAATTACCATGATTTAGGTAATATTTTTATACTTATATGTACTATTTATTATCTAATTCATCCCTTGTTTAACACTATATTAAAATACATAACATTATAAAAAAAAGTGTAACAGAAATGACTATTCATTGAATATAATATTATAAATGTATTAAAGTCATCCATGAGGTCTTGATATCAACACAAGGATGCTCATGGTTGTGATAAACTCATACATTTAAATTAGGATAATTTTTTGTGGAGTTTTATATTATTATAATATTATTGTTATGTTTAATTACACAATTTACATTTATATGTGGTAATAAAATTTGTCACTAAAGTTACTATTCATAATATCAAAAAATAAAAGGGGAATATTTAAATAATATTTAAACTAGTATTAGAAAAATGAAATATATTTTTCCAAATTCAAAACACAAAATTGGTATAAATTAAATAAAAATTATACCTATTTATGGATTAAGAAATGGACTTTTATAAGTAAAATGTTCAAAAGTGCACATAGTTTTTATATCTAATTTCAATGTTAAATTGATTCCAATGACCACAATTTTAATAAATGGAATAAAATTAATGGATATAAAATTTAAAATGATTTAAAATGAAAACATACCAATATAAATAACTTAGATGAAGAAGAAGGTTTGAATTAAGAAGTAGTATTTATAATTATTAATTATAAGATGAATGTTATCAGAAAAATACAAAAACTTAATCCAAAGTAAAATTTTATTCCATTAATTCAGATTATAAGTTTATTTTATAAAATATAACATATAGAATTATTAAAATCTTGGCTTAAAATTGGTTCTCAATCAAGAGGCTATAAAACTGCATTTTTAGAAAAGCACTCATTTTATCCATAAAATTGTATATTTTCTTGTATAATGTCTCTAAAACATATAAGATGAATTTTCAATATCATATTTAATTTATATTTCCTTAATATAAACCAAAAATAATGATTTTATTTATTAATAAACACAATTATTCACACATATAAACTTCCTTTATTATCCATTTGTTTTTTATTTTCATTAATATTTCATTTTAAAACCAATGAATCATTATATAAACTTGTTTATACATTATTTTCATAATTAATTTAATATAGTTCATTATTACCATTCTAAATGTGGAGTGATAACTACAACATAAAATAAAAATATTAAGAATATATTATTTTTTGGTATAACTCTGTCTTGTGTGCAACATAATATATTTTAGAAAATTATTGTTCTATATTAGGTACACTATTAGACATAAAATCCCATTTAAATTATAATTTCTATATATTTAATAAATATTAATAAATATAAAAAAGTATTACTATATAATTACCTGGGATGTATCATCCTTCCCACCATTTAGAAATTTCCTCGTTGTAATTTAAAATTTGTGTTTAGTAGCTAATGTTCACTTTTCAAAATTACATCATTGAAATCTGGCATTAGAAAAAGACAAAATAAATTTTGAAATTTAAAAGAAATAAATTGAAGTAAAAGAGTTCACATGAGATAACACATACAAGGATTCTTTGTAAGAGAACATGGATATGGAAGAAAATCTAACCACTACATTCTAATGGGGAGTGATAGTTAACATGATCAAGAGAAAGTTAATGATCAGAAAACCAAAAACATCTGATGGGTTAAACATTCCTTGATCTTTTTGTAGTATAATTAAAATGAAAAAATTATTTTTTATAATAATTTTCATAAATTCGTGGATTTATTTTACAACATAGAATAATAACATAAGAAAAAATAATTACATGAAGAGTAGAGATTCATCTTTTAGACATTTTCTACCATATACTCATATTTTCCCCTAATCTATGAGTATTTAAGAAGAACTTTACACACATGAAGCACTATAATCAACTTCTAAAAACTAACATCGTCTAAAAAAAGATATCTATCCAGTTCTTCTACATTTAAACATTAAAAAATTGTAAATGGTTCTTACAAGATCCAATAATTCCCCCAAAAGGAATAAACCATTTATAATTAAAATTAACTTTTAATATTCAAAATTTAAAAGTCATAACCAAAGCCCAATATAGACCATTTGATAAATAAATGTCCTTAAAATTCCTAAAAATAATATAAACTATTATTGAAACCCAAACCTTAGAATTATTTGACCACATAGTCTTCCATGATAAGTTTGACCATTATTCTCAAAATTATATAAATCACACATAATGTCTCATATCAAATATAATTTCCTAATCACATATAATAACTAATAGGTTAACAATTTCCATAAATATAATAATTTGCCATATGTCCCCAATAAAATCAAAGATTCATCCAAAATAGAATTGAACCATTATTCCTAAAATAAAATCCCATAGTATTCTATTTTCCTTAGGCATGTAGGGTTCCCAAAATAGTGAATGTCTTTCAAAATAAAATTTATTACCTCATCCCCAAATCATTTTTCAATACCATAGATATCCATTTGATAAAACATAAGATCCAAAATTAAACTTATCAAATATTTTATCAAAAAATAATGAAGGCATACTAACTAATGATTTCATGTAGGATAGTGATATGTGATGAATCTATATCACAATTTGGTGGTGGGTTCAATTCTCTTAGCCTTGTCTGATGCGAAAAGTTTTCAAAAGATCTACATCTTGTCCTTTTTCAAAAACTATATAATTTTTATAAAATTTTGAACATTAGATAAAATACTCAAAAATAACCAAAACAAGTTTTAACCTCACATTTATTATATACCTTTCATTTTTTATGCCAAAATGTAATGACCCATAACTACCTCAAAAATAAATTATTCCAAATATACGGTTAATCATATTGAAATTTCATAACATAAGCCTCAGAAGGGTTTCTAAGAAATTTAACTTAGGATCAACCTTAGACATATAAACCCATGATTATTTTAATATATCATAATATGAAATTCTAATCTCCAATATTTCTTAAACCATCCTATGATTCCAAATATATGTCACCCACCTTATACATTATATAATCTTAAGTTAAGTCAATAATTTGACTTTATTTCACGTTAATGACCTTTACAAGTTCATATCTCTATATATTTATCCCATAACACAAACATAACAAAACCATAGAAATACAAAGTGGAAACTCCAAACAGTATCCATTTCATCTATAAAATAGAATATTTTAAAAATAAAAACGTCTTCATTTCATGTTTGTAGAGACCTGAAGCTTGACGTACATGGACATTACATTACTTTTTCGGAATACATAGTACATAACAAAAACACACACACAAGGACCGTAATAGTTTAGTGTCTTTGGAAACTCGGAATATAATCTTCTAATCGTGGTGAAAGATCTTCAACATCTCCCATAAAGTTCTTCTTTTTTAACCTAAATCCTTTCTTTATGCCCTTTGGAAAAGAAAATATAAAATGGTGAGCTCAAATGCTCAGTAAGGGTAAACAAAAAAAATATCAATCACATCATATTCATAAGAACATATCTTTTGGAAATATTAACCTGCAAAAGAGATCATAATTTCATAACATGGGATAAATCATATAAGTTAAATGTAATCCCAATAATCATAACTTAAAACATGAAACTTGGTGTCATACACACATAGTAATAGAGAATCATATCTTATTAGTCAAGACTCATTTCCAAGACTATCTTAGTGGACAAAGTCCCTTTCTGAACCGAGTCACCCTCATTTCAGTCATGTTTCACTGAACCGGTATAACCTACCATTCCAGCCATGTCTATCTCATGAGATATAAAATCTTTACCCAATGAATTGGAGGGAGATATAGGTCCCATCCATCTCATAATGATACCTTTCTTATGTGTTGTAAAGACCCGTAAAATTCAAGGGAATTTTTTTCTTAATTTTCTTTAGAATTTTACAAGAGCGCGGTTTCAGACGGCACCTGATTCCGAGGCCCGGAGTGCCCGGAATTAATTTCCGAAGTTTGGCTCGGGTACGTTCAGTGAACGAACGAGCGGGAATTCCTAACTTTTGATCCGGTGCTCGGAATTGAAATCCGAGGGCACCGATGAACTCACAGCACCGAAATTCGCTAAAAGAGACTTTTTCGGAAGTTGCGTTTGTTGCGGGTTGAAAGTTAGTTTTGGGGATTAAAAGATAAGTAAAATAAAATTGTGTGTGAATTTTATTTTAATCGTGGTGGTTAGACTCTCTCATGGGAAGTTGTTGGTGGAGCCCACAACCACCCAACTTCCCATGTGTGGTTATGAGGGAGGTGGGGCCCACACGAGCCCCCACCTTTTCAATTTCCCTAACCCCTCTAAACCCCCTCTTAAATTATGTGGATCTCCCCTACATTAATTCTTTCCAACTTATCTCTTCATTTAATTTTTGACAACTCTAGATTTAATTAATGTAATGAATTCAACTTTTGAATTTTGAAAGGTTGGCAAAGTGAAAATAAAATAAGGTGTAGCTTATTTTATTTTGGGAGTTGTTGTGTTGTGTGGAGATTTGAGAGAAGAAGAGTTCTACACTTTGAAGAACTTCATCTTCCTCCTTGAAGAACGCGTAGAACACCGACACGCCGTTCTATCTTCTCTCCACGTCAAAGAAAGGGAGACACCGCTTCCTCCTCGGTTTTCCTTCGTCGGCTTGAGAAGTTTCGCCAACGACGTATCGCATCGGACGCATTCCTTCGTCAACGGATTTGACGAACGACGACCGCGATGCCCGACCTCCGCGACGTCGTCTTCCGCGGAACGTAGACAAATCTTAGAACCTTATACCAAGGTAGGGGTTGTTGATTTCTTTTGGGCTTAATTATTTTATTCTTGATCGTGAATTTAGCAAGTCTAACGTGTTGCTTTGAATTATTTAAAGTTGAGTTATTATTTTAACGTGAGGGGGCCGGACCGCACGAACACGGCCGAACCCCCTCCATCGTTCTTGTTTATTCTTGCGGGTGGAAGCAAGTGGCGTGGTGTCGTCGCACCACGCGGATAATCGTGCAAATATTTTACGCGGCGCCGTCGCACCACGCCGAGGAAGAATCTTCAAGAACGCGACGCCGTCGCGCCGCGTTGAAAGGAATCAAGGCACGGGAAGGGGCGCGGTGTCGTCGCACCGCGCCGGATGACGAACACCGTGGCCGGTTCCGGGCCGCGGCGGGACGAGGAGACCACGGCCGGATCCGGGCCGCGGCGGGAAGAGAAGACCGGCGGCCGGGCCGCCGGCGTCGGAAGCCGAAGGGGGGACCAGAATTTCCGGTCCCGCTGGAGAAAAACCGGCCGGCCAGCTGGCTGGCCGGAAGGCATTAAACCGGAGGAATTAATTCCCCCGGCCAGCACACAAAACCCCCCTCTTTATGAGGGGGGCGGTTCTTTGAAGAGAGGGGGGCAGCCGGCCCCCCCCGGTTTGTTTCCAGCCGGCCCCCACGTGCGGGGGCCGTTTTGTTGCAAAGGCGCGGCACAAAGGCCGCGCCGCCTCTCAATCAGCGGGGGCTTAGCCCCCCGCGTGCCCACCTCGTGCGGCGCCAGGCGCCAGGCCGCCGCGGCTCCCCGCGCCGCCGCGCCGCCGCGCCGCCGCGCCGCCCCAGGGGGGGGGGGTCGGGCCGGGTCGGCCCGGATCCGGACCCCCCCGTTTCGAACCAGTTCCGGTCTTTTGGCCATATCTTGATCCTCGGACCTCCGAATGACGAACCGTCTACGGCAACATGATCCTTGGATCGAGACGGTCGTTTCGGTATATCTCACTCAAGGTTTCGGTTTACATTGAGTTCAGCCGGGTTGGTTCGTTCACGAAACCAACCGGGCCTTCGGAGCGGAAACGCTCATATCTTGAGCTACGAACGTCCGATTGACGTGCCGTCAGCTGTGTTGTGTTCCTCTTAGTGAGACGGATCTTTTGGCATACTCCGCCCGAGGTTTGGGCGCAGGTGGAGTACGGTCGGGTTGGTTTTTCCTTAAAAACCAACCGGGCCCCGGAGACGAAAATACCAATAACTCTCAGACCGGGCGTCCGATCGACGCGCCGTCTGTTGCGTTGAGTTCCTGTTGACGTTACGGAACTTTTGGATACATCAACTCTGGTCTTCGTGACAGTTGATGTATCAGCCTCTCGGCTCGTGGAGCGGACCCTCCGAACGAGCTTGCTGTGTGCGGGAACCCTAGTGCTGGCTGCGACTGTTCTACTGCTACGACTACTACTGCTACTGTGTCTGCGACGACGACAGTACAGAGATCCTGTGTGGATTCGACGACGACGACTTCAGCACTCAGCGATCCTACGTGGATCAGTGCTACATGTCCTGTGTGGGCCCGATCCTGTGTGGGTCCTTGCGCTCAGCGGTTCTGTGTGAGCCAGCGCCTACAGGTCCTGTGTGGGCCCGATCCTGTGTGGGTCTTTGCGGGGGTTAGTTACCTATCGATCCTTCGTGGGTCCGACGACTTAGATGGATCAGTGATCATCTTTATCGTCCTTTGAAGAAGTATACCTGTGTGAGCTGAATCCTATTGTTTTCCTGTGTGGATTGTGTTGTGCAATCCTGTGTGGATTATGTCTTGCTTTCCTAAGTGGAATACTTATACTTTCCTGTGTGGACTGAGTTGTACTTGGGCTCGGAGGTTGGAGCGTATTTGAATTGATGACTTAGGTATATGTATGGGCATATACCTAAGTAGTGTCGGTTGTTACTTCGTGATTGTACTTTTCTTCGTGGTTTATCCTTTGTGGATTTGAGAGACCTTCAGGGGTCTCGGGGTCCCTACTGAGTAGCTTATACTCACCCCTGCACGGGCTTTGCCCGCACTACGTTATGTTGGTTGCAGACGACGGACAGCGTTGACCTTAGCTGAGGCTTACAGAGCGGGACGGTACCCCGAGGTGGACCACTGGGCGGGACGTGCTCGGAGCGGACGGCGGGGCCCATGGAGCAGAGGAGCTATCTGTACCCACCCTTCAGGTGGAATTTCCAGTGGACAGCTCGGAGTAGCGGCTTTACTTTTCAGTTGCTGTTTTCCCTTTCGAGTTGTACTTTACTTTCAGTTTGGGTTTGTATTCTGGCCCATTTACTTTTCCGCAATTTCAGTTGTACTCTGCTTTTGTTTAGTGTTTACTTTCCGCTTGTTTACTCTGTGGTGTATGTTTACTTTACAAAGGCAATGCCTTCCCTTTTTACCGGGATTTACGCCTTGGTGCTAGTCGCCATCCCCTGGCCTATGGAAGGCGGGCTTGGGGTAGTCACAGCACGG
The DNA here is from genome assembly GCA_963277665.1 of Viscum album. NCBI lineage: Eukaryota > Viridiplantae > Streptophyta > Magnoliopsida > Santalales > Viscaceae > Viscum > Viscum album. Next base: position 962,570,508 of record OY728163.1, on the reverse strand, counting down.
ACCCCGAGGGCGGGTCGTGACAAATTGGTATCAGAGGAGTTCGGTTCTACCGCGAACTCTGATCTTTTCTATGTGAAGCAATAATGTTTAGCGTATTGAGTGTGGTTATCAGTCCAGGGAGTCCAGTGTTGGTGCGGCGGCCGACGTATCCATACACCAGGACCCTGACTTCTGATTTCCGACTTAATGCACGAAAACATTGATTGCGTGTATGTTTCAAAGTTTTCTTTGTGATTACTTATATCAGCTCACCAGGTATACTGTTCTAACCGTGGCGCACCTGTTTCCTTTTCAGGATGGCCCCACGACGGCAGCCAGCTAGGGTTCCGAGAGTCGAGCGAGACGACAGCCCACCGAGCGACGAGGCCTCGGTGCAGGGCCCTTTGCCAGTAGTGGCACCGGCGGTAGCTTTACCCGCCGAGCCCCCGATGCTTCCAGCAGCAGCCGCTGACGATGCACGTCGCCTCAGCGCACTGCATGAGTTTCAGCGCCAGCGACCGCCCAGGTTTCACGGGGAGACGGATCCCCAGGCAGCAGAGGACTGGCTGGAGGCAGTGGTTCGAGTGTTTATGCTAGTGAGGACACCAGCAGACCTCATGGTGATCCTCGCTGCGAGCCTACTACACGCAGCAGCAGGACGATGGTGGAGCTTGATGCTCCAGGTGCACGATGAGGCATCCCTACTTTGGACGGACTTTGAGAGCCTCTTCCGCTCGGAGTTCGTCCCAGCCACCCTTCGTGCGGTGCGTATCCAGGAGCTTCTACAGCTGCGGCAGGGCAGCATGACGGTCGCTCAGTACTCGGCGAGATTTACCGATCTCTCGCGCTACTCGACAGACATGGTACGAGATCCCTTCTTCCGGGCCCGGACCTTCGAGCAGGGTTTGAGACACGAGATCAGGGCATCGCTGATCTCCCTCAGCATACCGACTCAGACAGGAGTACTGGAGCGGGACCTTCTGATTGAGAGCTTCCTTGCTGAGTCTACACCAGCACAGCAACCAACCGCAGGGCGGCACGTGGCAGAGTCATCTGCAGCAGGCAGTCGACGGATGACTCAGGGGTCCAGACAGACCAGACCTTCGGGCAGACGATCACAGGGCACTGGCTCAGCAGTGCGGGGCACACAGCGCGGAGCCAGTCTTACGAGAGGCAGACAGTGCTACTCGTGCGGCGGGCAGGGCCACATGGCTCGTGACTGCCCGACCCGCCGTGCCGAGGAGCAGCAGACGGTTGAGGGACCACCGAGGCAGAGGCAGAGGGTCGACCGTGGCGGTCCGCAGGGAGGAGGCGGACGAGGCAGAGGAGCTGGACGAGCAGCCGGTGGTGGCCGACGCTTTGAGGCTCTACCACCACTACCACCAGGAGGTCCACCCCGACCATAGGGAGCTGGCGGGCAGCGACAGGCACAACTCCAGGCAGCAGAGGCCTACGACCACGGCGCACCCGAGATGATTCGAGGTACTATCTGTGTCTATTCCACCCTTTCTTCAGTTCTTATAGACACAGGAGCGAGTCACTCTTTCATAGCCGCTGCCCTTGTTCGGAGCTCGGAGATTCCGACAGAGCCGTTGGCTCGATCCTTACGGCTAGAGACTCCTACGGGAGCAGACTCGACGATTACGCACTGGTGCCGGCAGTGTGAGCTTACTCTAGGAGGCGAGAGCTTCGGCTGGGATTTTCTTGTAGCAGCGTCGAGGCCTTACGACGTCATCTTGGGCATGGATTGGCTATCTACGGTCCATGCACAGATTGACTGTTTTAGGCGCAAGGTGCGATGTGTACGCACCGACGGGAGCAGGTTCACCTTCACCGGCGAGAAGGGAGCCTTTGCAGCATAGGATGGACTTCCGCGGAGGAGAGGACAGCCCATCACTCATCAGTTGGCTAGCCTTATCCTTGGAGCAGTTGACGTGCGGAGTCCTGGTTTTCCTGCAGTGGTGGATCAGTTTGCAGACGTTTTTCCCGACGACGTTCCAGGGATACCTCCTCGCAGAGAGGTAGACTTTTATATTGACTTGTACCCCGGGACAGCCCCGATATCCACTCCAGCATATCGGATGGCCCCCGCCGAGCTTCGAGAGCTACGGGTACAGTTGGAGGACTTGCAGGGCAAGGGGTTCATCCGGCCCAGTGTTTCACCCTGGGCTTCCCCGATTTTGGTCGCCAAGAAGGCGGACGGGAGCTTGCGACTTTGTGTTGACTATCGTCGCCTGAACCAGGTGACAGTGAGGAACAAGTATCCGCTACCGAGGATTGATGACCTCTTTGATCAGCTCAAGGGAGCACGGTGGTTCTCGAAGATAGACCTCAGGTCAGGCTATCATCAGCTCAGAGTCAGAGACGAGGATGTGCAGAAGACGGCCTTCAGATGTCGGTATGGCCACTATGAGTTCTTGGTTATGCCTTTCGGTGTAACCAATGCTCCAGCAGTGTTCATGGCTCTCATGAACAGGATCTTTCAGCCATACCTCGATCGGTTTGTCGTGGTCTTCATCGACGACATTCTGATTTACTCAACGACAGAGGAGGAGCACGCCTATCACTTGTGAGTTGTTCTTGACACACTCCGAGAGCACTAGCTTTATGGTAATCTCTCGAAGTGCCAGTTCTGGATACGTGAGGTCCACTTTTTGGGACACGTTATCTCTGAGGCGGGAGTTGCAGTGGATCCCGCGAAGATTGAGGCTGTGTTAGCATGGGAACCACCCAGGAGCGTGACTGAGGTTCGGAGTTTCTTGGGACTAGCTGGATACTATCGGAGATTCGTGCCAGACTTCTCTAGAGTTGCGGCACCACTCACAGCTTTGACGAAGAAGGGAAAACCCTTCGTGTGGTCAGACAGATGTCAGCAGAGCTTCCAGGAGCTGAGACAGAGATTGACTAGCGCACCTATCTTGAGGTTGCCTGAGGAGGGAGTAGGGTACGTAGTCTACTGCGATGCATCAGGGACCGGACTCGGATGTGTTCTGATGCAGGAGCGGGCAGTGATCGCCTATGGATCACGTCAGTTGAGGCCGCATGAGCAGAACTACGCTACCCATGACCTGGAGTTAGCAGCAGTGGTCTTCGCTCTGAAGACATGGCGACACTATCTGATGGGTGAGCACTTTACAGTCTTTTCCGATCATCAGAGTCTCAGGTATATCTTCTCGCAGAAGGACCTGAACCTGAGACAGCGACGATGGCTCGAGTTCCTCCAGGACTATGACTTTGAGATAGTCTATACTCCTGGTAAGGGGAACGTAGTAGCCGATGCCCTCAACAGGAGGACGGGAATTCAGCTACTTGAGGAGGCGACGGAGCAGCTAGCCTCTTTGCAGATATCCTTCGTGGATAGAGATGGAGCAGCCTTCCTCCAGTCTCTCACAGTCACCCCTCCACTACTGCAGCGAGTCAGGGAGGCACAGCGTGGGGACGCTGACTGTGAAACACGGTGTGCACAGATATCCTCGGGACAGGCACCTGATGGTTTCTCCCTTGGAGCAGAGCACGACATCCTTTTCAGAGGACGTACCATGGTACCAGTCGCTTTGCGAGAGGAAGTGCTGAGGGAGTTTCACACTTCACCTTTGGCGGTACATCCTGGAGTGGCGAAGATGTACCAGGACCTCAGACGACAGCACTGGTGGCCGGGCATGAAGAAGGCAGTAGCAGAGTTCGTTTCTCGATGCCTCACCTGCAAGCAGGTGAAGGTAGAGCATCAGGTACCAGCAGGCTTGGTACAGCCCTTGGAGGTTCCAGAGTGGAAGTGGGACGACATATCTATGGACTTCGTGACTGGACTTCCACGCACCTCCAGAGGTCACGACTCCATCTGGGTGATTGTTGACCGACTCACCAAGTCGGCACACTTCTTACCCATCAGAGAGCAGGGCTCAGTAGAGAGCTTGGGACGTCTCTAAGTTCAGGAGATTGTGCGGCTCCACGGCGTACCATCATCTATCGTCTCCGATCGAGATGCCCGCTTTACTTCCCGGCTTTGGAAGGGGTTGCCGGAAGCGTTCGGGACACAGCTACGTCTGAGCACAGCCTTTCACCCTCAGACGGATGGTCAGACGGAGAGGACCATTCAGACTCTCGAGGACATGCTCCGCGCATGTGTCCTCGACTTTGGTCGTATCTGGGAGGACCACCTACCCTTGGTGGAGTTTGCGTACAACAACAGCTACCACTCCACCATCGGGATGGCACCGTACGAGGCGTTGTAAGGCCGACCTTGTAGATCTCCTTTGTGCTGGACAGACCCTGGAGAGTCAGCACTGGTGGGACCGGAGATGGTCCAGGCCACGACAGAGAAGGTCCAGGTCATCCAGGAGCGGATGAGGACAGCTCAGAGCCGGCAGAAGTCTTATGCTGACAGGAGGCGGAGACCACTAGAGTTCGAGGATGGCGACCACGTCTTCTTGCGGGTCTCACCTCGACGTGGTATTCGGAGATTTGGCCGAGGCGACAAGTTATCTCCGCGCTTCATCAGACCCTTCCAGGTCCTCAGCAGGGTTGGTGAGGTGGCTTATCGCCTGGCTCTACCACCTCAGTTGCACCGGGTGCACGACGTCTTCCACGTATCCCTGCTGAGGAGATACGTTCATGACCCGACGCACATCATTGATCATGGGGAGCTTGACGTTGACGATGGGGCAACTTTTGCGGAGGTCCCGGTGGAGATAGAGGATCGACAGGAGCGGGTCCTGCGTGGGCGATCGATTCCTCTTGTGCGCATCAGATGGCAGCACGGGAATCTCCAGGAGAGCACATGGGAGCGGGAGGCTCAGATGCGTGCTCAGTACCCTCATTTGTTTCCCTAGTTTTTGATGTAACTTTAAGGGGACGTAAAGCCCTGAGGTGGGAGTAATGTAAAGACCCGTAAAATTCAAGGGAATTTTTTTCTTAATTTTCTTTAGAATTTTACAAGAGCGGGGTTTCAGACGGCACCTGATTCCGAGGCCCGGAGTGCCCGGAATTAATTTCCGAAGTTTGGCTCGGGTACGTTCAGTGAACGAACGAGCGGGAATTCCTCACTTTTGATCCGGTGCTCGGAATTGAAATCTGAGGGCACCGATGAACTCGCAGCGCCGAAATTCGCTAAAAGAGACCTTTTCGGAAGTTGCGTTTGTTGCGGGTTGAAAGTTAGTTTTGGGGATTAAAAGATAAGTAAAATAAAATTGTGTGTGAATTTTATTTTAATCGTGGTGGTTAGACTCTCTCATGGGAAGTTGTTGGTGGAGCCCACAACCACCCAACTTCCCATGTGTGGTTATGAGGGAGGTGGGGCCCACACGAGCCCCCACCTTTTAAATTTCCCTAACCCCTCTAAACCCCCTCTTAAATTATGTGGCTCTCCCCTACATTATTTCTTGCCAACTTATCTCTTCATTTAATTTTTGACAACTCTAGATTTAATTAATGTAATGAATTCAACTTTTGAATTTTGAAAGGTTGGCAAAGTGAAAATAAAATAAGGTGTAGCTTATTTTATTTTGGGAGTTGTTGTGTTGTGTGGAGATTTGAGAGAAGAAGAGTTCTACACTTTGAAGAACTTCATCTTCCTCCTTGAAGAACGCGTAGAACACCGACACGCCGTTCTATCTTCTCTCCACGTCAATGAAAGGGAGACACCGCTTCCTCCTCGGTTTTCCTTCGTCGACTTGAGAAGTTTCGCCAACGACGTATCGCATCGGACGCATTCCTTCGTCAACGGATTTGACGAACGACGACCGCGATGCCCGACCTCCGCGACGTCGTCTTCCGCGGAACGTAGACAAATCTTCGAACCTTATACCAAGGTAGGGGTTGTTGATTTCTTTTGGGATTAATTATTTTATTCTTGATCGTGAATTTAGCAAGTCTAACGTGTTGCTTTGAATTATTTAAATTTGAGTTATTATTTTAACGTGAGGGGGCCGGACCGCACGAACACGGCCGAACCCCCTCCATCGTTCTTGTTTATTCTTGCGGGTGGAAGCAAGTGGCGTGGTGCCGTCGCACCACGCGGATAATCGTGCAAATATTTTACGCGGCGCCGTCGCGCCACGCCGAGGAAGAATCTTCAAGAACGCGACGCCGTCGCGCCGCGTTGAAAGGAATCAAGGCACGGGAAGGGGCGCGATGCCGTCGCACCGCGCCGGATGACGAACACCGCGGCCGGTTCCGGGCCGCGGCGGGACGAGGAGACCGCGGCCGGATCCGGGCCGCGGCGGGAAGAGAAGACCGGCGGCCGGGCCGCCGGCGTCGGAAGCCGAAGGGGGGACCAGAATTTCCGGTCCCGCTGGAGAAAAACCGGCCGGCCAGCTGGCTGGCCGGAAGGCATTAAACCGGGGGAATCAATTCCCCCGGTCAGCACACAAAACCCCCCTATTTATGAGGGGGGCGGTTCTTTGAAGAGAGGGGGGCAGCCGGCCCCCCCGGTTTGTTTCCAGCCGGCCCCCACGTGCGGGGGCCGTTTTGTTGCAAAGGCGCGGCACAAAGGCCGCGCCGCCTCTCAATCAGCGGGGGCTTAGCCCCCAGCATGCCCACCTCGTGCGGCGCCAGGCGCCAGGCCGCCGCGGCTCCCCACGCCGCCGCGCCGCCGCGCCGCCGCGCCGCAGCCGCCGGCCGCCCCAGGGGGGGTCGGGCCGGGTCGGCCCGGACCCGGACCCCCCCCCCATTTCGAACGAGTTCCGGTCTTTTGGCCATATCATGAGCCTCGGACCTCCGAATGACGAACCGTCTGTGGAAACGCGATCCTTGGATCGAGACGGTCGTTTCGGTATATCGCACTCAAGGTTTCGGTTTACTTTGAGTTCGGCCGGGTTGGTTCGTTCACGAAACCAACCGGGCCTTCGGAGCGGAAACACTCATATCTTGAGCTACGGACGTCCGATTGACGTGCCGTCAGCTGTGTTGTGTTCCTCTTAGTGAGACGGATCTTTTGGAATACTCCGCCCGAGGTTTGGGCGCAGGTGGAGTACGGTCGGGTTGGTTTTGCCTTAAAAACCAACCGGGCCCCGGAGACGAAAATACCAATAACTCTCAGACCGGGCGTCCAATCGACGCGCCGTCTGTTGCGTTGAGTTCCTGTTGACGTTACGGAACTTTTGGATACATCAACTCTGGTCTTCATGACAGTTGATGTATCAGCCTCTCGGCTCGTGGAGCGGACCCTCCGAACGAGCTTGCTGTGTGCGGGAACCCTAGTGCTGGCTGCGACTGTTCTACTGCTACGACTACTACTGCTACTGTGACTGCGACGACGACAGTACAGAGATCCTGTGTGGATTCGACGACGATGACTTCAGCACTCAGCGATCCTACATGGATCAGTGCTACATGTCCTGTGTGGGCCCGATCCTGTGTGGGTCCTTGCGCTCAGCGGTTCTGTGTGAGCCAGCGCCTACAGGTCCTGTGTGGGCCCGATCCTGTGTGGGTCTTTGCGGGGGTTAGTTACCTATCGATCCTTCGTGGGTCCGACGACTTAGATGGATCAGTGATCATCTTTATCGTCCTTTGAAGAAGTATACCTGTGTGAGCTGAATCCTGTTGTTTTCCTGTGTGGATTGTGTTGTGCAATCCTGTGTGGATTATGTCTTGCTTTCCTAAGTGGAATACTTATACTTTCCTGTGTGGACGGAGTTGTACTTGGGCTCGGAGGTTGGAGCGTATTTGAATTGATGACTTAGGTATATGTATGGGCATATACCTAAGTAGTGTCGGTTGTTACTTCGTGATTGTACTTTTCTTCGTGGTTTATCCTTTGTGGATTTGAGAGACCTTCAGGGGTCTCGGGGTCCCTACTGAGTAGCTTATACTCACCCCTGCACAGGCTTTGCCCGCACTATGTTGTGTTGGTTGCAGACGACGGACAGCGTTGACCGTAGCTGAGGCTTGCAGAGCGGGACGGTACCCGGAGGTGGACCACTGGGCGGGACGTGCTCGGAGCGGACGGCGGGGCCCGTGGAGCAGAGGAGCTATCTGTACCCACCCTTCAGGTGGAATTTCCAGTGGACAGCTCGGAGTAGCGGCTTTACTTTTCAGTTGATGTTTTCCCTTTCGAGTTGTACTTTACTTTCAGTTTGGGTTTGTATTCTGGCCCATTTACTTTTCTGCACTTTCAGTTGTACTCTGCTTTTGTTTAGTGTTTACTTTCTGCTTGTTTACTCTGTGGTGTTTGTTTACTTTACAAAGGCAATGCCTTCCCTTTTTACCGGGATTTACGCCTTGGTGCTAGTCGCCAGCCCCTGGCCTATGGAAGGCGGGTTTGGGGTAGTCACGGCACGGACCCCGAGGGCGGGTCGTGACATGTGTGCCACAAAATCATAAGTCGTACATCATTTCATAACCCATGTAATAAATATGGGAATCTTAAACATCATGACATCATAAAAAAATTCATATACGATAAAGGAATTCATAAAAATAATTCCATCACAACATAATCAAACCAATGTAATAATAGGGATAAAAAGACAACCCTTCATTGTCTTAGATGGAAAATATTTTTGATAAAACACTTGAACTTCATTCTTGAGGAAAATATCCTTTCTACTTCAAAAACGCTTTTCATTTATTTACATGTCTTACAATTATAAACTAAAGGAATTTGATTAAAAATAAACATGAAAACTTGTAAAGGAAGATTCTTGGAAATAATGTTTTAAAAATCCATTCATGCCGTATAAGTTAAAAAAGCATTCTTCGTACTTTTGTTGGAAAAGTCAAAAAGTACCTCGTACGAAAAACGACAAAAGATTCCTTTCATATCTTTTACTAAAAACTCACTGAAGGGTAAAATTGGATTTAAACAATTGTAGGTGGATGGAAATAATATTACATATTGAGGAAACATGGATTTGGATGAAAAAATACACCCTAGTAAATGCCAATGTATAAACAATCTCGGATAAAAATGAGATTGTGATATTTCCCTTACCTTAGGTCCGATTTTCTTCGTAAGTGTCCGAACCTCCTGTATAATGATTTAAATAATGTCATTGACTTATTAAAGAATCATATTCATTGTTATTATTTCATATATGGTTCACTTATGACTTTATATTACCCGTTCTTTTGTAAATTAATGTTAAAGTAGCGTTTTGGGTAAAATCGTCTCATTTGTCGTTCCTGTTTTAACTTGTAATTATTCATATGATTACATAGATCATTATTACTTAATTATAGAATATAAAACATTATTTATATATAATATATATTCAGAATATACATATATATAATGGATCGATAAATGGAAAGAAATACACCGTTCATGGAGACGGTAGGCCTTACGTACGCATGAACGCTGTTTTCGTTTCCTTATTGAATTGAGTGGAATTAAGTAGATGACATACATATATAAACACATAAATACAGTAGCTTTATAATGTCATATATTTCATTATTATTGCTTATATATACTTTATAATCATTCTTAAATGGTTAACATGGAGAATGAATCTCATCGCGTCGTGGAGACGGTAGTCCGTACGTACGCACGAGCGATGATATAATTTCCATAATTATTGAATTGAATTGGAGTAGATGATACAATATATCAGAATCATTATGATGTTATAATAACTATTTATAGTTATTCTTTACACCATAATACCCATCCATGTAAGGTGTTGGTGGAAAAACAGATTACACCACGGCGTGGAGACGGTATTCCGTACGTACGCACGCGCGGTAATTTCATTTTCCGTAGGATGGATAGATGGTGAATTAGGATTGTTTAATACTTATAATAAAATATCAGTATATTAGTGATACTTATGTTATTACTTCATAATGAAACAACCTAAGAAGAAGAAGTCGAATAAGAAATAAAGGTGAAAGAATCGGTAACAGAAATTACCTCTTCTTTGAAGCGCCTTTTTGAGACCTCCTCTTAGGGCACTAAAATTGGTCTTTGAGGGAGACCAGAACCTCTAGGATGTTGCTAGGAAAGTGTAGAAGAGAATTTGTCAGGGTCTGTCCGAGCATGAAGGCTCAATGTTGTGTGAGGAAGAGAGGGAGGATGTGCCCTTTTATAAGGGAGGAGAGGGGCACCTTTGGAATTCTTAAAAATATTAATTTATAATAAATCTAACCCTGCATAAAAACCTCCAAAAATGACACATATTCGAATATTAGATGATATATGTTTGTAATCTCATCAACCAATCAAATTTAGACATGTTTGGATCTTATTTTAAACCTTATCATTTTGATTTATCCTTATTTAATCTATTTAAGTTTATTTGTGGTAATAAAATTCTAAATTTTAAATTATAACAATTAATTTCTTATTTGTTGTGAATTTTTCATAATGGTTTACTTTATAACATTATAGACCATATAAATTTAAATTTATAATTTTTAAATATTTTTGTGATTTTTAAACAATTTTATAATATGTTATTTTTATAAAATAACAATAGTGTCAATTTTGACACTATTCATTTATTTGAATTTAAATAAAATATATACAGAAGATATGTTCAAAATAAAAGCTTTAATATATTAATAAAAGTTCATATGTATCTATAAAATTAGTGGATCACATTAAATAGTTCATATAATATTTATTTTATTATTTTTTAAAACCATTTATTTGGTTTATCTCTTAATAAAATAATTACTACATCATTTTTGTATAATTATTTAATATACTTATTTTTTGTATAAAAATTTAAAATAAAATCCTATGATGAAGATAAATATATTACCTTTCACAATAATAATTTTACTCGAATTTATCATCTTAAAATCACAATATTTAAATTGTTATATTTATTAAATTATGAAGGTGGAAACTTTGGCATCATTTTAAATAAAATAATATAAGTGTCATAATTGCTTGTATAAGACTCCAAATGGTCAAATATTCGACCATTGGATGATTATAGTTTCAATTTACATGACCAATAAGTTTTGGTCAGGGTTTTGTGCCTTTTATGGTCACTATTAGTTTAATAAAAACTATATTCTTGATTGTTCACTATATAAATAATTTCTGCATCACTATTGTGTCACAATTAATGATAACTATTTAATCCCAAAAAATTCTAAATAAATTCTCAATATGTAGATACTTTTGTTAGATTTCTGGATACTATTCATGTTCTAAGTTTTATGATGTTTATCACTAAGTTAAAATTATTATACTTATAAGATTTAAGAAAGTGACATGTTGTCACTTTCTTTGGTTTTAATAATAATTAAATTATTTTCGTGGTCAAAAGTCCATAAAATGAATCTAATCCGACCCTTAGTTGATATGGGTTTACTTTTAGCCATCAAATAGAATTTTGGCATGTGTTAGGGTAATTTAATAATATTATATTTACCCTTAATTACCCGATTTACCTTTAACTATGGTAAATAAAATTTACCATAGTTACTATTCATAATTCCCAAAAATAAAAAGTAGCCTATTAAAAGAATTTGGACCCACTGATTCCAAATATGCAATCCATTTTTTAAAATTCAATACACATAATTTGCAGAAATTAAATTAAAATTAATCCCGTTGTCGAATAAAAACGGGTTTTTCATTAAAACATTGCAAAAGATTGAATTGATTTAACCTTCGAATTCAAGCTAAAATCAATGCTAATGACATACATTATATTAAATGGTAAAAATATATTCTATTTATAATTTAAACCCATTCCATATTATAATTTATCCAAATAAGATATTATGATGAAAAAAGTTGTTGTTAATTAAAATATAGCGTGGTTTTACTATTCATTAAAATATGAAAGTTATCAGAAAAATATCAAAACTTTATCTAATGTAAATTTTTACATCTTTATTAAAAAGAAGAATTTCATTTTGTCGAATTGAACATATAAACATGTCAAAAACTAGATTTAATGTGTGTGCGCCATCAAAAGGCGGCAAAACTGCATTATTTGAAAAATACTTATTTTACCCAAAAAATTTATTTTGTTCTTATACCATGTTCTAGAAAATGTGTAAGATGAATAATAATGTTATAAAATTCAAAATTTATTTAATACTATTCATAACGGCTAGTTCAAGACAATATTATAATAATATATCATTGTTTATTAGAACCCGGTATTGCGTACAACACACACTATCGAGGAAGGTCGCGATTGCGTGTAATGCAAGCCAAGTCAGGGTTGCGTGTTGTGAAAGAATCCTTCATTGTTTCGTATAACATAATCCAACCATATTTTATTTATACATTTAATATATATATATATATATACTCAATGTTGCGTAGAATAACTATTATCAAAATTGTGTGTAACACGGTCCAAGAATAGTGTTGTGTATACTGCAAGCTAATACGGTGTTGCGTATAGCGCAAGGTAATCTTGGTGTAGAATACAACACAAGACATTAATGAAATTAAAATAATATTTTTCATAAAATCTCGGGGTGTTACATTCTACCCCCCTTAAACTGAATTTCTCCCTCGAAATTCGTCGGGGTTATAAATGGTTTACTATTTGAAAGTTTCTTTGATATAAACCCACATCGTAAAAAGGAATACCAAAACTTATCTTTAAAAACTAAAGTATAAAACGTAATGGTTACCTAAGTTAACTAATCACTGGGTATCCACATAGGAGAACATAGGTGAAAATATGGACATGGAAGAGAAATCTAACCATCATGTTCTGATGGAGAGTGGTAGAGGACATGGCTATGAAAAATCCAACAATCACAAAGCCATAAATTTGTGATGATCTAAGGTACCATCTGATTCATCAGATATAAAATCACTGGGACAACATTTTTGGTTTTCAATATCATTTCCCTAAAGTTGAAAATTTTGAATTAGAATAAATAATTACATGATTTTGGTACAATCTCACTGTTGTTCCTGCTTTGAACAGTTTCCACTTCATCTCTTAAAGAAATGAAGTGTTAAAAGATCATGTGATAGAATGATGGTTCATTCCATATATTTCAAAAAAAAGGTTAGCAATAGTTATCAAATATTCATAAGTCCGTCTTTTGTGAGGTTGAACTTATACTTCATATATCATACATCTTAATAAAATTAAACTAGTTTCTACTAACCAGGGACTTCCTGTAGGCCAGTGGTAGGCGATAAAGGCCAGTCACACTTCGGTTGTGGGTTCGATTCCCACAGCATTGTCCAATGCGATGGGTTGTCACCCGTCCTGCAGGTTTTCCTTTTTCTAAAACTACATTACTATAACATCCCATCAATAATATCAAAAAAAAGTTCTATCCTTAAACAACACTAACTTATGTCCAATATGATCCATTCCAATCTTTAGGCTTATCCATAATACTGCAGTCCACTCTCATAATATAGTGAAAACGATTAACAGAGATTTAATACCATCGTTGATCCCCATATATCGTAATACTGCATTCCTATCTTGTTGGTCACATTCAAATCATTCGAAGGCCTTAATCATGTATTCCATTGAACCTTAGTGAAAACATGAATGTAGTTAAAAGTTAACACTTTCCACAAACCAAAATCCTCAAAATTCTTTATAATCAAACCATGATATCACTTAGTCTTTATATCAATCATGAGATCATGAATACTGTCAAACATTTCATTTTCTATTTATCACTTCGTTATGTGCATATCATCCACTTTCCAAAAAAATATCTGAATAACCTTTCATTGTTACTCATACAATTCATCATAAACATTCAAAACATAAGGAAAGAAAACAGTGTAACAATCCTTAGATGTATTTTTATTCTATAGTACAACATTACACTTGATAAACATGTAATCATTCCACTACCTTCATAAACCATTGACCGAGCATCAACAATTCTTTCATCTCACATATCATTTGTAGTATCTTCATCATTATCAACAAAAATACTACCCATACGACCATACTGATTCTCTTCATGAGACATTCCCTTAGGGCATTGGTTTTCATAATGCCCGTACATTACACATTTAAAACATTTAACCATTGTTGATGTCGTTGCAATACCATTAACCTCATCCATGGTGTTAACTGAAACTTTTCCATTGCACTTACTGGATTTGTGTCCTTCTTTTCCACACCCAAAGAATCTTCGAGTTCCTTTGAAACATTCTCCTTGATGCCTCTCCCCACATGATTTACATAGGGGAAATTGAACTTTCTTTCCTCTATGATCATCATGAAACTCCATCTTTCTCTTATTAGACATGTTAGGAAACTTACCAAATTTGTGTTTATTGATAATATTATGAGATTTCTGATTCGGCATAATAATGATTTTTGGACTTCCAAATCCCATTTCATTTGGTTGCTCATGAAAAATATCATGCAATTGTCCAGCATAACCTCCATTATCGTGCATCACCTTGTTTCCAGCCATTTTCTAAAACCCAAAAAAAATAGTGTGAGAGGAAAAAATCATAATAAAGGGGGAGTAACTTCAATATCTAACATCTTTGGTTTAATCTAATATCGTTACCATAGTTCTAGGACTATATCCTATATGTATACTTATCCTTAGGGGCATCCCTAGACATACCTTAGAAATATCTCTAGGGATCTCACTAACGTTTTCGCATCCTAGTTTCCAAAGGTTGACTAAAACTTTCCTCTGATACCAACTGTAGAGACCTGAAGCTTGACGTACATGGACATTACATTACTTTTGCGGAATAATTAGTAAATAACAAAAACACACACACAAGGACCGTAATAGTTTTTTGTCTTTGGAAACTCAGAATATAATCTTCTAATCATGGTGAAAGATCTTCAACATCTCCCATAAAGATCTTATTTTTTAACCTAAATCCTTTCATTATGCCCTGGGGAAAAGAAAACATAAAAGGGTTAGCTCAAATTCTCAGTAAGGGTAAACAAAAGAAATATCAATCACATCATATTCATAAGAACATATCTTTTGGAAATATTAACCTGCAAAAGAGATCATAATTTCATAACATGGGATAAATCATAGTAGTGAAATGTAATCCCAATAATCATAACCTAAAACATGAAACTTTGTTGCATACACACATAGTCATAGAGAATCATATCTTATTAGTCAATACTCATTTCCAAGACTATCTTAGTGGACAAAGTCCCTTTCTGAACCGAGTCACCCTCGTTTCAGTCCTGTTTCACTAAACCGGTATAACCTACCATTCCAGCCATTCTATCTCATGAGATATAAAATATTTACCCAATGCATTGGAGGGAGATATAGGTCCCACCCATCTCATAATGATACCATTCTTATGTGTGCCACAAAATCATAAATCATACATCATTTCATAACCCATGTAATAAAAATGGGAATCTTAAACATCATGACATCATAAAAAAATTCATATATGATAAAGGAATTCATAAAAATAATTCCATCACAACATAATCAAATCAATGTAATAATAGGGATAAAAATAGAACCCTTTATTGTCTTAGATGGAAAATAATTTTGATAAAACACTTGAACTTCAATCTTGAGGAAAATATCCTTTCTACTTCAAAAACACTTTTCCTTTCTTAACATGTCATACAATTATAAACTAAAAGAAGTTGATTAAAAATAAACTTGAAAACTTGTAAAGGAATATTCTTGGAAATAATGTTTTAAAAATCCATTCATGTCGTATAAGTTAAAAAAACATTCTTCGTACTTTTGTTGGAAAAGTCAAAAAGTACCTCGTACGAAAAAAGAAAAAAGATTCCTTTCATATCTTTTACTAAAAACTCACTGAAGGGTAAAATTGGATTTAAACAATTGTAGGTGGATGGAAATAATATTAAATATTGAGGAAACATGTATTTGGATGATAAAATACACCCTAGTAAATGCCATAGTATAAACAATCTCGGATAAAAATGAGATTCTGATATTTCCCTTACCTTAGGTCCGATTTGCTTTGTAAGTGTTCGAACCTCCTGTATAATGATTTAAATAATGTCATTGACTTATTAAAGAATCATATTCACTGTTATAATATCATATATGGTTCACTTATGACTTTATATTACACGTTCTTTTGTAAATTCATGTTAAAGTAGCGTTTTGGGTAAAATCGTCTCATTTATCGTTCGTGTTTTAACATGTAATTATTCATATGATTACTTAGATCATTATTACATAATTATAGAATATAAAACATGATTTATATATAATATATATTCCGAATATACATATATATAATGGATCGATAAATGGAAAGAAATACACCATTCATGGAGACGGTAGGCCGTACGTACGCATGAACGCTGTTTTCGTTTCCTTATTGAATTGAGTGGAATTAAGTAGATGAAATAAATATATATATACACATAAATCCAGTAGCTTTATAATGTCATATATTTCATTATTATTTCTTATATATACTTTATAATCATTCTTAAATGGTTAACATGGAGAATGAATCTCATCGCATCGTGGAGACGGTAGTCCGTACGTACGCACGAGCGATGATATCATTTCCATAATTATTGAATTGAATTGGAGTAGATGATACAATATATCAGAATTATTATGATGTTATAATAACTATGTATAGTTATTAATTATACCATAATACCCATCCATGTAAGGTGTTGGTGGAAAAACAGATTACACCACGGCGTGGAGACGGTATTCTGTACGTACGCACGCGCGGTGATTTCATTTTCCGTAGGATGGATAGATGGTGAATTAGGATTGTTTCATACTTATAATAACATATCAGTATATTAGTGATACTGATGTTATTACTTCATAATGAAGTAACCTAAGAGGAAGAAGTGGAAGAAGAAATAAAGGTGAAAGAATCGGTAACGGAAATTACCTCTTCTTTGAAGCGCCTTTTTGAGACCTCCTCTTAGGGCACTAAAATTGGACTTTGGGGAAGACCAGAACCTCTAGGATATTTCTAGGGAAGTGGAGAAGAGAATTTGGCAGGGTTTGTCTGAGCTTGAAGGCTCAAAGTTGTTTGACGAAGAGAGAGAGGAGGTTCCCTTTTATAAGGGATGAGAGGGGCACCTTTGGAATTCTTAAAAATATTAATTTATAATAAATCTAACCCCGCTTAAAAACCTCCAAAAATGACTCATATTCGATGATTATATGATATAGGTTTGTAATCTCATCAACCAATCAAATTTAGAAATGTTTGGATGTTATTTTAAACCTTATCATTTTGATTTATCCCTATTTAATCTATTTAAGTTTATTTGTGGTAATAAAATTCTAAATTTTAAATTATAACAAATAATTACTTATTTGTTGTGAATTTTCCATAATTGTTTACTTTATAACATTATAGACCATATAAATATAAATTTATAATTTTTAAATATTTTTGTGATTTTTAAACAGTTTTATAATATGTTATTTTTATAAAATAACAATAGTGTCAATTTTGACACTATTCATTTATATGAATTTAAATAAAATATGTACAGAAGATATGTTCAAACTAAAAGCTTTAATATTTTAATAAATGGTCATATGTATCTATAAAATTAGTGGATCATATTAAATAGTTCATATAATATTTATTTTATTAATTTTTAAAACCATTTATTTGGTTTATCTCTTAATAAAATAATTACTACATCATTTTTGTATAATTATTTAATATACATATTTGTTGCATAAAAATTTAAAATAAAATCCTATGATAAATATAAATATATTAACTTTCACAATAATACTTTTACTCGAATTTATCATCTTAAAATCACAATATTTAAATTGTTATATTTATTAAATTATGAAGGTGACAACTTGGGCATCATTTAAAATAAAATAATATAAGTGTCGTAATTGCTTGTATAAGACTCCGAATGGTCAAATATTCGACCATTGGATGATTATAGTTTCAATTTACATGACAAATAAGTTTCGTTCAGGGTTTTGTGCCTTTTATGGTCACTATTAGTTTAATAAAAACTATATTCTTGATTTTTCACTACATAAATAATTTCTGCATCACTATTGTGTCACAATTAATGATAACTATTTAATCCCAAAAAATTCTAAATAAATTTTCATGATGTAGATAATTTTGTTATATTTCTGGATACAATTCATGTTCGAAGTTTTATGATGTTTATTACTAAGTTAAAATTATTATACTTATAAGATTTAAGAAAGTGACATGTTGTCACTTTCTTTGGTTTTAATAATAATTAAATTATTTTTTTAATGGTCAAAAGTCCATAAAATGAATTTAATCCGACCCTTAGTTGATATGGGTTTACTTTTAGCCATCCAATAGAATTTTGGCATGTGTTAGTGTAATTTTATAATATTATATTTACCCTTAATTACCCGATTTACCTTTAACTATGGTAAATAAAATTTACCGTAGTTACTATTAATAATTCCCAAAAATAAAAAGTAGCCTATTAACATAATTTGGACCCACTGATTCCAAATATGGAATCCATTTTTTAAAATTCAATACACATAAGTTGCAGAAATTAAATTAAAATTAATCATGTTGTCGAATAAAAACGGGTTTTTCTTTAAAACATTGCAAAAGATTGAATTGATTTAACCTACGAATTCAAGGTAAAATCAGTGCTAATGACATACATTATATTAAAAGGTAAAAATATATTCTATTTATACTTTAAAACCATTAAATATTATAATTTAACCACATAAGATATTATAATGAAAAAAGTTGTTTTTAATTAAAATATAGCGTGTTTTAACTATTCATTAAAATATGAAAGTTATCGGAAAAATATCAAAACTTTATCTAATGTAAACTTTTACATCTTGATTCATAAGAAGAATTTTATTTTGTCAAATTGAACATATAAACATGTCAAAAAAATTGATTTAAAGTGGGTGCGCCATCAAAAGGCGGCAAAACTGCACTTTTTGAAAAATACTTACTTTACCCGAAAAATTTATTTTGTTCTTATACCATGTTCTAGAAAATGTGTAAGATAAATAATAATGTTATAAAATTCAAAATTTAGTTAATACTATTCATAACGGCTAGTTCATGACAATATTATAATAATATATCATTGTTTATTAAAACACGGTATTGCGTACAACACACGCTATCGAGGAAGGTCGCGATTGCGTGTAATGCAAGCCAAGTCAGGGTTGCGTGTTGTGAAAGAATCCTTCATTGTTTCGTATAGCAGAATCAAACCATACTTCATTTATACATTTAATATATATATATATATATACTCAATGTTGCGTAGAATAACTATTATCAAAATTGTGTGTAACACGGTCCAAGAATAGTGTTGCGTATACTGCAAGCTAATACGGTGTTGCGTATAGTGCAAGGTAATCTTGGTGTAGAATACAACACAATACATTAATGAAATTAAAATAATATTTTTCATAAAATCTTGGGGTGTTACAATGTTTAAACATCAAAACTTGTCCTTGATCCCATCCTTGGATCTATTATTCATTATCTCCTGTGAAAAAAATTTCAAAACATGGGATGAGCATAATATTCTCATTAATGGACACATAAATAAGGGAAACTGTTAGTCTTGGGAAAATCTGTATACTATGAATACATTATCAGAAATATATACTTTTCAACTTTAATAAGTAGTGAATACCCTTTATAGAATATAATCTCATTTCTTAACATTTATATAATCAAAATATTTCCTTAAACCCCATAGGAATCACATATAACATACAAAGAAAACTTGGGACATAATCCTTCATAAATGGAATAACCATACGGTCATCTTACATGCAAAATAATAAAAGGAATATCAATACGGCTGACTTCCATACACAATTCAATGGACATTATAATTTCACCACTCATCATTGGATTATCACAGAACCACCCACCTTTGGTTTATCACATAACCCCTCATCTTTGTATTATCATGTAACCACCTGTCAAATTTCTAGGAACCATTATATAATCATAACACATAAAATCTTACAATTATAAATATTTCACTCATAAATTTTCATTTTGAATCCCAAGAACCCATTCTGAGATATCGAAATATTAAATAAAATTTCTAAACCATTTTCTATACCAATGTAACAAAAAAGGGAATAAATTATTTACCTTTCCATTTATAAACAGTAATTCTTATAGTAAATTAATATAATGAAGAAAAAAATCAATAATTAAAGAAAATTCCTTGTATAATGCTTTTTCATTTTAATGAACATAGAATGCTTTGTAAAAAAATTTCCCTTTTGAAAACATTGAATGAAGCTAAAAATAAAAATAAAATTCCTTGTAGAATCCTATTATATCGATATTAATAAATATGTAAATTGATATAATGAAGAAAAAATTTCAATAATTAAATAATTAAACATTTATAGTGTCCCATAACACATTAAACATATAAACCATAATCTTTTTGAATTAATACATATAACTAAAAAATAAATAACATTATTTTAGATAAAATATGGATATTAAATGTTATAACGACTATATATACACTTTATAGAAGAATAATGGTGCATATTAACAAAAAATGACTTAAAGAAAGGAGATTGAGATGAAATCCCTTACCTTGAGTCTGACTCATCATGTACAACTGTTATATTACTGATTAATAATCATAGGTTAATTTCTCCAGGAGTGGGAACCTTTTTCAACTTTATTGTTCCTTTTATATTAATTATTGCGATATTATAAAAATTATATAATTATTTATGTTAATATGAGATGTTCAGTAGATAATTGATACTTGGGTCGAAAATTAACATGGTATGAAGTCAATAGTCTATGTGGTAATAAATCCATCACCTTAAGAATAATATTAAGGACATAATAATAACATTTATACATCAATTATACTTTTAAATCGAACAATTCATTTATTGTATGAAAAAATGTGCAGCATTATAATCATGATTGTGGTAGGTCGTACGTAGGCATGAGTAACATCTTAATTTTTCATTGATCATTGTGGAAAAAAGATAAGTATTGTTTTATATTTCAAAAATTTTCATAACATCATTAATATAAAATTAATCATTTAAAGACACTTATATATATCATACAAGTGTTGAATTGAATAAAAATAATTCACATCGCTTAGTGGATTTGATAGTTCAAACATACACACGAATGACTTTGTTATTTTTATATGCATGGAATGTAAGAAAATAGTTGATAGATTTTAATCTTATAATGATTAATATGTCATGAATATTATATATGAACATTAATTACATTATTATAACCATCCATGAGAGATAGTTATGGAAAACGAATTAGATCCGTTAATGGAGGTGACTGTTCACAAGTATGCACGAATTACTAATCTCTTTCTCATTTAATGTAAGTGGAGATGGATTTGGGTGATGATATTATCATAATAACATCTATGTAGGACTAAAATATGTGAGTAATTATTTCATCATGGTTTGAGTAGATTTCAATGATGTGGAAGTAGAAATAAAATAAAAATAATTAAATAAAATGATACCACTTCTTCGGTTGATCATCTTTGAAGAACACCTTACCACTTCTAAGAATATTTTTCTGCCTGATATAATGTGTCACGAATTTTGAGAGGGATTCTAGGAAGAGTTTTGGAAGATCATGGACAAATAAAAAGGATTTTGAAGTTTTAGTATTAGAGAAGAGTGGGTACCTTTTATAAGAGAGGGGAGGGGTATCATTAAAATTATTTAAAGTATTAAATTAATATAATTTAATTTTCAATTCCAAATAGTTCAAGAATAATTAATTTAAAATATGATAGGATTCAGGTCAAATACCAATCATCCAATTAAAATTTGATATGTTTTTTGTATTTTTTTAATCCTTATCTTTTTTGGTTTAGCCCATACTTTACACTTTTTAGTTTTACCATTATATCAGGATATTTATACTTTTGTGTTAAACTAATTAGCATAACTTGTCAAAAGACCGAAAAGTGACTTTTATGAAATATTAATACTTATTATAAAAAAAATTTCTAGATAATTTTTTTATGTATTTATAACATTTTATATACTATTTAATATTTTAAAATACCTATAGTGTCATTTCTAACATTATTCATTAGTTAAATTTTTCAAAATATCATAATAGAAAGATAATCAAAACCAACACTTTTAATTCATCACAAACATGTAAAATAAATACTGAATATTCATGGTTGGCATAAATTGTGTCAAAATAATTATAATATTAATATAAATAATATTATTTTTTCGATTTAGTTTTTAATAAATATACTACTGTATCATCTTTATGTCGCAATAAAATTGAATTATTTAATTTCTAACAATTATAAATAAATTTCCATGATGTATTTAGTCTTGTTATCTTTATAAGTACCATTTAAATTCAAATAGATCTATAAGGTCCGGCCTTAAAAATTATATAATAATAAGACAATCAATAATTTTTCTTTAATTCAGAGCAAAGATCTTTTCATCATTATAGTTTTCAATAATTACGTCATAACTTATACATAAAAAACTGAATAAATCAAGTATACACTTCTACTCCCTATCCATTTTTTCATAATAACTATTTAAAATGAAACGTTTTTTGTTTCATGTTTTAAAAATATTGTATTTTCTTTAATCCAATCCTTGACTCTATTCCTCATTAAGTCCAGTGAAAAACATCTCAAAACATGGGATGAGCATAAAAATATAACTAAGGGATACATAAATAAAGAAAACTATTAGTCTATGGATAACATGAAAACAATGAATAATTTATCTTAATGTAATAATGTTCACCTTCAAGAAGTAATAAATATACTTCACATGATATAACATCATTGATTACCTATTTTGTAACCAAATGAATACCATAAATCCCATAGAAACAAACATATTTCATGTAAAAGTATCTTTGAACATAAACATACATAAATCTAATAACCATATGGTCGATTTCAATATATATTAAAAAAATGGAATATCCATATGGTCGATTACCATACCAATTCATTTGAGCTTATAACATAACCACCCTTACTTGGTTTATCAATGTACCACCCATCATTTGGTTTATCACATAATAACGCCTCAAATGTCTAAGTACCATTATATATTCATAACACACAAAAAATGAAAATATCATCATTTCACTAATAACATTTCATTTGATATCACCAGAAATAAATTACAATATATTGACATACTAAATCCATTTCAAAAATACATTTTAATACCAAAACACCAAAAAATGGAATAATGGATTTCTTTTCCTTAAAAAACTATAAGTATTATAGAGGAAGCCAAATATCAAATTATGGTTATATTGGTTGAGAGGTCTTTGTTTCTATATACGTTGAAAATATTACTTTTTTCATTTAGTAAAACAAATCATAAAAATATTTGTTTTCAAGGAAATAAAAAGTCATAGGGGTTTATTATACTGCATATAAAACCAGGATGTGTATATTATCAAAATAGGCCTCAATGAAAGGATATTGAGATGAAGACCCTTACCTTTAGTCTGATTTTTCTCATTTGTTCTTTATATTCCTAAGTAATAAATTTAGGTTACATTATACTTGAGTAAGTATGTTTTTTAGGTTTATTATTCTTTTTATATCACTTGTTACCATGTTATTAAAAATTACATAATTATTTTAATTAATATCGGTCGTTTTGTCGATATTCGTGACCTATGTCGAAAATGAACTGATTTTGATATAAATTGTACATGTAATAAAAGTTACATCATCTATAGAATTACATATATGATTTAAATATCATATATATTCTGTATATATGTATTTATAATAGTCCCTAACATTTGAATATAAGAATTTACTTGTACTATTCACAAAGACGGTAGGTCGTACGTACACATGAATGCTACTTTCATTTATTTGTTATATTAAATGAATGAAAACTAAATGATACATAGGTATATTATAATTTCATTATAATATAATATTTTATATATGTTACATAAGATCAATAATTCCATCCTTTATACGTTCAATGTATTTCTTGAACGATTCCAATCAGATTTAGGGGGTTGTAGTTCACACTTCCTCAAATGAAATTATGGTATTTACACCTTATGTGAAGCATCAATGCATGATTTAAATAAAATATACAGAAGAATATGGACAATATAAATATAATATATATCATATATAAATATAGTTCCATCATAATGTCCTTCATGAGTGGTGGTAGAAGAAAATCGACCAATCATCATTTCGTGAGACAGTAGTTCGCCATACAGAAAAAATGTATGTTTGATTCCATTAGGTAGAGTTGTGTATAAGTTTAGTTTTCATCATTATCATAAGAAAATCCTAGTATAATTTGGTTACTTTTTTATGTAATCAATGAATAATAATTTCACAGGGTGTGGTGAAATAAAATAATGGAAAGGAACTTGAGAGAAGTTGTTACCTTTAAAATGGGTATCTTCTTTTGATTTGAGCCAAAAGGATTTCTAGTATTTCCTTATTCAAAATGTAAGAATTCTAAAAGGAATGTTGGGATGTTGGGAGATTATTTGACCTGAATAAAAATAATATATGGGTCTTGAGACGTGTGGTTAAATGGGTAGAGGTGGTGGATTTTATTTGAGGGAGGAGGGGAACTTTAAGAAAGTCATGATATATTAATTTATAATAAAATATATTTTGATTAAAAACTAGTCAAAATTCAATTAGTTCAAATAAAAGATGAGTATAAGTCAAAAAATATAATCCAATATGAATTATATATGTTTTGGATTTATTTTAATCCTTATCTTTTTTATTTAACCATTTTTTCCCAGGCCATTTTATTGAAAATTCTACACTTAATGAACCAAAATAGTTACCAAAATAGAAAAATTTTCCAATGAAAGAGTCGTTAATTAACTTTTAGTATTTTAAAATTCATTTAGATAAATCATTGTTTTTTTAATTT
Source organism: Viscum album (assembly GCA_963277665.1). Classification (NCBI taxonomy): domain Eukaryota; kingdom Viridiplantae; phylum Streptophyta; class Magnoliopsida; order Santalales; family Viscaceae; genus Viscum; species Viscum album. Next base: position 962,545,737 of record OY728163.1, on the reverse strand, counting down.
GACAATATTTAATAAAATATTTTATATTTCAAAATATGAATTATGTCTATTTCGACACTATTCATATCCAGACTTTTTATAATTCCATAAAAATAGATTCCTTAGAACAAAATTAATTAAATATAATATGTTATATCAATTCATACATTTTTATAATGTGATAAATATAACCTCATTAAATTTATTTAAATATTTTTAATATCATTTATTTGAATCCATTATTAATGTAGCAATCACTTCGTTGTCATTATGTCACAAATAAATTTATATTTTTAATGTCTAAAAATAATAAATAGAATACCATTATTTAGGAAATATATTCATATTTTTAATGAAAGTTTATAGTTAAAGATATCACTTATATAAACCCATATAAAAAATATGTTTTTAAATTATACTTGTTTATGTTAAATTTCCATTTTCTTTAAATTAAAAATTATAAAATGTAATTTTCACACCCTAGTGGCACCCAAATGCCAAATGTTTGGCCTACGGATGATCATGGTTGTATATAACTGATAAAATAGTATTAGGATATGTTTTAGAGTATATTAATATTATTATAATATTATTTTTACCCTTATTTACAAGATTTACCCTTTAACCATGGTAGTTAAAAATAATTACTAAATTTAGTATTCAAAATTTCCAAAAATAAAAGGTACATATTTATAAAATTTGAATCTTTTGATTCCAAATATGGAATACATTTTACCAAATTATAATCATAAAAATTTTAAGTAATTAATTAAAACACAGTTTTGTTGTCAAAACCAGAAAAAGTGTTTTGAAGAAATAAAATATATTAGAAGATTGACATGTGTTTATGTCCAATTAAAATATCAAATTACATCCAATGACCAAAATTACATTAAATGCTCAAAAAATAATCTGATTACACTTAAAACCCAACTAAAAGTGTATCATAACTATATAAATAAATTATATTAAAAGGTATTTTGTGAATTAAAATGTACTATTTTTCAGTATTCATTAATATATGAATTTTATCAAAACAAATACCAAAAATTTTTCCAACATAAATTTTGTTGTCCCAATTCTAAAAAAGATATTTATTTTTTTCCAATAGAACGTTTTATTGTGAAAAATCCCAATATTAAAAAAGGTTCTATATCAAAGGCTATAAAACAACCTTTTAAAAAATATTAGAGTACGTTATGCCAAAAATTGGATTCTTTCTCATTTTAGTCCCCTAAAATTTATTTGATAAATATAAAAACATTTAAAAAAAATTTGTAATTCTATTTTAGTTAGTTATTTTTATTCCCACCGATACAAAAAAAAATTCATTAACTACTATTAAAAATTATATTATTATTATAATATTATTTTTCTATATAATTCTCTATTTTTTGAAATTTAAGATTTTAGAGAAACTTGTTGTTACGTGTTAAGTATACTATCAAAAAAATCATCCCATTAACATAAAATTAATATATTATTCATAAATATTAATATATATGAAAATGTATTATACAATAAATACCTGGGATGCTACATCATTCCCCCTCTTAGAAATTGTGTCCCCGTAATTTTATTTACTAATCCTTTAAGTGGGGGTATTTATCCACTATAGAAATTTCAGATTCCCATGTTCATACTTCAACCATATAGTTTTTTCACAAATCCTTTACATAATAAATCACCTAATTTGGAAAAAATTTCCCTCTACAGTCATGAATTTGTACCACTTATTCCTCATAAGAATGTTTCTTTTCCTACTAAACTACCTCTAGACTCAAAACATGATAAGGATCTGGCATATGTTTTATCAATTATGAAACATTAAAAAAAATTTGTGACTAGGATAAACATGGAGGTAAATCCACGATGTAGGCAACTAATCCAACATTCTCTAGGATTTTATATGTTCTAATGAACCTCAAACTCATCTTTCCATTTTTACCAAAACACATCACACTTCTCCATGAAGAAACATTGATAAATTCACCATCACATACATCAAAAAATTCCTTCCTCTAGTTATCCACATAACATTTCTATCTTCTCGAAGTAGTCCTTATGTGCTTCTGAATCAACTAAACTTTTTCTTCCATCTCTTCTAGAAATTCTTGTCCCATAAAATTCTTTTCACCTATATCGTCCAAAAATTATAGAGCTAAACACCACTTTCTATATAATGATTAAAATTTTACCATATGTACATTGGAATGAAAACTACTATTATATGAAAAATCAACCAAAGAAACATATTGATCCCAAAATCCCTGGTAATCCATTGAACAAGAACCAAGTATATCCTCCAGGGTCTGGATTGTTCGTCCAGAATGCCAATATTATTGAGGTTGAAAATCTACAATGAAATTTAATTTAGGTCCCAAGACTTCTGAAAGAATTTCCAAAAGTTAGAAGTGAAATTAGGATAACAATCAGATACAATGGAGAGACGAACTCAATGTAACCAGATAATCTCTTTATATACAATCGAGAAAGTTTATCTAGAGACAGTGTTTCTTAAATAGGAATAAAGTGATCATATTTATTCAATTGACCCACATTAACTCTGATTACATTCTCACCTCAAGATTTTTTTGTGAACCCCATAATGAAATCCATATAAATATTATCTCATTTCTACTATGGAACTAATAAATACTAAAGAATCCATTTCGGTAAATTCTGCTATACTTTAACCTTTGGAAAAATCAAACACTTCATAATAAAGTCAGCAATATCTCATTTCAATTCATCCCACTAAAAATACTCTTGATGATCTATGTACATCTGAGTATTTCCTAGATAAACTGAAAATAGGGAACCATGAGCTTCATATAACAACTCTTTCATCAATTCTTAATCATAAGGCAAGCATAATCTCTTTCAAAATGAAAAAAATAGACTTTATAGATGTTAAATTTTGGTAACTTACACATCTTAACCTATTATCCCTTTTTTGGTAACTCACTATCTTCTTTCTCCACATTCTTAATTCTATTTGATATAGATGATTTCATTTCCACAAGAAAGAAAAAAAATTACAAAAAAAACATTCAATCCAAAATTCTTTAAATTAAAAAACAAAGGATTTAATTCCAAATGTAGCATGGTTAATGTAACATTACTCTTTCTACTCAATGTGTCATCCACATTATTTTTCTTTCTAGGATGGTAATGGATCGTGCAATCATAATTCTTGAATAATTTTAGCCGTCTCCTCCACCTCATGTTTAATTATTTTTGAGTTTTGATCAATTTATATTTAACACATTGCATCATACAAATGATGCCTCTAAATTTTTAATGCCAAAATAGAAACAACTAATTCAAAATAAATTGTAGGGTAATTTAGCTAATGAGGATTCAACTGACATGAAACATAAGAAATTACCTGATCATTATGCATTATTAAAAAACCAAATCCTTTCAATGATGCATCACTGCACATAGAAAATTCACCATTCTTGGAAGGCAAGGCCAAAGCTGGAGAATTTAAAAATATAACTTTCAACTCCTGAAAATATTCATCTTATTTTATTTTCCAAATGAACATAAGTCCATTACATGTAATATTTTTCATTGGGAAAGATATCCAAGAAACCTTTTCAACAATCCTTTGTTAATAACCTGCTAATCCAATAAAACTACTAACCTTTGTAATATTGGTAAGTCATGGCCACTCTAAAACTATTTTTTTTAAAGGATCAATAATTATTCAATCTTTAGAAACAATATGAGATAGTAAGGACATTTTTTGAAATGAAAATTTAATCTTACTAAACTTACCATATAGTTTTTTTCATTTAATGTTTGATTAAAAATCCTTAACTAACTTTCATGTTCCTCTCAAATTTTAAAATATACAAAGATAAAATCAATAAAAACAACCACAAACTCATCCAAAAACTAATGAAAGACATAATTCATGAGATTCATAAATATAGAAGGTGAATTAGATAAAATAATGGGAATACCTAAGAACTCATAACTTCTATATCTTTTTCAGAAATATATCATTGGAATATCCTCCACCTTAAACATCCATGTAACGTCCTTGACCTGGAAGCCACTAAACCGGTGCTCTGAGCTGGGTGGTTACATGAACTTAAGCGCACCTCCCCGTATGCCAAATGCTACTGACTAGCAGGGGGGGTCTATGTGGTCAAGTGGGGAGACTATACCTCCTTTTTATCCGATTAATCAACAATAGAAATGTACCAATAGTGGAAATAATAATCAATAAACAATGAACATGTATTACAACCATTTATATTAATAAAATATTTCATGTCATACTACAAGTGAAAAAGTGAACAAAATCCCGAAATAAGGACAATGGCCAAAATCCGCAAAATGGTCCGGACTGCAAGTCCAGATCCTCTAGCAAGTGCTACCCATGTCCGCTCAACTATCTAGAAAGGACCCTTGACCTTATACTGACCTGCAAACATGAAGTCTGCTTGGGTACCTGACGGTGGCCCGAATAGGGTGTGAGTAAAACTCAGTAGGCCACCACCAACGGTGTCTACAAAATATCCAGTATGAACAGTTAGTGCATGCGAAAGGAATATGAATGATAATTTACATGTAATTATTAGTGGTTCCATTAATAAGTTCAGAGCCAAATCTATTTCCATTTTCATTACCATTCATTTAACACATTTTTTAATCACGTACCATTTCATCACATGTCCATAGGTTAATCACATACATTATGTTACATGGGTCTAAGGACAACAATCACATTCAAGAGGGTGAAAACATCATTATCCTATCTCACCAGGAATAACCCTCTCATATCAACCATATCCTCACCTCAAAGCCTCAGTCCGGGTGGATGTAACCGTTAGGAGAATAGACCCTCAGTCCCCTTTCCTAACTTGTGCATTTAGGGAGCAGTTAAGAACCTCAGTCTTAGCTCAACCCGTGGGTGTTGATCCTCATGGAATACCCCACTCTACTAACCCATTTCAAAATGATTATATATAAGTAACCATCAACCATCCAAACCATTTCCCTTCGGGAAAAAAATTCACAACAACCCAATTGGGAATTCACATTATGCCTTAACCCATTAACACATTACCATTTCATATCATTTAACCATTCACCAAATTCCCATGTGTTATTCCTATCTCACTGAGCATTCAAAATTAAACACATAACCTATCCCATTATGGACTTAAATCAGTTTACTCAGTAACCCACTTAACCCATTCATCCCAATCCAATAACCCTTTTTTATTGATAAGTCTAGGTGCTTCGCCTACCATCTATTCCAAGTTCAACCAATCATGCCATCATGTTCATCAAGGGATCTACGATTTACTACAACAATTTCACCTGTTTAATAACAATCCCTAAACCTGGGAAAAGCTGGTACATCCCAAGGATGGCTCCAATTAGGTCATGATAATCCCAACACATCCCACGGGGATTATGAGGGTTCCCATTTTCCATTTTACACACCATTATTACCAAACATTAAAAGGTTATTCAAAATATAACCAAGTTGAAAAAAGAACACAACTAAACATGCAAAAATCCCCAAATAACTATGGGATATCACTTGTAGACCACCTACCTCGAAACCGCAGTTGAACGCACTCTCAATCGAGTCTTTAGACCTTGATCCCACTAATCGTTGGAGCTTCAACCTAAAACTCACCCAAAAGATAGGGTTTTATAGCTTCAGAACAAGAGGGAGTGAAGATACAAACCCTAAAACAAGAAAAGAAGAAAGGATGGGATTAGCCTTACCCGAAGCTTCGATCTGTAACCAACGGCATCAAAAATTCCTTAGAAATGAGGGAGTTTGATCTCTTGGAGATCTTGGGCGATTTGTTTCTTTCCATGGGAGAATGAGGAGGAATGGAGAGGAAATCCCGAGTTGGGGTTTAAAAGCCCGGAGTGGCAAACTTGTAATTTTTTTGTACATTAAGTGGTCGCAAGGTTTAGCCGCATAGTTCGGAAAACCGTGCGCAAATCATGAGCATGCTTCTTTCCATAGGAGGAAGGGTTGCACGGTTTTACCTAGGTAGGCATCACGGTTTTCCCTGGACGTGCGCAGGCCGTGCGCCCTGGTTTCTCTTGCCCAAATTTCTTTTCTTTTGTGCCTCTAGCCCCTGGAACACCTGTGAGGACTTTCATATCTTCCGAAGACATCCTTTGAAGCCCGAAACAAGGGATTCAACCACAACATAATGAAAAAATACCCTTCAAAAAACCGGGATCTATCAACCTCTCCACCTTATAACAGCTCATCCTCGAGCCGAGTTTCCAAGCCTAATTGATCCACCCAAGGGAAGCATTCGGGCCACAATACCTGCATATCCGATTCTTACTCCCAAGTTTCTTCTTGAAATTTCCCATGCTGCCATAGTACACGAACTAATGGAACATCCTTTCCTCACAAGAGCCTTTCACTATGATCCACCAAAAAACCAGATTCTCCTCAAAGGACACATCAGCCTCAAGCACCACATACTCAACATCAACCACATGAGATGGGTCAGGGTGATACCGTCAAAGCTGTGATACATCAAACACATTATGCATCCCACCATAATGCTGTGGAAGAGCCAATCAGTAAGCCACTGGTCTGATCCTCTCCACAATCTCAAAAGGTCCCATATACCTAGGTACCAATATACCCTGCTTCATAATCCGATAGTGACCCAACATTGGAAACAACCAAAGAAACACTTTATCACCCACCCCAAACATGAGAGTTCTACGCCTCCGATATGCATAGGACTTCTGCCTACTCTGAGCCATAGCCATCCATTTACTGATCAATTTAACTTTCCTTGAAGTCTCATACACGAGAATTGTCCCCAACTACTCATATTCACCGGCCTCTAACCAACACAACGAAGATCTACATGGACTCTTGTAGAGTGCCTCAAACGGTTCCATCAGAATCATTGCCTGAAAACTGTTGTTGTAGGCAAACTCAACTAACGATAGGTAGATCTCCCAAGATCCACCAAAGTCCAGGACACAAGCTCTTAACCTGTCTTCCTACACTTGGATCCTATGTTCTAACTGCCCGTCCGTCTGCAGGTGGAAAGTCATACTCAAAAACACCTATATGCAAGGCACCTCTGCAAAACTTTCCAGAAACGTGATGTGACTCGCGGATCTCGGTCCGAAACAATGGTCCACTGGACCACAGGAAACCACACTATTTCTTGAACAATACAGCTCACCCATCTGGTCGACTGTAATGGTCTCCCGAATCAGTAGAAAAGGAGCCACTATCGTTAACTGATCCACAACCACCCAGATTGCATCATTCTTCCACGGCATCCTCGGAAGACACATGAAAAAATACATCGTTACATCATCCCACTTCCATTCTAAAATGGTAAATGGATGAAACAAACCACCTGGGTGTTGATGCTCGAACTTCACCTACTGATACGTAAGGCACCGCGCCACAAAGCCCGCAACATCCTTCTTCATTAAAGGCCACCAAAACTGCCTTCAGAGATCACGGTACATCTTCGTCAAAGCAGGATGCACAACCCACTTTGATGCATGGAACTCACGCATCAATTCTTCTCGTACAGACTTTGGCACAAACACATGATCACGAACACGAACAACATTGTCCATACTAACGGCCCAACCAGAAGGTAGCTCCCCACCTTTAAGCTTTCCATTCATGATCAAACACTCAAGATCATCAAGGTGACTTTCCATAACATGACTCAAAATGGTTGACTCCATCTTTAAGGAAGAAAGAGTGACCTGACCATTCTCTTCCTACACCTCCAGGTGCATCTCTACAAACAAAGACATCACCTTCCACTCGGTGCTGGACTCCTGAACCACCTGATTCTGAACCTTACTGCTTAGAGCATCAACAAAAATGTTTTTCTTTTCCTTTCATATAAAACAACTCAAAGTCAAAATATTGGTGATATTCAACCCATCTTGGCTGTCGAAGATTCAGATCCTACTGTGAGAAGAGGTACTTTAATCTCTTATGGTCGGTAAACACAGTAAATAGTTCTCCCAACAGATAGTACCTCAAGTAAATCAAGGCATACACCACTACAGTCAACTCAAGGGCATGAGTGGGATAGTTCTTCTCATGAGGTCTCAACTGCCTTGAACCATAATCCACAAACCGCTCATCCTGAATCAACACAACCCCATGTCCGACTCCAGAAGCATCACAATACATGGTGTACTTCATACCCGGCTCAGGTAAGATAAAGATAGGTGCGGTCGTCAACCGCTTCTTCAAATCATGAAAGGAATTATCCCAAGCCTCAGACCACTAAAAACTGATTCCTTTTTTGGTCAAGCCTAATAGTGGTGCTTCCATGTGATAGAAATCCTAAATGAAATTTTGGTAATAGTCAGCCAAACCCAAAAAACTCCGAACATCAGAAAAACTCTTGGGTTGCTCCTAGGATACAACTTACAGCACTTTCTCTAGATCCACTAACACACCTACCTCTGATATGATGTGACCCAGAAAATACACCTCACCTATCCAGAATTTACACATTGATAGCTTGGCGTATAGTCAATGCTCTATTAGCATACCTAAGACGATGTCAAGATGTTGGGCATGATCGTCGTGATTTTTTGAGTACACTAAGATATCATCAACAAATACAACCAAAAACCGATCTAGATAGGGATGAAATATTTGGTTCATCAAATCCATAAACACTGATGGTGCATTGGTCAAGCTGAAAGGAATTACCACAAACACAAACAACTCGTACCGACTCCAGAATGCTATCTGTGGTACGTCAAAAGACCACACACTCATCTGATGATAACCTGGCCTTAGATCAATTTTAGAAAACACTGATGTACCCCTAAATTGATCGAATAGGTAATCAATTCTAGTAATAGATTTCCGATTCTTCACTGTCATCTGGTTCAACTTTCGATAGTCAACACACAGCCTCAACAACCCATCTGCATTCGTTGAAAAAAATCACAAGAGATCCCCAAGGATATGTACTAGGATGGATTAACCACTTATGCTCCAACTCCTCAAGCTGAACCTTCAATTCATGGAGTTTTTTCGGTGCCATTTGTTATGGCGGAATAGAACCTTACTCCGCTCTTGGTAGAAACTCGATCGTGAACTCAACATCCCTCTTGGGGGGTTACCAGAAGAAATCCTCAGGAAACACGTCCTAAAACCAATCCTACACAGATGGAAAATTAGATTGTTCCCCTCTCTAAAAATCATCAATCATGAGACATGCAACTTGTGCCGTGAGTCCACTCATCTGTTCACAAAATGGCCATGCATGCCCTACTCTAATATTCCATTCGCAATGGTGGAAATAAACGTCACCCTCATGAAACCTGAATGATACTCTGTGATGATAATAGTCAATATGCGTTAAACACAAAATCAACCAATCCATTCCCATGATTAAGTAAAAACCTTAAATCTCAATAATGAACCAGTCCTATAGAAAATTATTCCCACCAACATCCATGTCACATACCTTGCACTGCTTGATATCCTCAACCCACACTCCCATTGGGGTGTCAATTGACAAAACTTCACACACCCCATCCATAGGTAAACCCAGCACAACCACAAGTTGAGTAAAAAAATGAGTGTGTGGAACCTGTGTCAAACAACGCACTAGAAAACATAGAAGCTACCAGGATCATACCTCGAACAGTTGATTGTCCAGCCATGCCATCACTAGGTGCAAACTGAACTGCCTGAAGCTAAATTTCCCCTCTACCGTGGGATCCAGCCTGACCACCCTGTGCCGCACTACCCTACTAGCGTGAGTGATCTTTCCCTAGAGTTCAATGTCCACCGCCCCTGCTAGTACGGCCCGTGGAGCTCTAACTTCCTGCCTGATACGGGGAAATTGATCCCCTTCCTCTATCTGGTACCTTACTTCCACCATTATACTCACCCACCTACTGAGGTTTCCTACAGAACTTCTTCACATTCCCCATTCTTCCACATGAACGACACTCAATTGGAGGTCGAGGAAACTGACCATGCATATGCCTCGGCCTACCGCATTGATAGCAGAACACCTGATTTCCACTCTGAGAAGCTGACCCTCTCTTCCAGCTAGTATTCACACTTTGACCATGCTGTGATCTCTCATAGCGCCACTTCCGACCCTCGGTGGCTGCACTACATGTATGCACCACTGGCACCACAATCCCACTACTCAAAGATCCCTTCAGGATTCCTTCTGAGATCAATACCTGATCTACTACCTCAACGAACCTCTTCAAGTGGAAGATGTTTATGTGAGACCTGTTCTCATGTCTGAGCCCATCCTGGAAACGCTTTCCTACTGCTACCTTGTCTCCTAATAACACTGGGACAAAGCATCTCAAATCAATGAAGCGACTAGCATAGTCCATCACCGATAGTGATCCCTTAGTCAGGCTAACAAACTCTGCAGCGAGCTCCTGCCTCAATGTCTATGGATATAAATTCTACATATACGTTTCCTGAAAAACCTTCCATGACATTCCCTCTGCCTACTCGATTTGAGCCTGAATGTCCCACCAACGCCAAGCCTGGCCCTGTAACATATAAGAGACCATCTTCACTAACATGTCAACATGGTCTCCTAGATGATCCTGTATCATCTGGAAAGAATCTAACCAGAACTCTGCTGCTTCTGGCCCACCCTCTCCATTGAAGGTCGGAGGGTGCTACAACTGGAACTCCCTAGTAAGCTCAAACATACATACTGCAACCCGACCTGGGTCCTAATCCATCATCTGTATAAGGAAATCCATGTTCTCTTGGAACTGGTCTTCTCACCATCATTGATCACCACATTTAATTACTCCTCTACCAGAAGAGTGTTCTCAGCAACATCCTCCTACTCCCCAACTGGTAACCAACGTCATGGTGGCTTTTCTCAACATTTCCAAGCATGAGATTTAGCACGCATACCATAAAACATTCACGAATTTGTCAAAATATCTTTACTAGATACAACAACCCACTTGTTTTATTTCATTCTTCTCATTATTTCTTAGTTTCATGAAATGCATGATACACCCTAATTTTCATGCCTCACACACCCACCCTATGCATGTAAATAACACAATGCATGTCATATATCTCCTTAAGTGCCTATAATTATTCATTAAAACAAATCCTTATGCCGTTAAGGCCACAACCCAAATATCATAAAATAGTCACATCAAACGACATGTGTATCACCTGAACGTGAGATATCATCAACTGTAACAACACACAACCTAGAACAACATTTCCCACCATGGGTGACTTAGGTTTCCCCCCATACATGGGTTAGCTACTCCCAAGCACGAGCTCATTAACATGGACCGACACATCTTAACCCTTGGAAACCCAATACCAAATAGCAATACCTCAGAAAAGGAGAAGAAAGACCTCCTATGAAACCACTTTGTGATGTCCCCGACCTAGAAGCCACTAAACCGGTGCTCCGAGCCATGTGGTTACATGACCTTAAGCGTGCCTCGCCATACGCCAAAGGCTGCCCACTAGCATCTGGGGTCTATTTGGTTAAGTGGGGAGAATATACCCCCTTTTTATCAGAGTAATCCACAATAGAAATGAACCAATATCAGAAACAATAATCAATAAACAAGGAACATGTATAACAACCATTTCCAAAAATAAAATATGGAATGTCATAATACAAGTGCAAAAGTGAACAAAAGTCCAAAATATGGACAACGGCAAAAATCCCCAAAATCATCCCGACTGCATGTCTGGATCCTCCACCAAGTGCTACCCATGTCCACTCAACTATCTAGCAATGACCCTTGCCCTTCTCCTGTCCTGCAAACATGGTGTCTGCTCAGGTACCTGACGGAGGCCCGAGTAGGGTGTGAGTACAACTTAGTAGGCTACCACCAACGGTGTCTACAAAATGTCAAGTCTGAATAGGTATTGCATGAAAAAGGAATATTAATGATAATTTCCAAGTAATTATTTATGGTTCCATTAAAAAGTTCATAGCTAAAGCCATTGCCATTTTCATTACCATACATTTCATAACATTTATCATCACTTGCCATGTCATCGCATTTCCATGGGTTAATCACAAACATTATATTACATTGGTCTAAGGCCAACAATAACATGAAAGATGGTGAACACATCGTTATCCTATCTCACTAGGACTAACCCCCTCATAGAAACCATATCCTCACCTCGAAGCCTCAGTCTGGGTGGAAAAAACTGTTTTGAGAATAGACCCTCAATCCCCTTTCATAACCCATGAATTTAGGGTGGAGTTTAGAACCTCAGTCTTAGCTCAACCCGTGGGCGTAGATCCCCATGTCATACCCCACTCTAAGAAGCCATGTTCACATGCTTATATATAAGTTACCATCAACCATCCAAACCATTTCCCTTCAGAAACACAATTCACAACGACCCACTTGGGATTTCAGATTATCCCTTAATCCATTAACACATTACCATTTCACATCATTTAACCATTCACCCAATTACCATGTGTTATGCCTATCTTACTAAAAATTCAACATTAAATTCATTACCTATCTCGTTATGGGCTTAAATCAGCTTACTCATTGACCCATTTAACCTATTCATCTTTCCATGAATCAACCATTCATCCCAATCCTAATAACCCTTTGGTTTTTTATAATTCTAGGTGCATCACCGAACTTCTATTCAAAGTTCAACCAATCATGACCACATTTTTATCAAGGGATCTACAATTTATTACAACAAGGTCACTCATTTAATAACAATACCTAAACTCAGGAAAAGCCATTACATCCCATGGATGGCCCCAATTAGGTCAAGACAATACAAATACATCCCACAGGGATTGTGAGGGTTCCCATTTTCCATTTTAAACACCATTATTACCAAACATGCCTTGGTTATTCAAAACATAACCAAGTAGAAACAAGAACACAAATAAACATGCACAAATCCCCAAATAACTAGGGATATCACTTGTAGACCACCTACCTCGAAACAACAGTAGAACTCACTCTCGATCGAGTCCTTAGATCTCGATCCGATAAACCTTGGGAGATTCAACCTAAAACTCACCCAAAAGATAGGGTTTCAGTGCTTTAGAACAAGAGGGAGAGAAGACACAAACCCTAAACCAAAATATGAATCAAGTATGGGACTAACCTTACGTGGAGCTTCTATTTGCAACCAACGATACCAAAAAGGCCTTATAAATGAGGGTGATCTATCTCTTTGAGCTCTTGGGATATTTGGTTTGTCCCAAGGGAGAAGAAGGTGGAATGGAGAGGAAATTCCGAGTTACAGTTTAAAAGCCCACGGTGGAAAACTTGTAATGTTTTACAACATTAAGTTGTCGTCCGGTTTAGCCACTTGGTTTGGAAATCCGTGCTCAAATTGTGTGCATGCTTCTGTCCGGAGGAGGAAGGGTCGCATGGTTTCGCATGGGCAGGCCGCACGGTTTTCCCTGGCCATGCGCAGGCCGTGCACCCTGGCTTCTCTTGCCCAGATTTAATTTCATTCCTGCCCCGAGCCCCTGGAACACCCCCATGGCATCTCACACCTTCAGAAGACATACCTTGAATCCTAAAACAAGGGATTCAACCAAAACATAACGAAAACATACCCTTCTAAAAACCAGGATCTTACAACCTGCCCACCTAATAACGACTCGTCTTCAAGATGAGATTCCAAGCCTCATTGATCCACCGAATTGAAGAGTCCGGGCCACTGAGCCTGCATATCTGATTCCTGCTCCCATGTTTGTTCATGAACTTTCCTATGCTTCCATAGTACTCGCACTAATGGCACAACCATGCCTCAAAAGGACTTTTCACTACGGTCCACTATATGAACCAAATTCTCCTCAAACATATTTTGATGAAATATGTAATGTACATGTCACCACTTCATTTGAATGTTCGATATCAATCACAATAGTTGAAAATTATTTTTCAAGGCCCTTTTTCTTTATATCTTTCTGCTTTCCACCTGGGGTAATAATGTTTTGACACACTTTGGCATGATTTCTTAATATATTACAAATAAAGCATCTTATAACTAATTTTTCATTTCCTGCCTGAACATCTTCTATATAATTACGAGCAACATGACCAGTATTACCAAATCAGAAAAACATACATAGCATTGGGAGATATTACCCATGATGCTTTTTACAACAATTATCACAAGTTTGAAATTTGGTTTTCTAACCTCTGGGCTTCTTTGATGAATTCATTCCCATTACCTTCCAACTATATCACTTCTTTTTTTGTCTCTCATACAATACCTTCCAATATAAAAACAACATTTAGACCTTCTCAGTACATCGAACAAGTTTCCCATATATTTTTCACTCACAGGAAGCTAACACCTTTCGATATTTTAGCATGAATCTTAAGTAAAAAACAATTTATATTACTATAAAAATCCTTGATAAAATTTGGGTTGTACTATAAAAAATGGGTGAATTTTCATTATATGCATGCATATAATATTCGTCCTATTGTCTCAGTTACAATAATTATTTTTCCATCCTATGTAGAATAGGGTTAGAAAATATTTCCCAAGGAATATATTTGTAAATTCATCATATTCCCTGGTGTCAATATCTTCACTTCCTCTACTATTTTTAATCATTGACCACCACTGATCAACTTCACCTCCAAAAAGATAAATAGAATGGCTAAGGCTTTTATTTTCTTAACAACTCATTACATAAAAATTATTTTCCAATGATTTAATCCACCCTTCAAGTTGCATAGTTTCAAATGATCCTATGAATGATGTGGGTTTTTCTTCATGGAATTCACTTCAATCGACATATGCCTATATGGTTGGTCAATTTGACATCAGGCATGGACAGCCCCACCACTTTTCGCCTGAGTAAACTGACCTAGTGCTGGAAAAATATATTTAGTTCTGATTCCCGCAATCTCAGGATGTAGAATTCAAAGGTTATTTCCCTCTATATTCCCTCCCAGTACAGCTTCCTTGTTTCCACTATGAAATTATATTCTGAATAATCATAACATTGGAGAATCAAATTGGTAATCTTACAATTTTATATAATTTCAATTTGAGCATAAAGTAAAAATCATTAATTGATATTTAATTAAAAATATTCTAACTCCTAAAGTTTTCTAAATATACCTTTGATACAAACTACATGGCCTCATTCTTAAATGTTACTTAATCTTGAGATAAGTCAATAAATTTACTTTAATTCCCATCATGGATATTTTTAAGTTTGATGTTTTAGAGAATTTTTTCATAACTTATACATAATAACTTTAATATTAAAATTATACACTTCTACTCACCATTCATTTTTTTATAATACAATGACTCTTTAAGAAGAAACATGTCTTGTATCATGTTTTAAACTACCTGAATTTTCCTTGATAACATCTGTGACTCTATTATTACTTAAGTACAAGGAAAAACATTTCAAAACCTGGGATGATCATAAAAATATCAGTAATGGATACACAAATATGGAAAACTATTAGTGTTGGCATAACATGAAAACCGTGAATAATTTATCACAAATTAATACTTTTCATCTTTAAGAAGTAGTATATATAATTCACTGTATATAAGATGATTACTTACCATTTTTGAAACCAAAATATTACCATAAATCCCATAGAATGAAATATAAATCATATAAAGGTAACTTGGGGCATAAACATACATAACTGGAATAACCATATAATAGACTTTCACACATATCACTTGATGGAATAGCAATACGACTGACTTCCATACTCAATGTATTGAGGGTTATAAGATAACCACCCATCATTAGTTTATCACGGAACCACCTATCATTTGGTTTATCACTTAACAACCCATCAAATTTCCATGTACCATTATATATTTATAACACACACAAAAATTTACATATCAATATTTCACTAATAATATTTCATTTCCAATAACAAGAAATCATTTCAATATATTGAAATACTCAATCAAATTCAAAAACCATTTTAAATACCAGAACTCCCAAAAAAGAATAAGTGGTTTATTTTCCTTAAATAAATAGTAAGGCTTATAGAGGAAGCCAAATATCAAATAATGGTTATTGATGTGGAGAGTTCATTATAGCGGTATGCATTAAAATTACATTTTTTCATTTAGTAAAACACATCATAAAAAAGATTTTTTTTGAATAAAATTAAATGTCAAAGTGGTTTATTATACATTGTATAAAATAAAGAGGTGTATATTATCAAAATATTCCTCAACGAAAGGAGATTGAGACAATGTCCCTTACCTTGAGTCGGACATGTCTCATTCATTCGTTATATTCATGAATAATAAACTTTGGTAAATTTATACATGCATCAGAATAATTTTCAAGTTTATTATTCCTTTTATCTCACCTATTTCCATGTTATTAAAATTACATAATTATTTATCGTAATTTCGGACATTTGGTTAATATTCAATACTTGAGTAAAAGTGATCTAGTTTTGATATAAATTGTACATGTAGTCAAAAGTACATCATCTATAGAATGATATTCATTATTTAAATATCCTAAATATCTAGTATGTATGTTTTTTTAATATTCCATAACATTTTGAGTTATGAAATTAAATAAATCTGTCATGGAAATGGTAGGCCGTACGTACGCATGAACGACACTTTAATTTAATTTTTATATAAATGGAATGAAAACTACATGATACATAAGTATATTATAATTCCAATGAAATTTGATATTTTACATATTTATCAGAATTTAATTAATTACATCCTGTATTCATTCCAAGTATGACATGAACGAGTCATATCACTTTTAGGGTGCTGTAGTCTGCACTTCCTAAAATGAAATTATAGTATTTACACATTATGGAAGGCATAAAGGTATTATATAAACAGAAAAAACATTATAATTGAGACAATATAAATATAATATATATCATATATAAATACTGTGACATCATAATGGCCACCATTACAGGTGGTATAAGAAAATCATACAATCATCATTTTGAGAGGTAGTAGTTCACATTACATAGAAACAATATGTTCATATACATTAGATAGAGTTGTGTGAAGGTGTAGTCCAAATAATTATCATAAAAAATTCATAGTATTTTGAGGATAATTGTGTTTTTATGTAATCACAGAATAATAAGATCATAGGGATTGGATATGGAAAATGATGGAAAGGAACTTGAGAGAAGACATTACCTCTAAATTGGGTGACAATATTTGATTTGAGCAAAAAATATTTCTTGAATTGCCTTCATCCCAAAGTAATACTTCCAGGAGGAATTTTGGGATTTTTGGAGATTATTTGAGTCAAATATGGATTAGATATGGGTCGTGAGAGTTGTGAGTAAATGGGTAGAGGTGGTGGGTTTTTATAAGCCAAAGGAGGGAAAAATTATAAAAGTTTTGAAATATTTATTTATTATAAATTATATTTCAATTTCAAACGAGTAAAAATTATATTATTTCGAAGATTATATGAAAATAAGTAAAAAATAGAAATCATACAATAATAATTCGATAGGTTTTGTATTTTTTTAATCATTATATTTTTTATTTAATTTTTTTTACAATTACTATTTTATCATGTATTTAACAAATTCAGAAGTAAAATCATTACCAAAACAAGAAAAATGTCTAATTATATAATAATTAAAAACAATTTAGAACTAAAATAACAATTTTTTCAATTATTATATTTTTTTGTAATTTTTCAATATTTAATAAAATATATTATATTTTAAAATATGTATTATGTCAATTTTGACACTATTCATATCATTACTTTTAAAAATCGATAACAACTTGATTAATTTGAAAAATAATAATTAAATATAAAAAGTAATATTCATCCATAAAATTAGTGGATATAGTCAAAATAATCAAATTACATTTATATGAAAACTTTTTTAATGAAGCAATCACAGCATCGTCATTGTGTCATAATTAAATTTATTTATTTAATGTATAAAAATTATAAATAAAATATCATGATGAAGGAAATATTTTTATTTTTATAATTACTATTTATAGTAGTAGATATCACTTATATATAACAATATAAAATTTTTTTTATTAAAAGATACTTGAATATGATATTTTTCTCTTTTCATTAAATTTAAAAGTATAAAATGTCATTTTCACACCCCTATGGCTCCCAAATGCCAACAGTTCAGACTAAGGATTCTCATGATCATAGATAACTCATCCAATATTATTAGGACACTTTTTTAGGGTTGTGTAATATTATTATAATAATATATATTTTACCCATAATTACGAGATTTACCCTTTATCCAGGGTATATAAAAAAATTACTACTGTTACTATTCATAATGTCCAAAAATAAATTGTACCTATTTTCAAAATTTAAACATTATGATTCCAAATATGGAATTCATTTTTACAAAATCTAATCATGTAAAATGTACTTAAATTTTAAACAAATTCACATTGTCAAAACCAGAAAACAAGTTTTTAAGATATAAAATCTATCAAAAGATTGATATGTGTTTATGTACAATTAAAATTTGAAATTACATCCAACGAAAAACATTGTATTGAATGATAAAAACATAATAAAATTATACATAAAACTAATTATAAGGGTAAAAAACTATATAAGTGAATTATAAAAAAAATTAGTTTCGAATTAAAATGAAGTATTTCCCATTATTCACTAAAATATGAATTTTATAAAATAATACCAAAAATTCATCCAATGTAAATTTTTATTTCCCTATTCTAAATAAGAAGTTTATTTTTTCAAATATAAAATATAAATGTGACAAAAATAAATATTTAAAAATGGTTCTCCATAACCAGGTGGTAAGATGACCTTTAAAAAAATATTAGAGAATTTTATGCTTAAAATTGGATTCATTCAAATTTTAAGCTTCGTAAATTTATTGTAAAAATGTAAAAATATTTGACCAAAAATATATAATCATATTTTAGTTAGTTATTTTCATTACCTCCAATAAATATTAAATTAATTAAATACAATTTAAAAAAAATTTATTATTATTATATTATTTTTTGGTATAATTTAATGTTGTGTGAAACGTAAGATTTTAGAGAAACCTATTGTTACGTGTCGAATATGCTATCATAAAATGTGTATCTTTAACACAAAATTAATTTCATATTTACAACTATTAATACATATGAAAAATAATTATTTAATAAATACCTCGGATGCTACATATCCCCTATATAATTCCAAATTAAAATACCTTACTTTTTTAAAATCAAAAGTGCAACAAAAATGAATAATAATTTAATATAATATTATAAATTTTCAAAAGTCATTAATGTGGAAAAATGTGGTCTGATAATCGACCAAAGGATGCTCATGGTTTTGATACAGTCATCTAATTAAATTATGACAAGTGTTTGGGTAATTTTATATTATTATAATATTATTTTTACCATTAATTACAAAATTTACCTTTAACTATTGTAATAAAATTCATTACAAATGTTATTGTTCATAATGACACAAAAATAAAAAAGATATATTTACAAAATTTGGCTCTTTTGATTCCAAATATGAAATCCATTTTTTAAAATTTAAAAACATAATTAGTAGAAATTAATTATAAATTAACCAGTCAATAGAATTAGAAAACATGTACTTTAACTAAAATGTTCAAATGTTCACATAGATTTTATATCCAATTTCATAGTAAAATTAATTCTAATAACCAAAATTTAATCAAAATGTAAAAAATATAATATAAATATACTTTAAAACTAATTAAAATTATAATATTACTATATAAATGTCTTACCCAAATAAAAAATAGTTTGGAATTAAAATGTAGTGGTGTTCACTATTCATCAAAAAATAAATATTATCAGAAAAATACAAAAAATGAATCCCATTTAAAATAATTTACTGACCTCCAAATTATAATTTTTTATTTCAAATATAACTTATAAAATTATCAAAAAAAATCGAATGTGGGTTCACCATCAAAAGGCGGTAATACTATATTTTTATAAAAACCCTAATTTTATTGATAAAATTGTATTTGTGCTTATATAATATCTAGAAAACATATGAGATAAATTTCAAACATAATATTTAATTTATATTTTGTTATTATATTCCCACAATTGTTATTTAATTATTTTATAAACACAATTATTCTCTGTTAAACACATCATTTATATTTGATTGGTTTTAATGTTCATTTCTAATTCATTATCGAACTAATGAATCTTTATATAAACATGTGTAAAAAATATTTTCATAATTATTTTAATATCATTCATTCCCACCATTTTAAATGTTTTATGATAACTAGAACATAAAATAATAATATTAATAATATATTAAATTTCGGTATAACTCAATCTTGGGAGCAATATAAAATTTCAAATAAACCTATTGTTGTGTGTTAGGTATACTATCTGACACAGTATCCCTTTTAAATGAAAATTAATATATAATAAATAACTATTGATAAATATGAAAACTTATTACTCTATAAATACTTGGGATGTTACAATGCCCCTAAAATGTGAGAGAATACTAACTCTACCAGTATCTATGATACAGAGGACCCATGAACATAAAAACCTAATCACTAGGGGAGTACGGTAACATCCAAAAACTTCAATGTTTATTCAATTTATAATAATAAGTTACTAAATATTGTGTTTCAAATTCTATTTAAATATTAAATGAAAAAAACCTGATATATTTTTTATATTAAATATGAAAACTAAAACATATTCATCAAATTAGCTGGAATAAATTGAAGTAACTATTTCAAAAAATCAATAAAAAAATATGAAGAAATAGAATGCATAAGTGGAAGTACTCCTTATGAATCCTGTTTTATTGAGACTTGAAAGAAGTTATAATCTATAGGGGTTTTCTTGGATAGAGAACAATCTTAAATCAATCAATTATTGTTTCAATGAAACCATATATAGGAGAAGATAAATTTCAAGGAGATTTTGACAAGATCCATACTAGTTAAACCATAACCTGAAAATACAATAAACAATTATCTGATGTTTAGGTATTATGTACAGGTCATAAGGGGATATTTAAATAGAAATTATGAATTTATTTGTGTGTAATAAAATATTTTTATGTATATATATATCATTAATTATAATTCTTTTTAATTTTTTTTGTTAATTCACTTTATACCAAAAAATGTATTTTTTTAGGAATTAGAATTTTATTTCTGGGATCTAAATATAATATTATTTAATAATGAAAATATATATTAATTTAACTAATTATCATTTTACCATATATTACTTAGTAATTTATATAAAAAATTAATCATTAATATAAAAAGATTTTATTTCATACAATACAGTTTTTTGGTATACTTAATATTTTTCATTAAATTTTCTTGTATATTATAGAATTTAAATTTGAAAAAATAAAATATTTTTGGATTTATAATGTATATATTAAAATAAATTTTCATTTTTTGTATTTTATAAAAACATTTATTTTTAGTGAATTAGTGAGAAATATTGATTGTACTAACACTATCACTATTTTGACAATTTTAATAATTAACGGCATAATTTTTTTTGAAAACATTTTTAATCCAAAAAATATATTTTATAAATTTTATTTAATTATTTTAAAATTTAATTATTTATATATAAAATATATTCTTAACATTTTAGATGATTTAGGTAATGTATTAATGAAATTTTTTTCCTCTATTACTTTTAATAAAAAATTTACATTATGTAATTAGGTTTTTAACATCATTCAATTTTAATTTAATAATATAATAATAATAATAAACATATTAATGTAAATTTAATAAATAACATTGATAATTTTATCCTAAACATAAATGTTTTTTTTAGAAATACACATTTTTCTAAAAAATTCATCATTGCAATGGTACATTCACTAATGTTTTAGATAATTATTCTTCTGAAAATATATTTTATTTAATACAGTAGATTTAATATATATAATTACCGGGTTAAAATTATTAATTAGTAATATTTTATTTTTAATCATTAATAATAAATTACTTGTTTAAAAATAAGTTACCTCAATTAAAACCAAAAATAGAAAAGGTAAAAATTTAAGAAAAATTGACATAAAAAATGTTTAAAACTTGTTTGGAATGGTGTGGTTAATTATTTATAAACCTTAAAACATACCAAAATATATTATTTTCTACTTTTTGTTCACATTAAATGTGAAACAAATGCTCTCTTTATATTAAACAATTATATGTGCATGGAAGTATTTTCTCTTCAATTATAAATGGGACCACTAACCCTCCACTTATCAATAATTAATAATCCCATTATGACATAAATGAATATAACATGTATCTATTAATCCCAATCCCCAAGAACTGTATTATTTTTTATTTCCAAAATATAAAACTAAGGTCCCGTAATGTTGGGACCAAAGGTGAACATCCAAAGAAAGAGGTAATATTTTTCACCGCACATTCTTAATTATTTTATACTTAATCCATCCCAAAACACTTAAATCAATGAGAGTAAGAAAACAAATATATTATTAATATTATGTTTTTTTATAATAACGTAACATCCATTTTATACCTTTATGAAATACATTTTTGAAAAAATGAGGATGTCGTCATGCGTATGTGTAGATTATGTCCTCCATGATCGACATGTTCTATTTTTCCACACCACCATTCCTGGAAAGTTAATCAAGTTAATTAATAATATAATAAGATATTTATAAGATGTTAATTATTATTGAATGATAATATAATTTATTTTATACCATATTTTCTATTCTACAGAAATTAGAGCATCGTCCATATGCATGTACAAGATACAATGTCCATGAGATGATGTTTCTATTTTTTTATACTAAATAAGATGAGAGAATAAAAATATATTTAATATATAAAAATTATATTTATGAAAATATATACTTTATATAATTATAATATTATACATCCTCTAATTTATATTAACAATAAATAGATGTAGTAAATTTAACCACAAAAATGACATATCAAAGTACCTCTTAAAATTTTAGTCTATTCGTTGAAAACCTATACAAATGAATAAATTATTATATTATAGAATAATAATGGATATACTAATATATAATTAGGGATATAATGAAATTATTTTGCAACACTATAACCATGGGCAACGTACCATGACATTTTTTGAGAAATTATTAAATAAACATTATGTAACCGACATAATTGAAAACGATGTTATAAATTTATAACAATAGATGATAAATAGACCTATTAAAAATAAATATATACAGATTAGGTTCTTTGAAATTTTTTTCAAACTTAATTTGATTATTTGGGAATTCAATTACAAGTTCTAAATGATTGGGGACCAGAGTTAAATAATCCTCAAAACCATGCTTGTTACCTTTTTTTCACATTCTATTTATTTTTTCCCTCTAATATTATATTATTATAAAGTATATCAACCATATTATATATATGTGTGTGTCTGTTATTTTTAAATTGTTAACTATTTTATTTTGACTTTATATATTCTGGGATAATACCTTTTTTAATATGCATTCGATAATCTATCTTTTAATTAAACTCGATTTAATGAATAATTCATATACTAAATTTTAGGTCGAGTATCAACCCGAAAAATGTTTTTTATTATGATGTATATTTTCAAAAATAAACCCTTATTTTATGAAAACCCAATTTGGTAATATTATTTTTTTTAAAATAAAACTATATATATACAATGATCATTTTCTTATTTTGAAATGCTTTATCAATTTTGTCAATTATTATTCGTGTCATACTTTCTGTATTATGAATTTATCATTAAATTGTTTATTTTGTCAAAATACTATATTTTTTTTCAAAAATGGACTAACCAAATGATTTATTTAATTTATTTATTCCAAATCTATATGATATATCCTTCGGTTATTCTTTTTGACACTATTTCCAAACCCATATTCTTATTCATTGTTGTATCATGATTATGATTAATGCATTGATTCTTTTCCTCTTATAGAAAAAATATTAATTTACATTTTAGGAATTGATATTTGGGTCTATAATATCCTTGCAATTCATTGGGTATTGTTAATTCCTCATGAGATACTATGTATTTTTCATGGGTGGTTATCCTAATCAATATATTTTATAATGGTGGTTATCCTAAGAATATAGTGATAACAATGGTGGTTAGCCTATGTTATGTTATCTTGGTAGTAACCATTAAAATAAGATTATGATGTAATGATTTAGGATGTTTCCATGTGTTTTTTTCCATTGTCTTATTATTTCCTTTCCATATTCTATTTTTAATATTTTTGATCATTCTCTTTATTAAATCAATTTGTAACACTTTAATCTCGTGTTATGATTTATTGTCATGGTTATCCTTTTACTAGGATTTTTATATCCCATTATTCTTCATTTTTCCCCAAGGTATCCATTGTTGTTTTATAAGACCTATTGGAGTTGGGATAAATATGTGGAGTTATAAATGTGAATTTTTTATTTAAATTTAAGAAGGTTTTTTTATGTATCAAATATTCTAAAAATATTATACCTCAAGATCATTGGATTGTGTTATTTGGAAATTATATTATAATAAAATAATTAAAGTGTTTTTAGGGATTGTTTCATGATTTCTTGTATTAAATAAAAGTCTATTTTTTAGATATTATGAAGAAAGAACATTAGTGAATACCTTATGGGATAATCTTGAGTATTTGGGGAAATTCCAAAAAAATTCATAATGTTTTGATTATATGGTCATCCTAGAAATTCAATCAATATTTATATATTAAAAATTGATCTAAGATCTAGAATATATGTACCTTTGGATATTATATTTGAAAATTGAAGACTGGGTATTAACTGAGTTGGAACCTAGTGCACGATAAAGAGGAAAAACTACACACTTGGTTTGACACACACGAGGGATATGATTTGGTTAATCATATGATTCTTACAAACTGTTATGAAGGATTTATTTCATAGAGAATTAAAGAGACTACGTTGATAATTATAATAAAATGTATCATAAGGTAACCAAGTTTAAACTAAGATTAAAATATATTGAACTAATTGAATTATAAGAAAATGTGATGTTGAAAATTGGTAAAAAGGTATTAAGGATAAATATCATCCATGTTATTATAATTCCCCATTTATGTTAACTGTTTTTCACTCAAATTAACCTATTAAGTTTTAGTTATTTCTAGAATTATAAGATACTATGTTAACCATAGGTGTAAATTATAATGTGATCATTACCTCAATAACAACCCCCCCCCCCAGAATAAGAGATGAAGTGGAAAATATTGTGATTATTCAAAACCATCTATCATGATACATGATTAGTAAAGTATTCGTAGTTGAAAATGTAAAATCACAAGTAAATAATGAATAATATATATTTTTATCTATGTCAATTAATGAATTAGATAACGTTTTAGAGGCTTAAAATGAGAATAAATCCAATCTTAACCATGGAATACACTAATATTTTTAAAAGATTTTTTTACTGCCTTTTGATGGAAAACCATTTTTAAATAAAACTTTTGAAAATTTTATAAGCTCTATTTTTCAAAATAAACTTATTCTTTATGATTGGGACATTGAAATTTACTTTGGGTAAATTTTCGGTATTCTTCTGATAATGTTCATATTTTAATGAATAGTGAAAAATGTTGTATTTTAATTCAAAACCTCTTTTTAATCTAATTTATTTATATGAATATATTATCTTTTTAATTGGCTTTAAAGTGAAATTATAATATATTTTTACCATTTAATCCAATAGTTGTCGTTGGAATGAATTTCACTTTGAAATCGGACATAAACTAGTGTCAATCTATTGATACTTTTTGTTTCATAAAAACACGCTGTTTTTTTTGACAGCGGGAATTAATTATTAAATTAATTAATGAAACTTATATGTTATGAATTGTTTAAAATAGAAATCATTTTTTAATTTGGAATAAGTAATATATCATAGGGTGAATTATTTGTATTTTTCTGAAAAACTTCAATTTTTGATGAATAGTGAAACCACAAAGTGGTACATAAAAACTAATTTCTCGTTTAAATGAAAATTTACCACCTATGTTTTTTGAATTTAAAAAATCCGACATACATGGTTGTCATTAATAAGTAAAATTTGGTTCAATTGGATTAAAATTACTTTTTGGTGAACAGTAACTTTTAAGTTTTTAATCACGATTAGAGGTAATTAGTGCAATTTAATGTAAGAATAATGTTTTAATAATATCAAATGAACATGAAACATGTCCTACCCTTATTGGATGTGTCATGGACGACCAATAAAATCCATGGGTCAACTTGGGGACCCCATGGTGCCACTTTGGTAGGAAAATTACATTATTATCCTTTTATTTAATGTTAAAATAAAAATGTCACAAACATGAGTTATTTTACTAAAACAATTTTTAAATGGGGTTATACAAGTCATATTATTTACTATAAATATTCATTAGAATTCTAAAAATATTTCCTACATCATGATGTTTTTTATAATTTTTAGACATTAAATAAATTAAATTATTTATGACATCATGATGATGTAGTGATTACCTCATGATTTAACGATTTAAATAAAATGAAAAGATAATGTAAAATCTAAGACCTAAACATGTAAAAAACCTATTGGATGATTATATTTAGAACCCTTATCACCTTATCCTCAACATACATCAATGTGGGATCTTTAAAATCCGAAACTCATTTGAAAATAAACTAACATTTTGTAACTTTCCAAGAGTTTCCCTCCTCTCCTCTTATAAAAGGCCCCTACCTCTACCTCCATACCCACAACTCTAAAACCATTGGCTCGGCGAACCCCTGCACATTTTTTCTCTACACATCCCTATCTAACTCTTAGAAGCCTCACTTTGGGCAGAAGTCTTCCCAAGGAAGCCTTTGAGCTCAAATCAAAAAGAGTTACCCGGTTTAAAGGTAGTGTCTTCCCTTGTGTTCTTATGTTTTATTTTGCTTCTCCAACCCCCTAAACTCTTTTTATTCATTTATTTTGTAACAAAAACTCTATATTACATATACTAGTATGTTTTTATAATAAGGATTTGAGCTACACTTACACACACCTACATCTAATGGTTAAAAAACATACTGTTTCCGTGGATGGTGAATTTCTGCCTCACGAAACGATGATTGTTCAATATTCTTTTAACACCTTCAAAGGTGGTCAATAAGATGACACTATATTTATATATGATATATTATATGTTTATGATTTCCGTAATATTCTGTATTTTTCAATTTATGGCATACCTGTATGGCTTCCATTATGGGTATACGCGATATCTTCATTTTAAGAAGTGTGGACTACCGCCCCCTCAAAGTGATTTGATTTGTTTATGACATATGTGGGATGTATAAAGGATGTAATTAATGATATGATATATGATATTATACTGGAATTATAATATACCTTTATATAATTATGATTACATTCCATAAAATAAGAAATAGAAATGAAAGTACCATTTATGTGTACGTACGGCTTACCGTCTCCATGAACAGTGCATTTCATTTCATACCTCTAAACGTTATGTAATATTATAAATGCATGTATATACAGTATATATATGATATATATGATATCTACATCATGAGTATAACTCTGGATATAATGGATACATGAACAACTTGTAATTATAAGGAGTTTATTTTTGACTCGTGTACCAATGATCGTTAAAACGACCGTTATTAACTTAATTAATTACATAGTGTTCATGACATGGTAATAAGTGATATAAAAGGAATAATGAACTTAAAAAAGGTTCTCAAGCAAGTATAAATTAACTGAAGTTTATTATTCAGGAGGTTAAAGAACGATCGAGTCAAGTCGGACCTGAGGTATGGGACTTCGTCTCAATATCCTTTCATTGAGGCATATTTTGTTTTATACACGAGCTTCTCTTATATGGTGTATAAACCCCTTTGAATTTTACGTTTATCCAAAAGGAATATTTTTTATACGAAGCATTTTACTAAACAAAAAAATGGAATGTTTTTGTCGTACGTATGCGGTGACAATGACTTCTCCGCCGCTGTGACCATTATTTGAGTTTCGGCTTCCTCTACAAGCCATTCATTTTTTATAAAAGAAAAATAAATACCATGTTTTAATTTTATTTTATTTTGGTATTGAAAATGGGTTTCATAATGTTTTTTTATAAATGTTTTGTATTGATATCTTTTGATTGAAAAGTGGAAATTTTATGTTTCCGTTATGCATGTTTTATGTGATACGATTATGTTGTGGTTCTTGGGCATTATTATGAAGACGGGTGGTTCTGCGATAAACGAAGGGTGGGTGAGCCCGATATAGCTCTCCAATACATTGGGTAATGTGAAGGAGTTAAACGTTAAGGTTTCTCTAAAGAGATTCCGGGAATACATTGTGATGGGTATTCCAAACGTAACAAAGAGGGATACTCCCTACGTAAGAATGCTATGAATTTCTCAAGTTACCTTTATGTCTTATGATTTATATTATTTATTCAGGATTTGATGAGGTATGTTAAAGTGTTTATGTATTATGATTAAATTATGATTTCATTGATTATTATGTATACATGTACTCATGTTTCCTTTCCATTTTTTCATATCACTTACTGAGCTTTTTATGCTCATCCCATGTTTTTGAAATGTTTTTCAAAGGTTAAGGGAATAGTACATGATATGATGATAGTGTCAAGGAATTGTCAATAAAGAATCCATGTTTAATTTT
This sequence comes from Viscum album, assembly GCA_963277665.1. NCBI lineage: Eukaryota > Viridiplantae > Streptophyta > Magnoliopsida > Santalales > Viscaceae > Viscum > Viscum album. The sequence continues at coordinate 962,517,017 of OY728163.1, read as the reverse complement.
AAATATGTTTTCCGTTGATGGGAAAAATGAATAATATCTTTTATGTAACCACATTTTTTAAATGTGGAATGTAATGCAAGTTTTATGATCTAATTCTCTAAAACTCTAAACCTGAAAAGATCCTCAATGTGTAATCTTGTAATAACTCAAGATTAAGTAAGGTTTAAGGCTGGGTCCTTATAGAAAACATCATAATATCGATGAAGATAAGGATGGAAGCTCATGAAAATTTAATAAATTAATATCATTAAAAAATATATATTAAACCAACTATATGTCAGAAAATTTGTATGAAACAAAAATTTAATTTATTTAATGGAAATATTAATTTTAGTAATTTTGGTAGAGGGAGTCATCAGGCATAAATCATCTATGGGAAACTAAAGAGGAAAATTAAAATTATCGGAGAGGAAATTATACATCCCAAATAACAACTAATGATCAAATGTCTTCAATGTGTATAATATGGAAATTACCCAAGTTAGATTTAAAAATACAAATTTGAAAAGTTTTATAGGTGTAAATAATAACCAAAAAATATTGGAAGAAGGTGGATTATGTCTAGTGACTACTAATTAGGTGTTCTATAGTAACTTAATCCCCCACATCAAAATTGTGAATATGTGATCATTATTCTCGCCACTCTATGTTATAATATTTTTTATAGGTATATCAACATGATGTATCATTTATAAAATAAAAAAATATTTATATGATGGTTTCATTTCAAAATTTAATTTCATACGAGTATAAATTTTTTTAAGTTACGTTATATGAATTTAACCTGATTATTGTAATGGATTTACTATTTAAACATTGAATCTCTATTCTTATATCATTGTAATGTTACATAAAATATCTTTCTTAGTGGAAGAAATAAATGGGTTGAGAAAACAACTATCATCCACTATGGAGAGATCTCAATATAACTAAAATAGTAGACGATATAATTAGATTATCTATATCACCATTCATCATGGAACCACCACCATGTGTAGGTCTTGATGTTTCTTGAGAATTTAAATGAACAATTCTAAAGGTGGATGTAGAGTACATCCCACATTCCCACTAAAAGTTCACCAATATTATGTGGTTATGTGTTAAAGGTGGAGGCTGTATAGTGACTTTGAAGATAGGAGAAGTTCAATAATTGTGTTTGATTCCCCAGATCATATGAGTCGAGGCATTATGTGTGAGAAATATTTCAAATCATTGGAGGACTAGTTTGGGAACCTATAAAGACACCTAAAGTGGATGTGGGGGGAATCATTCCCCAAAAAAACATTATTGGGGGAGGGGGATTTATGGTGGTGGTAACACATGGAGTGGTGCAAAAATTGGGTGATGAAATGGGTGGTCATCTATTGAGGTCGGTGATGCATTAAAGGGGTATGTTGGAGAGGATGAAAGCCGGTGTAGTGGAGGTGGATACTCTAAAAAGGGTCAGGTGTGGTATGAATTTGGATATCCACAATCCTTATTAGGATAAGGAACATTCTTTATCAACTCAATCATTCTACATCAATTTTTTAATGACACCTAAAGGTTGATGATATATGGGTGTGTGTGGTGTATCAAATATAAAAATAGAGAATCAAATTTAATACCTCAAATATTTTATGATAATCTATCACTTCAAGTATGATTATGAATGGAAGGAAAAATTAAAAAGGTCTCAACACAAAACCGTGAAAGTTATTTTACTCAAATGGTTATAAGGAAACACAATATGAGGATAATTATAATTATAAGTGAATAGATATCATTTATATCTCTTTATAAAAATAAATATTGAGACATATTATAAATTCCATTAACTAACATCATTCATATGTAATAATTTAGTTTTTGAGGATGCAATTTATTTATGGGGGATAATTTAATAATAAAAAATGTCAATATAAATTTTACTTCAATAAATTATATTTTAAATAGTGTGTTTCATACTCTATTAGAAAAAATTGAAAACATGATTTTTTAATATTATATATTAAAATTAAAACATATATGTTAAATAAGTCGGTATAAATTGTTGGATTTATATAAAAACAATATTTAATGTAAGAATAAATGGAATCTTGAATTGGAAAAATTCAATATGGAGCTAGTTTGTATAAAATTATGAAAGAGGTATATTTTCTAAGGTTTTACATTAACCAAGACCAATTTGAACTCAAATAATTATGGTTTCATAAATATATATATGGGAGAAGTTAATGAGTGTACATATTATCTTAAGATCTAAGCTAGTTGAACTGCCACCTGAAACTAAAATTAGAGATTATCTTATTATTAGGCCTCACATAAAGAACATATAGGGTTTTTTATGTAAAAATTATCATAATATAAATATGTAATATAATATTTATATGTATATATATATCATAAATTTTTATAAATATAAAAAGGTTATTTTGTGTCAATCTATAATATGGTAAAAAATTATTATTCCAAAAAAATTGGTATCCAAATTCATGTAAAAACATTAATTGTGATTTATTAATAAAAAATATTTATTATATGAAGAATATGTTCATACAAGATTATTTAGTAATTTATATCAAATACGAAATTTAATATAACAAAAAAAATCATATAAAAATAGTTTCTCGCTATATTTAATTTTTTTAATTTAAAATAAAACTTATATATTTTTGGGTGTGAATTTGAAATAAAAAAATATTTTGTATTTATAATATAAATATTATGTTAATACTAATTATAATTTTTTTTTAAAAAAATCATTTTATGTGGATAGTGCAAACTATTTATTTTACTAATACTATCACTTTTATGATATTATTATAAAAAATTCCATGTAATTTTTTAAAAACATTTATAATGTAAAAATAATATATTTTATAAATGAATATAAAATATTTTAGAATGATGTGTTGATATATAATATTCATACATTAAATTTTAGAAAATATAAGTATGTTTTATAGATAATTTTGTTCCCTGTATTTCTTTTAATAAAATTTATAGAAGGTAGAATTGGATTTTGACTAATTTTAATTTAAATTAAATTATATTTTAATAATAATAAACATTTTAATGTTGATATTATCTATAAAAATATACAATTATCCATAAAAAATATTATGGTTAAAATACCAACTTTTTCTAAAATTGATATTTTTTTGTTATATGATATACGGATAAAATTAATTTTTGCTATATATGTCAATTTTATTTAATAAATTTTATTTGATAAAATTTATATAATATTTCTAATCCATAGGTTCACATTATCTATTATGTAAATTTAATTCCTGGAATAAAAAAATAACTTAGGTAAATGTTATTTACCTCGGAAAATAAAATGGTTAATGGAAAAAATATACAAGTTAATGACTTATAAACACATTTAGAACCTGTCTAGAATTTTTTTTTGAGGAATTATCCAAAATACCATTTACAAGACTCTACTTTTTCAAATTTTTCATCACATGTCTTGTGAGACATGTTATATCTTTATATTAATGATTTATATGTGGTTAAAACCCATTCATCAAATTTAAAATAAACTACCACCCCTACCCCAATGCAATATTTCAAACCAATTAGGATAATGCTAAAGTCTTATATAGTCACTCCAAATCCTTATCTACATGTAATAGAAAATTCTACCTTTCTGAAATACTAATCTAAGTTTCCTTAAGGTGGTTACCAAAGGAGGACATCCAAGGGGAGAGAAAATATTTTCCAAAGCTTCTTCTTAATTAATTTCAATTTATACCACCCCAATACTCTTATATACATTAGAGGACGATAACACCAGTGTTACGAATATTCTGTTATTTTTTTAACTAAGGGAATATCCTTTTTTCCTATATTTCTTCAAATCTATGGAAGCTACATTTTCATTCATGTGTGTGTGGACTATGACCTCCATATAATGATATTTCTTTTCATTTTTCTACTAACTAACATGAGTGGAATAAAATATGTATTGAATGTATAAATATTTTATTTAAAAACAAATTAAGATTTTTTCATAATAATATATGACCTTATGTAATCAATATTACTAAAAAATGGTTATATTTAATTTAACCTCTAAAAAAGAAATATCAAATTGCCTTTTCTAATTTTACTCTATTCATGGTCAACTTTTTAAAAATTATAAATAATATTTTAATGGAATAGTAATGAACATAATAATATAAAATTATGGATTCTATTAAAGTATTTTACAGAACTTTGACCTTTTTCAAAATACCATGATTTTTTCTGAGAAATTAACAGAGGGATTTTTTTTAATAAACATATGTAATAGTGTAGAATGAGTCAGGACCTATGGTAATGGATTCTACAAAACCCCAATATTTCCTTTTTTTACCCATAATATTTATTTTTTCACCCTTTTACTTTATAATATTTTCAATTATATAATCCATTTTCTGTATATATGTTCTATTTACATAAATACCTTGTTTACATTACATTTATTTGTTTGGGATAATACATTTTTATGTTCACCTAAAAATTGTATCCTTTAATTTAACATGATTTAAAAGAACATTAATATGACTAATTTAAACTCAGGTATCACCCCATAAATGGTTTATTTTATCATCATGTATATTTTATATAATCAATCATTATGTTATGAAAACCTTTTTTGGGTGAAATTATGGTTTTTAAAATAAAATATTATTTCTTTAAATATTTTTTCTCATTTCTAAAACCATAACCTAAGGGGTATGATTTTTTTAGAGCTTCCAATTTTTATTTTTTATTTTTTCATAAATTTAACTTCATGTCTGAATCATTTTTTTAATTGCAATTCCAAAACGTTTTATTTCGTTATTTTTTTTAGAATCAATATGATATATCCTTCAGTAATGTATTATGATAAGATTGGTGAACCAACTTCCTTATTCAGGGTTACATCATACTTCTTATTTATGTGTGTATTCATTTCATCTTGTGGAAAACAAATTCATATAAATATTATGAAGTGATAGGTGGGTCCTTTATAACCATTAAATTTATTAGGTAAATATAACGCCTCGTAAGATACCATGTATGGTGCAAAATCGGTGAGCCTAATCTCACTATGTTATGATGGTAGCCAAACTAATAATATGTTGATTAAGATGGTATCTAGAATGTTTTTTGTTTTGTTGGTGATTATCCTTGACAAATACTTATGATATCATGCTTTAGGAGGTTGTCATGCATTTAATGATTCTATGATATTTTGTTTCATTTACTTATTCTATTTTTCTAAGAATAAATAACTCTCCTTATGATATCATGTTATCCTATGTGATTCACTTGTTATTACTTATTTATATGTCTATTCCCTTGTAAGTATTTGTAGATCACCCATTCCCTTTCGAATTTTCCCTATGGTATCCTCTATAGTTTTAATAGATCTATGAGAGATAGGATTAATTTGTGGAGTTGTAAATAAAGATGATTTTTTACATTTATAATGATGTATTTTTTTATCTAATATTCTAAAGATACTCGAACTTTTTATAATTATCTTATATTTATAGTACACTATGTTATAAATCATCAATTAATGTGTGTCTAAGGGTTATTTCATTATAATTACCAAATACAACATCACTCTCATGACCACTTTGGAACCCTTCAATTAATCATACGTCTCTAGGATAAGATTCATCCTCACATAATCATGTTTCATGTCTTAGATATCAAATCAATTTCCAACATCACATATTACATGGAATTCTACAGAGAATGGACTATGTGGAAGCCCAAATTTGAGTCATGGAATAGAATATTTGGAAGGAGAATGATGTTGGGAAAAGAAGATTGCATGTTCATCAAGGCACATAGAATATATTCCCAAGACCACCCCTAACCTAGCCTCACTTCCCTATATGTAATTTGGAGACCTATGAACCTGACATGTGCTCAAAGCCGCACAATGTGTAGAACCAATCAGGGTTTATGGCATGTTATTTCTTGAACACAACCCATTACTATAGAATTATCTCAAAGAATATTAGATAATCCATAAAAAATGTAATATTTTACTTAGTAATGAAAACCTAAATTTCATAAAAAACAAACTATGTGATTTGATTTAATTCAATGCATACAAAATGTAGTTAGCTATTTCAAATACAATAAACTATGTCTATTTGATATTCATGTCTCTTCTATATTCACCATTTTACTATGAATCAGTCTCAAAATATCTGTATCTTGAGTTGGCTAACATCCAAGCTCAACCGGACATTGAATTTTGGATATTCATCATCAAAAAATTGATTGGCAGTTCCCTCCCATGGAATCCTTGTTTATTAGTTCACAGAATAATCCTATAAAATCCTATCCCAGATATCCATCATCAATATCCCATTTTTTTAATTTTTTAATCCTTGTTTTGGAACCCACAATAATTATTTGTAGAAATAAATATGAAATCCATCATTAAATTGGTTCTTGGAACTTATGGAACAATTGGTCCCACATACACCAATGATGAAAACACATAAAATGGAGGGAGACATCCATAAAACACCAATGAGAATAATTATTGATAGACATGTTTCATTTAGACACCATTTATTTATGGGGAAAATTATAATTATAAATATATAAACGTAGATAAAAAATCAATTAAATATAGATGGAAATTAATGATTCCCTAGTACATTCCTGAAGAAATTTAATTATTGAAATTAAATCCAGAAATTGTTAAAAATCAAAAAAAACATCTAAAATGGGCTAAACATTAATATATGACATATTTGTTGGAAATTTAATTAATTAATGTATTGTGTTCATTGTATATTCCTTAATTCCCCATGATCGCAGGATGTCGATCCTTGATCTCGTGATCATCCACTGAAACATTTAAACCAAGGGTACTCCCACAAACTCTCACAATTTTATACAACTGTTTTCCATACCTATGAGAAATTACAATGATATTATTATATAAATAATCATCTTGTGGAAGACATCTTAAACCAATACAATTATTTATTTGTTTTTAATCATTTTAATTCGTCCACAAAAGCACATATTCCCAAAACCTAATGTGAATAAATCTTATTTACCCATTAGTGTGAAACCTATGTTTTGAATTAAACCATGATCTCATTTTTCCCATTTGAAACACTTATTATTATGAAATCCATTTATTTAAAAAATATTTTTATTAGTGGTCTAATGTATTATATATTTTTAATATATAAATTATGGGGTCATACCAAACCTGAAAAACCATGTAATATCTAAATAAAAAACACAAATATATATACATATATATTTAAACGATATAAACATCAAAACCCATGTTTTTATATATATTTCTCTATCAAAAAATGTATCTCACATTCCTTAAAATCATATTATTATTACATGAACTGAAAAATTGTCTCCAAAAGTAACTTATACACCTGTCATATTTTGTATGTTATTGAAATTAAAATTGCATCGGGTAAAATGTTGAGAAGTTTTTTTATATATATCTTATGTATTCTGATTGTTAGTACTAGGATTGTTTTTTAAAAAACCAGTGAAACAAAAAAATTTGTACATAGAAATTCTTCAGTATAGAATTGTTAGGAAAAACATATTTAGGAACCCATGTCTATATAACTCTTCTATGTTGTATCACTTCTAATTCATATGAAATATATGATTTAAGAAATTTGAATGACTAAACACTATTTAAAGAAAAAATTCTTCAAATTTAATACTCATTGAAATTTTATAAAAATTGGTTTACTTTGGGAGGAAAATAATTATATTAGAAATATGAATTTCCATAAGTAAAATAAAATCTAGAATAAGTTTTATTTTATTTCTAATTTCCTTAAGAGTTTTTCAAAATTATCTCTATTTAATGTTATTTTTTATAATAAATTATTTATAATTTAGGATACATAGTTTATTTCAACAAGTAATCTTGGATCATCATTAGTTGAAACGAAATTTTATTTCGCATCTAGTTTAGAATTCAATTTTTAAATTTTTGATATAATTTTATAAATTCCAGCCACTAATTTATAAGTAATAATATTAACCAACTCATGATCTTTATTTAATTATATATTCTTTAACTCCAAGAAATTTACAAACCTAACAATTTCATAAAATTATGGAATATCCTCCTCTTATTCTAAAGATGTTGATATATTTTTGGTATTTGATTTAAAAGTAAAATTTTCATCAAGTCGTATTTTACTAAGGGTAATAGGATATACATTTCCAATCAAGCACATATTATTTCAAGGAATATTGGAAATAAATTTCATTATCTGTCCACAATAAACTATATCAAAATCATTATTACTATCAAAATAAGGTTCTTCATAAGCACTACATGTATCATTAGGTGCTCTAAAATCATTCCTCTCATTTATATTAATATTTTTTTACTATTGGTTCTTCTTTTTCATCATCGAACAATTTTTTGTATATTCCCTAGATTCATACATTTGATACAAATAGTTTTATACGTATCATTGTTCATTAAAATCACTTTTATATATTTCCATATTTGAAAGAATTGTTCTTTTTTCTAATGATTTAATTATTGATAATTTCATGCTATGATATCTCACATCCACTATCTCCAAAGTGACTAACATATTATTAATGTTCAGATTTTTTATTCACTATAATATAACTATATGATTGAATCCAAAAAGGTTAGGTACATGAATTATAATCAAAATAAATTTCTTTCTTTCTTTTCAGTTTATCATTATCGCTGTTCAACAGATTATAATGCCTTATTATGGTTTTAATGAGATTGTTAAAACAATGCATAGTTTGATATTTAATTTAATTTATAGTAATCCAAGTTAATTATAATTAAATCATAGTTATTTCTATATACGTTTTAATATGGTCCTCATTAGTGAACTCATTCTCACCAACTGAATAGAACCCATTGACGATTATCTTTAAATGTTGATGATTTTTTACTATAGATTCACTCAATATAAAAACAAATAATTGATAATATACTAATCACATATCCCTTATAGTTCTATGAAACTTACAAGTACAAATTGCATTCACCTATAACATTTGCTTTATTCCATTAATAGTCTCACAGGAATAAATCATACTATTAATGTTTTCTATCATAGTATTTACTAGGTTTTTCTTTTTATTCCCATAATATTCAAGTTTATCTTCACAACTATAATAAAAAATAAATTTTTATAGAACTTTATAAACCTTGGTCATTATTATGATGTTTTACACTTATTTTATTAACATCAAAAGTCATAATTGTATCCCACAAATATACAAAATTATCTCTAAAAAATGTATTATTATAGTGTTTAAATTATCAAGAGTTAAAATTAGGTGTCCTAAAATATTATAAATAGAGAGAAATATTTCCTCTTCAACATTATTTCTATAATGAATATGAGAAATGTTTGGATAAATTAGTAAAAAATGTGATTAAGCTCAGCCTCATTTGATACTTTATCTTATACCAAATATTTTCCCAAAAATATAAAAATATATAACTATAAGAGAGAGTTGAATTGTATTATAATGATAAATTATATTTTTTTCCTACACCACAAATATTAATTTTATTGAGAATTATCATGTTCGAATAAAAAATAGAGTCTGTTTTAATAGAATAACAAATTAGAACATTAGAATTAAATGAAGCTAACTATGATAATAAAAAAGTGGAAACTAAAGGATCAATAATTAAACATCTTTTACAGAGATACAAAGCTGTAAAAAGTTATACTATCAGAATATAAACACTATTCTATGAAAAAAATTATTTCAATTTGAATTATATAGATAAAAAGGTATTAGAAAAAATTCATAATACCCAAATTCATATTATTACCACTAAATAATTACAATCAAGGAAACCTAGATTTTCAAACATATGTGGTTGGTGGTTGTAACCTGAATCAAGATATCTAAGTTCAAACTATTACCTCTTCAAATTAATCTTACTAGAAGTAACAAGGTATCATAACCAAAATATTCTCTTCGATAAAACAACAGTTATTAAGTCATCCTAATGAATTCATCAATCATCCACTCAAAAATATACATAGTTTCCTTAACATGGAATCCTTTAAATGGACATGATTAGAAGAATAAGAAGTTTAATATCTAAGGACATGATCAATGTCAAAGGATCAGGAAAAAATAATTATAAGAAATTATAAGTCTTAAAAAGATTCCTCACTAAATTATGCCTCTTATTACCCACTAAAATAAAATTATATGTGTAATATTTCAAAAGTAAATGAGATTATTCCTTGAATATTCATAATAAATTAATGATTAGTTGATCAGTATGTTCTACATCAAAATTTCCTGAGTTTACATTATGGAAAACATAGTAATAAACATCAATAGTAAAATTATGAGATCCTTCGGTATGGTTGTAACTTTGTTGGAAGATTCTCCATATGATCAATTGAAATAAATTATATATTTACATCACCTTTAAAAAACACCATTAAAGCATGATGATTATGTTATTATAAAAGATTCACTTTCATTATCTCATAAGAACATAACAAAATAGATCATAGGTCTATAAAAAAATTAAAAAAATTAATGTTTTGTTAAAACTCAATGTTAGTGTATTATGATATTTTAAACAAGTGTTAGAGTTATTCCTTGACTCAAAATAATCCCACAAAATTTTAAATAACTAATAGCCTCCATATAATTTTTTAATCTTTTAAAATAATTTATAATTTACATTTAAATGTCTAAAATATATATTATTAATTTTATAACATATTTACGACTTTAGTTATCTATTAGGGAAAATAGTTTTAGGTGTTTTATATTAATTACATTGAAAATTATTAATGGATATAAAAATAATTTGTTAATTTTTTTGAATCTAATAAAGAAAATTCATGAACTAAATTTTATGTATTTGATTTATATGCTTAAAATGGAAAATAAAATTGGTTTTTTTAAATAATAGATATAATAAAAGTGATTGGTTTGTTAGAGAGAATGTGTAGTAAAATTTTGTCATGTTAATCACAAATAAAATATAATAAAGTAGTTATTAAACTACTTTATATGTAGTCTTTATCAGTACACAACAATGTCATTTTTTGAACAAAAATGCACAGTTGATAGTATAGAATTTGAAATGCAAGAATATTTATCAGCACTAGAAATATTGTTCACAAATCCCCCCTTCGTAGGTTCTAAAAATGTTGACAAAAAATAAACATTTTCAATGATTTCAAAGTATTGAAGAATGGTGACTTTATCTATTCTATTTCTATTACCGATAAAAGTAACATACATCGGAACTATTTTTAGTGTTAATAAAGATAGTTTTATCATATCTAATAATAGCCCTGATAAAATCAATGGGATTTAGAAAGGTAAAGAAATATTTACAAAAAATATAAAAAACCCATATAAAAATTTACGATTTAATTTCAAATTAAAAAATATAAAATTATAAACAAATATTTATTACAATAATTACAATGCACTATAATCAGAATAGTTTTCCAAATTTATTAGAAACATTAAATATTTCAATGAATTCAAAAACACTATGGGTTCATCTTTATTTGGGACCCCATTTCAAAAGGGTACAATTGTGCTACTGGATTCTCAACAGACCTCTCCATAATGAAAAAATAAGAGTTTACCTAATAGAAAAAAATGTGTATCATAGTAATACTATAAATTAATAAATTAAATATAAATATTATATATCAAATTAATAAAATAACAATTTTAATCTAAAAAACACACTACAAGTCATTTCAAGATCATAATGAGCCAAAATTATGTGTAGTTGATTTCAACATATAAGAAATGATGTATGGGTTGATAACCAAAAGCCTGAAGTCAATCATAGTGTGTTTTCTGTATTTTTTAACATGTGATAAATATTTTGTAGAAAAATGTTTCTTTTAAATTGAGAAAATGTTAAATGAGATGTATTGGTTACAATATATATTTAATTGATGTGTGGATGATTTTTAAATTTCATAGATTATATATGGATAATTTTCCTAAAGTATCAAGAAAATAAAATCTTGTTTTCTCAGTTTTGAGTATGTCAGGTTTTTTTGTTCTAAAATGTTGATTTTAAAAAAAAAATACACATTCAGCTATACCAGCCACATCCTGTGTTATATTCATGTGAGAATAATTATTATACATCAAAACTGACATATAAATTATTTCATAAAATTATCATGAAAATATGAGTTTGTTTTCTTAGTTTCCAATGAATTATGTAAGTTTTGACCTAATATGTTTTTTTAAAGGGAATATATTCACATTGTGTCATACTTCATACAACATGTATCACAATGATATAAGGATAATTCCTATTTATTTAAAATGACTTATTGATAATTTTCTAAATGTATCCCGAAAAATCAATTGGGTTTTCTTGGTTTTCTTGGTTTTCATTGAGGGGCACATGTTTTGATTTAAAATGTAACTTTTAAACTAAAAACATGCACATAAAATCATATTAAGCACACTTTGTGTCATATTGACCTGATCAAAATTAAAATACATTAATAAAAAATATGTTTACTAAAGTTTCATGAAAACCTGTGAATGATTTCACATTTTTGATTACATGAATTTCTCATGTACAAAAAAGTTGATTTTAAGTAAAATCAAACACATTTAATCATACTAGACACACCATTTAACATATTTATGTCTTTAAATTTCCAATATATCATGAATGACTTTGAATAATTTTTTAATATTATCAATAAAATCCAGGTTTTTTTTATTGGATTTTAGTTAATGATGCGTGTTCTGAACAAAAATGTTACTTTTAAACTAGAGGCATTTTTATTTAGTCACACTAAGAACATCATAGGTATGAATGATGTGTTTTATATTCATAAAAGTTAAAAATTATTTCTATATAATTTTCTTAAATTATAAAGATAATCTGATCTTATTTTGTCATTTTTGAGTATTTGAAGTGTGTTTTGTTAGAAAATGATGTTTAAAAAACATCTGATTCCTATTATATCATCCAATCCATGGGTAAAATTAATTTTTCGTATATTATCTATGTCTGAAATTAATAATGGATAATTTTTATAAATTATAATGTCAATTTTTTTGATTTCTTTTTTTTAGTTAGTGATTTATGGTTTGAACAAAAATGTTTTTTAAACTAATAACATAGAAATTGTTTCATATCAGAAAAAACATGTGTGAAATTGTATTGTTTTTGTTTCATAAATATCAAATATGAGTTATGGATTATTTTCTTAAAGTATCAAGGAAATCTGAATTTTTTTATGGGTTTTTAGTTTGTGATTAATGTTTTGAACGAAATTTTCACTTTTAAACTGAGAACCCACACATTGAATGATATTAAGCACAATGTGTGTTTGATATTCTATTCATTATTCCTATAAAACATAAATGATGTATGATTTTTTTTATAATTTTTTAAAAATATGATCATTTTTTCTTAGTTTTGAGAGTATGAAGTGTCTTTTGTACAAAAAATGTTTATTTCCAATAAGAACACACAAATTGAGACATATTGATCATAATGTGTGTCAGATTGATATTTTTTTTATTTATATATATCAAAAAATAATTATAATATATTTCAATAAATTATCAAAACAATTTGAGATAATTTAAATGGTTTTTAGTCGGTGAAAAAAAATTTGAACTAAAATGTTGCATTTAAACTGAAATCACACACTTTGAGTCATTTCAAAAACATTGTACATATGATTGACATGAATTTTATACCTACATATCACAAATTACTTATGGATCATTTTCCAAAAATATAAAGATAATTTTATAGTTTTTACACAGTTTTGTATATGTGGCACATGTTTTGAACTGAATGGTTAATTTTAAACATAAACCACCCACATTGAGTTATATCAGGAACACCATGTGTCAAATTAATGTGTGGTCAACTCCTAAAAATAAATAACTACTTAAGGATCCTTTTCCAAAAATATAATGACAATATTTTTGTATTTACTCTATTTTCAATAAGTATTACATGTTTTTAAAATAAAATTCTATTTTAAACATAAAACAAATAAAATAATTTTTAATCAGAAACACCACGTGTTAGATTAACATGTTTTCAATTCATACATGTAAAAACAATATTATGTAGTTTTTATAAAATATCATTACAAACTATTTTTTTCTAAGTTTTTAGTGAGGGATAATTTTTTGAACTAAAATATGATTTTTCAACTAAAAGCATGGTCTTCAAGTTGTGTTGGGAAGACTATGTGTCATATTGACTTGTGGTTAATTTCTAAATTTCAAAAATGATGGATATATTATTTTATGAAAGTATCAAAACTATATAAATTTTTTTGTTTGGTTTTTAGTGGGTGATATTCAATGGGAACTAATATATAATTTTTAAACTAAAATCACACATTTAAAATTGGATCAGGCACAATATGTGCCAGATTGATGTATGGAGAATTCTTATAAACCAAAAATAACATGTGAAAAAATTTGGTAAATAATCATGGAAATAATATTGTTATTTCTTAGTTTTTAGTGAGTGGGGTTTGTTTTGAAATAAAATGCAACATTTAATCTAAAAACAAGCACATTGATTCATACAAATCACACCAAGTGTTAGTTTGATATGGCATTCATAACTACACATCAAAAATAAATTATGGATCATTTTTCTAATGAATCAATACAACTCATGTTATTTTCATTTTTTAGGTTCTGATGTGAGTTCTGGATGAAAATGTCACTTTTCAACAAAATTAACACATTTTGAGTCATACAAGGCACACTATGTGTCGGAATGATGTATTTCTAGTTTCAATATATTAAAGATGAAATACAGATATTTTTACTAAATTATAAAAACAAATAAATTACACATTCATCGTTTTGAGAATTTCAAGTGGGTTATGTGCTAAATTAATGATTTTAAATAAGAAAATACACATTCAGTTATACATGACAAACCATGCACAGGATTGATGTGTGAATAATTCTTATATATCATAAATGAAATATAGATCATTTTTTAAAATTATATTGAAAATCCTAGTGTTTTTTCTCACCATTCTATTAGTGATGCATGTTTGGAAATAAAATGTTGATCTTAAACTAAAAACATATACATTGAGTCATACATTTGACACCATTTGTCAAATTTATTTTTGGTTGATTCAAGCATCAAAAATTCACAATATACCATTTTAACCAATTCTCAAGACAACACAAGCATTTTTTCTTGGTTTTTAGAAAATAAATTATGTTTTTTAATAAAATAACAATTTTGAATAAAAACACGCACATTCATTCATACAAGCCACAATATGTATTATATTTCTATAGGACTAATTCTTATATCACACAAGTCTCTTATAGATCATTTTATTATATTATCAAGATAATTTGAGTGTTTTACCTTTGGAAGTGACACTGGTTTTGAACTAAATTGATTATTTTAAAATCCAAACACACACATTGTTCCATAATGGGCACATTTTGTGTTATATTTTAGTGTGGTCCTACGCATGAAAAATTATTTACATATTGTTTTTTGGTTGATTCCTATAGATCACTAATAAATTATGTATAATTTCATTAAGTCTGTTTCACAAAAAAAAAAGTTATTAAAAAGGATTCGATTTGAAATAAAATTCATTGTATCGCAATAAAATATAAAAAATAAAATAGTGGACTAATACGTCTATAGTGTGAAAAATAAATATACTTCACAGTGTATCATCCCTATTGAAGACATCATTAAGAATTTATTTCTCTCTAAGAATTTTATTCCTCTAAAAAATATTGGGCCTTCATACATTTTTAATTATTTTTTGGAAATTTAAAATCTCATTTTTAGACTTTGAGAAGGACCAACAAATTTTTTGGAGGACCTTGGTTTTTTTTATAGTCATAGTATTCCTGAATAAAATAATTAAAAAACAAATCTTTATGATCATTGTGAGAATTTATAAAATAATAAGTAAATAAAAATTATAAGATAATTACACAAATTTTATGATCAAAAAATGATAATAATATTTACTAAATATACCATATATTAATCAACAATTCTTATTCATTGTGAAATAAAATAATTACAGTCCAGATAAGAATTTACATCTTCATTATTTCTATATACATTCTAACACCATCAATGTGTCCCAACCACTTCTAAATAAATCTAATTACACTTTTGAATATGTGGAAAATCCAAATCCCTGATAGTAATTGAAAAATAAAAATAAACAAATAATTAATAAATATTTGAAATGCATTTTTTATTATAATCGTAAATATCACTTTTGGGATTCTTGTTAATTTATGGAAAATGATATCTTCCTAAAATTATAAAAAGTATAAACCACAATATTTTCCATTAGTTGGTTTTTGAAACTTTAGAATCATTTAAAAAAAATGAGGAAATTGTTTTGATATGTGTTTTCATAGTGAAATATTGTTATATATAACCTAATACATATCTAGTTATTGAAATGTATAGGTTTCATGTGCTCATGGACCACCATTATAAAATGATTTTGCTGATATTTAAACATTTTCCTATGATAAAATGGTCTATATATAATATAAAATATATAAAAATATTTCTATTTGTAACATTTTGAATATATGTTTTACAAATTAATAAGTGTAATCATGTATATTTATTTTTTTTTGTAACCATGTATTTAATCAAAAAAATCATTGGACTATCTAAATTTACTGTAATAAGTAACCAATTCACCATAAAAAGAAATAATTAGTGAAAAAAATTGAAAGTATATTTGATATTTTTAGATTATAGAGTTTTACCCATGGATCATAGGTATTAAGAATATTTTTTTTATCTATATATTTCTTTTCAAACACTATGTCTAGTTGCTACACTATTTTAAAATATTAAAATTCTTCTAATGAATTTTTTTGTAGAAGTGTTGTGAGGTGTAATGTGTCTAAAATTTTCTTTATTAGGTTTTTCAAATCACATGATATGGATATATACACTCAAAAATATTAATGGTATTTAATTGTAATTATCATTATTGATTAGTTATTCGGCCAACATATTATGAAAACACACCTTGTGTATATATTTAAAACTGAGACTCTCAGCCATATGTATTCGATGATATCATCTACATTCTCATGGACAATATAGTATATAATGGTGTATCCATACATTTTTCATCAATTTAAATGAATACCATATTGCAATATTTGAACATTGTAATATATTAACTTGTAAAATTATTGAATGCATTAGTTGATCTTGAAGTGTAATTCTACCCTTTGAATGTATTTTTGAATGATTGGTTTAACATTTAAATTTTTTTTATTTGTATTACGGTTTCATTATTATTTGTTCTATCTAAAAATAACATTCCTTGCTTCATTCCTTTTTTATTAATATTTAATGTTTTTCCATAATAAATAGAAGTAGAATACATTATTGTCGATATTTATTTTTACAAAATCAAAGGTTCGCCATATGGATGTTAAAATATATAATTAAACCATTAAAACATCAATATCGTTGTGGGGAATAGGTATCTTAGCACTTAGATTAGGATCAATGTGAATCCCTACTCTAACATGATTTGTTTTGCATCTTCATGTAATGATTATTGTTTTGTTTTTTCATCTATTTGATTCATTCACATAACATTATCTAGAAAATCATGCTGATAATTATTATTTCATATATATTATTTATTCATGTATATATCTCTTCTATTTTCTAATATTTTTCCCCTTTTACAGTTTATATCTCAAAATATGTTTTAGGTGACACTCCAAAACCCACACCTCTGATAGACCAAATTTTTTCAAGTCATGTTAAGGGAACTAAAATTAGTCATTCATTAGGTATTTCCAGTAATGATTCATATGTATACAATGGATAAAAATATATTAAAATAAGTTATGATTGATATGTAATGCCGATTTAAATAAGAATTTTTTTATAATTTCATACTTGTATATGATTCTCATACGCTTTTTTCATCTACTAGTAGTGTTTCACCATTTACACAAACCTACTTCCACAGCACATGAAGTGGGATGGAAGGGGTTCTAGATTTTGATTCAAAAATAAATATGTAATAAAATTAAATTAATTAGGTTAATATTTCATTTCATATAAAATTATTACTATAGTTTTTAAATAATTACCATTTTTAAAATTGAAACATATCATATCCTTTCTATATAATAGGGGTATATTGGTTCGATGCATGCAACTTATTTTCAACACTCAATTGATATTTAATTAATTAAAAATTCATTATCAATGTTATTAATTAACTTATTACAAATTAAATTATTACCATTTAGAATATACATGAAATAATACCACCTTATGTGTTCTAGAAAACGCATTCTAGGATTCTTGGTTTATCATGTCTGTATATATCATTGGTTGGGGTGGATTTACTTTCGCATTAGCAACCCTATTATAATGATTCATAAAACTTTTCTGAAAAAATCAATGGTCCATTCCTATGACCATTATTAAAAATTTAATTCAATGTCTATCTAGTATAAATTCACTCTAAAAGGGATAAGTAAGACATAATCAACAATATATTATTTTATTTTTTTGTAAAATAGACCAATTAAATCATAATATAACCTTAATATATATCCAAATTATTTCTTTCACTATATTTATAACAATCTTCCATGTACTTATGGAAACAAGAAAGTTAATTTGAATATAGAATCTAATGAATCTAATAAAAAGGGACATTTTAGTGTATCAAAATTGATATTTATATTTTATACAACCTTGAATTATTTTCCTTTACATCACACCTTAATAATTTTTGTTAAGACTTTAATGCTAAAAATATTCTATTTTTTATCTATTATATGTTGTTCTCCATCCACTAAATCCTCATTTTCAACATTTTAATTATGTTTTCCCATGATATTGTTAGCATTAGTATGTGTAGATACTTATTATTCCTCATGATGGGTGGAATCAACATGTGGGGAACCTATTCTTCTATAGTATTGGGATAATATACATGTGGAGAAGAAATTATCTATATAAGTGGTTGTACATTTATTTTAAATTATGTAAATCTAGAAATGAACATAGATGTGCCCGTAAAGTACTCTCTGACGTTACATTTTCCCCGTCGCCACTATCTCCTCTGCCTCGGTCGACAGAGGTCCTGCTTTTCAATGCTTCTCAGCGGTCTCGCAGCTTGATCCTCTCTCTCTGGTGGAGTAAATTAGAGATCCAATCTTCATCGGCATTGAAGGTCGAGTCTCTTCATATCTAGGGTCCGCAGTTCCTTACAACATTCGAAAAGGCATCTGTGGCATCGATGGTTGTGATATTTAATTGGATCTGCATCAGTGGAAGAGTGATGTTGGTTTGAGATCGAGTTCTAGTCTGTTGTGGGATGAGGTTGATGTTGTGTTCTTGTCCTGTGATTCTTCAGGTGGCTCCATGGCCTCCTCATTTGAGAGTGATGGTGGTGATTGGCCTCATTGTGTTTCAGTCTAATATTGGTGAATCTCCCTCCTTCATGACATCTGATTTCCAAAAGCTTGGTGATTGGATTTTATATTTGATTTCATGTTTTTGTTGGGTGAATGTTTTTGTTGATGTGAATTCAGTTTTGGTGTGATTCTCTTTTGGTGCGGTTTTTTGGTCCTCAGAGTGTTGATTAGTTCTTGGTTGCAATGCGGTGGATACGGATTGGGGTGTGGTGTTTGGAAGTCCATAGCTTTAGAGACCCATGTTGTCTCTCTAGAAATATTTGAAATTGGCACAACTATGATGCGATAGTTGATTCTAAGTTTGTAGCATAATCTTGTATGATGTTTGTTTGTTTTTTCTTCATATGGTTTTCTGTTTTTGGTCGGAAGGAGGGCAGTGAAGATTTGATGGAAGTTCTAGTCTCAATGGACCTCGACCCAAAGGAATCTATAGTCATTCATAGACAAGAAAATACTCCAGATGAGGTTCATCGCAAAAAAAGATACATTGTTTCATGGCTTTTTAGAATTTTTTAGAGGGTATGGCTTTGGCTATCGTTAACAAGCTCGTGCCCTTTGACACGTGAAAACAAGCCGTGCAGCGATGAGACAATTCAAGCTGGTCTTAATGGTTCTTTTTTATGGGAGTATCTTCTATATTGTAGTGAGCGCTGCTTTTGATCTTGAGATTGGTTGGTTTAAGACTCGTTTATTTTGTTCAAGTATTGACATCTTGATGGTTTTCCCCTCAACCCTAAAATGGGGGATTATTTCAATAAAAAAAATAATTGTCTAGAAATGAACACTTAATACTTTATGTTAATGAAATCCATATTTAAAATATTTTAACATAGTTATTAAAATCTCTCTCTTTTCGGTAATGGTCGGATAGATTTGACTCCATTATCTTGTATCTATTTCCCACCTTGTTGTCTCCTCCTTCATACAACACTCTATCAACATTAGAACCATCGTGAAAGGATAATGATGTATTATTTAAAGAACCAAAATTATATGAATCGGAAAATGAACTTGAAGTTGTTTTGGTCAATAAAAAACAGCTGACCAGTTTCTATGTGTAGAAACTAGGACATAAAATACATGTACTCTTAGTGATTCAATTTTAATCATTTCATCTTAGAACCTTTCCATACTAAGTTTCACTTACATGAATCCTAATTCATTGATTTTAAATTCACTATTATAATCAACACACATTCATTAAAATATCATCTTTTATAATATTTTATAATTCAACAATCATATTTTTTTGAATATCTAAAATCATGAAATATTTTCATAAATCGTATTTATTTCCTTCTTTATAGGTGCGTGTATTAATTCCACTATAACAGTAACTCCAGACTTTTTCATTGTAATTTTTTCATCATGTTCCTTTGTATATAATGTATTTGATTATATAACCACTATATAATAATTGATAACATGGTCACTTGTCTGTCCATTAAAGTAATTTTAAAATTAATGTTTTATTTTTATGTCACGCATAAAAAATATGCTCCAAAAATGTCCTATAATCTATTGATTAAGTCTATTTGATATCCGAATTTAAACTCATGATGGATTCAAATTCATATAAATTAATTTATGGGTTTCAACATATAACATGAATAGAAAATTTTTCTATAGAATATAATTTTTTTGTTAAACATACTCTATAATGAAAATTACAATAAAGTATATTCTAAAAATTCATTCCCCAACAATTCCCTTGTTGTGAAAAGATTTTGGTATTCCAATGCTCTTCGCATCATACAAGGAATCGGTACATAATTCAAGGCTTCCTCAACAATATTTCTTTCTACAATATAACTAGATAGATGAAGTCTATTTTTTTACATACCAATTCAAAATATTCATATATAAATCACTGGGATGCATCCCTCTAAAATTTATATGTGAACATAGCCAAATATTTCTAACTAAGTAAACCATCAATTGAACCATTATAATAAAGAATGATATTTAGATGAACATACTCAATTTATTAAATATGATAGTAATTTTATTTTCTGTAGTTATAAAATTCACTGTTTCTATTACATTACTATGTATATATTAAAAAAACTTTTTTAATATATGAAATGTTTTTTTCAAAAAATTGTAACGAAAAACTACTGGCATTAAGTCTTGATTCAAAAAATGGTATCACATTTATATCCAGGCGATTAACAATAAATTAGTAATTGATATGAAATTATTGATATTTTAATAATATCCCTATGGAATATTTTGTCTTTCAGCCTTCACTAGTACTAAATATTCCAACATACCCATGTCAATCTGTTCTATCATAGCCTTGATGTTAACCTTTATTTTTTGGGGTGCATTTACAAAATTTCCAATGATACTATAATATGAATTTATTTAGTGCATGATATCATGAAAATTTCTAACATATAAATAATTAATGTATGGGAATACAAATAAACGAGTCACTTTTTGTAACTGGTTTTTATAAGTTTTTCCGATGATGTTTTCTAAAAAAACAAAGATATTGTGCTTTAATTTCTGAAAAATTATAATCACCTAGTAGTGGATATGTTTTTTTTCTTCTATTTAATTCCCATTGAATCATCTCATCCAATATCAGTATTTATGTTTTTAGGGAAAAAATTATGGTTTCATAGAAACACATTCTTTGAGGAATGGTTCAGTGTAACTAATTTTTTACCTTGTTCAAAAATGTGACACCAAATCATTTCATTAATGATATATCTTGAAAATATTTTATAATTATTAAATTTATTTATCATCCCATAGAGTATGGATCTCAATTTGAACTGTTAATATTTATAAGCATCATACAACTTAACACCTATATATAACATTAATTACATATATTCCTTCAATGGATATACAAGAACATAAATATCATTACATAGTTGTTCTGGTGCTAATATATACAGAGACTTCATATTTTATTTTCCCTTAATGCATAACCACAACAGAAAGTTATAATTTACCATAATAGATGGCCATGTACTATGAGTAATACTTTATAAAAAAAAGATTCAATCCATTAATAGATATCTCAAGATAAGGGTTTCTCAACTTTCTCCCAAAATTATGATCCATGTGATCAATTCTCTTCTTCTAAAGATATTTTTTGGGTGATTACATTTCCCAACTTCATTTCTTATATCTACATGCCACGTCAATTGTCTTGTAGTCTCCTCCTATATATATAGTCACCAAAACCTTGGAATAGTTATAAAGTTCCACAAAACTTTTAATGTACATGATTCATCTTTCTTATATTGAGATACTACACACGTTGGATATTTTTTTGGTGATTCATGGTCCTTTTGAAGGAATATAATGTCATTTGGACAAGAATATATTCTTTTAAAGATCATACCCTTTGAACGTAGCATTCATTTGGAAGTATTATTTTCTGCATCTAACCTCATTATCTATTGGAATCATATCATTAAAGTGAGATAATATTTTGGTAAATCTAGCGAAACACCATCTATTTCCCTGTTTTACATTATATAGTTTCAGTATGGTGGATAATTTTGAATATTTAGTATAACCAGCATAGAATGTCAATGTTTTATATCTCTTTATCTTTTGAAACAAATTTGAAATATCATGACCTTCATCTTAAAAAATCATTCTCATTTCCTCAATTTGATATTAATCATCATTTAAAACAGTAATAATATCCCCAATATGATCTTCATCATCATTCATACTTGTAATCATATCAGATATTCTATTAAATCTAGTGTTATCCCAGTCACTAGATATAATCAATTCTTCCTCAAGTTTATTCTAACATTTATAACATAAATCTTTTATATGATAGATCAATTTTTCGTCCACCATTGGAAATCAATGTGTTGAATAATTACAACAAAAACATAGAAATTGGAATTTATATGTTTCATATGCATTATCTTTTCAAATATGATGACATATTTAACCCCATCCATGTGATGTTTTCCTATAAAATCGCAATCCATCAATTTTTTATTCATATCCATCCAATTTGATTCGGTAATTTATATATGTATATATATATATATATAAATAAACACAAGGTATGATCGTAGAATCCAAAAAGGTAATTTTTATTTATATACACACATATAGTCATCATATTGGATATGAAATTTCATCATTCCAAAAATGTGTTTGAATGTATAATGATAAATTATTATATGAATATAAATTATTATTATAATTAATTCCTTTTATTACAAAGGGTCTCATATCAAAAATCATTCTACTTTCTAAATGGATTCATTAATGGATAAAACCCATTTCCTTTCATTATCAATAATATTTCACAATCAAAACATATATCAAAAAATAAATTATTTTTTACAATGGTTCTACAATGTTCAAAACAAAATAATCACATCAAATATGGTTATTAATTTTGAAAATTAATGAAAGATATCATATTTTAATTCATATTTTTTTAATAATCATAATAACATGTTTAATTTGTCATCAAATTTTGGAAATAATTAAGGATGTGGAAAGAATAAACTAGATGAATGATTTAACCAAAATGGAACAAATTTTCATATTTCAGAATCATAATAGGATTTTAGTATTAAAATAAGCTTATTGAGTACTATAATTCATAAAATAAACTACCTTTTCATTAAAATTTTCAAAAGTATTATTTTGAGAATATTCAAATATAAAAAAAATTATGAATTTCTAAATTTGGATTCATATCTCATTGAAAATAATATAAAATTTTAAGATGATTTTTAACAATATTTATTGAATTATATAAAAAAATGGTTAATAATGTTTTTATAAGCATTCAAAAATAATTGAATTTAAAGATCCATAAAATAAAATAAAAATCTATTTCCCTAAAAAAATCCGACAGTGATATTGAAAAACAAGAGAGTTATTTTCATTGAAAAAATAAAAATATAGATAAAATTAAAAAAATTGATTAAAAAAATCATATTTCCACAAACAAATATTTCTGGATCAATGGTAAAAACCCTTCGAAATTATAAAATTATAATGAGATAAAAAAATGAAAACATTGTATGAGGGATAGAAAAAATATCTATCTTAAGAGAAGAACCATGGAGACGAAAAAATTATGAAAATAACATTAAAACATAAAAAAACAAGAAGAACCTAATGAAAAGAACAAAAAATCACAAAAAAAGGATAAATATATGATTGAAAATGAGTAAAGAGTAACATACAATTGATTTAAGGTTCAATTTATATAAATGATTGATGCAAAGGGACAACATGGTTCAACTTCCTTTGGAGATTGAATGGTGCGAGCCATGGAAATCTTTGTTATGGTTCTCTTAAAATATGGGAAACGTTTAGATCAGTGAGGATAATATATACTTATATCATCATTAAACTCAAAATCAATAATTACGGAATTATTTATCAGCACTTTTTTAGGTTTGATAAAGCCTTGAATTTGTTTATTCTAAATAGGTAGTGGTAAATCACACCATTATAAGTGATAACTAATAAGCGTAGATAAATGAATCTTTTATCAGTGCATAGTACATGGATGACAAATATTTATTTTATTAGTGCATATTATAATTATGATAAATAATAATAGAAAATAAAACATGAAAATTGAAAATAATAATAACTATAAATAATTTTTTTAAATTGAATACCAAAAAACATTTCATAATAAAAAATAATAAATATTCAAAATAAATATGTTATAAAACATATTAAAAATTAATAACCAATATTATTTTTATAACATGTGTTGAAAATTATTTTGATAGAATTATTAGTATTATGATAAATGAATAAATTAAATTAAATTTCTTAAGTCAAAAATATTTTAAAAGTGAATATATTATTTAAATTTAATATATTACAAAAATATTATAAATGAATAAATATTATTATAAAAATGAATAACAAAAAGACAAATATTTTTTGATAAAATAATTTAAAATAAATTCCAAATTAAAAATTAATGTATAAAAACTATAAAAATATTTAAAAAAATATTAAAATAAAAATGAATTAATATTTATTTTTTAAAATTAAAATCATATTTTAATAATTTATGTTGAATGATTTTTCATTGAAATAAACACCCTTTTTTAGAGGAGATCCATTACATGTCTCGTAGAAATATATGACATTAAAACTCCTAACATGGCCTGAAGGCCCATATTTTGGGAAGAAATACCCCTTTGGTGAAAAGTATTAATAAATTATCATGACCAATACAATTCATTCTATAATGATTGTCACCAATAAAGTGTCATATGTACATTAGTTTTGCTATTATACCACTACAGTATTGGTTCAGCAACCTGCTCCCAATAAATTGCATAAATATTAAGCGAATAAATATTAAATTTCAAAAGGTTTTAAAAAAATAATGTTGAATAGTTATTAAAATAAAATATGAAATAATAAATGAACACAAATTTAGAATTAATAAAATTTATTAATGAAAAGTGAATAAATAATAAAAAATTTAAAATTAACACAATTAATATTTCTAATTATATAAATTAATGAAATTTTAAATGTGAATAATTGTTAAAAAAATAAAAACTATTAAAAAATAAATTTTAAAACAAGGTATATATAATGAAGTACTAATTTTTAATGAATAATTAATAATTTTGTAAATATTTAAATAGAAATATAATAAACCAAAAATAAACAAATACTAATTATATAAATTATATACATATTAAAAGTATCAAATATTAATATTATAAAACGGATAAAGAACTATGAAAATTTAATATGTTATAAAAATATAAAACGAATAAATATTAAAAATGAATATATATTACTGTTGGGGTGGTCGTTAAGTGGTGAACATAGCATGTGATCCTACATAAAACCCATGATCAAATCATTATGGATGGAAATTTATTTTTTGCTAAAGTATTATTATATTACGAATTATGTTTTACTGTAATAGAGAGACATATTCTTCTGATTTGGGCCTCTAGGCCATCATTTTGGGCCATAGGATATTTGAGCCTCCTTAAGCCAATGAACCATGGGGTTTCAGTACAAAAAATCATGAGGTAATACAAACATAAAACATAGGTGAAAGATCCGGAAGAGAATAAGATGAAATTAGCAATCACCATAGAAGAGCTAAGTGGATTGGATGAATGCTAGGTTATGACAATCGTCATTATTATTTGGTATCATGAAAATATTCGTAGGGAAATTCTGGCTAACCAGCAATGCAATGTGGGGATCTTGGTGCCCTCAATGATATAGATGTTTGATGGGGAAGTTCCAATGTAGTTTGGTATTTGGGCCTTCAGGTCATGTATTTGGCCTTGTGACTCTGGGACTTCGACTCATATATAGGGTCTTGTGCCTCTATGCTTGTGGGTCTTGTAAGGGTTCTCTCTCATCCTAGTTAAAAAATAGATTTTCCAAAAAAAATATCAATGGACTTTAGGATGGGTTGACCAAAAATATATATTAAAAATGTACGAACCATAAAAAATATTGAAAATTGAGAAAATATTATAAATGAATAAATTATTTAAATGAATAAATTTAAAAAAATGAAATAAAAATAATTATATATAAATTATTTACAAAAAAATAATATGGTAGAAAATAATATTATTAAATATATTCATTACAAAAATATAAAAAAATAATAAATATGAAAATAAAATTGAAAAAATATTGAAAAGTACATTTTAATTCTAGAGAGTCACATAAAATTACTAATTTAAAATGAATAAATAAAATTTTTATAATATAAAAAATATTAAAATATGTATTATATAAATTACATAAATATTATAAATATTAATGATTTACAATTATAAATGTATAAATTAATATTAAATTTTTTTAAAAAATATTTAGTGTATGTGAATATATAAATATATTTCATTATAAAATTTCATTAATTTCATTTGAAAACCCAAATGACATTCCATGTTATTGGGTGTGTGTGTGTATGTATATATGTATATATTATAATGATATATATCAAATTGAAAAAATAAATGGGTTTTCTTATTATATAATGATATATTCATATACATATACACAGACATGCACATTACGTTAATACATATGCTCAGATACATACATATAGACATACATGAACACATACATACACGAATAAAAACATACACATAAAAAAACATACAAAAACATACGCATACACATACACATACACATACACATACATATATACATACACTTCAGAAACACAAACTCATATACATACACATGGACATACACATACACATACTTAGAGATAAATGCATATAAATTTATTTACACATATATTTTCATACACCTATATATACAAATATATACACATACATTCACAAGAGAACATGTACATAAGCATACGTATGGATACATACACATAATACATAAACAGAAACATAGTGCATAAATATACACATACATACACACATAAATACATACACATAAATTTACAAACATACATATACACAAACGCACGTACATATACATACATACCCACATACATACATATGCATATATCCATATACATACTAATATACATACACATAAACACACGTAAATACAAAAACATGCACATACATACTCACATATACATACATTCACATATACATTCACATATGCATACACAACACAAATATCTATATAAATACACATAAACATACACAAATATTCCAAAACATAACACATATACACATATAACCTATGAAAATACATACACAATAACACATATATATATTCATACACACACATATAGGACAACATATACATTCACATACATACACAAAAGCATAATCATTTATACAAATGTACATGTATATTTTGACACTAATATAGATTGTGAAGTAATAGGCACTACCCATTATCAATGAAAGCTAAAATAATTTATATAGTTGGCGTCTTTATTATTTCAGTAAAAACGCTGATAAAGGTAATTTTCTCAGTGTAAAAAAGTGTTAACAAAATAATTATCTTATCTGTCGTTTTTTCTAGCATTGATAAAAGTACCATTTACCAATTCCATTTTTGAACTAGTAAATATATCCTCTATAAGTACTTGAAAATAAGCATTTCTAAAGGATACATTTATCATTAGTAAAAAAAATTATAAAATCTATCCATTGATAGTGTTTTTATTACTAATAAAAGTTCCCTTTAACATTAATTTCTTTTAACACTGATAAAAGATATATTTCATAAGAAAATAATTATAATTAAATATAAAATATTCATATTAAAATATATTTTTATTTATTTAAATATAATATATTTTATTAAATATTATTTATACTAGACTATGTATATTTATTTACACGTTATATATAATATATTTAGTGGAAATCGATTTTAAAATAATTGACATTTAAAGTAATTAATAATTTTGTATTAGTGACTCTGTTTTTTCCATGAAATACAAGATAATATTCTTATGAATATTTTTAAAGATACACACTAAGAGAGTGTGATATTCTGAGGCCCAATGAGCCCATAATTAATTTTTATAGAAACAGTAAATATTGATTATATCACATGCACACAGTTTGTATAAAATAATGAAATATATC
Source organism: Viscum album (assembly GCA_963277665.1). NCBI lineage: Eukaryota > Viridiplantae > Streptophyta > Magnoliopsida > Santalales > Viscaceae > Viscum > Viscum album. Next base: position 962,487,987 of record OY728163.1, on the reverse strand, counting down.
CTAAACAAAGTCTCATATTGTATATATGAGACCAAGGATGAATACATAATGTAGGGTTGAATCTGCGCCTATCCTAAGATTGGACGACACTATATATCCCCTTAAGGCAACCGTTGGTAGGTATGTTTCATTAAAAAATTTATTAAATGGAAAAAATCAAAAAACTATATAAATACGCACATATTATGGTTTTCATAGGGTTATATGCATAATATTTTTTAGATTATAGATTATTATAATATTATTCTTCATTGGTGGATTACAGTTGGAGAATGATGGATGATCATATCGAGGATAATTGTCTCACCCCTGGTTTCATGTACATAACACTTCATTTAAGTATTTTAAGTATATAAAATTATTGTGTTATTTTTTGGGAGGTTCCAAGGAGATTTTAAATGTTTTTTGTTATTTTATAGAGGTTCATTTTTTGAGAACGATTTGTAGAAACCATAAAATAGCTTCAAAAAACTATGGAAAGAAAAACAGAGGTCACTAGGTCAGCATGTGATTGGCACACGGTTTTCCCAAACTATTTTGATGCCTAGGGAAACTGTTCTAGCCTATAATCATTTGATATAGTGGATAATGAATAGTTTGCACACATTTTTCTCAGCCATGTGAGACAACCATGTAAGGTATTTCTTGAGTTGGAAGATCAAGCATGGTTAGCACACTGTTTTCCTAACTATGCACCATGGAGTTTTAGATTTGGAAATTTTGGATCAAAGTCAATTTATCCCTTTAAACACTATTTTCCACAAATCTAGCCATACCATGAATTCCTATTCCCCCTATGGCAAGAGATATGACATTTTATTAAAAATAAATTTCCTGGTGATTCTAAATTTGTTAGTGGTCCAGATTTGCTGGTAAGTACTTGTTCATCATCATTGTCATTTGATCTCTTCTGTTTAACTCCTTAGAATCATATATATAGTTTATTGGGGATATATCCAAGATATATTATTTCAATATCAATGTTATATTATTGTTTTAAATGAATATAATGAAATCTATGGTCGTATCAGAAGATCTAGGCTAGGTTTTTTTAAGATGTTGGGTCATTGTTCATTTTTTTCTACAATTTGAGAAGTAGGTGGGTTTCCACTCAACACCTCTTGATTAGAACATGAAGGATTTATTTCAAATTGATTTAATATATTTATTTTTTTGGAAACCATTTTATTATTTTATAGAAATTATAATTTTAATTATTGTTTCAAGAATCAAGGAAAATTGGATGACTTTTTCGAAATCCCATTGTTTATAATTTTATAATGGTGGTTTTAAAATTGTAGTTTTCTTGATGCAAGTAATATTATTTTTAAATTATTTTAAAGGGATGAAATTATTTATTTAATGTGATTGATATGATTTTGGAATAATAGCTTGGTATGGGTATAATGGGATGAATAATCATCATGAAGATCCAATATCAAAAGGACGGAGTATGGACATTAAGATCCACCATTAATGGTAACACCAAGATTTTGTCTCCCTATGAGTTATCAATGTGTAAATATATGGAAAAATATATTCAAAATTACATATTGTGTAATATTTTAGTGTAATTGATGATGAATTATTTGAAAAATGAATATGATAGCTTGTTGATGCTTACATTGGAAAAAAAGATTTATGGATTTGTTATAATATATTTCATTCCTAAATCTATTTCATAAAATGTGCTAACAAGTTTCATCCTAGTGGTGTGAGTTGGGTAGTCATTGGGGAGATCATATTATGTTTTATAGTCACCCCCTTCTTATGAACTATGGTTAATTTGAAGATGGTAAATATTGAGACACAGGTAAATGCAAGGTATCCTAGTTCTTTTGTAATGCTTTTTGATACCTCGGTTAGAGAATTATGGTTTTTGATATTTGAGTAGTTTGACAGTTTCTGGTCAGTATCTTTGGTTTCGTTGGTTTTTTTTCATCTTTTGGTTCTTTTGATTATGTCATATTGATTCCACTTAAACTCTAATGTTTTATTTTGGTTTTTTTCTTATATCTATATAGTTAGGCATATATAGTGTCTTGGATGTTAATTATTTTCTTGGTTTTTTGTTTTATATTCAAAGGTAAAATTTTATTTCAATTTTTTATAAATCCCTTGGAATTTATTTGCAGCCTTTAGTGTCTTGGGGATGTCACATAAAGCCCAATATCAGTTCCATCTCTTCCCAGGGAATGTTTGAGGGGTTTGATGTTACAAATGGTATCAGTTTTTTGTTGCATAGGTATTAGTTTTTCATTTATTAAGCTAGATTGGTAGTAATGAGTAGAATTTTAATACCATGAAATATAGATAATAAAAGTAATAGCTAACCTATTTATGGTGTACTTCATGTTATGTTGTATTTTGGGTACATAGTCATTTTGAGACACTTTAAGCATTGTCACCCTATCTTTATGGGTTTATCAAATTATAAGAACATGACATGCATGGATTCTAATGACATCTCACTAAGAGTGCATAATTAATTTTGATCAATTATTTATGATTTGGTGAAGAGATTTTTCTTTTTTAAATATAGTTGAAAATTATTTGATTTTCAAAAATGAAAGGGGAATTTTTTAAAATGGTTTGAAAGTGAAATTTGTTGAATTTTGGATATCCTTGTGTGATATGTACAATTTCATAAATTTGAAATTTTTAGGCCTTTAGATGATACAGTTATAATAAATAATGTTTTCAGGGTTATAGAGAATAGAACAGGATAATCATTATAAAAACCAATAAAAAGAGGTTACTAAAAATATGGTTTCACCTAAGACATAGGTTAACAAAAAACTACATCAGAATATTTTCCATGATATTCAAAATATGGATATAGGGATCAAAATTAATGATTTATAACAAATGGATCATTAGGTTTAGTTTCAAAACAAGAATCCACCCATATTTCCAGTTGATTCAGAATCGAAAAAAATAAAATGTTTGGCTAAAGATGATGAATTGAATCTTTGAATTCCATAGTAAACCATATGAGATGATTTAAAATTTTGTGACATTCATAAAAGGAAATATTACATCAGGAATGGTGGGATTTATAATTTCAAGCTAAATTAGACCTAGCATTAATAGGATATGATTTTAACGAATTTCTTAACAAAATATTTCACCTTCATATGTTACATAAAACAATTATAATAGATATATTAAATATAAAGTAATAGGACCTCACAATGGTAGTGTATACGGTTAAATTTTTGAATTTCATTCACATTTCACCTAAAGTTTCAAAAAATGTTTCCATGAAGACACCCATTATTGAATTTAGGTTAAGGATGTATATTCACACAAATATTATTGTTATTATAATATTTGATTATATATAGAAGGTCAATGGAGAAATGATGGAAAATAGATATCCTAGGAAATACTGGTGCAATAAACATGTTAATGGATTTGGGAACTGGTGAGAACACTGATACTTGGAATATGAATTTGAGGGTCACCTATATTCACAGTTGTTGTATAACTTAGAATTAGATTACATGATAATTGAATATTCCTCCTAAACCAAATGGTAAACATGGTTTTTATTAATGTATTTCACTTGATCACATGATGTGAGATTATATGAAACCACCAAGAGCATGTCAAAATGACAACCAGATTGCACATATTCAAGAATATTGTCACAATTCTCTAAGGTCAGGTGACAAGGACACATATCATGGTTCTCAGGCATTGTATTATTCTATAGGATAATTTTAGAAGAATATCTTTCATTATCAACCCGGACCTAACTATTGTGATTCTAGAAATTCAATGACTCCTCAACCGTTACAATCTCAATTGTGAAATAATGTTCAATGGGTGTTGAGTAAGAAATTGGATGAAGCTAAGAATGTGATCGTTTATGAACAATTTGGACCTTGAATGTCAAGAGGTAAAATTATTTTCAATTATACCCTTAGGAAATATTTTTTTGATATAAGCCCATCCCATTAATTTATTTATTCTTTTTTTGTTGATATCCTGGGTTTTCATGTTGAGAGGATACCTTTTATTTCGAATCATCAAACTGGTCATGGGAAAAGAGAATGTCGAGCCTTATGTGAAAATAATGTTCTATAACTGTCAATGGAGTTGAATTTATTTTTTGACTTATGTATAATTTATATGGATGGCTAGGTTTTAATTCAGGGTATGGATTGGTTGAAAATGTTCAAATCTCACAATGATTTTCATACCGAAAGGGTATGTTTTACAATTTTTGATGGCATTAAGAATCTCTTTAGTTGATGATGGAAATTAAAGGCTAGTGGATAATGATTTTTAGCACTATTGGTTTGAACTATATCATACTATTTGGCTTTTTGGACATTGTAATCTGTGGATGAGATCATAAATAGAGGTCTTCCGAGAAAATTGGATTAGATTCATGATGATTTGACAAATAAAATCTCAGTGTTTCAACCCAAAAGATATGTGGAGTTTATTATTGATATCTTACCAAGAATAAGTCCAATATTACATCCATATTATGGGATGAAACATATAAATATAATGGAATTGAAAGTCCATTTCGAAGGGATGAAAATAAAAAGGTCCATTTTTTCTAGTACATATTCATGGGAAGCATCAGTTTTGTTTGTGAAATGTGTGATGTAACTCTTAGTCTTTGTGTGGGTTTTTGTAATATTAATTAAATTACAATAAATAATCAGTATCCTCCTTCATAAATTGATTACCCATTTCATCAAATGATAGTATCCTAATCAATCTCTAAAATTTACTTGGGTTCGGGATATCTCCAATTTGGGTTTCCAAATTATAATATTCTGATGAAAATTTTCACAAGAATATATAGCCATTATGAGTTCATTGTTATGCATTTTGGTGTTAAGAATGAATTAGATGTCCTTATGTAATTGAATAATTTGTTATTTCAATGCCATCAATGTTCCTCTGAAGTGGTATTTTTGGATGATATATCTATGTATTCAAGGAAAAATGTTGAATATGATAACCAATTGGCGATGTTTTGGGTATCTTGTGGGATCTTCATCTGTATGAAAAAAATTAAAAGTGATGTTTTTGGATACAACAATTGTGTTTACATGTCCATGTAATATCTGGAAAATATTTTTATATGGATCCAAAAAATATTGACTCTGTGAAATCATAGAAACCACCAGATAGTGTAATTGAGATACCGAATTTCCTTCACCTTGTTGGTTATTACCAACATTTTGTTCATGAGTTTTCATGACTAGCATCACCAATAAATGATTTGAAAAAGAAAAATATTTCATTATAATGGAACAATTAATGTTATAAATATTTTTAAGATCATACAATTCTAATTAAATCTTCCCTGATCTTGATTTTTCTAGAATCAATAAAAGTCGATGTGGTGTGTTTTGATGATTTGGGATTTGGGTTGGTGTGTGTTTTCATACAGGGATATCATCTTGTTTATTATGGATCACAATAGTTACAATATCATGAGAATAACTAACCAACACATTATTTATAATTAGATGCTACGGTCCATTATTTGAATACATGAGATCATTATCATTATGGTAAGATATTCACTACGGTTATAGATTATTATAGCTCAAAAAACGTTTTCTCACAAATATATTTATATCTATAATAAATTTTTATGGATTGATTATATTCAAATGTTTGACATTTATGTAATGTATAGACAAGTTATAGAGATATCTAGTGTGGATTCATTATGTTGAAAAAATTTAATAAAATGGAAACTATACTTCAGATCAATGAAATTTAATGTCAATGATTGTTGGAATTCAATTTAAGGGTGGAGAAACAAGTAGTGTGGTGGTTTTATTTTTTGGTTTCTTTGTTCCTGATTTGGATGATAAGGTTAAATAGAAACATACATCTAGTTATAAATGTGTTTTTATGTGGTAAAAAAATATTTGGGAAACCATTAAGGGATGGAAGCTTGATACAATATCATTTTAGTGGTTTTAATATCGTATGGTCGTACCATTGGATTTCCAGAAAAAACTTCTTAATTCTTACCAACATTGAATATGGTTTGTTCATCTTAGAATAAAAAATATAAATAGGGGAATGAAAGAACAATTTTTTGGGGTAGTCATGAAAATAAAAGTCACTAATTTTTAATTTAGTTTCCTCACTTTATAAAAGGTTAGGGAAATGCACTAGTGTCCAATGGGTATGTTATAGTCATTATAAATTCCCCTGTCGAAATGGGAGAATATGGATAAGTATTTTGTAACAATTCTACCAATGATGTTTCAATAACATAATTCTATATAAGTGATAGTGTATTATCTAACAAAGTCATAAAATTTCATCCCTGTTCTTGAGTCCAATGTAGTGGATGACATATACAAGATATATATCCAAGAAGTCGTAAAAACCAATGGTGAACCAGTTTTTATAATATCATATATACATCTTAGTTTTATGAATAATTTTTTGAAATTATTATAAAAATATGTTGGATATCATTTGACTATGAGAATATTGTATCATCCTAAAATGGTGAAAACTATGATATGATGATCTAAAAAATTTAATAAAATATTAACGCTTTTGTAATATATTTTAGAGTCTTAAGGGAATACTATATACTCTTATTATATTTCACATATAACAATATTTATCTGGACCTAAAAAATATGGCTTTTTTAAGAACTGTATGGGTATCCAAATAATTATCCACTTTTCTGGATGGAAATATGAGAAATATCACTTGTTGGAATGAGCCTTTTGAAAAAAATCAATTGATCAGAATGTGAATAGATATGGAAAAAAGTTCTCAAAAATCATATGTGGTTCATCATCAACAAATGTTGTCATTTGATGTGAGTGAACATGTGTTTTTTAGAATTGCTCAAGGGCTTGGGAATTGTTGTATTGGTAAGAAGAAAATGTTAACATTCTAATATATAGGCCCATGTGAGATACTTGATAAAGTTAGTGAGGAGGAATATCAGTTGAAGTTTCCACCAAGGATTAGTTTTGTGCAAAATTTGTAACATGTATCACAATTGAAGAAGTATTAACCTTGTCTTTACCATGTGATATGATATAATCTCATTAACATGGAACCTTATGATAAATTTATTCATGTTCTTGTATGTATTTTGGGTAGGAAAATTAAATTTGTGTGTGGGAAAGGAATCAGTCTAGTATAGATTTTATTGGAACATGGTGACATTCAAGAAGAAACAGCGGATCATGAAAAGGAAATGCGAGATCAATATCTCAAACTCTTCCCTTGTAACAAGAGTTTTCTACATTAAAAGGAAAAAAGGCCATTGTTGGTGAGAATGTATAAACCCTATTTTCTAGTACTGGAGTCCATATTTATATATTTTATTTATATAAATTAGAGGTCACTGAGTAGGGACATGGTTGGTTGATGGTGTGGGAAAATTGTGTGGATTCCTAGAAAAAACCATTCTAGCCACCTATCATTTGAGACTGTGTAAAAAACATAGTTGCTGCATGTGTTTTATAACAATGTGATCCAACTATGAAAGGAATTTCTTGAGGTAGTAACTTATTCAGGGATGGCACAAGATTTTCCAAACCGTTCAAACTAAATGTTCATCGTGAAATTTTAGATTCCAAAAATGTGGATATAACTTGATTTATCCCCTTAAAAATTCATTTTTTCACTGATCCATCCATAAAATGAATTAATTTTCTTCTCAATGTAGGGGATATAATTTTTTTGATCTAGAAGTGATTCCTGGGTGAATCTAGGTGCCTTCGTGGACCATTGTCGTCATTTAGTTGTAGTTATTTATTGTTCTCCTTAGATCTATTCTTTTTTACCTCTCTTAGAATCAGGAATCTAGTATGTTGGGGATAGATACCTTCTATATGAGTTCAATGATTATGGGATTAGAATTTTTCTTATTTAAAATAATGAGATCTAAATTGGATCTAGAAAATCTAATCATGTTTTTTGGAATTCATTAGATTGTTCAGAGTTTTTTCCAAAGATTGAGAGGTGGGTGGAATCTCTCTCGAATAATCATTATTAAAATTTGATGTATTGATTTATAATTTATTTTAATTCTTGAATTTTATGTGGAAATATTTTTATTATTTGACATATATTTTTTAATTATAGTTTTGGAAATCATGGGAAATTGTATAAAATTGTATAAAACCCATAGTTTATAATTCTAAAATATTGATTTTAAAATTATGGTTTGTATGATGAATGTAATGAATTTTTTTGAAATAAATTTATAGGAAAAAAATGATTTTATTTTAATATATTCATTTTTTTGGAATAGTGATTGTGAATGAGTTAAATTAGATGGATAATTTTTGTGAAGTACCTCCATAAATGGAAAAGAGTATGGATGTGATGTCGCACTATTAATCATGACACTAATATTGTGTGTGTGTGTTTTATGGACAAGTGTGGAAATGGAAAATCATATTCAATGTCACAAATTGAGAAATGGTATAATGGATTTTTTGATGCATTCATTAAAATGGAATATGATAGTTTGTTGATGATTTACATTGAAAATTTTATTTATGGATTTTTTATGATTTTTATCCATTTCAAATTCTATTTTAAAAAATTTCATAACAAGTTTCATCATAGTGGTCTGATTCTGTATGTTATAAGGTAAATCCTTCTAAGTTTTATATTCACCCCCTTCTTTAGTACTATCGAATGATTGAAGACAATATATATCGATACATATGTAAAGTCATAGTATCCCAGTTCTTTTGTGATGTTTCTTAATGAATTGGGTTTTGAATGTTTATTTGGATCTTGGAGTTATTTGATAGTTTCTGGTAAGCATTTTTTGTTTCATTGGGTTGTGTCTTCTATTAGAATTTTTTCTTATTCACATTGATTCCTCTTGTACTATGATCTTACATTTTGGTTTTGTTTTGTATTGGATTTTATTTCTCTACTCCAACATCATAGAGAGGTTTGTTTGTTTATGGTTGTCCTCGTTTGGATTTTTATCATCAATGATAAAATAGCCCCCCCATTTGTTTATGAATCCCTTGAAATTTATTTTCATCCATTGTTGTCTTACGGATGTCACCTAAGGCCCAGTAGCACCTACACCTCTTCTAAGCCAATGGGTGATGGTAGGTATGTTAATATATTCATTATAAAAATTATTAATGAAGAAAAATCATCACCATCATCACTAGAAGATTTTTTTTCTTCACCAAAAATTAATCCATAATCAAGGCAGGGATCATCAGTTTTGGTTTTTACCCTTTTGGTTAAATGATTTATCATAGATTCATATATACTTTTATTGATATTTGATTATCTTCCATTTTCAATATCCCGTTCCATAATTTTATTTGTCTATATCAATTATTTATTTTTTTATTCTATCCTATCCACCATGATTTTGCACCAATCAACAGTTTCTTGTGATCCCATTAGCAAATCATGATTATAACAAATTTTGGAGTTTCCTTTCTCCCTCTGTTATTTTCATTCATCATCGGAAATTATTTGACCAATGATTTGATGATATCCAAGAATATTTATTGTACTGTAATAATTATTTAGAATAGTAGATCAAATTCACATGTTTGGATATGGATTTTATATATGTGAAAGAGGTGTGGTGATTACAATGGGAACCTGACAATGGATTTATTTTAGGTTCTTTCTGAGATATATTTAGAGGATATATCTGATGGTGAAATGGATGATGTTTTCAACCAATGATTGGAAATAATCTACCCACTGGGGATGATCATGTCTAGATTTGGAGTGGACGCATGGTTCCCATGACCTAGGATATGGGTTACTATCGTTTTTTTCCATTGAGGTAGGAACGTTTTATTATCATTTATAATAATAACTACATTTTTAGTTATTATAATATTTAATAATAATAACATGTGGTATTATGATTATTATTAATCATTTGTTTTTATTTTATTAATGAAGAATGAGGAATCACATCCCTATATTTGTCTGTCTCTTACCCAAGTGTCAATTTGTGACGATTGGGGGATTTACACATAATTGTTATTTTAATTTTTATAATAATAAATAATTATGACAATAATTTAGAAATGAAACAAAAATGAAACTAAACATTTACATTGGGAGGTCATGAGATGGGCGTGAAAAAAGAGGGGTAGAAAGTCCAACATGACCCCTTATCCTAAAAATAATAATAATATAATAATAATATTATTATTATTATTATTATTATTATTATTATTATTAACAAACCCATGTTTTCATAGTATCTTCTCCATGTGATGTCAGATTGATGAGCCATTTTTGACATTACGAAACTAGAATTTTGGCGTCTGATTAAATATCAATGAATGGTATATAATATGGGAACATGGTTTAGTTCCATGAAGAATAAAATAATAATAGAAATTATTATTATTATTATTATTATATGAAATATAATATCTGATATACATTTTCCTTATGATGTCAGAATAATGAACCGTTTAAGGAATCGTGACTTTGATTTTGAGTTTGAGGTTTTACGTCCAATATTGGGTGTTTAATTCATAATTGTGTCTTGATCCCAACTAACATGGTGTCTATGTGTTACAACAAAATTCATTGTTTAAACGGGTGTACAATTTGAAAAAGTGAATATCCTATCCAAAGGGTTTTTATGAGAGGATCATAATAGTGTGATACATTTTAATATTAATATTAATTTTCAATGACATATCAGTGGTTTTATTTTTTTCACTTTGGAATGATGATGATCCTCGTGTATTAGTCATGCTTTTGGCCAGACACATTGTGTAATCTAGTATTACATGACCCCAACCAAGGCTACACAGGAAAGGCTCAATACAAGGGCACATCTATGTACACTATCACGAATAGGGGTAGGACTACACACCATGTGGATCCCCATACACACCATGTAATTAATTATTAACATCTACCTCTTTTATCTCTGTCATTTTGACATGAAAATTCACTCATTAGTATCATATCCTTTGTTTTTATCCAATGTATAATGCAATGGTGGCCTTAGTATTGGATTTTATGATATGATGAGATATTTTCCAAGTGTGATTCTTCCTTAGTCAATTCATGATGATGGAAGTGATCTGGAAGGTTCATTATATAAAGGCTGGGTTGGGAAACCTCCTCCACTACCAACTGATCGGTACCCCTCATACGCATTATGGTATGGGTTCTACATATATCTATTGAGTGGTACCCCCCTAATGCCTAATGTATGGTTCATCTACCTACTAAGTGATATCCCCCTTACACACTAAATTGAGGGTTCTCTATCTATATAATAAGTTGTACCCCCTTATAGAGTAGAGAATGGGTCCTCTACCTTTTGATTGGAACCCCCTTATACACTGGGGTGTGGGACCTCGATGTATCTACTACGTGGTACCCCCATTACGGACTAGGGCATGGTTCCTTTACCATCCATCCATCCAAATAAATTTTTTTATTAAAATGTGGGGGTGAGGACAACACCAAGAAAACCCGATTCCAGGAGGGAATAAAATAATGCCATCCCAAGGCATCCACTCTAATAAAATTAACACCCTATGTCCTTAATATGATAGGGCTGAGGATACATGTGTGGATAGAGCTTTGGTCCGCCAAATAAGCTAGGTAATCTACAACCTTATTCCCTTCATTCTGCATATGGGTCACCTAGATTTTATTTTAGAGGATGGATCATCATTTTCAGACAATGTATTTAACAGACCACGGGGTGTATCCATTACCATGCAGGGAGTCATGAAGAATCAATGAGTCTGTTTCTGCCTGAGAAATAGCAATTTTATGCTGAATACAATGGAAAATCCTGGTGACCATGTCTTTTTCCATAGTCATGATAGTGTTTCCATTTCCATAGGATGAAGGAAAAAAGCAAGGACCACATTCTCTCTATCCCCACGAACCCCCCCCCCCCCTCCTCTCAAGATGCCTCGTAAATAGAACCCATATGTGTTCAACTTTTAACCAATATCAAGAATCTGACAACACACCTATCTACCCAGATAACCATTGTCTTGGGGTTGAGACAAGGGAATACTGGAATGCAAGAAAGGGAAAGGATGGAGCATCCTTCCATCCTTTGATAAGTTGAACCATGTCCACCAGAAGTAAATGGGCCATCGTAATGATCAACCTTGTCGTGGAAGGATCCCCTTCGAACCTAGCCTGGTTTCTGTCTTGCCACAAGCACCAGCACCATGTACTGAAAATCACCAACCTGGATAGTCGTTCGATACCGGAGTCCTGAGCTCCAAGAAACCACATCTCCAAAATAGGACACTTCCCTAGGATCAAGAGAATAAAAGTTAGTACATCAACTAAATAATGTATACACCGCATGAGCCCATTTCCCTTCGAAGAATAGGTGACTGGCGCACTGCTCCTGCCTGGTATTACAATAATAGAACCATGAGGAAAAAAATTCCCACCTTCTTAATGTTCTCATCAGTAGAAATTTTGTGTTCCTGATGTCCCATGTAAGTATTTTGTGTTTAGCTAGTATCCTCTTGCACCACACCGCATCATGAAAATTACCCTTATGTTCCAAAACATGATAAAACTTGCTGAAATATATTATATTGAACAAGACCATGGAAGACGGAGTGAAGAAAATCCTACTTGGCTCAGAGTTAATCACTATGGACTCTAGAAGTTCTTAATTATCCTTATCTAGAATAGCCTTAGTAATCATGGGATAGCTCTGATCCTCTTTCAAGGTAATCGTTGGGGCATAATAGCTAGGGAATCCAATCACTTACCCCCCAGTTCCAATACTAGAATGAGATATTTATGTCTCCAACAATCCAACATGATTTTCTTTGGAGTACATGGATGAGAGGGATGATTTTCTCATAGAAGTGGGGATCATAACCGCGAATAGCCTCCTCATTAACATTCATGTTTTTCAACATAGACATGCCCCATAAAGTGTGCTCCTCAAAAACGTCCAAAGAGATATTTGACTTCATGTAGTGGAGAGTACTTTGGAGGCCCCTTACATTGATCCCTCCCTCATGGACTGGTTTACCCAGCCTTCCCCACGAGGCCCAATGTCGTTTACCCTTGGGCCAATAATCCTAAATAAAAATACTCAAGACCTTATCAATGGTGTTGATGGACCCATTAGGTACATTAGTGGAGGAAAAATCATTAACATGAATAGTAAATAAAACTCTATTCATGAGAAAAATATGACCCCCAAAAGATAAATAATAGTTCTTCTAGTTCATGATGTGACTAGTAATCATATTAAACACATAGTTAAAATCATGTACCCATAGACTTCCTGAAGAAATAGGCATGCCCAGATACTTCATGGGGAAGCACCCCCACTGCATGTCCAGACGACTACAATGGGAGACGATGCAACTAGGAGAACTCTTGGAGTTAATGAATATATTACTTTTAGAGTATCTAATCACCTAGCCACTCCAAATGAAATACTAATTGAGGATTCTCTTGATACTATGATCTAAACACCATACACTGTTAATAAAGATGATAGTGTCATTACTAAACATGAGGTGCAATATCGATGGGAGGATATGCATCCCAGTATATGGGAAGACTACTCCTGTAGACATACACTGGTTAAAGAGGCAACTGAGGAAATCTTGTGCCAATAAGAACTAGGGCATGGATCCTTTACTTGGATATTGTACACCCATCGTTAATGTAGTAGAGTGGAAAGGTGTGGGTTCTCAAATAGGATACTTCTTCATAAAAAACATGATATGTTTGAAATCAATGATAGGAATTTGGAATTATTAGCATACTCATTGTCTAGTGATAATCAATGATATGGAAATCACGTTAATTTCTTTTCTAGGTTCTTTATATTAGCATATATACATCCTTATTACTTCGTTTCATTTCCCTATTTCATTGGGATGAGATGACTACTTATATATTTTCTTTTTTTCTCCCTCTTTAGTTTTTGGGGCATCATACTAGGTACTTATATACTCACCCCTACTTTGTATTTACTCCCATGTGTCATGTATTATTAAGACAATAAACAAATAATTTCTGGACTTGTATGATCTTAAAGATACTTGGGTGAATTTGGCCTTGTATTGTGGTCAGGTAAGAAGATCAGGAGTCGAGATCTATCTGTCTCAAGTTTCTTTATTTTATTATTTATTTTCAGGTTGAAACATCGTTTCTAATCATGTGTGTATTTTTTCCATTTACTTTTCATATTACATTGTCGTATTATTTTGTATTATCTATATATTATTACATGCATGAATTTTACTATATATGTAGCTATATTTTATTCAATCCCACATAACCTCTATATGGAGAGTGTTGGGTTCGTTCATATAGGTACTTTTGGTAGAGACATACCATTTTATTTTTTTTTCTTTCGTCACTTTTCACCATACCATTAACTATGGAGTTAGGGTTGGGGTAATTGTGGCTCAGCCTTATGCTAGCCTGGTGGTCCCCAATGGGTTGTTTCATAACATATTGGAATCAAATGTGGTTATATCATAGGATCATGTTTGGATTTTTTCCCCTAAAAGATTTTTTATTGGATTTTAAGGAAATAGTGTTAGTATATATTGATTTTTCCTTTTAGTCTAGGGAACACAGTATTTTTGTGGTGATAGATGAATACATAAACCATGACTATGACTACCATTTTCTCAACTTGGCAGATTGTGACATCGAGTTCATGGAACATGGTACATGAATCATATCAGATTGAGTCTTTTGTCTACCCTTCTTGAGTCATATCATCATACATATATGCTTTTTTACTATAGTACACCTTTATAACATTTTAACATGTCTCTGTGATGACAGCCAAATAAGATTTCAATATTGTTTTATGATGAAGTCCAATTGAGAAATGCGGCCTCAATTTAGGGACCGACAATATGATGTGGTTTTCTTCAGTTGGGAACCAAAAAGTGAAACCACTTATTGAGTGGTGTGTGAATCCTTCTTTGGATTAGGAATATGACCATCCACTTGTTGATAAGGGGATATGTCCAGCTATACCAAACAATGGTATGTGTAGTCTTAGCACATTTCATGAGTTCTAGCGATGGATACTGTTGAGGTTATATGAAGAGATAGACCTTCAGATAGTAGAGGATTGACCTGATGTAGTGGTTTGAGTTTTCGATCATGTGCAGAACTCATCTGACTGGATAGTTGTGTTGACGACCTATTACTCATGGATAAGTATTTATCTCCCGTCGTACTAACAAATTGTGCGCCTCTACTGAGTGTGATTTATAAGATTAATAGATAAATATTTCCCATGCTTTATGCTAAGACAAACACCATTATCAGGTGGTAGAGGATTTGATCGATTCTATGTTGTGAATTGATCGCATGGATAGGTTCCATATTGATTGTGGTCCTAGTGCAATGAATTATCCATGGTGATGTGGGGAATTGGTAGACCTCTTTTTCGGTGATGTTCGACAAGTATTTTCAAATGTACGAAAGAGGTACAGTTCCCCCATAGATATAAATTCTTATGACATGACTCAAAACTATGAGATCAATTCATTCTTGACCAAAGAATAAAATTTCATAAAATTGTGGATTAGTTACATGATGTTTATGTTTGAGGTCATTCTAATGGGATGGTGTCAAAATGATTCCTAGTTAAGGATAAAAGATAATAAAGAAGAATTATGGCATAATCTAGTGCAGTCTTGTGACCATGATCTTCCATTCATCTTTTAAGTGTTCCACACATTATCCTTAATATTGGTTGTAGTCTTGGTGCATAGTCCCATGACACTTTCCATAGACGTATCCCAAATTTGAGACCATGTGATACCTATAGGGGACTTTTCTATCATCCCATAGGTTAGAGGATTCTATAGAGAGGATCAACGATCAAGCATTTACATCAATAGTGAAACCTAACATTGTAAATAGAGAGATAGACATCCACATATGAAATATTTTCGAAGTGGAAGTGGAACCCTATGATATTTTCCTCGGTATAGGCTAGTTGTTTACCATCAATGCTCATATTATTTATACCAATTCTTTTAAAAGTTATTTATAAAATTGGGATAGATTGTTACCCATTGAAAATGATTTATCCCTACACAGTATAGGGTGATCAAATTCATAAGATGCTACAAAAACTTCCTTATCAAATAGATAATATTACCCTTAGAGTAGTGAATGCTATGAGATTTCAGTTTCCTATAATGGTGGAGGATTATGTTAGAATATTTCATAGGGATGTTCTAGGATTACCTCACTAATGAGAGTTTTATTATTGTAGGGAAATTCTCTAAGGATGTCCCAATATCTCCACTAAAAAATTAGATGAACCCATGTAGTTGTGAGAGAAGGTGGTGTGTTTGGACGAGCCTATAGAGAGGGATCATGATAAGACTCAATGTGGATTCCAATGAGTCTTTGTGTTTTAAACTAAAAATGAAGATGAGATATTCATCTCAAGTGTATATTTGAATCACCCCAGCCATGTGACTATCTAGAAGGAGTATCCACTAATGAGAATCAATAATATCTTTTCCCAGTGGATATAGGTGAAGTGGATCTGAGTGTTTGACCTCATGATGGGTTATCACAAGTTGCATGTTGGGGAGGTGGGTGCATCGAGCATGGGTACCTAGAGCCGTTGCAATTACTCAAACTTCTTGTTGATAACCATTTCCATGTTGAATGACCCAACAGAGTTCTCAAGACTTATGAGTGGAATCCTTAACCTATATTGGGATCGTTATGGGTAATATTATACAATGGTAAACTCAAGTCCTCGATGTCATATTTGGATAATTCGAAACATTGGATAATGAAACATTAAATTCTATGGTATTTCTAGTCATATGGATTCTCTAGTGGAGTATGTTCTATATTTGATGGTCCACTTATTGGGGATTGTCTTCTTTATATGAGAGAGACACTGGACAATACAGAGGTTGAGGTGACATGTGTTTGAGTTCCACCCAGGGAATGTTCATGTTATCGTATTCTCAAAATAAGATTTTTCTTCTGTTGTTGTCTAGAAATGTGATGGTGTTGTTGACCTTTTTTTAGTTGACACTTTTTGTGATGTTACAGAAGTGTACGATGGTTGTTACCCCTTCTCTTCTTCAACAAGTTAGGGAGGCATGAATTGTAGATATCAATAGGGTGATCATATAAGATTATATATACATTGGATGTATTCCTTATGGTTTCTATTAAGTCATGGATCATTCAATCCTTGTTCAAGGATAGTCATTAGCACCAGTCTTGCTATGGGAAATGGTGTTATGGAAGTTGTTTTCCATTTTTAGTACACCCAAGAGAAGATTGGTTGTACCAAGATCCTTTTTCCAGGATGGAGGGATATATCTAATGATTGTAGGTCCTTTTTCATTTACCACATCAGGATCGTGAGTGGCTATACCTCTTGACCATGTGATTGAAATTATAACAAGTGATTAGTGTTCTCCACAAGCCACAACTGAGGAGGTATGTGCCTGACACAATGTACCATAATGACCATGGTAATATTTTCCATGAGTGTATTATTTCAATTTTTAATTAGCTGATGGTATTGGGAATTGGTAGAAAAATTCCTTTCATGGAAATGTTTTCTCCTTAGTGGTGTGTATTTTAGTAGCACATGAAACCATTAGAGAAGCTTGCTGGGCATGAGAGCTATATATGGGATCAGTTTTACAACCTATTTTCATAGTTTTTACTTTTTAGGGAATAAAACTTTTGATGAATGGAATAATTATAAGACTGTGGTTTTTTCATGTAAGACATTGTAATAATTCTAGGAATGTTTCTTGATCCATGAGCTAATACGACACATGATTCTATGGAATGGTTATCATTAGATTAATTTTGTAAAAAAATTTAAAAAATATTATATCATGCGCATGATTTTTTTAGAAATAATGGAATTTATCATGAATATGATTTTTTATTGTAAATCTAAGACCATTATTGAGTTTGTATAGTAGGTTTTTCCGTAGGTATGATAGACGGTTGGCGGTTCTAGACGTCTAGTTATGTCAATAATTGGAGGATATGTTTAATTAAAATAATTTATTTATTTATTTATATGTTTTATTAAATGGATTAATTAAAATACTCTATAAATATCATCATATGATGGTTTGAAAGAAATGAATAACCCATGATAGATCTAATAGGTGTAGGGAATTTTTCTTCATTGGTGGATCAGGATTGGAGAACGATGAACGATCAGATCATGGATAATTATGAGATGAACAATAAACACAATGGTATCATCACCTTCATAACTCAAAGAAGTTTTATTCACCAACAATCAATCCATAATCATGCTAAGGATCACCAATTGTTGTTTTATCTTTTTTGATTAAAATTTTGATCATGGATTCATATCCTCTTTTATTGATATTAGAATATTTTCCCTTCACTTGACCACATTCAATAATTTGATTTGTTTAAATCAATTATTTTTTCTGCCATGATATCACCCATGATTCTACACCTAATGATCACTTTTTGGGATCACACAATAAAAAAAATTATTATTACATTTGTGGATTATTCCTTTATCCCTCCATTCATGGTGTTCTTCATCTGTAACTAGTTAACGAGTGATTCGATGATATCCAAGAAGACAATGAAAATGAAACAACCCAAATTTAGCTTAAAAAATCCAATATATGCTTCCAATAGAAAAGGAAAAAACTAAAATGAGAAACAGTTACTCCATGTGATAACATGGAAGAACTCTCACCATCTAAATAGAATCTACCTATACATAGCTAAGATAAACCTCATCATCACGCTGCAACACCTTTCCTTTCCCTACATCAAAAGACATAACTAGTTATATACACCACTAAATGGGTTCACATGGTTTGAGATAAATAGGTTTTGTAGGATCCTATCTAGATGTTCCATAGTAATTCCCTTTATAATAAGATAAATGTTCTAAATATTCATGGATATAGTTCTTGATAATTTGTAAATAAAATTTTATATCAAAATCATGGTAAAGCATTTAGTTTTTTCAATAGTTCAAAATAATCCGGGTAAAATAGTTTCAAATCATATCACATATATTAAATTAGTTCAATGCATATAGAAAATATCATATCTTATCCAAAATAGTACAATCCAAAAGAACATGTGACATAACTCCAAGGATCACTACAGTTCAAGATAACTAGAGCACTCATACCCAAACATAGATAATTGTTCTCATCAAGTCTCCAGAAATAGGCATTTAATTTATAGGTAATAGGAACAAACCAATTATTGAGCCTTCTAATAGCTCTATGGAGTCCCTAGAAAATTGGTGCTAGGGATCATTAGAGCACCCTAGGAGTGAACCGTCTAGTAGTTTCTATGGATGAAGCATATTTCTATACTCTCCACCTAAGTACACAAGGATTCCCACGTACTATAGTTTCCAAATAATTTCATAAAACCATAATATAAAAACCAGTTCATAAAATTGTTTCATAATAATTTGAAAATAATCTTTATTTTTTCTAAAACAAGGGAATATGGTGATTCTCAAAAAACCATTTACACAAAAAAACAAACAATCATGTCCTTTCATTTCTAAAACTAGATAAATAAAGTATCATACAACACATTCTATAGATGGAACCACATACATCAAATTAAGTCACACATGCTTGAAACATAATCCAACAACATGGAAGGAATTCATAGAAAAAAATAAAATAACTATAACTGATTCAAATATCTCATAATCAATTTCAAAAAAACATTTGTCTACATAGAAGAAAATAGATGAATACATTAAGAAACATGTACATTTCCCCACAACCAACACATGGGAAAACCTCTGGGATGTGATTTTAAAATAGATATAGAAATGATCAAGAAGAAAAAACCAAAATTTATATAGATCCACAAACATAGTGAATCAAAACTGCCACTATCAATGTAAATGATGAATTGGAATGATTTATTACTCAGAGAGATGCAACATAACCACACAAAAATATCAAGAACTGATAGATGTGATCCGGAATGAAAATAAAAACCCTAATTAAACATAGAGAATCCTATGATTAGATGTTGAGTCCAAAACATCATCTAAAAATAATCATACTTTCATAATTGTAAAAAAAAAACTCATTTACCTAATCCATTCATTATGTGAACCCCTTTCACAATGTATGTATCATTTAATTCAATATATGTTGAAGAATGAATCTCTTTTTATTAAACATATAGATACTAACCATCTCATTATGTGAACCATTTTAACTTCCTATAAGAAATTTAATCTCTAGAATAGCTCACAACATCTTCCCTGAAATGAATTCCTATCATGTAATAATTTCACTATCTAAAATATTCCAACATTCTAATTCTGCAAAAAAACATAGAAAAATTATAGGTTAAATTAAACCCAAACGGACATCCTCTTAATCCTCTAAAACATTTATTCCCAAACTCCAATTATACCAAAAAAATACATCCTCTAACTTTATGTCATTTTCTATGAAAAACACTATCTAACCTCAAATGTCCCAAAACACACCCAAAATGAGACGAATACAATAATAGAGATGATGTGTACCAAAAAGAAGGTAACTTGTTGTTAAAGACACACCACCATAAGAATTTCAATAACTATGAAGTCGTGTGGATGAATTTTACTCTAGATAGAGGTGAGAACATTTCTCCCTCACTTACATTTCATGCTCCCAAGTCTTGTGAGATTATTATCTATGTTACCAAAACAATCTAACTAAATATATAAAATTATCATGCAATACATTCACCCGAGATTCAATGATCTCTATTGGATGCTCTACAATTGATATTTTTGGCTATAACTCAGTCTATTCCCAACTCAAAACATTAGAGGGATTTTGATGATACTAATATAGTTGAAAAAATTGAAAAACAAATAATTAATATATATCCACTGATCCTTTAATTCCCATAGATAAGAAACATACCAGAGCTGCTCGGTGACCTCAAATGGTCCAACATATCTTGGAACCAATTTTCCCTATTTGTTTTAGACAATAGTGACTC
The DNA here is from genome assembly GCA_963277665.1 of Viscum album. NCBI lineage: Eukaryota > Viridiplantae > Streptophyta > Magnoliopsida > Santalales > Viscaceae > Viscum > Viscum album. The sequence goes on along the minus strand of OY728163.1, from coordinate 962,466,971 downwards.
ATCCAAGGTTATGTCATCAATAAAATGTTATCACCTATGAAAAAATATGAAGGGTGATGTTTAATATCTTAATATTCTTTATGATGACTCAGAGTGGCGACCATGCATAGTCATATATCCTAAATCCTCACCAATTTTAATTCAAAAAGACTCGGTCCCAAATGAAAGGCCTTTCCCACCTCTTCCCAACAAATAGAAGACCTATATGGGTGACCATAAAAATCATTGAAGGGTATCATTATTTTCAATGACTGGTTACTATTGTTATAATAAAACTCAACCAGTCCAATAGAGATATCCTACTATCCAATAGAATCAAAGACACTACTCTGTATAATATACCCTAGGATCTGAATAACATGCTCTATCAAAACAAATCTCAATTGATGGTACCCCATTACATATTGGGGAATCTTAAGAAACCATTAGGTAAATCAATTATCCCTATATTAAAAAATAGTAGAGGGAACCCAATGTAACCTCCCAATCCCATTCACATACAGCTTTCCTAGACCTTCAGCATCAGTGGTGTACCTAATCAGAATAAAATTGTATGAGTTCATTAACTAATTTTTAATCACCTAGATAGCAATATTACCTTATCGAATCCAAGAAAATACAACAACATAGTCCTTGGATACCTCATCAAATTTCAAAATTGGCATTGTAAAAGGATTGAGAAATCAAGAAGAATATAGATGTTCTTTCTTTATTTGTTGGCATGTGAATCATTTGGAAAATAATATCTAATATCCCACAATATACCCGACCAACAGAATAACTATCTCATATCATAATACATCATCACAGTTCCTAGATTAATTTCCCATGAAGATATATGAAATTCAAATGAATTAACCTCCACAATGACTTCAGGATTAATAATTGATCCATAATGTGTAAAATACCATCTAAATATAGAGACCAACCATAAATAGTCTCCCAACCATGAAGGGTATCTAGAATTCATATGAACTCATCATACCACAATTGAACCCATAGAATGGAATCAATGAGAAATTGTGATAAATGAGAAATTATTAGAATGATACCTGAAACAACTTCATGATAATCCTAATGCAATTTATAAAAAGGGTGTTATATTTTTTCCACTCTTTCGTTGACTCCAAAATAACATTTGATGAAACATTCCCCCTTCGATAAACTGAAACAACATTTCCATTTTATGTGTTGTAGGTGATGTCTGAGTCAAATGTAAGGAGGTATTTATTCCATCGCCATATTCTAAGATTCTAGTATTTCTGAGAAAATATATAGCTGAGACTTTTATAGTGAAAAAATACTTTGAACCCATCCCCAAATATATAGTGCCACAAATATTTAAGTGCATTTATAAACATGGAAATCTCTAAATCATGAGTGGATTAATTCTCATCATTTGGCCAAATATAATTAGAGATATAGTCTATAACATGATAATCCATCAAAATCAAAAAAAACCCATACCAGCATCGTAAGAATTAAAGTAAACAAAATACCCTTTACAAGGTTTAGGTAAGATAAAAATAGGTGTCAATGTCCTAATATTTTTTAGTTTATTGAATTAAGACTATAATTTTTCATCTCATGTGAATTTAAACCCTTTATTTGTAATAGAATTCAATAGTTATTCTAATTTCAAGAAATCCTTCATGAATTATTAATAATATCCAACAATACCATGGAAACTCTGAATATCAAAGATGTTTCTTAGATCTGTCAATGAAAATAAAATCATCACCCTAAGAGGATAAATTGATAAGTTACACATAGAAATTATGTTTCTTAAGAACATGATATATTTTGTCTAGAATGTCAATTTGAAATTCATTTCATGAAAATGGTGACATTTGAGGATTTCCAAAACCACACTCATATGGTTCTCACGATCACCCTCAAATTATGAATAAATGAAAATATTATCCACGAACACTTCCATAAGATTGTCAATATACTGACTGAATACCATGTTCATTAAAACCATAAAAATTAGGTACATTTGTTCATACCAAAAGAAATCACATGATATTTTTAATGCTCATACAAACTCCTAGAATTATTCTTTTGTATAACTAACTCTTGAAACTTGAAATAATGATAACCTGAATAATTATTAATTCTTGGAAACCACTTTTATAACTTTAACTAATCAAACAAATTATCCATTTGGGGAAAAGGATACATATTCTTTACCATTTCCCACATCAACTTTTAATAGTACACGCATAATCAATTTGAACAATCTTCCATTGTGGAAAAGAGTATTGGGTCAACCAAAGAAAAAATATTGGGGTGAAAAAAAAGTTTCTAATCAGATTATCTAACTAAATAATGGGTTCTTTTCAACTCTATTGGATCTATTTGATAATAGTGTTTCAATATCAGTTGTGTACCTAGAACCAGATCAAATCGTAACTATAAATCCATCTCTGGAGGATGTTTGGATATGTCTTTGAGGAAAATTTCAGTGTAATGTCTGGATTAACAATACGAAGATCAGCATATAAGAAATTTCATCAGCTATAACAGTATCGTTAGATAACAATATCCATATCTATGGGTGGAAGGTCTTACACTACTATACCATGGATCACACACTCCCTGAAACTCCGAGGATCTCTCATCAGAAGTAGGGAATGAGAAAAAATGATGATAACAATCCACCACATCATGATGAGTATTAATACAATAAATCATGATTATGATGTCAAATAGATCAACATCAATAACAAGGTCATCGATTGATAACTCTTCATCAACTATCAATTTCAAACAACAATGACTCTAAAATCCCTAATATTACCTCTTTTAAAGAGGATTCAATAACTCCAAAATGAATGAAATGAGTTTTTTTAGAATTTTAAGCACATCAATAATACATGAATTGTTAAATTAGTATAGGAACTAGTGTCTAATAAATCATTCACTCCATAATAGTTAATAATATGATACATATCACTATCATTGGACCCATGTAAACCTCTATCAGAAAATCATCCATTGTGTGAAGGTGCTTCACTCTTAAGGCATGTGGCATGATCCCTCTAGTCATTGAAGAATCTAATTTTACCAAAGTGACATTTGGAGTCGTTGATTCCTAAATATAATAAGGATTAAACATAACCTAATATAACCTCTTTATGTTTTCTTGGATATAAAAACCATTGATTATCATTATTAATGTGGTAAAAAAACACATGTGCCCAACCTTTCCAAAATGATAGAAATGTTGGGTCATGTTACAAACAATAACTAATGGTGTAGATGAAGCCAATTATTTATAGAAAATTTCACAACACCTATAATGATCATGTCACTTCCTCTTTTTCTCATGAAAACTATTGAAGACGATACTAGGTGGAATAGAAGTTCTAGAAGAGCCAACCAGTACTGAAATATCCATATATTATAGAATTTCTCTTTATAATATCTATACATAGTTAGAATGTTTCATCCCGATTACCTATGATATGATATCTATTAACAACCCATTCTCGATCTTGTTATCTTTCATCTAGTTAATCATCACTTTAGAAAAAAATTAAACCATATCCATGAATTTATAAGTGTTTTCTAACATTGATTTCTCTCCTTACTAAAATAAAGGGTAACTCTAAAGACTTATCCATTATAAAATACTATTGAAAAATATATTGGAAGAAGAGATTCTTGAATGCCTTAAAGTCCAAGACCATGTGATATTTTTTTGTACCATGTAATGTCATCAATGCTTGATGGGACCCTCAAGTCTAAATTTTCAGAAACTTACCTTGATATTCTCACGTGTATCTAGGAAGATGATGATTTCCCAGTCTTTTCTAGTCAGTACTCTACCTCATGGGGCACATTCATACACTTAAGGGATGTTTTTGTCTTCTGTATAGACTCCCATGATCAATCCATTTCTCATTTTAGTGTAGGTTGCACCAAAAAAAAAGTGTTATAGACTTTTGGTATATATTCGTCCATGGAATTATCTTCTATAATGACAGTATATATAATATTTTTAATCCGAATGTGTATTTCCTTGTGGATAATCCACTACACCCACCTATAGAACCCATAAAATAAGTCTCAAAGGCATAACACTACACAAAAAAATCAAATCAATGATATTATCGCTGGAGAAATATCTGTTTAAACCCAAAAACCATAATAAAAACTAATTGTAAGATCAAGAACTCAAAATAGGGGACACACATCTCAATATCCAATGATAAATTAATTATCATCAAGGAAAGGGATGGATTGGAAGTCAGTAAAACATACCTCTCAAGTCATGAAAATAATAACTTTAGTCTACCAACATTCTATGATGGAGTATAACTATCCTTTGATACCAATCTATGATGAACTGACTCATATAACTTCATGAACCAGAACCCAACCCAACCAATCACATAGTTGAAGGTCATTCCTGATCTCAACTGACTGAAAACTAGCGCCCATGCAACAACAAATACTAGAGGGAAATAATTCACCCATCCTGAAGAATACAACATTGAATATATATATATATACATAGTATATAGAAACCTTTTATGAGAAAACATGATTTAAAATATATTTCATAACTAAAAAAGATATGGTAGATATGATAAAACTCAATAGTAGAAAAAAACACTAAGGTGCAAGTCTAAAAACAAAAGAATAAATCATAAGGAGAAAAATATACTCCATGTGATAGAGTAGTAAATCTCCAACCATCTCACCACCAGTTACTAAGAAATTTTTGATGGAAATATATCCATCTCAATACAGTGCCATTCGATTATTTTCATCATAAGACACAACTATTTCTATAAACCATCTAAGGGGTGTATAAGTTGTGAGCTAAACTAGATTAGTACAATCAAACCCATGTGTTCCATAACATGTCTCAGTACAGCACATTAGAGATGATGAAATTTAAATAAAATAGGGCATCATATTCATTCAAACATTTTTAATATCAAAATATTTGTAAAACATTCTACTTTTTAAACATTTATATTTAATCAAGGTAAAATTGTTTTAAACCATATCACATATATAAAAAAAGTTAAAATTATGTATCACATATCATGTCAAATCAAAAAAAATTACAAAAAAAATCATATTTAACATCATTTCAAGGATCACTATAGATCAAGCTACCTAAAAGACTTATACCCATACATAGAAAATCATGTACATCAAGTCTTTAGACCTATGCACCTAATTTAGGGAGCATAGGAACACGACAGAAAGTGAACCTCCCAATAAGTCTAACAAGTCACTAGAAAAATGGGTCTAGGGAGAATAGGAACACCATATGAGTAAACCACTTATGGTATCAATAGATGAGGCATGTTACTACACCTTCCACTCATGTACCCATGGCTTCCTATGTTCTATTTTTTCTAAATCATCACATCAAAACATGCTTTGAAAAGAATTTCAAAAATCCATTTCAAAATTACTAGAAAATAACCTTTTTAACAAAATAAGGGGAAATACTATTTTCTAAAAAACTTATTTCCACAAACAAACATGTGAAAAACATTCAACTAGTAATGTCATTTTATTTATCAATAAATTGATAAAACAAATGAAATGAAGGTTCATCCAATAAAATCAATATACGGAAACACCTACCTAAACATGGATTGGACGTGTCCAAAAAAAATAATCCATAACAAAATATGGAATATAAAGACAAAAACTGACAATATATAACATATTCTCATATTTCATAATAAATTAAACCTTTGAGGTGGTATGGAGATTAGATAACTGAAACATAACCCAACGAACTCACATGCCTCCCCTAAACAAACACAAGGGTTATCCTTTGGGAGAGTGTGGAATAATTTATCAATATAGGTTCAATAATAACATCACATTGATATCAATGAATCAAAAAATGTTGCGCACTGTTTCTTTTGTGATCAATGAAAATGAAGAACCAGAAATTTCACATTACCATATTGCTATAGTGTAAGAAAAATTAATAAAAAAATTATAAATGATGTTATTTATAAATAGTGGAGATCCCTAAAATTTTTAGGGAGATATCCAAGTTTTTGTGGGGAATCATTCATGTCCAATAAAAATAATCATACAAGTTGCATGGTAAAAAACTACAGGTCCTAAACTATTCATGATGTAAATCCATTTCATGATGTGAAGGTCATGATTTAGATGACACGGTGAAAATTATTTCTCCTCAAATTAAAAATCATGATCCCAACATCATCAGTAGATGAACCAGTTCATTGATAGTAAAATTTTCAAACTCTAAAATGGGTCATGGAAACATTCCTACAATGAATTCACATCATGTAACTAGTTCATGATGTGAACGTGTCAAATAGGAAGATTCTGTAAAATAATGTAAAACATATTTTAGGTCAACTCAGACCCCAAATTACAACCTACTAATCATATGTCACATCTATACTAAATGTTTATAAATTTAAAAAAACATTCATCCCTGCACATTAGGTTATTTTACTGAAAAATGCCCTCTGTATTTATAAGGATTGAAATGAACCCCAACAAAAAGGTAAACAAAAAGAGAGACATGTTTTACCAGAAATAAGGTAATGAGATGTTACACACCCACACTCAATTTATTGAGTTCATATTTTAAACCTATTAAGAACATAATATTCTCTATCAAATGATATTATAAAAAAGGCATAAGAACAGAAAGATTGTATGGTTCAGGCTTTCACCCTAATCCACAGGGTATGTTTTCATCACAATAACAAAAAAAGGTAGTAAAGAAATTTTAATTTATGTACACACAATAATTTATAATTAAAATATTTCCATCCTCCACATATCATAAAATTTGTGACACGTTGAATTATATAGAAAGGTCCAACTTGTGCTTCATGTCAGCAGCTCTATCCGATCATCTCAGGTTATCATCCACCAAATGAGATCATTACAGGTGAGGAATATTATTGTTAAATACTCCCAAAACAATAAATATCTACATCAATTCACTATTTCCCATCCGAAAATATTATTGGTAAAGAAACCTATAAATATTTTAGTGATATGAAATTTGGATACATAATGATGCAAATACTTCAGGCTACCATTTACAACAAGCTTCCAATAAAATCATATTCTAGCCACTGCCACTCCATCAACCATCCAATCATAAAAAATAATTAATGTATAAATTATATCCTTTTAGTGTCAATAATTTCTTCTACCTAAAATTATATCTCACAATCCTAATAATGGAAAATAAATACATAAAATAATAAATCAAATTGGAATTTTATGTTCTATCCAATCCACTATGACTCTTGTTGAGTTACACATGCAGGTTGGGTCATCACAAGCTAACCAGGAAACCATGAAATTTGACCACACATACTTTGAAATTATGCTAGAATCCAATAATCACTTAATTTCTTCATATTCATAACCCATAATTTACCCTAATACTCAGAGTAGGGTTTCCATCATGTATTTACCACTACTCTAGCATAGTAGGGTCTGTAATAATCACCATACACAATCCCTCTCTTTAGGAATGCCGCATGTTCAAGGATCAACCTCTAACATATAATTAATGGTATTTTCCTTCCATTTAGATCCATATAAAATCATAAAATGACTTTATCACTGAAGGATGTCTCATCATATAATACCACATCACATCATAAGATGAAAATATTCTCACTAATTGTGGTTTAACCCCTAACTTCTCAATCATTGTAAATTCTTTCATCACATCTCATTCCACAAAATCCATTTTATATTAAAGAAATGTCACCAAAAACACATTCTCCCTCAAATTATATCCAAATTTTTCCCAATACAAACCATCTCACTCATGGTTAACCTAGAATTAATACACATGACGAATCCATCTCACTCATGTTGGGTCTAAACCTTATAATATACATTACCACAAAAAATTATTTTTCTTATAATAATCCCAATATCAAGAACAAGAATGAAATATAAAACATCGTACATATCCTTTCACATAGCTCACTTGTTCATCAATAGTGTGATAGTAACTCATGACCAATCCACATATCTCTAATCACTAGATCTAGCCCACATATGTTTCTCTACAGTGAAATCACATCATGTAGAATCATCACAACCATTTCCACAATAAGTGGGGTCCAATTCCTATCTGAACCCCCTTTGGAATCCCAATGAAAAGTCATCAAGAACATCCCACAACCTATACTAAGGTCTCATCTTAGATTCCCAAAGGAACATCTCTTAGACATTAACCTACAAAATATCGATCCCCATCACACATATTTATTACAAGGGGACTCATCTTTCTATCCACACAAACCAAGACTCAAGTCTAACTATAGGGGTATTTTTCTATCACACAAGACGTGTTTATTCATCTCACCAATTAGAACCCAACCCCATGCCCCTAATAAATTCCCACTGGACTAGGAACCCAATCTATGATACCTATCTCATATCATATACCTTGACCCCTACACAAGTATTCATATAAAACATATCAAAATGTTTTCCCTATGGATACATAGTCTTCAAGTGATCTAATGTTACATAATTTATCAAGAGAAGATATTCATTATTTATGAGGTATAACACCACCCCATATCTTCAACCCTAGGCACCATTAGTCCTTGAATTTCAAACCTGAACCCATGAAAATATGAAGGCATTCATATTCATGAGATTACAAATATATGAAAATGTAACATTGGGGATACCTATCATTGTATCAGAGTTAACCCATTATCAATCTCTATCGAGCCTTGCCTAAGCTCATCCACACTCCCAAGCTCTTACCTCATTCTATACCACGTAGCTGATATGTTATAAATTACTATAATTAATTATTCAAAATTAACTCAATTGACATATTAAGTTAAAAACACACTATACATAATTGTTAGACTGAAATCACACACAATATTAGGTGATTGACCTTATGGTACCTCTTTTCACCAAACCCCATGACATCCCAATTTCTCTATCCTAATTCGACCATGACCTAGTGGAATTAGCACCGAAACCTCTAATAAAATCACCTGAATTAGAATATAGATAATGGAAACTAAAATAGAAGAAAATAGATGGAGATACATACTTATAATCAACAGAAAAGGATACCAAAAACTATACCTGACACAAGGGATCAATGGTATATAAGTAGGGGAACTCCCCTCTAAATAATTAAGAGGAAATGGGTAAATTAATAGACTTCTCTAGCATAAAATGTTTGGGATGGGTGGAATTATGGAATGGACATAGGGTCCATGGCTCAATACCCTCACTCGGTGCAGCCTATGGTTAATCCATCAAGGCTTAGGGCCAACTGTCATCCTGAAATCCTCAGATGTAGTATTGACTAAGGAATCATATTTATAACACCATGGGGAAGGTATCACGATACATGGACCCCTTGATTTATCTCCAAAACACTGCTCTTGGTATGTCACAAGGGGATTAGCCTCTAGAACACACTATGGAATGGCCCACATAGAATTGGTGAAGATGACCTCTGAATAGTCAGGATGATCTCGCAACCCCAACTTCCCTCTCCAAGGTGTATCCCCTTAGGAAAACCTCATGTTCTTCCTCAACCAAAAATAGCATGATAGTTTCTATCTGTGCACGTTCGGGACTACATATGTATATAATTTATATTATAGGGCCAGCTCCATATTTATCTATCAAAAAACACAAAAACCTATCTCATCTACATATCCCATTAAAAAAATTATCTAATGATTTCAAAACTCTTAGAATCCCAATAAAAACCCCATTTCATGATATAAAAATTTTTTCAAATGAAAAATTAATATTTTCTCTCAATTTTTTAACCAATAACAACAAATTTCATTAAAAACTACCCACTATAATGCTTCAAATCATTGAGAATTTTTTATAGTCATCAAACAATTATTATCGACCTTCCATGGGTTTCAATTCACTATGTACTTTTCATATTACATATTGAAATTCAAAACACATTTGTTTGTGTAACACTTACACTATGGTGAGTTATTCTCTAAAAAATGATCCAATAACATACCAAAAAGTCCAATATAGAGACATATATCATTAAAATCATTAATCCCCAGACATCATTGTGTATTAAAACAATTAATCATGAGAATTATAGAAATCCCCCCAAATATCCACTCACAATGGAATATTACATTCCACGGATCTTCCAACAATTGGAATACATCTTTTGGTTGGATATTTTAATTTCATGATCTCCTACAACATGATAGATATACATTACATTTCACTTTTGTATTACATCGCACTCACCCAGGACCAAAATCCATTTCACAGAATCTATCCATCATCGTATCTAAATCCAAAATAAAGTGTTTACCATAGAATGAATTATTATTTAATATTCTCATACACTATAATCCTTATATAATCTCAGTAATCTTCTAACTGATCTCACTTCATCCATGGACTATCCCACACAAGGTTCATACACCTCTGACTAAGATGATGCTCTTCACCATGGGAGTATCATTATCACACATTGAAAGCAAATACTTGATCTCCATGGAATCTACTCTGTCTATTACAACACATACTTATTAGATATAGTCACCCCATTATATCGTAGCTCCAACACAAGTCACCAAACACAACTCATTACCACCCCACTAGATGAACATCCAAGATATGAAACAATTTAGTTACAATGTGGGTCACACTGTCTAATGGATAACATTGTGCACCACATCATATTGACTCCCTTATGTTTCCCTCGATCATTGACCCATTGGGTTTCCAACCCCACTCATGTCTTTCATCTCTTGATTCATTATCACCCATAAATTACAACACTTTAAACCTCATATTTTCTACTTAGACACTAAACCTCCATATACACAAGCATCTCACAAATCTCATCGACCCTTGACCCACACAATGTGTCCCATATATTTACATCTCAATGAGGAAAAAAATTATCATGAACTTACAATAAAAATTATATATTTATTCTTAAAAATGAATGTTATATTTTACTCTCCTACACATACATAATGAAAATTTTAGAACCATATCCCAAGATATTTCATGTTTTCTACCTTGATCTCATCCAATCATAACACTTGCACACTTCTATATAACTCTATCGCACAAACAACTCATCATTCCAAGAGTCACATCTAATTGAACATGGAATCATGAGACTAACACAATAATCACTAAATAATCACTGTCCAATCTCATCCAATGATATTGGGGCATCAAAATCATTCCACGTATAATTACAGAACCACTCAACACAAAGGTGTCATTCCAAAAACCAAAAGAGTCTCCTCATGCTCCAACCATCCTCAATCAAAAAAAATCATAGACCATCGTATATTATTTGAATCTAAAAAGCATAAGAATCCAGAAAAAATCACATCCTCTCATCCATCCATGATACTAGAATAAACCATATGCATGTCGTTGCATAACACTCTTAAAGGTATCCATATAAAAAAAGGCTTGGTTATGTTGAATTCCACAAACAATCCATAAGGTAAAAAATTATATTGGATGTTTATTCCATTTTATGTAATTGAATACCATCATCAAGGAATCCCATTATAATCCAGGGATCATCCATTATCCATTAGTTTTTTTTATTGAACCCACTAGTGTTCAATTATTTTAGACTCAATTTACCAAACTAACACACTTGGGGTCTCTATATATCCCTTATACACTGGATAATTTAATTGTTGATAGGGAATATCTCATATAGAATCCACATAACATGTCACTAAAAAACATATCATGACTAAAAATTTGGGGCCATGTTAGAAGGATTCCTTTAATAAAATTATAGGAAAATAATATATAATTTTTTACTGACACTTTAAATAATTAGACCTATCATAAGTAAAACAATCAACAGAAGAATACATATGTAATTTTATTCATATTCCTTAAATATTATTCACGTAAATTGGAATCCTTAAAATGATCCAAGAGCCAATAATATAAATAATAATTTCTATAAATGTATCGAATTCGAATTATAATATCATTCATAACTCTGAAACCAAGAAAATAAATCTCATACCCCCAGAAACTTGAATATCCCAATATAAATGTGTTCATGATTCACCACTAAAAGATCCATAATAGGCCCCTATGCATTCCTGAACCACTGATATAACATATCCATAGATATTTAATAATGTAAAATTCTCTAATAACACATTATAACACCACATTTCTCAAGACTACTCAATAGTGCTTATGTCTAATAAGCTAAATGACCTCTGGTGTGGCTCCCCATATGCCAGATGTTTTTTACTAGAGATGAGGGAATAAAACGTGAAGTTTGGAAACTATTACGCCAATATCAGAATGATGGATAATAAAAAAATAATTAAAATCATAACATTAGTGTACACAAAAATTAATAAACATGTCCCATAAAAAATAAGATTCATTTATACAAAACATACAACTGATCACCCACTAATCCAATCCCATACACAAATAAAAAATACCAAAAAATATACACAACAACCCTAATTCCATCCTAGGTCTATACTACACTCCCAGTCTCTATATACCATCAAGAATATCTAGCTTAATCTACTACATACCCCGGTGATAGTACATGATAGTTGACGTAAGGAATACATGATCCCAATGGTTCCCATGAAAGGTTTGGCATATACCCCATTAGGGTCTCACCAAGAACCCCTAATATACACTATCATATGTGTGTATGTGAATGCATAATGGAAACACATTAAATAAATATTATCAACCTGGTTTTGTGTGTTTAAAAATTCATTGTGACTCATAAAAGTTTCATGAACTTGTTAGGTATTCATCTACTAACCATGATTCTATAAAAATCAACTATACATATTTTAGAACCATGTAAGACTCCCATCATTTCCATGTTCCATAATACCCATAACCCAACCTATACTTGAATAATTTGGGTATGTCATTCACTAAGTCATGACTACTACTTCTTAGAGTAGATTCCCACAACAATTACCATGACCAATCCATCTCGTTAAAAAGGTCACAGGTCTAAGGATTGAACACTACCTTTCCACTCAAGGTATGGTCCATATATATAGCTATTTATCACAACCATACGTGGATTTATCACTCAATGATATGCCATATTTTTATCCCACATCACATCAGTACCTATACATATTCTATCTCAAGGATGTTTAACCAGAACCTTCTCGTTCATGGTCAAGTCATTCATCAAATATCTACAATGACTACTACCTTATAACTCAATGAAATTCCCATGATAACACCTTATTGATCAGTGTGATGTAAAAATAGTCTCTAGATACACCATATAACTCATTTTTTTCAAGACATCATACACATGTGGACTCCATCTCACACATGGTAGTCCATCCAGTTCCATCTCACTAATCATGGGGCCAGTCCTTTAGATACACATCACCACACTACGAATATATAACTTATAAAAATTACACAATCAATTACTTCAATGCAAAAAAAATTAAATTCTACCGATAACACAACTCTCTATCTGATCAAAATAACATCTATTACTTATGTCATAACACCTCATCTCAAATCAACGACTGTAAAGACCCGTAAAATTCAAGGGAAGTTTTTTTTAATTTTCTTTGGGATTTTATAAGAATGCAATTTCTGACGGCACCTGATTCTGAGTCCCGGTGTGCCCGGAATTAATTTCGAATGTTTGGCTCAGGTACATTCAGTGAACGAATGAGTGGGTTTTCCTAACTTTTGAACAGTTGCTCGGAATCGAAATCTGAGGGCACCGATGGAACCACAACACTGGTAATTTCTTAGGAAGTCCTTTACTGGGGTTGCGTTTGCTCGGGGGGAGTAATTAAAATTGTGAAAGGTAAAATAAAATTGAGAAAAAAATTTATTTCTTTTAAGGTGGTTTTATCCTTTGATTGGAAGTTGGGGAACTACCTATGAGAGGTTAAGAGGGTGGTGGGGCCCACACGAACTCCACCTCTTCAAATTCTCTAAACCCCCATAACTCTTCCTCGTTTAACCCCAATTTATTAAATAATGTTACTTCCTTCACATAAATGCATGCCATTTAATTTGGGAGTTAAGCATTTGAATTTTAAAATTTAAATGCATGGAAATTTCAAATAATTTAAGCATAACACTTATTTTATTTGGGGGTTATTTCGTGGTGTTGGGTTTTTGAGAGAGGGAGAAATCATTCATTGATAATGTTCATCTTCCACGTTGAAGAACGCGAAGAATGCCACACTCCGACGAAGAACGCCAACACCCAAGAAAGAAGACATGTCTTTCTACTCCTCTCCGCAGCCGGTATGAGACGCCGCCCCACCTTAGACGATCTTCGTCAAGCATTTATGGAACCCTCTTCCGCGATGCCTTCTTCCGCGACGAGCCTTTGTTCAACAACGCTATAGGTAGGGGAATTTGGTTTGGTATTCTTCTTATTATTTGAGAAAAGAATGAGGGGTGCAGACCAACCATTTCCAGGTTGATCCGCGGATCATTCGTTCTTCCGGGTTGATGTTGGGGTTGTTTGTTTTTACCCGTGAATTATTTCATTGTCGTACGTCGACTTCTTTTGTTGGTCGGTTTCTATCATTATAACAGGAGGAGGTCGGACCGCACAAACACGGCCGACCCTCCTCCCCCTTGTTGTTGATTATGTAGCGGCTCAAACGAAGGCGGCATGGCACATCGACACGACACAGAATCATGGAGAAATATAGCAAAGATGTGTGGCACTATCGCGCTGCGCCGTTGAGGCCGAACGAAACCGCGGCCGGAGTCGGGGCCATGGAGGCAATTTGAAGACTCCACTGGTTGAACGTTTTGCGTGGATTGACGGTCGATGAACAACGGGGCCGCAAAGTCATTTTGAAGCCTCCATAGTGAAGGTCGGGTCCCGGGAGGACCGTTGGCGAAGGCGGCGAGCAAAACGGACCACTGGAGCGCGTCCGGTGGTCCGCTGAATGCGGCGCCGACGCCAGCGACCGGCGGGGGCGGCACGCCGCCGGAATGGAACCGCCGCTGCTGAGCCGCGGCGGCGGGCCGAACCGGAACGGCTTATCCATTTTGGTGATTGAGCGGCACGGCTTAAAGCAGCGCCAGTTACGTCGACCGCGAGGGGTTGTCACCCCCCCCCCCCCCCCCCGCACCCGCTGGCCACACGGGCGCCGTACCGCGCCAGCGCCAGTGCCTGGACGGGCCGCCCAGGCCAGGCAGGGCCTAGACCCAGGTTGGGTCGACCCGGTTTGGGCCGACCTAGGGGGTCTCGGGCCAGGCCCAAACCCCCTATTTTTGGGCAGTTTCCGTTCAAACGCCCATATCTTGGGCCTCAGACCTACGATCGATGCACCGTCTGTTACGTAGCGATCCATGGATTGAGACGGACGTTTCGGTATATTACACATAGGATTTCAGAGAACATTGGCATTGCTGGGTTGGTTCGAACACAAAACCAACTGGGCCCTCAGAGCGGAAACACTTATATCTTGAGCTCCAGAAGTATGATTAACATGTCATCGACTGTGTTGGATTCCTCTTGATGAGACAGAACTTTTGGCATACTTCGCCTGTGGTTTGGACGCAGTTGGATAGTGGGCGGGTTGGATTGTACCCGAAATCCAATAGGGCCCCTAGAACGGAAAAGCTGATAACATTTAGACCGGACATCCTTCTGACGAACCGTCAGCGGCATTGGAGATCACGTTGAGAAACGGTCCCTATGAGTATACCCCATGAGAGTTCGAGGTATATTTTAGATATGGCTGGGTTGGTTCGCACACAAAACCAATCGGGCCCCTGGGACGAAAAGACTAATAACTCACAGACCGGGCGCCCGATTGACGCGTTGTCTGTTGCGTTGAGACCCCTATGACGAGGCGGTCCTTTGAGATACTTCTTTGTGGGACTTTTGATACATGGAGTATCGACCAGTAGCTCGTGGGGAAGACCCTCCCAGAGATGAGATAGCTGAGTGTAGAGACCTAGTAGCTGACTGAGACTTGACGACTGCTGATCGATCGACTTGGAGTGATTTGGATATCCCAGTGGGGTGCGCTTGGTTGTAGCGGCATACCCACTGTGGAGGTGCGCTTGGTTGTTGTGGTAGACCCATGATACTCGACAGAAGGAGTACCTCTGTAGTCTATGAGTGGGTGTTCTTGGTTGTAGCGGCAGACCCATGGTGGGATGCACTTGGTTGCAGCAGCATGCCCACAGTACTCGACAGGTGGAGTACTTCAGCAATAAAAGGTTAGTGGGATGATCTTGGTTGTAGCGGTAGGCCCACTGTACTCGACAGAGGAGGAGATCTCCAGCAGTTGTGGTTTCATTATCGTGAATAAAATCCTGGTTTGAGCTGAGTTTATGACCTTGTGCTTACCTCATGATTGAGATGGGTCACTTGATAACCTAGGTATATGTTTGGGCATATACCTGGGTAGTGGTTATCCATTGATTTCATAATCAGTGTGTTTCCTCTTGATTGATATGGGTTACTTGAAAACTTAGGTATATGTATGGGCATATACCTATGTAGAGGTTATCTGTTGAGATATTCTTTTTCGTTATCCTTGTTGGTTTTAGTGAGACCTTGAGGGTCTCGGGGTCTCTACTTAGTATCGTTATACTCACCCCTGCACGGGTTATGCCCACACCTCGTTGTGTTGGTTGTAGATGATGGGCAGCGCAGACAGAGGCCGAGTGTTCGAGGACTGGATGGTACCTGGAGGTGGACCTCATGAAGAGATAGTATCCGGTGGTGGACTTCAAGATGAGATGACACTTGGAGGAGTTTGATGGGTGAGAGCGTTGTGGAGGCTATATGTACCTACCCTTCTGGTCGGATCCGTGGTGGACGATCTAGGAGGTGTGATATCTGAACCTACCCTTCAGGTCGGATCCATGGTGGACGATCCAGGAGCTGCGCTATCTGTACCTACCCTTCAGGTAGTATCCTTGGTGGATGATCCAGGAGATTCTTGTAAACTTTCGGATATTTTCTCTTTTTCCTTGTACTTTACAGTTGGGATTGTATTTCTTTCCCCCTATAATTTCAGCACAACATGTTTCGGTTTTAATTAGTGTTTTACTTCCGCTTGTACTCGGTGGTGTTTTGTTTCCTTTTTATAAAGGCAATTCCTTCCTAGTTTTCGGAATTTACGCCTTTGGTGCTAGTCGCCAGCCCCTAGCCTATGGAAGGCAGGCCTGGGGTAGTCACGGCACGGGCCCTGAGGACGGGTCGTGAAAAATTGGTATCAAAGGAGTCAGTTCTACAGCATAACTTATAACTCTAACATTCCTTTTCTGTGAAGCAATAGTGTTAAGGGTACTGAGTGTGGTCTTCAGTTCAGGGAGTCCAGTGTTGGTGCGGCAGCCGACATATCCGTACACCAGGACCCTGACTACTAATTTCCGACTTTGTGCACGAAAAAAATGATTGCGTGTGTGTTTACAAGAGTTATAAAGTCAGCTCAAACCAGGTCAGTTCACCAGGTATAAATTGTTGACCGTGTCGCATCTGTTCAGGATGTCTCCAAGCAATAGTAAGTTGGAGTTCCGAGAGAGTACTCGATGATGGCTCACCGAGCGATGAGGCTTAGATGCAGGGCCCTCTCTCTATGTTGGCACACTCGGGTGGTGTACAAGTAACATCACCACCTGTTGGGCAGCAGATGCCACCAGTCGTACTAGTGTACGGTGCACGCTGGCAGAGCGCGATGCACGAGTTCTAGTAGTAGTGGCCTCTGAGGTTACGAGGCGAGGCAGATTCCCAGATAGCAGAGGACTGGATGGAGGTGATTTCTAGAGTTTTCTACCTAGTTGAGACACTATTAGAATGGATGGTAGACATGGAATCCAGTGTTTTCTAGTGAGTGACCATGAGGATGGTACGCGTAGTGATGAGGCTTCGGTACGTGGACCGATGCCTGAGATAGTGCCTTCGGGTAGTGTGTCAGCTATACATCACTACCCGTTGGTCACTAGTTACAACTGGCGGTACCGGTAGGTGCCACATGTATTCTTACTGCCTTACTCGTGTTATAACATCAGATACACTCAAGTTCTGAGGTGAACCCGATGCAAAGGCACCAGAGAACTAGCTTGAGGAGGTGGCTGAGAGTTGTTCTAGATCATATACAGCTTCGGAAGGATGATGTTTCAGTATCTGAGTAATAATCGAGGTGTACCGATCATTCTTGGTACTTGATGAATACGATATGATCAGTGCTTTAGAGATCGGACCTCAGAGTGAGGTGTGTTTAAAGGATATCCGAGTAAGCACTCTTTTCTCTACGCATTCCTACTTATGTTAGGGTGATACAAGGAACCATTGTGGTTGAATGTTCTTTGGCTGATCGGTTTTAGCCAGTGAATGTTAACAGTAGGAAGATGCGAACTGGCATTAGTCTCAGAGACTTGGGCGTTCAAATGTTTCAAAAAGAGGAAATGTTAAGGACAGATGAATCTGCAGAGTAGCAGACATGGATGCAGAGCTTGGAGAGCAGCATGAGGTGGTTTACATATCAACATGTTACAACCACCCGCCTTTGTTGTTCCCTCCAGGATCAGGGAGCTGGAGGGAAGGGAAATATTGTAGCTGCATGCGGTCAAGGAAAGTGACCCAATGGATCTAAGAATGATTTGAGGGACATTCTGTGTCCACTATAAGTTGCAGTAGTAACAGACATTGATACGAATCATTCCTTCCTTCCATGAATCTTGTCTCAGACCTAGAGTTTCCGGTTAAGCCGTTGACTTGACCCTCACGTCTGGAGATACCATGGGAGGAGACTCGATAATCACACTTACGCCGATAGTGTGATCTGACCCACAAGGTGAGAGTTTCGATTGGAATCTCTTGGTGGCAGCGTCGAGGCCTTATGATATTGGTCTGAGTATGGATTGGATCCACAATTCATACATGGATTGATTGTATTAGGATAAAAGGTTGTGGGTTATCTACAACATTGGGATGGGGTTTTCCTTGGTCAGTGAAAAGGAAAACCCAGGCAGCACATGATGGAATCATGCATAAGAGGGTGCATTCGATCACTCCGGAGATGGCCAAACTTATTTTTGTGCCAAAATTATCCAGAGTTGCGGCACCACATCCAGCAGAGCTTTCAGGAGCTGGGTTGACCGGTGCGCCCAACCTGTGGGCGTTGGTTACATAGTTCACTACGACGCATTAGGGACCGGACTCGGGTGTGTCCTAACGTAGGAGTGGGCAGTGATTGCCTATGGATCACGACCGATGAGACTGAACAGAGGTGACAGGAAGCCTCTAGAGTTCAAGGATGATGACCACGTCCTTATATGGGTCTCACCTCGACGAGGTTTGCGGGGATGTGGCCAAGGCGGCAAGTAATCTCTGAGGATCAGCAGACCTTTTCAGTTCCTCAGCTGGGTATGCGAGGTGGTTTACCACTTGACCTATCCACCTCAGTTGCACTGGGTGCACGACGTCTTCCACGTATCTCAAATAAGTAGATACGTGCTTGACCAGACGCATTTCATCGACTATGGGGAGATGCATATTGGCGATGGGGTGACGTTTGTGGGGTTTCAGTAGAGGTTGAGGATCGACAGGAACGGGTCCTACGGGGACGGTCGATTCCTCTTGTCTGCTTTTGTTGGTAGCATGAGAACCTCTAGGTCAGCACATGGGAGAAAAAGGCTCAGGTGCGGGCTCAGTACCACTTTTGTATCACTAGTTTGTGTTAAATATTTACGAGGACGTAAAGTCCTGAGGTGGGAGTAATGTAAAGACCCGTACAATTCAAGGGAATTTTTTCTTAATTTTCTTGGGGAATTTACAAGAACGCAGTTTTTGACGGCACCTGATTCCAAGGACCGGTGTTCCCAGAATTAATTTCCAAAGTTTGGTTCGGGTACGTTCAGTGAACGAACGAACTGGTTTTCCTAACATTTGAACCGGTGCTCGGAATCAAAATCTGAGGGCACCGATGGAACCACAACACTGGTAATTTCTTAAGAAGACTGTTACTGGGGTTTCATTTTCTTGGGGGGAGTAATTAAAATTGTGAAGGGTAAAATAAAATTGGGCTAAAATTTTATTTCTTTTAAGGTGGTTTTATCCTTTGAGTGGAAGTTGGGGAACTACCTATGAGAGGTTAAGAGGGTGGTGGGGCCCACCTGAACTCCACATCTTCAAATTCACTAAACCCCCATAACTCTTCCCCATTAAACCCCCATGTATTAAATAATGTGACTTCCTTCACATTAATGCATTCCATTTATTTTGGGAGTTAAGCATTTGAATTTTAAAATTTAAATGCATGGCAAGGTATAATAAAATAAGCATAACACTTATTTTGTTTTGGGGTTATTTCGTGGTGTTGGGTTTTTGAGAGAGGGCGAAATCTTTCTCTTAAGAAGTTCATCTTCCATGATGAAGAATGCGAAGAACGCCATACTCCGGCGAAGAATGCCAACACCAAAGAAAGACGACGTGTCTTTCAACTTCTCTCTACAGCCGGTGTGAGACGACGCCCCACCTCAGATGATCTTTGTCAAGCGTGTATGGAACCCTCTTCGGCGACGCCTTCTTCCGTGATGAGCCTTTATTCAACAATGCTCGAGGTAGGAGAATTATTTTTGGTATTCTCCTTATCATTTGGGAAAAGAACGACGGGTGTGGACCAACCATTTCTAGGTTGATCCGCAGATCGTTCGTTCTTGTGGGTTGATATTGGGGTTGTTTGTTTTTGCCCGTGAATTATTTATTTGCCGTACGTCGACTTCTTTTGTTGACCGCTTGCTATCATTATAATGGGAGGAGGTCGGACCGCACAAGCACGGCCTACCCTCCTCCACATTGTTGTTGATTATGTTGCGGCTCGAACGAAGGCGGCGCGGTGCAACGGCACCGCACAGAATCATGGAGAAATACGGCAAGGATACGTGGCGCTGTCGCGCTGCGCTGTTGAGGCCGAACGAAACCATGGCCTGAGTCGGGCCTGCAAAGGCAATTCGAAGACTCCTCAGGTTTAACATTGTGCACGGATTGACGGGCGATGACAAACGGGGCCCCAAAGTCATTTTGTAGCCTCCACTGTGAAGGTCGGGTCCCGAGAGGACCGCTGGCGAAGGCGGCGAACAAAACGGACCACCGGAGCACATCCGGTAGTCCACGGAAGGCGGCGGCGGCGACGCACTACTGGAATGGAACCGCCGTGGCTGAGCCGTGGCGGCGAGCCGAACTGGAATGACTAAGCCATTCCTCTGATTGAGCGGCCCGGCTTAAAGTCGCGCCGGTTACGTCGACCGCCGGGGGTTGTAACCCCGCAGTCGCTGGCCACGCGGGCACCGCGCCGCGCCAGAGCGAGGCCGGGCCGGGCCGGGTCGTGCCCTGTTGGGCCAGACCCAGACCCGGGTCGGGTCAACCCGGTTCGGGCCGACCCAGGGGGTCTCGTGCCGGGTCGGACCGGGCCCGAACCCCCTATTTTCTGGTAGTTTCCATTCAAACGCCCATATCTTGGGACTCGGACTTCCGATCGACACATCGTCAGTTGCGTAGCGATCCTTCGATCAATGCGGCCGTTTGATATATTACACTCATTGTTTCGGAAAACATTGGGTACCACCGGGTTGGTTCGAACACGAAACGAACCGAGCCCTCGGAGCGGAAACACTTATATCTTGAGCTCCGGACGTCCGACGGACGTGCCGTCGACTTTGTTGGATTCCTCTTGATGAGGCGGAACTTTTGGCATACGTATCCTGTGGTTTGGATGCAGTTTGATAGTGTCCAGGTTAGATTGTACCCGAAATCCAACCGGGCCCCTGGAACGGAAAAGCTGATAACTTTCAGACCGGACATCCGTCTGACGAACCGTCAGTGGCGTTGGTGATCACGTTGAAAAATGGTCCCTATGATTATACCCTATGAGAGTTAGGGGTACAGTTGAGATACGGCCGAGTTGGTTCGCACACAAAACCAACCGGGCCCCTGGGATTAAAAGTCTAATAACTCAAAGATCGGGCCCCCGATTGATGTGTCGTCTATTGCATTGAGACCCCTTTGATGAGGTGGTACTTTGAGATAATTCTTCGTGGGACTTGTGATACTTGGAGTATCGGCTAGTAGCTCATGGGGTGGACCCTCCCGGAGATGATCTATCGTTGTGTAGAGACCTATTAGTAGACTGAGACTTGACGACTACTGATCGATCAACTTTGAATGATTTGGATAGCCCAGTGGGGTGTACATGGTTGTAGTGGCAGTCCCACGGCAGAGGTGCGCTTGGTTGTAGCGGGAGACCCACGATACTCGACAGAAGGAGTGCTTCTGTAGGCTATGAGGGGGTGCGCTTGGTTGTAGTGTCAGACCCATGGTGGGATGCGCTTGGTTGTAGCGGCAGGCCCACAGTACTCGACATGTGGAGTACTTCAGCAGTCCAAGGTTAGTGGGATGCGCTTGGTTGTAGCGGCAGGCCCACTATACTCGACAGAGGAGGAGTTCTCCAGCAGTCATGGTTTCGTTATCGTGAATAAAATCCTGGTTTGAGCTGATTCTATAACCTTGTGTTTACCTCATGATTTAGATGAGTCACTTGATAACTTAGGTATATGATTGAGCATATACCTGGGTAGTGGTTATCTGTTGATATCATAATCTTTGTGTTTTTTCTTGATTGAGATGGGTTGCTTGATAACTTAGGTATTTGTATGGGAATATACCTAAGTAGAGGTTATCTGTTGAGATCTTCTTTGTGGTTATCCTTGTTGGTTTTAGTGAGGCCTTGAGGGTCTCGGGGTCCCTACTGAGTATCGTTATACTCACCCCTGCACGGGATATGTCCGCACCTCATTGTTTTGGTTGCAGACGATGGGCAACGCAGACAGAGGCCGAGTGTTTGAGGACTGGACGGTACCCGGAGGTGGACCTCACGATGAGACAGTATCCGGTGGTGGACTTCACGATGAGACGACACTCAGAGGAGGTTGACGGGCGAGAGAGTTGTGGAGGCTATCTATACCTACCCTTTAGGTAGGATCTGTGGTGGATGATCCAGGAGCTGCACTATCTGTACCTACCCTTCATATAGGATCCGTGGTGGACGATCCAGGAGCTGTGCTATCTATATGTACCCCTCAGGTAGGATACTTGGTGGACGATCCAGGATCTGCTTGTCACCTTCCAGCTGTTTTATCTTTTTCCTTGTACTTTACAGTTGGGCTTGTATTTCCAGCCCCCTTTACTTTTAGAACATCTTGTTTCGGTTTTACTTAGTGTTTTACTTAGGCTTGTACTCTGTGGTGTTTTGTTTCCTTTTTATAATGGAAATTCCTTCCCAGTTATTGGAATTTACTCCTTTGGTGCTAGTCGCTAGGCCCTGGCTTATGGAAGGCAGGCTTGGGGTAGTCATGATACGGGCCCCGAGGACAGGTCGTGATAATGACAACGACCAACATCTATCACTCCATGATAAAATCAAAACCCATAGGCTTATCCAATGTTTAGAATCCATAAATGGCATCTATCATCAATCCAAAACACTTGGGTTATGAAAATATTAATTCTTCAATCACTTATCATGACATTATCTAGGTCTAATCCCATATATCCAGTGAGAGGGATCTAAAAACATTACCTGGAATAAAAACATACACATCAAATATCTTCAGTTCCAAGGGACTCATAAATATCTTTTTGCACACAAAGACTCTCCTTCTATAACAAGATGGACTTATCAATCACTTATGAGACTTTGAAGTGTCTCAAACATCATCCACAACCCCTAATACCCTCATGCTTATCCACTCTCTCTAGGAACCAAACCTAGGACACCCACCTCATGTCTCATAGTCCAATATGTACCCAATGACATAGGTCTTGCAAACCAAAACCCTTTCAAATTATAAACATAGTATTCAAGTGATCCTAAATTACATAATTGATAAAGAGAAATTGTTCCAATTATAGGAGGCCTAGAACTATCATATATCTTCTAACTAGGGATAACTTTTTTTCTAAACCTCATACATAATCCCACAGAGATATGCATGAATACGCACTAATATATATATAAACATATGATAATATATAATAGGGTCCACCTACCATGATAATAGAATTAACCACTAACCATTCTCTGTTAGGCCTCACCCAATCTCACCCACACTCATAATATCATTCCTCACACTAAAAACATAATTAATTAACTATGAAAAATTATATTTAGTTATTATTAATTAAATCCAATGAAATATTAATATAAAATCAATTCATTAATCTTCGTCACCCAAAAACTACACCTAATAGAATGTGACCAACCTCATGTTACCACTTCTCACCAATACAAATGGACACCCCCATTATCCTTTTTCTAGTGTAATCAGAACTAAAAAAATAACCTAAATCTCCCAAAGATGCAGCTATCAGATGGAAACAAATGGATGACAATAAGCAGAGATTAAGACTTATAATATATTTCCAACACCGCCATGAACTATCCCCAACATGGGTGACCAAAGGGGAAAGGATGAATTTGAAAGTGATAGCTGAAATGATCCCCCCCATATTTCACTCCCCTCAATGAATAAAGGGAGTTGATTGGTAAATTACCAATCATCCACATCTTAAAAAAAATTTGGGGAGGAATAAAAGTTTCTATATAATGGCCAAAGTGGAATCCCATCACATGGTATTTCCCTATGATGAAACCCTTCTGGATATGGTGTAATGTTCCGCTATACTCAACTAGCTATGGCATAGAGCAGGTCTCTATGACATATCCCAACTCAAGGGTATAATCTTGAGAATTGAACCATCGAGTTCCATCCATGGAATTTGTCATGGGCTATGACATGTGATTCCCCACCAAGCCTCACTAAATTGCACCCTTCTATGTTTTATTATAACCAATTACCAAATAGTAATTCTAACCCCACTTCCCTCTAAGAGCCGAATCCCAACCCTAGATGTGTTGTGGTCTTTTTTTACCAAGATCACCATAATGAAAAATCTTTTGATGCACCATGGTGTCCACTTTAATTAAAATTTTAGCAATAGGACCACCCATACCTTTCTCTGTCACTTATAGGAGCACTCATACATGTCTCATTCATTATCCAAAAAAATCCTTTAGAGATGTCCAGACACATTTAATTTAAATCTGAATCTCAATTTATGAAATGTACCCTAATACATATAAAAAATTGGAATTTAAATTTAATTTATAATATCATAATGAAATGGTTCATAAGGATGATGAACTATTTCCAAGGTTATATTTCATGGTGACATCAAAGTGGTTGAAAAAAATTCAAAATCATTCTCCCTCAACTACAAACAATCTATTTTCTGAAGCCCTTTATGAAAATACAAACCATTTACCTAAAACCATTAAGATATTTAGTTATATTTTATATTAAATTATATTTTTTATTTATAAAATTGAAAATGTTAATAACCATTATCACTTTTAGTTTTTAAGTTTAGAACAATTGATATGAGCCTTGGGTGATGGTAATGAAAAAATAGAGGCAAAGTACTTTGAAGAGAATATGGAGGACCCACTTCATGCTTCTATTTATCCTTTACAGGGGGAAATTAATGGAGAATAAGTTCTCAATATCAAAAAAATTTAGGTATTATTCTATTCGTTGGAATCCATTTCTTTTAAATTCTAGTTTCATTAAATGTATATTAATTATTTTTAAATTTCCATATAGAATCAATTGATCCATTAATAGTTATTGAATGTAAATAAAAATAAGAAGAAGAAGAATAAGAATAAGAATAAACCATCATGGAGAATATTGTATTTGAACATGAATATTTATATGACCCAATATAAGAAGTGGAAAATTTTGAAGAATAACTCATGGTTCTTGTGCTGAATCCTTTATTTCCTCAACAATGACACACACATGATATTGAGGAATTTACAATAACTCTCAAGGATAATTACTGTTTCTTATTAACTCTCCCTATTTAATATAATTTTTATTTTCTTATATGATATAAGGTAATATTAATTTATTTTGGGGTTCTACACTCTTTTCATTCACACATGGACATCAAAAAAAATTCACTTATGGTGGTTCACCTCACATAATCTCTATCCAACTTCAAATTGGGGATGACCATTGAAATCTCCTAGTTATAGAATGTATAAACATAGAACCACGTAAAATATGACCCAAGAATATATTCTTTCATTATTTTTCATTTTCAATTTGTTTTTAATTTGAATAATTTTGCATGTTTTTTATTTCAATTAATGATATTTTGGAGTGTCGAGAGAAATCTATATTCAAGTTCTTGATTTAAAAATACATGTTGATTATTTTCATCCCATAATTGTAGCTCTTTTTATTATCCAATTTTGAGCCTTCTTGAATCTAATTTTTTACTAAATTGGTGACATAGTAAAAATTAAGTGTTAAGGGAAGATAGAAACATGATTTTTTTCACTCTATATGGGTTTTACTTTATTTTGTCTAATAATTATTTGTTTCAACCTCCTTGAGCATAAAAAATAGCTGAAATCCTTTTATGACTTCTAAATTCATTTGTGATTGGGAAAAAGAATGATTGATTTTTAAATTTTCTGATTAAATTAAAATATGATTTTAGGTTTCATTAGATTTTATTTTCTATAATTTGCATGAATTTGTATAGTAAATTTATGTTTAGACTCCTGATTACCAGAAATTGTGATTTTATCAGTGCCAGAATATACTTTATCAATGCTAAAAACAATGTAATATTGTCATATCCTTTAAAATTACGTTATTTTATGAATGATTAAGAAATAAATTATAAAATAACCCTATATTAAAGCTTATTTTATCAGCACTTTTTATTGTTGAATACATCACCCGTTTATAAGAACTAAAAAGTACTGTTGAAATAAGTCTTTAAGAGCACTAAAAGAATATTTTTTCAACTATCCTACCCAACAACACCCAATTACCAATGTTCCCCCTCATCCTAACACCCCCCAACACTCATTCTCACATGAAACACCCGTAAATTTTATCCCCCATTTTCACTGACTTGCACATGGGGTCACCCCACCATTTATTAGTACCCTCGCCCCATCTACACTCACCCATGGTCACACATGCCTATACATATAATGATCCAAACCCGGGACCTCCCTGTATAAGGAAAACACCCTTACTATGACTTCATAATTTTTTCTTCTATATTTATTATATATGAAATTATTTATATTTATTTATATCATTATTTTAAAATATAATTTTAAAATATATTTGTGGGTCCATATACAAATATTTGGGTTTCTATGTATTAATATAAATATTTATAATTATTTACCTATATTATGTATTTATATTTGTTAACATATATTAAAATATATTCATATCCATATCTATATCTATTTTTTAAAATATATACACATATTTATATAAAATCATTATCTATACATTTTTAAATGTATATCCTTATTCAAAAATTGTTACAAGGTAAATGAAATTGAATTTAATTTATTTAAAATAAAATAGATTATATTTTTTTTTATTTTCATAAGGTTTATATATTTAAAAATATATTTTAAAGATAAATATTTATAAATATTTAGTTATACAGTGAAATATTTTAATTTACTTATATAAATATATGTATATATAAGCATATATTTTATTCTAAATAAAACTACGAAATGAAAAACTATAAAATTTGAACACCATAATATCCAAATTAAAGTAATTATTATGAATAAATTTAGTCCCCCCCCCCCAAATAGGATAGAAATCCATCTTAAATGAACATGAAATTTAATCAAATATCTTACGACTTCAATCCCTTTTGACCAATAAACATTATATATCAAGACCCCTTTGTCTAGTGTAGATCACATTGAAAGCTTTAATTTAAAATTTTATATATCTAAAATGGACACCCTGATCAAAATATATGGTTGTTGAAATTTCAATCAATGTTTTATACATTTCAAATGAAATTAATTAATTTATTAATTTGTCTATAATATTTTTTTAAAATGTATATTAATCGATAGTAATTAATTAATTATAAATTAATATAAATTTTAAATTATTTTATAAACCATTTTCACTAAATATAATATATATTAAGTGATAAAAAATATCTTGTATGATATAAATAATATTATGAAAATATATTATATTATCAACAAAAATATATTTTTATATTAAAGTCTGAATTTTAATAATATATTTTTTTTCAAGGTCGCATATATCAGCTCTAGGAAATGAATTAATAAAGGTTGTGTTTCTCAATGTTAAAAAAAGTGCCGATAATTTTAGATCATTATTAGTGCTAAAAATCACTAATAAATGTGGCCTTATTTGTAAATTTTTAGCACTAATAAAGATG
The DNA here is from genome assembly GCA_963277665.1 of Viscum album. Taxonomy (NCBI): domain Eukaryota; kingdom Viridiplantae; phylum Streptophyta; class Magnoliopsida; order Santalales; family Viscaceae; genus Viscum; species Viscum album. Next base: position 962,438,617 of record OY728163.1, on the reverse strand, counting down.
CCATTTATGATAATTATTATCTCTCACGGATAAAAGTACTCCATTCGTTAGTACTTTTTTAGCACTAAATAAGATAAATTATGTAGTAGCACATGAGGACATATCCCAAAATTTATTTCCCATCTTAAGAGGTATTATAAGCTTATTTTGAAATATTCTTTATTATACACTCACTTTCTTGAGAGAAACATGAATTATCTATTCTGACAAGAACTTATTATTATTATATTTAAAATATTTTTCTTTCATTAAATTGTTTTAAATTTATTGACTAACCTATTTCACCGCAAAAAAAATTCCTATAAGTCAAAACATTTACATTAATCCGAGTTAATCCCTTTGTTTTCCACGGATTTTTATTTTAATACAAATATTTTTTACCTACCATTACTCTTAATTTAGCTTCATGATACTTTCAACTATGATTATGGGAGGAAGTAAATTTCATGAGTTTACTTTTGGTGGAATTTCATTATTTGGGTGAATGTGAGGGTGGTTTCATTATTTTGGTCTTTTGAATAGAAAAATTCCATGATTTATATTTATTTAAATGCTTTTTATCATTTTATTCACCTTGACAAAGATATCTTTGAAAAAAAAGCATAAAAATAAAGAAAAAGAAAAACTATATACATTGAAAACTCATCTATATAAAAATAAAGCATTATTATGATGGAATTATTTCATTATATTCCACATGAATATATCATAAACTGCATAAAAATGGAATTGTGAGCCAGGTACATCTCATAACATTACATGAATATTCATGCAAAAAATTTAATAATAAGACATTCTCTTGAATTCATTGGTTTTAAACTCTTACCCACCTCCCTTATTCAAAAACAGTTGCCTTTAAAACTACTCATGACTGAATTCATTATTATGTATCAATGTGTGTAAATTTAGAATTTTTAATAGATTTTAGTGATACATGAAATCATCTGTGTATCATAATTAATAAATTTAAAATTATTTTTAGTCAAGATAATCATTATGTTTATTTTTAGGAAGCTCATAAAATGGTGATGAATGAATATGATGTTTTAATTTTTAGGTGAATATAATATATCATTATCATTGCAAGAAAATTAATGAATCAAGAAAGGAAGAATCATTTATTATGAATATTTGGTTTTCTCATTAATTTTATTTTTGGTTTTAATTTGATGAGGATATTTTTTTAGGGTGTAGAAAGTGATAATGGGATAGTTACGGGAGTTAAATTTAAAAAAAAAATTGAATTTTATAAAGAAAACCATCATAATTAAAAATAATAAAATGAAAAAAACAATATTTATTCTATATTTAAGAATAATATATAATTAAATTCAAAAGGTCCAAAATATTTATTAAATGTTTAAATTTAACTTATCAATTAATTTTTTATTGGGTAAAACATTTTAATGAATTTTATAAGTGGTTTTAAAATTATTAATAACATAATTATTTAGTTTAATTAGTTAACTATTTTTAAAATTTAATATAGAAAAAAAATAAACTAACTATTTTTTGATATTTAGGATGAAAATGTAAAATAAAAAAATTAATTGGTAGAAATAAAAAAACAAACTCAAAAAAACACATTTTTGATGAAGGGTTAATGGATTTAAGAAAACAATAAAGTTCAAATTCCATATAAATTTTCCTGTTACGAGGCACAATTTATTTTGGTGCACGTAAAAACATTTCAAAAGATAACCTTTAAGATATTTTAGTAAAAAATCACATAATTTTTTTTTGGTTTTTAATTTATTCAAATATTTTTTAAAGACATTTATAATATTAATTTCATTTACTGGGATTGATGACATGGAGAAGTAATATATTCCCACATCACGTTTTCATTTTATCACATGAAATGAATTAGGGGTAATAGGTTTCACATAATAAAAAGTGAATTGTATTCAGCGCATCAAAATGTTTCACATCTATGCTTGTAAATGTTTCCCCCCAACCTTCTTAATGAATTATATTTCCATGTAGCGTCTTTTATAATCTCTTCTAATTTTTTCGGTCCTCTCTAGTGGTTATGTCGATGAATCTTTTATGATAACCATTAATGAGTAAACTTCTTTCAATCCTGGTTTAAAATTTTCAACTTTTCTAAATTTATTATTTAGTTGTTTGATTTTTGGTTTATTTTAATTATTTATTTAATTATTTTAAATTAATAAAATTAATAATAATAAATATTAGTAAGTAATTAATTATTATTTAATGACCACTAATTAGCAATCACTTAATATTTAGTCTTAGTTAGTAATTTAATAATTATTTTTAATTAACTTCTATTTAGTATCCCATAATATTTTATAATAATTAATAAACAAGAAATAATAACTAATAGTTAATTAATTTATCATTATTAACTAATAATTAATAAATTAAAAAATAATTTATTACAAATTAATTAAAAACCAATAATTAAATCATAATTAATTACTAATTAACCAATAAGTTATAAACAAATACTTTTTTTATAATTAATTACAAAATTTAAATTACTAATTATTAATTATTTCCTTATTATTATTAATGAATATTTCATTAATTACTAATAATAATTAATTATTTTTAATTAATTACTAATTATAAACTAATGATTAACTAATAAGAAAAAATATAAAATTTTTAATTTTTAATTATTAATTTTTAATTAATTAGTAATAAATCAACATATAATTATTAATATTATTTAAAAGTTAAAAATTTATAGTTAAAAATTTTATTTAGTTATTAAATAGTAATTATTTGATAATAATAAGTGATTATTAAATACAAGTAATTATTACATAATTAATAAACATATTGAACAATTGTCATTATTAAGTAATTTAGTAATATATAATTAAAACAATACTTAGTAATAATTAGTTACTAATAAATATTAATTTATAATAAATTGAAATAATTAGCAATCATTAATTATTGTTAATGTAATTAAAAATTATTTTTAATGTAAGTAATAATTATCATTATTAATTAAAAAAATCATTAATTATTTTAAATTGATTACTAGTTAAATCAAATAGTTACAAATAAAATAATAAATTATTGATAATACCAATTAATTAATTATTAATATATTGATACTATAAGGATCGTATGGTTTTCCAAGAAATTACATCCCTAAATAGGTACAAACAAGTTAATATAGAATCTATCACAGAAGCTCCTAGGTGCAACAACCCTGAAAATATTAGTTGGGTATTAACTCGATATTCACCTGATACAAGGTGAAGAGGTCTAACTGCACACATTCTTCGACACTACTACGTAATCTACATTTCTTAATTCACATCATTTTTATAATCTATTGAACTCTATAAAGATTTCATAATTATATCCATATAATACAAGTGATCTTTATATAATTATTCCATTGTAAACCCTATAAGATTATTCCTCATAGCCAGTACTGATTATCAATCATTTAATAAATTATAGATTTTTCTATAAAAAATGACATTTCCACAAAACAAACATTTTCATCCATCAATTGGACACTATAATAGGCCCATTACATACTTGAGTCATGTATTCAATCTCCTCAGGCTGGAAATAAGTTCTAGATCCTTATACCATAATTTATGGGAATGATTTCACACTAAATATAAAAATACAACCACATAAGATTCTATTTAGTAATGATAATGAATGGAAAAATAAAATAATATAAATATAAAAGACAAAAAATCACATAATGAGCCCAAAAAAATCACACGTAACTAAAAAAACATAAACAGGGTCATTAAGGCCAATACACAAACATTCTAAAGAGATAATAAAATTATACCCCCAGATGAACCGCTATCATCCCCATGTGACCCTTGGTCACTATAAAAATACCAAAACAATAATTATTTACAAAAAAACATTTAGAAACATAATAAAAAATCCAAGTAACTAGAAAGAAACCATATTAACTACATACATCGAATGATATTTGTAGAGTTTCATCAAAACTAAGCTGAGTAGTGGATCCCTACAAAGTCCAAGTAATTTCTTTATAAATTCTAATTTTTTTATGAAAAAATCAACCATCAATTAATCTATGTAACCATTTTGTTTCAAATTAACTCTATTAAAAATTAAATTTTGATATTTAATATCAAAAAAGTTATTATTTAATAAAATTGGGAATCACCTTTAGATTCATTATTTCAGAATTACTGTAAAATGTATTTTTTAGATTTTACCTTAAAATGATTTTTTTCTGAATAATGCAACATTTATTTAAATTTTTTTAATTTTTAAAAATGTTCAATAATAATAATAATACATCAAATGATTATTTCTTGGTTAAAAATGAATATAAATCCTTTTGATGGTAAAAATAAATTTTTTTTTTAATAAAATGGTTTTTATGTGGATAATGTATTTTATCATAATAAATTGATTTAATCACAATCTATGAATTTTTTTAATTTAATTCACTGATAATATATTTAATTAAGTAAATTATCTAATGAATTTTACTAGGAATGTAATTTGAATAAAATCAATTTGATGCTTAAAATATATTTTCCATAAAATTGTTTCTACACATTTTGTGTGTAAATATTAGAATACTTTATTACCAAAACTAGGAACTACATCTTTTAAAATAGATTCCATATTTTATTTCCAAATAATTAATTTTATTTAATTATGGAATCATAATTTTTATCCATGATGAATAATTACCTTGGTAAAATCATATCACCTCTGTAATGGTAAAATAAGTTAAATGCCTAGAAAATAGGATTTAAATTAATCATAACCCAAAAAAATTACATAAATATTAATTTTTGGGATTTTACTACCTTATTCTATTTATCATTTAATATATGATAATTGGGTGAAACTTTACATGAGTAATACATATATTATATAATTAATTTTTAATTATTTACATGTTTTTTGTCCACCTGACTTATAAAAGGGAACCTCATGCACTCTCTTATCCCCACTTATGGAGATATTTAAATCAAAAAAACCGGAAAAAAATACATTATAAATTTTCCTTTTCTCAACATAGAGATCATGGTTTCACCAAAAGTCCAATTTATGGAGTATTACGGTTTAATATAATAAGAGATTACCAAGGGAAGTGGTATGTGTTCTCACTGATCTTTTCAAAGTTCCATTCTTCCTAAAAATTATCAAAATATTCTTTAACCATGTAGAAATGATTAACTCAGTGTTTTTACTATAAATATAAATTTTTATATAAATTTTATTATCCATTTTCTACCTCCTTTTGGTCATATGGGAAATCAAAATATCACTCATGATTGCGTACAGATGACCGTCTCCACATAGAGGTGTAATTCAATTTTCACCACCACCACACTTGGATGGTTATAAAAATTTAATTAATTAATATATGTTAATTTTATGAAAAAAAACATGATTCTATAATTGTAATATATCATCTACCTTATTCCCCTTTTATCTTTTGAAAAATGATCATGTCGCACAAGCATATGTGTGGATTACCTCCTCCTTGATAAGATGTGATTTTTCATTCATCGCCATCTAACAAGACTGGTGATAAGGATATATTTAGTTTATATATATTATATTTTTGTTTGAAATATGATTATATAAATATTAATCATTATATACATTTTTCATTTATATCCATTACAAAAATAAGAATTTCAATATTTGTATGTGCAGACTACCACATCCATGAATAACATATTTCAATTTTATATTATCACATTTTGATGATGGTTTTATAATTTTGGACAATTAATAAAATTTATATTCATGATGTTATAAAAATTTGGATATTAATGAACCATTTCATAACACTATTGACCATATTCAACAAACCAATTTGGATTCAAAGAGAATGGTCGAACAACCTTAAGGGGTCAATAAAATCAGAAGCTATATAATGAATGGAAGTAAAATGATTATAATATGACCATAAAAAATTAATATATCTATATAAATGTTTTTAATAAATTACTCAATACATTTAAAATTATTATTTTAGAGGATATAATTCATCTAACAAAGCTGGAATCCAAGGTAAGTGTTTCTCATCTAAATTTTTCTACAATGATACATATTTTATATTATAAAAATAATTTATTTTATATGGTGTATATTTAATAAATTACATATATTATATAATTAATTACTATTTATTAATGGTATTTAAATTTTAAATTCATGATTTTTATTTTAAGGGGATATTATTCAAGTGTTATTAAAGATATAGTTGTTTATTTATTAATCTCACACCAATTCAGATTTTTCGTGTTTAAATTAACATGTGATGAAATATATATTATCTCTATTCATAAACCTCATTTAGTAAGATATCATATGGTCATTTATCTATTTTTCATTTTTTTATTAAAAAAAATTATTTCTTTAGTACTCAATGAAAAAAAGAACATTTTTAAGAGAAAACAAACTAATTTCTTATTTTTTGTTGTAAATATTTTGTGTATTTGTATAGAATATATAATATTATTCAATAATAGTTTTTTTATTCTAAAATATTTTTTTCAATTAACTTTTAACCATAGATTAATTTAATTACATGGTTTTAGAAAGGATTATTTTTAATGTTTTTTGAAGAGGTTATTTTTTACATTAATTAAAAAACTATGAAAGAAATATTATTTTTTACATATATGGTGCACACATATTTCTCACTTTCATATATGTTTTAGTATTGTCATGATTCTAATAAATGATTCAATATATTTTCAAAGAAAATTCACATTATACTATTTTTAATTTTTTTTATTAAAAATGGTTTAATTTCTAAAACATTTAAATGGGTTTTGGAAATAATTTATAAATAATTTTTCACAAAAAAATTTACAAAAGGATTCTTGATTTTTAAAATTTTCACTTCTATTTTCATATATAATTATAAAAATAATTACATTGATTTTAAACCTTCATTTATAATGAATTAATGGCCTCCTATAAATGGTTTTTAAATTCTTCATTATTTTTAGATCATTCACTTTCTTGTCACTCTCCCTTGTTAATTAAAAATTACTTTTATTCCTCATATTCATATTCATTTATATAATGGTCATATCTAAGCTTTAAATATTATCATAATCGTATTCCATTTATATATATGGTGTTCATTATGATAATCCTATTTAGAATGGTTTTCATTTACTAGTGAAATATTGATGTTCTATATTCTTGATTCAACAAAAATATTTATTTTTTGACAAGTAATTTTAATTATGTTTTATATTATTGATTTAATATATGAATAATTAATTTTAAACATGTAAGTGATGGGTTGGGATCACTTATATAGGTTTCATGATCCAAAAAACTGGAAACATTAATTATGTATTTCGTGTATACCTACCCATTCATTAAAAAGACTTAGCACAAGGCCTTAACAGTAAGGTTCACAACATCATGGCATAAGGTCTTGAAAATAATATCACAACCTCCATCATAATTCATTTAATTCATTAATATTTTAGTTATTAATATGTATGGTATTGTTATGTTAATATTTTCCGGTGATATATTTTCAATTTCATGTTTTTGATTAAATGGAATATGTGTTAATTATCCACTCTTCCATATTATTCATTCATTAACAAACCATGATAGATTCCATTATAAGTAACTCTTACTGAGAATATGTTTTCCCCCTTCATTTTAATTTCTTTTCACCAAGATATTAATATGAAACCATTTAATGGATTTTAAGTATATAAGAATGATTTTCATCCTATGTTTTACTTTACCAATGTAATATGGGGATAATGTATGAATTCATTTTTCCACAACTACTAAAAGAATCTATATATGGTGATGTGATCCATTTTCTCTTATACCAATGTAATAAAATAGACACCATGATTAGTTCACTATAGTAGGGGTCATTATTGTTGGTATCGTATCGATGTTTAGTCTTGGGAACAAAATTTTAGAATAACATATGTTGCACAAACATTAACATAAAACCATAGAATTATTATAACTATTAGTTATTTTATATTATTTCCCAACATTTGTAATTTTATGATCTAATTACGAGGGTTATTATTTTATATATGAACCTAGAGAAATAAATATAATTCCTATCAACACATGTTTTCAATTGATGGATTTCTCTTATTAGAATGTCAATACGGGGGGTGATAACGTTGAATAGATCATGACTATATTATAGAAACTAACCTAGGTTATGACAAATAACCTTTACCATATGGGGAAACATGTTTCCCCATTTCAGAATGCACTGATGTTGGATCACATTATCCAAAAGAATCCTTCATCCATTAATAAAATTATTAAACCACTGGTATCTTAGTAATGGATCATGTCCTGTGAAAATATATTTTTGGATTTTGGATGTATTAAAATAGGATAGGTTATTCTGGTAGTATATTTTTTAAATGAATATTCTATTAAATGGTGTTCATTGATATTTAATGCTAAAAAATTTGGTGAAATAGAAAGTATGTAATTTGGAACATTCAAATTGGTATTCTTCAGGATATGTTTTTTTCTAGATAAATTAACTAAAATAGAAAGAATTTTACTCAACTGAATGTAGAATGAATAGGGAATTGTTTTTGAAAATAGTTTATCCTTAAAATATTATTAAGGCATGAAATACACTATATTTGTAATACAGAAATCAAGATTGCTTGTTTCTTTGATGGGGTTAAGAAAACCCACTAAAGGGTACTAATATCTATATTTTTTTCATTATATGAAGATATTTTATCTTTTAATATCAAGATAGAGAAATAATTCTATAAGACTTAAATATTTAAGATAAATCATGACAATAATTAGTCATATGATGACAAGAGGAAAAATAAATACATCAATGAAGAATAAAAGAATGATTTTAATTTTCAGAATATGATAATTTTGGAAAGAAACATCCTAATAAATCATTTAATGTAATATAATTTAATTACAAGTACATAAATAATGGGATATATATCATGAATTCAAGGTAAATAATGAAACAACACTATCTAGTTCCTCTAATATAGGGATATTGGTAATTATTCCTAGCAATGTTTCAATAATCTATGGAACCAACTACAAAAGTGTCCAATGGGTGAGGGCTATTCTTATGAGATTATTATTGAATATGTTTTAGTCTATAAATATATATAGTTAGGTAATTTGATCTTAAACTAAATTTTAACTACATTTTTATTCTATTTTTTATCTTTACACTCTTTTACATATCAAATGTTTTCCAAGAACATTAAATAATTCCCTATAACCTTAAGTAGTGAGTTTTCATTTAGGAATCATAGTAGACATATTATTTCAATATGGATATATCATCCAATCCCTAGTGTGATTCATAGACATACACTATTTGAAAAAGTTGTTATCAGACCTATGGTTTACTTTTATATATTCTTATTTATATATCAACTCTAAAATGTATTATGTAAAAATTTATTACCAAGAGATAGATATTCTAATTTTTTAAGGAGATGTATAATCCCTTTTATTTAAAGGGTATATTTAATCATATAAATCATGTAAAGACCCACACCCAATTGCTCACATTAATGAAATTATATTAGTAGAAGAGAACAAAAACCTATGTATTGGAAAGGTAACCTTATAATAAAATTTTTACTCACTTTGTATGAATACATTATTTTATGTCCTAAGTAGTTTCCTAGAAATGAAACTTAGTGTGATGTCAATAATTTCTGTTGAACTCATCTGTACTTAAAAACCTACATTTAAGACTCCCAATAGAATTTACAATGTATAATTAACTGATCTAAATATACAAATATATGAATTTGGTAATAAAGGATTCGTTCTCCAAATTATTTCACCATGGGGAGACCATTTTAATTTTTTTAAGAAGGATCAGTCTATGAGGATATTCCTCTATTAGAGGGATATCAATGTCATTAATATAAAAAAAGAATCATCTTCCTCGCAATTATGAATTATCTGATCAACTTTAATGAGCTAAATATATCTCAATGATTGATCTTTATTTTGGGTATCATAAATTTTGAGTAAGAAAGATATTCCAAATATAAAATTTTTCATTTGGTATGGACATCATGAGTTTATAGTAATTCTATTTTTATTAACAAACTAACCCTATTTTTAGAGATATTATGAACTATCTATTAAAATATTTTCTTAATAATATTGTTGTGGTATTTCTCAAAGAAAACTTATTATACATGAAAAGATATTAATAGTATAAAACCTTTTTGAGAATCATTATTAAAACTATCAGAGGAATTGAGTTTTATAATAAATTTAATATGTTTTAATTATAGCTTCAGGATATTTCTTTTCATGGTTATATTATCCTTAATGATGGAATATCAGTTCGTCCTTCAATGAAAATTTATATTATATAATGGAATATACCTATGAATTTAACCAAGATTTGCTATTTCCTTGGATTAGTAGGTAAATATTGGTGAATTTTTTAACAAATATCTCATTTAGATAACCCATTAAAAAAGTTTATACATAAAGATGTTATGTTCATATGGTCATAAGAATGTAATGAATGTTTCGAAGAACTAAAAGGATGTTTTTAAATGCATTGATATTGAAATTAGCATTGGAATGGTATGGTTTTGTGATAAATAGAGATGAATCAAAGAAATGAGTTGTATGTGTCTTTATGTAGAATCACATATTTATTTATTATGTATCACTATTTTTAAAGACCCATGAATATAATTATCCAACCCATTGTCTTAAGTTATTATCTATAATATTTTCTTTAAATTTATGGATTCATTATCATTATGGAGAAATATATGAGATATATATAAATAAAAATGTTTAAAAAATATAATTTTAAAAACATTTCTCAATATGAGAAAAAAGAGATGGCTATACCTACTTTATAATAATCATTTCACAATCCATTATCACTCATTGAAGAAAAATAATATATCTATTGTGTTTATTAGGAAGGATAATTGAGTTATTACTGAAATACACATCCAGAAAATTCAATATTCATAGATTTAAAAATGTTAGATATATGAATCATTTGCAAAAGAGAAAATCCCTCATTTTCTAAATTATTTATAAATTATATTTACTAGATAAAATTAAAAGTTCCATGCTTAATGATTAATGTTTATTAAAGAAATTATTGACTTTAATGATGGGAATTTGGAATACATTGATTATAAATATGGTGTGTTAAAATTCAGAAAGAGGCTTTCTGTTTAATGCATACCTATGTATAAAAGGTAATTATTATATGAAGGTCATATCTCACATTTCCCTAAACAACCTGATAGAACTAATATGTATTTTAATGTAAAAGTTCAATTTTGGTTTTATAACATGATGAAAAAAAATTGACGATATTTCAAGATTATTGGTTTGTCAACTAGTAAATCCTAAGATACAGCAACCTAAATGATTCAGGAAACCTCTACCTATTTCTATGTGGATGTGGGATGATATAAATATTGAATTTATCACTATATTTTCAAATACACTTTAAATAAATTTTTCTATAAGGTTTATTTTTTATCTCTTTACCAAGTCCACCCATTTCCTAGATATAAGGGAGAATCTAACTACTATGAACGCCACAAAAATATATATTAATGAAATTGTAAGAAAAAATGGTGTGAAACGTTAAATTTTATATGATAATGAACCATGGATTACATAAAAATACTATAAAATTATTCATATTTATATTTACACCAATCTATATTTGAGATCTGCATATCATCCTCAAACATATGGATAGTCTGGAAGGACTATTCATACATTAGAAGACATACCGAGGTCATGACCACTCAAATTTTAGGCTATGTGAGATTATTATTTACCTTTTGTGTAATTTTCATATAATAATAACTTCCAATCAAGAATTAAAATGGAACAATTTGAGGCATTTTATGAGAACGTATTTTATACAAAAACATTTTGTGATGATGTTGGTGAAAAGAATATTTTATACCCAAAACATGTTGAGGATACAATGATGAATGTAATAAATATTCAGAATCATATAATGGATGATCAAATTAGAAAAAAACTATTATAATCACTAAATGTAGGATATGTAATTTCATTTAGGGGATATTATTTTATTGAATATATACTTATTGAAGGGTGTTATAAGGTTTGGAAATAATGGTAAGCTAATTCAAAGGTACTGGGGCCGTTTAAGTTTCTTGAAATAATTGGAGTTATGAATTACTATTTAAAAATGACACCAAGCCTCTAAAAAGTGATTTATGTGTTTTGTATCTATTTATTGAGGAAATGTACACTAGCTTCGACAAATGTTCTCACCACTAAAAAATTAAATCGAATCATAATATATCTTATTTTTTAAGATCCTATAATGATTATTGGAAATAGGGAGAATGTTTTGTAGAATCATATTACATAATTTATAAATCAAATATGGATAAATCATAATATAGATGGTGAGACATTTTAACTTGAATAAGTTATGATTAATATCTTCCCACATTTGTTTAAGAGGTTACATTATGAAAATTTTTGCGGGTGAAAGTTTTGTTGGTGAAAGAATATAATAATAGATATTAAATTATAGTAAGTAAATATTTCATTCTAAATAAAATATATTAAAATTTAAAATATTAATATTTCAAAGGAAAAAGTATTGTATTTAATAAACATAAAAAACATATTTTGATTTAGTATATTGGAATTAGCCTAAGATGAGTTTTTTATATTTTCCCTTAGAAATGAATTTTTATGCTAATAAATCCTTTAGTGAAAATAATTTTAAATTTTTTTATGTCCTAAAATATTTATAATAATTCATACATTAATTATCAATTGTTTATAAATGAATATAAACCATTGGATGGTAAAAAACATTGTTTAGAAAAATATTTTTTTGATCAAAATAAAGTTTTAAGTAAATAAATTGATTTAATCACTATTGATGATTGGTATTAATGAAATTTTTATATAATATATTAAATTAATTAAATTAATTTTCATATCATGGTTTTTTTTAGGAATATAATTTAACATAATCATTTTTTTGTTTAAAAATGATATATTTCTAAAAAATGGTTATTAAGCATTTTATATGAGGATATGAGAAATAATTTATTCCACTTATAAGAAATTAATCATGTAAAATAGATTCCATATTTGTAATTAGAGTAATTAATATTATTTAATAAGTTAATATTAATTTTTATCCATAATGAATAGTTATCGTTGTAAAATCATATCACCTCAGTTCAGGGTTAAATTGGTTAAAAGGGTTAAAATAAATGTATAAGGGTTAAAGGAAACACAAAAAACATTCATGAATCACTTTTGATCGGTATGTTTGAACATTAAACTCATTATATGATATGATTTTATTTTTTGGAACCACATTTCATGAGTAAAACATATATTATATAATTCATTTTCAAATATTTATATATTTTCTATGCACCTTACTTATAAAAAGGAACCTCATCTCCCCTCTTCTCCACAATTCTTGATCTAAAATGGTATACCCCAACCTACCCAAATACCTACCTAACATTATTTTTCTTAGAATATATTTCTTTATCTCACCAAAACACCACTTAAATAAGGATTAAGGTGTAGGCCAAAGTGGATTACCAATAAAGTGGTATATATTCCCAATGGGATTTTCTATGTTCCATTATTTTTGAACCACTTAAAAACATTTAATAACCATATTAACATAATTAAATAAATTTATCTCATATATTAAACTAGTTTTAAGTTAATTTTTTATTAATTTTATACCTCATTTTCTTCTTATTTAAAATGAAAACAACATTTGTGTGTACATATACACTATCAACTCCACATAGCGGTGCAATTCATTTTTCACAACATCATCACTTGGATAGTTATAAATATTTAATTAAAGAAAATATATAATATTTATGAAGTTATTATTATTTATATATAATATAACATTTATTTTGTATACACTTATATATGTTAGAAAATGATAATGTCACATGTGCATACTTGTGGACTACAAGCTCCATGAAGCAATGTGATTCAGCTTTCATATCCTCCTTACATGGATCAGAAAAAGGATATATTTAATGAATATAAATTTAATTTATTATTTAAATAAAATTCTATATATATTTATCAATATATAGTTTCTTTCCTTTCTATCCATTAGCATAATGAAAAATGCATCAAGTGTACCTGCAGACTACCACATCCATGAACGGCGTATTTAATTATTCTATTATCTCATTGAATGGTTGATTTTGAAAATATATAAAATCAATTAAAATTATATTCATTAAATTATTAATGTTGTAGTGATGAATGAACTATTTCATAACACCATTTACCATGGTCAATATTCCAAAGTAGTTTTGGATAAATCAGTCAAACAACTATAAGTGGTCAACATAAGAAAGAATAATACAATGAATGATTGTCAAATTATTATAAAATATAACCACCCATACTTTAGGGGACCACATGGATGGTGGAATTCTATGTATCCAAAACCCCAACCCTTCATTCATTATTCTAGGGGTTGGGTACTAGTGAGGATAAGGTGTATCTAAAATCGGAGGTCTTTACCTAATGTAACTATAAACATGCATCCAATTGTCTCCATGCAATAGAAAATATGAGTATTATAAAGATTAAATATCTACATAAAATAGATTAAAAAAATAATATCATGGAAATAAATAAGAGTATTTCATTATAAAACATATCAAAAATAATGTGTAAAATAGACACCCGGCAATTAATGATGTCCCAACATCATAACATCTAGTATAAATAAAAACTGAGAGATCCCTAATCCTAAAATCCACATCCAAACCACCATACATGATAAATTCACCCATATATCCATAAGCTCCAAAAATATCTCCACTGATATATCAATCATTTTCGTAAAACATGACATGTGCGAGAAAATACCAGGCAAGGGTGAGTATATACCAACCCATTAGAATGACTTTGAAAGTGAAAAGGTGGTGATAGAGATATACAATAAGAGGTCATATAAAACTATATAAATCGGAAAAAAACCACAAATATGCACATATATATGCTCATAAAGAAACATAGATGATATAGAAATTGAATCTCTATCTCAAATCCAAGCTAACATTAATGAGTCATCCAATAGATGAAAAATTATAACTTTGATTCCAATCATCAAACATAACCTCTCCAGGATATGTATATAGTGTCCCACACCTCATATTGTTGATCCATATTTTTGGAAGCCACAGCTCCCATGGAGGACACACTCAACACTAGATCTTGAAGAAGTTGTATCACCAATATGCGGTTACAGTCCTCGCACCATGTGTAGGGGATTACCATATCGATCGTTATAAATAGTATGGGGAACCCACACCCTTGGGAGGTAAGAGATTTCTAACCCTGACATCTCTCTATTGATCCTTCCCTTATCACTCACATCATCAAGTGCCACCTAAATATTTATCATGATCATAAAATCCTACGTCATATATCATATTCCACAAATAATTACACAATATCATTTTATGTGGAAAATAATTAGGATAGGATACTCATGGGCCAAAATCTGAGTATAAATTAAGGATATATATGAGGAAGAATAATTCAAATGATGGAATACATAGCGTGTACGTGAAAAACATGGCGTGTGACCCTTAATCTCCACATGGACATGCTATCCTATATACATGTCTTGGAATCTATACCATAGTAGACATCATGTATGTGTGGTACACAGTATGTCTTAGTTACTTGAGCATGTTTGTGTTCTCCTAGATATAGTGTATACCTCAGTTTATTCCAATGTTCATGGTCGTGCCCAGGTGGTGACCTATTCGTGCATACTCCATGAGTACCAAGTGTGTCATCCTTCATGGGGTCCTAGGCATGTGAATCATTAACATGTACTCTCTTCCCATGTATTATTACTTGGCATGTGGGTTTGGTGACACTTAGTGATGTCCTTAAATTTTTTAAAAACCCAAGCTCCACATCAAAGGGGGCTACACACCAAGTGTTATTTTAGGACACCTGGTGTGTACATGGGTTTTTCACCGAATCTGCATATCCCCCACATAGTTTACAGATTTATTTATGTTCATACGAATCATTCTTAATGGCCACTTTAGATTTAAATAAATCTCTTAAAGTCAGCATTTGATGACCATTGATGGCTGAGAAATAGAAAATGATGATCCTCACAAAGCTCAAAACATTGGCTTTTATGTCTTATGTCACCTTCCACATGATGTTGTAACCGATCTAGATCCCAGATCACTAATGCATCACTAGAAACACATGATCTATCCTAATATTTCTATAAAACACGTATCCATTCTTCCTGAACACAACCACCAAGAATCTGGGTGTTCTGTCACACTCAATCCCACCCAAGAAATGTCAAATTGGGACTCATGGTCCAATGATTAATATAGTAAAGAACACGTGGGGGATAAAATAAGAACAAAGGTAAATAAATTGGTCAATATTTCTTGAACATTTATCATAAATTAGGGATATCCATGGTGATATCCTGGTAACACAAGAATAAGTTGAATTAAATAATTTGATTCGAATATCTAGATCATGTGAAGGATCAAATAAATCTTATGTCAATATTTAGATAAATAAACAAAGATAAATATTTTAATGAAAAGGGATAAATTGATAATTGATGATATATACAAGAATTGGGATTGATTTTTGGTTAAGAAAGTGTTCACCAATGAAGGATAAGTCCCATGGTGTTCCCTACCTCTCAATCCACCCCAATCTGATCACTCGTCATCCACTAATGTGGTCCACCAATAAATAATAGTGTCTATGCTCCCCTATAATCTCATAGGGCTATGAAGATATCCTTATGTAATTCCCATAATAGTTTTTTTGTAGAGTTATTAGGTTAGGTCATTTTAAATAAAATAAATAATTTTAAATATTTATTTTAATTAAATGTACCACCAACGACTGGCTCGATTAGTTTTTCGGTATAGACCAACCATAGGCCATGACTTCCAAACTCAACCATGGTCTCAAATTTCCAATTTGAGATGATTTTTGGTGTTATTCAAATATATCAAGAAAAATTTGAAAGATATTGTTAATATATTTTAAATTTTTATGATATCAATTCCTGGATCATTGGGTCTTGGAATCTCACATAGTATTAGCACAGGACTCCAAAAATATTCTTTAATATATTCTAATGTCATACGAGGAAAAACCTAAGTAATACATTCTCCCATTCTTCAATAATTTTCACCCTGGAAAGAACAAGAAAAAAACACCACTTTGATACTGATCCCATATCTAGCTTTTCACTCCCTTGAGATCTCATGCTTGCTCTTGTACTACCACAACACACAAACTAAGGGAATGGTCTATCCTTAAAATATCCTCTCATATATATCACTGATTGTCACTTGGTACTCTAGAATGGAAACTATATACTCAATTTCTTGTCCATCCAAGTCAATAACATGAGTAGAATTATGAACATATCTCCCCAACCGTGACACATAGAGGACATAATGCACCTGATCCAAATTTGGGAGAAGGGATTAGATATATGTAACCACACAAACCCTCTATAGGATCTCAAAAGGTCACATGAACCTTAGGGTTATTGTGACTCTCTAGACGAATCTATAAAATACTCATCATGGTGAGAATCTTAGGAAAACATGGTCTCCCTAAAAACATTATGGGCCTACAATGGTGATCTATGTAATATTTCTGTTAGGTTTATGGTATACATGCCCTCTTGTGCATCACTTGGACCTTCTCTTTCCTCGCCAACACCATCTTTGGAAAAAAATGAAATGTCTCACCAATCACATACTAGTGTATGGGTGACCTTAAGGGTATCCCATATAGGGCCTCAAAATGTATCATTCCAATAGTATAGTGATATATATTTTTATAATAAAAATATACTACTGGAAAGTGATCCTCCCAGCTCTAGCTTATGTCCAACACAAAATCCCTCTACATATTTTACAACGCACGGAGATTACACTAATTAAGCCCATACATCTAGGGGTGAAACATTTTACTTATCCTCAAATAGGTCCCAAAGGACTCCTACATGCCTCTCCTTAACTGTAATGTAAACAGTCTGTCATGGTCAGATACAACCATCTATGATACCCCATGGAGTAAAACTTTCTCATGTATATACAACTTCTCCAAACATTCCACATAACTCCACATCATAAAATCATGGAAGTGTGATGACTTGGTATGTGATTCCATAATCACCCAGATGGTATTAGGGTGTCTCACTATTAATAGGATCCCTATCAAATATTATATAGATATTTCACACCATTTCCAATTTAGGATCTAAAAAGGTTGCATAAAACCTATTGAAACCTTCTTACCTACTAACATGTGAGATACTGATTGATGAACTTGGCTACACTCTTCCACATGACAACCCACCAAAACTGCCACTAAAGGTTCTTATACATTATTATGAAACCAATATATATATATATATATATATCCAAATAATTTGTATGAAAATCTCTCATTACTTACTCTCACATTGTGATCGAAACTATCATCCTTCCCTAGAATAGTATGAAATTCACCCATACTTCATAGAATCCATATGGTATATCCATTTAGGATAAATGGTCTGAAATAACCTCATAGTAATTGTATATCAATTAAGAAACCCTAACAAGACAGATTAGTAAAGTATTCATCATCATCCACTAAAGAAAAACAACATCCCTCTCCTCCATTAGGGCCCGCTACAAAGAAGCCGACTACTTAGATGCCTCCTCCAACAAGTGAGAATTAAACATCATGCTAAGGGAATATTCCACCACATTTACCTTTCTATGATGATAAAATATCTCCACTACATTGTCCTATAGGAACCCAAACCAATGTATCTATCTTAATTTATGATATTTCTATATGAAGATATACCTAAGACTCTAGTGTTATGAGTAAACAACAATATGGTCTCCCAAAAGATAGTTCCTCCACATATTCAGAGTGAAGACTATAACTACCGACTCTAGTTCATGAGTAGCATAGTTCTACGCAAGGGGTATCAACTACCTTGACCCAAATTTATCACTACTGACCTATGCATAAATTTTATAATGACCCAATCACAATGTACATTGACATTACATGATTTTTTAAGAAAATTTCATATATTACACAAACACACACCCAATGACCATATTAGTTTAGTGCCATTGGAAATATGGAACACATTATTTTAATTTGGTAAAATATATTCAACATCTCTCTTAAATATATTCACATTTAATACCCGTAACGAAAATCATTCTTTATAACCTTGTGAAAAGAAAACAAAAGAAAATATGTTGGCACAAATGCATAGTAAGAGTAAAAAAGAGATTCATGTAAACATAATCTTGTCAATAATGGTATGATAAAATGATCATGGAAACAAATGATCATACCAAGTGTTCTAATGATCATAAATAAGAATCATGTAATAATTATTTATAGTTCATAAGACATGAATCCTAAATAAATATATAACATAACCAATGAACTCATAACATAATAATAAGACATGGAAATTGTGGCAGAGACATAAGATTATAAAATCATTTCCATTGCTTTCAATTAATCCCTACAAACACCATATTAGTTGTATGGATTCACTCCCCATATCACCTTTTTAGTCATGGTTCACACCCACAACCACCTAAGTTGTCAAGGTTTACTCTGAATTCCATATTAATGAACAAGGCCCTTTATATATATATCTGTAGATATAAATTAGTACCTAATGAATTATAGGGATATATAGGTCACACCCATCACATAATAAAACCATACATATATGTGACTAAAAAATATAAATCATTCATCATATCAGAACCCATTGAGTGAAATGGGTTTCATAAATATTATTCAATCATAACATAACCCCTGAAATGGATATGGGATTCATAAATATCATTTCATCATAAAAATTAACCAATAATAGGAATAAAAGTTATATAATCATTTAGAAATATACCTATTAAAATATGATAAACATCAAATAATTTCAATGTTAATCTTTAGATGTAACATTAAAATAATTATTGTTGGAAATATCCCTTCTTCTTGAAAAAAATTTCTTTTCCTAAAATGTCGTGTAATTTTACAATAAAACATTTTAGTTGAAAATTACCATTTAATATTTTAGGGGAATCTTATAATAATTAAATCTTCATAATGGAGTAAATATATATTCATACTTTATATGTAAAAAATATTATTTTTGTACTTTTTTTGAAAAACTAAAAAATTACCTCATTTGTGAAAATTTATAAATGATTCATCTCATACCATTTAGTAAAAATTTAATATTGTGTCAATATAACATGAAACATCCATATGATAATATAAATTAAAATTTGAAAATATTTTTAAAAAACATTGACCTGGAAGATAAATATTCCCTGAGGGAGACTTAAGTTGAAATAATCCCAAATATTGACGAGATTTTGAAATAAATACTCATCAAAATATAATAGAAAACATTGTATGCCTGAGGAAAGAAATATAATTATATTTATTTTAAAATACCATAATATTATTGATAAGAATCATTAATGACATCCTTGGGATTTAGATACACCATGTAAAATAAAAAAGTTGTGTGTAAGGCATGTGTCCCACATAATGAAAATTGAGACATAAATCACAATCTATGTGGGTAAGTTTAGAATCAGGAACCCCATAAATAATAACATCAATAATATATTTTTATATCATTAAATTAAAAAAATTAATTGTATAAAATTTAATATATCATTATATAAACCACAAAAATAGTGAGTGGTGATTATGGCATGTATCTCACATAAATAAAATGTGAGATAAAATTATCTTACCTTACGAATACTTTAGTTAAAAATGATTTACCCTCCTGTATAATGGTATAAATAATTTTATTAGCATATATAATAACTATATTCATGCTTTTAGATCATTTATTATCTACTTATATCTTTTTGTTGGTAATATTTCATTATTACCAACGATTTTGGTGTTACCTGTTTCATTTTTTTTGTCGATTTTTTCATGTAAGTCATGTATCCTAACCATAGAAAATATTTTCTTTATATATATAATTTTATTAAGTACATAAATATTATATTAAATCATCATATATATTATTATAATTATTCTTAAATGGTTAATAGGGATAATGAATCTCATCACGTTGTGGAGACAGTAGGCCATATGTATGATTGAGCGATTACATCTTTACCTTAATGGTACAGTGGTGAGAATTTGGATGGTATATTAATTATAAAAAATAAATAACATGTCATATTTATTATTTATATCCATTATAACAATTGGTTTCTCCCAAATTTACCCATGTTCTAATGGTTAAGTGGTCACTTATAGTGTATCTTGGGTTGTCGATTCCTCAGAGACATAAAAAGAACCTTTAGACACAAAATTAAAGGGATAGATTTTTGGCTATGAAGTGGATATCATGGGTTGATTTTATATGGATTTTAAAATATAACATAAGATATCTATATTAATTCAATTTATGATAAAATTAGATGATCCTAGGTTATTGCTCAGGTGGATTGGATGAATTCCTTTTTTACGATTTTAATTTCATTAACTCGAGAAGGATTCATGAAATGAATTAAAAATAACCTCATCACATACTGATTAAACACTTTAACAACACATTATAATCACCTATACACTTTTAGGACCATTTTCATGATCAATAAAAGGTAAAGGATCTAATTAACACATAAAAGTGGGGAGAATAAAATCAATATGTAAGAGGAAGAATGAAAATCATTAAATGATAGAAACTAAAATAAAATTAATTAATAACATTTAGAGAGAGATAAATAATAGTCAATCCAACTCCTTGATACTCCATTAGATCAACCCATAATAGATCTATCCCTCCATTGATGACACGTTCTCTACAGAAGTGGGAATTATACTTATGAGGGTGGAGTAAATGACGTAAAAACTACAAAATAACGATCACTTCACCATTGTGTGAATAAAATCACAAGGTTTGGTGTCAAAAATTTCCCACCATGAGGCCAAGGTATCAAGGTTATATGAAGAATAATATAATAAGATAATAATAAGAACTTTTATTGAAAACTAAGCTGATTCAAAAAAATTACTTGAGAATGAAGAACATTACAAAGAGAAATTGGCATAATAACATTAAAATGAAAGAAAAACACCAAGATCCATAAATCATCCACCACTACAACCTTAAATAGGAAATTATAAAGACTTTGGTCGAGCCCCCATCTTACAATGTCTCTTTAATTAATTGTGGTGGGGAAAGGGGGTCGACAATTAATGTAGATGAGACTTTTCCACTCTTCCCAAGAAGTGGCATCCAGCTTGCATCCACCGAAAAGACACACCAAAAGGACCTTCTACATGGATGAATTAGAGTGTGAAATATAAGGATAAAATGTATCATAGTATTCCTCCTAAAATCCTGTAAACTTTCAGCCCATAATAATTTTGGGTTTGTGAGATATGACTATAATGGTGGGCTGTTTTTCTGGGCCTTGGAATCTGACCCAGAATTTCACCATTAAATTGGGCTGCCTAGAACACCATTAAAATGTCCAAATTATCATGAACCAAAATGTAATAAAATGTTCCCCATTATATCCTCTATCTTCATATAAATGTTTAGAATCATTGGGCTTTCATCCAATCCTCTACAGTACTTTGATTGGGTTGTTGTCCGGTTCACTTCGCCCAGAACCTTGTTGGTTCAAGGCCCACTTTGGTGGTCTTCCAATTTGAATCTCCAACTTCACTAAAATAATGAATTTTTAATTATATCATGGTAGAAATGAAAATAAAATATTAAAATAAAATTAATACCATTTCCTATTTTATGAGATGTTCAAGAATGTACAATGTAATAGTGCATTTTAAGAAGGAATTACAATAATAATGTGGAATAATGTTCAAAGTGTTAAATGCACTAATAATGATATCTATGATTAATAATGCACATTAATATTATATTATAAACAATTAATATTAGCCTCTTTAGAGGCTAATAACACCCCCAACTAGTTTTTTTCTAGTCCCGAGAAAAATATATCTCAAAAATATGAAATTTGGATATCTCTTTTCCAAAAACATTTTAATACACATTTCTCGAAAAAATATACCATACCAAAAAATTATGAAACCAATAAAAATCATTTGAAACCAGATATTTCCATAGGAATATCCCAATCCCAAGCTCATTATTTTTTTCAAATGCATTGACAAATTTCATACAATTTCATTTAGGCGTGATGAAGTGTTGTGAATCACAATAGACATGGTGGTTCATTTTCATTCGAGGGATAAAAGATAGAAGTTCTAAGAGGAATGAAAATTAAATATTAAGATGATTATTAATTTTTTTTAATTTTTTGTTTGTTTTTTGTTTGTTTTTTTCTCCAATTTGTCCAATGTAAATGAAATTGAACTCAATCGTGTCAACCCATGTTGCAAAACATTGCTGATGACACCCAGGCTCAAAGACCTTAGAGAACAAAGTGATACTCACATACTAGGGAATCATCTTGAGTTAACTCAATAAAAAATAATTCAAATTACCAAATATAGAGATAAAATTCCCATCTCTGGGCCATACAAATATGGAGTCACGATCCCCAAGTGCCGAAAGTAGCATATTAGGTCAATCCACAGCTCTATGCGCAATTGATTTTTTTGAATACTCATGTTAAAATTAAAATGATCACCAACCCTATGCAATTTATTATGGACCCCAAGAACTCAAACTAATACCCCACAATCTAGAGGACGTGAATTGTGTTTTTTAAACTAAATGGATGAAAATATAAAAGGTGAAAAATCACATCGGACAACTGCACTTTTCAAAATCTATGCACATGAACTTAAACATCCATTAAAATCAGAATCAAGGCTTGAAAAATTATTTGATATCCAATTTCAGAATTTGAAATGTGAGTTATCATGTTCATGGTTTATGAAAAATTTCCTTCCACACATTTTATGATGAAATCATAATCAATTATATTATTTCATCTACCCCCAACATAGAATAACATTGTCCCCATTTTTTAAAGAAATGAAAATGTAGATGGGGTAGGATAAAAGCTCAAAGAATACATTGAAAATGAAATTTATGGATTGATGTAACCTGGTGGTTGATGTTGATAATGCATTCCCAAGTCTCACTTTAGTTCTGGTTTAAGTCCCTGTAGATTGGATGGTTGTGACAGGATTTTCTAAATGACCTACAACATGTATTTAATTTTTAATAGATATATTATTTTGTATATTTATTTAACCTAAAAAACATAAAAATAAAATATAATAAACTGATGATACATTGTCTTCTCTTAAATTTCTGGGTAAGGTATTACTTAGGGATCAGACCACGTGACACGTATGAATATGATGCACCCATTTCATACACATCCTTACTAATGAAAGAAGAATAGGTCAACAATATAAATTATTATTATTATTTATTTTTCTTTTAACCTAAAAGAACATAAAAAAAATAAACTGATGATACATTGTGTTCTCTAAAATTTATCGGTAATATATTACTCAGGTATCACACCACATGACATGGGTGAATATGGAGCTCCCCTTTTATACCCATACATACCCATAAAATAAGAACAGGTCAATAGTTTAAGGATATTTTTCTGTATTTTTCCTTTAACATAAAAACACATAGAAATAAAAAAACTGATGATACATTTTCTTCTCTTAAATTTCTGGGTAAGGTATTACTCACGGGTAACACCACGTGACATTGATGAATATGGTTCTCCCCTTTCAAACCAATACTTACTCATAATAGAAGAACAATTCAATAGTTTGAGGTACTAATTAAATTAATGAAAACATGAAAACCACGGGCTGCCTCCCGTGCAACGCTTTTTTTAATGATGTTAGCTCGACATGAACCCCCTAACTTACCCAATACCATCATTAAATATTTTAACGACCCCATATTTCTCCACTCCTACTTTATTAAGATTTATTATTTGTATAGAATTTGTGTCATGTACAAACCTATGTTCTACAATGAGTGGGAAAATCCAAGGAATATGAGAAATGGTAGATCTAGTTTCCTATGTAGTATTTCCTAAGAAATCAATGATCATTCCAACTTTTTTGATTTCAAGAGAAGAATGAATTCCAATTGAAGGCTCCAGATTATACTCTATGAAGGGATACTTGAGTGGGGAAGGAAGGAAGATAATTTTTATCTTGGGTTTTATAGGATATTCAAACACACGTCGAGATCTTGAATCCAACTCAGTTTCAGTTTCCAAATTTCTCATCAAAATTGGTTCCGTTAGAATAGAAGATTCAACTAAAAAATTGGAAATATAAGTGTCAAAAATGGGAATAGAACCAATGTTTTTTATTTCTATTAATGTTTTAGTGATTGGTGTTTTAAAAAAATAATAAATAGAGGTATACATAGGAGACTAAATCCACGATGTCAAATTTCCCTCTTATGAATACATGAAATCAATTTCCTCCTTATTTAAAGACCCTTCAAAAAATATTTGTTACACTTCCCCTAACCCAAATCCAATGTTCGGTTATTCATTAAATTTATGATATGTTTGTGGGAAACTAGACACTCAACATAATGTTTTGGAAAGAATAATTGGTGTAGGGATGAGTTACTCAGAAGTATTAATGCGTTGTAGTTCTAATCTCATAGTTGATACCTTGGAACTCATTATATCCATTTTATTAAAAAAAATTCAATCAGTGATTCTGGAATAGAATTTGTATGTGGTTGATCATCATGGACTACCCAACGATTCATCTCTTCAACCATCCTTGAGAGGGCTGGAAATTTATCCATTAAATATTAACCATCCCATTGATTGTACATGTCACCAGGTGTGTGGTAATTAATCAAGGGTTAATCAAAAAAAAATTCTAATTTAGGGGTAACACAATATTGATTTTCCATTTGATTCTATCATGAGTTTGTGACAAGTTAATTTGGAATACACTCCATTGGAGATGACAAAAATTTGGATTCTACATTCTCAGGACACACACAAACAAAAAGGGTTAAGATAAGAGGGAGGGGTGAGAATAGAGAATGTGGGGTGAGAAAAGGATGATAGTGTCTAAAGTAACATACATGGGTCCCCAGAAATGGCACCAAAATTTGGTTTCACCAAAATTTACCCATGTTCTAAGGGTTAAGCGGTCGCTTGCAGAGTATCTCGGGTTGTTGAATCCTAAGAGTTCTAAGAAGAACCTTTAGACACAAAATTAAAGAGATGTAATTTTGGTTATGAATTTTCCATCATGGGTTGATTTTAGATGGATTTTAAAAGAGAAATTAAGATATCTATGTAAATTAAATTTATGAGAAAATGAGTTGATCATAGGTTATTGCTCAAGGTGGATTAGATGAATTCCTTTTTATACGATTTTAATTTCATTAAATTGAGAAGGATTCATGAAATTAATTCAAACTAACCTCATCATATACTGACTAAACACATTAACAACAAATTATAATCACCTATACACTTGTAGGATCAATTTCATGAGAAATCCATGGTAAAGTATCTAATTAGCACATAAAAGTGGGGAGAATAAATTCAATAAAGGAAAGGAAGAATAAATATCATTAAATGAAATAAACTCAAATAAAAGACATTAAAAAAATATAGAGAGTGAAAAAAACATTCAATCCATCCCCTTTCTACTCCCTTGGATCAACCCATAAAATATCTATTCCACTATTGATGACAAGTTCTCAATGGAAGCGGGAAGTGGACTTTTGAGTGTGGAGTTGAAGAAGTAAAAACTACAAAATAAAGATCACCCCATCGTTTTGTGAACAAAATCTCAACGTTTGGCATGAAAAAGTTACCAACATGAGGAAAAGATATCAAGGTGATATGAAGAAGTATATAATAATAAAATAATAAGAACTTTTATTTAAATCGAAGGTGATTCAAACAACATACATGAGAAGGAAGAACGTTATAAAGAGAAATTTTCATAATAACATTACAATGAAAAAAAGCTCCAAATCCCTAAATACACCACCACTACTACCATAAATAGTCATTAAGGATGCCTTTGGGTGATCCCCCATCATCCAATGTCTCTTTAATTAATTTTGGTGGGGAAAGTTGTGTGGAAAAATAATGTAGATGAGACTTTTCCACTCTTCCCCCAAAGTGGAATCCACCTTGCATCCACCAAAAAGACGCGCCGAAAATACCTTTTAGATGGATGAATTAGAGCGGTCCATAGAAGAATAAAATGTATCCCCGGATGTCTCTTAAAAGCTTGTAAAATTTAAGACAAAAATGATTAGCGGTTCCCGAGATATGATTACAATGGTGGGCTATTTTTCTACGCCCCAGAATCTGGCAAAGAATTTCATCATCAACTTGGGCCGCCTGGAACAACATTAAAAAGTCTGAATTTTCTTTGACCACTATTTAATAAAATGTTCCCCATAATATCATCTATCTTCAAATAAATTTAGAGAATCATTTGTCTTGCATCTAGTCCCCTATAGTACTTTTATTTTGATGTTGTTCAGTTCACTTCTCCCAGAACCTTGTTGGTTAAAGGCCAACTTTGGTGGTCTTCCATTCTGAATATCCAA
The DNA here is from genome assembly GCA_963277665.1 of Viscum album. Taxonomy (NCBI): domain Eukaryota; kingdom Viridiplantae; phylum Streptophyta; class Magnoliopsida; order Santalales; family Viscaceae; genus Viscum; species Viscum album. The sequence continues at coordinate 962,410,965 of OY728163.1, read as the reverse complement.
CTACTACTAAAGAATGAATTGTTCCTTATATCATGGGATATCTGAAAATAAAATACAAAATTAATATTAAGACCATTTCTTGTTTGATAACATTTTCAAGAAAGTACCATGTAATAGTGCATTTTAAGAAGGAATTACAATCATAATGTGGAATAATGTTCAAAGTGTTAAATGCACTAATAATGATGTCTATGATTAATACATATCTTGAATATTATATTATAAAAAATTTATACTATCCTATTTTAGAAGCTAATCAACAATCATTATACCTATCCAGATAATGTAATGATGAAAAACAACATAAACCATATTGTGGAGAGGGGAAGTCGTATGTATGCACACATTGTGATATTGTTTTTTGTAGGATAGATAAAATGATGAATATGGTTGAACCATAATTATAATAACATATCAGAATATATATCATTCTAAATTTATTACATTATTAAATAAAAAACATATGAAGAGTTAGTAGAATAAAGAATCATCTAAAAAGAATTGGTAAAATAATTACCTCTTCTATAGTGGGTTTCCTTTGGATATCCTCTTAAGAACACTAGGGATGGACTTTTTAAAATACCAGGACCCCCATAAACAAACTAATAATGATGGGAGTCAAATATTAAGGGTTTATTTGATATTGAAGGATTAATATGGTGTGAGGACGTGAGGGAGGAGGTTCACTTCTATAATTGAGATGAGAGGCAAATTTGGGAATCCTCAAAATATTAATATATATTATAACCCTGTTCTAGAGACAAAAACAACCAAATGAGAGGAAAATGAATGGGTTGAAACATTTTATACTATATTATATCCCCTTGGTGATTATTTATCTTTTTTAGTTTCTCAAATAATTTAATATTATATTAATTCAATAAAATATCACCATTTTAAAATTTGATACTATTAATTTTATTTTCCTTTAAATTAATCAAGAAAAAGTTGTAATTTAAATATAATGGTTTCATAGATCTATAATATATCTTATTCATCTATAAAAAGCTTATAAATTTTAATTCATCTAAAATATATCAAAATTATTGTTATTAAAATCAATTATTTTATATTTCTTTTAATTAAATAAATATTTTTTTAATATTGAAGAACCATATAATTTAATTTTATCATATCTAAAATTAAAAATATAATTATATAATTATAATAATTTTATTATGATCAAAATAGACATTTTAATCTGATAATATCTTTCCATTTTCCCTATCTGACACATAAAATATAATCAATAAAAGAGTGTGATATTTTGTAAATATCCATAATGTTAAATAATATATTAATTAGTTTCATGGACTAGTGTCCATAAAACAACTCAAATTATATCTTAGGGTGATAATAGTTGAATACGTTTCATACAATAATTTTTTTTACATGTTTTTTTTTATATTTTATACATTATCATTTCGATTACTCTTAATTTATCTATTGTAATTTTAATTGTTGTAACAACATTTTAAATATTAACCGGTTTTAAATTTTTGCTTATAAGGGGTCAATTTTCCATAAATGGAAACATCATAAAATATTATACACTATCTTAAACTACATTTTTTTCAAATTTTTTTATCATCTTTATTTAATATAATAATATATTATTTTTATAAAATATCATTGGTGTCAATTTTTACAATATTCACAACATGGCCTTTAAATAAATCCAAAAAACAAACTAATTTAAAAAAAAACCATTTTATAATCTAATAATATTTTATATCAACCAATAAACTTCTTATATCATCTTAATTAACTGAAATTTTGTTTATTTTAATATTTTTAGTATCATTTATTTTATCATTTTATTAATTAAATAATTACTACATCATCATTATGTCACAAATTAAGTTAATTATGGTATCACTAAAAATTATAAATAATCTATCTATATGTAAATAAAAATTTTATATTTGAATTTACTATTTATAGTTGATGTTAAATTAATTATAATCATATATTAAAAATTATATAGTTATTTAAAATATGATTATGACATTTTTAAATTATTATTAAATAAAATATAATAAATTTTATGTGCTTACCCACAATGCTTAAAGGGTTTATAATTTCTTCTTAAAATTTAATTCAGTTGATACCCACTAATCCAAAGAAATTGTAAAACGTGATAGGGTAATTTGATAATATTATAATATTATTTTTATCATTAATTATCCAATTTACCCAAAACCCTGGTAAATAAAAATTTTCTAAAGTTACTATTCATAATGTCTATAATATTATGATGACCCTATTAGACTTCAAATATCATACTTATTACAACCATGTTTTTATTTTTTCTGAAATTTAATTCACATAATTAGAAAAAATTAAGCTTAATGCTAATCTTGCAAACATAGTGAGAAGGTTGGTAAAAATAACGTTCAAAAGATTAATATGTGTTTATATCTAATTTCAATATAAATATGATTATAATGACCTAAATTGGGTTAATAAAATTTTAATTTATATATTTTGAATTTAAGAATCAATTTTATGTAAAATAATTATTTAAATGAAAAAGGAAGTTTTTAACTGTAATGTGTTATTTTTCATTGTTCATAAAAAAATGAAACTTATGAGAAAAATAATCAAATTTCACCATAAATTATTTTTGACAATCCAAATTAAAAAATTATTTTTTATCAAAATCAATTTATAATAGTCTACAAAATTAATTACATTATTATTCATAAAATAACATTTATAATATTTCATTTAAGAATATAGTATTTCTAAACAAATGAATACATTACCACAAAAATATAAATTTCATTATAAATATGTTTTATTTATGTGAAAAATTTTAAAAAATATTTATTACTATTCTTAATACTAGTTAGTGTTGTATGTAAAGAAAGCGAAGACTGTGTTTAGTGTAGTTTAGGCTTAACTTTGTGTTTTGTATAATGTAATCCAAACATAGTGTTTTTATATTTCATGAAAAACTATATTTAATGTATCATAATGTTAAAAATATAAAAAATATTAAAGTAACTTGAAAAAAATTCATAAAATCTCAGGATGTTACATTCAACCCCCCTGAAAATGAGCTTCTCCCTCGAAATTCATCAGTGTTATTAAATGTTTAATACATGAATTTTCCTTCCATATAAACCCATATCAATAAAATTAATACTAAAAGTCCCTTTAAAAAGTAATGTTATAAACATAATGGTTACCCAGAGTAACTCATAATTAGTTTTCCACATCAGAGAACATAGGTGAAAAGTAAAAACATGGACCTTGAAGTTATAAGAAAATATAATGTTCTAATAGAAAGTTACATAGAACATGGTTAGGAAAAATTTAACAATCACAAGGCCATAATTCTTTGATGATTTAAGGGACCATTTGATTCATTGGGTTTGAATGTACTATGATAATTTTTTATGTTTCAACATATTTTTTTCAAAATTTAAAGAATTTTCATGAAAAGAAATACCTACATGATTTTAGCATTGTCTCACCCTTTTTTCAATCCATAATTAATTTACAATTCATCTATAATTCTATGAAATCACGGTTATATTTTCATTCTTGAAGTACTAACTAAACGTAATATCAAAAAATAGAATGATATGACATCACCACAAATATATTAGCACGAGTTATCAAATATGTGTAAATCCACCTATGGTGAGATAATGATTTAATCTCATAAACATAATCTGAAGATTATCATAACCTTTTCATAAATGGATAGCCATTCAATACTTATAAATTTTAAATTTTAAATCTTTTTAAATAAATTCACTACATTTCTTAACAACATCATAACATTGATCCCCTATATATTATAAAGGTTCTATTGTTGGTCACATACCAAACATGTGAATACTTTTATCTTGTATTATCCTTAAACATGGTAGTAAATTAAATTTACATATTTCCTAATTTATAATATTCATGTTTCTTTATTCTAATGTTTATTAGATATATTATTTAAGTCCAAAAGTGGCAATCTTGGATGGCGATTGAATAAAAAACTTTTTCAACAAATCCTTAATATGTCCTATGGTAATCAATACCATCCAATATATCATTTCACAAAAATAATTATCATAATATCATGAATACATTAGTGGTTTCCTTACCTTAATCAAAATCTCAACCTTCATGGAATCACCATTTTTTTATCTGAACCATTCAATATATTCTTATAAATCCTTATCAAAAATAAATGGGAAAATCCTTATATAGTTTATTATTAATAATTCTGGAATCCTATTATATAAATGCATTGATTATTCTACTTCTTTTGTAAGTCTTTAACAAAACCAATTCATCCTATTATTTAATACCATATTCCTTTCACATTTAATATTTAGTCACATCATCATCAATAATATAATAATTACATATACCATATGTATGATTCATTTTGTGTTTTTTACTCTTAAAAATTACATATACCATATATATTATTCACATGGTGTGTGTGTTTATCCACACATTGTTTGAACCTTACCTTTTTCCAAACCCTTAGTAACACAACTAGTGGGATATATTCCAAATGTTAATATGAGATACATATCATGTAGTCTTATTTTTCCAAAATTCTACATATTCCACATATTGTTCCCATATCCATTTCCATTTTTTTAAATCTCTCTGTTTTACCACCTTAAATTGAAGGAAATATCCTCTTATCATTGTTTCCCAACCTTCAGTGGTTAGAAAATGGAATTTTTTATCTACGTGAATCCTATAATGTCAACCCTTGTGTAAATCATTACCTTGCACCTAATGTAGTCACCATTGAGAATCTTGGATCCAAAAGCATCACCCAAAACTCACAATCCATCCTGATACATCAACAGAATACCGATCTATTTTTTTCACACACAACCACTAATACTCAATTGGTTCACTTTGACTTAAACACACCCCGCCAATGCCGAATCATGACCCTATGGTCAACCTATAAATAATATGAATAACAGGTTGGATAAATCAAAAAAATATCAAAGTTGAAATCTTCATTGGATAATTTATGTTAACAAAATATCATAAATCTTCTAAATCCAAGGTTATATCATGAATAATATATAATAAATTTAATTAAACAATTTTATTTTTATATCAAACTCATGAGATCAATCAAATTAATCACGTGTCTAGAACCTGAGAAATAATAAATGCATATTTTTTTAATAAATTTAAAGAAATATGAAATTAGAATGCTCTACCACAATTTGGTTCAATCATTTGTTAAGAATTTGTTTTTCGGTGCAGGATAAGTCCCACTGCATTCACTTACCATTCACCCATCGTGATCAAATCTGTGATCCTCCTCTGATGCAATCTTCCAATTAAGAACATTGTTTCTACACATATAAAATCTCACAAGGTTATTCATCTAACCACATATAATTTCTATAAGATTGTATTTATTTAGGTTTTAGGTTATATCTTTAAAATTAAAATATAAATTTGATTATTTACTTAAATTAAATGCACTTCCAATGACCACCTCAACCAATCAACTAGCACAGACTAGCCTCAGGTTGCACCAATAGTAAACCCCACATTCAAAACTCAACCATGGCCTCATATTTCCAATAAAAGGCTCAATTTAGGAGTTATTAAACTATTTTAGGAAAACTATGTGTGGTATATATTAATATATTAAATTTTTTATAATCTCAATTCTAGGTTCACTAGGCCTCAAAAGCATGCATCGTCTCAATGCCATGCTCTAAAAATATTCCGTTATATATTACAAAGTATTAAAAGTTATAAACCAATTCACTACAGAAAAAACCATAAAAATTGAATACATATATGAAAATTTTTCTTAATAAACAATTTAATAAATTTAAATTTTTTATTTTGGAGGATATAACATGTCTAACCTAGCAGGGATCTGAGGATTGATTTTTTTATTTATATTGTAGTCAAATGAGTCATAGATTATATTATGCATATAATTTGTTTTATATGAGGTATATATCACCCTTTTGATATATTATATTATTAATTCATCTTTATTTATGGTATTTAAAGTATTTTTTAATTATTTTATCTTATAAGGGGGTTCGATTTAGAATTTATTGAAGTTGTAATAGTTTATTTTAGAATATTACACTTATTTGGACTATTTTTATTTAAATTTACATTTATATATTTATATGATTTTTATCATATTAAAAAAAAAATATTTTTTCTCCTCGTGTTCTTTCTGAGTTTTTCATTTCTTTCATCTAACTTTTCATCTCTTTGGGACTTAGTGAAGGAATAATTGATTTTTAAGAAAAACTACCATTATTTATACTTTTGGGGAGAAAATATTTATCTTACTTGTCAAGATTATCAAAAATGATTTAATAATTTTATTTTATATTCATTAAAAACTATGTAAAAATAATTTCTAACCACACATTATTTTATTTAAAAGGTTTTTTAAATTAATATTTTTAAATTCATCAAAAAATATATTTTTTTACTGTCTTTACAAAACATTGAAATGAATTTTCTTTTTAAAATATTCAACTTTTACTAATTATCCCACAATTATAACCATTTTTAATTATCAATATTTATATATATGTTTCCTTGGTATATAGAAGAAACTCCTCCTTCTATAATTCTATAAATTTTTTGTTTTTATAAAAAAATTGCTTTATTTTATCTAAGGTTTAATGTAATTTAAGAAATGGATTATAACATCATTTTTACAAATAATGTTAAAAATATTTAATGAATTTTTAATAAACAATTACTTCAATTTTCCTATTTATTTATAAAAATTAATTATTTTATATCAAAAAATGTTTATTGATAATTTTATGGTCTTCTAGATTCCTTTATTGATTTATAGATTATACATTATTTCTAGATCATTCACTTTCTTTTGATCATCTTCTATATCATTATCCATTATACATTGGAAAATTATTATTTTTCCATCATTTTCATATTCTTTTGTATCATTGATATATTTATCATTTTAATATTTTCTTATATCATATACCATTACTAAATATAGTGTTATTTTAAAGAATCTTACTAATAAATTTATTTCATTTATTGGGAGAATATTGATGATCGATATTGTTGATTATATTTGAATATCTATTTTTTAATAAGGAATTTAGATTATATTTTTTATTTTTGAATCAATATATGATGAATGTATTATACATATATAAGTCACATGTGAGGCCTATTTATATATAGGCACTAAATACATTGAAAGGTATAGTTATACAAATAAATGTCCAAATTAGATGGGTATTTTGTGTATACATACACATTCATTGAAATATAATAGAAGAAGGTAATGAAGGTAAGGTTTATGATGTCTTAGAATCAGTCATTGACAATTATAAAATGAAATCTTGTATTAAGCATTTCTATCATTAATATTTCCGTTATTATTATCCATGTGACAATTATGTTGATATTTTATATGGATATATTTTGAAGATAAAGTTATTGATTAAATTGAATATGTATTGATTATCCACTATACTATATTTTCTATGCCTTATCTATTAATGATAGATTTTATTGTATATAACTCTTTTTGAGAATTTTAGATGAAACATTGTTTTTTTCCTTTCTCTTGGATATGAAGAATGAATATTTGAATAATTTTCAAGAATTCAACGTAGTTTTTGTGCTATGATTTATTATTAAAATGTAATATAAAAATCATGTATGTAACTAGTTTTTCATGACTAGTAAACTAATTGATTCATAGTGGCCCGATCCCTTATAACTTATAACAATGTAATAAAGTTCACACTGGATCTCAGTTACTATAATTCGGATTATTAAAATATATTCTGGTTTTAAATTTAATTTATTAAATAGTTTTTTATACATATGATAGAAATTATAACATTACATAATTGTCTAATTACAAACATCCTTTTGTTTTTTTTTTCATTAGATGAAGTCAATCTCTTCAAAACCTTTCTTCTAGCCTCCAATCATTTTTAAAGAAATCCCCAATTAAAGCCCACTTTTAAAAGCCACTTTATAACTACACATTTGTAAAACCCTTTTGAAACATTCTAAATAAACAAAATAATAACAATAATAATATAATAAATAACCACAAAACCATGTTATACTAGAGGGGTACAAACAATGGTAATATATGGTGCTATGTGTGAAAATTAGTCAGGGGAACACAAAAGGGAGAATATTACCAGAAAATAATTTTTTAATTAGTCATTGGAAATTCCTAATGATCTCATGAAGTGATCATCAACGTACAATGTTAAAAACCACTTGTATTCATATTGAGAATTCATATGTCTATAACCAACTAGAGTTCATCAACTATCTTCACCCTTGGAACACCCCAATGGCCATCCACAACATAGTGTACCTAGTATATCTAATTGGTTCTAAGTATTAATTATCTCTCATCCCACACTAAGACACCAAGTATCCCCATGTATGTTTATAAATAAGAGGTGAGAAATAATAATAAGAAATAAATAAAAATTACTAAATTGCATCTCACCTCCTACGCCCTCAAATGGAACAACAATGATCATATATCATCCATGAAAAAAGAAAAACATATAAATAAGCATAAGCCTTATGACAATTTCAATATCACATCAATAATTAAAATCATTTCCCATGGGTCGTAATATAAAAAAAATATTAAAACTATATCACACACCCACACTATTAGTAAAACCCTTAAAAAGATTAAAATTTTACTTCATTCAAAATATATCATGATTCCATGTTATTTATTATCATTTTATGTTCCATTTAAAATTACCTTTCAAAAAACAAATCATTGAAATTCACCTATAAAACATATTTTAAACTATTTTTATAATTTTATTTGAAGATGAATAAAAATAATAAATATACCCATTTATATATAAAACAAATGAAATTATGAAACACCACATTCCAATTAGTTTCATGACCCAAATAGGGTGAAATCATATTCAATTTTCCCATTTTAACTAAAAAATTTCATCAAAAATTTTATTAATACATCAAATTTCATGTTACACTTGAAATTCTATATACAACCTATATGAAAACAGAGAACCACATTCCAAAAATTATGAAATTTGTTTTTTCCATAATACATAGGTATAATTAGATATATAAATCATTGAGAAACATCATGCATCAAATGACATTCCATTTTAAGAAAATTCATAAAATAACCATCCATTAATAAATGGACATCAATAATTATGTTGTCTCCTATAATAGGGAATATTCTTACAGTCCTGAAGTGATAACACACATCAGATAAACATAAAAATTCCCATGAATATGACACTTTTTACCAAAAATATGAACTATGGGAACCCTTTTATCCAAGGGATATGGAGAAATTGAAGGGGAGGGAAGACAAGAAAAGGGAGGAGGAAACTAATAGGAAAGGGGGAGGATTGCATTTATAAATCTCAAGGAAAAAAATTAAAGGATTCATTAATCATCAAATGACTGGGGGAGAGGATATATCTCATATTCGCTAGCTCACATAAGGGTTGATAAAAGATACGGGAGGGAAGAACACTTTAAATCATCCATGGTAAAAGAGGGAAACCCCAAAAATTAAAACATGGGAAATATTTTTCATTTGGACATGTAACTCCCTGACCCCAGTTACCCAGAGTTGGTGCATTATTTTAATACATTGGCATGATTACAAGGAATCAAGTCCCAAAGGACCGATAAATTTAGCAATCTTGGAAAATAGATTACACACATGAATGTTACATTACACATCATAACATACAGAACAACATAAATAATACTTTATGAATGTCATTGTTCCCTTGTCTTAACCCTGCATATCAATCAAAATATACTTCTTGGAATACTGGGAAAAATAAAACATAGAAAGGGGTGTGATCAAACGCTCTATAAGGGTAAGAAATACAGCAGAAACTTTCATAAATAAGCATAAACATTTAAGGCTATGTATAACTAAAACAAAATACTTTTAATCTTAAAAATCATCATAGTATGGAAAAAATAAAATGAAATAATTCCATTTACTTATTCACATTCATATTCTACTAATCGAATAATCTCATGAAATATCAATAACTACATTCATAATGATGGAATGCATAATGACAGACTATCATAACCACATAGCCAAGGCGTCGTTCCAAGACTACAAATGTGATTTTGTCAAGGCCTTGTTCCAAGACACTAGTTTGTCTCATGAGACCTTCCGATGCATCGAGAAGCTATAGCGGGCTCCACCCGTCACATATTAAGTCCAATCCATTCCTCATATGAATAGGCTTAAACATAACATAAATATTTTTATTAAAATTAGCATACGAAATGTAAATACTTTCTTTATAAACCATGAATTGTATAAAAATAACACATCCACAGTCAAAAATATCACAAAACCATCAATACAATATGGAAGTATTGTATCATAATAAATCAACTCTAAATAAACTTAAAATCCATCAAAGGATGTTGACATAGATGAAATCAAAACACTATTTAAAGAAATATCTCTTTTTATTTTGAAATCATTTAAGAGTCATATATTTATAAAGTAAAACATTTTCTTTGAAAATATTCTTACAAGATTTTAAGGTAAGCTTCAACGATTTTATAACGGCGGAAAATAGCCGCACCCGCCGTATAAGTTAAAAAAACATTCTTACCTTAATTCTGTCGAAAAGGTTAAAAAGGACCTTATTTTGAAAATGACGTAAGTATTCCTTTATAAACATCTTATAAAAAGTCAAACAAGGCTATAAATTAATTTAAACCATATTCTGTAAAATAATAATAATGTTTTGAAATACATTTTTAAGAAACATGGATGTGGATGAAAAAGAGGTCCCAGTAGATAATTACGTAAAAACAACCTTGGATAATAAAGAGATTGTGAAATAACCATTGCCTTGTACTTTTCCTTGGATGAGGGTAGGTTAACCCTCTGTATAATGGTGAAATAATTTTTATTAAATTGTACAATAATCATATACATTAATATGATATCATATTTTATCTTTTATCATTGATTTGTTAATAATATCTTAATATTATCGTTGTTTTGGGTGTTAACTTACTCGTTTTCTTGTATATGTTTTGTTGCATAAGCCGTGTTTCTCATGAATAGGTTTTATCTTATTCATATCCAGAGTGATATCATGTCCTTAATAATTATTTTAAAATAATTAAATGATCATTATACTTGAATGGATACGATGAAGAATGAATCTCATCGCATTCGTGGAGACGGTAGTCCGTATGTACGCACGAGAAACAATATCATTCTTTTGATATTAAAATAATATATAATTGGATGTTATATCATATATAAAGAATAATAATCATGTTATATTTATTATTTACATGAATTAAACATCATTATTATACCCATCCAAATAATAATTTATTGAATAACAATTACACCACGATGTGGAGACGGTAAGCCGTACGTACGCACGTACGGTGACATGTCATTCAAAGGATGGATAGAATACTGAAATATGGTTGTATAATGTTTATAATAACATTAAATTATATATAATATACTATAGTTATTATTTTAGAATGGTAATAACAAAGCTTGAAGAAGTGGAAGAAGAAAGGAACTTGGAAATGGGTGGTGAAATCATTACCTCTTCTTCGGGTTCTTCCTTTTGATTTGATGAAAAGGGATCCTTAGGTTGGATTTCTGATCAAACTAAGGCCTCTAGGTTATATTGAGGGAATTTTAGAGAGTATTTGGGAAGATTTTGGCCGAGCCTAATGGCTTTGAAGGTATGAATTAATGATAAGGGGGAGTGCCCTTTTATAAGAGGGGTGAGTGGCACCTTTGGAAATGCTAGAAATATTATTTTATAATAAATTCATATTCAGTTTCTAATGGCTCCAAAGTAGATTATTTAAATTTTATGGTGGGAATAGGTCAAACACCACTCATCCAATAGAATTTGGACTGGTTGGGGTCACTATATTAACCATAAATTTAAGTATTAACTCTTAGTTAATTAGTTTCACTTTTACAATGTCCTTTTGTATTTTTATAATATATGGTTAATAGACATACTATATTCATCCAAGATACCCCCAAGTGGTCCATTAATGATACACATATCATTACATAAGTCTCTTGGCCAAAACTTATATTTTTAGGAATTGAATATCAAATAATAATATTATATTTACTTTAAAATCTCTTTTATGTCAATTTTGACACTATTTGGAAAATTGATTTTTGTGAAAATCATAACAGAATGATTACATAGAAAAAAGTTAATTAAATAATTCCTAACATTTCATATTAACCTATAAAATTAGTTTAATTCATAAAAAGTCTCAAATTATATTTATTTGGGTATTTATAATATCAATTATTTTAAATTTTCACTATTATAGTAATTACTGCATCACCATTGAGTCATAAATGAATTAAATTATTTAATGTCTAAAAATTATAAATAAAATAAGATTATATATTAAATCTTTTCAAATTTCTAATGAATATTTATAGTTGAAAAGCGATCATATATAACCTTACGTAAAATTTTTGTTTCTAAAAGATATATGCTTGTGTCATTTTTGTATTCATTTTAACTAAATTAAAATAAAGTGACCCTATCACTTACAAGTGGCTCCATGGGGTCCCAAAATCGACCCAAAGATTCCCATGGTCGGACATGTATCAACCAGTAAGGTTAGGAAACGTTTTAGGGTAATTTTTTATTATTATAATATTATTTTTTAACCCTTATTTACCGGATTTACCCATTAACCATGGTAAATAAAATATTTTCCAAAGTAATTATTCAAAATTCCTAGAAATAAAAGTTACCTATTTACACAATTTGAAGATCCTGATTCCAAATATGGAATCCATTTTTCCATATTCTAAACACATAAGTGGCAGAAATTAATTTAAAAATAATTCTCGTTGTTAAAACAAAAAGCGTGTTTTTAAGAGGTAATAACTATCAAAAGATTGACACATGTTTATGTCTGGTTTAATTGTGAAATTTTTTCCAATGACCAACATTGTATTAAATGGTAAAAATATATTCTAAATATACTTTAAAACCACTCAAATTCATAATTTATCACAACTAATTATTTTGATGAAAAAAGTTGTTTTTAATTAAAATTTAGTAATTTTCATTATTCATCAAAATATAAAAGTAATCCGAAAAGTACCAAAATTTCACCCTAGGCTGAATTCAATATTACTAATCCAAAAATTAAGTCTATTTTGAGAGATAAAATTTATAGAATTTTAAAAATTAGGTATTAATATTCATTACGTCTAGTTTGATTGGTTGTAGTGTGTTAGAACTCGAAGTTGCGTACAACACACGCTACTGTATTATTCAAAGAGAATCATACCGTGGAAGCATGGGGTGTTACATTGTAAATTTTTTTATGTCCCCATTCTAAAGAATAATTTTATTTAGTGAAATTGAATATATAAAAGATTAAAATATTGGATTTAAAAAGGGTTCACTATTAAAGTTGGTAATAGTACATTTTCGAAAAATACTTCTATTATTTGAAAAAAGGAATTTGTTCTTACATTATGTCTAAGAAACTAATATTATGGATCCTAAAATTATAAGGATTATATAAGGTTCAAAATTTAGTTAATACTATTCATAACCTCTTTTGAACGGCTTGTTGGTAAGTCATGGTGCGCTTGAACTGGGTGTTACGTGTAGTGCAAGTTATTGAATTGTTTTGAAGAATTACATACAATGAAATCTTGGGGTGTTATATTCTTCCCTCCTTCAATAAATTGCATCCTCACAATTTGATATTATTTTTCGAAAATAAAGGTTGAAAATAGAAAATATCTTTGTGGGAAAACCCACATCGGAAATTGGGTTAATAAAATTTAGTCTTAATAAGAGGAAAAGAGAAATGAAAGGGTCACCACCAAATGATGATCTCGATTAGGAGAACATTAGTGAAAATTAGAGACATATAATTATAGGAAAAACGTAAATATTTATTGGTGGTGATTGAGGTCATCAATCTTAAACATGTTTAAAATTGTTGTCCTTAAATTTGGTACTCTATGAGGATTTAAAATGCCATCGGTTCAACAAAACATAAGGTATTAGGATAACACATTTTTTTTATGATACCTTCAGTAAAGTATAAGAATTAATTTCGTCATAGAATAATAGGAGAAGAAAAATATATACTTGAAAAGTAGAGTTCCATATTTTAACTAATTTCTACCACAAACTCATATTTAACTCTAAAAGATAATAGAACTTAACGAAAATATTTTATTTATCTTATTCATTTTGGGGTAAAAAATTGAATTTATAATTCATCTACCTGAACTTTTTAAAATAAAATACATTATTTAATCCCGGACATCTCGTGGTCCAGTTGTAGGTGATACACCCTTGTCGCCCTTCGGTTGCGGGTTCATGTCTCGCGGCCTTTCCGGTCACGACGGGTTGTCGCCCTACCTCCAGGTTGTCCTTTTGTGGAAATCCAAAATTAATCTCAAACTAGAATTATTCAAAATAATTCTGTCCAAACTCACAGTCAAACATTTATAAGGAAGGTAAACATAATGTAGATCCTTTTTACCCCATAATAGCATATGAATACCTTCATCATGTATTCTTTTAAAACACAGAAACATCCTGAATTACCATAATCCTTGTTGATTACATTCATGCTCCCTTATTCCATATAGAATGATGGATATACTTCATCCATCCAAAAATGTTGTAAACTCCAAAATTTATGGAATTTAAAAATTGTTAATTTGTTTCAAGTCAGTCAAGAATATCCAATATAATTTACCCAAACCAACCATATCTTATTACAAAATAAGTACCTAAATATTTGGAACATATTAAGGATTATCTTTCCTTCAACCATGTAATTTACAAAAAGTTTAACTTTTTGTAGAGAAACTTTTCTTTGTACCATAAAATCTCAAATCTTCAATGAAATAGTACTGCAGTACAATCCTTATATACTCCATACTTATTATAACAAGTACATTGCTGATACAACACTCAAATGACATAATGAACATAAGAACACTAATCATTCCTCTTCATCTGTGGTAGTATCATAACATTATTGTTATCCAATAACATAATTTGCAGCATAGTCTGATTATAGGTTCGCGTGGAGTCCATACTCCTTGCAAATGAAACATTGTACATTTGAAACCATTTTCTTACCCTTGTAGTCACGTACATGGTGACCTTTTTCTACACACTTATAACAAACTCCCATTCCTATCAGGAAAGTTCCAGGGTGTTTCTTCCCACATTTATCACATATGGGGGAAATTCTTCTTTTCCATATTTCCTTTATCCATCTTTCTCTCTTCCATCCTTTTCTTTTCTTTCTTCCCTTCAAAGCCATAGGACTAAGTAAAATCTCTAGTTATCTTATCCACACATGATACTATTTCTTCATATGATGATAATACATGGGAGACTATTTCCCTTCTAAATGATGGCTTAATACCATTAGAGATACGATCCTTCTTACTCTTTGGATCATACATATTACTAGAGTTCACATTTCTTCTTCTAGGCGCCATTTCTATACAATAGCATAAACTAGGTCAGTTTATGAATTTCAATGAATAATTCCAAACTTGTAAAATACCTAACGAAAATTGAACAGTTTATGGATATAATCCATAATCATAAAAAAAATTCATTTAGTTAGTATATACTCATGATCCCTTCATAATGGTTTGTAAAGAAAATGAGAATTATCCTAAGAATATCCCCCAGGAGTGTTGTAACCAAGAGTGCAGCAAGGCCCGTTGTCATGCACCAGTTCCCGTTCGAGTCTAGCTCAAAGCGGTGTTTTTGGGTTTTACCCCTAGGTACATCTGTGCCAGATCCACCTCTACCTGTTTGTATATTGACAGGGATGTATTGCTCGAAAAACTCACAAAATCTCTACAATACCAAAATTCTATGAAGTTCTTTTATACTAATCCTCAAAGTCTATCTTAGGGCTATGTGCTCTAATCAAGGTTTATCTAAATCTAGTTTCCATGGTTATTTCTATACTTTCTCTGATACTAACTGTAATGCCCCGAACCCTGTTACCCAGAGTCGGTGCATTATTACATAAAATTGGCATGATCACAAGAAAGATCAAGTCTCGAAATACCGATTAGTTTAGTATCCATGGAAACTAGATATATTCATTAAGTTTTACATTACATCATAAAAATGAAAAGTACAACAATATAGTCTCCATAGTCCACACTCTTATCCCCTCATACTATCCCTACAGGTCAATCACAATATACTTCTTCACATCATGGGAAAAATAAAACAAAGAAAGGGGTGAGCACAAACGCTCTTTAAGGGTAAGAAATACAGCGGAAACTTTCATAAATAAGCATAAACATTTAAGGCAATGTATAACTAAAACAAAAGCCTTTTAAACTTAAACTTCAACATAGTATGGAAAAAATAAAATAAAATAATTCCATTTACCTATTCACATGGATATTATACTAATTGAATAATCACATGAAATATCAATAACCACAGTCATAATGATGGAATGCATAATGCCAGACTATCATAACCACATAGCCAAGGCCTCGTGCCAAGAATACAAATAAGATTTTTTCAAAGACTTATGCCAAGACACGGGCTTGTCTCATTAGACCTACTGATGCATTGAGGAGCTATAGAAGGATCCACCCGTCACATATTAAGTCCAATGCATTCCTCATATGAATAGGTTTAAACATAACACAAACATTCGCATTAAAACTAGAATGTGAAATTTCAATACTTTCTTCATAAACCATGAATGGTATAAAAATAACACATCCATAGTAAAAAATATCACAAATCCATCAATACAATATGGACGTATTGTATCATAATAAATATACTCCAAATAAACATAAAATCCATCAAATGATGTTGACATAGATGAAATGAAATCACATTTTAAAGAAATATCTCTTTATATTTTGAAATCATTTAAGAGCCATATATTTATAAAATAAAACATTTTCTTTGAAAATATTCTTATAATCTTGTAAGGGAAGCTTCAAATATTTTATAAAGGTGTAAAATAGCCGCACCCGCCGTATAAGTTAAACAAAACATTCTTACCTTAATTCTGTCGAAAAGGATAAAAAGGACCATGTTTTGAAAATGATATAAAGATTACTTTATAAAAATCTTATAAAAAGTAAAACAAGGGTATAAATGAATTTAAACCATATTCTATAAAATAATGATAATGTTTTGAAATACATTTTTATGAAACATGGATGTGGATGATAAAGAGGTCCTAGTAGATAATTACGTACAAACAACCTTGGATAATGAAGAGATTGTGAAATAAACCTTACCTTTTACTTTTCCTTGGTTGATGGTTGGTTAACCTATAGTATAATGGTGAAATAATTGTTATTAAATTTTAAAAGAATCATATACATTAATATGATATCATATATGATCTTTTAACATTGATTTGTTAATAATATCTTAGTATTATCGTTGTTTCGGGTGTTAACTTACTCGTTTTCTTTTATATGTTTTGTTACATAAGTCATGTTTGTCATGGATAGGTTGTATATTATTCATATCCAGAATGATATCAAGTCCTTAAACATTATTTTTAAATCATCAAATGATAATTATACGTGAATTGATACGATGGAGAATGAATCTCATCGCGTTCTTGGAGACGGTAGACCGTACGTACACACGAGCGACAATATCATTCTTTTGATATTAAAATAATATATAATTGGATGGTATATCATATATACATAATAATTATCATGTTATATTTATTATTTACATGAATTACACATCATTGTTATACCCATCCAAATAATAATTTATTGAAAAACAATTACACGACGATGTGGAGACGGTAAGCCGTACATACACACATATGGTGACATGTCATTCAAAGGATGGATAGAATACTAAAATATGGTTGTACCATGTTTATAATAACATCAAATTATATATAATATACTGGAGTTATTATTTTATAATGGTAATAAAAATATATAAGAAGTGGAAGAAGAAAAGAACTTGAAAAGGGGTGGTGAAATCATTACCTCTTCTTCAGGTTCTTCTTTTTGATTTGATCAAAAGGGCTCCTTAGGATGGCTTTCTGATCAAACTAAGGCCTCTAGGTTGTAGTGAGAGAAGTTTATAAATTATTTGGGCAGATTTTTTCCAAGCCAAATGGCTTTGAAGGTATGAATTAATGAGAAGGGAGAGTGCCCTTTTTCAAGAGGGGTGAGGGGCACCTTTAGAAAATTTAGAAATATTATTTTATAATAAATTCATATTTGGTTTATAATGACTCCAAAGTGTATTATTTAATGTTTATGGTGGGAATAGGTATAAAAACACTCAACAAATTTAATTTAGACAGGTTTGGGTCACGATATTAACCTTATCATTAAATATTAACTCTTAGTTAATTAGTTTCACTTTTACAATGTCTCTTTGTTTTTTTATATTATATGGTTAATAAACATACTATATACATACAAGCGACCCCAAAGTGGTACATTAATGATAAACATATCATGATATAAGTCTCTTGGCCGAACCTTAGATCTTTAGGAATTGAATATCAATTAATAATATAATATTTGTTTTAAAAACTCTTTTATTTCAATTTTGACACTATTTGGAAAAATGATTTTTGTGAAAATCATAACAGTATTATTACTTATAAAAAAGTTTATTAAATAATTATTAACATGTCATATTAACCTATAAAATTATTTTAATTCATAAAAAGTCTCAAATTATATTTATTTGGATATTTATAATATCAATTATTTTATTTTTTCACTATTATGGTAATTACTCCATCACCATTATGTCATAAATAAATTAAATTATTTAATGTTTAAAAATTATAAATAAAATACCATTATGTAGTGAATATTTTTATCTTTATAATGAATATTTTTAGTTAAAAATCCAACATATATAACCCTATATAAAAAAATTTCTAAAAGATATATGCTTGTGTCATTTTTGTATTCATTTTAACTTAATTAAAATAAAGTGACCCTATCACATACAAGTGGCTCCATGGGGTCACGAAATAGACCCAGAGATGCCCATTATAGGACATGTATCAACCAATAATGTTAGGACACGTTTTACGTTAATTTGTAATTATTATCATATTATTTTGTAACCCTTATTTACTGGATTTACCCTTTAACCATGGTAAATAAAATATTTACCGAAGTAATTATTCAAAATGTCTAAAAATAAAAGTTACCTATTTACACATTTTGAACATCCTGATTAAAAATATGGAATCCATTTTTAAAAATTCAAAAAATAGAAGTGGCAGAAATTAATTTAAAATTAATTCTCGTTGTTAACACAAAAAGCGTGTTTTTAAGAGATAATAACTTTCAAAAGATTGACACTTGTTTATGTCTGGTTTAATTGTGAAATTTTGTCCAATGACCAACATTTTATTAAATGGTAAAAATATATTCTAAATATACATTAAAACCAATCAAATTCATTATTTATCACTACTAATTATTTTGATTAAAAAAGTTATTTTTAATTAAAATTTATTAATTTTCACTATTCATCAAAATATAAAAGTTATCCGAAAAGTACCCAAATTTCACCCAAGGCTAAATTCGATATTCTGAATCCAAAAATGAAGTCCATTTTGAGATATAATATTTATAAAATTTTAAAAAGTAGGTATTTCTATTCATTACGGCTAGTTTGATTGGTTGTAGTGTGTGTTAGAACTCGAAGTTGCGTACAACACACGCTACTGTACTATTCAAAGAGAAGCGTAATGTGGAAGCTTGGGGTGTTACATTGTAAATTTTTTTATGTCCCCATTCTAAAGAATAAATTTATTTAGTCAAATTGAATATATAAATGTTTAAAATATTGGATTTAAAAAGGGTTCACTATTAATGTTGTTAAAAGTTCATTTTTGGAAAATACTTATTTTATCGGAAAACAGGAATTTGTTCTTACATTATGTTTAAGAAACTAATAATATGGATCCTAAAATTATAAGGATTATATAAGGTTCAAAATTTAGTTAATACTATTCATAACCTCTTTTGAACGGCTTGTTTGGTAAGTCATTGTGTGCTTGAACTCGGTGTTACGTGTAGTGAAAGTTATTGTATTGTATTGAAGAAGTACATACTATGAATTCTTGGGGTGTTACAGGACATATGGTTTAGGTAACCATTATCCAACCAATTAGGCCTATCTAGATAGATAAAACACCTTCATATAGTTTCATTTTACTATTTACTAACTTTAGGAAAACCTTGAAAAAAACTCTGTTAAATTGACAGTCTATATCAAACACTTGACAAAGAGGTAACCTAACTGTGCACAAGATGTGAGACAAACAACTCTTGTGGAAAGGTGAATACACATAGTTTCCATGTGGGGTTGTCCATACCATGTTATACCTATGAAGTTCAAAATGTGCATGTTCAAAATTAACTAAAAACCTCCCCATTCAAGGGGAACCATATGATTTTTCAAAACCCATACACCCATAAACATGCACATAATAATAAATTATAGAAAGACACAAATTCAATCTCAAAATATATTTAATTTAAAATTGTATCAAATTTAATTTAAATAATATAAAATAAATATATCTATAGTGACATGAGTATTGAAAATCTCCCCATTATGCCACATTCTACCCTCAGAATGTCCTTGGAATGGTTTGGAGAAACTAAAATCATACCATGACTCTATAGCATTGAATGAGGTGAGTTGGGTAGAAAAAAATATAGTGAGAAATGAAGGTAGAAAATCACTAATCACATTAATTTATTTGAACCTGCATACCAAGAATACCAACTAAAACATGTCTCTAAGAATAAAGATATGTGATTATAAAGAAAGAGAATAAGGGTAATAAAGGCATAGCGTAGGTTTCCCACCATTTTTGAAATTCTCTAAATGGTGTGATAAGGGGATAAATCACCACATAGTAAAGATATCAACCAATTAACACATTCCAAAAACATTCTAAGAATCACCAGATTCAATAAAATTTGAACAATCACTAGAGAACCAAATCCAACTCCCAATGTGATCACGTCAAAAATGAAAATCATCATCCAAAAGACGATAACCATTACCAAGGACAACCCACATATCAATCACAAAAAAATAAGGATAAAATCACAGTCATTATTTAATCAACGAATCATAACATGGGAACCAAACCTAGTCCATGATACTCAGTAGTTATACTAGGACCATAAATCTAAAAATCATCCCATAAAAAACATAAAATAATGATAGCACCATTGAGTGCCCAATTTTTTTAGGAAAATCCATCCTAATAACCCATGTACTATCCCCAAATTTCAACCATTCTTAACCCATTATGAAACTGACCTCAACTAGCCAAAGCATAAGATAAACCTTAATCCCAAAAAGAAGGAAACCCCCCAAAGAACAATGAACATTGAAAATATCCAAAATCCTTCTTTAAAAACCAAAAACTTCCATACATAAATCCATGAATACTCACCATCCACAAAATGGTCAACTATGAAATCCATGATACAACCAAAGTGGAATTGTCTTTAAATAACCAATCACTAAATTTAAACATAAGAGGTCCGGAGAGAAAATTCATAATATTTAATATCATAACCATAAACAAAACCAAAGTCATCAAGTGAATACTCTAATCCCTCCTAAACAATTCACCATTCCATAAGAACCTAGATAACAAAATAATAATAATGATATTAATCCAAGGAGTTCTATAATGAAAAATAAGATATGGTCCACCAAATCATCTGGAGTATAGGTAGAGCCACCAAATAGGAGGACTACACCTAGGAATAAGGATATCTCCCATTCCTCCTATATGAACATTATGTGTGTCATGTTTCCCTCTACCTAATGTTTGAAATCGTAATATTACAATGTAATAAATGTGAAAATGATCCTCAAATCCTGCATCCAATTAGCCATGGATTGGAAATAAGCATAAAGGGTTTCTCAAACACACAAATGGGAGGCATTATCCTCTAATATTGAGAAACAAATGATAATATATAAATACCCAATAAATTATAATCACAAAAATGTAATTATAAATATCAAAACAATCATGTTATTTCATAAAACTGAACAAGTACAAAAGAAACTACAAGTACCAAAATGAAAACCCTCAATAACAACCTCAAATCCCAAACAACTTTTAAATGACTCCATAATCTCTTAATGCCCAGCACAATCTCTAATAAAATTCTATGGACATGAAAAATAGTTTATATATGAGTAGGGTGGTTATAAAAGGTATACTTAGTAGGATCCTCTCTAAATCCTCTCATATAAAAGATAAATAAAGTATACTACAGCCTATTGAATAAACATGTGTGGCTACCTGGTAACGTGAATAGATATTCAAAGTTAACATACTCACCATGGATGTCTAAATAAGTATTAAATACAAGAAATAATTTATTACCCATCATATATCAAAATAAGGTACCCCACTACAACTTAACCACATGTTTTCCCCTTTTCCCCAACATCGCATGCCTGGATCCATCTCTCTCTAAAAGTTAGTGATTATGAAGACACCAATGATACTATATCATATCATGAACCTCATGTGTCACAACATCCCAACATAATATAATCATAAAAATACAATAACTCTAGATAGTAACCATGTAGTGTCCCATAGCCACCAAAGACTTTACAATGTGTATTATACCTCAATTCATAAACAACAATGCACAACCTAATAATTATAATCCTAAGTATATTATATCTTGAGATAAAATTTTGTGAAATAAACACAACCCATTAAATCCCTTTATATACATATATAAAAAATGTAACCATTATGAAAATGAGAAAATAATACTAATAGAAGAAGAGAGTGGGAAACTATGGGATTGTGGAAATCTATTCCTCACCAACTTGGATTGTGTGGAAACCAACATCATATAGTCCATTTGGTGTCAATATCCTTACATACATTGGTAGGGTGGAATATATAATAACATAACCTAGAGGATAAGTAAATATAAAAAAAACACTATGGGAATCAACCATATCTTTGGGTAAACTCTAGATATTATCACCTAGACACAGGGCTGCCTCCACCGAGGACTAGATATCCTATAAGACCATAAACAGTCAAGAAGACTTATAATTATTTATCTTAATTAAAAAATTCTCATTATATCATTTCTTTATGTTAACCATGGAACATTAATTTAACATGATCATCACTAAATTAGCATTCCCTTTAAACATATACAAATTGGTCCCATTATTTCTCAATATTTATCATTATTAACATTCCAAAACTCATCCTACCCCATGGGATAAAATATTTATTATTAATTTCATTCCATAATTCCTGGTACTCTATTAATATTTCTAATATACCATAAAATGATTAATAAACCATGCACAACCATATGCTTCAGGTAGTGGGGATGGAAAACAGAAATAAGAAAGCATATCATATTTCATAAAAACAATTGTTAAGGCATTATTTAATGTTGTTAAATAGTCCCAGTACCATCCCCAACACCACTATGCATATCACCCTACATCCATCCCACCATCACTACTACCAGCTATTGCAATAAACTTGGACCTCCACACTTATGTCTAATCACCCACCAATCATACCAGGTTCACATCAGATCACATGTAAATGATAACCCCTATGAAAAACACACAAGGAAGTACGGAAAAAATAAACAAACAATAGGAAACCTTATACTAAAAACCAAGGCATCGTGTCTTCATAAGAAAACAGAAAAATTTGTCCCAAAAATTTATCTTTATCAATAAACGGGTTCCTTACCATCTTGAATTAACTTAATGAATTATCTTTTAATGACTATGAATAATAAAAACAATATTCAAACAAAACAACCAACTTAAAAAAAATAGGGAAGAACAATTTATTATAAAAATGTCTCATGCATCATTTCCTTTGTACAAAATTAAAAGAAAGAACATGTTTGAATTAAAAATTACCCATTTTTATTTATCAAACAAGAATTAAAAAAGTCATATTCATTAACTAGTTTTACTAAAACAAAACATTATAAACTATAAAATAGATATAGATAGAAAACTATCTAGAAAAATAAACATGAAACAATTAATAGAGTGGAAGCACATATGATCTCTAAACAAATAAATCAAAAGATCAATATTTAATAAATTTTAATTTCCATTAAGGTAACTTCCACCATCAAAAAAAATAACTCATGATAATATTTTTTAATTAAATAATAGAGAATAAATGAATCCCATAACACAATTTATATGTTTAATGTTCTTTTCCTAAGAACGGAAAATCGTGGTTGAACCACTAACAGATGAAAACCTACTATGGTGAATGTAGACTAACCAAATACTACAGTACACATTCCATAATAAAACTAATATCAAACCACACCCAAAAAATTGGGGTTTTCTACCATTGAAATCCAAAAAATGATAAACTAAAATGAGGAGATTTGGGTAAATGTACATTGAATACGAGCTAGTTCAACATGGTCTGAGTTAGAATAAACAAAGAATCAATCATAATGTGTCCATAGAGGGTAGAACAACCAATAACTAGTAAAAACATATACCAATATATGCTCAAATTTAGAGAACATTCTTCCAAGTCATATTCTCACTTGAGAATCTGGAAAATGGAATAATTCTCAATGAGAGTCACAGATTGATTAATAATTAACGAACTTATTTAGGACAAAATTCAAGGCCCCATATAAATAAACACACATTTTTACCATTCCAAATTTTTGAGATTATAGTATGAAGGTGATAATTTTAATAATTTAAAATAAATACAAACTACCACCATGAATTCCACAACAAGATGGCCTTGGTCATAGTGTTCTCCAGAACTATAGCCTGAAATAGCTTCTATCAGACTTTGTTTCACAGACATAGGGAATTTTCTCCCCAACAAGGCTTTTAAAATGGATTGAAAATATATTTCTTTGCTAGATGTTTTGGATAGATCCAACCTCATAGAATAACACCCAACACCATGTACACATTTTCCATCTACCTTTCCACAATTTTGGAATGGAGTAAATCATGACCAACACATCTTCCAACACACCAGTAAAATCGTTTTTTCTTTGGTGAGCCATACACCACAAAACTACCCCAAATCAGATTTCTTAATCCCTAATCCTCAACACAACTTTATCCACACCCACCACTAGGGCTTGATGACCCCCAAGAAGTACAATTCCACTCTTAAAGACATTAGAACACCACTAAACACCCTCTGCAAACCATTGAGCCTTAGAAAAAAACAATGGAAAATCCAAGAAGGTCCAAACCATTACATTAGATACCTACCAAATAGTTATCTTCCTTATGAAATTAAATCATGCCTGGAGAGGATGGATATAAAAGTGGTCATTTATATAGGCACCTTGAGAATACCTCTCATGAATCTCACCAACACAATATCACAACTACCTCACCAATAGAAATATGGATCAAAACTAAATGACACTAAAACAAGCTTTTAAACACTCTCCTGTGTGTGATATATCTCCAAATAGATAAAGGATAACAATATGGCATCAAAGAATAGGAAGTCATATTATATGATAGATAATCGTCAATAAAAATATGAATCCATAGAAAATAAAAAACATAGAAACCAAAAACATGGGATATTGAGCAATTATATGTGACCCACATTCCATCATTCCATCCTCCACATAATAATGAAACCAATGGACCCAAACTAATGGAATAGAATCCCCACAATCACCTTCTATGGGTGGTCCTATATCTCAATAGGATGCTCCTAGAAGGATATATCATCATTAATGTTGATATCATCCAAATATATTATGTGGTAATAATCATGAAGATAATAGTAAAGATGAGTCACCTGAATGATATCATGTATTTGACGCATCTTTGGGGGAAGTTATATATGTCAGGTAATGGCTCTAGTTGAATCCAACATTGTGAAATTATTAACTAACTAAGGAGAAATATTACTGTTGGGACTAATCCTTTACTAACCGCTATACAAAATTACATTCTAAAACACATGATCCCCAATTTCTAACTTTAAAGGTCCCTTCCTAGGTTTGGTATAGGACTTATGATGATCATTTATTGCCTTCTTCCCCTGGTGAATCACTTAGACTATCTATTTCATCCACCATACTAGTTTTGGACAAATTATTTTAGACTCTCTACACCCAGTCTAGCACAATGGAGAATAGATAGTCTATATGGAAAAATAATTAAATGTTGTCATACTAATGATAGAGTGAAGATAATTATTTTAAGAAAACTCGAACATAGGTAGGTCCCTCATCCATGAACCTCCAAAATCATAGACACAGTCTTGAAAATGTCCCGAACAGTCTAGATAGTCTTCCCTATCATATCATCCATTTGTGGATGAAAATTATTGTAATGGTGCAACTAAGAACAAACATCATGTTAAATTGTTCAATATACTCTAGAGGTAAAACTAGTATCATGGTTAGAGATGATCTCCATTTAAAACTATGTGGATCCTCTCCACCTTCTCCTAGATATTACCTCGATAAAACATCCATTGAAATAGACTATATGATCACTAAGAAGTATGTTGAAATTTTCATATATTCCAATATCACCCATATAGGATCACAAATTCCCTATATTTGAGGTAAATTTATGCTTAATACCATATATTTTTCCTCCCACTTCCACTTAGGAAAATGCAATGGAAAAATAAAACCATGGGGAACAGGGTTTTCAACATTCACCTTTTCAAAACCAAGAATCATGACACAGACATTGAAATGGAATTATTCAATCTAGACCACAAAATATTATTTACAAATGAATGATTCATTTTCTTATCAGTATCTATGAATAAAAAGATTCTTGTACACTATCACTAACTGACTTACTATTTAGTATATCAGCTACAACATTAAACTTTCTTAGTGTATAAGAAATATAAAAGTCATAGTACAGAAATAAATTCATCCATAATCACTGCTATATGTTCATGACACACTATGATAAGTCATACATCTGACTCTTGAGATCTGTGAAAAGAAAAAAAAATCAACAATGAGTTAGTACGACCACAAAATCAAGGAAAACACAACTTCAACAAAATCAACATCATGTGTGGCATAGTTATGTTTGCTGGAACATAATTTCTGAGAACTATAAGTGAAAACTAATTTTTTTTATATAATTACACTTTAAAATCCATGACATAAATCATCATTGATTATATGAAACAAAAATCCCTATATTGGGAAAACAGAGTACTAGAGAAAAGAAATACATCACCATTAGATACATGATATCTTCTTCCACTTGTTTTTCAATAAGAATTCTTGATTCATTATATTAAAGGGTTTAAAAGGAGTCATAATCCAATATAATTATAATATGATCCTTTCTTAATATCTTAGTAGACTGATGAAACTCTTCACCTTCAAAATATCCTTCGGGATACCCAAGAAATTACTATCTTGATCATCAAAGGTTCTAAATGCTGTATAACTTGGGATAAGTAAAGACCTAAGAAATATGATTCATGATTCTAGAACATACACATCAAATTATTGCTGACTAGATGATAATGATAGAGAACTACAGAAACATACGACATATACTATGTGTGCTATTCTTCATAAACAAAGTATATGAGGATGTCATCAATGAAAAATACCATGAACTAATCATGGAACTCTCAAAATCCTATAATCATCCACATTATAAAAAAATTTAGATAAATTTTCACATCGAATGTCATCAAAACTAAATCCTAATTCCCATAATGACATTAGAAGGTATTCTTCATAATATCTTCATCCTTCACCCATATATGATGATCTCCAAGTCATATATTGATCAATGAGAACAAACTATCTCCATTCATATGATCTAATAAATCATCACTTTATGGAAGTGGATAGAGGATCTTCATTTTCAACTAATTCAAACGATGTTAATTGATATAGAAACCCATACTATCATCATCCTGATTTTTAAATATAACAAGAGCACCCCATGGTGAGACACTTGGCTGGTCAAAACCTCACTACAAGAGATCATAGAGCTATACCTATAGATCCAGCACCTTGGAATGGACCATCTGATATGAATAAATTTAAATTGTAGAAGTCCCTAACTATAAATCAATCCAAAAAGTGATCTCTCATTGATGGGGTAATGCAACAAACTCCTTTAGAAGGACATCAAGTTATTCTTCCACAACCCTATGAGACACTGTTGGTTGAACCATCCACAAACACCAAATCATCTCAACAATCAAAGAAACCAATGGAAGAACAAAATTTAAGCTATATGAGGGTTTCTATAACTAAGAAAAATATAATTCTCTTTATAAAAATCATATAAAATAGTTTTTATTCTGTTGAAATATAAGATATCATGTACTGAATAAAGATAGTCTATGTCAAGGATGGTGTCTTATGGCTATATTTGAAAATATTGTATTTCTCCCCAAGGGAGGTAATTCGGCAATATTAGATCATGGTCTCTTAAAAATCCATTCAAATAATCTCTACATCCAACTAGTATACTCAACACCAAGGGATATAGAAGACTCTCTACCTCAAGTCCCATAGAAAAAACTACTGAAGGTTATATGAAGAAGTGTATAGATCTTGAATAAAGAAACCATTTAACCATCTATAAAATAGGAAAAGCTATTATATCTGGATCAAATGGAACTGAAAATTATAGATAATTTAGTTGACCATATCCTACTCTATAGAGTGTTTGTCTATAATGATGACCACCTATATTTTCATGAAATGCCCCCTATAAAAAATGAGCATATATTGGTATCTGCTACCAAACTTGTCTCCCCTATGTTGATCAATAGATAGAGTACCCTTATGTTGCTTCCTTGGATACAAATTCCACAATGGAGGAACCATAAGAAAATCACCTAAAACACACTACCTAATCAAAATGGTTAGACACTCTCTGAACTGATGACCATTAACTCTACAACATAAATATACCTATGATCCATTAGATGTGGTCAAAGAGTCTCTACCCCCTATAAATGAGATAAAGTGTTGGGATTACCCCCCAAATCTAAGAGAATTCATTTTTCTAGGAAACTAGGAAACCTAGATCTGTGCTATACTATATAGAATAATCCTAATTAATCCCCTCACATTATGATTTATTTTTATCGGACATCCTCTCTAGAAAATCTACTCTTTCCCATGACTCATGATATATCTAGATAATAAGTAGGGTGATGAAGTGTTTGAAATATGTATGAAAATACACCTCTATATTCATTTCCCTATCCATCATATCCCAAAAATGCTTCCAAACATATTCATAGAGGGGTCCTGAAATCAAACTCAAATTCCCACATGTTGCAGCTTCACTATTTAATAGAAATCAACTCATGGTGACTGACCATATTTATCATCAAAGATAGAAACTCATCTTTAAAATATTCACGTAACATATCCCAAGAGATATCTACCACCTCAATATTCGTTAGGAATAAGCACCATTACTAACCAGTTACCCAATGTTGCATCATACCCACCAATGAAGCTTACTGTTCCTTCCAAAAATGGATCAATTTGAAGGCTATCTCCCCTTACTTCAACCATTCATCTTCCAATGAGACTAAAAAAAATCCCTCATGATTTTTTAGACTCTTATGCTGATACTCTCATAGCTAACTCCTTCATGTGTTTCCATTATAAATCTCATCTTTGTGGTGATCTACTATCATGTCCTGCTTAACATAATTAATGTAAACCTAATGAGGAAATCAAACTAGAGAAATAAAATTCACAAGAAAAAATGGTTAGAAAATCATAAAACATGAATTTATAATTTTTAAGATTCATTAAATATTTTCTTAATGTTTAACATAATCCTAAGGTTTGCACCATTCAAACATAGGAGAAGAGAATAAAGATTCATGATCCTTTCCTAAGGCTCTACCCTACAACTAGTATCATTTTTCATAGTAGGACCTGTTTATATAAATATCTTTGCATCATATCATGAGGACCTAAATACTCATGTACTATAAGGAATCCCTTGTTTCACACCCTTAATAATCTCAACTAACACCATTTCTGTACAAACCCATGATGTCCTCAGTAGTTCCTACCTCCAAAATTCATCATATCTTTTAGTGATAACCTTTGTTTCCACTTTTTCATAAACCCTTCCCCCAAATGTACATATCCTAGTCTGAAAATGAAATAAGGGAGATAATGATTTGCAAATCCTATCTACAATAGGCCATATACTATAAACAATAACATAGGGTATGTAGTAATCACAAATGAGAGTCATTACTCTCTATGATTTAGAAATGAGAGATAAGGTACAAACACCAACAACTCCTTCTCAAAAAAAAATAAATGGAAATCCCAATAAATTTATGTAATGTCATATAACTAAAAAACTATAAATGAAACTGATATTACCAAAATAAAAATCCCTAGATGTGACCTTGAATCCCAAAAATCTTCTAAATAACTCCATGAGATAGTGATTTATAGCTTGATCTCCAAAAACCTCTTGTAGAAATGAGATTTAGTTTATATATATAGGGTGAGCAGAAAAGGTATACTCAGCATAATCCTCCCCAGATCCTCTTGTGGAAAATATTAATAATGAAAACTAAATCTCAGTGAATAACCAAGTAAATATAACTCATAAATTAAATAGGAACGTGAATTTACTAGCCTTACCATGGATCTCTCAATAATTATCACATATGAAAAATCATATAATATCCAAATTATAAAAAAAATAAGGTACTCCACTACCAATTTCCCCCTTTTTATCTCTCATCCCCAATATCACATGTCTTGATCCATCTCTCTCTACATGTATGTCATCCCAAAGACGCATGGGATAATATATTATATCATACACCTTGTACATCCCATAATCCCAACATCTCATCTTCATCAACATCCAATATATATATATAGTAACTAATTTTTTTCTCGGATCCACCATAGCAAATACATGGTGTATTATACCTCAAGCCATCATAACCTATATATGAAGATACCTATAATAATCCTCATGATACTATATCCCAATATACATGTGTCTTAAATAACCACGATCCAATATATCCCTCTACACACATATATAATGTAAAGGTAACCATTGTTTATACCATCACCTAATACTACTAGGATAATGGAGTGGGAAAAAATGCGGTAGTCAGCCTTCCCTTCCTCACCAAACTGGATGTAGGGTTAAATACCCTCCAATAGTCCATTAGGTATCAGTATCCCTACTGACATGGGTGGGGTAGTTCATATAATCACATGAAATATAGGATATTTAAATCACAAAACTAAACTATGGGCATCGACTAATCTTAGGGACAACTATAACTATTATTGTTCTAACACCCGACTACCACCACTAAGCAGGAGATATCCTATTGACATAGAATCATTTTAGAGTACATATAATTATTTATCCCCATAAAAATTTTACATTACATTAATTAATTTTCTTAAGAATTAAACATTACATTAACATGATCATAAATAGATTACCATGCCCTCGGGGCATAAAACAATTGATCCCTTGGTTTCTCAGGATATATCATCCTTCGTATTAACAAAAATCCACCAAACCTACAATTTAAAGCATTAATTATTTATTTATAATAGATAATTCTAGTTACTCTAGGACTCTTCCCTAGATAACATAAAGATATTCATAAACCATGAACAACTACTTAGTTTATGTTGTGGGGAAAGGAATATAAAAATAAGAAACTCATCCATCTATCCTTTAGAGTGGAAACATAAACAAGAAATCATCTCAACATTTAAAAAAATAATGGGAAAGTGAAACATTAACTCATTCTATCAGTCTCAATACCATTCCCCAATAACACTATGCACATCACCATGTATCCATCCTTCCATCACAGGCACCAACTGCTACTATAAACCCTGGTATCTCCACCCATATCTTATTACCATCAGTTATCCTAGGCTCAAATCATGTCACATATAAATGATAGTATCCATAGAAAGTAATTAAGGATTTATGGAAAATATAGTAAAGATGGTATTTAAGACCTTAAAACCAAGGTATTTAGTAAAAAAAATGCCATCACTCATCTTCAAACATTTATCCTTATCAAACAATCACTTCTTTTCAATCTTGAATTTACCAATTCATTTATCACCAGTTAATAACAATGATGACTTGTGTTATTTGCTATCAATATCTATGAATTATTAAAATATACTTCTAGAATAACCTCTAGTTTCAAAAAAATATAGAATAATGAATTCATTTTATCATTCCTTAAGAATAGTTGGATTTTCATAAAATTATAAAGAAAAATGGTTTTAAATAAAATGTTAATTTTTATTAATTATCCAACAAGAATTTCAATTTTTTTTATTCAACTATTTTTATCCTAAATAACATGTTCAAACATATATTTTATATAGGTAGAACACAATTTGTAAATACAAAATGAGAATTATTAACCTGGTGAAAACAGAGGTGATCACTAAATAACTTAAACCAAAGTTCATTCTTTAATCTTGTTTAATATTAATTAAATTAAATTCCACCATCACCCAAATAGATAAATCATGATAGAAATACAATTACATATAAAATATTAGATAAGTAATGAATCCCCTACTTTGATTTAAAATTTCTATGTTCTTTTCATAATAACATATGATCGAGGTTTACCGACCACTGAATGAAATTCCACTAAGATGAAGGAAGACTAGTAAGAACCCGACATCTACAAGTCATAATCAATGTCTGATTAAACAATACCAAGAAAATAGTGTTTTTTACCATGAACAACAAAACAAAAAGATGAATAAAAATGGGAAGAAGAAGTGAAAGGTTCCTTGAACAAGAGGAATCGATTCCCCTTGGTCCGAATTAGAATCCACAATGAATGGGTCCTAGGGAATCAAGATACTGTAGAACAAACAATACCCCAAAAAAATATACTAACAGAGCCTCAACTTGAGAAAATATTCAACTAATACCTATATTCACCAGAGCATCCAAAAAAAGGAACACACATATATAATATTTACATAACATTTAATAGAGTAATAAACAACCTAAGATCATATTCAAGACCCCTCATAATGTTACATTTGTTACCCCTTCAAAATATTCAATATTTGAGTATTAATGTGTTCATTTCATCTATTTCAAAGTATGCTTGACCAAAAACATGTATTCCATAATGGATTATCCTCAATTGTGGTGTTATTATGCACAATATCCCAAAATGGATTTTTCTGGGGATTGTTTCCCTTAACCAAGGGGTTTTCCCTCACAACGGATTACAAAATAGCTTGAAACCCACTTTCTAAACTGACTATTTTGGATATGGGATGTCTCATGCCACCACATCTAATGTCACACCATCACTAGTCATTTCCATTTCTTCCATTTAGTATAGGAGTAAACCAAAACCAACACAACCTCCAAAATGGACTGAGATGTCATGTTCCTAGAATTTGTGAACCAAAAACAATAAAACCATCATAATTTTTTTTACAAGAAATAATCCTCAACACAACTTTAACTGCCCACCACCATAAGGGCATGGTAACCTCTAGAATGGTGGAGAACACTCTCTAAGCCACCTAAACACCTTAAAAATTCCACTCATTACCATTGAGGCTTAGATAATCATAAAGGAAAGGCTAATAAGGTTGGAATCATTACAATTGGATGTTCATAGATTTCAACATAAATCATAATCCTAGTTTTTCATACACTTTATTAAAATTAGATGTTATATAACTAAGGGGACAAACCAAAAGCATTCATTCACCAAAATAAACTCACTATAAAAAATACTATTTTCCAAAACATTTATTCCGCAAAACAAAACACCATTATAAATTTCACACATTTTACATTCCTTAAGGGGACCCCTTTTTAAAACTAAAACATCCCATGCATATTCATAAAAACCAATTCCATGTTCATCCTACATTCAAAATTAATTTACACTACGAAGCCCAATTTTCATCACATAATACATTCAAAATTAAAAATTTAAATAAACATTTTTTTGATGAAATTTATTTAACTAACTTTAAACCACCCCATTAAAAATTATATCCTTCGAAAATTATTATTTTTAAACATAAACACCCTTTTCACCATAAAAAATTCCTTACCCTTCTAAAAATAAAAATATATTTCAAATCTTTTGGTATAATTTAAATTTAAAACAAAAAAATTAATCAAAAATAAATATTTAAATATCAAAAAAATAATAATTTTCCCAAAAATTATAAAAAAGATTCAAAAAAAACATATTTAAGTTCCTTTTCAAGAACAATTTTATAAATAGATAACTAAAAATAACTGAGGGGAAAACCCAACCAAAGGAGAATAGATCTGAATTAGTTCACACTCAAAAGAATCAATTCACTATATAAATTCCTTAATAATAATTTCAATAATGTTATAAATCATTAGAATTAATAAAAAATACAAGAGAGTAAAATAAAAAATTATTAAATAAGGAATTTCCATGTTCATGGATTTTCAACAAATGTTTGAAAAAATATCACCAATTGAGTGACTTGATCTGTCATTGTGAAAAAACCATTCTACATAGGCTAAATATAGTTTAGTGTACCATGTATTCTAATCATGAAATATTTTTTCATTCACCATTTCATCATATGAAACTCTTAATGACACCTAAATGAATTGTTTGTACTCCACAAAGTCCAAAGTATCATAATAATATTTCAAAATTCATCAAATATATCCAAAAAAACTCAAAATAAAGACATAATATCAAACCACCCATAGTAACTTGATGTTTTGAATGATTAAGAGATCATGAGTCCCTCCCCCACATCGACCACTTAGGTTCCAATGATATCCATAGTCTCCATACAAAGCAGATACAACCCTAATATTTAGAACTCATGCTATGAATCCATTTTTTTTCATGAACCATCCCGGTTCATCCATCCATCGAACACCCGGACTAACCCATGACATAACTGAGTGGAATTCTAGATTACCCTAGGAATTAAACTACTATCAAGGTCTCATAAAATAATAATTGGAAGTAGTTTCACCCATAGTATAAATATAAAAAAAAATCTAACAAGTTTGATTGCAATGAATTAAAGAAAATACAAGAATCAGAACAGGAAATAAAATCAGATTTATATACGTCAACAAAAAATAAATACATATATAAACAAACATAACATTATTTAGGTCATCGAGGCTAATACAAAAACATCCCAAAAAGAAAACCCAATGAAAAACCAAAGAGAACCACTACCATTTCCATGTGATCCTCAGTTACTCTTCATGATGCACTCTAAACATCCTATAGAACCCAAACATCTAGAACCATAAGACCAAATTCAATGTAACTAAAAGAAACCATAAGAACCGTATACACTGATTGGTGTATGCACGGTCTGAGAAAAATTGAGAGAAGGGGGTAATCACCATAGAGTTTTAGGTATTTTAATATAAATGAAAATTTACTTATAATTATGTGAAATATTATATATAAAATCCATTTTTAGGCATAATAAAAAATCCAACAAAATATAATTAACTAATAAAAAATTAAATTTATTATTCACTTAAATGAAAACATTATGTTGGAACTCCATTCTTTAAGCCTCAACACTTTATTAAGAAAATTTGTAATTAAAAAACAATTTTGAAATTCACTTTATAAAAAATACTTTTTAAAATTATCTTTTCATGTTTTAATGCAAAAAACAGAATAAAAAATAACATAATAAAACAACATCATACTATGTCCCAATATAAGGGTGCAATAAAAGATAATACATTTTTTCATGTGTATAAGATAATAAAAGGAACATAAATAGGGATAAAGTTACATAAAAATAATTTACAAGTAAATATTTAAAATTTCAAGACTTCTACTGATGTGATCCTATACATACTTAGATCCAAACCATCAAAAAGAATATAGTTATGTTCTTATGTCTATAACCAACCATTTTCCATCAACTAGCCTTACTAGTAGAACATCCCTACGTACATTTAATACAATAGTATTTCTTGTTCATATAATCATAACTAAGTAATAACCATCCCTCATATCTTAATAAGATGCCTAGCATCCCCATTTTGTTTAATAAATGTCAATCGAGAAATCATAAGCAGTAGTAAATCAATTATTGTAAATCATATCTCACCTATTGAACCCTATTAGGAAATAACCTCAATCATGTATCATCCATATCATAAGAAATGCATAGAAATAACAATTCCCCTCATGCCACAATCAATATATCATCAATAAACAACACCCCCTCCAAGATTATAATTTTAAATGGTCCTAAATAGGGTCTCACATACCCACAATATTTATAAAACCAAATGAAATGATAAAAACACAAATTCATTAAAATTCACTGTGTATTCAAAGACACTTATAGTCATTTAATGCCCCTTTTTAAATTTACCTTCAAAAAAATACCATTGAAATTCAATTTTCTAAAATAATTTTCTAATTTCCATTGAAACCATTGTAATGAATCAACTCCCCTGTTTTTATTTTAAATAATGAAATGATTAAGACACAAAATTATAATTTGTTTCATGACCCAAATGGTGTAAAATAATTTAAAAAACACATGTTAAATATTTTATTTCAATAAACATTTTATTAATACTTGACAGTTCAAGTACCACATGGGATTCAAAGTCAAACTGTTATACCAAGATAAAACCACATTAAAACCTGTAAAAAGATCATTTGATACATCATATGTAGTTATAATTAGACAAATAAAACATTTATAAACAATATGACTAAAATGATATTTCATTTTAATTAAATACAAAAAAACAACCTTGCTTCAATGAAAATTTAGTTCGAAGTCATCAATTATGATGGTGAATACTCAAATAACCCTATAAATATCCTCAAAAATCCATAAAAATAAATACCCCCATCAATGAGACACCCCATTCCTTAAATATTAATAGAATAATCCCTTGGGGTAATGGTATAAATATAAAACGAACGTGATAATGAGAGAAATAATGTTGGAGGAAACTAAAAGGAATGTGAGAGGGTGGCCTTTTGAAATAATAAGAAAAATGTTTGAAGGAGGATTTCATCATAAAAGGGCGGGGGTAGGGATTCCCTCTCTTTTTATATAGCATGTATTAAGGATATGGAAAAAATGGATAGGAAAAATCATTAAATTAAGAAATGGACGAGAGGTAAAATAAAAAAATTTAAACATGAGAAACCTGCACAGTTAGGTTGCATGGTTTAGAAAACCATGTCCAAATCATGGGTTCTTCAATATATAGAGAAATAAAAAATTTATATTTCATCTACAGTATTTAATTATAGTTTCTAAACCATAAAAATAATCTATGTTAAATTATATTGTCATATTTCATGCATTCCGTATTGTTTTCTTAACCATGTTCAAGCTATATTCTAAGAACCTATTGTGGAAAGGTAAAGCTACATGGTTTCCACTTGGATTCATCCAACCCATTCACTTAACATATAATACAAACCATTCATTTTGAAAATGTACTGAAGACTTACTAATATTAGAGTACCTACATGGATTATCCTAAACATGTGCCTCAAATCATGTACAAAAGTAAAAACTATAGAAAAACAAAAACTCACTAATGAAATATAAGTTTTTTCAATTAAACTAAAATTAAATACATTTTAATAAAATGAATATATCTAGAGTGATATGGGGTGTGACGGGCATCCCTTCCTAGATACATACAAGTGGATGTAGGCACTAACACAGACCCACCTATGGGTAATAACCCTAAAATGGTTGGTTAAGTATTAACTTGGTCATCACCTAGTGTATAATAAATAGGTCTAACTGTACACATAGTTTGAAACTCATAATGTAATTTTTTTGGAAAATTTACTTAATATTAATAAAATATTCATCTTAATTATTATTTCCAAATTATATCCCTGTTACATGAAGAAAATATATAATTAGTCCACATTCAACCCTACATTGTTGTTACCCATAGCTAACATTGATTATAAATCAGTTAATAAAGTAAATATTGTGTGTTTTTCAAATAAATACATACTGGTATAGATGAAAAAATAGATATAGTATCTAGTAAAGTTTCACCAAGTGATAATTACCCTAAAATGGTTGGGAGGATATTTACATGATCTTGACCTTGTACATGATAAAGATGATTAATTGCACACCTAGTTTAACACCCATTGGGTATCTTCTTTAGCTAAATCACATTATATTTAATAAATACTAAACTAAATAATTATTTCCTTATTATACCCATGTAACCTGAAATATGGTTACATAGTTATTTAATTTTCAACACTACACGATTATTCCCCATAGTGAATATTCTTTATCAGTCAATTAAAAAAGTAAATATTGTACAGTTTTACAAAAAATGACATCCCTTCCTAGATATAAAAAATTGGATGAAGTCTCTAGAATATATGAACACAAGGATGATAATGACTAAAAGTTTTATTTGGTATTAACTAAATATTAACCTAGTGCGTGACAAATAGATTGATCCACATACATAGTTTTCCACTCCCTTTGAATTTTATTTAGTTAATTAAAATAATCATTATAAACAATTGATCTCATAGTATGTTTCCTAATTATATTATTGTACTATGAATTAACTTTACAAAATTAATCCATTGTCAACCCTACATTTTTATTCATTGTTTTGAATATTGTTAACACATTTTGAATCATGAGGACAAAGAAAATTTCATTTAGAAAATATTGTTTACATGTGTCTAGAGCTATAGTGAAGTTATTCAAACTTATCAAGGATATTAATATAGTAAAAAACCAAATGAGTGGTTATCATAATAGATTGTGTTGTTTTATGAGAAATTGATTTATAAATTCATAGTCACTTAAATCTGAGACCTGATCAAGATATCGAGTCTATTAGCTATAAAAAGTTTCAGTATTAGGATAATATATAGAATCTAGAGTATCCATTAATTGATTATGATCGTTTCTTAATACAATAACATTATTTACCAAACATTTCGATAATTTCTTTATGGGATTATATGTGGAGGTTTCTACTATTGTGTAGCAGCCCTCTATTATATGAACATAGAGCCACAAAAGTGTTGTTATATAAGGTATATTCTGAGATTTTAAATTGTCCCATATTAGGTGGAAGAATATAACCCATCTATAACTTTCATATGATTCATGATAAATTTTATAGTGAATAATATTCTAACGATGGAACATAATAATAAAATAGTATTGATGATGAGGGAGATAATGAATTTGAGGAGGAATTTTCTAGAATTAATATTGTTATACACTATCCAAAGTATAAGTTAAACCATCCAATTTTGTTCACATCTTGGTTATAATCCATGACATGTTTTCATAAATTTGAATTAATTTTTTTATTACTTTCGACTGTGTTTCATATATATATATATATATATATATATAGAAACTGATTTGGTTGAATAGAGAAAACATTATACACTTGATGATATTTTCCAAGAAAATATTCCAAATAATGTTTACTAAAATAAATTTATATAAGGAGAAAATAGATATTTAGGTGACCGGTCAAAATGGAAAAACTTCATCATATATTGTGACAAGTATGGTGATTATTATATATTTATATTAAGGATTATTTATAACATTCTTATGAGAGGTATGGGATTTCTAAGATTCAGGGTTCTCATACATGTGTGTAACCTAACTTATCATAAGATCATACATCACGGGATGCTGAATTTGTTTCATATATTATTTTTTAATTCATCAGGTCCCACTTTGATTTTCCTTTATCCGTTTTATAGGATAATATATAACAAAATATTTTCTAAATTATTTGATACAGAAAGTCATAAAGGGTTAATAACAATTTAATTGTTAGTGTATAATAACTAGGATGAATAATATTTGGGATTATCATAATTTCAATCATTAATGATGTAAAACCCCAAATTTTCTTTTACCTTGATATAAAAGATCATGCGTCTTATGATAACCAGGTTAATACTTATCATGAAAAAATTTATCAGTTTTTTTGTAATTCCTTCCATGTTGTTATACATTCTTTAATAAATTGTTTGTATAGATTGATGAAATGTTTTTGTAAGGAAAGTCCACCTGCATACTTCAAATTGTTGAAACCAAAGATGTTAACCATTCTCCTCTTCCAAATATATTTTCTGTTTTGGAGAATGAATGTTATAACTATGTGGGTTGGTTTATATTAGGTATTAGAAATATATATAGATCATGATATCTATAGTTCCTCAAATTTTCCTAATTGACTCTATATTAGTCACATTTTCAACAATTGGGACTTAATTTTCATGTTTAATACTTGATGAAGTTCAACATGAAGATTGATATATAATCTATTTATTATTTTTATTTTGTATTTAACAATAATAGTAATATTAATATATATGTAAATGGATCACATTGGTATAGTGATGATAGATATAATTTCATTAATTTTTTTCTATAATTAATTGATTAATTCTATAATATTCTATTAAAATCATTTTAAAATTCACAATTTTTTTTCATCATGTGTATATATGTGAATAATTAGAATTGATACTAATTTTTTATTGATTTCTGCATTCATTTATAATATTGTTATAAATGAGTGTTTTGGTTATTAAATTATCCTGTGTTCTTTTCTCTAACATTATATCTTCTTTAAGAACAATATATTCTGGATTTTCAATAAAAATATTTTTTCTTGAGTAATTTTTAGGATTTTGGATTTCCTAGAATTAATTATTCCAAAATTATTTTTTCATTAAAATTCATTTGTGGAAATAATTTTAGTTTTCATTATGGAATTAATTGATAATTATGTGTTGGAAGTTGTGATTTAAATTTAAAATTGATTATTTCAATATGTCTATAATTAAATGCATTTTATAGGACCCGTGTAATGGTGTGTTACAAGTAACCATGAAGAGTGTTCTTCTGTAAATTATGAACCCTCTATGTTTAGTCAATAGATCATGATCCCATCCTATGCATGGTTAATCATTACTACTAACTAAAAAATATATATTGAAACTACCATTCATATAAATGAGTCATCCTATCATAAAAGATCTACTCGGAGACCAATTGAAGACTCATTTTCAAAAAATAGTTGACCACACAGAGGATTAAATGTAGTTGAGGCTTTAGAAGAGATTAAATCTTTCAATGAATGGACAAAGTGAACTGTGATGAATCTACTTCTACTAAGGGTGGGATTTTGAAGATGATGAACCAATGAAGACCAATAACACCTTCAAGGGATTTTAATTTATTAATAATACCCTAATACTAAATAATTAATGGATTTATGAGGGGATGAAGTGAGATAAGACTTAATAGATTGAATAACTGAGGTTATTTTTTTAAGAAGATTGAAGAGCTTTATATATGTGGTTGTAGTCAGTTGATAATGGAAAACATTGGATCTGAACAAAGCCAGTGAACTCGTGTTTTCAAATATTGGGAGCCTATATGAATCTTCAATGCACTAAAACATTTAATGAAAATATATATTTCAGATGGACATGTGGTTGGGACTTATTTTCAATGTTATTGAATGAACCAATGAACATTAATCATTACTTGGTTGGAGTGTAATGATGATTGAGGTCAAGCCTTATGAACTTGAATATTGGTGATTCTACCTATTTTTGGGTTTGTTCAATGAAGAACCCATGGTTTTATTTTTTCCATGGGTTATACCTACATCATATTGGTTTGATACTCGTTTGGTATTCATTGGAATGTTGTTTTAGATATTTGGTATGAAAATGGGGATTGAAGTCAACCTGTTGTTGAAGATAAAAGATAATTTATTTTGATGAAATGTGTATGAATGTTATACATGACTTTGATATCTTGAATTTGGAATACTGAATATGATTTATTGAGTGTGAAAAATTAAGGTAATATATCGAAGTTGATGGGAGTCCAAGAGATCTAATGATATGGATCTGTAGAATGGATCACCAACGTTTCTAGATCACGAACATGTAGATATGGCTGGAAGAACAATAAATAAATGTATGATCCTTGGTTATGAATGGGATAATCATTATAGATTTCATCCTCCTTATTCTTCAGTATATACGTAGATGTCATTATGATAGATATGGGAGGTAAATGTTTTTTGTTAAAATATTTCATTAACATAGATTTGGGGATACATAAATGAAACATGGGATGCACTAAATTTCAATTTTGAAGGGAACTTCTTGTGGACCAATATATATGTATAGGTATAGAAAATAAATTAAAAATAACATGGGTGGCCTAAAATTTGGAAATAGGGAAATTGAAATCTAAGAAGAGTAATCGATCTTGAATCATAGTGTTTGAATAAGATTCTAAAGATTTTCCTATTAATGGAGGACTATAATCAGTTATGAGGTCTTGACATTTGTCACCTATGTGGAAGAATATGTACAGTAAATATAACACATGGAGGGTAGAGAGAATATTTCATAACTTTGACTATGATATAGAGGGTGGTCACTAGAATATTAACTGTTATAAATGAAATAATGAAAATGAATAATAGGGATATTTTTTCATCAGAGAAATTTGATTACATGATTTATTGATCAACTTGAGCCATTGTTTCTTGAGTTTTTTTTGTTATTTTATAATGACTCATGTGAGAGCACAATAAAACCTTGGTTTTAAATCCTTTTAGATTCACATTCACCCCTTTTTAAAAAAATTGATACTCAAATAATAATATACTTTTTCTCATCACTTCTGTAGAAAGTGATTTTCATAACATGTAGGATATTTGAAGAATTTTATGAATTAAAATAATTCTTATCTTAATTTTAGTTTTCATTCATAAGCTACATAGAAATTATTCATTTCCAATATTATTGATAAATGAAATAATCTAAGGTTTATTGACAATATCTTTCCACTATTATAGTCTAGGGTAGAGGTTGTACTGATCATTATATTCCACATTCTTATCTAAAATCACTATGTGGGGGGTATTAATTGAGATTTAATTAGATTAGAAAATGAAAATGATAGAGGAATTGATATTATGATTTAACAAGTATAGTGAGAGGATGATACAAGGTACACAATTATTCGTAATACTAATTTTAAACTCGATTATGGCCCAAAATAACTCACAAAACACATAATTAAAGAAAAAAACACACCAAAACACTTCCCTCACTGGAGAAAACCTGAGTCCCATTATCACTATATTCAATTCACATTCATAAATTTGTTTTTTTAGGTCCCATTTATAGGAATCTCATCTCACTAACTCTATTTATAGAGAGATCCGTGTTTTTTTACATTTATTAATTATTTCAATACATGACCAGACCTATTTTATCTCACCTTGCTAGTTTTGATCCAATGGCTGAATGAAAAATGATATAAAGAATTTTTAACACCTCAAGCTCCCACAATACGCTTCTCATTGAATAATATAGTAGCATGTGTTGTACACAACTTCGAGTTTAACACACACCACAACCAATCAAACTACCCGCTATGAATAGTAATACAAACTTTTTAAAATTGTATACTTTTTATCTTTCAAAATGGACTTCATTTTTGGATTCTCAATATCAAAATTTTCTTAGGGTGAATTTTTGGTACTTTTCGGATAACTTTCATATTTTGATGAATAGTGAAAATTACTAAATTTTAATTAAAAAAACTTTTTTAATCAAAATAATTAATAATAATAAATTATAAATTAGAGTTATTTTAGAGTATAGTTAGATTATATTGTTACCATTTAATCCAATGTTGGTCATTGAACAGAATTTCACATTTAAGCTGAACATAAGCAAGTGCCAATCTTTTGATAGTTATTATCTCTTAAAAAAAGCTTTTTGTTTTAACAACGGGAATTAATTTTAAATTAATTTCTGCCACTTCTATGTTTTGAATTTAGAAAAATGGATTATCTATTTTGAATTAGGAGGTCCAAATTGTGTAAATAGGTAACTTTTATTTTTAGAAATTTTAATAATTACTTCTTTAAATATTTTATTTATCATGGTTAAAGGGTAAATCCGTTAAGTAAGGGTAAAAAAATAATATAATAATAATAACAATAATAAATTACCCTAAAACATGTCCTAACCATATTGGTTGATAAATTTCCAACCATTAGAATATTTGGGTCGATTTTGGGACCCCATGGATTCACTTGTAAATGATAATGACCCTTTATATTAATAAAGTTAAAGTAAATACAAAAATGATATAAGCATATATCTTATAGAAAAAAAAAATTACATAGGTTTATATATGTTATATTTT
This sequence comes from Viscum album, assembly GCA_963277665.1. Taxonomy (NCBI): domain Eukaryota; kingdom Viridiplantae; phylum Streptophyta; class Magnoliopsida; order Santalales; family Viscaceae; genus Viscum; species Viscum album. The sequence continues at coordinate 962,366,552 of OY728163.1, read as the reverse complement.
AAACTATAAATATTCATTAGAAATCTAAAATTATTTTCTAAATAAGGGTACTTTATTTATAATTTTTAGACAATGAATAATTAAATTTATTTATGACACAATAAGGATGCAATATTTTCCTTATTAATTAACGAATCAAATAATTAGTATTATAAATGTTAAAATAAATATAATTTAAAATTTTTCATGCCATCCACGAATATTATTGGTTAATATGACATTTTAGAATTTCGTAAATAAATTTTGTTCGAATTAATAATGTTTTTAAGACTTTAACAAAAAACATTTATTAAATATTTTCAAAATTTAGCTAAATAAGTTTTTAGAACTAAAATTTTATTATTAATTGATATTATCTTCCTAAAAATCTAGGTTTAGGCCAAAGTACATATATAATTATAGTCGTATCATTAATGGACCACTTGGGATTTGGAAGTATATAGTATGTCTATTAACCATATAATATAAAAATACAAAGTGACATTGTAAATGTCAAACTATTTAACTAAGAGTTAAATATAAATGATAAGGTTAATATAGTGCAAAAACCTATCTAAAATCTATTGGATGAAATTATTTTGACCCATCCCCACCTTATACTTTCAATAATCCACTTTAAAGGCATTATAAAGCGAAGATGAATTTATTATAAATTAATACATTATGTTTTTTCAAAAAAAGCTCCTCCTCCCCCTTATAAAAGCACACCACTTCTAACCAATTTTTCATACCTTAAAAGCCTTTTGGTTCAGAAAAACCCTACCCAATTAACCTCTCAACTTCCTTCACTTCAACCTAGAGTCATTCCTTTAGTCCGAAATCCAACCTATGGAGCCCTTTTGATCAAATCAAAAGGAAGAACCAGAAGAAGAGTTAATGTTTTCACCACCCACATTCAAGTTATTTCTTCTTCAACATTTTCTTTCTTTGTTATTTAGACTCTAAAATAATAACTCCAGTATCTTATATATACTTTGGTGTTATAATAAATATGTTACAACAATATTCAATATTCTATACATCCTTTGATTGACATGTCACCATACGTTCTTACGTACGGCCTACCGTCTTCACATCGTGGTGTAATTGTTATTCAATACAGTATTATTTGTATGGGCATAATAATGATGTTTAATTCATGTAAATAATAAGTATAAAATTATAATTATTCTACATATATGATATACCATCCAATTATATATGATGATATTATCGCTCGTGCGTATGTACGGACTACCGTCTCCACGAATGTGATGAGATTCATTCCCCATCATATCCATACAAGTATAATTCTCATTTTATGATTAAAAATAATGTTTAAGGACATTATATCATTTTTTATATGAATAAGATACAACCTATTCATAAAAAATAGGAATTATGTAACAAAACATGTAAAATAAAATGAGTAAGTTAACACACGAAACGACGATAATACTAAGATATTATTAACAAAGCATTGCTAAAAGATCATATATGATATCATATTATTGTATATTATTCTTGTATAATTCAATAACAATTATTTCACAATTATACAATAGTATAAACTACCCTCGACCAAGGAAAATGTACAAAGTAAGGGGTTTCTTATCTCACTTTTAATTCCGTGAGATTTCCATTGTTCAGCACTTATTTATTGCATTTGGTGTATGTACTACCCAAGATTATATCAATTGTGTAATATAATTTAATTCATAGATATTTAAATAGTCATTTTATGATCCATCATTCATGGGATGTATTTTTTGTAAGTTACCAAATTGGTATGGGAATTACATATTTCAATTTCCACTCATTCGGCTTTACACATACTTCATTGATTATTTTTCTCCAAGATTATGTGTGGAATCACTATTCAATTGCTTATGTAATAATTCCAATTCACCTTTCTGTGGATATATTTTTTATATACATAATCAATCCATTGAGAAATTCTCAAGTCATCGATATGAACTTCATAAGAGTAATTTTAACTCAATCTCCATTTCTTGAGTTTAATATACAATTCATTGGTGTTGTTTTTACAAGAATATGTGTGAATTTCCTCTGATTGATTTACACTGAATATCCAATCATATTTAGTGTATTTATATTTGTCACACATAATTATTTCGTTGATTTATCCTTAACCTAAGGATACGGTCTTTATAAGATATTTCATCTCAATTTACATTCCATTGAGACTTCATTGTTGTTATACACCAAATCACTTTTATATGGTATATATAATGTACATTGACACAGTATACCATGAATCCCTTTATTCTCATTATATTATAATGTTTCGATTACCTCAATTATTTGTATTCAAGTGTCTCTCTTTTGGTGAGGAACTCTAAATAAAATATCATTTTAAATGTTTTAAAGATTTATTATTCTAAAAATTTCTAATTAATGTCCATGTTTTAAAAATGGTTTTAAGGATTTATTTATATGGAAATTAATTTTTTAAAATTAAAATTCATTTTAAAGATTCAAAGTTGTATGGGAAACATTGATTCAAAAATCTATTTGAAACAGCTTCTTGACAAATAGTGATAATTTTAAATTTTTTCAAGAAAAAGGGGGATATTTCACTCAAATAGTTTTGATGACTATTTTCATCTATGTCGATATCCTTCTTTATTCTCAATTTAGGTTAATCTGTTCCAATAAAATCTTACATATTTTATGGAATGAGTTTTTTTTACTGTGGATGTGATATTTTTATACCATTCATGGTTTGTGGATAATGTATTGAAATTTCGTATGCTAGTTTTAATACAAATATTTATTTTATAATTCAAACTTTTCATGTAAGGAATGAATTTGACATAGTAAGTGATGGGTGGAGCATACTATAGCTCCTCAATGCATCTGTAGGTCTCATGGGACAAACTAGAAGTGTCTTGGCACAATGCCTTGAAAAAATCTTATTTGTAGTCTTGGCATAAGGCCTTGACTATGTGGTTATGATAGTCTGGCATTATGAATTCCACCATTATGAAAGTGGTTATTGATATTTCATGTGATTATTAATCTTGTAGAATATCCATGTGAATATGTATATGGAATTATTTCCTTTCATTTTTTCCATATTATGCTGATGTTCATGTTTAAAAGGCTTTTGTTTTAGTTATACATTGCCTTAAATGTTTATTATTATTTTTGAAAGTTTTTGCTATATTGTTATCCTTACTGAGCATCTGAGCTCACCCCTTTCTGTGTTTTATTTTAACCAGGATGTGAAGAAGATAGTTATGAGTGACTTTTAGGCTTAATCTAGGATGCTTGGATGTTTCTAGTGGAATAATTTAATGTTTTTTTTCTTTTCAAGTTGTAATGTTGACCTTATTAATGGATCTAGTATTTCCAAGGCTACTAAACCGATTGTCCATTTGGGAAATGATTTCCTTGTATCATTCCAAGGTTATGAAATAATGCACCAACTACGGGTAACTAGGGTTAGGGCGTTACAGTAGGTGTTAGAGTAAATTTAGTACAAACCTTGGAAACTAGATTTAGATAAACTCTGATTAGAGCTATAGCCCTAAGATAGACTTTGAGTATTAATATAGAAGAACATCCTAGTTTATTGGTATTGTATAGATTTTATGAGTTTTCTATGAAATACATCTCTGTCTGGATACGAGCAGGTAGAGGTGGCTCTGGCACAGATGTACCTAGGCGTAAAACATGAAAACACCGCTTTGAGTTAGACTCGAAAGGGAACCAGTGCACGACAACGGGCCTTACTGCACTCTTGGTTACGACACTCTCAGGGGATATGTTTAGGATAATTTACATTTTCTTTACAAACCAATTCGATTTATTTTAATATAAGATGAGAATAAATGACCTTGGTTAACCCTTAGTTGTTTCAAATTGACAATATGGTGTCATGATATTCTCTAAATGATTTTATGACTACTGTTACTCACACAATGCTTTCTGGTTTTAGTCAATGGTTGGAGTCCAAGGAGTTCATAGTAACATCGAGAATGATGTACAAGGTGGGAATGGTGGGGGAAATGAGCAATAAAATGGATTTTTGTTAGGCTTAAAAGATATCGTGTTCATGCCAAATTTGTTTTCCAAAAATATGATCAATAACATATATATTAACAAAAACCCGGACTCAACAATGTATAGAAAGGTGATGAATGATAAGAGCTCCAGTAGTGGAGACCATGGAGAAAAGATTCCTAAATTTACATCATGCAGGAAATGTGGAAGGAGACACCCATGAAAGTGTCTCAATGGAACAAATAAATGATTTACGTGCAGGAAAGAAGGACATAGAGTGAATAATTACAGAGGAAAAATGAAGAGTACTATGGATGAAAATAAAAATGGTCCCAAGAATAAATTTACATTCATTTTTCATAAATATAGTGGACATATCCATTACCCGAGTGAATTCCCTATTCTATTGGATATTTTCTTGGTCAAAGAAAAAGATATGTGGAAATAAATGGTTAAAGAAATGGATAAATGTATTAGTGCTCCTTGTTGATGGGATTACTTTGGAATAAGTTTATATTATATTTATAACCCTACAGTTTCCCCTGTGAGAATGATATTTGAGGAAGACTTATCTTTTCCCTTGTGGATATAGTTATAAATAACCATTTGGTTTTATATGATCATTGGGTTTGAGGCAATTAAAAGTTATTATATTTTGGGATGAAAATGCAAGGTATGAGATAACATTTCTTGTAAAAATTATGTTATGGTTATTTTGAGGAATTTATCTCATTTTGGTAATGTTATAAATTATAGTTTTTGAAAAAGGACAACACAAAGACCATGTGACAACCCGTCGCGTCGGACAATGCTGGGCGAATCGAACCCACAACCATAGTGCGATTGGGATTTATCGCCTACCACTGGACTACATGAAGTCCTTGGTTATTGGGACTAATTATTTTTTGTTAAATGATTTTATTGATCAATAATAAGTAGATTTTGGTACTTATGTCTTATCAAATTAATACCCTTAGTATAGGAAAATGATTTAGTGATTAAATGATAAATGTTATTTTGGAAGATGTTCACTTTGTTGGGAACACTATATGCCCAAGGAAACCATAATACAATGGGATTTCATTTGAGGAGTAATGTGGATTCTTATTTATATTTTTATTGTGGATTTATAGTGATTTGGGTTATTTATGGAAATGATTAACCTATAATAGAGAATATGTGATTAGGTTAATTACTTTTATGTATGTGACTTTTAGTGTAGTTGATGTCATTTGGAGATAAAATTTAACATGGAAGACTACATAACCAAATTTGTCTATGTTTTGGGTTTCAATATTAGTTTATATTATGTTGATGAATTTTAAGTACAATTGTTTATTTAATGGTATTTATTTAACTTTGGGGTATTGTTGGTTTAATTTTTGAAATTCAGATTACTATTTTTTTCTCTAAAGGAATATCCTTTTGGGGGATAATCAGATCTTGTAATAGCCATATTGTTTTTGATTAATCTATAAAGACAAAGTAAATATATAATTTATCCTTCATGGATGATGTGATTCTATAGAATTCTATTCTAGCTCTTCCAGTGTGACCAAGTTTTATTGAATACTCATCGTTTAAAAAAATGAGTTAGTGGTGGAAATTTATTAAATAATGAAACTCTTCTTAGAAATTAATTATATATCTTTATGTTATTAGTCAATTTCATACAAAAATTATTCATCTTTATGTTATGTAACTTAAAAAAATGATGTCTGTTTACTTTTCCTACTGGGAAACTAATAACCATTTGTCCGATCACAAGTTTGTGGTTTTCTTGTTGTTTTCATTTTCCTGATCATGTTTTCTATCCCTCTCCATCAAAACTCGAAACTTATTTTATCTTCCATATCCATGTTTTCCTACATGGAATCCTAGTATGGGTTATCTTGGGTGACCTTTGTACTTCTCGTTCTTTCTTTTAATGTGATAATTGTATTGTCTCTTTTTCTGATGTGGGACATTCCATTATATTCCCAAGCCCAATTTTAAAAATTGTGAGGATGCAATTTATTAAAGGTGGGGAGAATGTAACACCCCAAGACTCCATAGTACGCTTCTCTTTTAATAATACAGTGGCGTGTGTTGTACGCAACTTCGAGTTCTAACACACACCACAACCAATCAAACTAACCATTATGAATAGTAATACCAAATTTTTTAAATTTTATCCATTTTATCATTCAAAATGGACTTAATTTTTTGATTCTGAATATAAAAATTATCTTAGGGTAAATTTTTGGTACATTTTGGATAACTTTCATATTTTGATGAATAGTGAAAATTACTAAATTTTAATTAAAAACAACTTTTTTAATAGATATAATTAATAGTGGTAAATTTTGAATTTGAGTGATTATATAGTATAATTAGATTATATTTTTACCATTTCATCCAATGTTGGTCATTAGACACAATTTCACATTTAAACTAGACATAAGAAAGTGCCAATCTTTTAATGGTTATTTTCTCTTAAAACACTCTTTTTGTTATAACAATGGGAATTAATTTAATTTTAATTTCATCCACTTTGGTGTTTACAATTTAGAAAAATGGATTCTAAATTTAGAATCAGGAGATCTAAATTTTGTAAATAGGTAACTTTTATTTTTAGACATTTTGAATAATTACATCGGTAAATATTTTATTTACCATGGTTAAAGGGTAAATCCGTTAAATAAGGGTAAAAAAATAATATTATTATAATAATAAATTACCCTAAATGTGTCCTAACCCTATTTTTTGATACATGTCTGACCATGGCCATCTTTGGGTCGATTTTGGGACCCCATGGATCCACTTGTAAGTGATAATGACACTTTTTATTAATAAAGTTAATGTAAATACAAAAATGACACAAGCATATATCTTTTAGAAAAACAATTTTTACATAGGGTTATATATGTTATATGTTCAACTATAAATATTCATTAGAAAGATATAAATATTTAATAAATAATGATAGTTTATTTATAATTTTTAGACACTAAATGATTAAATTTATTTATGACATAATAATTATCCAGTATTTTCCTTATTAATAAATGAATCAAATAATTAGTACTATAAATGATAAAAATAAATATAATTTAAAATTTTTGATGCCATACATGAATTTTATTGGTAAGTATGACATGTTATTATTGATTAAATAGGTTTTTTTCTAATTAATAATGTTTTCAAGACTTTAACAAAAATCAATTATTAAATATTGTCAAATTTGAAATAAATAATTTTTTAAAACAAATATTATGTTATTATTCGATATTATATTCCTAAAAATATAATGATTGGCCATAGAACATATTCAATGATATGTGTATCATTAATGGACCACTTGGGGGTCGCTTGGAAGTATATAGTAAGTTTATTAACCATATAATATAACAATATAATGTGACATGGTAAAAGTAAAAATATTTAACTAATAGTTAAATATAAATGATAAGGTTAATATAGTGACCCAAACCTGTCTAAAATATATTGAATGAAATTATTTCGACCCATATCCACCTTAGACTATGAATAATCCACTTTGGAGCCATTAGAAACCGAATATAAATTTATTATAAATTATTACTTTATGTTTCTTCCTACAGAGCCCCTCCTCCCACTTATAAATGGAAACCACTTCTAACCAATTATTCATACCTTAAAATCCTTTTGGTTCGGCCAAACCCTACCCAATTATGCTCTCAACTTCCCTAAATTCAACCCAGAGGCCTTCATTTAGTCATAAATCCATCCTATGGGGCCATTTTGATCAAATCAAAAGGAAGAATCTGAAGAAGAGGTAATGTTTTCACCACCCTCTTTCAAGTTCCATTCTTCTTCAACTTTTTCTTTATTTGTTATTTGCATTATAAAATAATAACTCCAGTATCTTCTATATACTGTGCTGTTATTATAAATATGTTATAACCATATTCAGTATTATATCAATCCTTTGAATGACATGTCATCATACGTGTGTACGTATGGCCTACCGTCTCCACGTCGTGGTGTAATTGTTATTCAAAACATTATTATTTGTATGATAATAATAATGATGTTTATTTCATGTAAATAATAAGTATAAAATGATAATGATTCTGTATATATGATATACCATCCAATTATATATAATGATATCATCGCTTGTGGGTACGTATGGACTACCGTCTCCACGAATGCGACGAGATTCATTACCCATCATATTCATACAAGTCTAATTATCATTTTATGATTAAAAATAATGTTTATGGAATTGATATCATTCAGTATATGAATAAGATAGAACCTATCCATAACAAACACAACTTATGTAACAAATCATATAAAACAAAACGAGTAAGATAACACCCTAAATGACGATAATAATAAGATATTATTAACAAAGCAATGTTAAAAGATTATATATGATATCATATTAATGTATATGATTATTGTATAATTCAATAACAATTATTTTTACATTATACTGTAGGATAACCTACCCTCGACCAAGGAAAATGTACAGAGTACGGGGTTTCTTATCTCACTTTTAATTCCGTGAGATTTCCATTGTTCACCACTTATTTATTAAATGTGGTGTGTGTAATGACCATGATTATATTCATTGTCTGATATACTTTAATTGATGGATATTTACATCATCATCGTATGATCTATAATTCATGGAATGTATGTTTCGTAAGTTACCAAATTGGTAAGGGAATTACAAATTTTAATTTCTACTCCTTCGGATTTACGCATACTTCAGTGATTATTTTTCTCCAAGATTATGTGTGGAATCACTATTCATTTTCTTATGTCATAATTCCCATTCCCCTTTCTATGGATATAGATTTTATACACAGAATCACTCCATTGATAAATTCTAAAGTCATCGATATGAACATGATAAGAGTAATTTTAACTCAATATACATTTGTTGTGTTAAATATCCAATTCATTAGTGTTGTTTTTACAAGAATATATGTGAATGTAATCTGATTGATTTACACTGAATATACAATCATATTGAGTGTATTTTTATTTGTCACACATAATTATGTCTTTTATTTATCCTTAACCTAAGGATATGGTCTTTATATGAGATTTCATTTCAATTTACAATCCATTGAGACTTTTTTGTTGTTATACACCAAATAACATTTATATGGTATATATAATGTACTTTGACATAGTATATCATGAATCCCTTTATTATCATTATTTTATAATGTTTTTTTTACCTCAATTATTTTTATTTAAGATTCTCTTTTTTGGTTAGGAACTCTAACTAAAATATCATTTTAAATGTTTTATATATTTATTATTCTAAATCATTATTATTAATGTCCATGTTATAAAAATGGTTTTAATGATTTATTTATATGGACATTAATGTTTTAAAATTAAAATTCCTTTTAAAGATTCAAAGTGGTATGGGACACTTTGATTCAAAAATCTATTTGATAGGGCTTCAAGAAAAATAGTGTGAGTTATAAATTTTTTCAAGAAAAAGGGGGATATTTCTCTCAAATAGTTTTGATGATTATTTTCATCTCTGTTGACATCCTTCGTTATTCCTGATTGAGGTTAATATGATACAATACAATCATCCATATTGTATTGAATGAGTTTTTTTTTATTGTGGATGTGATTTTTTTATACCATTCATGTTTTCTGGATAAAGTATTGACATTTCGTATGCTAGTTTTAATACGAATGTTTATGTTATGTTTCAATCTTTTCATATGAGGAATGAATTGGACTTAGTAAGTGATGGGTGGAGCCCACTATAGCTCCTTGATACATCAGTAGGTCTCATGAGACAAACTAGTGTCTTGGAACATGGCCTTGACAAAATCTTATTTGTAGTCTTGGCACAAGTCCTTGACTATGTGGTTATGAGAGTCTGGCATTATGCATTCCATCATTATGAAAGTGATGATTGATATTGCATGTGATTATCCGACTAGTAGAATATCCATGAGAATAAGTGAATGGAATTATTTCAATTCATTTTTTCCATATTATGTTGGAGTTCATGTTTAAAAGGATTTTGTTTTAGTTATACATTTTCTTAAATGTTCATGCTTATTTGTGAAATTTTCCGCTATATTGTTATACTTATAGATCATCTGACCTCAACCATTTCTATGTTTTATTTTTCCCAGGATGTGAAGAAGTTAGTTATGAGTGACTTGAAGGCATAATCTAGGAACCTTGGATATTTCTAATGGAATAATTTAGTGTGGTTTTTCTTTTCAAGTTTTAATTTTGACCTTATTAATGTATCTACTATTTCCAAGGCTACTAAACCGATCTGTCTTTCGGGACATGATTTCCTTGTATCATGACAATGTTATGTAATAATGTACCGAATCTGGGTAACTGGGGTCGGGGCGTTATAGAATTAGGAATTTGATAATCACTGAAGAATTTTAGGTATAATTTTACACTATTTCATTTCTTGATTCTACCACTTTATTTATTTCTTCAACTATATCTATTTTAGGATGTGAAAAAATTTATGATAATATTTCTCATTTAAAAATAACCTTTAAAAAGTAATACACATATAATTTGAACAATGATAACTGAAATTAAGAACAAAATAATCATAAAAATTTTGAGCTTAAAACTGTAATTATTTGATTAATACTTAAATTTCATGGCTTATTTGGAGAAGATCCCAATAAGCACTTGATAGTTACTATTGAAATCTACATTTATTTTAGGCCGAAAGAAGTCACTGAATCATAAATTATCTATATGTACCTAACCTTATCTCTTGAATGATTGACCAAATAGTGGATCTATAACCTCCATCCTAGATAATTCACCATATTAGAGGATGTGTATAAGGATTTTCACTAGAAAGATATTCATTATTTAATAAGTACACATATATGGAAATAGATTTATTTAATCAAACAAGGGAGTAGTGAAATACAAATGAGTTATGGGAGAGATTAAAGTGTTTTAACACCTCCCAACAATATCAACCTTTTGAAAAACATAATTTCGTAAAAATATTTTACCAATGGTTGATAGAAATTTTTCATAACCTTCTAGCTTCTTCTTTTAGAGGTGAAATAAAAGACAATTCACCAACTAATGTTAGAGGATTGGTTAGTAAAACCTATGAAAATTAGAAACTTTTTAGTACATGATTTAGAAAAATAGGAGTGCTTGAGGTAAAATGTTCCAACTCACCTTCACAAGAAAATAAAATTGAATAACTAACCTAACTTTCCAGACAATTATTTGTGAAAGATTTATAAGGAATATAACCAACCACACCCCCTCAACTCTTCCATGATTTTCACACATTGGATAACTACACTGATGGTTTTCCAATTGTGAAAAAAATGGGATCACATGTTCAAAATATAAAACAAGTAGAAATAATAAAAAATATCAAATCCATATATTTATTTAATAATTAATTTAGGGATGGAGACTAACTGTAGAAAATTATAACCTCCCAGCAAGGTTTTCCACCAAACATTCATCTATAACCCTTCGATAGAGGCAAATCCCATACCTTTAAGTACGACCATCATGGAAAGAATGAAAAACCCTATATATAGGACTTACTAAAAGGTAGTTTTGAGTTCCACAGAACATATAAAACTACTCTAAACACTCATATATAAATGTTAAAGAAGATGTAAGGACAATAAATCAACATCATGACAACCATCGATGACTTGAAAAATCAATTTTCAGACAAACTCCCTACTCATTCCATTTATAATCCTAAGGGATATTTTAATTACATTTTAAAGTGGATGGGTAAGGAACATAATAACCATGAATAATCAACATAACAAGCTAATAATGGAAGTGAATAACAAACAAAACCTAAATAATATATCATGTAAATATAACTGTAGGAAAAATCGACTTTAAAAACGCCCTCAGAGAAGAAATATAAAGGAAATAAAATTTTAGAAGACTCGAATCATCCCAAAAATTCATTTAATTCATGAATTAAATCACCCAATAAGGATAAATAGGAATAATTATATAAATAGATCTTATATATATTCAAATTAGTGGATATGAACATTCTATTTTAAGAATACATATTCTAAATCCCAATGTTTTCTAGGCTTATCAAGGAAATATACACTAGGATGAATATATTTAAATTACTAAAAATGAAAATTTAGGTAGAAATTTATTTTACCATGATACCCTTATAAATACCCTAGAAATTCCAAGATCATGGTACCTTTATCATCCCTTGTGCTATGGAATAAATCACTTTTTCAAAATGAACATTTTCATTTAGGAGGATCCATTAATGTAATGATTTACTAATTTTCTTCTTCCCTACATATAAGAGATTAAAAACCCACCAGATTTGTTCCATAGCTTTCTAAATGAACCTATACGTTCCCAATTATAGTTTTAGAGGATATTTTGGTAAGCATATATGGGTTTGTGTACCCTATAGACTTCTATATTCTGAATATGTAGGAAGAGAGATGGAAGGTTTATTTTTAAATCATTATCAGTTGACAGTTTTTTATGAATTTTAATAACATAATAAATGTTAATTAATGGACACATTCAATTAAATTTGATGAATACACAGTGAACATTAATATTCATGATTTAATGAAAACCCTCATGCGGAGAAGAACATATTAACATTGAACAATTTTGAATTTCCTTGTTCATAAAAATATGAAATTGAAATGTTTTCAAACATAATCTGATTAGGTGAATACCTAAATTCACGTGATATTTCTGATGAATTTTTTTTTTAGAATGTTTTATATCTCAAAATATTTATGTGTGCTTTTCAATGTTATTTTTATGTTATTTATTTTATTAACTTACTCTAAATTTTCCCTCATACTTTTTTTATATGTGAATGTCCCTAACAAGGATAATATATAATTAATACCATCATTTTAGAACCACTAAATTGTAATTGGTGATTATGAAATGAAACCAAAAATAATATTTTGTTAAAAACAAATTAGAAACTTGTAGTCATAATCTCATACAATTTAAATCAAAATCAAGAACACCAAATGTTGTACATTCTGAAAAATAATAATAGATAAATAAAATGTATACTAGGAGACATCCCAAGGATTGTCCCTACCAAATGTATGAAAAAAAACATATAAATTAATTCAAACTGGGAAGGACTACCATAAAGGAGGATCAAAATGACCCTTCTAGAAGCTATATAAAATGAAATTGAATGAATTTTTGGATCTAGAATTATATAACACTTTTAAAAATCATAGTGGGTGAGTCCTATTAAAATTTTCCTAAAGAAAACTGGATACAAAATTTTAAAAACTCATAATAATGAGTTAGTGTCCAAAAGGATTAATAATAGCTAGAGGTTTTTTGTTGACTACCATAAATTGAACCCTTTTACATAAAAAACTACAGTATTCACATTGTTGACCAAATAATGGAAAGGATAGTCACTCAGGGTCACTATTATCTCCTTCTTCGATTTTATAGGAATTTTTTCATCCCAAAAGATTTGGAATACTAGGACATGACTGCATTCACATTCCCATTTAGTACATTTAACTACAAGAGTATTAATTTTAGAATTTACAATACCCTAAGTACCATTCAATCGATCTTTGTAAGTATATTTTCTAATCTGATCAAGAAGGACATGAAGGTATTTCTTAAAGATTTTATTATTTAAATAATATTATCTTTTTTTGAGTGCTCAAAAAAGGTTATAGAAACAATTTATTGGTAAATACATAGTTTTAAAATTTGAAAATGAATTTGAAGGTATATAACTAAAATGTTTTCATACACATAATTTATAATGATGGTATTATGATATATCAATCCAAAATTGGAATTGTTTATGCACTACCTTACCTCGAAATAAAGATTTAAATTCAATTATTTTTTGGAAATGCTTTTACAAATGTTCTGTAAGGGACTTTAACTAGAATTGTTTCCCAAAACAAAACCTACTCAAAATAGAAAATGAATTTTTCATTATTATTAATGGATATATTTTAAAAATATCAATGAAATCTTAACAAAATCTCTATTGATATTTCTAACTAACTGGAAAAAACCTTTTGAGATTGTGTGTGATTATTTAAATAATGATGTAGGATATTATTTTCCATGGAAAGTTAATATTGTTTGACATAAAAATGTTTACCCAATAATATTACATTAGTTTATCATTGATTTTTATGCTCACAAGATCCCTAAATTTCTTTATTAATAAAGTAACTATAAGTGAATTTTATGATTTTATTTATTTGAATATTTATTTTATTTTCTCAACAATTATATAATTTATTTTATTATATTTATGATGAATTATTATTATACTAATACTTTTATATGTTTTTAAGAATTATCAAATAACTATTCAAAATGTGATGTGGTAATATAATTTTTTTATCAAATAACTTGTTTGGGACCTCTTTTTTAAAATGAATGTTATGTTTGGGAACCAAATTTATTTATAATTAACATCATGCTTTAAAAATTAACATTGGTTTTGGTTCCATAATTTTGAATAAAAGAATAGGTTTTAGAACATAACATTCATGAAGAAACCCTATATCTGAGTATCTAATGTTTTATATATTAAAAAAATTGGGTTTTGACCTCACACTCTATTATTCTACGTTTGGAATCAACTGAACATTATGAACTGTACTTTTGGGGTTATCCCCATGTAGATCAACCCCATGTTCAATCAATCATCTACAAAATTTTAATTTTGGATATTTATGAGATTTATTTTATGATTTAACTAGTGTAAATATATAAATAAATTATCTCAATGACCATTTAAAAGGACTTAAATAATGGATTAGTTAATTTCTATTTTTAAGTGAATTTATGATTTTTTATGGAAGATTTATTTTGAATTTCAAATATGCTGATAATTTTGAAGATCGTTTATTAAATAGATATTTTTATCGATATGTTTGATAAGAATAAAATGAGTATTCATATTAATTCTCAATAGATTAATCTTCTCTATATAAATAATATATCTATGTCGGTTATTTTTTAAAATCCTTTTATTTATCAGATGTACTATAAGATAAATCTCTTTAAAATTGAATTGGTAGTTTTTGAGGATATTAATATTCTTGTTTCTACTGTGTGTGTGTATATATATATATCTTCTATATTATGTTGGAGTACCTTTTTAGGACTAGAATTTGGTATATACATATTATTATCAACTTTTGTGTATTTGTATTACTATTAATGAATTAGTTTTTTACTGGTGTACTATATGAATATATTTTCTACATAAAATAAGGAGATTCTTTGAAAAGAAAATTCCATGAAGGCTTTAATTTATTCTTATATGGATGTCTTCTTTTGTGAGTTAAATTGTCTACATTTGAATGCTTTCAATGAGAATTTCTTTAAGAAAATATTTATTTAGTTGTTTATAAAAACTCAGGTGTGGATTGTATTAAGGAATATTGATTTTCAAATTTGAATCCATATAAACTATTGTGTTACAAGTTCTAGTTTCTTTAGCTCAACTGACAACACCCCATAGAATAATATATTCAAGCGAAAATCCAAAAACACATGGGGAGAGTATTTGTGGTCTAGACTATAGAATTTTCCGCCTAAAAACTATAGTTTTTTTCATCCATTTATATTTCAATAAAAAATATATTTAACTAATATATAATGGTATCATATTAAATGATTCAAAAGGGGATCAATTTTAAATTATTTTGGTTTTTGTAAAAGGACACAATCCTTCCCCCACACTCATATGTCTTTGTCACCACTATAATATTTTGTATCAAAGGGGAAATCTTCATAACAATCTCGTAATCTATATCAAGATTATGTTAATGATCTAGTTGAAGAAATATTTTAATAGGTAAACATAATGAACTTATTTCAATGATCTGGGTTATATATTTTAATAGTTAAAATTCTGAATGTTGGAAAGATAATATGGTTATCTATTTTAATAATCTCAGTTTAGAATTTTATATAATGATTTTTAATACATATATAATCCTCAAGGATGAACATGAAATATGTTATATTTAAAAATAAGGTGAATATGATATTATTTAAGGAGACATGAATATAATCATTGAGGTACCTTAACCTGATGAATTAAACCATGTCTATCAGTTTGATATTATATATGAGATGAGGAAAAAACTTGTGGTTTCTAATTAAAGAACCAATAATGTCATTAATTTTATGTAAAACACTAAAATTTATAGTTTCATGCTTTTAGAATATATGAATGTGAGTGTTTTACTTGATTTAATAGAATATTGACTAACTTCTTAAGGGTTTTACTTCCCTAGGAACAGCAATTAAAGAACCGGATCTATCATTAAAAGCACACTTAGTTTTACCCTCTAAAAGGAATGGAATATATATTTTAATAAAAAAATATAATCCAGTAAAAAAATTAATGATGATATAATTTATTTGGGAGGTTATCATATATGAATAAAAAATTAAAGATGGGGTTGAATACAACATATTGATCCAAAAGTAAAATACATTTCCTAAATTTTCAATTCAAAAAAGTGAAAATACTTTAAAGTTGGATGAATCATCCTAAAATTATTCAAGTTGTTAAAATTATAGATAGGATATTTATCACCAAGCTATAAGATTAAAAAAAATTATAAAAGAAATAAATGCATCCAGAAGTTATTCAATGATTATATGAATAATGCTCATCGTCTGAAAAGGATGGATGTTGGGAATGAAATATACCGGTGCATATAAATCTCCAGTTTCCACTGTTGACGAAGTAACAAAATTTGATAATAATGATAAGGATATCAATATTAAGGTGGATTATGAAGAAAAAAATTATTCTATGAAAGCTACATGGAGTGTATCTTAAGTATCTAATAGATCTTTTCATTATGAATGAAAATTGGAGTAATCAAATCAGAAATAAAATATGTTCATTATGGATAAGTAAGATGAGGTAAAATATTATTATCCTTCTCATTCTATCTCTGGCATTTTCTAAAATGATAAAATACTTGAATATTGTTCTATTATAGAATAAAAATATGAAACAATAATGAAAAAGCCTAAATCTATAATGAATTTTTATAATTTTTTCATAAGAGATAAATACAACATAGAAAACAAAAAACCGTATAATTAAAAGAGAAATTATAAACTCTTATTCAAGCAACACAGATTCTTAATGTAAAATTAAAGTGATTCATGATGGATTAGATTATTTTAGAAGTTACTATAGTGTGATTACTGAGTGATAAGAGTCATTAAATATGATTCGTGGAAATATTGTGTGTAGAAAATAAAGTTATGGTATTGTTAGTAATGGTAGAAAACCTAGACGATATATAAATAATCTAGTACCCTATTTAAATAATAACAATATGTCAAATGTTACCTATGTTTATTATAGAATTAGAGGATTCTATGATAATATTTTCTTCATTATGTATCCTAAATTTTTTATGTTATTGAATTTTATGTTTCTAGAGATTTATCTAAATTTAGTTCTCATATGGTTAAATATATATGGTTACCTAGATCACTTCTTAACAACACCTTAGGTTCCAATACCATTTGGGTACAAAGACTAGTTTTTTAATTTTTTCATATGATATTATTTTTGTATAAACTAATCAAAATTATTTGAAATGTTTAAAAAAAAATAAAAAATGATTTTAAAATGAGTATTATGGGTGAATTAAATTTCTTTATCGGATTTATAAATTATTAAAATTATATTTAAATTCCTAT
Organism: Viscum album; assembly: GCA_963277665.1. Lineage (NCBI taxonomy): Eukaryota > Viridiplantae > Streptophyta > Magnoliopsida > Santalales > Viscaceae > Viscum > Viscum album. The sequence continues at coordinate 962,348,804 of OY728163.1, read as the reverse complement.
AATCAGTGTAAATATATTATTTATTTATTGAAAAATTTTTAAATTTTAAAACAAATCAACATAAAAGTACATTGGGTGTTAGCATAAAAAATCATGTGGATGAAGCTAAAAAACTAGTTGACATTGAGTTATATAGAGTTATGATTGTTAGATTTTTATAAAATACTAATAATAGACCTGAAATCGTGTATTTTTATCTTTGTACATTATTTCAATAAAATCCAAAATACTCTCATTTAATTTTTATTAAATCTATTTTTTAGATATTTAAAATGAATAGTTTTTCTTTCTTTTATTTGTCTAAAAAACTACAGCCTTGATTTAATTGCATCTTTATATACTATTTTTGAGGTAGTATATTAAATAAAAAAAATAACTCAAGAAATTTTCACTTTTTATAGAAGTACATAGATTCATGGTCTGGTAAAAAATAGTATTCACATGCATTGTAAATGGCTAAATAAAAATACATATATGCTTGAAGTTGTTCTAGACAATTGTTTTTTATGAAACAGACACTTCTGGACTTTAGAAATAATTCTAATCAAATTAATATTTTATGTGACAATACTATCAATATAATTTTTTCAAAATTTCTAGTGATTCATTCTATGAATATGAATATTTATATTAACAATTATTTTATAAAAGATGATGACACAAAAGAGAATATATCTCTAGATTTTGTTAACACTGAATGTCAACTTGTTGATATTTTTAGTAAAGAATTTCCCTCTAGTATTTTTTTAAAGGCGGTTGGTTTTACTTAATTTTAATAAATTATTTTAATATTCTAGTTAATATTTTTTTTATTATTAATATCTTTTATTCTAAAGATGTTATTGAATGTATTATTTATTTATGATGTTTATTTAGTTTTGAATTTTTTTTACTAAAATTTTATTTTTATATTTTATTTTAAAAATTTATCTTTTTATTTTGTTTTGATGAATTATTAAACTAAATAATCGGCTAGAGAAACCAAACCATAGCCTGAAACCTCAAGATTCAATCTTTTAATATCTCCTACCTTAGAACTTGCGCCCTTTCAAACCCCTCATGTTCTCAATCTCTTGAACCCTATTTTTTTAACTGTAAAAATTATCCTTCTTTAGATTATGTGGTCTAATAAGAAAGGTGATATTGGTCTTATTAATGTGAATAAGTAAGGGAATTTAGGTTCAAGGTGGAAAGTGCTTCTAAGAAAATTCATGGACTACTAGTGGCTATTTATAATAAATATGATGTTGAATAATGAGTTTAGTTTTCATGAATTTTAATATATGTTTGATGGATGTAATTATGATTGTATTTTTTAAATATAGGGAAAGGTTTTTTATAAAAATTCCTAATATAGATTTAGTGAAAATGAAGATGTAATCAATTCAAAAGTGAACAATAAAGTCTTTTTTATATCTTTATTTATGATGGATCATTTCATCAAGTGTCCCCATGAAGTTTAGGTTCATTCCAATAATATATCTATAAAAGATGGTGTGTACATGTTTGAGGATATTATGACATTTATCTTTAGAAACAATCAGGTTAAGAATATTTTTATCAAGGATTATGAAGCAGACCAAAATATTTTGGTAAAATTTATCAAGATAGTGGTAGTATTAAGGATTGCTAAATCCCAAAAAATTATGTTTCCTGAAATGTATATAATGTTTTCAATGTTAATTGAAATCATATTAAATGTCATCCCATACATGTTAAGGTGCATGAAACATTTCTTGTAGAAAGATTCTAGTATTTCCTTCTATCCATTTGGATGATTAGTGTTTATATTTCTCTATAAGAGTGGGATGATAACCGATATCTAGATAGGTTTAAAATATCCTCATAGTAATTTTTTTCTATAGTAACTCTAAGAATTTTTCATTTATTCTAGAGTGTGATGAACGGCTAGATTATTCATGTTTTTACTGATGTGGATGATAAATCTAGTTCTCATTTTGAGGGGAAGAACATGATTTTAATGTCATTTGGTTTGTAAGTCCTACTGTAGTGGATATTGTAGAATCTATAGTAGAAGGAGAAAATCGTATTCCACAAGTGTATGGTGGTTTGGAAGATTCATTAGTTGGTACTGTAAATATTCATATCAGTAACAGAAAGATGAATGTCTTAGATGAAAATATTTCTACCGATGTTCTATGAATACTTCATATTTCAAGATTTTATCAAGAATCGTCAGTTGAGGAATATTCTGATGGTTTTTTGGTTCAATAACATAGGATAAGATATCTTTATTTACATGTTGACCATGTTGAGAATATTTTTGAAGATGAAAAAATGGAACCAATTTTGGAGGAAAGAGTTCTGTGGGATGGTGGGGTTTCTACTTAAGTGGTTTTTCATCTAGATCCTACCATAAAAGGGAGAGATGAGAATGTTTTTCATGTCATAAGACAATAAATATAATCTGATCATTCACAAGTATCTTAAAGAATATAATAAATTCATGTTGAGTAAACTCTTTCTGTATAGTAATTCAATATCCCAATTTCTGTAATAATTAAATTAATTAGGTATAAATAATTTTTTTGGTAAAAAGTCTATGGAAAGGACTGTATAAAATAATGTGGAGGTTTTAGAAGTTCTTATAGATTTTTCCTCTCTATCTTGTGATGATGTATATGTTCAATCACATTAATTACATGATATGGGAGAGCCTTCTAAAATGGTTTATGAAGTATCCTTGGAGTATAATGAAGATTCTAGTTTTGATTCTCTCGTTCAATGTTTTTTTATACCCCCTAATCCAGGATTGATTTTTTAAAATATGATCTCATAAACATATAAAAATATCATAGTAGTTCAACTAAATTTGATGAATATTTTAGATCAAATTCTATTTCTATAACAAGAATTGAGTATCTTTAGAATGGATATAATGTTATTAAATAAAATTCAATTTATTGATAATATTTCTACACATTTAGAAAAGATATCTCTGACTATTTTTGAAATTTGGATGGATAAAATATTTCAAAATATGATTTTGGTGATATGAAGTCCTTTTTTAACCATTATAAAAATAATAGAGATTCAAATTTAAGTATGTTAAAAGATCTACATCAGATAGTGTATGTTTTGTTGATGTTTTGAGAATGATTTTGCTTCTATCTTATAAATATTTTGTCATATATGAAGATATATAGAGTTTTTAGTGTGATATTATTCCCCTATGCACTCTTTTGGATCCCTATAAAGAGTTTGATGAATGTTTAACTTTTGTAAATCCATGAGTTATGTATTTTGTTAACCGATTGGTAGAAATGATGGATAAATATGTTCAATCTTCTAAGACTACTCATACTTTTCTAAAGGATAATATAGATTATTTGTTGAATATGTTACAATAATCAAGATATAAAATGAAAGATTTGGATTAATTATTGAAGCAATGTTTTAGGGATTGGATAGAAGATCTGAAATCTATACACCAAAATCATAAAGATCAATTAATCTAATTATAATATTCCTTTTAAATACCTGTATACAATCCTTCCTTTCACTATAAACCATAAAATGTTAATCGATGATCTAATATTCATTGTTATATAGTATGATTTATAGAAAGAAATTATTTTTTATTTTTCGTTGTATATATTTTCATTTAACCTTTGTTTTCTAATTCTTAGAATATTTATTTTCAGAATGCATTTATTTTTTTCTTATATAACATTCACAAGAAGATTTGTGATAAATTAAACGTGTTTTAATGTATTTATATACATTCATTTTGATATAAAAACAATGATAAATATGGATAGTCATAGAATTTTTAGGTTTCTAAATCTTTTATATAACTTGATTATTTTTTATAATCGATAAGTCTATTTTGTTTCCATAAAATATTTAGATTTGGGATTATTAAAAGGGAAGAATTATTGTGTATACAGATACTGATCCATTAATTAATCAGTAATTTATCATTGATTTTGATCTCATTGAAACCGCTGTTTTTTAGTAATTATGTTTCTTTTATTGGAAATCAAGATATATTTATTTGAATATTTGTTTTATTTTCCCTATATCTTTATATGTTATTTTGTAACACCCCATGATTCCACGGTATGCTTCTCTTTGAATAATACAGTATCATGTGTTGTACGCAACTTCGAGTTCTGACACACACAACAACCAATCAAACTAGCCGTTATGAATAGTAATACCCACTTTTTGAAATTTTATACATTTTATCTTTCAAAATGGACTTCATTTATGGATTCGGAATATCTAAATTAGCTTAGGGTAAATTTTTGGTACTTTTATGATAACTTTCATATTTGGATGAATTGTGAAAATTACTAAATTTTAACTAAAAATAATTTTTTCAATCGAAATAATTAATAACAATAAATTATGGATTTGAGTGATTTTAGAGTATAATTAAATTTTCTTCTTACCATTAAATCCAATGTTTTTCATTGGATATAAATTCACATTTAAACTGGACATAAGCAAGTGGTAACCTTTTGATAGTTATTATCTCTTAAAACACGCTTTTCGTTTTAATAATAGGAATTAATTTTATATTAATTACTGCCACTTATGTGTTTTAAATTTAGAAAAATGGATTCCATATTTATAATAAGGAGTTACAAATTGTTTAAATAGGATCCTTTTATTTTTAGACATTTTGAATGATTACTTCGGTACATATTTTATTTGCCGTGGTTAAAGGGTGAATTCGGTGAATAAGGGCAAAACAATAATATTATAATAATAATAAATTACCCTAAAACGTGCCATATCCCTATTGGTTGATACATTTCAGACAATGGTAATCTTTGGGTCCCTTTTGGGACCCCATGGATCCACTTGTATGTGATAATGACACTTTATATTAATTATGTTAAAGTAAAACAAAAATGACATAAGCATATATCTTTTAGAAAAAAAAAATTTACATAGGGTTATATATGTAATATTTTTGACTATAAATATTAATTATAAATATAAAACAGTTTCCTATGTAATTTTATTTTATTTATTATTTTTAGACACTGAATAATTAAATTTATTTATGACACAATAATGATGTAGTATTTTCCTTATTAATGAATGAATCAAATAATTTGTATTATAAATGTAAAAATATATATAATATGAAAGTTTTTATGACATAAACGAATTTTATAGATTAATATGACATGCTAGGATTTCTTAAATAAATTGTTTTCGAATTAATAATGTTGTTAAGACTTTAAAAAAAATCATTTATTAAATATAGTCAAAATTGACATAAAAGAGTTTTTAAAATAAATATTATATTATTAATTCATATTCTATTCCGAAAAATATATGGTTCAGCAAAAGTACTTAGATAATGATATGTGTTTCATTAATGGACCACTTTGGGGTTTCTGGTAAGTATATAGTAAGTTTATTAACCATAAAATATAAAAATAAAAAGTGACATGGTAAATGTCAAACTATTTAACTAAGAGTTAAATATAAATGACAAGATTAATATAGTGACCCAAACCTATCTAAAACCTATTTGATAAAATTATTTGGACCCATACCCAACTTATTATTTTAATAATACACTTTGGAGTAATTATAAACTGAATATGAATTTATTATAAATTAATACTTTAAGTTTTTCCTAAAGAGCCCATCCTCCCCCTTATAAATGGACACCACATCTAACCAAGTATTCATACCTTCAAAGCCTTTCGGTTCGGCCAAACTCTGCCCAAATACCCTCTCAACTATTCCACCTTAATCCTAGAGTAATTCCATTAGTCATAAATCCATACTAAAGAGCCCTTTTGATCAAATCAAAAGGAAGAACCCGAAGAAGAGGTAATGATTTCCCCACCCTCTTTCAATTTCCATTGTTCTTCAACATATTATTTCTTTGTCATTTCCATTCTATAATAATTACTCTAGTATCTTCTATATACTGTGATTTTAATTTAAATATGTTACAACCATATTTATTATTCTATCAGTCCTTTGAATGACATGTCACCAAACATGCGTACGTATGGCCTACCGTCTCCACGTCGTGGTGTAATTGTTATTCAATACATTATTATTTTTATGGTTATAATAATGATTTTAAATTCATATAAATAATAAATATAACATGATAATGATTCTTTATATATGATAAAATATCCAGTTATATATTCGTTTAATATCAAAAGAGTGATATTGTCGCTCGTGCGTACGGACGGACTACGGTCTCCACGAACGTGATGAGATTCATTCCCCATCGTATCCATTCAAGTATAATTCTAATTTGATGATAAAAAATAATTTTTAAGGACTTTATATCATTCTAGATATGAATAAGATACAACCTATTCATAACAAACACGACTTATGTAACAAAACATATAAAAGAAAACAAGTAAGTTAACACCTGAACCGAAGATAATACTATGATATTATCAACAAATCAATGTTAAAATATCATATATGATATCATATTAATTTATATGATTCTTGTATAATTCAATATAAACTATTTCACCATTATATAGGAGGTTAACCTACCCTTGACCAAGGAAAAAGTACAAAGTAAGGGGTTTCTTATCTCACTTTTAATTCTGTGATATTTCCATTGTTCACCACTTATTTATTGCATGTGGTGTGTGTACTTCCCATGATTTTATTCATTGTGTAATATACTTTAATTTATGGATATTTACATCATCATTTTATGATCCTTCTTTCATGGGTGTATGTTTCGTAAGTTACCAAATCAATAAGGGAATTTGAAATTTCAATTTCCACTCATTCGGCTTTACACATACTTCATTGATTATTTTACTCCAAGATTATGTGTGGAGTAAAGATTTATTTTCTTATGTTATAATTTCCACACCCCTTTCTGTGGATATACTTTTGATACACATAATCACTACATTGATAAATTCTCAAGTCATCGATATGAACTTGATAAGAGTAATTTTAGCTCAATCTCTATTTATTTAGTTAAACATCTAATTCATTGTTGTTGTTTTTAAAATAATATGTTTCAATGTCCTTTGATTGTTTTACATTGAATATCCAATAATATTGAGTTTATTTATATTTGTCACATATAATTATGTCATTGATTTATCCTTAACATATGGATACAGTTTTATGAGAGATTTTGTCTCAATTTACATTCCATTGAGACTCCTTTGTTGTTATACACAAAATCACTTTTATATGGTGTATATAATGTACATTGACATATTATATCTTGAATCCGTTTATTCTCATCATATTAAAAAGTTTTTATTACCTCAAACATTTGTATTCAAGTGTCTCTCTTTTGCTCATGAACTATAACTAAAATATGATTTTAAATTTTTTTAAAGATAAATTATTCTAAATCATTCTCATTAATTTACATGTTATAAAAATGGTATTAAAGATTTATTTATATGGACATTAATGTTTTATAATTTAAATTCATTTTAAAAGTTTCAACGTGGTATGGGACACTATGACTCAAAAATCTATTTTAAATTGCTTCTTCAAAAATAGTGTGAATTTTAAATGTTTTCAATAAAAAGGGGGATATTTCTCTCAATAGTTTCATGATTATTTTAATCAATGTCAATATCCTTCATTATTCTCGGTTGAGGTTAATCTAATATAATACAATATTATATATTGTATCGAATGAGTTATGGTTGACTGTGGATGTGCTATTTTTATGGCATTCATGGTTTGTGGTTAAAATTAATGACATTTCATATGCTAGTTTTAATACAAATGTTTATGTTATGTTTCAAACATTTAATATGAGGAATAAATTGGACATAGTAAGTGATGGGTAGAGCCCACAATAGCTCCTCGATGCATCGGTAGGACTCAGAAGACAAACTAGTGTCTTGGTAGAAGGCCTTGAAAAAATCTTATTTGTAGTCTTGGCAGAAGACCTTGACTCTGTGGTTATGATAGTATGGCATTATGCATTCCATTACTATGAAAGTGGTTATTGATATTGCATGTGATTATTAGACTTTTAAAATATCCATGTGAATAAGTAAATGGAATTATGTCATTTTATTTTCTTCCATATTGTGCTGAAGTCCATGTTAAATAGGATTTTGTTTTAGTTATACATTACCTTAAATGTTAAGGCTTATTTATGCAAATTTCCACTATATTGTTAACCTTGCTGGGCATTTGAACTCACCCTTTCTATGTTTTATATTTTCCAGGATGTGAAGAAGTATTTTATGAATGGCCTGCAGGGATAGAATAAGGGGATATGAGTGTGGAGAAAAGATTTTGTTGTAGTTTTTAAATTATGATGTAATGTAAACATTATGAATGTATCTAGTGATTCCAAGGCTACTAAACTAATCATTCTTTCAAGACTTGATCTTTTGTGATCAGGACAATGATATGTAATAATGCACCGACTCTGGTTAACTATGTAAAGACCTGGAAATTTCAAGGAAAATTTTTTCTTAATTTTCTTTGGAATTTTACAAGAACACAGTTTCTGACGGTGCCTGATTCCGAGGCCCGGTGTGCCCGAAATTAATTTCCGAAGTTTGGCTCGGGTACGTTCAGTGAACGAGCGAGCGGGAATTTCTATCTTTATAACCGGTGCCCGGAATCGAATTCCGAGGGCACCGATGGAACCGCAGCGCCGGTAATTACATAGGAACTCATGTTCTAGAGTTTCGTTTACACGAGTGTGGATAATAAAAATTGTGGAAGTTTATTTTATAACTACACTACAATTTTTATTAACTTACTATAAGTGTTAGCTCATGGTGGAAGTTGGGTAACCACCCAACCTCCCTTGGGAGGTTATGAGGGTGGTGGGGCCCACACAAACCCTACCTCTTCATATCCTCTAAAACCCCTCAACTCCCACTTAAATGATTTTAACTTAGTTATAACTTATGTCTTAAATGAGTTGATTTTAATGTGGTGAGTTGTGTGAGTCTTTTGAATTTCAAACACTTGAATTTCAAAAGCCATGTGAAGTTAATTAAATAAGTGGAGAACTTATTTCTTTTGGTTGGGTTGTGTTGTTTGAGAGATTTTGGATAGAAGGTTTAGAAGTCTTGAAGTTTCTTCATCCTCTTCACAATGAACGCGAAGAACAATCGGACATCGACGAAGAACAGCACGTTCTCGGGAACCGTCTTCCGCGACGTCATACCCGCAATACCGACGACGTATTCTTCCGCGACATCTCTTTTCGTGATGCCGAATCTCGTCACCTCTTAAATCAAGGTAGGGGTTTTAACTTTTTAAATTTATGTGGATCTCTCCTTCGATCTTGAAGGTTTATATTTGTCGGGCATTGATTCCAAATCTTTTTATTTAATTAAAAAGATTGTGAATGTTTATCATTCATTAAAGCCCGATTGTTAGCAAATAACGCGAGGGGGCCGGACCGCACGAACACGGCCGACCCTCCTACTTTCATGTTGATTTTGTGGTGGATTGAAACGGGTGTGGCGCAGTGTCGTTGCACTGCGCAGGATCATGCGGTAAGAAACGCGCGGCACCGTCGCGCCGCGTCGTTAAATAATGCAGGGTCGAGACACCGTCGCGCCGCGTCAAAGAAAGTTGAAGGCGCCGCGGCCGGAGCGGGGCCGCGGTGGAGGGGCGCGGTGCCATCGCACCGCGCCGGACAACGATGGAAGCGGCCGGTTCCGGGAAGCGGCGGAACGAGAAGACCGGCGGCCAGCCGGGCCGCCGATGTTAGAAGCCGGAAGGGGGACCGGCCTTGCCGGTCCCGTTGAGGAAGAACCGGCCGGCCAGGTCGGGCCGGCCGGAAGGGAGAAAACCGGGGGAAATAATTTCCCCCGGCCAGCCTTAATGGCCCCCCCATTTTGAGGGGGGCCGGTTTCACAAAGGGGGGGCAGGCGGCCCCCCGTTTTCTCGAAGGCAGGCCCCCACGTGAGGGGGGCCGTTTTTCATTAGGCGCGGCAGGTTGCCGCGCCGCCAGCTGAGGAAAGGCGGGGGCTTTGCCCCCCGCGCGCGGCACCAGAACGGCGCCCAGGCCGCACCGCCGTGCCGGTCCGCGCCGTCGTGCCGGTCCGCGCCGCCGCGCCGGACCGCGCCGCCGCCCCGACCCGCGCCGCCGGCCGAGCCGGGTTTTCCGAGCCGGGCCGGGTTTTCCGAGTCGGGCCGGGTTTTCCGAGCCGGGACGGGTCGACGCTCGGGGCGGGTCAACCCGGTTGGGCCGACCCAGGGGGGGGGGGGGTCGGCCCGGGTCGGCCCGGGCCCAGACCCCCAGTTTCGGACCACTTTTGATCAAATGCCTGTATCTTGGGTTACGGGCCTCCAAACGACTCGCCGTCAGCGGCAACGCGATCCTTGGATCGAGACGGTCGTTTCGGTATACTATACTCAAGGTGCACCTTTCTTTTCGGGAGCCTACGTGGTTAAACCTCATAGTTAAGCGTGCTTGGCCAAGAGTAGTGATCAGGATGGGTGACCTCCTGGGAAGTTTCCCAGGGTGGGTGTGAGATGAAAAGGCAAATAACTAACAGACCGGGCGTCCGATTTACGCGCCGTCTGTTTCGTTGAATTCCTCTTGATGAGACGGATCTTTTGGCATACTACGCCTGAGGTTTGGACGCAGGTGGAGTACGGTCGGGTTGGTTTTGCCTTAAAAACCAACCGGGCCCCTGGAACGAAAAAGCCAATAACTCTCAGACCGGGCGTCCTATTGGCGCGCCGTCTGTTGCGTTGAGTTCCTGTTGACGATACGGAACATTTGGCATTTTCCGCCCGAGTTTTGGATGCAGATAGATAGTGGCCGGGTTGGATCGCACAGAAATCCAACCGGGCCCCTGGAACGGAAAAGCTGATACCTTTCTGACAGAACGCCTATTTGACGAACCATCAGCGGCGTTGGTGATCTCATTGAGAAACGATCCCTATGAGTATACCCTATGAGAGTTCGGGATGCAGTTGAGATACGGTCGGGTTTGGTTTGCTCACGAAACCAACCGGGCCCCTGGGACGAAAAGGCTAATAACTCACAGACCGGGCGTCCGATTGACGCGCCGTCTGTTGTGTTGAGACCCCTATGACGAGGCGGTCCTTTGAGATACTTCTTAGTGGGACTTTGAGATACTTGGAGTATCGACCCGTAGCTCGTGGATCGGACCCTCCCAGTGACGAGCGTGCGGAGTACGGAGACCGTGTAACTGGCTGAGACCTGATGACTGCTTGACCGACTCGACTTGGAGTGAGTCGACTAGCCCAGTGGACAGAGCACTACTTTCTGAGGTGCAGAACCATGGCGGACGGAGCACTACCTGTGTGACAGTGCAGACTCGCGGTACTCGTCCGGAGAGTACCTCAGCAGGCTACTAGGGGGTGTGCACTACTGTGTTTGGGTGACATACCTCGGCGGGAAGCACTACTGTGTCTGGGTGGCTGACCTGCGGTACTCGACAGGAGGAGTACTTCAGTAGTCTTAGGTTAGTGAGCAGTACCTCAGAGTCGTGACAAGACCACTGTACACTCCAGGGACGGAGCTCTTCAGCAGTTACGGTTTCGATAATGAAAATCCTGGTTTGAGTTGAGACTTTTTACCTTTGTGTTTACCTCATGATTGAGATGGGTCACTTGATAACTCAGGTATATGTATGGGCATATACCTGGGTAGTAGTTTTCCGTTGATTTCACAATACTTGTGTTTCCTCATGATTGAGATGGGTTACTTGATAACTTAGGTATATATGTATGGGCATATACTTAAGTAGAGGTTATCTGTTGAGATCTTCTATGTGGTTATCCTTTTTGGTTTTAGTGATACCTTGAGGGTCTCGGGGTCCCTACTGAGTATCGTTATACTCACCCCGGCACGGGCTATGCCCGCACCTCGTTGTGTTGGTTGCAGATGACGGGCAGTGCTGACAGAGGCCGAGTGTTCGAGGACTGGATGGTACCTGGAGGTAGACTATACGACGAGATGGTACCCGGAGGAGGACCTCACGATGAGATGGTACCCAGAGGTGGACGTGACGATGAGGCGGTACCCGGAGGTGGACCACTAGGCGGGACATACTCGGAGCGGACGGCGGGACCCAATGAGCAGAGGAGCTATCTGTACCCACCCTTCAGGTGGGATTTTCAGTGGACAGCTTGGCGTAGCTGCTTTACTTTTCTGTTGTTGTTTTCCCTTTCGAGTTGTACTTTACAGTTGGGCTTGTATTTCCTGCCCCTTTTTACTTTCTGCACATACTGTTGTACTCAGTTTTTACTTAGTGTTTACTTCATCCGCTTGTACTCTGTGTGATTGTTTACTTTACAAAGGCAATGCCTTCCCTTTTTACCGGGATTTACGCCTTGGTGCTAGTCGCCAGCCCCTGGCCTATGGAAGGCGGGCTTGGGGTAGTCACGGCACGGGCCCCGAGGACGGGTCGTGACAAATTGGTATCAGAGGAGTTTGGTTCTACCGCTACACTTATAACTCTGATGTTTCTTTCTGTGAAGAAATAGTGTTGAGAGTACCGAGTGTGGTATTCAGTTCAGGGAGTCCAGTGTTGGTGCGGGCGGCTGACGTATCCATACACCAGGACCCTGACAACTGATTTCCCACTTTGTGCACGAAACACTGATTGTGTGTGTGTTTTCAAAGGTTTTCCCTTAAAACAGCTCAAACCTGGTCAGCTCACCAGGTATAAACGTTTGACCGTGTCACGATGTTTCTTTCAGGATGCCTTTTCACGGACGACCAGCTAGAGCCCATAGGGATGTTCGTGCTGACAGCCTGTCGAGCGACGAGGCTTCGGTACAGGGCCCTCTTGCAGTTGAGGCACCAGCGGAGGCACCAGAGGTACTGCTACCCGTTGGGCCACCGATGCCACCATCCCCAGCAGTAGGTGATGCACGACGCTTGACTGCGCTCCACGAGTTCCAGCGGCAGAGGCCACCCATGTTCTGGGGAGAGACGGACCCACAAGCGGCTGAGGTTTGGCTGGAGGCTATGGTGAGAGTCTTCAGGCTAGTGGGGACGCCGGCAGGCTTCATGGTGATCTTTGCTACCAGCCTCCTTCAGGAAGCAGCAGGCAGGTGGTGGAGCCACTTGTTTCAGTTTTGCGACGGGATGAACTTCGCATGGGAAGACTTCAAGACCTTCTTCAGGGTGGAGTTTGTGCCAGTAGCTCTACACCCCGAGCGTGTACAAGAGCTTCTGCCTTTTCCGCGTGTTTTTCGATCAGTAGCCGAGTCATTTGTGGGTAGTAGACAGATGATGTAGAGGTCCAAGAGGTCCAGACTAACAGTTGGACGATCTCAGGTTTTAGGACCGGTGGTGTGGGGCACCCAGGGTGGGAACAAAGCTAGGCGTGCCAGAAGCAGGTTGTGTTACTCATGCGGCGGAAAGGGTCACCTGGCACGTGACTGTCCGACTCCTCGTACAGTTGATCTGTAGGCTTTGGTGGAGCCACCAAGGCAGTAGAGCTCCAGGAGTAGGTGGAAAGGAGTGGAACTAGTGGATACGTTCCTTGTACTTCTAGTTCCATGTTGTTGTTGTATTCGTGTCTTGTACTATGAGTTGAAATAATAAAAAGACACTTATCTTTGTTTGCTTTCCTGTCTTTTGTTTGGTTGATACTGAGTGGTCCCGGTTAAAACTATTGACTTGACCCTCACTTTCGAGATTTCTACTGGAGGAGACCCAGTGACCTCACACTGATGTCGATAGTGTGACTCGACCCTTGGAGGCGAGAGTGACAGTTGGATCTCTTGGTAGTAACGTCGAGGCCTTACGACGTCATCCATGGCATGAATGCATCATTCATGTTGGAATTGACTGTATTAGGCAACGAATGTGGTTCATCCAGGGGATGAGACCAGATTTCTCTTATCGGCAAAGAAGAAATCATAGCAGCTCTTGTGAGACTAAAGGAGGTCCAGGACATCCAAGAGAGGATGAAGACTACACAGTGCAGTTAGAAACAGGAAACCGGTGCCAGTCTTAGAGACTCAGGCGTGTTAAAGATGAGGAATCTTAAAGGAGAGATGAGTCTACGAAGCAGCAGACGTGGAGGCAGAGCTAGGAGAGAAGCATGAGGTGGTGTACATCCTTTCATTGTACAACCACCCGCCTTATTTATTCCTGCCAGGCTCAGGGAGATGGAGGGTGGAGGAAGAGTGCGGCTGCATGAGGTCATGGAGTGTGACCCAATGGCTCTAGAAATGATTCAAGGGATAGTCTGTGTCCACTACTAGCTGTTGTAGTAACAGACGTCGATGTGAATCATTTCTTGCTTTCAAAAATCTTGTTCCAGACCTAGAGTTTCTGGTAAGCCGTGGACTTGACCCTCACGTCTGGAGATACCTTGGGAGGAGACTCAATAATCACACTTACGCCGACGGTGTGGTCAGACCCTCAAGGCGAGAGTTTCGGTTGGAATCTCTTGGTGACAGCGTTGAGGCCTTACGACGTTAGTTTGAGTATGGAATGGAAAATAACTGTTCATACTCAAATTGACGGTTTTAGGAAACCGTCGGGATGGGTTTTCCTTTGTCGGCGAAAAGGAAACCCCAGGCAGCACGGGATAAACTCTTTCACAGGAGGGTGTGACCGATCACTCTTGAGTCGGTCAACCTTACCCTCATGGCAACATCCTTTCGAGTTCCAGTTCTAACAGAAAATGGAGACCACTGTAGTTCGAGGATGACGATCACGTCCTTATACGGGTCTCACCTAGACGAGGTTTATGGAGATGTGGCCAAGGCGTCAAGTTATCTCCGGGGTTCAACGGACCTTCTTAGGTCCCTAGTTGGGTAGGTGGGGTGGTTTACCGCTTGACCCATTCACCGCAGTTGCACCAGGTGCACGAAGACTTCCACAAATCTCAACTTAGGAGATACGTGCTCGACCCTTCGCATACCATCGACCATGAGGAGCTGGACGATGGCGATGGGGTGTCTTTCACAGAGATTCCAGTGGGGATTGAGGATCGACAAGAGCAGATCCTACAAGGACGATCGATTCCTCGGGTGCACTTTCTTTGGCAGTACGGAAACCTCCAGGTGAGCACATAGGAGCGGAAGGCTCAGATGCGTGCTCTGTACCGCTTTTGTGACCCTAGTTTGTGTTGAAGCATTACGGGGACGTAAGGCCCTGAGGTGGGAGTAATGTAAAGACCCAGAAATTTCAAGGAAAATTTTTTCTTAATTTTCTTTGGAATTTTACAAGAACGCAGTTTCTGACGGCGCCTGATTCTGAGGCCCGGTGTTCCCGGAATTAATTTACGAAGTTTGGCTCGGGTACGTTCAGTGAACGAGCGAGCGGGAATTTCTATCTTTTGAACCGGTGCCTGGAATCGAATTCCGAGGGCACCGATGGAACCGCAGCGCCGGTAATTACTTAGGAACTCCTGTTCCAGAGTTGCATTTACACAAGTGTTAATAATAAAAATTTTGGAAGTTTATTTTATAACTACACTACAATTTTTATTAACTTACTCTAAGTGTTAGATCATGGTGGAAGTTGGGTAACCACCCAACCTCCCTTGGGAGGTTATGAGGGTGGTGGGGCCCACACGAACCCCACCTCTTCATATCCTCTAAAACCCCTCAACTCCCAATTAAATGATTTTAACTTAGTTATAACTTATGTCTTAAATGAGTTGATTTTAATGTGGTGAGTTGTGTGAGTTTTTTGAATTTCAAACACTTGAATTTCAAAAGCCATGTGATGTTAATTAAATAAGTGGAGAACTTATTTCTTTTGGTTGGGTTGTGTTGTTTGAGAGCTTTTGGAAAGAAGGCTTAGAAGTCTTGAAGTTTCTTCATCCTCTTGACAAAGAACGCGAAGAACAATCGGACATCGACGAAGAACGCCACGTTCTCGGGAACCGTCTTCCGCGACGCCATACCCGCAATACCGATGACGTATTCTTCCACGACATCTCTTTTTGCGACGCCGAATCTCGTCACCTCTTAAATCAAGGTAGGGGTTTTAACTTTTTAAAGTACTGTGGATCTCTCCTTCGATCTTGAAGGTTTATATTTGTCGGGCGTTGATTCCAAATCTTTTTATTTAATTTAAAAGTTTGTGAAAGTTTATCATTCATTAAAGGCCGATTGTTAGCAAATAACGCGAGGGGGCCGGACCGCACGAACACGGCCGACCCTCCTCCTTTCATGTTGATTTTGTTGTGGATTGAAACGGGTGTGGCGCGGTGCCGTCACACTGCGCAGGATCATGCGACAAGAAACACGCGGCGCCGTCGCGCCGCGTCGTTAAATAATGCAAGGACGCGACGCCATTGCGCCGCGTCAAAGAAAGTTGAAGGCATCGCGGCCGGAGCGGGGCCGCGGTGGAGGGGTGCGGTGCCGTCGCACCGCGCCGGACAACGAAGGCCGCAGCCGGTTCCGGGCTGCGGCGGGACGAGAAGACCGGCGGCCAGCCGGGCCGCCAATGTCGGATGCCGGAAGGGGGACCGGCATTGCCGGTCCCGTTGAGGAAGAACCGGCCGGCCAGGTCGGGCCGGCCGGAAAGGAGAAAACCGGGGGAAATAATTTCCCTCGACCAGCCTTAATGGCCCCCCCCATTTTGAGGGGGGGCGGTTTCACAAAGGGGGGAAGGCGGCCCCCCTGTTTTCTCGAAGGTAGGCCCCCACGTGAGGGGGGCCGTTTTTCTTTAGGTGCGGCAGGTTGTCGCGCCTCCAGCTGAGGAAAGGCGGGGGCTTTGCCCCCCGCGCGCGGCACCCGAACGACGCCCAGGCCGCGCCGCCGTGCCGGTCCGCGCCGCCGTGCCGGTCCGCGCCGCCGCGCCGGACCGCACCGCTGCACCGACCCGCGCCGCCGGCCTGGCCGGGTTTTCCGAGCCGGGCCGGGTTTTCCGAGCCAGGCCGGGTTTTCCGAGCCGGGCCGGGTCGTCGGGCCGGGTCACCGCCCAGGGCGGGTCAACCCGGTTCGGCCGATCCAGGGGGGGGTCAGCCCGGGTCGGCCCGGGCCCAGACACCCAGTTTCAGACCACTTTTGGTCAAATGCCCGTATCTTGGGCTACGGGCCTCCAAACGACTCGCCGTTAGCGGCAACGCGATCCTTGGATCGAAACGGTCGTTTCGGTATACTATACTCAAGGTGCACCTTCCTTTTCAGGAGCCTACGTGGTTAAAACTCCATAGTTAAGCGTGCTTGGCCAAGAGTAGTGATCAGGATGGGTGACCTCCTGGGAAGTTTTCCCAGGGTGGGTGTGAGACGAAAAGGCCAATAACTAACAGACCGGGCGTCCGATTTACGCGCCGTCTGTTTCGTTGAATTCCTCTTGATGAGACAGATCTTTTGGCATACTCCGCCTGAGGTTTGGACGCAGGTGGAGTACAGTCGGGTTGGTTTTGCCTTAAAAACCAACCGGGCCCCTGGAACGAAAAAACCAATAACTCTCAGACCGGGCGTCCGATTGACGCGCCGTCTGTTGCGTTGAGTTCCTGTTGACGATACGGAACTTGTGGCATTCTCCGCCTTAATTTTGGATGCTGATGGATAGTGGCCGGGTTGGATCGCACAGAAATCCAACCGGGCCCCTGGAACGGAAAAGCTGATACCTTTCCGACAGAACGTCTGTCTGACGAACCGTTAGCGGCATTGGTGATCTCATTGAGAAACGATCCCTATGAGTGTACCCTATGAGAGTTAGGGATACGGTTGAGATACGGTCGGGTTTGGTTCGCTCACGAAACCAACCGGGCCCCTAGGACGAAAAGGCTAATAACTCACAGACCGGGCGTCCGATTGACGCACCGTCTGTTGTGTTGAGACCCCTATGACGAGGCGGTCCTTTGAGATACTTCTTCGTTGGACTTTGAGATACTTGGAGTATCGACCTGTAGCTCGTGGAGCGGACCCTCCCAGTGACGAGTGTGCGGAGTACGGAGACCGTGTAACTGACTGAGACCTGACGACTGCTTGACCGACTCGACTTGGAGTGAGTAGACTAGACCAGTGGACGGAGCACTACTTTCTGAGGTGCAGACCCATGGCGGACGGAGCACTACCTGTGTGACAGTGCAGACCCGCGGTACTCGTCCGGAGAGTACCTCAGCAGGCTACTAGGGGGAGTGCACTACTGTGTTTGGGTGACATACCTCAGTGGGAAGCACTACTGTGTCTGGGTGGCTGACCCGCGGTACTCGACAGGAGGAGTACTTCAGCAGTCTTAGGTTAGTGAGCAGTACCTCGGAGTCGTGACAGGACCACTGTACACTCCAGAGACGGAGCTCTTCAGCAGTTACGGTTTCGATAATGAAAATCCTGGTTTGAGGTGAGAATTTTTACCTTTGTGTTTACCTCATGATTGAGATGGGTCACTTGATAACTTAGGTATATGTATGGGCATATACATGGGTAGTAGTTATCCGTTGATTTCACAATCCTTGTGTTTCCTCATGATTGAGATGGGTTACTTGATAACTTAGGTATATATGTATGGGCATATACCTAAGTAGAGGTTATCTGTTGAGATCTTCTATGTGGTTATCCTTGTTGGTTTTAGTGAGACCTTGAGGGTCTCGGGGTCCCTACTGAGTATCGTTATACTCACCCCTGCACGGGCTATGCCCGCACCTCGTTGTGTGGGTTGGAGACGATGGGCAGTGCTGACAGAGGCCGAGTGTTCGTGGACTGGACGGTACCTGGAGGTGGACTATGTGACGAGATGGTACCCGGAGGAGGACCTCACGACGAGATGGTACCCAGAGGTGGATGTGACGACGAGGCGGTACCCGGAGGTGGACCACTGGGCAGGATATACTCGGAGCAGACGGTGGGACCCAATGAGCAGAGGAGCTATCTGTACCCACCCTTCAGGTGGGATTTCCAGTGGACAGCTCGGCGTAGCTGCTTTACTTTTCAGTTGTTGTTTTCCCTTTCGAGTTGTACTTTACAGTTTGGCTTGTATTTCCTGCCCCTTTTTACTTTCCGCACTTACTGTTGTACTCAGTGTTTACTTAGTGTTTACTTCTTCCGCTTGTACTCTGTGTGATTGTTTACTTTACAAAGGCAATGCCTTCCCTTTTTACCGGGATTTACGCCTTGGTGCTAGTCGCCAGCACCTGGCCTATGGAAGGCGGGTTTGGGGTAGTCACGGAACGGGCCCCGAGGACGGGTTGCGACATATCATTTATCATGACCAGCCTCCCCGGCCATGTACCATATCATCTGACCTCATGGGTCTCTTGTAATACCTTGGTTGCCTTCTTAGCACACCATAGGCTATTACTCACTAGGGTCGCTTATCAGACTAATGACTGTCCCCACAGGCCACCACATGTCCTTTCCAGTGTGTTTTGTCCTCATTCACACACATCCTGGAAACTTCCCAGAAGGTAACCCATCCTGATCCCTACTCCAGGCCAAGCATGCTTAACTGTGGAGTTCTAATCAGACAGGCTCCTGAAAAGGAAGGTGCACCTTGTTGACATGGGTAGTAACATTTAGCCTTTTAAGTCTCACTTTTTCAGGGGTGTTACAATATCCACCCCTTTAAAGCACAACGCCCTCGTTGTGGACCCCAAGCCTCAAACCCAGGCAGTTCCTAAGCACTTCCGGCTGGGTATTGGCTCTGATACCATTTATCATGACTAGCCTCCTGGGCCATGAACCTTATCATCTGACCCCATGGGTCTCTTGTAATACCTTGGTTTCCTTCTTAGCACACCATAGGCTATTACTCACTAGGGTCGCTTATCAGACTAATGACTGTCCCCACAAGCCAACACATGTCCTTTCCAGTGTGTTTTGTCCTCACTCACACACATCCTGGAAACTTCCCAGAAGGTCACCCATCCTGATCACTACTCCAGGCCAAGCACGCTTAACTGTGGAGTTCTAATCAGACAGCCTCCTGAAAAGGAAGGTGCACCTTGTTGACATGGGTAGTAACATTTAGCCTTTTAAGTCTCACTTTTTCAGGGGTGTTACAAACTAGGGTTGGGGCATTATAGTTGGTATCAGAGAAAGTTTAGTACAAACCGTAGAAACTAGATTTAGATAAACTCAAATTATAGCACATATACTTAATATATGATATGAGAATTAGTATAGAAGATCTTTTTTCAATTTTGGTATTGTAGAGATTTTGTGATTTTTCCGAGCAATACATCCCTATCTGGATATGAGCAGGTTGAGGGGGCTCTGACATAGATGTACCTAGGGCTAAAACCCAAAAACACCGCTTTTAGCTAGACTCAAACAGGAACTCATGCATGACAACGGTCCTTGCTGCACTCTTGGTTAGGACACTCCTGGGGGATATGCTTAGGATAATTTACATTTTCTTTACAAAATGATTTGAAGTATTTTAATATAGGATGAGAATAAATGGCCTTGGTTAATCCTAAGTTGTTTCAAATTGAGAAAAAGGTGTCATGATATACTCTAAATGATTTTATGACTACTGTTACTCACACAATGCTTTCTGGTTTTAGTCAATGGCTGGATTCCTAGGAAGTCATAGTAACTTTGAGAATGATGTACAAGGTGGGAATAGTGGTGGAAATGAGCAAAAAAATGGAATGTTGATAGGCGTAAAAGATATCGTGTTCATGCCAAATCAGTTTTCCAAAAATATGATCAAAAACATATATATTAACCAACTCCTGGACTCAACAAAGAAGAGAATGTTGATGAATTATAAGAGCTCAAGGAGTGGATACCATAAAAAAAAGAATCCTAAATTTCCATCATGCAGGAATTGTGGAAGGAGACACCCATGAATGTGTCTTAATAGAACAAAGAAATGCTTTACGTGCATGAAAGAAAGACATAATGTGAATAATTGCAGAGGAAAAATGAAGAGTACTATGGAAGAAAATTAAAATGGTACCAAGAATCCATTTACAGTCATTTGTCGTAAATTTAGGGGACCTGGCCATTAACCGAGTGAATTCTCTATTATATAGGATATTTACTTGGTCAAAGAGGAAGCTATGTGGAAATAAGTGGTTGTTGAAATTTTTAAATGTATTAGTGCTCCTTATTGATGGGATTACTTTGGAATAATTTTCACTAGTACTTTTAACCCTGCATTTTTTCATGTGAGAATGATATTTGAGGAAAACTTATCTTTTCTCTTGTGGATATAGTTATAAATGACCATTTGGTTTTATATGAACATTGTGTTTGAGGAAATTACATGTTATTATATTTTGGGATGAAAATACAATGTATGAGATAAAATTTGTGGTTTAATTATGTTATGGTTATTTTGAGTAATTTATCTCTTTTTGGAAATGTAATAAATTATAGTTTTTGAAAAAGGACAACACGCAGACTGTGTGATAACCCACCACGTCAGAAAAAGCTGTGGGAATCAAACCCACAACCAAAGTGTGATTGGGATTTATCGCCTACCACTAGACTACGTGAAGTGCCTGGTCAGTGTGACTAATTATTTTTAGTTAAATAATTTTATTGATCAATATTAAGTTGATTTGGGATATTATGTCTTATAAAATGAATACCCTTAGTATAGGAAAATGATTTGGTGATTATGTGATAAATGTTATTTTGAAAGATGTTTGTTTTGTTGGGAACACTGTATGCCCATTGAAAATTAAATACTATGGGATTTGGTTTGAGGATTAATGGTATATTTTTATCTATGTTTTTTTGTGGATTTATAGTGATTTGGGTTATTTATGGTAATGATTAACCTATAATAGAGAATATGTGATTAGGTTAATTACTTTTAAGTATGTGAATTTAATAGTAGTTGATTTCATATGGAGATACAATTTAACGTGGAAGACTACATAACCAAATTCTTCTATGTTTTGAGTTTCAATATTAGTTTGGATTATATTGAAGGATTTTAAGGACAATTGTTTACTGAATGCTATTTATTTATCTTTAGGGTATTGTTGGTTTAATTTTAGAAATTAAGATTAGTGTTTCTTTCTCTAATGGAATATCTTTTTGTGGGATCATCAGATATTATACTAACCATTTTGGATTTGATTAATCTCTATAGACAAGGAAATATATAGTTTATCCTTCGTGGATCATGTGATTTAATAAGGAGTTTATTCTAGCTCTTCCAGTGTGACCAAATCTTCATGAATACTCATCGTTTAAAAAAGAGTTACTAGTAGAAATTTATTAAATAATAAAACTTTACTAAAAAATTAAGTATATATCTTAGTAAATCTCAAAAATTAATTTCTCATCTTTATGTAATGTAACATAAAAAAAATGTTGTCTATTTATTTTTCCTACTAGGAAACTAATGACGGTTTGTCCCATCACAAGTTTGTGGTTTTCTTGTTGTTAACTTTCTCCTGATCAACATTTATATCCCTCTCCATCAGAACTTGAATCTTAGTTTATCATCTATATCCATGTTTTTCTATATGTAATCCTAGTATAGGTTATCTCAGGTGACATTTGTACTTCTCTTTATTGCTTTTAAAGTGATAGTTTTATTGACTCTTTTTCCGATGTGAGATTATCCATTCTATTCCCAAGCCCAATTTTAAAAATTAATGGGTTGCAATTTATTGAAGGAGGGGAGAATGTAACACCCCAAACTTCCATGGTACGCTTCTCTTTGAATAATATAGTAGTATGTGTTGTACACAACTTTAAGTTCTAACACACACCACAACCAATCAAACTAGCCATTATGAATAGTAATACCCACTTCTTAAAATTTTATACATTTTATCGTTCAAAATGGACTTCATTTTTGGATTCGGAATATCGAAATTATCATGGTGTGAATTTTTGGTACTTTTCTGATAACTTTCATATTTTGATGAATAGTGAAAATTACTAAATTTTAATTAAAATTAATTTTTTAATTGAAATAATTAATAAAGATAAATTAGAAATTTTATTGATTTTAGAGTATAATTAGATTATATTTTTACCATTTAATCCAATGTTGTTCATTGGATATAAATTGACATTTAAACTGGAAATAAGCAAGTACCAATCTTTTGATAGTTATTATCTCTCAAAAACACGCTTTTCGTTTTAACAACGGTAATTAATTTTAAATTAATTACTCCTACTTCTGTGTTTTGAATTCAGAAAAATAGATTTTATATTTATAATCAGTATTTCCAAATTTTGTAAATAGTTAACTTTTATTTTTATACATTTTGAATAATTACTTCGGTAAATATTTTATTTACCGTGGTTAAAGGGTAAATTTGATAAATAAGGGTAAACAAATAATATTATAATAATAATAACGTACCCCAAAACGTTTCTTAACCCTCTTGGGTGATACATATCCGACCATGGGCATTATTGGGTCAATTTTGGGATCCCATGGATCCACTTGTAAGTGATAATGACACTTTATATTAATTATGTTAAAGTAAATACAAATATGACAAAAGCATATATCTTTTTGAAAAACAATTTTTACATAGGGTTATCTATGTTATATTATAGACTATAAATATTCATTATAAATATAAAACCATTTCCTACATAATGGTATTTTATTTATAATTTTTATACATTGAATAATTAAATTTATTTATGACACAATAATGATGCAATATTTCCTTTATTAATGAAAGAATCAAATAATTATTATTATAAATGTAAAAATAAATAAAATTTGAAATTTTTGATGACATACACTAATTTTATTGATTAATATGAAATTTTTTTATTGAATAAATAAATTTGGTTCGAATTAATAATGTTGTTAAGACTTTAACAAAAATAAATTATTAATTTGTGTCAAAATTGACATAAAAGTGTTTTTAAAACAAATATTATACTATTAGTTCTTATTATATTCCAAAAAATCTAAGGATAGGCAAAAGGACTTATATAATTATTTATGTATCATTAATGGACAACTTGGGGGTTTCTTGGAAGTATATAGTAAGTTTATTATCCATATAATATAAAAATACAAAGTGACATGGTAAATGTCAATCTATTTAACTAAGAGTTAAATATAAATGATAAGGTTAATATATTGACCCAAACCTATCTAAATTCTATTAGATGAAATTATGTATACCCATAGAAACCTTATAATTTGAATAATCTACTTTGGAGTCATTATAAACTGAATATAAATTTATTATAAATTAATACTTTATGTTTTTCTTAATGCGCTCCTCCTCCAACTTATAAAAGGACACCACTTCTAACCAAATTTTCATACCTTCAAAGCCTTTTTGTTCGACCGAACTCTGCCCAAATACCCTCTCGACTATACTCCCATAATCTTAGAGTCATTCCATTCATCAGAAAGCAAACCTACAGAGCACTTTTGATCAAATCAAAAGGAAGAACACGAAAAAGAGGTAATGTTTTCACAACCCTCTTTCAAGTTCCTTTGTTCTTTAACTTCTTCTTTCTTTGTTATTTCCATTATAAAATAATACCTCCAGTATATTATATAAACATTTATGTTATTATATATATGGTACAACCATATTCAGTATTCTATCCATCCATTTAATGACATGTCACCATACGTGCGTACGTACAGCCTACCGTCCCCACGTTGTGGTGTAATTTTTATTCAATACATTATTATTTTTATGGGTATAATAATGATGTGTAATTAATGTAAATAATAAATATAACATGAGAAATATTCATTATATATTATATACTATCCAATTATATATTATTTTAATATTAAAATACTGGTATTGTCGCTCATGCGTACGTACAGACTACCGTCTCCATAAACGCGGTGAGATTCTTTCCCAATCGTATTCATTCAAGTCTAATTCTCATTTCATGATTAAAAATAATTTTTATGGACTTTACATCATTCTAGATATGAATAATATACAACTTATCCATAAAAAAACATGGCTTATGTAACAAAACTTATTAAATAAAATGAGTAAGTTAGCATCCTAAACAAGGATAATACTAAGATATTATCAACAAATAAATGTTAAAATATCATATATGATATAATATTAATTTATCTTATTATTTTATAAATCAATAACAATTATTTCACCATTATACAAGAAGTTAACTTACCCTCTACCAAGGAAAAATTACAAAGTAAGGGGTTTCTTATATCACTTTTAATTCCGTGAGATTTCCATTGTTCACCACTTATTTATTGCATGTGGTGTTTGTACTGCCCATGATTCTATTCATTGTGTAATATAATTTAATTTATGGATATTTAACTAATCATTGTAGGATCCTTCTTTCATTGGTGTATGTTTCATAAGTTACCAAATCAATAAGGGAATTTGAAATTTCCATTTCCACTCATTCGGCTTTACGCATACTTCATTGATTATTTTACTCCAAGATTATGTGTGGAATCACAACTTATTTTCTTATTTCATAATTTACACTCCCTGTTATTTGGATATATGTTTGATACACATAATCACTCTTTCATAAATTTTCATGTCCTTGATATGAACTTGATAAGAGTAATTTTAACTGAATCTCCATTTATTGAGTTAAACATCTAATTCGTTGTTGTTGTTTTTACAAGAATATGTGTGAATTTCATTTGATTGATTTACACTAAATATCCAATCATATTGAGTTTATTTATATTTGTCACACATAATCATGTCTTTGATTTATCCTTAACCTAAGGATATGGTTTTTATGAGATATTTCATCTCAATTTACATTCCATTGAGACTCCTTTGTTGTTATACACCAAATCACTTTTATATGGTGTATATAATGTACTTTCACATAGTATATCATGAATACCTTTATTCTCATGATATTAAAAAGTTTTTATTACCTCAATTATTTGTATTCAAGTGTCTTTCTTTTGGTTGGGAACTCTATCTAAAATATCATTTTAAAATGTTTTAATGATTTATTATTCTAAACATTTCTAATTAATGTTCGTGTTTTAAAAATTGTTTTAAGGATTTATTTTTATGGACATTAATGTTTTAAAATTGAATTTAATTTAAAAAGTTTCAAAGTGGTATGGGACACTTTGATTCAAAAATCTATTTTAAATGGCTTCTTGACAAATAGTGTGTCTTTTAAATATTTTCATGAAAAAGGAGGATATTTATGTCAATATATTGATGATTATTTTAATCTATGTCAATATCCTTCATTATTCTCAATTGGGGTTAATCCGATACAATAGAATCTTCCATATTGTATCGAATGTGTTTTTTTTACTGTGGATGTGCTATTTTTATACCATTCATGGTTTGTGGTTAAAATTATTGACATTTAGTATGCTAGTTTTAATAAGAATGTTTATGTTAGGTTTCAAAATATTCATATGAGGAATGCATTGGACATAGTAAGTGAAGGGTGGAGCCCTCAGTATCTCCTCGATGCATCGGTAGGTCTCATGAGACAAACTAGTGTCTTGGCACAAGGCCTTGACAAAATCTTATTTGTAGTCTTGGCACAAAGCCTTGACTATGTGGTTATGGTAGTCTGGAATTATGAATTCCATTATTATGAAAGCAGTTATTGATATTGCATGTGATTATTCGACTAGTAGAATATCCATGTGAATAAGTAAATGGAATTATTTCATTTTATTTCTTTGATATTATGATGAAGTTCGATTTTAAGAGGATTTTATTTTAGTTATACATTGCCTTAAATGTTTATTCATATTTATAAAAGTTTCCTTTATATTGTTATCCTTACTGGGAATTTGAGCTCACCTGTTTCTATATTTTATTTTTCCCATGATATGAAGAAGTATTTTATGAATGACCTGCAGGGATAGTATAAGGGGATATGAGTGTGGAGACAAGATGTTGTTGTATTTTTTCACTTTATGATTTAATGTAAACATTATGAATGTATCTAGTGATTCCAAGGCTACTAAACTAATTGGTCATTCGAGACTTGATCTTTTGTGATCAGGCCAATGATACGTAATAATTCACCGACTCTGGGTAACTAGTGTCGAGGCATTACATATTTTCATATAATATTTATGAAATATAATTCAATTAATTATTCCGGACCTTTTGATGAAGTGTTAGATCACTATTCCAAAAATGATGTTTCAATCTAATGTACGTATCCCAACCCATGTTTAATATAAAATTTATGTTTGGGAAATTATCTTCTGACCATGAATATCATGTTTGACTTTATAACATCATTTCCAGAACATCGTGTTTGAAATGAACATTATGTTGGGGAACCTAACTTTTGTGAAGAAACCTCGCATATGGTATGATAAAATAACATTAGTTTTGAACCTCATGATCTACCATTTTATGTCTGGAATCAACCTTACATTGTAAACTATATATTTTTAGTTATCTCCATACATATCAAACCCGCATTGAATAAATCATCTATGGGATTTGAATTTTTTATATTTTGGTGATTTATGCTATGAATTCACTACAGTAAATATTTCAATAATGTAGATCAAATGTCATTTCAAATTCCCTTAAACAATGAATTAATTCATTTCAATTTCTAAATTAAGTTATTATTTTTTGTGGTTGATTTATTTCTAATTTCAAATACAATGAATATTTTTATGATCATGTTTCATATGGGGATTTTTTGGGCTCTATATGACCAGAATCAAATTAGATTTCATAGTTACTCACAACTGATTTATTTGTATGATATAAATACTATCTCTATGCCAAATATTTTGGAAAATATTTCTATTCCTATAATGTATTATAAGATGAATGTTTTTAAAATTATGTTTGGAATTTATGAGGATATTACTATTTTTTCTATTGGAATATATAAAAATTATTATTCTATTATAATTCATTTTAGTTGTTTTGATGAACTACACATTGGTTAATAGAATATATAACATTATTATTTGAGTTTTTAATGGAACTAAGATGATTATTTGATGATTCTTTACTATATGAATATATTTTCTATAGTAAATACTGATATTTTTCATAATCATAGTTTTTTAAACACTTTTTTTCCTATGAGGTTCTTTTATTCTTTCTCTGGAACCATCTACATCTAAACACTTTTATTGATCATTTCTCCAACTAAAGGATTTTACAATTATTTCTTAATACTTAGTTTCAAAGTGGTTGTAGTATTATTTTTTATCCTTTTTTAATCATTATAATATCGAGTGCAACATGTTTCAGTTTATTGCGTTCAACTACAAAGATCCCTTTGTAAAACAAATTCACAGTGAAAATCAAAAAACATGCATAGAGATTGTTGGTGGAGTGGAATATGGGATCTTTATGCCTAGAACCACTATAAAAATTGTTGTTTTATTTTATTAACATTTTTTAATCTATTTAAATAAAATAAAATAATCTCACCTTCTATGTTGAAAAAGGATGATTGGTTTTAAATTATTCAATTGTTTTTAAAAGGACACAATCCCTCCCCCTTGTGTATTTTTCACCATTATAACCTAAACAATATGCACCCTCAAACTATATACTTCATTTATCAGACCCTAGTAACATCCCAAATAAATTATATAATAATAGAGAATGAATTTTTTCCTGTTTTGTTTTCTTTATAAAAAAATTTATGCCATGTTTATTAAAAGGTGAAGTGATTATTTTTTATAACCATGTAGTACATAGGTATTTGGTTAAGAAAGATGAAAAATATACGTGGCTGGTGGTATGGACATTTATACTATTAGAATTTTTACAATGATATAAAGGATAAAAAGGGTTGTAAATATCTGATAGTAGACCTTGTTTGTAGATTACCTCACACTACTGAGGTAGAAAACCATACTTAGACAAACCTGAATGACTCCTTCCTTAATGAACAACTATAAAAAGTCTCCTAAGTTCCTTGGTATATTGTTTTAGTTAATTATATAGTCACATTAAATTCAACCCATTCATTAATAATCACAAAACATATAAATTGGAATAGATGTCAATGTATTATAATTGGGAGAATATTTAATTATCAATGATTCGTAATGACCAATTAAAATGGAGGTGTATTCCAGAATTAGATGATCATTCTATTAATAGATTTTTCAATACACATGTATGTGGAGGAAATTTTGGGCCTAATAGAAATACTAGCAAGGTGTTAGAAGATAGATTAGTTTAGTGATTAATTTCTATGCAATAACGTATATTTTATAAATCATTTATAAACTATCTTCTTATATGTTGTGTTTCCAAAATACATGAAATTACATAAAAATCATTAATTTTTGATGTATTTTATGTTTGTGGAATATATTTCAGGGGTTTTCTTCATATATCATTTGGTTTCCCTAGATCGTACAATCAATGGTGTATATTACTATGTTCAATGATTGAAAATCAACTAGAGATGCTGATTCTTTGATTATCATTAAATTAATAAATTGAACCATTTTTTACAGATTTAAAAAATCTGAGAAAGAATCATTGAACAAGTGACACACATATGAAATAAGAAAATTGAATCTCTAATTGAGAAATATGGATTTTATCAGAGGACATAAATTCCAAAAAAATAATAGAAAAATTAGAAATTCTAGTTGTCTAATGGAGAGATCAAGAGGATTTTATAGAAGATAGTACAACCCATCGAAAAGGGATAGAATAAGAATTTGTATGATACATTGTCGATATACATTGCTGTCAATAAAACACCTTTATGTACATCTTCTCATAGAAATATTTGCAAGAACCTTGATCTTTATTTCAGGTATGGAAATTTATTTTGGGTTGTTTTTTTAGAAAAAAGGAAGAATTGTGAATTTTATAAGTACACATTATGTTCATATGAGTACATGCCGAGTAATCGGGTACCACGTAGAGTCGTGTACTGGCTGTGT
Organism: Viscum album; assembly: GCA_963277665.1. Taxonomy (NCBI): domain Eukaryota; kingdom Viridiplantae; phylum Streptophyta; class Magnoliopsida; order Santalales; family Viscaceae; genus Viscum; species Viscum album. The sequence continues at coordinate 962,319,121 of OY728163.1, read as the reverse complement.
TACTGTCAAGTGCATGAAAGTATACTTACCTGGAAGACTGCTTAAAGTGGTGGCCAGTTGAGGCTAGTAAATTGTGTGTACAAAAAATGAACACAGTTTTTAATTTTCTTATATTTTATAAATTTGTTTTGGGTAATGTCTCATCTTTAGAAACACCTTCTTCTCCCCTCAGTTTTTACAAGAGAGATACAAAATGACGAAGAACTCCAAACCCCTCCAAATTCTTCATCAAGACTCTGATTGAGACTTCGTCCTTTATGTTGGAATCCCAAAGGTGAGTCCTTATTTACCCTAGAGTATTTATTCCTGGTTACTCTTCTCTTTTGGGTTGTTCATGGTTGAAAAATTTCACCCTTTTTGCAAATCTTCATTTTTCTAGGACAATTTAAGGGACAACATTCAATGGTGTTGATCATACGAAATCATGCTTGGTGGTTTGTGCCTTTATTTGGTTGTCTTTGGATTATAAATGAAAAAAAAATTTGAATAAAAATGTTTAGGGTATTGCATGTTTTGAAATTTTACCATGTTTAATACCTTCTATGGATTGTTTTATTGAGAGAAGTTTATTTAATAGGCATAATGTTTTATACCTTGATTATGGGTTTATTTCCCTTGTTTGATTGATTATGGTCATTTGGTCTAGAATTCATATTAGGCTTGCTTTATTTTTCAGGACTCATGTTGTGAGGATGGAGTTACTAATTATATGAGATGCATGTGATTCTCATTATGATGTTTTGACAAAGGGGAATTGACTGTGACTTCTTCCCAAGGTAGGGTCATTTATGTATGTATTTTTTTTGCTGACCAGAGGTATTGGCTGTGAGAGTTGTTAGTTGGTCATAAACCAAAGGGGTTAGATAGTGAGAGATACCTAGAGGGTCATAATTAAATGAAATTTATACCCTAGGTAATTGACTATGAGAGCTTTCAGGTGGTCATTAATGTTTATTACTCTTATGTAGACCAACAGTGTATTGACCGTGAGAGCTACCAGGAGGTCGTTTGTAATTTATTTATGTAATGTGTACCCATGTGTATTGGACATGAGATATTCCCATGTGGTAATTTCTAATTTAGTTTTGTTATTTTATGTCAAAGGGTTTAGACCGTGAGAGCATTCCCATAGTTTTTTTTGTGAATAATTGAATGACTGTGATGAGTCTGCCAAGCCAAAGAACAATCTTGGGCTTGGTTTTTCTTGGTTTTTTATGGTCTTCTGAGACATCTATTATTACTATTATACAGGGGGATAAAGAGATTCTGTTAGATCCTAAGGATACATTATTCAATGGATTGAATAATTAATAAATGTAAATTAATTTAATTATGAACTGAAGGATTTAATACATTTCAGTACTTCCCATTTTATGGCTTCATTTTCTCATATTAGCTGCAATATATATTCATTGACAGTTAGGGATAGATCATTTTGTTGTTTCCTATTAAGATTATTTTCACACACTATTTGGGTCATTATTTTATACCCAAATATATTACATGGTTGTATGTATATATAATGGAAAGTGCCCTTCTGCAACCGATACATGATTGTTGTTGGAGCTGGAGAGCATGGGGCCAAGATGAGGCTTGTGATACTATTGGAGTTCACTATTTTTCTATACATTGGCTTCATTATTGAATTTCTAGAATTTTGAGTTGTTTGGATTCTTTATTAGACACATGTGGCATGAGACATTTTTATATTCTCCAGTTGTTATATTATCATCAGTCTTCTATTGTTTACATTATTGTATGGTATTACTGCATACACTATTACTGCAATTTTATTTCTGTTGTGTATACTATGCCAATGAGGTTATAGTTTCCCCATTATCACCCAGTGGCCCTCGCTGCTAGTTGGCATCCTTTGGAGTTAGGGGAAATGTTCTTTAGGTCATGTGACTAACCACGTTCGGGGAACCTTCGGGAGGCACTAAGAACCGGGATGGTAAAAATTGGTATCAAAGGTAGTTTCCTTTATAATTTGTCTTCATATTTGGAGCATATATATAGGGATATGAAAGATAGGTATTTGTTAATTAGTTGTTCCTGGGAGTCGCTAACTTGTGGGTAGGAAAAACCCAATTTACCTCTAATGTTGCAATTCTTTCTAGTTTTTCAATTGTTACAATTGATTTGATTTCACTGCTCAGTCATTCACTAGTTTTGTGCTATTATGATTTATATAATTTTGGTTTTATTTCTATTTCAACCCAATGTGATTAGGGTATTCCATATCATGCATCATATAGGAACTTGTTAGAGATCACATGTCATGCATTCTTTTCATGCCATGTAGGATACATTACTGATTGCATGTTGTTGTGATATATGTTGTGATAAATATGAATTTTGTTGAGATAAATTTCAGGGAAAATACCTAATATTCTTATAATTTATTGGTATATTTAATGTTTCATTTGGATGGATACCAAAAATTGGTCCGTGAGGTGTTATGTGCCCTCTTGGATAGGAATTTTGTCGATCATGTGTTAGATTTAATTAAATTCTATTATGACATGACATGAATAAGGACGACAAACATTGACTTGGGGGGAGTATGAGATCTCACGGGTTGGAACATCGCATTACTTGGCCAGAATTTATTTTTTAAGGGTTCCAGAGAAGTTTAATAGGCTTACTATCTGGAAACCCAGACAACACAACATGTGAAGTTATGAACACATGCAATATGTTCTTCTATTTAGGATGAATGACTTTTCTTAATTACACGCGATGTACTGGGATTACATTCCATGTAGTGATTTTATGTATGAATAACTGTGTGAGTAGAGACATGGGGTTGGGAAGATTTTGTTAGAATACACCATGCCAATATTATACAGGATATTTTGTAAGGAACCAGATATCCTTACATGTGACCAATGACACAGGTGGATGGAATATAGGTTTTTCACACCATTTCTATATTATGAATGTTCATTAGTTATCAACCATGTATCTGTCTATGTGACCAGAAACATAGGTTGATGGGACATAACAAGTACACACCGTGTATAGGGTGAACACGCTATGTAGTGTTACCCAAGATAGAACCATGTAGTTCTATCCATGTAGGAGAAATTGGGAAGGATGGAAAATTCAAGTACATTCCATGTCTCAGTAAGAACATTTCATGTGATTGGGGTGTTACCCAACGAGGTTGACATAGGTACACGCCCATGTTAAGGATTAAGAGAACATGTCGTGTCATTGTTCTCCATACAGTGTTACATTGTTTTGTAAAACATGAATTATTTCTACTCCAATTACTTTCATTCATTTATAAATTTCAGTTAATGATAATCTTGAATTGAGGTGTGCACTTGACCTTATAGAGTCATGACTCTAATATTTCCTCTAGTTGTACGCCAGTTAAAGGGTAATGATTAGACAATGGAAATGGTAGATCAAGGATTACCAATAGATCCTGTCATCATGCCCATCTTAGCACCAGCAATTATACCAGACGTAGGTGATGATGAACAGTTATGTGAAGTCTTTTTGAGGATGATGTGGAATTTTCAGGGAGCAATGCATCCTACCCCAACAATGGTAGAGTTGACGTGGGTGTTCTAGAAACAACATCCACCCACATTTTTTGGGGATGAGGGACCACAGGCTGCAGAATCATGGTTAGAGGCCATGTCTTCCATCCTTGATCATCTAGAGATGCTTTCTTAGAAGAGGTTTAATCTTGTGATATATATGAAATGGGATTCCCCCAATATATGGTGGGATGTTATCTCACTGGTGGGACATAATCTGGATAAGTATTATGAAAAGATTCAGATGAACTTCTATGAATACATCTATGGCGAGACGTTGAGGTCTAATCAATCACGAGATTTTATACAATTTGAGTAGGGAACTCTTTTATTGATGGATTATTCATCTCATTTCACAGAGCTTATGTTATTCGCACCTATCATGGGTGGTGATGGGTTATCTTTGGATATGAAAATTGAGGATGGTCTCAGGTATTGAATCTGATCGCAGGTGAATGTTTTTTTGATAACTTCAATCACTCTTATAGTGAATCAGGCACTGATTTCTTAGCACAATATGAAGGATTTGGTTGAATAAAGCAAGGGATGTTCAGCATTCAAGGATGGAACTCCTTTGATAAATAGAAGGAAGCTCCATTGAGAAATTTCAAGTGTTATTTCTTCAGGTATTCAGGTGTCATGCAACTAGTTCTGGAAGAGTGGGAATATAATACCATATTGCTCAAAAGACATAATCTAGTGATGATATTGTGTCATCTTCTGAATTTTTTTCAAATTCCCTCACCAGTAGTAGGGGATAGGGGTTCGGTAATGACTCCATATTCAGGAGTAGAACCAACTGTTTCTCATCAATCAGAAAACTGGAGTTCATCAGGATGATCAGGTTGAGGAGATGGTCAGGTCTGTGGTAGTTAGGCTACATGTTTTCACTGATAGTATGGTGGATCATCTCAAGATAGATAGGAATGGACGTTGGTCCTTAGTACAGTTCTGACTCTTGTAGTGGAGCAGACCCAGCTAAATCATGATCCCAGACCCTCTATGGTAAGAGGTAAAATTCTAGTTGCATGAATTTTAGAATCTTCTTTTTTCGATATTTGGGATTTCCATAGTTTTAAGTCTATTGTCAGGATAGAGATCCATGGGCTCTTTATAATTACTTTTGAGGATATTATAATGATAGACACATCTTTGGGGATCAGGACATGTAGTATATGTCAGTGCATGGAGTTCCCTATTGAGGTTGGTGGGTGTCACATCCTATGGGACCTCAATGTCTTAGAGAATATGGGATTCAATGTAATTATAGAAATGGGTTGGTTATTATCTTTCTATGAATTTATTTACTGATATTGTTGTACGGTGGGTTTTACATCCCCATTGGTCAGGTCTTTTCGACACAAGGGAGAATGGGATGTCTAGGCGAGCAGGCCAGGACCTGAGCATCACAGTTTGGGGGGAATTATTGCCCATATTTCTAGATTATATCTGGATGACCAGGGGACTTCACTAATGAACATTCCTCTAGTGGTGGATCATTTCAGAGATGTCATCCCAAACATAATTTGAGGTATACCTCTAGAACGAGAGGTATATTTATCTATTCAGCTTTTTTGTAGAGAGGAATCATTGTCCATTCCTCTTTGCGGGATGGATACACCAGAGTTACAGACCTCAAGAAGTAGTTAGAGGAGTTACAGAAAAAGGGATTCATCTAGTCCAATACTTCTCCTTGGAGTTTTCCTATACTTTTTTAGTTGAAGGAAGATGGCACCCACAGACATTGTGTGGATTATCAGAAGCTGAACTAGTTGATGTTTAAGAATTGGTATCCCTTTCCAAGGATTAATGATCTCTTTGATCTGATTTTAGGAGCTCAGATGTTCTTGAATATTATCTTGAGATTCATTAATCATCGTTTGTGTGTTATACCATCAGATATAACTCTTTCTGTCTTTAAAATCATTTATGGTATATAGGAGTATTTGGTTATGTCATTCATTCTCATGAACGCGCTATCAGTTTTCATTGAATAGATGAAATGATTATTCCATCATTACTTGAATTCCATTGTGATTATTTTAGTGGATGATATATGGGTGTACATTTACACTAGATAGAGCCCTGCCACCCACCTTGATATTGTATTGACTGCACAAAGAGGGAATCAGTTATATGCTATGTTCTCAAAATTACACTTTTGAATGGACTAGATTCACTTTAGGGGTTGTGTTATCTCAGAGTCCAGAGTATCAGTAGACCTAAAGAAAATGAGATCAGTAGTCTCCTTGGAGAATCCGAAGAATTTATTTGAGGTATTGAGTTTTATAGGGATGGTTGGTTACCATTGATTGTTCATTGAAGACTTTTCATGAAAATCCTCACCATTGTCAGGTCTGACTACAATGTGTAAAATGTAATTGTGGGAAAATTCCTATGATTCATCTTTTCTGGTGCTAAAAGGGATATTATCATTAACACTGATATAGATTTTCCTAGTGTTAGGAAAGAGTTACACCATTTACAGTGACACACTAGGTATTGGGTTGGAATTAGTGCTTATGCAGGGGGAATGAGTCATCACATATGGGTCTCAACAGTTAAGGCCACATGAATGGAGTTACTTGATGCACGATATCAAGTTGGCTACTGATCTACATTATTTTCACTATTGGAGACATTATCTTTTGGGAGAGATTTTTTTTGTGTATGTTGACCACAAATGTCTCATGTATATCATTTCCCAGCATGATATGAATTTGAGATAACAAAGGTGGTTTGAGTACCTTTAGTATTTTGATTTTGAGCTTGCCTACGTTCTTGGGAAGGGAAACATAGTGGCAGATGCATTGAGTATGAGGAATCAGATATAGGCAGTTAAAGAGGCTAGTAGTGAGTGACTGGTTTTGGTTCTGTTCATTGTGATGTATTTGGAGGTGCATGACAGACAGGGCACACATTTCATTATTTTTTGAATTTTACCTCTACTCTACTGGATAGAGTGCGAATGAAGCAGATATTAGATTCTAATGGACTATTCATATGGGAGAGTGTGTCATGATATGACCCTACTCTGTGGTGGACCATATGCGAGAATGAGGTTTTTCATTTTCAAGGGTGTGTATGGGTTTTAGCAGATAAACGCGAGGATTTGTTATGAGATTTTCATTACACTTTTTGGGTAGTTCATCCTGGTGTCACCAAGAAGTACCAAGATCTACACTGTCAGTATTGGTGTCCATGAATGAATAAGAATGTATCTAGTTTTGTTATTATATGTTCCACATATCAGTACGTGAAGGTGGATCAACAATGACTGGTTGGGATTTTACATTAGTGACCCATTCTTGAGTGGAATTGGAATGATATCATGATTGATATTGTTATGGGTTTACCAAGGTCACCTTGAGGGAATGAAGTAGTCTGTTTTTTTGTTGACAGACTCACAAATGTTTCAAATTTTCTTCCGATCAAGGTAAACATTAGTGTTGATGGGCTTTGATAGTTTTACATCTGAAATATTGTACATTTTCATGGGGTTCCACACTCTATCATTTTAGATAGGGACACCTGGTTTACTTATCATGTATGGGAAGAACTAAAGAGGGCTTTGGGTACACAGGTACTTCTGAGTACAGCATAGCATCCCCATACTAATGGCCAGCCCAAACACACGATTCATGTTTTTGAGGACATGCTTCAAGAATGCTTCCTAAATTTTGGGGGTACTTGGGAGAGACACATACTCCCAGTAAATTTTTTCTACAATACGATTTTTGAGGAAATGATTCAGATAGAATCTTATAATTATTTTTATGATAGCCCATGCAGATCACCCCTATATTTGTTGGAGGTAGGAGAGGTATCTATTCTGGGGCCTCATCTTGTCCAAGAGGTAGAGTTGATTCGGGAGAGGGTGGATATTGCACAAAATCACCAGAATTATTATGTTGATTGGCAAAGATGACCTCTAGAATTCATGGTCAGAGATCAAGTTTTCTTATGTGTCACGTCGAGGTTAGGGCACAAGAGGATTAAGAGACCACAGACGCATTCACAGAGATACTTTAGGTCGATTGAGGTCTTGGAGAGAGTTGGGAAAGTTTCCTATCGGTTTTAGTTACCTCATAGGTATCAGGATATGCATAATTTCTTTCATGTTTTTCATCTACAATGTAACTTTTCAGACCCATCTAATGTTTTTCAACTCGATGAGGTTGAGTTGGAGGTGGATTCATCCTTCAAGGAGCACCCTATTTTGATTTTGGATCGCATCATGGAGGTTCCACATGGTCGATATATTCCTCCACTACATGTGTTATGGCAGCACGAGTGAGTATAGGACACGACATGGGAGAGGGGGAAGATGTATGACCAATGTGGTGAGTGTTGTTCGAAAATTCTTCTTCACCACCCTTGGAAGGGAAATTTGGTGATAAATTGCTTTATGGGGAAGTTTGTATGAACCCAGATCTTTTTTTAGGTATGCATCTTTATTTAGGGTTCCTTTTTAGGAAAAAGAAAAATTAGAAATTTTTTAGGTACATGTTGTATACTTATGAGTACATACCATGTACCTGGGTACCACGTACTGGTCGTGTAACCGCCGAGTAGATGGCCATGTAGGTGACCAGGTGGACCGCATGAATTAGTGGTTGTTTGAGGCTTGTACATAGAATGTACATTAAATGAACATTTCTTGTACATTCATTTTTATATGATAATTCATTGCAAGGTCATGTCTCATCTTCGAAAACATATTCTTCTCTCCTTGGATCATATAGGAAAGCGGAAAAATGCCGAAGAACTCGGAACCCCTCCTGATTTTTTATCTGATCTCTGATTAAGATATCGTCATGTGCATTGGAATCCAACGAGTGAGTTCTCATTTCCCCAAGAGTCTTTCTTCCTGATTCCTCCTCTATTTAGGTTTGCTCAAGGTTGAACAATTTTACCCTTCTTGTATATCTACGCCATTCTATGCTGATTTAAGTGCCGTCAGTCAATAGTGTTGATCATATGAAATCACTGTAGGTGGTTTGTGCATTTATTTGGTCGTCTTTGTATTATATATGCTAAAAGTGCTGAATTACCATGTTTAGTGTGTTGTGTGTTTTGGAATTTAACCCTATTTAAGACCTTATATGGTATGTTTGATTGAGAAAAGGTTATTGATTATGCATAAGGATTTATACCTTGGTTATGGGTGTGTTTTCCTTATTTGATTGACTATTTTTGTTTGGTCTAGAATTCATGTTAGGCTTGCTATGTTTTTCATGCCTCGTTTAGTTATTATGGAGTTACGGATTATATGAGATGCATGTGATTCGCATTGTGAAGCTTTGAAAAAGGGGAATTGACTAAGAGATCTTCCCAAAGTAGGGTCATTTATGAATGAATTTTTGTTATTTTGACTAGAGGTATTGACTCTGAGAGATTCTAGGTGGTCATAGACCAAAGGGGTTAGGCCGTGAGAGGTACCTAGAGGGTCATTACTAAATGAAAGATAGACCCTAGGGAATTCATTGTGGGAGATATCATGTGGTCATTACAGTTTATTATTGCTATGTAGACCAAGGGGGTATTGACCGTGAGAGCTACCTAGAGGTAGTTTATAATTTATTGATGCCAGGTGGACCCATGGGTATTGATGGTGAAATCTGCCCGGGTGTTCGTTTGTAATTGATTTGTGTTATGTTGACCCAAATGGGTTAGACCGCAAGAGCATTCCCAGAGGGTTTTTGGGAATAATTGAATGACTGTGATGAGTCTGTCAAGCCAAAGTACAAGCTTGGACTCAGTCCTACTTTGTTGTTTAGATGGACTTCTGAGACATCTATTGTTACTATTATACAAGGGAATACAGATCATAGGCTAGATCTTAAGGTTACAATTTTCAATGGATTGAACAATTAATAAATTTAAATTATTGTTATTTAAATGTGTAGTATTGTTTACTTTTGAGTGAATCCTATTTTATTGATTCATTTATGCATATTACCTACTATATAAATTCACTAATAGTTAGGTATAGATATTTTAGTGGATTTCTATAGGGATTACTCTCACACCCTGTTTGGGTCATGATTTTTGACCCAAATAGATTACCTGGTTGTAGTTATAGATAAGGAAGAGTTCCTTTCTTTATCAGGTACATGATTGATCATGGAGCTGGAGAAAATTGGACCAAGATAAGGCTTGCGATACAGTTAGAGTTTACTATTTTTTTGTACTTTGGCTTCAGTATTGTATTTCTAGTACTATGACGTGTTTGGATACTTTCTTAAACTCATGTGACATGCATCATTTTTATATTCTCTAATTGTTATATTATTATTATTATTCCATTGTTTAAATTTTTTAATGGTATTTGTATTATTTTTATTGTTACTATTTTCTTTACAATGTGTATACTCTGCCAATGCGGTCATAGTTTCTCCATTATCACATCATGACACTCGCTGCTAGTTAGCAGCCTCTGGAATTAGGGGAAATGTTCTTCAGGTCATGTGACCAACTAGGTTCGGGGAACCTTTGGGTTCACAATGAACCGGGACGTTACATTATTTATGGAAAATATTTTCATATTCTAAATGATCTATATCATAAATACTGTTAACATATGAAGAGATATAACATAGAGTTTAGAACATATATATAGAAAATAATGTTGTAGTTGATGGAACTGGAGGAACTGATTACATAAGATTATGAGAATTTACAATTATATTAGTAGAATCCCATATTTTTCCATGATAAACATATTTAGGAATGAATATTTAAAGTTGGAGAAAATTTTATTCTTTATCTTCATGAATGAATCTCATTGCATGTAAACATCATTAAAAGCATATTGGTCCATACATAATAACCAACACATTCGTAGTTGGTACATTTGAGATAAAAGGATAAGATTCAAAGTATCCAATCTAGTTGAATGGAAAATAGGTGAATAAATACTGAAAATACTTTTGGAAATAACCAGTAGTGGAGTCCAAACTCTTCCTGACTTCCATTGAATAAAGAACAATTAGGTTTTCTTTTTCCCTCATATTGATATGGATACTCACTATTTCAAACTATATTTCCTTGATAATTGCATGTTGTTATTAACTATAACATTGTCTAAGAGAAGTTATGGGGATATTGAAAAGTAAATTATGATGTAAATACATTTTCTCTTTTTCATGGCTATTTTTATGTGTATTTAAAATAAAATAAACTAAATAGGGTCAAAATCTTTTTTAGGGAAATTTATATTATTTCCCCATGTTTTTTCTTTTAGATTATTTGGAGCATCTTTAGAAAATGAAACATTAGTTGAATTTTATATTACCTCAGAAATTTATCATGCTAGAGTATAGGGATTTTATTGGTTCTGAATATGTGAGAGTTAAATGATTATTGAGGGATTTTGGTCACTTTTTTATTGATATATTGGATTAATAATTACGAATAAGAGTGTGAGTGAAAAAAAATTATATGGAATCGAAATTATAACATTATTAAAATATAATATTGAAATTAATTGAAGGAAACATGAACATTCTAAAAAATATTTCCTTAGTGATCCAACTCAAATAAAATTGGTATAATTCTTTTGAAATAGGAGTAAATTGGAAATTGAGATCCCATAACGAGCTATGTGACATTAGGAACTGACTGTGTGAGTAACTAAATTCCATTTTAAAATTCAATAATTGATCTACATAATAAAGGCTAGGAAAAAATAAATTAGTTCTTAATTTTCAAAAATTAATTCATTTAGGTGAGGGGAATATTGAAACTAGATGAAGAGGGGAAAATTTATTTATAAAAATTTATTTTGAGTTGTATCAAGGAAGTGTAATCTTGAACTCTAGGATAAGGAACCTAAGAAATAAACTTAAATTGAAGTGAAACTTCCTAAAATTGTCATTCCATATAAATCTACCTTTTACACTCATAGAACTAGAACATGACCTAGATTGAAATAATAATGTGATATTAATTCATAGTTGAGGCATGATAATTCAAAAAAAGAGGAATATATTATTTTATTCTTCTTTGGTTTGTGTACATAAGTGTACTAAACATATATCAATTTAAATAAAAATAATCCTTTGTTTTACCTAGGATAATAAAAAAAAATTGGGGGAGTAATGAGAGGGTAAATTTCATCATTTGTTTCTGTAATTAATTTTTAAATTCAATCATGTACCATTAATATTCGAGTAATATTCACTAGTTTATTTCTTCATGGGCATCTATGTGAAGAATTATAATTTATACTAATTTATTTTTGAAGTCAGTATTCATTTATTTTAATTTTAATTTTTTTTTGGTGACTAAATAAACAAATAATTGTTAATGAGGCTTTAATTTTACATTAATAACAACAATATTTTATTTATTAATTAAAAATGTTTCAAAAAATTATAATTTTGTTATTTATTTAATTAATTCATTCATAATTACATATTTTTGTATTAAACATCATTTTTTTATCTCAATTTTTTTTATTTGTGGAACTCATTTATAATTTTACATTGGAAGCTATAATTTTCATTTCAAACTGATTATTTCACTAAGACTAAAATAATATTTATTTTAGAGGACCACATAAAGGTTTGTTCCAACCAACCATGGTGAATATCTATAAAATCAACCTTGAGCAATTGATGATCGTTCAAATGACCATGAGCCCAATATACCCATGGTTGAATGTGCTAATGCACTAAAGAAAAAAGTTTGAACCTATCGTGCCTGTAATCCAAGAAAGCTTCCATGAAGAGACCAACCATGCAGCCAAATATAAGATCAACCATGAAAAAACACAAGGTCAACCGCACAATGGGTTGATCATTGATTATGATTTGGAATTCATAAACTTTTTTAATCAAGGTATATGGTAGATAGGGATGAATATTCCTTCATAAAGTATGGGATATTGAAGGTGATGAATCCATGAAGACCATGAATCCACTCAAGGGATGAATATAGAATAAAAATATTCAAATATAGAATAATTGAAGGCCAACCAAAGAGATTAAGTAATATCGGACAAGGCCAATTATTGAAATGAGGTCATAACATTTGAAGAAGATAGAATAGTTGTTTAGTGGTGTGATATGTAGATGAATATAGACTACATTATATCCCACAATATCAATGAACCCATGTTGTAACAATGTGGAACTAGTTTGAATCATGAATAAACATACATTCATAAGGTAAAATGGTATTTTCATTTGACATGTGACTGGGAACAGGGTTTGAAGTTGGTGAAAAAACTATTAAACTTCATTCATAATTTGTTTATAGAAAAATGATGATTTGGTCTATGCCGTGAGAGTATGAATATCAGTGATTTTAACTATTTTTAGTGCCTCTCAATTTAGAAGATGTGGGTTCATTTTTCCCAAATATTAAAGTTAAAACATTTGGTTCAAATATACAACATGTTTTCAATGGAATGTTGTTATAGAACTTCAGTATGAAGAAATGAGTTGAAGTCAATCTAATGTTCATGGTAAAAAATTAATTATTTTTATGAAGTATGAATGAATTTAATTCTTCACTCAAATATCACTAATTGGGTGTGTTGAATTATCATTCAAGAGTGGGAAACATGAAGGTGATATTGTGAAGTTAAGGGTTATCTATGAAATTCAAATATAGTGACCTATGTAAGGGTATAAAAAAGGAAACTATCTCATATAAGGGTAGATTTAAGTGGAATCACTATACGCAAATGTATCATCCTCAGCTGCAGAGGGGTTATGATACATAATGGTCATCTACCCCATTGTGTAGCATCTGTATAGAGTTTTTCATGAGAGATACATAAGGGTAATGTTGTAGGTTCAAATTCTATATTAATGTAAATTTAGGCTATGCAAAGGAAACGTGGGCCCCACTACACTATAATTTTGAAAGTGGATTTGTTTGAGGCTAAGCCTATGTTTATGTCTAGAAAATATATTAAAATACATGTGGGTGCCCTAAATTTTGTAAATAGAGACATTTAAATCCTTGAAGAGGAACCAATTTCAAAGTTATGTTGTTATAAAGATTATAGTTATTTCACCATGTGTGGAAGACCACATTTAGATATGCGGAAATGACTTGTGTCACCTGTTAGGATGAATAGGTACAGTGAATATACTGCATGGAGGATAGGGAGAAGATTCTATAGCTCTGAGTGTTATATAGAGATTGGGAATTAGCATGTTAATTATTATTAATTAGAGGAGGACGATAAAAGGGATGGGTTTTTCCATTGGATAATTATCATTATGATATTTATTGACCAACTAGAGCCAATGTTTTATGCTTTCTTTTAAGTCAACAATAATTAATCAAGTGATGGAACAGTAGACCCCTAGTGTTCAAGATAATGATATTTCACTTTACCCATTTTAATTAATTTGATTCTTTATTAATTATTATATTATTTCAATCTCATGGGAAGTATTCAATTTTTTTAATATATAGGATATTTACAATATATTATGCATTTTAAATTATTATTCTTGGATTTTTAGTTTTCACACATATTCCATTGGGAAATTATTCATTGAAAATATTAGTGAGTCGTGAGATGAACAACAGGTGAATGGGATTGGGTAAATATTACAGATATCATTTCATTCCACTTCATGATGATAAATCACTAGGTGGGGGTGATCATTTTATATTTTGTCTAATTAAAGGAATGATTGGAGTATAAAATTGAAATAATGATTCTAATATGTAATGTGAGGTCATGATCTGAGGTAGACAGTTATTTTTAATAATCATTTCAAACTCAATTAATTTATATTCAAACATATGAAGACCATAAAAATAATATAATAGAAAAAATTAATTCCATATATTGAGACAACCCGAGTCTCATTAACACAATATTCAAATAGTGTTCATTTATTTTTTTAATAAAGGCCCCATGATAGGAATCTCATCATCTAGTGTTAGAGTTGGATCAAAAATGTTTTGATTAGTGATTAGAAGGAATTTTTAGGGTTAATTAGGGTGGATATGTCTACATTATGCATATTAAAAAGTAGAAATGGACATTGGAATACAATATGGGGAAGAGTTACAAACACTTGACCAAAAACATTATGGAGTGAATCATTGATGTCTTCTCGGTGCTTCACAAATTAAAAATAATTACCCTATTTTAGGATACATTTTATCACTGTGTAAACTGTTTAATAAAAATATAAATAATTATTACTGATGGGAATCATTAGGGGATACAGTATAGACCACACTTTCAATAAGTGATTTACAAGAACATTCATGAAACTTCTACATTTTTAGTAAAATTATTCAACAGAGAAAAATCATAATTCAGAGTGATAAAAATTAAGACACTATCATAAGTAAAAATGGTCTAGAGATAGTTGTATTATTAGAATAGATGCATTATGAATATGGAAACTCTTAGGATTTTCTATTTTCACGTGAACATTTTTGTAAAATCCTAGCATGGTAGCAAATAAAGTTGTTCTCTGAGCTAGTTCACCACAAGACCACAAGAGCGCCTCCTCATATACGAGAGGATGTCGACTATCGGTGAGGGTATAAGGTGGACCTGTGAGGAGACTATACCCCCATATCCAAGTGAATAACTAGAAGTAAATAACCAAATATCATACAAATTAGGGTAATGAGTAAGAATAAATAAACTAAAACTAAAAGGTTCTGTAATAAAATGAAAATGCAGAAAAGGCCTAAATATAGATGTAATACATACTACCATGATCACTGACTAGAACAATCACACATACAGAAATAAACAACTTAAAATTAAATACATCCTCCCCCACTTCCAACACTATCTGCGACATATACCCGATCTCCATTACCCCATCGAGAAACTCCAGCCCAAATAGTATACTCCACACGAGAATCCATATCAACCATGAAATGTAGGGCCTCCTTCCTATCCATTGTGAATTTGTGATCAACCTGAAAGTAAATAGATTGTATGTACGCACACTAAGGTATACATACATGGGTGAGAAAAAAACACAGTAGGTCGTCCACAATGGTGAACCTGTAAACAGCTGTCATAAGTTCATGCTCGTGCATTATGTCCATCCTAGACGATATAAAATTGAAAAAAAATAAATGATAACTGTTAATTTATAGGTCCAAGACCCCAATCCACCATAACTAATTCATCCAATATAGTAACATCTCTGAGCTCATCTCAAGGATCGTGCATCTTAAACAACATGTGGGCACCATACCCATGGTCACCACCACTAAACTAACTATACCACAAACCCATGCTCCAATACTCATTTCACCTTGGATACTTGTCTAATTCATCCCATAACAAGTCCTCATAATATAAATTTTTCTATACTAGGATCATTGACACATATTTTCCCAATGCCACATAAGAGTACTACCAAACCCAAACCTTCATTCTGACCTCTATCTCATGTACAATAACCAGAGTGAACAAGGCATAATTCTAGCCCATAAACCATATATATATCAAATCAACCATACCTAGAGAATAAATATGGAATCTTACCCATTTATGTATAGTATCAGTCCTCCATCCATCCCAACTAGTAAACCATCAATCACATAGCCTCAGTTTGGAGCATTATCTCTAAAGTTTACTATCGGTGTCTAGAGCATCAATTTAACACCCTTTCGGTTGTATAATTTCTATGCTCAGAACCTCATTCCAACAACAATAACATAGATGGGACCCGAAGAATCATTCTAACCCAAAACCAAGGATAACGATCATCATTACAACATCCTTATTACATGTAGAATTCCATCCGTGCCTAGATCCTCGATCTGGTGAAATATCGATGAAGTACACAATCAGTGTCTAGAGCTTCATTCTATCACACTCTCTGTAGTATACATTCATTGCTAAAAACCACAGTCCATCACTAAACCACACATATGTGATGTCACATGACTAAAATCAATAATATAACATAGCATGAATGGAACCTTAGTTCAGCACTAAAACCATAAACAAATATTGGCAACAACATGGATTCTCTGTCGAATAATCTCAATCATGAATATCTAGAACCATACTATATGATCATATGTTCATCTCTCTCTATCATCAAAGTCCTTACCAAAAAAACCGATTTCCAAAACACCACAACCCATCCATATCAAATTGCCTCATGGGGTAATTCATCTCTCAACCTCATTGATCTTTAGAATAACAATGGATAGTTATATGACCATCAAAACCAGTAACATCTTATACCATAGACACATACATCATTATTGGTCCCAATGAACACCCATAATTGAATAAAATTAATCACACACACCTACCCTTGGTCCATCCTTTCAATCGATGTCAGACATGAACCTGTGGATCCACATATAAACCATGGCATCCCCTATTTGATCCTTGGAACTAGAAATACACAAAAGTAATCCTATTTAAGAATGGGTAACCAATAACTCTCATGCCAAGCTATAACTTAGAAAACATTACCGAGAAGCCCTCAACGGACTCCAAGCAATCCACAATCAATGACATGCCATCAAGGCATCTAAAATCAATCTCATTCCACACATATATTCTCAACCATCATCCATGAAATATAAACATAACTTAAACCCAAACCTTCCCACCATGTGTATCATAAAGAGTACCTCAATATCAACTCAACACTACAATGACCCTATCCCAAAACCAAAATCTAATTGTGTCAACCTAGCTCTGAATGCTTCATCAAACCAGATCCTCAAATGTAGAATCTAAACCTCACATTCTCTAAACTTGAGTCCCTAGTACCAATTCACAATGGAAACAAAATCATCCAATAGATACTAAACAAAAAATATATTTTTGGATTCATCCAAGAATACTCATGAAACAAACCACAGTATGCTCATGCTAGATCAAGCACAGATCTCACAAACCTCATCAGGGTCTCCCAGCTCAAAACACAATCCACTGAAAGACTCTAAATCAAACCCTCATGGAAATCCTATGTATATATCAAATTTTTCTAAAACACCTTTTAGATAAAATCTATATGTCAAATGTGTCCAACCATTGAGATCTACATGAAAAATGCCCAGAATGAACTACTCACAAGCCCAATTCTTACTTCCGGTGAACATAATACATAAAACATATAAGCTAGAAAAAGTACATGGAATTTACTTTATAGTACTTGGAATAAACTATAATCCCTCTCCTATATATGTATGTTTACATCTCCAAAACAACATGGGGTCTTCTTATGTACTACTACACTCTGTGTACATTAAAGTACACAATTTTTGCTTTTCAAAAACTGCCTCCCCATGTTTTTTCTCACACAACTAGACACACAACAATACACCACCACCCTGAATGTTGTCAGAGTATGCGGCATGTTGTTATGAAAAGTCTATTTTCCCCAAATCAGAATAACACACTATGTCTATTCATAGAACCACATGCCCTGTTGTCAGGATTTCTGAATGGGAAATCCCTGCAACTCTCCGGAAACCCCTGTTTTCCAAAAATAGGCACAGATTAACCCCAATAGGGTCTTTAGTAGTCAAATCAAGGCATTACAACATTGAAAAAACCAATATATGGGGATTTGGGGAATAAAAAGAAAAATGGACTATATCATGGCATAAATGCCAATACATTGGGTTTAAATCCACTCTCGGAAGTTGTTGCACATTGATCTGCTCTTGATCTATGTCAATGATGAATTCCAAAGGTATCTACATTTTTTTCCCTATTGGTACGAGTGATGAGAACAAGGGAGAACCCTCTCTCCCTTCCTTATTATGTGTTGGAACCCCAAATGGGGGGTAACTCTTTTAATTAAATTTAATTAATTAATTAATTAGTCCCCCCCTTAACACCTATCCCAAGTCTCGGAACCTAGGGAGAGTCTATTCCTGAGCTAGAAAATACCCCCCATATTCTGGACTCAACGACGGATTAAGAATATCTATCTGAACCTCTATTCAATAGATATAGCCACCCAAAACCACCTGACTAGTTTAATATTTACCTAATTAAATATTAAATATTCAGTAAAACTCCAACTACATGGAATTCCACCAAACTATGGTCTTAGGGGAACCAACCTATTCCGAGACCAATAGAGTGGTCAAAAATATTATCTGAGACAATATAATAGGGTAAAATGACCATTTTACCCCTCATGATAAACTAATATCAAAAATTAAAATTTCTATTTGAATTTAGAAATCCAGAAAACTAGGGTCTCTACAACCTCTCCACCATAAGTATTATCATCCCCAAGAACCCTTGGTGTTCTTCGAACCACACATCATGACCCTCATTGGTCATCAAAACAATCTAAAATTGCTGTTTTCTTCCCAAAAATGTCGACCAAGTTTCTCAACATAAATTCAACGGGAGGGTATACAAACCATCAACGGTCAATCCACCGCTTTTCAACATTAAAAATTCCCTAAGATATTGCCTAAGTATACCTATTATACCTGATAAATCAAACAAACTTTTAAAAATCATCATTAATCACATGGTTATTCCCACCATAGAACTTAACCCACATATATTGATTTTCATCTATACTGCTTCTAATCATAGAAGTCTCTATTAATATCACATTATCAGTGGTCCAAAAACCCACTTAACATGGTCTTCATTGCACCCTCGAACTTTCCCACACTAGGGTCACACCACCGTACCATGTTTGGTACTTACCACCATAAGAGTATACTTTTCTTTTCCTCATAACAAAAAAAATTTCTTGCCTAACCATTCCCCATCATGACAAATCCTGGATCTTAACATGGACACCTTGCTACCACCTAAGAAACAAAAAACAACTATCTATTATTTCCCATTCCCAACTTACAATAACTTCACCCATGGTATTCATCATTATTTTTTCCATCACATGAACCTCACCCACTAAATCGGATAGTGATCACCCCAACATGTGGTTTTAAAGACACTACTACAAGAGGAAAACCTAATAAGAGTCCCCTTATCGACATAACAAAACATCTATATAAAATGGAAAAAAAATATCAGGCTCTTTTAACCAACTCAAGATGATTTCAAGATATTGGGCATGATTGTAGCTAAACTGTGAGCATACTATGATTTCCCCAATGAATACTATCACTACCTCATCCATCCTAAACATCACAGTTCTATCCTAAGGTCTTGGGTCACCATTCCCACAAGCCTCTTATCACACATTCTACAATTTCACAGCCCATTCATGGCCGCTAGCCCAACTTTATCACCTAAGACATACACTCTCGTAACGTCCAATACATAAACTAAACAGTATAGCACATAACTAATGATTGTGTTTCTATGTTTTCTCTATCACAAAACCATTTCATTCCCCTTGTGTAATCTAGAAATAGAACCTGTTCTAACTCTAATGGTACATTTTTTTTATAAAAAACTAGACTCAGAGGACATAACCAAAAAAACACCATCACATTATGAACTCTAAATCCAACCTGAATCTACTTGTAATAGACACTATCACAAAATCACCCCATCTGAAAACAAATGTTGTCCACCGAGTTTATACATCAAACCCAGATCCACCCTTCATGCACCAATTTCAAGAGTCCAAAACACCCATATATATGTGCCTTCCACACCTGAAGTCTCTCATATCTCAACTGACCCCTCTCATGAGCCACCCAAACTAGAAAAACAACCCTGATTACCTACTCTGGAGTAACATTAGAATGTCCATTGGGCTCTCCCACCTATCCATAATGACACGTCTCACAACATGGAATTATGTCTAACAAACTAGGTCTAAGACAACTCACACAAGGTCACAACTCACGGTGCATACACAAGAACCCATCTCATTATCATACGACATCAACTAGAAAAAACAATCATATCTAGAGTCCCAAACCATAAAGGTGTGATATACCAACCAACTATCTGTAACTCTGGAATCTATCCCCTTCGAATGTATGCACATCAGACTGCTCCTTGAAGGACATTTACATACCACCAACATCGACCAAAATCATCTATAAGGAGTGAACATCCATATATTGATACTATACCAACCCTCTATTGTCACTACACCAACCTCACAGAAAACCACAACTATTTCTAAACCATTGGGAATCTCGTTGTGGATCCATAGAACCCACCATTATAAGGAAATATGTAAAATCACACACTAGCAGGACAATAACATTAAGATCCAATATTCCTATCATGATGAATGATATGCCTCTTGCCTTTGTAGGCAAAGAGTCAAAAAAAACTCATAGGAATCATGAAAAGGATCCAAAATCCTGAAATCAATCATACACAATCAAATAAAAAACATTTCTGTCACCCTGAGAGAATATAATATTCAAACGTAACATCACAAATCGATAACATCAATCCCAGCCACTTGTAAACTAGACTTCCTACTAAAATTGGAGTTCACAACCTACCAACCTAGTATTTATATCAATATTCTATAAATTCCTATATCTTATATCTACTAATCCCAAAGTAGTGAAATAATAGTAAAGTAACTCCATTGATACCACTTTGTAACATCTTGGTCTGGTATCTACTAAACCGGTGCTCTGAGCCAGTTCTCCACAAGGTCTAAAGTGTTCTTACTCGTACAACAGAGGCTACTGACTAGTAGTGGGGGCCTAACATGGATTTGGGAGGACACATTATCCCCATATCAGAGTGCACAACCAGAGTTATATAACAAAATATCATACAAATTAGATTTATGTAGAAGAATAAATAAACTAAAACTGAAAGGTGCTGTAATAAAATGAAAATGCAGTAAAGGCTCGAACAACCATGTAATATATACAACCATGATCACTCATTGGGATGATCACACATACAGAAATAAACAATTTAAGAGTAAATGAATCATGTCCAACATCTAACACCAACCATAAGGCATACTCGATCTCTAGTACCTCGTCGAGCTGGTCCAGCATGACCAGTCGACTCCACATGAGATTCCTGCTCAAACATGAAATCCAAGGCCTCCTCTTTATCTATTGTACATCCCGATATCAATATAAAAGGTAAATATAAGTTTTTTAAACACCCCAAGTTTAACTTAAATGGTTTAGAAATAAATCTAAGTAGGCCACCCCCAATAGTGAACCTATAAAATAATGTGATAAGTGCATGTTCAAGAAATATGTCCAATCTATCCGATATTCAATAGGAAAAAAATTTAAATAACAACTGTAAATCTGTAAGTCCATGACCTCAATCGACCATACCTACTTCATCCAATGTTGGATCATCTCTAAGATCAACTCAAGGATTATGCATCCCAAAAAATCTATAGGCTCCAAACCCTTGGTAGAATAATCTAACATAACTATACCATCAACCCATTATATGATAGTAATTTCACTAGGGACACTATTTAATGTCATCCCATACCAATTCAAAAGAATTAGAAATTTTCCTATACATGGATCCTTGACATATCATTTCCCATTTCCACAGAAGAGTACTACCAAGCCCTATCCTTTAATATGACATTAATCTCATGTACCACGACCATAGTGAATAAGGCATAATTCCATCCCATAAACCACACACACACTTATATATATATATATATATATCAAATCAACTATGCATGGATGATCTGTCTTTCATGTGAACCATGGATGTCGAGCATTAGTCAACCATTCATCCCAGTTGGTAAACCATCAATTCCTAGAGCCTCATTATAGAGCACTATCACTGATGTATACTATCAGTTTCTAGAGCATCAATCTAACACCCTCCCAGTAGTATGCTTTATATTCTCAGAACATCTATACAACAACCATAACATCAATGGGCCCCATTGCATGAGTCTTACCCAAACCCATAGAGAAGGAGAATCAATGCAACTTCTTTATTCCATGTGTCCTTCCATCCTTACCCATAGCCTCAATCAGGTTCACTATCCATGAAGTACATTATTAGTGACTAGAGCCTATGTCTATCACCATCTTAGTATTATACTTATTATTCTCTAAACCTTAGTCCAACACCAAACTACGCATATCTGACATCACATAACTATAATCGATATTATAACATAGTTTTCCCGGAACATCAGTCTAGCAGTCAAACCATAAACAACAATCAGCATCAATAGGGTGCCTGAGTCAAATAATAAGAACCAAAAAATTTTGGAACCATACAATTGGATCATCTATCCATCTCTCCCTATCATAATAGTTCTTACCAAAACAACTAGTTTCCAAAACACCACTACCCATTCATATCAAATTTCATTGTGGGGTAATACATGTCTCAATCGCAATGAACTAAAACATAAAAATGGATATCTATTTGAACATCTCATCTAATAAAATCATTTTCCATAGACACATATATCATCATGTGTCCCAAGGATCACTATTAACTAAACAACATAATAACACGCACCAACCCTGGGGTTTTCCTATCAATTAGGCCCACACATGAACCATTGGATCCACATTTAAACTGAGAAATACCCTCACGGATCCTATGAACTATCAACCATTAAAATTCATCTTCTATAAACCCTAGTAACCACCAATTCTCAAGAAAACCCCAAAAATAGGAAACAACCTCAAGAATCCCTCAATGGCCTCCAACCGATCCCCAATCAATGACATTCCACCAAGAAATCTAAAATCTATCCCACGCCACACATGCATTCTCAAACATCATACATGGAATATAATGATCACTTAACCCAAAACCATACCTCCATGGGAATCATAAAGTGTACATAAAAATCAACTTAATACAACAATGAGACTATCCCAAAACCACAATCATATGGTGCCATCCTAACTCAAAAGGCTCCATCCACCCTGATCCTCAAATGTAGGATCTAAACCTCACTTTCTCTCAACTCAAGCCCCTAGTCTCTTTTACCAAGGGTAACCAGATCATCCCATAAATACTAATAAAATCCTATTGTTTTGGATTCATCCATAAAACCACATGAAAAAAACCATATTACACTCATGCCAGATCAAACACTCATCTCAAAAACCACACCCTGGTCTCCCAGCACAAATCTCAACCCACTAATGGATTTGAATCAATCCTTAAAAGAAAATCCTCTATATATATTAATTTTTTCTAAAAAACATTTTATATAAAGTCTACATGCCAATGTGATCCCACCATTGTGATCTACGTGGAAAGCACTCACGATGGACTACTCACACACCAAATTCCGACTTCTGAGGCACATAACATGAAAAACCTATAAGAAGAAAAATGTACATGGTGTGTAATATAATCCCTTACCTTGGTTTTGTACTTTTACATGTCCATAAAACATGGTGTCTTCTATTGTTATATTACACGACATTTAATTTAGAGTAAAAGGTGTGAACTTTCCAAAAACCATCTCCATGTGTTCTTTCTCATAGATTCGAACACACAACCATGTACCACCACATGACATGTACTCAGAGTACACAACATGTTATTATGAAAATTCATTCTTCTAATAATTAGAAGAACACACGGCATGTGTTCATAGAACCACACCATGTGTTATCGGTATTTCGAAATTGTAAATCCCTACAACTCACTTGAAACCCCCATTTTTCTCAAACAAGAACAGGTCAACCCCCATGAGGTCATTAACAATCATACTAAGGAATTAAAACTTGAAAAGAACTAATATATGGGGATTTGGGGGTTCAAAATGAAAATCAACATACTTAATGGCGTAAACATTGAATATTTGTGTTTAAATCTGCTCTTGAAAGATGGTTCACCTCGATCTGGTCCCGATATACTTCAAGGATGAATTCTGGAGGCATCTCCATTCCATATCCTCTTGGTCAGGGTGTTGCATGCGAGGGAGAACCCTCTTCCACTGTCATGTTGTGCATGGTAACCCAAAATGGGGGGGGGGGGTTGAACTATATTAATTTAATTAATTAATTAATTAATCCCCAATTTATCCCCTATCCCAAGTCCTAGAAGATGAAAAGTGTCTATACCACTCCTAGGAAATATGCATCATTACGGACTGAAATATATATTCATAATAACAATATGATACTCCGTTCAAATCATATAGCCATGTGAAACCACCTAAGTATTTAAATATTTAACTAGTTAAATTCTAAATATTTTACCAAGCTCCAACATCTCAGAATTCCACCAAACACTTGTACTAGGGTAAACACCCTATTCTAGGACCAACAGAGAGGTCAAAAATATCATCCAAGACCATATTATAGGGTAAAATTTCCATTTTACCCTTCATGAGAACCTGAGAACAAAAATTCAAATTTCTGATTGAGTTTCAAAATCCAGAAAACTAGGGTCTATACACATTTTATCACAAACCAACTCAAATAATACACCAAAATAGTACTTTCATAAATACTAAAACATTTTTAAATGTAGTACAGGTCCCCACGGGATGGGTAATAGCACCTAGGACTCACATACGAGAATATCTCATTAAGATAATTAATTGGGTAAGATTAAACCAATAGTTGGTATCCAAAACAATCTAAAAGAGAAAATAACCAGAAGTTTACTAATACAGGTCCCAAAAATGGTACATCATTCAAATTCATCACATCAAACAATCAAGATAGAAGAAAATAATCTCTATACAACAAGTGGATATCATGCATTGTCGGTCACTACCAACTCACAATGTCCCCAAAATCGATAATATCCACCACCTCTATGTAGTGTTTTATCTTTCGCTCTAACTAGCATAAGTAGTCTAAAAACATCTGAATAGAAATTTTGGGTGTGAGAAACAAATCTTAGTAGGGACTTACCATGTATTCTCTATGAAATATATATATAATAAACCAAATTATATTATTTTACATATGAATGGAAAGGAAATTATTTCACTATTCAAAAAAAATTATTTCAAAATCATTTCAATGAATACTAAAAAACTAGAAAAAAAATATCATTTCCATCAGAAAAAGAGAGATTTATCCATCTTCATCAAAACAGATATGAATCCTAATTTTTATAAAAGCATTATTGAATTTTACTTTCAATAAATTAAGGGAATATATAAAAACTTTCAATAATAGCACCATGGAAGTAACACTCATGTTTATTTAGTTCTAGTCACAATGTTCTGCACAATCTCAGTGAAATACAACTCTAGGTGCATAGATTCCCTAGATATTAGGCCTATCAGAATAAGACAGAATACAAAATAATAAAATTCATTCCCTAATGATAGTTTAGTATCATTTTCATCATCAATACATTTATAAATATTATTTTACCTAAAATTCATATCCTCTCACTAAGCTACCTAGGATCCCATGTTCTTCAAGGTAATCAATCATACTTATGAATATCATTTATTTCAATAAATCTCACGTAATTTCAATCAATCATTTCATCCATACCGTTGTTTATGTTTTGAAATATGATATTTTATTTCAAAAATAAAATATGAATTTTTTTTAACAAAAATCATCCATTTCAAGAAAAATAATTTCATTTCAAATCATAAAACATTGAATGACTTTTCTTCTAAAAATTTATCATCAAGATCTTGCTTCAGATAACTAATATCAATTTAAGGTCATTTTCAAAAAATCAACACTTTATTTTCACAATAAAATATTAATATAATTTCATCATACAAAACATGAAATTTATATAAAATTTATCAAATGTCACAAATCAATCATTGGAAATTGATTAGAAATATGTTTCCAATTAATCACGAAATAAAAGTTTTAAACAATTAAAATCACATCAAGAAACCACCTACCTCAATCCACAGTCTCAAAAATCACCCAAACATGGGATCCACCAGTGAAGATTTGATAGATAGAATTAATAAATAAAGGATATTAGAAATAAAATACTTATATAAGATTATAATAATCAATATTTCTAAAATAATGGTAAGGAGATAAGATTCATAAATCAATGATTCTAAAAGAAAGCACAATTACTAATAAATATTCGGGAAAGAAATTCTAATTTCATGAGGGATCTATAATAACTCTAATTACATCATGTAAATAACCATTAGTTATAGAATAAAAATCCCCGATCTATGGTTCAATTAAAGGAAATAATAGTGGCTCTAAAATATTAATAGAAACCATTAAGAAATACGAATATATATTTGAAAATATAGATCCAACACTTAAAAATCAATTTGAATCAAGCACCATGAGGTAATGAGTCCCAAAAATATCCAAAAGGAGTCTCTTAGGTCGATATTCAATTCCAACTTGATAAGAAATAAGAAATTTATGTATATATCAAGTCATGAAATTATAATTCATATTAATTAAAACATGTCTTGTAGTATGTCTGCATAGTTTAAAAATTCATGCACCAAACATACACCCATTTCTGGGATACTATAAGACATTAATGGTTTGGTTGTAGGGTTTTAAAAACCATGAACCAAAAATTCATGGCCTCACTATCTCAATCCACACAATTTGAGGGATTTTCCACATTTTACGTACTAATCGTGCACCTATCTATGAACTCTCCTCTACGACTCATATATAATGCACATGGTGTCCTGGGTTGTTTTGCATGGTTTTCTCTATCCATTTTTCAAATATTCACATTCCTAAAAACGTTTAAAATTTTCAAAAATTAACCAAAAATAATCCATGGTACGAACCAAACAAAATATGATCAAAAAAATGAATGTGTATACATTAAATAAGTTTTCAAGATGTTATAACTCTCCCCACCATTAATGCTCAATGCTAATGGAAATCATATAAACCATATCTATAGAAAATAGGGGACATAACCACTCTATCATCAATGTATCATAGTCTCATGTCTTGTGATAATTAGAACCATGTTTTCATAAAACCTAAACCATGATTATGGAAATTCCATGAAAACAATTATCTAAGAATCGATAAGCTAAACCAGATGTTGATTCATGATCATATGTGGTTCCACATCAAGGTCATCCAAACTCAATACATGAGACAGGTTAGAAAGATAATTCTTGTTATGGGAAACATGAATCATGGCATGGATCAACATCATCTATGGTGGTAAGGTGAAATAGTATGAAACTTTTCCAATACTCTCAAAAACCTTAAATGGTCCCACAAATCTAGGTACCAATTTCTCTTGTTTACCAAGTCATTTATAACCCAACAGAACAAAAATTATAATTTAGATACATTTCTTAAAAAATGTTGCTAAATTAGTTATATTTACCCAAAAGCATCCCTAATTTGTAAAATATAAAAAAAACAACTCCAAATTAGAAATGTTTTCTTGAAGCATCGCTAAATATATATATATATTTATATTGAGTATTTCCTTGCAATGATTTAATATATATTTAGATATATATATATATAATCATAGAAAAATACATATAAAAATATATTATATATATATTTATATATTTATAAGCACAGACATATATATATAAACATGTATATATACATATATTTATATATAAAAACAAATATATATTTTAAATTTAGTCATGTCCATAAGAAAACATTGCTATTTTAGTAACATTTTTACCAATGTTTTAAAATGGGGATAATTACATGTGTGTGTGTGTGGGTGGGTGTTTACAATTGTAATTATATATATATATATATACATGCACAAATATATTTATAAACACACATAAATGTATATATAAACATATATATAATGTAAGCACATATATATAACATAATAATATAATTAAACGTAAAATATAAACATAAATATTATATATAAAAAATATATATGAAAAAAAAATATTTACATTTATATATTATATAATATAAATTTATAATTATAACTATATATATGTATATGTACACTTATATTTATTTATAAGCACACACACATAGATATATATATATATAAACACACACACACAGATATATATATATATAAACATATATATATATATAAATATATATATAAACACATATATACTAATATAAAAATAATATATATATACATAGATATATGTTATAAACATATAAATGAATTTAAAATATAAACATATATAAAAATGTTATATATATTATAATACAGACATATATATAAACATATAATATATACATGTACATAAAATATAAAAATATATTTAAAATATAAACATATATATATAATATAATATAAACAAATATATAAATAATCATAAAATATAAAACATAAAACATAAACATATATATACTAATATATGTATATCAATATTAAAACATAAATATAATATTTTAATTTTTTACGTACTGAAATCAATTTATATATATATTAATATAACATAATACAATAGATATTCAAATTTGTAATAGGTGAGTCGGTCGGGTGTTTGTTTTTGACATAAGGGGTACAAGGTTTGAATTCTTTGGTTGGAAGTTATCACTGCATGCGGTAGTCAGAGAGTACATGCAAGCTATAGGTTCATGTGTAGGGTAGGGTGGGATGGGGTACGTGTGAGTGTCGGGTCTAGAGGGGTCCTTCCAATTAAAAAAAATATTTTAAAATAAAAAAAAGGAAAATGTTATGAATTTAAAAAAAATTAGCAACATTTTTTGAAATGTTGGGAAATGAGGTGTGATTTATGAACATTTCTAAAAAACCATTGGTAAATGAGGTGTCTATATTTATAGATGTTTGTAAACATTGGTAATTTGGTGACATTTATAAATATATATAGGTGTTTCAAAATAGAAACATTTAAAAACATCATTAATTTGTAAATGTTTATAAAAATCACTAAATTTGGGACACAACATGTCTCTATGATTTTCAAAAACATTATTAATTTGGATACATTTATAACCATCAGTAATTATGGAGACATTTATAAACATTTATAATTAGAGACACAAAATTTCCTAAATTTTTTTAGGAACATCAATAAATGACTTAACAATATTTTAGAACATCAGTAAATTGCGTTTTTTGGTAGTGAAACTAAAGAGAGACACTCAAAAAATACTATTCACTAATCAAAAACTCAAAAAGGCATCAATAATGATTAATATAATACTTATACCAACTCATTATCATTTCCATTCTCGAAATAATCAACTGAACCATCTTTTTATCTCATAGGCCAGACTTGTTCCCATAATGAATTCTTCCCCAATATAAAAACAATAATGCAGTGATTTACGTGGATGACCATAAAAAGATTCAAAGGGTTCAATTTTTATGGATGATAGATAACTGTCATTATAGGAAAACATGACCTATCCCAAATGGAAATCACATGCTCACAAAAGTAAAGGACACAGACACAAATATTTTTTTTTCCAAAATCATTATTTCCCATTCCATTTGACCATCATTGTGATGATGGTATGCCATGAAAAAATTAACATAGGATCACATCTCATCCTAGAGGCCCCTATTAAAATGAGAAGTTAACCAATGATACCTATCAAAAACTATGGTATAAAAAATCATAGGAAATATGATGATCTTTTATGCATACATATTTTGCAGGTCCTTCACATTAGTCGTATCATGAATGGAAATGAAGTGAGATGATCTGGTCAGTCACTCAATCACCACCTAAATAACATTTTTCCTTGATATTTATATGGATACCCAACTAAAAAGTATAATTCTATTTTAACCAACCACCAAGTTAGCATAAGAAGTGGTTGAAGAAAACCAAATGGCTTCAGGTGCTCAACATTAATATGCTGACAAGTATAACAATGAGAAACAAAGTCAATAATTTATTATTTCATACATATCCACCAAAAATGATGCATCATATCAAAAAAAAAATTTATGCCTGGGTGTACCTCCAACTGGTAATGACGAAAATCCCCCATCACAGCCTTCCTCATAGGTAATGGAGTAATATAAATGTTTTTGTAAAACAACCCAAGACTTTTACAAATATTTTGACATGATTTTTAACATAGATATCTAATATATACAAACCATGTTTTCAAAGGCATCATATTCTTAGGAGACTATGTCCATAAACAAAAACATGAAACTAAAACAAATATTTTTTATTTTAATCTCCTTAATGAGATTCTAAATCTATTTTAACTCATAAAAATTCTTAGTGTAACCAAGAGAATACAAAACCCAAATTGTTGAGCTAAAAACCCCTATAAAAGAAGAAACATTAAAATGAATCATGGAATATGAGTGAAAAAAATTTAAAATATATCATCAAAAAAAGTCTCATGAATAATCATATGGGATCATAACATAATGAGAATAAAATCATAAAATCATGTAAACATAAGAATTTTTAAGCAACATAAAATACGATATAAGCATTTGTCAAGGATAACAACCAAGGTAACATCACATTGTGGATAAAGTTCCATCATGGTATAGGTTTACTCCCTAATCCTAGACATATAATCTCAAAATGCATAAAAATTAGCCACTTAATCTAAGTTCTACATTGTTTCACCCATTATTACATGTATATTAATATGTGATCCACATAAGGAATCAAACATAAGTCATGAACATTATGATTACCCATAGAAAGAAATAGTTTTCACAGTCATATCTTATAGCATAACTAGATTCAATATCATAATAGTTTCTATGAATTCTATGATTAAATAATTCTTGGATGTTAATATATGAAAAATAAACTTTTTAGGAAAAATTACATCAAGGTGAACTGAATATGTGAAATGGCTAAATAAGTCACTTTGGGAATGTACCACTTAGGAGGGGTTTTAGGAAAATGGTACAGTATTTAAAGATGGGAAAGGGCAAATTAATTTCTATAAAAATACTAATGAAATAATTTTTTTTGAAAATATAATTATTGGTTTTTTAAAACATGGTTGGTTAAAATCAATTAATGTAGTGGTACTTTACAAGGGGTAAGAAACAGAGATGATTCCTTTAATCGGGGTTTTTTGTCAAAATAAATTGACAAGGCTAGCATTAAAATTTATATATCCCCACAAAAAAGTGAATTAAACTATGTATATATCTGTAGGATATATATATATATATATTATAATATGTTCAGAAGAAGAGTATAATGGGGAATATGGGAAATTAGGGAAATCAAATCTTCATGAAAATTGGTTTTCTCGAAGAGATCCCTTACCATAGGTTCTAGAATTATTCTCTATATTCACTTAACATCCAAAATAATTAAATTTGATTCATTAATTACATAATAAAAACCATTTTCTATCTATATTTTATTTAGTTTAATTATTTTATGGTCATTTTAATTTATTTTAATGGATTATTTTGTTTTTTTCATTGGTTCGAGGTTGTCCATTCCATTGTTACAAGATCAGATCACTTGAAGATAATTATGGAGATTCTTGTCCAATGAAACTGATACTCAATAATTATCAAGAAATGATATTAATTTATTTTCATAAATTTTAATTCACTTAAAATCATATATTTTGGGAATATGTAAGATTCTCTTAGTAAATAATATTATTGTTTGATGGTTTGTTTATTTTGGTTGTTTTATCGAATGTCGAGAACCAGTTTCATTTTATTTAATATTATAGACCTATATTCATTAAAGAATATGAAAAAATATATATTATATGCATATTTTGGTCATTATACACCATTATAAGTGAATATGAAACTTTCATGAACATGCTAATGGAAAATCAAAACTCATCATCCATGGGGCGGTGAACCGATATAATATGGACAATGGTTTTTTAGAATAAGAGTAAAATAGAAGAGGTTGGATGGTAGATATTCCATTATCACATTATATTTACATAATATATATATATATGATACTTTATTTATTATTCTATTTGGGATGATTGGGTTGATTAGAAAGTATAATAAGAAAATAATTTAAAAGAGGTTGTTTGATAATATTACCTTTTCAATGTCATATCCCTAAAAAACTCATCAAGCCACTTGGAATTGGAATTTTTGTGATAATAGAAGAAATATGACATGAAGATTAGATTTCATAGATATTTGGGTATAAATATTTAATGACAAAATGTTTAAAATATGAAAGGAAAAGGGGGATTATTGGTGGTATTTATAAGGGAGGATAGTGTAGTTTTCTGAATTTTATATCCATTAGTTTATAATGTTTCTACAATACCAATAATAGTGTTGATTATTATGAAAATATACAATATTTGGTGCATGTGAGTTTGAAATAAAATGTTCGTACATCATATGTTTTAAAGTTAATTGTGTGTTTAACACATAATGTTAAATACTGTATTTTATGTTTTTTTATTATTCACCAAAATTTAAAATATTTTAGAATAATACAAAAAATTAAATATTTTCATTTTTGGAAATTTAGATTCCATTATTGAAATATATTTTATGAGAATAATTATCAAAATTGATAAAATTATTTTTTGAATTTAATCTTTATAAATTTGAAAAAAATACCACTTTTAATATTATGACAATTTATTGAACCCTTTGAAAAAATACATACATTCTCATAAAATCATATTATCATTATGATAAGCCTTAATGTTATTTTTTATAAACATCATATGAAAACAAAATATCTTTTAAATTGAAATTTTTTATTAATACACAAATGAAACATTTATGGTTTTCTGAAATGCAAACACTTATTTTATCAATCTTAAAACTATTATTTTCGAGTATCATGATTTAAAAATTTCAGTTTTATGTTTTATAAGATACCTAAATATTATTTCAAAAATCCATATGCGAGGTTACAAAAGTAAATTTACTATTCAGAATGGTCATATTATTATTTCAATGGTTAGATTCCAATGGTCATATTACTAATACAATTGTCATATTTGTATAGGTCATATGGGTTCCCTATATCAAATAAATACCTCATATTTAATTCATTATTCAATAACATCTATTTTATATCATAGTTATATATATTTTTTATTCTAATATTTATATTTTATTATTAATATTTTGCTTCATTTTTATAGTATTGTTCCTTAGTGTGGTAATTCAGGTAGATCGATCAATTCTATGTTTTCATATTTTACTTATCTTATTTTCATTGTTATCCCATTGTAATATTCTCAATTCTTCTAGACATGATAATTCTCCACATGTAATGTTTGAATTGTTATAATAATTTTTTTGGTTCTATCATGTGCTTTATTTCTTCATATAATATTATTTTTCTATGTATGACACAATTATGTAATCATCGGAGAAATTCCATTTATAAAATTATAAAATATTATATTATTACCCCATAAGAAATTTCATTTCTTATACATTGGGGAAAACTTGTGTGGTTTCATCTAATTTATATATTACTATAATTATCATGTTTCCTCCTCATATTTATGGTTTCAATATAGTACATAAACAAGGTGAGTTGTCTTATTTTATATAACATTATCTATATGGTCCAAGATCTTCATCGGTTACTCCGTATAAGGTAAATCATATTATAACTGTACCACCTATAAATTTAGTACTTGTGATATCACGACCTGTCCTTGGGGCCTCTTCTGGGATTACCCCATTCCTTCCTTCCCTAGGAAAGGGGCTGGATACTTACACTAAAAGGCATATCCCAGTAATTAGGAAGGAATTTCCAATAAAACCTATAACACGCACAGTCTGAAAACACAACAAGGAGTAACCACAAGTAACTACTATACTAAAAAGTATACAGAATGTAAGTTCCAGTATAGAAGCCCAACTGAAAGTAAAAGTACAAATGAAAGATAAACAACTCACGGATCATCCACTAGGAATCCTACCTGAAGGGTAGGTACAGCTCTTGATCAAGTCGTCCCTGTGGTACATCTTATCTAAGTCCACCTCCGAGCAGCCTCTCGTCCCTCACCCTTAGCCTTGATCAATGTTGTCTGTTGTCTGCACATGACACCACAAGTTTCAGGCATAGACCATGAAGGGGTGAGTATAATGATGCTCAGTAGGGTCCCTGAGACCCCCTAAAGGCTCCGAGAATCCAAAAATGATAAACCATATAAGTAAGAGTACAATCACATGGTACGAAGTAACAACCATCCTTACTTAGGTGTATGTCCATACATATACCTATGTTGTCAAGATTATATAGAGGTCTATCTATTGAGACAAAAGCACAACTATCAACGATGGAAGAAGTACCAAAAAGGTAACACCACACAGAAAATATCCAAAATGATTTCACCAAAAATATTAGAACTCAGATCACACAAGGTATAACTTAGGCACGGTAGTAATGATGTTTAGATGTAACTACTGAATCATCTTACTCTGTTGAGAGGCAGTCCCACACAAGATCCTAGTAAAGAAAACCCATGTAAGATCCTAGAGTAGTCCCATGGGGATTCCAATATAGGATCCTTTTGGTATCTTGGAACACAGACCCATATAGGATCCCAAAGCACATACCCACATAGCATCCCAAGACACACTTCCACATATTATCCCTTTCTCATGTTACAGCCAGCCACAAGGTTCCCGCACTATGCTCTCTTGACTCCGGGAGGGTCAACTCCTTAATCTACTCATCGATACTCGAACATCCATGATGTTACATAAAGAAATATCTCTAAAGGAACTCAATGTAATAGGGGTCTCAAAACAATAGATTGTGCATCAAAAGGATGCCTGGTCTGTAAGTTATTAGCCTTTCTATTCCAGAGGGCCCGGTTGGATTCATGTTCGATCCAACCCGACCATACCCCAAATTTATCTGAATCATAATTGGTCTACCCTAAAAGGAATTCCTCGATCTATATTTTCTAGAATCGTAGATGGTTCGTCAAACTTACGCGCGTAGCTCAAGTTATGGCTGAAAGAGCGGAAAGGGGTCGAAGCTGGTCTGGGTCCGGTCCAACCCGGTCGGACCCACCTAGTTCAAGTTGACCCAGCCTGATCTGGGTCCGTCAATTGGTCTGACCTAGTCTGAGGGATTCCACCCGGCCCGCTGGGTACGGCCCGACCCGAAGTAGGCCCACAGATGGGCGGCGTCGCGTTGGGGTCCGCCCTAGCTGCCACCTAAGGGGGAGGTTCCCCCTGGGTACCTCGAACCGCCTACCCGTTCAGATTGGGTGGATAACGAATCGACACCACATTGCATCAGCGGCTGGCATGTGGGGCTGGGGGGTCCTGCTCGGCTCCTCGGTGGGCCGGACAGCCAGCCCACCTCTTCAGCTGGGCACTGGGTCCGACCTGGTTCTCGGGATCCGACCCAGCCCGCCAGCGCGACCCATGTTGGGAGGCCCACAGGAGGCCCGCGGCTAGGTGGCCCTACTGTGGGGTCCTCCCTAGACACCACCCAAGGGAGAGGATCCCCTTGGTTACCTCGAACGACCTAGCCATTCTGGTTGGGTGGCCAACCGGTCGGTGCCACGTGGTGCCAACAATTGACATGCGGGACCCAGTGGCCCCGCTTAGCTCCTCTGCTAGCTGGACATCCAGCCCACATTCTCGGCATAGTCACGCGCTACGCCGCCTCCAGCTGCCGGCAGCAAGCTGGCCACCACCCCCCTACCACTACGGCCTCGTGCCAAGGCCCCTACAAGCCCGACGACGTAGACGTGTGTGGATGCCCGTTCTCCACTAGGGCCGATGGGCTGCGGATCTCCTCTGGCGGTGTAGTTGTGCCGCCATCGTCATCACGGCCGGCTGGAGGGCCGACTGTCGTTCCCAAGCCCTACCGGTGTTGGTCGCCGGCGACGTTCCTCGGATCACCAGGTGCGACCCGGTGGCCCGATATTTATTCCAAAGACTCCCGCACTCATCTCTAGATGTCACCATTGATTCAAGACCCCCACGGTCAGGATTCCCTAAACCCAAAAACAAGCTGCGAAGAACACCAAAATCCATAGAGGTTGTAGAGGGGTCAGGTCGTGTTCGTTTGGCCAGCACCCTCCACATTAGAACAGTAGAAAGTGACATAGTTCATAGATCAAGAAGAATGCCAACAACAAGGTAAGGGGTATACCAAACCAATAATCCATGCCTTGAAGATTTGTTAACGTCAGTTAGGGGAGGGAAAGACGAATATCATTTTTTTGTCGTTGAAAACTTCCACGTTGGAGATCCTTCAACGGATTTCTTCCTTGGAGAAATGTTCATTGAAGGAGAAGATTTTTTCCTGTAAGGGTGGTTTCCTCCCGTAAGATCCTCCACCAATCTTATTCTATAGAAAAAATTAAGAGTCCAATCTAGGTGATGAATAGCCTCCCCCTAAATTTATAGGTTTAATGAAATCATTTAATGAAGTCATTAAATGTTGGGGGTTTGGAACAATTAAAAAAATCTTGAAGAGATCAGGTGGTCACCACCAAGAATTCAAAAGAATTCAAAAGGTAAATAAAAATAATGTTACTTTATTTTTATTTCCACTTTTCCTATTTTCCTATGATGGCTAGCAAAAAATGTCTTCCACCCACGACCAACTACAGTCGAGGTAATAGTATCTTTAAGAAACTACTGGCGCTACGTGGTCAATAGAGCCCTTGGATTTCAATTTCAAGCAACGGTTCAAAAGTTATAAAAACCCACTAACACAGATATAGAAAGTACATAAGAATCTAGAGAAAAACATTCGGGGATCTCCAGGACTCGTAATCAAGTACCATCAAAAACTACAGAGTTGAATATTTCCATATAATATGATAAAAATTACATGGAATTTTTGGGTCTTTACATTCTCCCCACCTTAGGGCTTTGTGTCCCCAAGATCCACATCACAAAAACTATGAAAACAAGTGGGGGTTCTGATAATGAATATGGGCCTCCCAGTCCCTTGTTCTCTCCTAGAGGTTCCCATTCTACCAATGTACATGCTCCAAAGGTATCAATTTCCCAAAAAGGACTCTCTCCTGTCAATCCTCAATCTCCACTGGAACCTCTAAAAACGCTACCCCATCATCGATGTCATGCTCGCCCCTATCAAACATGGGAGTAGTATCATGCACGTATCTCCTCAGCTAAGATACGTGAAAAGCATCATGCACCTAGTGAAACTGGGGGGGGGGGTTACTAGGAGGTAATCCACCTTTCCAACTCTACTGAGGTCCTAAAAGGTTCCAATGAACCTCGAAGATAACTTTCCGCCCTGACTGAATCTATGCAAACCTCATCGTGGTGAGACTCATAGAATGATGTGGCCACCATCCTTGAACTTCAGAGGTCTCCATCTCTTATAGGCATAAGAATTATGCCAGCTCTATGCAGTCTTCATCTGCTCTAGGATAATCTGCACCTTCTCTATTGTAGCACGTAATATCTCTGGTCCCACGAGTGCTGACTCCCCTAGGTCAGTCCAACACAAAGGTGATATTCATGGTCGGTCGTATAGAGCCTCGAATGGTTCCATCCCAATAGTGTAGTGATAATTGTTGTTGTATGTGAACTCCACTAAGGACATGTGATCCTCCCAGCTACGAATGAAGTTGAGGATACAATCATGCAGCATTCCTCGAGGGTCTGAATGCTCTGCTCAGTCTAGCCATCCGTCTGAAGATGGAAGGTGATGCTCAAATGAAGCTATATCCTGAAAGCCTCCTAAAACCCCTTCCATAGCCGGGAAGTGAAACGTGAATCAGGATCAAAGAAAATTGTCGAGGATAATTCATGTAGCCACATAATCTTTTCCACATTGAGGCATTAAATGCTCTCTACTGAGCCCTACTATCTAGTTGTAAGGATGTGGGAAGACATGGGGAGTCGTTTGACAATCACCCAGATAGAATCACGAACCCTAGATGTACATGGAAGTCCTGTCATGAAGTCCATGGATATTCCATCCAACTTCCACTCTATAACCTCTAAAAGCTGAACTAAGCCTGCTGGTACGTAATTCCCTACCTTCACTTGCTGAAAAGTGAGGCACGAAGAGAAAAACTATGCTACTGCTTTCGTTATTCTCAGAAAACAGTCCTATCGTCTAAGGTCCTAGTAAATCATTGCCACTCTAGGATGTACCGCTATAGGGGATGTGTGGAACTCCCTCAACACTTCCTCCCTAAGAGACACTGGTACCATGGTACGTCCTCTGAAATGTATGGAGTTCTCCCCACCTTTAGAAAATCTATCAGTGCACGTCCTATAGATATCTATACACGTCGAGCCTCACAGCTAGTGTCCCCACACTACGCCTCCCTGAATCGCTAAAGGAGTGGGGTAGTGACTTTAAGATAATGAAGAAAAGCTACTCTACCTTTATCCACAAAGGATATCTACAAAGCGGCCAACTGTTCTGTCACCTCACCTAGAATCTCTATACCAGATCTCCTACTGAGTGCATTTGCTACAACATTCCCCTTCGTAGAAGTATAAACTACCTCAAATTCATAGTCTTTATGGAACTCAAGCCAACATCATTGTCTCAAGTTCAGGTCTTTCTAGGAGAAGATATACCTAAGAATCTGCTGATCAGAGTAGACCATAATATACTTTCCCATCAGATAGTATCGACCTATCTTCAATGTGAAGACTATTGCTGCTAACTCTAGGTCATGGGTAGCTTAGTTTTATTCATTATGTCTTAGTTGTTGAGAACCATATGTGATAACTACTCACTCCTTAACCAAGACACATCAACTACCAGTCCCTAATGCGTCGTAGTAGACTACATACCCAACATCCTCCTCCAGAAACCTCAAGATGGGGGCACCAGCCAGCCTCTACCTTAGCCCCTGAAAACTCCATTGGCATCTCTATGACCACATGAAGGGTTTACCCTTCTTCCTTAATGCTGATAAAGGTGCAGCAATAATAGTGAAATTAGGGAAAAATCTTTTTTAGTATCTGTCCAAACCCAGGAAACTTTGTACCACTGTAAAACTCTTGGGTGGATCCCAAGAAAGTACCCCCTCAATCATCGTTGGATCAACCGAAAATCCTGCCTCCGAGATGACAAGTCCTAGAAAATGAACCTCTCGGATCCTGAACTGGAACTTCGGGAGCTTACCATAATGATGGTCCCCTTAGAGTGTGTCCAAAACTACCTGCATATGGTAGGAATGCTCCTCCCCAAAATCCATGTAGGTCTGAATGTCTTCGATGTAGAATACTACAAAGAAATCCAGGTATGGTTGAAATATATTGTTCATGAGTCCCATGAACACTGGTGGAGCATTGGTCAGGCCGAATGGCATGACCAAAAAATCATAATGGTCGTACCAACATCTAAAATTTGTCTTCTTCACATCCTCATCTCACACTCTGGGCTGGTAATATCCTGACCTAACGTCTATCTTCTAGAACCACCATTCTACCTATAGAGGATCAAAGAGGTCATCAATCCTTCGAAGTGGGTACTTGTTCTTCACAGTCACCTAGTTTATGCACTAATAGTCAACAAAAAGTATCACAATCCTATACCCCTTCTTGGAGAACAAAATCGGGGCTGCCTAAGGAGAAACACTGGGCCGAATGAACCCATTCGCCTGTAAGTCCTCCAGTTATACAAGAAGCTCACGATGCTCCACGGGATCCATCCGATTCAATTATGTAGATATCAGTGCCGTCCTGAGGTACAAGTCAATGTAAAAGTCCACCTACCTGTGAGGATGTAGGCCTGGATCATCATCAAGGAAGACATCCGTGTACAGGTCCCCCAATACAGGATAGCATGTACTCTACACATCAACTGCTCTGAGGGTAAGGCTAGCCAACTGATGAGTGATCGGCTGCACTCTCCTCCGAGTAAGTACATCCTATGCTGAAAAGGCTCCCTTCTCACTAGTGAAGGTAAACCTGGTCCCATCCTTGAATATACACCAAAATTTTCACCTAATGCAGAAAATTTGTGCATGGATGGTAGATAACCACTCCATACCCAAGATGACGTCGTAAGGTATCGATGCCGCTACTAGAAGATCTCAATCGAATCTCTCACATCTTAGAGTAATCTCAAATTGTCATCACTAGTGTGTTATCATCGAATCCCCTCTTGTAGGAGTCTCTATCCCTAAGGATCGAGCCAAAGGATCTATTAGAATCTCTGAGCTCTGAATAAGGGAAGTGGAAATGAAATAATGACAGTAACATGTGCCTATAAGTACCGCAACTAAGGTAGAGTAGACATAGATCATACATCGTATCATCTCTGGAGTGTCATGGTCATAGGCCTTAGCTTTATGAAGATGGGCTCACCCCTATCCACCTTCTCCCTGTGGTCGAGGTGGACCACCTAATGTTGGTGGTTGTAACAACTCGAATAGTCACTAACTGCCAGCTTCACGGTCAGATCATCTTCCACATCCGCCAAATCCCTATGTACCTCCTCGGTCAAACCTTTGTCTCCACATGGGTGTTCCTTCAACCATCTACTGATCATATGTACTGTGTGTCGGTCATTCACGAGCCATGTGACCATGCCCTCCACATGCGTAACACAACATACTCATCGCAAGACTGGATCTGTCTCGGGAGCCCCACACAACCGACCCTAAATCATGTGGTCTCCACCTATAAGTCTGGTCCTCTTGGACCTCTATGAAATATATCTATTACCAGCTACAAAAAACTCCACTACATGACACAAAGTGGTGGGTCTCGCTGCCGGTAACTGCTCAACAAGAAAACTCTCCACTAAGAGGGAACGCTTTAACACCCCTTCCTGTGTCGAGATGCTGAGATAAATTATTGAAGCCCAGATCTCCCACCTGAGCCCCTACTCTAAGGTCTAGGACCTAAAGAATGGGTCTCACGCCATATCAGTAGAGTAGCGCGAGAGGTCGCTGAACCTCACTGAGTACTGGGCCACAATCATGCAGCCCTGCTGATGATGAAGCTCATATATGTGCACTGCATGAAAGGTCGCTTGGAAAAACTCTACACGAAAAGTATCTCAAAGTCTACCCAGAGAAGTGTCACCCCATCATGAACCTGGAGCATCAAGATCCACTATCTTCCTACTACTTCTTGCAGAAGACAGTCGGCAAAGACCACCATGGGATTAGCTGGTGTCCCTACCAGTCGGAAGACTCTCATCACAGCTTCTAACCAATCCTCAGCTACCTTTGGGACCATCTCACCCCTAAACCTGGGTGGCCTTTGGCACTGGAACTCGTGCAACACTCTCAAGCGGTGTGAACTCTCTTATTCTGGGGATAATGGAATCAGTGTCCCAATGGGTAATGGTACTGCTAGTGCCTCCACTGGCACCTCTTCTGAGAAAGGGCCATGCACCGAGGCTTTGTCGCTCGGTGGGCTATCACGACACTCTCTACCTAAAACCTATGTCGGTTGTCTATGTGGATGCATAATTAAAATAAACTGGTGTGCGATTTTCATTAAGTTATACCTGGTAAGATTACTTAAATAGATCAAAAAAACTTTTCAAAACACACACGCAATCAGTGTTTTCATGCACTGAGTCAAAAATCAAATGTTAGGGTCCTGGTGTATGGATATGTTGGATCCCGCACCAACACTAGACTCCCTAAACTGATAACCAAACTGATAAAACTTTACATTATTTTCATTAAAACATCAGAGTCCAATGTTATACAGTAGAACAAACCCCTATGATACCAATTTGTCATGACCGTCCTCAGGGACCGTTCCGTGACTACCCCAAGCCCAGCTTCCATAGGCCAGGGGCTGGCAACTAGCACCAAAAAGCATATCCCAATAATCATGAAGGAATTTCCTTTAAAACCTGCAACACACACAGTCTGAAAATACAACAAAGAGAAAAAACAAGTAACTAATATTATAAAAAGTGTACAAAATGTAAGGGCTAGTATACAAGGCCAACTGAAAGTACAAGTACAACTGAAAGGAAAATAGCTCCTGGATCGTGGACTGGGAATCCTACCTAAAGGGTATGTAAATATCTCAATAAATTCATCTTTGTGGTACATCTCGTCTATGTCCACCTCTGATCAGCCTCCCTCATGTCACCCTTAGCCTCGATCAATGTTTTTTTTTCATCTTCATAGGGTACAAAAAGGTTCAGGAATTGCCCGTGCAGGGGGGAGTATAATGATACACAGTAGGGACCCCGAGACCCCCGAAGATCTCTCAGAATCAATAAATGATAAACCTCAAAATTAAGATTGCAGTCAAAAGGTACAAAGTAACAACCATATTTACTTAGGTGTAAGCCCACACATACACCTATGTTGTCAAGATTACACATAGCACCATATCCTAAGCTAAAAGCACATCTGTCCACGAAGGAAGAAGTACTAAGAGGGTAACACCACACAGAGAAGATCCACAATTATTTCACCACAATGATTAGAACTCATCTCAGACCAGGTATACCATAGGTACGGTAGTAATGTTGATTAGATTTAGCTGCTAAATCATCTTACTATGTTGAGAGGCAGTCTCACATAGGATCCTAAATCATCAGACCCACGTAGCATCCTAGTACAGCAGACCCATGTAGGATCTTAGAGTTGTCCCATGTGGATTCCTTGAGCAGATCCATGTTCGATCCTAGAACACAGACCCACATAGAATCCTAAATCACAGACCCACGTAGGATCCGAAGGCACTATCCCACATTGGACCCCTTTCTCATTTTACAACTATCCACATGGTTCCCGCACTAAGCTCGCTTGATTTCAGGAGGGTCCGCTCATCAATCCACAGGTCAATACTCCGAATACCATGATGTTCCATAAAGAAATTTCTTCAAAGGACTGCCACATAATATGTGTCTCAACACAACAAACGGTGCGTCAAAAAAACGCATGATCTGTAAGTTATTGGCCTTTTTAGTCCTGACGGCTGTGTTGGATTCATGTTCAATCCAACCTAGATGTACCGTAGCATTATCAAAAACTCAAGTGTGGTATACCAATCATGACCTACTTGATCTATTTTTTCCAGCACCGCAGACAGTTTGTCAAACGGATTCTCATAGCTCATGTTATAGCCAAAAGAGCAGAAAGGGGACGAATTTGGTCCGGGTCCGGCCCGACCCAACATGGGCTGACATGACACAGTCCGCGGGATATGACCTATCCTACTGGGTCTGACCCGGCCAACGAGGTCAGAATCGGACCACCAGCATGGATCGGCCCATTGTGCGTCCTGCACTGGGCTGCCCATTGGAGGCCAGCGGCTGGCTCGTGGTTGGGCGGCCCCGTGGTGGGGTCTGCCCTAGCATCCACCCAAGGGTGAGGCACCCCCTAGGTACCCTAAACAGCCCAGTCGTTCGATTTGGGTGGCCAACCATCCAGTGCCATGTGGAGCCGGCTGCTAGCACGCGAGACCAAGGGGTCCCACTCGACTCCTTGGCTAGCTAGATGACCATCCCACCTCTGCGTTGTGTTCACAGGCCACGCCCCCTCTGTCGGCCGGCAGTGAGCCCCCTGCCACTACGGCCTCATGTCGCGGCCCCTGCAAGCCCGGCGGTGCGGTTGTGCACCGCCACCCCCTTCATGCAGCCAGCCATGTTTTGGCTGTTGCCATTGCTCAGATGCGGCCAATGGGCCACGATTCTCCTCTGGCATTGCGGTCGCGCCGCCGCTGTCAACACGGCCGGCTAGAAGGCCGACTGCTGCTCCCATGCCCTACCGGCTCTAGTCGCCGACAACATTCCCTGGGTCACTGGGTGCACCCTGGTGGCCCGATCTTCATTCCGAAGACTCCCGAACTCGTCTCAAGACATCACCATCGATTCAAGACCACCACGGTTGGGATTCTCTAAACCCAAAAACAAGCCATGAAGAACACCAAAATCCACAAAGGTTACGGAGGGTTCATGCCCTATTTGTTTGGCCCACACCCTCCATGTTAGAATGGTAGCAAGCTGTGCATTTGTTCTTAAATAAACAATAATTATAAGAATATGGTAAGGGGTATACAAAACCAAAAATTTCTACATCGAAGATTCGTTGACATCGGTGAGGAGAGGGAAAAATGGATGTTGGTTCGTCATTGTTGATGACATTCCTCATCTAAGATCCTTCGATGCAGTTCTTCATTGGAGAAATGTTTGCCTGATGAGATGAGTTCTTCCACTAAGATGGATTTCCTCAATCAAGATCCTCTACCAAGAATCTTCTCCCACAAAAACCAAGAGTCCAATTTCGGTGATGAAGATCCTCCTCTTTAATTGATAGGTTTACTGACTTCATTTAATGAAGTCATTAAATG
This sequence comes from Viscum album, assembly GCA_963277665.1. Classification (NCBI taxonomy): domain Eukaryota; kingdom Viridiplantae; phylum Streptophyta; class Magnoliopsida; order Santalales; family Viscaceae; genus Viscum; species Viscum album. The sequence continues at coordinate 962,274,622 of OY728163.1, read as the reverse complement.
TTGGGGGTTTGGCACTATTAAAATAAAGGGTTAAAGAGATCAGGTGGTCCCCACCGAGAATTCAAAATAAAGGGTTGAAGAGATTAGGTGGTCCCCACCGAGAATTCAAATGAACTCAAAAGTTAAATAAAAATATTGTTAATTTATTTTTATTTCCACTTTTTTTATTTTCCCATGATGGGTTGGAAAAACTATCTTCCACCCATGATAAACTACATCCGAGGTGAAGGTCTCATTAATAAACTACCAGCACTGCTAGATCAACGGTGCCCTCAGATTTCAATTCATAGCACCTGTTCAAAGGTTACAAAAACATGCTCACATGTTTATTTAAAGTACATAAGAAACTTTAAAAAAACATTCCAGGCTCTCCAGGCCTTGTAATCAAGTACCGTAAAAAACTACATACTCGAATATTTCCATATATTTTTTTAAAAAAATACATGGAAGTTCCCAGTTCATACAAGTGATTCATCTTATATATACTACCTCAATGTTTATATGTTTAATATATCATATACTTGAGACTGGGTTACTTGGATCACTAATCGATAAGTCATGACTCTAATTTGATTATGAATCTTAAAGGGTCTATTGTTCATAAGAATTAGATTTCCCTTATTCAGAAATATCCTGACCCACTTCTATAAATGTTTTTAGAGGAAAACGTTTCATCCAACCTCAAACTCATGGTATCATCAATAATAATTAGTGTAGTCCTTCTATCAAATTTGATCATCCCTGACATGTTGTTGAATGGTTTGGAACTTTTCTATCATTTCTTTGAAAATTTAAGGTCCTTGAATCTATCATTCATCAAATTATTTCCAGCACATAGGTCTTGTATATATATTCTCATAAATGGATTTGTATGTGGCCATATATATTTTTAAGGGGAAATTATTATTGCATAAGTACTCATAAGATGAATATGTTTATTCCATCCTCCTTTGAAGTATATTTATCATTCTCTCAACACATCTTCTATTTTCTATAATTATCACTCAGATTAGTTATTATTTTTGGGGATATAAGTTATAACGAAGTTCAACTCAGTTTTTATATAATTTTAAATAATATTTCTAAACATGGAAGAAATTATCATGTATTGATCGGATAAGATCGAGAGTGGTTTTATATGAATTCTCCCATCTTCTCTAATGTATATCCTTGAAAGTTTTTCAAGTGGGAATTTCTTGTGAATTGAAATTAAGTGAGTGGTTTATAAAAGATGATCCACCTCAACCAATATAAAATTATTATTTTTTGATATCTTTGTATTGACTATGAAAAAACAGATAATTATATTTTTACATATCCATGTGGGTGGGGGTAATGGTTTCATCATCACTTGGATTTTTTCCTTTCAACATTCACCTACAAATATACTAGGAACTTTGATGTATGGTATTTTATCTCCTTCATTGTATTGGCCCACCAATTGTTCTCTTAGATATCTAGATACATCTTTATGATTCCTGGGTGGATGTAGAGGGATGACTTATGTAAATCATTCAACAACTCCTTTATATTAATATTTAATGGTGCACATAGTCGTGACCCAAATTTTACAACTCCTTTATCAATTTTAAACACCAAGGATTTACCTTTATTATAACATCAAACTTCTTTTTAATTTCCACATCAACTATTCTAGATTCATTTATCTTCTCCATAAGGTATGGTTAATCATTCATTTGAGAAATTAATGTTGATGTTCTTTTCATTATGATTCCCTGGTCCATACATTTCATGTCTAAGATGATCATATCACATTCAATTCTCATCATTGAAAAAGTTATATGATATTTTATACTTAGATCATCTTCCACATTATTTTATTTCTTATGATGATAGTGGAGTGAGTATTCATGGTTCTCAATTAGCTCTAACCATCTTCAATGGATCATATTATGATACATATATGTGAAAATATATATATGGATTGTATGATTCTTATATATTTTACACTTCTCTACATAAAGATAATGAATCTAAAAATCAATGAATATATTGTGGTAGCCAACTCCATGTCATTCATTGGAGAGTTATGTTTATAAAATTTCAACTACATTAAGACATAGTGTATCATTTTACCATAATGTTTTTGTACACAAGCCAAGACCCTCTTTGATGCATAACTATATATCAGTATAATTTATAATCTTATGGATAGTGGAAGTATTTTTCAAGTGATAATATTTCTTTCAATCCCAATATGATCTATTTGTAGGTTTTTTTCTTGACCAACATCACCCCTTTCTGAGTTATCATGTTTATTGGGTCTGATAATTGTGATACGTTTCTCACAAATAATTAATAATACCCTTACTTTTCAAGGAAACTATAGATCTACATTAAAAATACTTGTATAGGCCACCCCTCAACTGCCATTATCTTAGAAGGATCCAAATATATCCCCTTTTGGTGGTAAAATTCCCTAATAATGATGTTTCCTCCATAAATAACTCACATTTAATATAATATTCTTATAGCTTCCCTTTTTATAAAGTGTTTAGTATAACATTCAAATTATCCCCATGATCCACTCTTTTGAAGTATGTTAGAATATCATCTATAAATACTACCATAATGTTTTTAAGGTAGTCTCTAAATACATCATCCACCAAGTTAATGAATATTTATGAAGCATTAGTCAGTAAAAAGGGAACCCCTATGAACTCAGAGTGTCTCTACCTTATTCTAAATGTAGTTATGGGAATATATTTCTTATTCAACTTTAATTGGGGTTAGAAAAGCTAAAGGTCCACCTTAGAGAAGTATTGTGCCCGATGTAGTTGATTGAACAATCCAACAATCCACAGTAGGGGAGACATGTTCTTTATTTTGATATTGTTGAGTTTACAATAATCAATTAAGAGTTTCATTTAACAATCATTATTATTGGTGAAGATGACTACAACACCCAATGGTGATGCACTTGGGTTTTTATAACACTTTTCCAGATTCTCTTGTAACACCTTCTTTAGTTATTCTAACAAAATTTTTCCCATTGTATAAGGAGTATTGTATATGGGTAGATATACTTTTAGTTATTCTAACAAATACATTATGTAACACCTTCCAGATTCTCTTGTAACACCTTCTTTAGTTATTCTAACAAATACATTATGTAACATTATTTTTTTAAACATAAATTTTTAAAATTTACATTATATTATTTTTTTGGTATAATTTATTGAAATAAATAAAACATGAATATTCATAGTAAGCTATTTTACTATACAAACATGTTTTTTTTAATAAAATATTGATAAAATGGATATTAATTTTATACAAAATGTTAGTTTTGAATTATAAATTTTGGATAAATTATTTCTTAAAACCATTATAATGAAAATTATAAATATGTTATTATTGATAAATTATGACAATTTTATTTGAATTAAAAATGGAGAGAAATAAAAATAGCATAATAAGTGGAAGAATCAAATAGGGTTATTTAGAGGGATCTATGGGAATCAAGTTCAATCAGTAGGGGTGTGGACCTAGGGTTTCACGAGGGTATTAAAGAGGATTTTAGTCGCCTAAGGAAGAGGTCATGATGGAGGTCTTTCAACATGAGGTGGGTTCGTCTTCGAGGATCATTTCAGCTAAGAGAAATTAGAGGTTGAGCATAAGTAGAGTAGGTAGCCTCCATCGGGACAATGTAGATCCGTCATCGAAGCCAAGCAGTCGAGTCAAGAAAAATGTTGGAGGATGATCAAACCACAATAATAGATCTGGCGATGTTGAGAAAAATCAAAGTGATGTAGAGCCAGATCTGATCAGTGTTGATGTCATTCAGTTTCAGTTGGTGGTTCTGAAATAAACAACCAGATCCAAATCTGAAGGAGTCAAATCTTCTTCAAACTATAATTTAGGTGTTTCATTTCTATTTTCTATGTGACTAAATCTCCCCCACATTACACGTTTTCTTCAACTTTCACTATTGTATATTTTTGGGTTGTCAATATGGTTATTTTGATTCTTCTTGTTTCTACTAAAATATTCAAATATCTTTGTTGTTGTCTTATTAGGTAATTGTGTTGTGGAACTCTATCTGTATCAATTTTATTCAAATGGTTAATCTCTTATAAAAGTATGAATATATAATTTTTCTTTCAATTTTTAAAAAATAATTCGTTGTTAATTTCTATTTAAGTATAAATATAATGGCTTCACTATGGTCTAAATGGGTCATTATAGTGATGTTTTATTTTTTATTTATGTCTCCAGAACATTCTCTTGAAGCTATTACTTTTTCTTTATACATATGGTAAATCTTAAGTCTATAAAAACCTTCTATCAGAGTTCAAATAGAATTGGAAAAGCATTCTTTCTAGTATAGAGTGGATGTGAGGGTGTGCGTGATTCTATAGCAGAAGAAGATCCTCAGCATGAATAGACAATGTAAGGGGTTTAGAATTTTAATATTTATTCTATAAAAGAAAATTATTTTTACTTCCTTTCAAATGCTACTTTGGATGACAAAGAAATAAAAAAATTTCATTTTTTTCAAAATATTTTAGGGAAATTATTTGTTGTACAAAAAATTATTTTTCAATTATTTTCCACTGAAATTATAATAAGGGGACATCTATTTAATTAATATTATTATTGTTCATGTATAAATTATTCTAAGTATTAAGTGAACGTAGGTGTGTCAGGAATCAACTCAGGTCAACCCTGTACCGATCACCTGAGCCAATCTGCGGAAATCCCCGAAGGGAATTCCCGATCCCCATGGGCTGTAAACTTCTATTGTGAATCGTGGTGAGACAGTTGGGAATAGTTTTTACCATAAAAAATAAAAATAAATGAATATTAACTTAACAAAAAACAACACTATAAATGGTAAATAAACATAGATAACCAGCTTAACATACCTTTATGTGACCCCATGGGTCACCACCAAATATTGAACCAGGCTCTCCGAAGAGTGATCAAAGTGTAGAACATGAAATTGAATATTATAGTAGGTGCGAACACCGAGATTCTCAGTATGAAAGTTGAGGAATAACAAATCTCTATTCCCTTACCTTTTAAAAGAAACCCAAAACATAATAGTTTGAAAATAATACCTATTAAAATATTGTTTTTAATTCTTTTCAAAATCAATTAGCAGTTATACTTTTTTAAAATAAAACATTTCTCACCGAATATATTTTAAAATTGGAATCCAAGCATGCATTGATATTTCAAAATGGAAGGGTAAGGAATTTAAATTAAAATATACTTGTCATGAAAGGGGGAACAATCATCAAACAACTGAAATGAAAATCACCTCTCAAGAATTATGTTGTAAATGAACACCATGGTAAATCCGTTTTTGTAAATAGTATAAGTGGGACCCTAGAGACCATGTACCCTAGTGTAAATGTGGTATATGAACTAAAACTCTCTACATTCTCCTGCATGACCCACTAGTAGGGATCTCACCTATAACCTAGTGGTCTCCGATAATCATAATGTTTGGTTAGTTTTGTAGCATCAATCATGCTAGATAAAATCTGGAAGAAGCACTTCAATGTCCTCTAGAATACTATTACAATTCCATGTACATAGATACCCAGGTTTCCCATGTGCTTTATTTCAAATGGTGTTGAGTTTTATCAACATGTAAAGTGACACACACATCCCATTATTTATCAACAAACTTTATAGTTTTCACCACCGACCTCCCCATTATGTGAGTCCTTTTTTAAAAGAACACATCATTGCAGAAGCCTCTTCAGTATTCACATATAACAATTTTAACAATTAATATACACATCATTTTTCTAAAGCAAGAGGGAAATCCTTAAGAGGGGTTTTCAATTTTATTACGAAAATTTAAAGTTCTTGATGGGGTTAATCACTAATGAGGAACACATTTCATTTTTGAATGATAATCACCCAACATGTTTAAGTTTCCAAAATAGTTTGAAATCTTAACTAATCAACTGAGGTACTACATTTTTAAATCAAACTTAAAACATCACATAAAATGAATCAACCCATTTAAGAAAATCATAGAACCCATTTTCCATTGAATTCACACCAAAACTCATTTTTTAAATAACTTTGTAACATCTTTCGAAAAAACAACATGCCACTACACATTCATAACCAAAACTAGCCGAAAGACCACACAAATTTAGAAATACCCATTTCCCATTCAAAACGACTATGAAAACACTTTTCATGAAACACAATCATTTATTCATAATCATATATATATATATATACATTGAACATTCATTTCATATAAAGGTTGAATACATGCTTTTAAAAGAATACTAAGCATTATTGGAAATTATAATTAAAGGTCAGTTCTTAAGTAACCAACCTCATGGTGGAAACAAGACATCCACTTAGGATCTTGGTGCCTTCAAACTAATAGCTACTTCTCCCCCACTAATCATGTGCACCTTTTCATACATGCAAGGACAACTAACCCCTATGCTTACATTCATATGTCCAATGAACTTGTGGAAGGGTATCCTTACAGGTATGCTTATATGCATATACCAGTCTCCACTCATCCATGTATGCATTTTTATATATACACTTAGGCACACCTAGCCCCAGTCATGCACATTAAATTCCATGGATGAATATACATGAACCAGGGGAACCTACATGTATATATTTACATACCTATGCACAAGTAGGAAGTTTTCCCTTGGATCGACAACACAAAACTGCACTAAAGAGTACAAAAAAGTGAAAAAAGTTAACCAGGGGCCTTTTAAACAATTAAGAACATTAAATTATATAGTACAACAACCTATCAACAAAAATAAAAATTAAATAAGTATAAAAATATACCTCAAGACACACATCTATTGAGGATGGAAGCTCGAGACCTCTTCACCATCATGCATATACATTTTCGTATATATATATATATATATGTATATATATATATATCCTTTGATCCAGGAATATATTTCCTACACCATGAGGGAACACACGCATGAAAGATATATATATATATATATATATATATACATTCCTACCCATGTATATAAATATAGACCATCGATTTTGATTACTTGAATCCACACCACAATGACCATGACACACTACAAGGATATTAAGGAAGACTGAAAATTATCAATGAATCTAAATAAAACCAAATTAACTAATCCGACAAGAGAATCTTCAACTCAACCAGTGACCAATGTTTTCAAATGTTCTAAATCAACATGACACCATTAAAATCACATTAAAATAAATACTATAGACTCGTAAATCACAAAATCCCAATATATAATCTATGTGAAAATAATAATTGACAACAATCATACCCAAAATTGTTGGTGGGATGACCGAATTGATGTGAACCACTTCTCCTTCAATGGTGGTTCTCAGAACACACATGGAATGGTCCTGAAGATCAATCCCACACTTAATCGAAGGAAGAGACCCAAAAAAGGCATAAAAATCAGACACTATAGAACCCTAGGGTTTGTCCAAACCTATGAAGTGAAACATGGAGAAGACAATTAGACAAAAATGATGGAGGAGAGAAGAAGAAGCTCACCTTTTCGAGTCGACCAAAAAAAATAGAGGAGATTCAGTGGTTTCGCTTGAGAAAACTAGGGTAGAGGGGGAGGGTCATGCGGCTACAGGGTCTCGACCAGGGGTTTGGGACTTGCTAGTTTGTGGGTGATCTAGGAGAGGAGGCTACGAAGAGTGGATATAGGGATCGGGGCATTGATGGTGTCTCACCAGAAGGACGCTGAATGGGGGAGCTGACTTGTAGAGGGGAGGCACGCAACTAGGAGAGATGAGGGATGAGGGGCATGCGAGGCACACCAGAGAGAATGGAAGACGAAAAAAAAGAAAAAAAAATAAGAAAATGAATTAAAATATAAATATAAAAATTAAAATAAAATAATAATAATATAACTAATAATAATATTATTATTAATATTATCTAAAAAATTTTCTAATTAAAATTGAAATTCAATGTGTCAGGTCGGGGTGGGACAATTCACCCCAATATGACACTTTCTTCCCCAAGAAAGTCCCTAAAGGCTCAGCTTTTCAAAGCTCAAAACAAAGCTGAAAAAACTCTCAAATAAAAAAATATAACACATGAGGATTGAAAATTCACATTCCACCCAAGACCTAAAAAATCAAGACCGAGACTACCAAGAAAAATAACCAATGAAACAGGAATCACTTTTCCAAACACAACCACAGACTCAAACACCCCAACCCAAAATATATAAATCACTAGAGACTACTAGATATATCCAATGAGAATTCACTATACAGCCCATCGTCTGGGCTAACCATCTACATCGATCGGGGTCTAGTAATGTAGAGGCAACGAGTTTCCCCAAAAATAATTCCTTGAAGACTAAGATCTCTATGAAATTGTCCTATGTTAATCTCCCCACCATTTTAGGACTGTAGCTGAATATTAACATTCCCAATTTGAAAAAAAATCAGAAAACTGATCAATACCCTTGATGTGGGTGTGACCCCTTATCTTTCTGAGTTTCACAAAACCATTGTGAGGGAAGACATTGGAGAGATCCATAGTGGGTCACCCCATCATATTAGAAACTGTGTAGAATAATGGCACTCACATGGGATCTCTCAATTTAGTTTCAAAATGAGGATTGAATTTTCCATCATGTACCAACCAACATGGGACGGACCTTAACACAGGGATAAACATTAACATAGACCAACCTAAAACCCCAATTCCAATGGAAATCCAAAAAAAGATACTTCATGAAAATTCCAAGAAAACTGTGATTCATAAGATCCATAACCTGCATACATTTCCAAATAATAATCACCCAAATTATAGAATTGGTCCAAAGAATGTCCACCCATTTAATGTTTACACAAATAAGGCACATTCATTGAAATATTATAGAAGAGGCCACTATGAACTCCAAAACAAGCCCCCCCATAAACAGACAACTATATAAAGATAAAACTTAACCAGTCTCTTCTCCAATATTAGAGATGACATCTCTGATGCACATCCCTCACACCAGGGAACTGCTTGACTGCATGAAAATATTCGCTTTGAGACCTATGGAAAGAGATCTGATGTATTGAAGCATCTTTTACACTGCTATCATGAACTAAAAACCTCTAACTCATGATTTATCTTCTGGAAAGACTGCTTATATACTTCCCCAGGTGACCCAAACAACCACATTGTTAACAAGCCTTCATAATATTATTATGAACAGCTTAGAGTTCCCAAATCATCCACATTGGAAATAATCAGTGTGTTTTCATAAAAATTAAAAACAAAAACTAATGAAATATGAATTCCAATACCAAATGACTCTGGTTCACCCACAACACTGGATGGGGAATCCTTCTTGAGAACCTTGAAAAATAAGATTTCCGTTTTTCATAGTTCAATCGTTGCAACCCCAAGATTCATAGAGAAGGTACCAATCACCCTTATCAAGCCAGAACCTGATCCTTCAATCAATACCAAGACAAATTTCCCTTCACAACAAATGGTATTTCTAAATAGGTGATGAAATAGTCGACTTCCTTGAGTCACATCATAACCCATATCAAATTTCGACCACCTTAGAGTAAACAAGAAACAATGAAAAGAAAATAACCCCACCACTCCAGCGGGGGTCTGGATAAAAATAACGACAAAAAATGACCCCTCAAAAACGTTTTTACATTTTGAGGTGGCATAATTTAAAGAAGAAGAAAAAAACCAACATGGATCACATCACAAAACAAACCTCCTCATTTAACCATAAATCATTATCTCAAGCTCAAAACATCATTTCAACCTTGAAACACCAGCTCGAAAATAGGCCTCAAGACCATAGTCTAAAAAAATAACTATCCCAAACCGTAACCAAATCAAATTTCAACCATAATAATACCAAAGAAACATCACCAAAAACGCCTAAAACCTTCTTTCACAAATGTCCATTTTAAAAACCGTCAAATTCCAAAGCCATGTGAATGATAAATACCCCTTTCTAAAACCCATTCACCTTTTTAAAAATTTCTTAAATAAAAATAATTCTAAAAAATAACTTATAAAAACATGGTTTTGAAAACAAATCCTCAAAAATTGAGCACCACCATTGGTATTCCATGAACCCTCACATATATACATTCTTGTGCCATCTTGGGCACCCATCCATGTGTACCAACAACCATCCACTTCAAATTACATTCATTCATACATGTGGGAGTCTATTAGAATACCTAAGGTAAAATAATTTTTTTCCAAATTCTCATTTCCAAGATACATCAGTTTCAAACTTCGAAACAATTTCCAAACCCCCAAAACATTTTCCAAATCCACTTTTAATTTATGCTTTACAATATTTATAAGAGTTTCCAAAACAGTTTCAAAAAGAACACTCATTTTCATAACAACTCAATTTTTTTTAAAACAATCCAAGACATTCATTTTGTAAGTCATATTTTATATATAATAATCATCAATTTATTTAACCAAAGAACAACCCCCAATACCTGTTAAAACTCACACCATGAACATTCCAAAGAAACCAATTCACCCAACGTATCAAGATTCTAAATTCACAAATAAAAAACTACTATACACAGAATGGTCACACAGTTTGGAAGACTGTACACAAACCAGATGTGTGAATTGGAAGTCATCAAAGGAAATATCATGGTCTTCACATGTCTTTATAGGCCGTGCAAAACAACCATTTCCTCATTTAAAATGACCACCAAATTTATAGACGAACAAGAACCCCCAAAACATGACTACGGACCTTGAAAACAACCGAGATCCAAGCATGGAATTTGAGACAAAACCATCAGAGACCACCCTAACAATTCATGTGTCATTATGAATAGGTGGTGATCAATCACTTACCTGCAATTAACCATTTGGATTATGAAAATACCCACTCCAAAATATCAGACACCCCAAACAGAAATGGAGTAAAACTCCTATGATACCATTTTCTCATGAACCAACCTAGGTCAACCCAGTATTGGTCACCTGATCCAACCTATGAATTAGCCCGAAGGGCATTCCCGATCCCCACAGGCTGGAAACTGGTGTTGGGAATCAATGTGAGATAATAATAATGGGTTGGCCCATAAAAAAATATAGATAAATGAATATAAACTAAACATAAAAACACTAGTAGTGGAAAATAAAATAAATATAACCATCTACGAATACCTCCATGTGGCCCCATGGGTCACCACTAAATATAAAACCACACTTTCCCAATAGCGATCCATGAGTAGAACCTGAAACTAAAAAGTAAATTATGTGTGAGAACCAAGATTCTCAGTAGGGACACCAGGGAAAAATCAATGCCTGATCCCCTTACCTCATAAAATAAATTCAAAGCATAATAGTTTGAAAATAAGACTTATTAAAATATTGTATTCCATTCTTTTTTAAATGATATAATGGGTTTACATTTGTAAGGAAAACATTTCTCACACAGTAAATTTTCAAAATAGAATCCAAGATTGCATTGACATTTCAAAATTGAAGGGGAATCAATATAGATTAATATGTGGTTTTTTAAAATGCGGGAATAAGTGTGGAAAAACATGAATAAAAATAACTTCAAAAGTATCATGTTAAAAATGATCACCATGGGAAATCCCTATAGGTAATTAGCACAAGTGGGACCCTAGCGACCTTTAACCTCAGTGTAAATGTGGCATAGTAACCAACAAGATCTAAGTTCTAATGAATTATCCACTAATAGGGAACACACACATAACAGAGTGGTCTCTAACCATCTTAATGATTTGTTAGTGTTGTAGAATCAATCCTGCTAGAGGAAACCAAGGAAATCCATTTCCATATCATCTAGCATACTAGTCCCAGTCTTCCCACCTAGATACATAGGTTTCCCATGTTATCTATTTCAAATGGTGGTGAGTTTTATCAAAAAAGTAAAGAAACACACACATCACATTATTTCTCTATATATTTTTCAATTTTCACCACCATCCTCCCCCTAAAGAATGTCCCATTTTTTCATAATCACACATCATTTTACATGCCATTTCACAAAGCACACATAACAATTCATACATTTAACGTACACATCATTTTTTCTAAAGAAAAAGGGAAACCCTTAATAGGGGGTTTCCATTTTCATAAATAATTTAAAAAGTTCCAAACATGATTAATCACTTATGAGTTACACTTTTAATTTTATAAATTTAATCACGCAAAAATTTTAACTTTCCAAAATACATTGAAATCTTAACTAAACAACCAAGGCACTAAACGTTTAAATAAAACATAAAATGACACTTAAAATGATGAAAAACATTTAATAAAATCAAACCACCCTTTTTCAATGAATTCTCACATTAAACACATTGTGGAAATGTGTTTGGGTCTTCTTTGGAAAAACAAACATGCCACTACACTTTTCTAACAAAATCGGCTGAAGGACAACACTTATTTGAAAATACCCATTTTTCATTCAAAATGTCCAGAATACATATTTTCAATAACACTGACCATTTATTCATAAACATATATATACGTATACATTGCATATACATTTCATATAAAGGTAGGAGATGCACTTTTAAAAGAATACCAAGTAAAAATGAAAATTCTAATTAAAGGTTCGGGAATAATTAACATACCTCGTAGTGGAAACAAGTCATACACTTAGGATTTGGTGATTTATAACTAAAATATTATGCTCCCCCACTAATAATATGCACCTATTCATACATTCAAGGAATCATATCCCCTAGGAATACATTTATATGAGCAATGAACATGTGCAATGGGACCCATACCGGTATGTTTATATGCATATTCCAGTCGCCAAACACCTGTATATGAATTTTTATATATACACATAAGAACACCTAGACCCATACATGTACATTCAATGTCATGGATCAATATACACATAGTGAGGTAACCAACTTGTATATATTTACATACCTTTGCACACACATGTGATTCCTCCTTGGACCAGTAAATCGAAACCACAACAAACTGTCTAATGCACTATAAAATATTATCAAGGGACCTTTTAATCAATTAAGGACCATAAATTAGTTGGTGCGACAACCAGGCATCTGAAATAAGAATAAGATAAATAGAAAAAATACCGCAAGACACACAACTTTTGATGATGGTAGAATGAGACCTCTTCACCTGCACACTTATAAATTTTCATATATATATATATATCCTTTGGTCCAAAAACATATTCCCCATTCTATGAGGTAATATGCACAAAAATGCTAAATATATATACATTCCTACACATGTATATACATATAGATTTTTACTCTTGACGACTCGAATCCACACCACAATGACCATGACACACTACAATGATTTCAAGGGAGACTAAAAATTATCAAATACACTAAATAAAACCAAATTAAACAAGTATATGAGAGAAACAACACCTCGAATGGTGACCGAAGAATTAAAACGAACTAAAACAACATGGTACCATTAAACGAACCTTAAAATAAATATCCGAGACTCATAAATCACAAAACCCCTAAATATAAACGAAGGGGAAAGAATAATGGAGTAAAATCATACCCAAAAATCATTAGTAGGAGGACCAAATCTATGTGAACCACTTCACATTTGGGGGTTGTTATCATAATTCTCATGTGCTGGTCCTGAGAGAACAATCACACCCCCTTTCAAAAGATCATACACAAAAACGAATAACAAATTGGCCACTAAAGAACCCTAGGTTTTGGATGAAACTAGGAGGGGTTACAGAAAGATGAAAATTTGACTAAAAAGAATATTGGAGAGAAGTGGAAGATCACATTGATATGATGAACACAAAATTGGAGGAAATTCAGTTGTTTCACTAGATAAAATGAGGGTATAGGGGGAGGGTCGCATGGATGTAGGGTCTCGACGAAGGGGTTACGACGTGTGGGTTTGAGGGGGTGTCGAGAGAGGAGGCTGCAGCTAGGGGAGATGGGGAGAGGGGTGCTGTTGGTGGCTTATAAGAAGGATTCTGATGGAGGGGAGCTGGTCAGCAAAGGGGCAGTGCCCTATTGGGAGTGGCAAGGAAGACGGGGCTCACGTGAAACACCAGGGAGAAAGGATGAGAAAAAAAGAGAGAAAAAGAAATAAGAAAGTAAAATAAAATAAAATAAAATATTGAAAACCTAATAATAATAATAATATAACTAATACTAATAATAATATTAATATTAATATTAACACAACAAAAATTTAAAGAAAAATAAAATACAACGTGCAATGTTGGGGAGCGACAATGTGTTTATACATATTTATGGGTAATATTTGTAAGGGTTTAATTTATATTTTATTGTTCAAATACTTATATGTATATATGTATTCATATATAAATATATATATATATATATATATATACCTATCTTACTTTTTGTTAAGAATTTTTTAGGAATGATCTTTTTTTAAATTCATGTTTAAAGGGATTCAACTTGTTTATATTTTATTTCACTAGTACTTATATATATGTATATATATAATTGTATGCATAATTTTATATGTATACATATTTTACTTAATAATTTTTGATGATAAATATTTATTAAGATTTAGGTTTAAAAATTGTTACTGCAAATATTTTATGGTCATGTTATGAAACTATAACAAATCAAATTATTTATTTATTATGTTATAAAATTTATATCTTATTATTAAGGGTGTTTATAAAATATACATATATATTTATATATTCATTTATATGTATATCAAACCAACTAAGTATAATATTTCCATAAAAATTAATGTATGAGTAAATATTTATTTTATTAAATTTCAATTGGATTTGGAATAATTGCATACTAATTATATGTACAATTACAGAACAATTATTCCATTTATATATGTGTATTTGAAAAAGATTATGTTTTAAATTTGATTTTATATTAAACCTACTGAAGTATATTCTCATTTATATAAGTGTTGCTAAAATATGAAGTTATTCTGCAATGATGAGTATTATAAATACAAAGACATATGTATATAGATATATATATATATATAAGTATGAAATGTTTTCATGTATATATATATATTTATATGATAAGGGTTTTGAATTACATTTTTATTTCTACAACCAATTTTTTTAAAGGATAAACTATTTTCAATAAATAATAATTTTATACATGTATATAGAAAGACACAAATATATATATATATATATATATATATATATATTGGTTCACACATATGTCAGTATATGAAATTGTTTCTATCAATTTGATGAATTATTCCAGAATTAAAAACAAAAGAATTTATGTCTTACCAAATTGTTTTGTTCCAAAAATATGTACACGTAAGTATATATCATTTGTGTGTGTATATGTGTACATGAAAAACCTTGAAACATAATTTTCTAAATAAATTTTTTTCCTTATGTGAATAAAATATCTAATTATTAATGGAAACAATAACAAAACTATATTTTTTTAGTGTGTTCCTTGTGTTTTTAAAAAGCATTTACTACATTAATGTTGCAGTTGTTATTTCATGTATATACATACGTGTATATATTTTCATTAATTAACAAGGGTTAATATTTTATTTCCAAATACATATACAAATTTAGAATTTATGTTTATTCTATAATTTAATGCTTTTAATTATGTGTAAGAAAAGTATTTAAATGGAAATAGTTAACATTTTGTGTGAAAAGTGTAATCAATTTATTAATTTATATTTTCAAGATATCATTTCATGCGACGAACTCAATTCGCACCTCATGGTATGTCATGCGTAGTTATCTATGGCCATCATCAAATATATAAATGAAACTCCATGAATTTTAATGGGAATGTATGTATTTATTATATTATATTACTTATTTGTGAATTTCAAAAAAAGAATTTTATTTACAAGGAATATATATACATTGACTAGGTTTCATCCCTTTCATATAAGAAATGTATTGGTCTTAGTAAGTGACTGGAGGGGTGCTCTATAGCGCCTTGATGCACCGGTAGGTCTCATGAGACAAACTAGTTTCTTAGCACTAGTCCTTGATAAAATTATTATGTTGTCTGGGATTATGCATTCCCACAAGAATTAGAATTATTATTTGTTGGATGGGTCCCGCTATACCCTCTATATGCATCGGTAGGTCTTAGGAGACAAACTAGTTTGAATTTTTACCCATTTTTGTATGGTCTTGGAATAAGGCCTTGACAGAGTGCTTTTAATGTCTAAAAATATACATTCCCTCATTATGAGATTAGTATTTGGTTTTCCATGTGATTATTTGACAAGTATAATATTCAATGTAAAGAAGAATTCTCTTATGAACATTTATGTTACTTTAATTAATCAGTTTTACATATTCAAATGCACATGGAATAATGTCTTATATTTAGGTATATATTTATTTTTGGAATTCATTTATAAATAAGGATTAATGATTTGTTTCCAATCTATGAAAAAATATTAGAAATTTATCTATCACTTTATTTTTTTTTCTTTTATGTGTTAAATGATAATTGGAGTCATTTTCAATAAAAATTCTTAAAAAGTAATATTTCATGTGTAATTTTGTTTCCGCACAACTTTTTTGTATAGGATAATTGAGTGTCTCTATTGTCTAAACTTATAAGTATCATTCCTTGCATTTTCTTCAAGTCTGTTCATATTTTATAATACATTTTATTTGTAACTTTTATGTATGTGTAACAATTTATGTGCATGGGTTTATTTTTAAAATGATTTTAGTAACTCTCAAAAAATGATGCTGACATGTTATTGGAAAAGTATTTTCATTTTAAGAAAATGATACAAATTAAGTATTTTTATTTTAAATAAACTTTCTAAATAAAAATATTAAAACTCCAAACTGGGAATTTTAAAATGTCACCCTATGTTTTAAATTCAAATTTAATAGTTTAGTGTATTTTTCAAAGATGTACCTTACTTAATAAAGGAATCACACTTATGTTTATTTTCGTACAGTTTTAAGGAAATGCTACAGTTGTATCTAATTCTCCAAAATCTAGATCGGTATTGATCCTCTATTGTGTAATGTGATGTGTAATAATTTAATTTTTTTTATAAAAGAAAAACAAATTACACAACATTATTTGGAACCGACTATGGGAAACTGGGGTCAGGGCGTAATATTTGGTATAAGAGAAAGGGTCTAGAAAATATTGGAGAATATATTTTGTTGATTCTAGAAGTTTATAGATCCTTGTGTTTTATTATTTTGGCGAGAGAAATTCAGAATTCTTTTTAGTCCGATGAAATGAATTGTGAGGACGAAATTCTATTTTGGAGGAATAATGTAACACCCCTAGTTTCAATAAAATAATTATTTTAATTAATAAAATAATTATAATTTAATTAAAAAATATTAAAAAATATTTTAATAAAATCATTAGATTTTGTTTAACTGAAATAAAATTTTGTTACTTTTATTATTTTCAAAAAGAAATTTTTTTAAATACATGACGACATATTAAAATGATATAAATTAATTATACTTTTATGAAATTTAGAATCATGAAATTGTATTTTCTAATATATTGTTTTAATAAATAATAATAATTAAAGACAATATAATTATTTTAATTTTTTCTTGATAAAATTATATTTTTATATTATATCTATTATAATTAAATATTTAAATTATATAATTCATTTATAATTATTATTATATTTTGTAATATTAAAATTTTCAAATATTTTGATCAACATTTTTTCTGTAAAAAATGAATTATTAATATTTAAATTATATTATTTTTTTGTATAACTTATTGAAATAAATTAAAATTTTAATATTCATGGTAAGTTGTTTTATTATACATATATGTTGTTTCTAAAAAATGTATTAATAAAATGAATATTATTTTTATAAGAAATGTCGATTTTGAATTATAAATTTTGGATAAATTATTTCATAAAAATATTATTATGAAAATTATACCTATATTATTATTATAATGATATGATAATTTTATTTTAATTAAAAAAAGAGAAATGGAAATGATGTAAAAATGGGAGGAAATAAAATAGGGTACTTGTAGGAGTCTGTGGGCATCGGGTTTAAGAAGTTGGGGCATCGACCTATGGTTTCATGTGGAAATTTGTGAGGAGTCGAGACGCTTGAGGGAGAGGTCGTAATGGAGGTGTTCACACATGAGGTGGGATTGTCTTTCAGGGTCGTTTCGGCTGAGGGAAACTGGAGGTTGCGCGTAGGTCAAGCAGGAGGCCTCCACCAGGATAAGCTTGATCGGACTTCCAAGCCGAGGAGCTGAGTCAAGTTCGGGGTTCATGGATAACCTAACCAAAAGGTAATATCTAGATGTGTTTTGGAGAATCAGAGTGATGTTGAGTTAGATCAAATCAGTGTTGATGGGGTTTAGTTTCGATTGGAGGTTCTGAATCAAAAATACAGGTCTAGATCTGAAGGTGTCAGGTCTTCTTTAACCTAGATGGTAGATGTTTTGTTTTTGTTGTCTAGGTGACTAAATCTCCTTTACATTACTCATTTTCTTCTATTCTCAATATTGGCTCGGATTTTCTGTTTCAATATTGTTTGTTCGTTTCCTCCCATTTCTACCATATTATTCAAATGTCTCTATTTTGGTAATCTTAGGTCATTGTTTTGTGGAACTATATCTGTATCAATTTTATTTGAATTGTTAATTTCCTAAAAATTTATGAATAAATAATTTGGCTGTCAATTTTCTATCAGTTTTTTGGTTTCAGTTTCTATTGGAGTATAAACAGAATGGTTTCTTTGTGATCTATATGTGTCATTTTAGAAACTTATTCCTTTTTTGTGTCTTCTCATCTTTCTAAGGAATATGTGCATTTTTGTTTGTACACACAGTAAATCTTAAGGCTAAGAAATACGTCTATTAGAGTGAAAATAGAATTGGAAAACCATTTTTGTCTGTCCAGATTGGATGTGAAAGTGTGTGTGATTCTATAGTAGTAGAAGATCCTCAGTATGAGTAGAACAAGTTAGGGGATTAGCATTTTCATATTTATTATATAAAGAAATAGTTTTGATATGTTTTTAAATGCTGATTTAGTTGTCTAAGAAATTTAAACATTTCTATTTTTTTCAAAATTTGTAACGTAAATTATTTGTTTTACGGAAACATATTTTTCTCCTATTTTTTTACTTCAATTCAAGAAAGGGTACTTCTGTTTAATTATTATGCATGTATACATTTTTTCAAACTTAATTTAATGTTTTTGTTTATACATTTTTAGGGGTAATATATGTCACAGTATAATTTATCTTGGATTTTTAAAGACATATATGTATATATATATATATATATATATTTATACAAACATATATATATACCTATATTATTTAGTGTTATGAATTTTTTATGACCAATCATTGTTTTAAATTTACATTTAAATTATTCATTTTTTTATGTTTTATTTCACCAAAATGTATTTATATGTATATATATTAGTGTATATATAATAGTATATGTAGACTTATTTCACTTCCGAAGTTTTGTTGATAGATATTTATTATGATTTATGTTTTCAAATTGTTACAAAAAATAATTTATGAATATGTTATGGAACTATAAGAAGTTAATTTATTTATGAATTATGTTCTAAAATTAAAATTTTTTTTCTTAAGTTTATTTATACATATACATATATATATATGTATATCTGCATATATATGTATATCTAACAACTTGTGTATAATATATTCAGAACAATTAATGTGTGAGTGTATATTTATTTTATCAAATTTAAATTTAATTTGGAATAATGGGATACTAATTCTAAGTATGATTCCAAAACCATTATTCAAGTTATATATATCTATTTGAAAATGATTATGTTTTGAATTTGATTTTGTATTAACCCTTCCAAAGTATATTCTCATTTATCTATGTTTTGATAAAACATAAATTTATTCCGCAGTGATGAGTATTATAAATACAATTTGACATGTATATATACATTTATGTGTGTGTTTTTATGAAATTTTTTACATGTATATATATATATATATATTCTATGGGTATTAAATTAAATGGTTATTTCTATGACATATGTTTCGTAAAGGATAAAATATTTTGAATCTATAATAATTTTATACATGTATACACACACACACACACACATATATATATACTGATTCATATATATGTAAGTATAATCAGTTGATTCTATCTATTTGATGTATTTTTTTTTGAATTTAAAACATAAGAGTTTATGTTTTACCTTGTGATTTTGTTCCCCAAATATGTTCACGTATGTATATATAATTTGTGTATATATGTCTCTCTGTGTGTGTATACATGTTAATCCATGAAAAGTGTATTTTTAAATAATAAACTAGTTTGTGTATGTGAATATAATCTCTGATTTTTAATGGTAAACAATAACAAAACCATGTTTTGTTGTTGTCTGCCTTAAGGTTTTAAAAGATTCAACTACATTGATGTTGTAGTTATTATTTTTTGTATATACATACATGTATATATTTTAATTTATTTAAAAGGGTTAATCATTTATCTCAAAATCCATATAAGAAGTTAGAAGTTAATTCAATAATATTATTTAATGGTTATTCTAATTTGTAACCATAGTAAATAAATGGAAATAGTTTTCATTTTATTTGAAAATTTGAACATGTATTTATTTTTTGTGCGCAAGATGTCATTTCATTTGAGAAACTCCATTCACACCTCATGGTATTTCATGCATAGTTAGTTATGACCATCATATAACATATAAATGGCATTCCATGCATTTTAGAGAGCAGTTATGTATTTATTTCATTATTATATTTATTTTTGAATTTCAAATAAAGAATTTTATTTACATGCCATATGTATTTGATAATTATTTTTCACCCTTTCATATTAGGAATGCATTAGATTTAGTAAGTGACTAGAGGGTCCCTTTATATCCCATTGATGCATCTGTATGTCTTATGAGACGAACTAGTATCTTGGTACGAGGCATTGATTGGATGATTAAGTTCTCCATCATTATACATTACCACATAAATTGGACTTATTATGTGATGGGTGGGGCCTGCTATAGCCTCTCGATGCATCAGTATGTCTCATGAGGAAAACTAATTTGAATTTTTACCCATTTATGTATGGTATTGGAAAGGCATAATGTAGCCTCTTGTGAGCTCCTTCTAGTCTAGGGTCTGCGCCTCCCTCTTTCCCTAGTGCCGCTTCTAACTTCTCATCCCACATACTTATCGCAAGATATAGATCTGTTCAGACTCTCTCCGTAGTACCATCCAATGTCAAATGCTCCGTTCGTCATAGGGTTTCTCTGCATCTCCGTCTTCCCCCTCGTGCGATGTCCGACGACCCACATCTATGTTCCCTAGATACTGACACCCACTCCTCGCACGACCTATCATAGATCATGCTCATCTCTTCCTCGTGTGACGCAGCAGCTCTGGTTCCCACCGGCACTGAGCTCTTCTTCAGACGATTGGCTTTCCTTCGACGGGTGTTCCCAATGCAGTATGGATCCTACTACAGATCCTCGTCTGCCCTGAGGCATTGATGGATCAATACAATAACCCATAGGTGGTTCATTATTCTCACTTCATGGTGTATTAGGAAACCCATGAAGCCCTCATGGTTCGTTATTCCGCACTCCCATCGACATACTTAGCTTGTGGAAAGTTCTGATCTGGCCTCGTGTGGAATCGATATCCAAATCTAGTTTGTAGGTTCAGATCATTTCCCCACTGCCTCATCCACTTCCCCGAATGATGTCCCCTAACATGACGTATCCACGGATGGCTGACATGGCATCCATTGATCCATGCATCGACATGGCATGACTTCTTATGGTGTCGTAGTGTTCTTTGTTGCCTTTTTTGTGATAGGACTGGTTTGGTTTTGTTGTATTTGTATTGTGGATGGGTCATATTCAAAAACCTAGGCCTATAAGTGGATGTAGATGGTCATATATATAATTCTCAGTGTTATTGGTGTTCTTATCCTTGCCAAATCGATTCACAATTCCCTACTGGTTTCTTCTCTAGTGCTTTTGTTGTTTCATTGTGCCCTGATATCTCTACATCGCCTTGTTTCCTCTACCATTTCTTTATTTTCTTTTTCGTATGACCCCATCATGGTTGGGTGCAATGGATTCCATGATGTTTTAGATTTTGTTTGTGGTTTCATTGAAGGAGGATATGTTTGGGTGCTATTTTGTCATGGTGTCTTCATAGTGGTGTCAATGAACCTATCCATTGGTCATCCTCTGCCTCCGGTGTTTTTTGTTTGTTCTGTCACGTGTCAGAAATGGTGGATCCTCTTAGACATACTTCTTTTCGTGTGGTTATTCTTTTATGGGTTCTCACTTAGCATCAATGTGATTTTTTTTAGGTTCTCACTCAACCATAATGTTATTTATTTGAAAATCAAAAAAAAGGTTTGGTATGGTCTTGCCATGATGTATTGATGGTGCTTTCATAATTTCGGACATTATGAATTCCCTTATTATGAGATTAGTATTTGGAATTCAATTTGATTTTTCGACTATTAAAATATCCATGGATAAAAATAATTCTCTTATGAACATATATGTGGCTTTAAGTAATCAGTTTTATATTTTCAAATACACATGGTATAATGTCTTATATTTATGTATATACATAATATAGAAATTCGTTTGTAAAGATGGATTAATATTTTTTTCAATATATAAATAAATAATAGAAAATCATATATCATTTCACAGTCTACTTTTATGTTTTAAATGATAACAAATATCGTTTTCTATGAATATTCTAAAAATGTAATATTTCATGTGCAATTTCATATATATACACATGGTATGTCTGAGATAATTGAGTGTTTCCATTATCTAAAAATATATATGTTTTATTCCATACCTTTTTTTCAAGTGTGATCATACTTTATAATGTATTTTATTTGAAACATTTAAATAAGTGTTACAATTTTTGTTCATGGGTTTCTCCTTAAAATTAATTCTGTAACTCTCAAAAAAATGATGACAACATGTAATGAGAAATGTATTTTCTTTTAAAGAAAATTATTTAATTTAATAATTTTTATTTTATAAAAATTTCTTAAAATAATTTATTGAAACCCTGTATTGGTCATTTTAGATGCTCATCCAACATTTTAAATTCAATTATATAGGTTTAGTAGATTTATCATTGACATACATTACTTTTTGCAGGCACCAAAATGATGTTTATTTGTGGATAGTTTTGAGGAAATGTAATAATTGTACTTAATTCACAGAAAACTAGATCATAAAATATCTTCTATTGTGTAATGTGATATGTAATAATTTAGTTTGTTTTTATAAAATAAAAATAATTACACAGAATAATTTGGAACAGTCTATGGGTAACATATGTCGGGTCATTATAGTTCATATCTGAGGAACATTCTAGAAAACATTAGAGAATAGATGTTATTGATCCTAGAAGCTTAAAGGTCATAGTTTTTCTTAATTTTGAAGACATATTTTCAGAATTCTTTTTAGTATAGTGAAACGAATTACTATGACCAAATTCTTTTGAGGGGATATAATGTAACACCCTACGTTTCAATAAAAGAATTATTTTAATGAATAAAATATTTATAATTTAAATAAATAATATTATGAAATACTGTAATACAACCATTTGATTTCATTTAATCAAAATGTAATTTTTTAACTCTGATTATTTTCAAAATAAATTTTTTTAAAATACATGACAACATATTAAAATGATATTATTTAATTTTATATTTATAAAATGTGGAATCATGAAATGATAATTTATAATATGTTTTTCTAATAAATAAAAATAAATAAAAGAAATATTATTTTTATAAAATTTTTATGATAAAATTATTATTTAATATTATAACTACTTTAATTAAATATTTAAATTATACATTTCATTTACTATTATTATTATATGTTGTAATATTAAAAATGTAAAATATTATCACTAACATTATTTTCTAAAAATTCATTATTAATATTTAGATACTATTATTTTTTTGGTATAATATATTTAAAGAAATAAAATGTAAATATTCATAGTAAGACATTTTATATTATAGATATGATGTTATTAATAAATTTATCAATAAATTGAATATTATTTTTATATGAAATGTTAGTTTTGAATTACAAATTTTGGATAAATTATTTATTAAATAAATAATTATGAAAATTATATATATATAATTATTAATATATTTTGATAATATTATTTTAATTAAAAATAGAAATGAAAATTACATAAAATGGGAGAAATTGAATAGGGGTGATAGGAGGTGTTTATGGGTATCAGGTTCAAGTAGTTTGGGCATCGACATAGGGTTTCACAAGGGAATATAAGAGGAGTCGAGACGCATGTGGGAGAGGTTGCGATGAAGGTCTTTCGCATGAGGTGGGTTCGTCTACGAGGGTCGTTTCGGCCGAGGAAAACAGGTGGTTGAGAATAGGATGAGTTGGAGTTATCCATTGTGATAAGTCTTATCTGACTATGAATTTGAGGAGTCGATTCAAGGTCAAGATACAAGGATTGGCTGGCTGTTAGGGTAGATCAAGGGAATTCGAGGAAAATCAGAGTGACGTCAAGTGAGATCTGATTATTGTTGACGTGGTTTGCTTTGGATTTGAGGTTCCAAATAGAAAATATTGATCTGAAGGTGTCATATCTTATTCAACCAAGTATCTAGGTGTTTCATTTTTTATTTTCTAGGTGACTGAATCTACAACAATTTACATGTTTTATTGTACTCTCCCTATTGGATTTGCTTTTGGGATGTCAATTTGGTTTGTTCATTTCTTCTTATTTCTACTGAATTATTCAAATGTATTTGTTCTTTTTATTTTATGTATTTGTATTGTTAAAATAGATCTATATCAATTTTATTCAACTGGTTACATTCCTGAAAATTTGTGAATATATAATTTTCCTATCAATTTCAATTTATTTTACTTTGCCAATTTATTTTTTAGTATAAAAAAAATGGTTTCATTTTGGTCTGCATGGTTGATTCCAGTGATGTTTTCCCTTTTATTGGTTTCTTCTCATAATTCTATGGAAGATATATTTTTTTTGTTTTTACACTCCTTAAAGATGGCATCTATAAAAGTATTTTTCTGGAGAGAAAAAAGGATTAACATAACATTTTTATTAGTCTAGAGTGGATGTGATAGTGTGTACGATTCTACATCAGCAGATAATCCTTAGGATGAGATGAAAACATAAGGGGTTTCGTATTTTAATATTTATTCTTTAAATGAAAATGTTTGGAGTTTTTTTTTCAAATTCTAATTTTTCTATCCAAGAATATTAAACAGTTTATTTTTTTTCAAAATTATTAAGGGAAATTATTTGTTTTATGAAATCATATTTTTCTCTTCTTTTTTAACATCAATTCAAGTAAGGGGGATTATATTTAATTATCATTATTATGCATGTATAAATTATTTTCAAACATAAGTGGATGTTGGTGTTTGTACACTTATATGGGTAATGTATATAAGGGTTCAATATTTCTTTGATTTTGAAAATAATTATATGTATACATATACAAATATATAGATATATATATTCCTATCTTATTTTTAGTTATGAATTTTTATAAGAGATCATTTTTTTAATTCATGTTTAAAAGGATTAAATTTGTTTATGATTGATTTCCCAAAAGTTTATAAATACATGTACATATATAAGTGTATACATAATTGTATATGTGTACTTATTTCACTTAATAATTATTGACGATAAATATTTATTAAGATTTATGTTTACAAATTATTGCATCAAATATTTTATGGGAATGCTATGTAACTATAAATAATACAATTATTTGTTTATTAAGATATACAATTTATTTTTTATTCTTAAGGGTGTTTATACATATACATATATATGTATATCTAACAAAATAAGTATAATATTTTTAGAAAAATTAATGTATGATAGTATATTTATTTTATCAAATTTAAATTTAATTTGGAATAATGGGATAAAAATTATATGTATGATTCCAAAATAATTATTCCACTTATATATGTATATATATATATATATTACAATGTTTATGTTTTAACTTTGATTTCATATGAACTCAGCCAATGTATATTCTCATTTATCAATGTTTTTCTAAAACATGAATTTATTCCACAATAATGAGTATTATAAATAAATTTTCTTATATATGTATATATATATATAAGTATAAAATGTTTTCATTTATATATATATATATATATTTAGGGATTTGAATTAAATTGTAATTTCTGGGACCTATGGTTAGAAAAGGATAAACTATTTTCAATCTATAATAAATTTTTATAGGTATATATATATATGAACATGTATATATATATATACTGATTCATACATATTTTTTTATACACAATTGTTTCTATCTATTTGACAAATTTTTCCAGAATTAAAAACATAAGAGTTTATGTTTTACCAACTAATTTTGTTCCACAAATATGTAGACATATGTTTAAATGATTTATGTATATTTATATGTTTGTGTGTGTGTTTACATGTTAAACCTTGAAAGTTATATTTTAAGATAATAATCCAATTTTCCTATGTGAATGTTATCACTGATTTTTAATTGCCAACAACAACAAAACCCTATTTTGTTTTTGTGTTTCATAATTTTTTAAATTTTTTCACTATGTTGATGATGTAGTTATTATTTCCTATATATATATATATGTATATATTTTCATTTATTAAAAATGGTTAATATTTTATTTTAAAATCCTTATAAGAAAATAGAATTTATTTTAATTCTATTATTTTATGGTTAGGATAATGTGTAACCATTGTATATAAATGTATATAGTTATCATTTTATGTCATAAGTCTAAACAAGTTATTATTTTATATATGCAAGATATCACTTCATGTGAGAAACTCCATTCGTACCTCATTTTATGCCATGAATAGTGAGTTATGGCCATCATCTAATATATAACGGACATTCAATTCCTTTTAGAGAGCATGTATGTATTTATTTCATTATCTTTTTTATTTATTCGTTTAAAAAATGAAGGTTATTTTCATGTCATATGTATATGATGATTATATTTCACCCCTTTCATATTAAGAATGCACTGGACTTAGTAGGTGACTGGAGGGGCCCACTATAGCTCTTTGATGGATCATTTTGACTCATGAGACCAACTTGTGTCTTAGAACTTGTCCTTGATAGAATTTTTTTATACGACATTATACATTCCCACAGGAATTACACTTATTATGTGATGTGTGGGTCCTGCTATAGCCTCTCGATGAATTTGGATGTATCATGATACAAACAATTTTGGGTTTTTAACCATTTATGCATGGTCTTTTCGTGAGGTCTTGATGGTGTAGTTATCATGTCCATCATTATGCATTCCCTCATTATGATATTAGTATTTGGCCTTCCAAGTTATTATTCTACTAGTAGAATATCAAAGGATAAGAATCATTCTCTTATGAAAATTTATGTGACTTTAATGAATGACTTATATTTTCAAAACCACATATATAATGTTATATATTTAATCATATTCATAATATTGAAATTCATTTATGAAGAATTATTAATGATTTGTTTCTAATCTATTATCAAATATTTGAATCTAATATATAATTTTTTGGTTTGATTTTATGTGTTAAATGAAATTTGATATTTATTTTTGTGTAAATTCTAAAAAATTAATATTTCAAGTGTAATTTTGTATCTTCACACCTAATATGTCCAAGATAATTTATTGTGTCCAATACCTTAACATAGATGTATAAATCCATGCATTTTTGTTCTAGTGCATTCATACATTATAATGAATTTTATTTATAACTTTTAAATAAATGTAAAATTTTTTGTTCATGTTATTCTTTTAAAAATGATTTTAGTAACACTAAAAAAATGATGTCAGCATGTTATGAGAAATGTATTTTCTTTTTAAGAAAATTATTTAAAGTATGAATTTTTCTTTTAATTAATATATTTAAGGAATTTTTTAAAACCCCATACTATTCATTTTAAATGCGCACCCTACATTTAAAATTAAATTTTACTGATTTATTATATATATCAGTGATGTAATTTATATTGTAGAGGAAATACAATAAAGATTATTTTTGTACAATTTTTGGGAAATGTAATAGTTGTATCTAATTCTCCAAAACCTAGATTGGTAAAGATCCACTATTCAGAAATGTAATATGTAATAATTTAGTATTTTTTTATAAAATAAAAAAATTACACAACATAATTTTGAACCGGTTATGTTCAACTGAGGTCGGGGCGTTATTGTTGGTATCTAAAAATGGTCTAGAAAACATAGGAGAATAGATATTATTGAGACTAGAAGTTTAGAGGTCCTAGAGTTTTTTAATTTTGAAGATAGAAATTTAGAAATCTTTTTAGTTTGACGAAATGAATTGTGATGATGGAATTCTATTAAAGGGGATAATGTAACACCCTGAGTTTTAATAAAAAAATTATTTTAATTAATAAAAGAATTATAATTTAAATAAATAATGTTATGAAATTTTTAAAAAACCATTTGATTTCATTTAACTGAAATAATTTTTTTTACTTTGATTATTTTTAAAATGAAAATTTTTAAAATACATGATGGCATATTAAAATGATATAAATTAATTATACATTTATGAAATGTGGAATCATGAATTTTAATTTTATAATAAAAGTTTTTAATAATGAAAAAAAGGAAATATTATTATTATCAAATTTGTTTGAAATTTATATAATATAATATTGTCAAAATTTCAATTAAATATTATAATTATACATTTAATATAATATTATTATTATATGTTCTCATATTAAAAATATAAAATATTTTCTGTAAACTTATTTTCATAAAAATGCATTATTATTATTTACATTTTATTATTATTTTTGTATAATCTATTGGAATAAATTAAATTTGAATATTCATAGTAAGATGTTTTATTATAAAAATATTTTGTTTTTAATAAATTTATTAATAAAATGAATTTTATTTTTATATGAAATTTTAGTTTTCAATTAATAAATTTAGATAAATTATTTCTTAAAACAATTATTATGAAAATTATAGATATATTATTATTAATATATTATAATAATATTATTTTAACAAAAAAATAAAAATGGAACGACATAAAATAGCGGAGAAATCAAATAGTGGTATTAGGAGGGGTCAGTGGGTATGAGGTTCTTGTAGTAGGGTCATCGACATAGGGTTTTACAAGGAAATATGAGACGATTCGAGCAACCTGGGGGAGAGGTCGTAATGGTGGTCTTCACGTAGAGGTGTGCTCATCTTCTAAGGTCATTTCGGCTAAGTGAAACCGGTGGATGAGTGTAGGTCGAGTACGAGGCCTCCACCCCAATAAGGATGATTAGGAATAGAAGTTGAGGAGTTCTTTCAAGGTCGATGTTCAATGATTGGCTACCTGCAAGAGTATATATGGCGATTTTGAGGATAATCGCAGCGATGTAGAGTGATATTTGATCAGTTTTGATGTAGTTTATTTTCAATTAGAGTGTCTGAATTGAACATACAGATTCAAATCCAAATTTGTCATATCTTCTTCAACCTAGTAGGTAAGTGTTTTGTTTTGTTTTTTCTAACTGACTGAATCTGTGACATCCCAGGTAAAAAAAGAATGATACTTTTTCATATTCATTAATATTTTCAAATTAAATATTAATTTTACTTTAATGGTTTTTCTATTTTCGATAACGTACTCAATACGCAACAATGAGTTTCTTTGAAATCTTACGTTGCACACTAGTAATATAATAATATTATTTTAAATGGTAGTTAACATGTAGTCGTTTTATTAGTGGGAATTAATATAAATTACTAAAAAATGATAATATATGTTTGTTAAATGTTTTTACATTTATCTAATAAAAGATAAAGGCTTAAAATAAGAAAAGAATTCATTTTTCTGGCATAGATACTCTAATATTCACTAAAAGGTCGACTTATTGCTTTTTGATGGAGAATCCTCTTTAAATATAGTTTTGGTCACTCTTATACATTCTATTAGAAAAAATAAAATTCTTCGTTAGAATGGGGACATCAAAATTTACTTTGCGTAAATTTTTTGTATTTTTCTGATAAAGATCATTTTTTTAATAAATAGTGAAAAATGTTGTATTTTAATTCAAAACCTCTTTTTAATCTAATTTATTTATATTATAATATTATATTTTTAATTGGTTTTAAAGTGAAATTAGAATATATTTTTACTATTTAATCCAATATTTGTCATTGGAATTAATTTCACTTTGAAATTGGACTTAAACTAGTGTCAATTTTTTGATATATATTTTTTCTTAGAAACACGATATTTGTTTTGACAGAGGGAATTAATTATTAAATCAATTAATGCAACTTATATGTTTTTAATTTTGTAAAATAGACTTCATTTTTGAATTCGGTATATCAAATATATCTTAGGGTGATTTTTGGTATTTTTTCTGAAAAACTTCAATTTTTGATGAATAGTGAAACCATTAAGTGGTAGTTAAAAAACTGATTTTTCATTTGAATGAAACTTTACCACTTATGTGAATTAAATTAAAAATATCTGACATACATGGTTGTCATTAAGAAGTAAAATGTGGTTCAATGGGACTAATATAATTTCTTGGTGAATAGCTACTTTTATGTTTTATTAATCGCGATTAAAGGTAATTAGTGTAATTTAAGGTAAAATTAATGTTTTAATAATATGAAATTACCTTGAAACATGTTCTACCTTTAATGTATGTGTCCTGGACGACTGAAAAAATCTATTTGTCAACTTGGGGACCCCATGGATCCACTTGGGTAAGAAAATTACATTAATAATTTTTTATTTAAAGTTAAAATAAAAATGTCACAAACATGTATTGTTTTACTAAATCAATTTTTACATGGGGATATACAAGTCATATTTTTTACTATAAGTATTAATTATAATGATAAAAATATTTCCTATATCATGATATTTTTTTTAAATTTTTAGACATTAAATAAATTTAATTATTTATGACACCATGATGATGCAGCGATTAACTTATTAATTAACTATTTAAATAAAATAAAAAGATAATATAAAATCTAAGACTCAAACTTTTAAAAAACAAATTGTAAGGGTGTATTTAAAACCCTTATCACCTTATCCGAGAAATATATCCTTTTGGGTCCTTTAAAATCCGAAAAGCATTTTATAATAAAGTAACATTTTATAACTTTCCAAGAGTGCCCCTCTTCCATCTTATAAAAGGCCTCCACCGCTCATGACATTGGCTCGGCCAAAATCTTTTAGTTTATCTCTCCACATCCCTCTCCTCGTCCTATAAGCCTTACCTTAGGTAGAAATCTCTTCAATAACCCCTTTTGGTTCAAACCAAAGTGAGTTACCCGATTTAATGGTAATGTCTTTTCTTATGTCCTTTTGTTTTATTTTGCTTCTACAACCCCCTAAACTGATTATATTCGTTTATTTGGTAACAAAAAAATTATATCCAATATACTAGGATGTTTTTAGGAGAATTATTCTAGCTACACTCACACACACCTCCGTCTAATGGTTAAATAACATATTGTTTCTGTGGTTGGCGAATTTCTGCCTCATGAAACGATGATTGTTCAATCTTCTTTTAACACCTTTCATGGTGGCCCTTAAGATGTCACTATATTTATATATAATATATATTATGTTTATGTTTTCCTTATGCTTCTGTATTTTTCTTTTATGGCATACCTTTATGGTTTCCATTATGGGTAAACACGATAATTTCATTTTAGGAAGTGCGGACTACAGCCCCCTCAAAGTGATATGATTCGTTAATTCCATATGTGGGACGTATAAAGGGTGGAGTTAATGATATTATATATTATATTATACGGTAATTATAATATAACTTTATATCATTATTATTTCACTCAATTAAATACGAAAAAAATGAAAGTAGTGTTCATGCGTACGTATGGCTTACCGTCTCCATGAACGGTGCATTTAATTTCTTACCTCTAAATGTTATGTACTATTATAAATACATGTATTTGCTGGATATATATGATATATATGATTTCCAAATCATGAATATCATTCTGGATATAATGAGCCTTTGACCACATGAACAACATGTAATTGTAAGAAGTCCATTTTTGACTTAAGTACCTAATATTGACAAAATGAACTTTATTAACTTAAATGATTACATATTGTTTATAACATGTAAATAAGTTATATAAAAGGAATAATAAACTTGAAAAAGGTTCTTAAGAAAGTAAAAAGTATCTTTAATTTATTATTCATGAGATTAAAGAGCAATTGAGTCACGTCGGACATGAGTTAAGGGACTTCGTCTCAATCTCCTTTCATTGAGGAATATTTTGTTCTAATACAAGACTTTCTTTTATACGGTGTATAATCCCCTTGGACTTTTAATTATATACAAAATGAATATTTTTCTACGAGGTGTTTTACTAAACAAAAAAATATTTTTTTTCTTTTAACGTACGCGGTGACAACGACCTTTTTCGCCGCCGCGAGTACTATTTGGTCTTTGGCTTCCTCAACAAGCTATAATTTTTTTAAAATGAAATAAATACCATATACTCTTTTATGTATTTTGGTATAGAAAATGGTTTTATAATGGATTTTTTATGTCAATATATTTATGTGATATATTGTGATCAAAATGTTGAAATTTTTTCTTTCCATTATATTTGTTTTATGTCTTATGATTTTATAATGGTACATGGACATTTGACGGGTGGTTACGTGATAAACCATATGACGGGTGGTGTTGTGAATACCAAGATGGGAGGTTACATTATATCCTCTAATGCATTAGGAATGGAATTCAGCCGTATGGCTATTCCATTTAGTGATATGCGTAGAATTCGACCGTATTTTTATTCCATTTAAGAATGTTTATATCCCAAGTTACCTTTATATGTTATGTGTTATTTATATGGGTTTTATGGTAATCTTTTGGTTACAAAAGGTATTTAATGATCTTTTATTCAGTGAAGATTTTTACTAATTCATGAAGGTGAAAATTATTACTTTGATAAATTATTCAGGGTTTACTTGTTGTTTTGAAAAAATAACATTTTTCCTTATTTGTGTATCCCTTACTGAGCTTTTTATGCTCACCCCATGTTTTTTTGAAATTTTTTTCACAGGACATAATGTGGAATATGGTCACGGATGGGATCAAGGAAAAGTCATGCTATCTTAAACATGGAACTAGACTTGAATCTCTTTTTTTAAGAGTTCATGTTTTGCAAAAAAAGGAAACTTTGTAGAAGTGTCTACTGTGTAATATTTTGAGATGTAACAGTTATGATCTAATTCTCTAAAAATTCTAAACCATAAAATATCATCAATGTCAATTATTCATTTAATTCAATATTAAGTGATGTTTAAGGTCATGGCCTTATAGTTGGTATCAGAGGTATGTTTAGACTACTTTAAGAGTTAGAAAATTT
This sequence comes from Viscum album, assembly GCA_963277665.1. Lineage (NCBI taxonomy): Eukaryota > Viridiplantae > Streptophyta > Magnoliopsida > Santalales > Viscaceae > Viscum > Viscum album. The sequence goes on along the minus strand of OY728163.1, from coordinate 962,241,156 downwards.
GTTAAATTTTATGTCCCTAAATTAATTTATGGTATGATTGAAATGATATAGCATTTAAAGATAACCATGTTACTTCACCTAAGATATTTTTGTGTTTAGAATGGTTTTCCGTAGTGGAAAGAGGGCAGCTATGTTGAGACAACATCAAGAGGAAGACCACCTTCCAAATCAGCAACCTGAGATTGTTGGAATTGGAATTGAAAAATTTGTTGTAGTGATGGCACAGTTTACTCGGGCTATAAATGGTGGTGGTATCCATGCACAAGATCAGCCAAATCAACCGCATTGGAACATGTCAGTGGTGGAAAATTTCATGAGGCAACATCCCCCATCATTAAAAGGATCATATGACCCTGTGCTAGCTGAAGGTTGGATTAAAGCTCTGGAGAAGATTTTTTATGTCATGGGGTGTTCAAGACATCAAAAGGTTAGTCTTGTTGTTTACCGTTTTGAAGTTGATGCTGATTAGTGGTGGTCGATGATGAAAAATATCAGTGATAATGATGAGATTGATTATCTTCACTAGGACGAATTCAAAGGTATGTTTCTTGAGAAAAATTTTCCTAAGGTGGTTCGTCTTAGGATGGAAAAACAATTCCTAGAATTGAGGCAGGAGGATGACTCAGAGGCTTCTTATGAAGCAAAGTTCACTCAACTGTCAAGGTATTCTCCAAATTTCATACAATATATTGATAATAAAATAAGCCGTTTTTACTCGTGGTTAAAGCAAAATAATCGAAGGGCTTTAGCTTCTCATGAGTTCAAATGTTATGAAAAACTCGTTCGATGTGAGGAGAAGGTGGAAATGGAGTTTTCTGTTGATCAGGTGTTCTTTGACAAACAACAGAATAAGAGGCCCAGTTGGCAGGAAAAGGGGAATAATTCATCAAATAAGCAAGGAGGTAAGAAAACCAAATATCCATCCTGTGAGAAGTGTGGTAAAATGCATCCTTGATAATGTTTATCCAAGTCTGGAATGTGCTTTCGGTGTGGTAAGTCGGGTCATATTGCTCGTAACTATAAAGAAGATGATCAAGAAGGCAATGAAAAGACAACAGTAAGATGTTTTAAGTGTAATGAAATGGGTCATTTAGCAAATTAGTGTCTAAAGAAGAACTCAACTAGGGGAAAGCAGCCAAAATACAAGCAGAAAGGGGTGGGGAAATCCTTTTCAACTACTTCAGCAGATGTTGGGCGATCGAATGATGTAGTATCAGGTACACCATTTGTTTGTTCAGTTTATGCCAATGTGTTGTTTGATTCAGGGTCTACACATTATATCATTTCTAAGAAGTTTTCTAGTAAATTTGGAATTCTATCTCAAGATATGAATCCTGAACTTATGGTAAAAACACCTGGATGGAATTTTGAGACAAAAAGAATTTATAATAACCTTTATATCTTTGTGTGCAGAAAGAATCTACCTGCAAACCATATTGTTTTTCCTCTAATAGAGTTTGATGTTATTTTCGTCATGGATTGGATTTCTGTTTATCATTCTAAGATTGACTGCAGAGCTAAAGAGGTTTATTTTCAGAAAGATTTTTAGTTTGTATACAAGAATGAACCCTTGGTTTTGATAACATATCAGGAAGTTGAGAAAATAGTAAAAGATGGAAGTGAATATTACCTTGCACATATAGTTGAAAATAAAGGAACTGTTCATATTAATGATGTTCCAGTGATAAATGAGTATCTTGATGTTTTTACTGATGAGTTTCCTAGTATTATTCATGATCGAGAAGTTGAATTTACTGTTGACTAAGTTCCTAATTCTAATCCACTTTCAAAACACCATTATCGAATGGATCATGTTGAACTTTTATAGTTAAAGAAGCAATTTTAGGAGTTATTAGATAAAGGTTTCATTCGACCTAGCACATCAACATGGGGTGCTCCTGTCTAATTTGTTAAAAAGAATGATGGTTCAATGAGAATTTTCATTGATTATAGTGCCTTGAACAACATCACATTTAAGAACAAGTTTCTTTTGCCTCATATCGATGATTTGTTTGATCAGCTTCAGGGAGGTCAGTATTTTTCGAAGATTGACTTGAGGTCGGGGTACCATCAGTTGAAAGTAAAAGAAACATACGTTCTGAAGATAGAATTTCATACTACATATGGTCATTATGAATTTGTAGTTATTCCTTTTGGGTTAACCAATGCACCTGTTGTATTCATGGACCTTATGAATATAATTTTCGATGAGTTCTTCGATAAGTTTGTGGTATTTTTCATTGATTATATTTTTGTGCTTTCTATAAGTAAAGAGGAGCATAAAAGTCATTTAAGGGTTATCTTGAAAACCTTAAAGGAAAAGAAACTGTATGGAAAATTCATCAAGTGTGAGTTTTGGTTACAACAAATTTCTTTCCTTGGTCACATTGTTTCAAAAAATGGCATAACTATTGATCCTACTAAAAAAAATTGTTGAGGAATAGAAAATACCAACAAATGTAACCGAGATCCATAGTTTTCTTGGTTTGGTAGGTTACTACGAACGGATTGTTGAATTTTTTTCAAGTTATATAGTCCAATGACTAAGTTAACATGGAAGTGTGTTAACTTTATCTAGACAAAAGAATGTGACTACTGTTTTTAGGAGTTGAAAAGAAGATTGGTGAATGATCCAATTTTTGCACTTCCTTCCAGGAATGGTGAGTTTTTTATCTACAGTGAAGCTTCACTGAAGGGACTTGGTTGTGTCCTTATGCAGAATGATCATATAATTTCTTATGCTTCACGTCAGTTGAAAATTCATGAGGTAAATTACCCTACACATGATTTGGAATTAGCTATTGTTGTTTTTGCTCTAAAAATTTGGAGGCATCATTTGTATGGAGTAAAGTGTGAAATATATACTGATCACAAAATATTAAAGTATATATTCACTCAGAAAGAATTGAATGGTAGACAGAGGAGATGGCTGGAATTAATCAAGCATTATGATTGTACAATTCACTACCATACAGGAAAAGAAAATAAAGTGGCTGATGCTTTGAGTCGAAATAGTAATGCTTCATTAAACATTATACGTTTAGAACGAGATCCTTTGGTTTTTTATTTGATGAACTTTGGAATAGAAGTTGTTGGTGTAGGAAGTTCTTCTGTTTTGTTTCTAGTGTCAGTGAGATCATCTCTATTAGACAGAATTAAGCAAGCGCAGAAGAAAGACAGTGGGTTGCAGAAAACGGTAGAGCTGGTTCAGAAGTGTAAGTTGCCTGAATTTAACATTGATAATGATTGTGTTTTGAGGTTTGGGAAGAGATTATGTGTACCTTATGATTCACAGTTGAAGAATGAGTTATTATGTGAGGCTCATAGTTCCCTGTTTTCAGTTCATCCTGGTAGTACTAAGATGTACATAGATCTGCGGGAGTATTACTGGTGGGATGGAATGAAAAGAGATATTGCTGATTTTACTGTGAAGTGTTTGACTTGTCAATATGTTAAAGAAGAGTGGAAGTTACCGAAAGGGATGCATCAGCCTTTACCGGTGGCAGAGTGGAAATGGGAAAATATATCCATGGACATTGTTGTGGGATTACCGAAGACATCTCGAGGTAATAATTCAATCTGGGTTATTGTTGATCGATTGAATAAATCTGCTCATTTACATGCTATATGAGATACTTTTTCTCTAGATCAAATTTCTCTTTTGTATCTTAAAGATATTTTCATGTTACTTGTTGTTCCCCTCTCCATTATATCTGATCGTGATTTCAGGTTTACTTCTAAATTTTGGAAAGGCCTTCAGAAGTCATTGGGTACTGAATTAAATTTTAGTACAACTTTTCATCCTCAATAAGATGGGGAGTTAGAATGAACAATTCAGACATTGGATGATATGCTACATGCTTGTTCGATGGATTATCAGGGAAGTTGGGACCAACATCTTTCGCTGGTTGAGTTTTCTTATAATAACAGTTTTCATTTAAGTATACAGATGGCACCATTCGAGGCATTATATGGGAAGTGGTATCGAACTGTAGCTTTTTGGGATGAAGTGGGTGAAAGGAAGTTGATGGGACCCAAATTGGTAGAAGAGTTGGCAAAAAAAGTTCAGCTGATACAGAGACACATAAGAATAGCTTAGAGAAGGTAGAAATGTTATGCGGACAATAGGAGGAAGGATCTCTCTTTTGAGGTTGGTGATCATGTCTTTCTCAAAGTTTCTCCATGGAAAAGTTTGATTTGTTTTGGTAAGAAGGGAAAGTTGAGTCCGAGGTTCATTGGACCTTATGAAATTATAGATATAGTTGGATAAGTTTCTTATCGAGTGGATTTACCTCCGAGTTTATCTCAGGTACACAATGTTTTTCAGGGTTCTATTTTGAGAAAGTATATTCCGGATCCATCTCATGTTTTGAGCCCAAAGGTAGTTCAGTTGGAAGAGAATCTCTCTTATGAAGAACAACCAGTCCAGATTCTTAACCATAGAGAGAAAGTGTTGCAGAATAAGATAATTCACCAGGTAAAGGTTTTTTGGAAAAACAATATGGTTGAAGTGGCAACGTGGGAATCTGAAAATTCTATGAGAGATAAATACCCCCACTTATTTTGATAAGTGAATAAAATTGCGAGGACACAATTCCCAAAAGGGGGAAGGATGTAACATCCCAGGTAAGTAAAGAATAATACCTTTTCTTATTTATTAATATTTGAGAATTAAATATTAATTTTACTTAAAAGGGGTTTCTATGCTCGATAGCGTACCCAATACGCAACCAAGAGTTTCTTTGATATATTACGTTACACATTAGTAATATAATAATATTATTTTAAATGGTAGTTAACACGTAGCCATTGTATTGGTGGGAATGAATAGAAATAACTAAAATATGATTATAAATATTTGTTAAATGTTTTTAAATTTATCCAATAAATGATAAAGGCTTAAAATAAGAAAAGAATTCAATTTTAGGCATAGATACTCTAATAAACCATTTTGGTTCAAACCAAAGGGAGTTACCCGATTTCAAGGTAATGTCTTCTCTTATGTCCTTTTGTTTTATTTTGCTTCTCAAACCCCTAAAACTATTTATATTCCTTTATTTTGTAACAAAACCAGTATATCCAAAATACTAGGATGTTTTTATGAGAATTATTCAAGCTACACATACATAAACCTCCGTCTATTGTTTAAAGAACATATCGTTTCTGTGGTTGGTGAATTTTTGCCTCACGAAATTATGATTGTTCAAAATTCTATTAACACCTTTCATGGTGGCCATTAAGATGTCACTCTATTTATATATGATATATATTATGTTTATGTTTTCCTTATACTTCTGTATTTTTCATTTATGGCCTACCTTTATGGTTTCCATTATGGGTAAACACGATGATTTCATTTTAGGAAGTGCGGACTGTCACCCCCTCAAAGTGATTTGATTCGTTAATGCCATATGTGAGATGTATAAAGGATGGAGTTAATTATATTATATATGATATTATACTGGAATTACAATATACCTTTATATCATAATGATTTCACTCCATTAAATACAAAATAGAAATGAAAGTAGCGTTCATTTGTATGTACGGCTTACCGTCTCTATGAACGGTGCATTTCATTTCATACCTCTAAATGTTATGTACTATTATAAATACATGTATATGCTAGATATATATTGTATATATGATATCCAAATCATTAATATCATTCTTGATATAATTAACCATTGACCACTTGAACAACATGTAATTGTAAGAAGCCCATTTTTTACTTAAGTACCAAATATCTACTAAACAAACTTTGTTAACATAAATTATTACATAATGTTTATAACATGGAAATAAATTATATAAAAGGAATAATAAATTTGGAAAATGTTCTTAAGAAAGTATAAATTATGTTTATTTTGTTATTCAGGAGATTAAAGAGCAATCGAGTCACGTTGGACATGAGGTAATGGACTTCATCTCAATCTCCTTTCATTGAGGAATATTTTTTTTCTAATACACAACTTTCTTTTATACGGTGTATAAACCCCATTGACTTTTAATTTTATTAAAAAGGAATTTTTTTCTACGAAACTTTTTACTAAACGATAAAACGGAATGTTTCTTTAAACGTACGCGGTGACAACAACCTTTTCCTCCGTCGCAAGTATTATTTAGTCTTTGGCTTCCTCAACAAGTAGTAATGTTTTTAAAATGAAATAAATACCTTATAATCTTTTATGTATTTTGGTATTGAAAATAGTTTTTATAATGGATTTTTTATGTCAATATATTTAAGTGATATATTGTGATAGAAATGTGGAAGTGTTTTCTTTCTATTATATTTGTTTTATGTCTTATGATTTTATAATGGTACTTGGACATTTGATAGCTGGTTACATGATAAACCATATGATGGGTGGTGCCGTGAATACCAGGACGGGTGGTTAAGTTATAAACACCAATGCATTGGGTAGGGATTTTGGCCGTAAGGCTATTCCATTTAGTGATATGTGTGGAAGTCGACCGTATGGTTATTCCATTTAAGTATGTTTTTTTTCCATGTTACCTTTATATGTTATGTGTTATTTATATGGATTTTATGGTAATATTTTGGTTACAAAAGGGTGAGTAATGACCTTTTATTTAGTGAAGATTTTTTACTAATTCATAAAGGTGAAAAGTATTACTTTGATAAAGTATTCATGGTTTACTTGTTGTTTTGAAAAACTAACAGTTTTTCTTCTTTGTGTGTCCCTTACAGAGCATTTTATGCTCACCCCAAGTTTTTTTGAAATGTTTTTCATAGGAAATAATGTGAAATAGGGTCAATGATGATATCAAGGAATATTTAGGCTGTCTTAAACATGGAACTATACATGACTCTTTTTTTTAAGAGTTCATGTTTTGTAAAAAAATGAAACATTGTAGAATTGTCTACTGTGTAATATTTTGAGATATAATAGTTATGATCTAATTCTGTAAAAACTCTAATCCTGAAAAGATTATCAATGTGAATTATTCATTTAATTCAACATTAATTGATGTTTAAGGCTAGGGGCTTATAGAATATCTTCTGCTTTACTCATTTTCTTTTTCACTCACTATTCGCTCAGCTTTTGGGTTTTCCATCTGGTTTGTTCATTTCTTCTTGTTTATAATGAAATATTTAAATGTCTCTATTCTGGTCATTTTTGTCCATTTTTTTGAACTGATTCATTATTAATTTTATTCAAATGGTTACATTCTGGAAAAGGTTTGAATATATAATTTCTCTTTCAACTTTCAACCAATTGTTTTTGTCAATTTCTATTGGAGTATAAACAGATTGGTTTTGTTGTGGTCTACATGTTTCATTGTAGGGAATTTTTTCTTTTTATCTGTGTCATCTCATCGTTCTATGGAATCTGTGTGTTTGTGGTTGTACAAACATTAAAGCTTAAGGTTATAAAATCCTTCTATCATAGTACAAAAAGAATTGAAAATCCATTTTCATTAGTCCACAGTGGATGTGACAGTGTGTGTGATTCAATAGAAGTATATAATCCCCAGAATGATCAAAACACGTAAGGGGTTTAGCATTTTGTAATTTATTCTATAAAGAAAATTGTCTTAACTTTTTTTCAATTTATGATTTTTTTGTCCATGAAATTTAAAAATCTCATTTTTCAAAATTATTAAGGGAAATTATTTGTTTTACAAAAACTTATATTTCTCTTCTTTTTGAACATCAATTCATGTGAGGGGTCTTGTGTATAATTATAATTATTATTTATGTTTAAATTATTTTCAAACATAAGTGCATGTAGGAGTTTATACAATTTTATGGGGAAAACATGTAGGGGTTTAATTTATATTTTATTTCACAAAAACTTATATGTATGTATATGCATATATACAAATATATATTTTCCTATTCTATTTTGTGTTATGATTTTTTGATGAATGATATTTGATTGAAATTATTATTTAAATGGATTAAATTTGTTTATTTTTTATTTCACCAATACATATATATATATATGTACTTATATAAGTGTATGCATAATTGTATATTTATACTTATTTCACTTAATAATTGTTGATGATAAATATTTATTAAGATTTATGTTTACTAATTGATGAAAAAAATATTTTTTGGTCATGCTATGAAACTATAAGGGATCAAATTATTTATTTATTAAGTTATAAAATTTATGTTTTATTTTTAAGGGTGTTTATACATATGCATATATATGTATATCTTACAAAATATGTATAATATTTTCAAAACAATTAATGTATGAGTGTATATTAATTTTATCAAATTTAAATTTAATTTTGAATAATGATATAGTAATTCTAAGTATGATATCAAAACCATTATTCCACTTTTATATATATATGTATATGTATATGTATTTGACAATGTTTATGATTTATATTTTATTTCATATTTACCCTTCCAAAGTATGTTTATATTTATCCATATTTTTCTAAAAATGAATTTATTCTACAATAATATGTATTATAAATAAAATGTCATAGGTATATAGATATATATAAGTATTAAATGTTTTCATAAGTATATATATATAATATGGGTTTTTAATTAAATGGTTATTTATATGTCATATTGTTTTTAAAGGTTAAACTATTTTCAATCTATAAGAATTTTATACTTGTAAATATATATGCACATGTATAAATATATACATATATATATATATATATTGATTCATACATATTTATGTATACATAATTATTTCTACATGTTTGATGATTTTTTTCAGAATTAAAAACTTATGAGTTTATATTTTACCAAGTGATTTAGTTCCACAAAGATGTACACGTATGTAAGTATGATTTTTATATCTGTGTCTCAGTGTGTTTGTGTGTCCATGTTAAACCTGGAAAAATATATTTATAAATAAAAATACAGTTTTCCTCAATGAATGTAATCTCTTATTTTTAATGGAAAACAACAACAAAACCATCTTTTGATATTGTTTTCCTTTCGGTTTTAAAAGGGTTTGCTACTTTGAGGATGGGGTTATTATTTTATGTATATATGTACATGTATATATTTTCATTTATTAAAAAGGGTTAATCTTTTATTTCAAAATCCATATATGACGTTAGAATTTATTTTTATTCTATTATTTTCTGTTGATGATTTAGTGTAACTATAGTATTTAAATGGAAATAGTGATTATTTTATGTGAAAATTCTAAACAAGTTATTATTTTATGTGCACAAGGTATCATTTCATGTGAAAAACTCCATTATCACCTCTTGGAATGTCATGCATAGTTAGATATGACCATAAACTAATATATAAATTACATTCCATAAATTTTAGAGAGAATGTATATGTTTATTTCATTATCTTATTTATTTGTGAATTTTAAATAATGAAGGTTATTTACATCACATATGTATCTGATTACTTTGATTCACCCATTTCATATGAGGAATGAATTGGACATAGTCAGTTACTAGAGGGTACCATTATAGCCCCTTTATGCATCGATAGGTCTCATGAGACAAACTAGTGTCTTGGAATGAGTCCTTGATAGAATGATTATGTTGTCTGGCTTTACACATTCCCACAAGCGTTGGACATATTATGTGATGGGTGGGTCCTATTATAGCCTCTCGATGCATTGGTAGGTCTCATGAGACAAACTATTTTTGTTTTTTACCCATTTTTGTGTGGTATTAGCATAAGTACATTATGGTTTATTTACCATGTCATTATAAATTATATCATTGTGAGATTAGTATTCGACCTTCCAAGTGATTATTCGACTAGTAGAATATCCATGGTTATGAATCATTTTCTTGTGAACATTTATGTGAATTTAATTAATTAGTTTTATATTTTCAAATGAACATGTATAATGTATTATAGTTCAGTATATAAAAAATATAGTAATTCATTTATAAAGAAGGAATAAAGTTTTGTTTCCAATCTATAAAAAATATTAGAATCTCATATATCATTTCCGATTTTTTTGTGTGTGTTAAATGATAATTGTTATTGTTGTCTATGAAAATTCTAAAAATGTAATATTTTATGTAAAATTTGGTATATTAATACATGTTATATCCAAGATAATTGAGTGTTTCCATTATTTAAACATATAATTATAATTCCATGCATTATTATCATGTGAGTTATTACTTTATAAAGCATTTTATTTTTAACTATTAAATAAGTGTAACAATTTTTTTGCATGGGTTTCTCTTTAAAATGATTTTAGAAAATCTAAGAAAATGATTTTGAAATGTAATGAGAAATTTATTTTCCTTTTATGAAAATGAATTAATGTGATTATTTTTATTTTAAAAAAAAATTAAAATATTTATTAAAACACCATAATATGAATTTTAAATTCTCACCCTACATTTTAAATTCCTTATTAAAGGTTTAGTATATTTATCAGTGATGTACTTTAAATTAAGGAGGAATCACACTAAAGTTTATTTGGGTATAATTTTGAGTAAATCTAATAGTTATATATAATTCCCCAAAATCTATACCAGTAAAGATTTTCTATGGGGTATTATGATGTGTAATAAATAAGTTTACTTTTATAAAAGAAAAAAATTACACAACATAATTTGGAATTGGCTAGAGGCAGCTCAGTTTGGAGCATTATAGTCGGTATCATAGGAACGGTCTAGAAATAATTGGAGAATCGATATTATTGACTCTAGATGTTTAGTGGTATTAGGGTTTCTTAATTTTGAGGATGGAAATTAAGAATTATTTATACTCTGACAAAACGAATTGTGAGGAAGGAATTATATTGATGGGGGATAATTTAACACCCCTACATTCAATAAAAGAATTATTTTAATTAATTAATTAATTATAATTTAATTAAATAATATTATGAAATAATTTAATAAAATCATTTGATTTTTTTAATTGAAATAAAAGTTTATTACATTGATTATATTCAGAATGGTATTCTTTAAATACATGATGACATATTCAAATGAAATAAATTAATTATACATTTATGAAATGTGGAATCATGAAATGATATTTTCTAAAATATTGTTTTAATAAATAAATATAATTAAAATAAATATTATTATAACAATTTTTTTTGATAAAAATATTATTTTATATTATAAATATTTTAATTAAATATTAAAATTAGTCAAGCCATTTGAATTTATTATTATATGTTGTAATATTAAAAATTTTAAATTTTTTATGAAAATTTATTTTCTAAAAAATGAATTATTAATATTTATATACTATTAATTTTTTGGTAGAATTTATTGAAATAAATAAAATGTGAATATTAATAGTAATATTTTTCTTTATACAAATATGATGTTTTTAATAAATGTATTAATAAAATGGATATTATTTTTATATGCAATGTTACTTTTCAATTATAAAATTTGGATAAATTATTTCTGAAAAATATTATTATAAAATTTTTACATATATTATTATTATTATATTATAATAGTTTTATTTTAATTACAAAAAAAGGGAAATGAAAAGAACATAAAAAGGGGTAGAAATTAAATACGAGTATTAGGAGGGGTCGATGGTCATTATTTCAAGAAGTAACGGCGTCGACCTAGGGTTTCATGGGGGAATCCGAGAGGAGCCGAGTTTTCTGAGGGAGAGGTCATGATGGAGGTCTTCGTACATGAGGTGGGTTCATCTTTGGGGATTATTTCAGCCTAGGGAAAATGGAGGTGGAGTGTGGGTCATAAAGGTGTCCTCCAATGGGATAAGGTCGATCAAACATCAAAGATAGGGAGTCGAGTTGGGGTCAATGTTCACGGATCAGATATCCACAAGTGTAGATTTGGAGATGTTGAGGAAATTTCAAGTGATGTCATATAAGATCTGATTATTATTGATTTGGTTTGGTTCAGTTGGAGGTTCCAAATCAAACATCCAGATCTAGATCTGAAGGGGTTATATCTTCTTTAACCTATTAGGTAGGTGTTTCATTTTTATTTTCTATGTTACATAATCTACCCCTCTTTACTCATTTTCTTTTTTTCTAATTATTGGATCTAATTATGGGTTTCTAATATATTTTTTTAGTTAATTCTTATTTCCACCGAATTATTAAAATGTTGTTGTTCTAATTATTGTAGGTTGTTGTTTTGTTGAACTGGATATTTATCAATTTATTTAAATGGTTACCTTCCTATAAAAGTATGAATTTATAATTTGGAATTCAATTTTATATCAATTTTCCTTTTTCAATTTCTATTAGAGTATAATCATAATGGTTTTTTAGTGGTCCACATGTGTCATTGTAGTGACATTTTCATTTTTATTTGTTTCTTCTCAGCTTTCATTCGAAGCTATGTGTTTGTAGTTTTACACACATTGAATTTTAAGTGTAATGACCCAAAATTTTATTAATTATAATTACTCTTGATCTAATTAAATGTATTATTAAGTGAAATTTTTAGGTAAAACATACAAACTTCCTTGGTTTTATGTTTTTGGATTTTAAAATAACATTAAGAATTGTTACTATTTATAATATTTCCATTGAACAATGATCACATTATTAGTATAAATATAGGTCTTTAACAAATCCAATTACTCCAACAAACGAAGCGATGACCTCATCCATTAGAATTTATCCATACAAATACCATTTCTTAGAGCTCTTAAAGGAGGTACTATCATTGGGCTTCGCTCTTGACTAAGCCCAAGCTGAGCTTCAACATGTTAACCTTGAATGGAACCACCAACAGATGATGTGGAAGTTAATAAACATTAACAACCGAGCGATGTTATCTGAGTATCCCCAAGAGTCTATCACCACTGCAAACCTTACCCTTAGGTCTTATGCAGGTGTTATAATGGGTTATGTAATAATACCCTAGCACTATGATTATGTGAATTATTTTTGTATAAATAATATACAATAATTTTATTATTTTTACATTGTAAGTGGTTATAAAAAATAAATAGAATTTTAATTTTATATTCAATTATGAAATATATTTTGATAAATTCATGTATTTTATAATTAAATAATGTTTTAATAAAATATTATTACTAAATTAGTTTTTATGAAATATAATTTACTGTATAATTTTTATACTACTGTAATTTTTATCATGGTTTGAAAGTTGTTTTTGTCAAAACTCCTGAATTTTAGATATATGAATATTTTTATTTGAAAAGAAAAAACTTCTCATATTTATATAATTATTTAGATAAAATGAATATTATCTTTGGATTCAGTATGTCGAAATTATCTAATACTGAATTTTTCATAATTTTATAAGGCAGTCGAATTTCTGGGTAAAATTTATAAACTATTTAAATATATGATGTGTTTTATGACATCATAATAACCCAATAGTGATATAATAAAATATTATAAAAGAGATATTCGGAAAAAAAATATGTTTTACAATTAAAATAAAGCAATTTTAGATTTATTTGATTAATTCTATGCTGCCTTAGTAGACCCTCCAAGACTTGTAAAATACTTTAAATTTTTAAAATGATTTCCTTGAGAGTGAGACTCACCTCCACATACGAAAGCCAGATATATTAATACTTTAGTCCATTATCCTTATAAAATTACTTTTTTCCACTCCCATTTGGTAAAAAACATTGGTTGGTTTGTTGTTTTGAATATTTAATTATATTGATTCCAAAACCAATGTTTGTGAAATATTAAAGAAGTCCACACTCTTTTCCTATATAAACCCACCCAAGATCCCACATATCTTAACTCAAAACCCTTGGAGCACATCCCTCCTCTAACATCCCTTCTCTAATATCCTCCCAATGAACCCCAAGATCTTAGGGTGCCCCTCGTCAAGCTCTGAAGTGATAGTCTTCCATAAATGGGATCCTTACATTCCTTCCTTCCTTATTTATCTACAAGTTTCCTTATATTTTTATTTGCTTTTACTATCAATTACAAATTTTGGGGTATGCTTTATCACCTCACATATAATTAAATATTTATTTTTATATTATTATATACCCCTAAATCTCTCATTAATTCTACCCATGTACACCTATTGCCATGCTGGAATTCCGAAAAGTATTCCCCTCTTCACATTTACATTCAATATATTATTGTATATTATGCATCTAAATTATATTAAATTTGTTGGGATACTATGTTCCATGACCCAATTAATATCCATTTTATGTATAAATTAATATATATCCCTTACTCTCTAATAAAACCATTTTACGATTTCTATTTGACGTCGTTAGGCTTCCGATGCTACACCAATCTTTCTCAGGCCCAAATCATTGTGTAAGTGAATACCATACCCATTTTTCTATCAAGGGTATTCACCATTATGTACATGTACATTTTTATTTAGTAATTTTATTTATGTATTCAAAATCTGTTATTCTGGGAATAAATTAAGATGTTTAACGAATCCATGTCGTATGATCTATATTGATCACTTATGCATGAAATGAAATGATTATGATGGGTGTGCCCAAATAGTGCTTCAATGCATTGGGTAAAGATTAGTGTCATGATACATCATATGAAATTAGGGTTTAATCATGATAATTCAAGTTCAATTAGTGTTTACCCATTCTCTATTTTCAATGATCCTTGACTCGTGATAATATCATGTTAAATGTTGTTGCGACATATCCATGTTATAATAATCATGCTATATCATGCCTTTATGTTCATGTTTCTCTTATGCTCCATTGATATGTATATTTCTTACCTTGTATTTTATTCTTCATGTTATGAATTTTTTACTCCATTATTGGGATTTATAAGTAAACTTTTTTTATATCTATTCTCAGGTTATCACATGAAATTCTAAGTAAAAATGAATGTTGTAGTAATGTAAAAAATCAATAAAGGTGTTTTATTTTTTATCTTAAGTTTTCATGTAATGTTCCTATTTTCCCAAGAAACTATTCATCTCAATCCTCAGAGTTTTCTTAAGTGTAATTATATGTAATAAATTATTTTTATGTTTGTAATAAAGAGAAGGGATATTAAATTATCTATCAGATGATAGGTTTAGTTATTTTTGGGATTAAGATTAGAAAACCATAGTGAAAACCGTAGGAATAAGAATAAGTATAATAAAAACATACCTAAATATTGGTGGGTATAGAGTAATTGGTTTATCAAGAAAATGCATCCCTGTCTGGATATGAACAAGTATAGGTTTCTCTGGCACATATATATCTAGGGGTAAAACCAGAAAACACTGTTCTGAGCTAGACTCGAACAGAAATTGGGGCATGAAAATGTTCCTTGCAACAATATTGGTTCTACACTCCCTAGGGATATGCTTTGTTAAATTCATATTCATAGTATGAACCATTATTAAGGAAATAAAAAAAATTCCCCCAAGAATATATGTTGGGAACTAAATCATGGATAACATATATTGAAGCCAATAAATTCTTATGTTAAGGAAAAAAATATAATTTTATGTTATCTCTTTTTTTAGTGGATTCCTATTTATTTATTACCCCTATATTTCCTATTATTCCAGCCAGTGCCCAGTAATAGGAAGACATGGACTAAAAACAAATGCAAAGATCAATGTGATTATTTTTCTAATAAGACTCCCAATCTGATGGGAGTGGGTTTCACAAACATTGTCATGATACTCTCTCAACTGACTCAAGATTTGAATAGAAACATGGTTCTAGAGGATCATCCCCCCATAAAAAATAAGATGCAATCGAGTGCTTCATGAGATGAAGGCCTCCTACTTTCAATGGATCATTTTATCCCTCAATCTCCGAACAATGGATCAACTCCATTGAGAAGATATTATCCATCCATCAATGTTCCGAACAGGAGAGGGTTATTTTGGTTTCTTATTTATAGAGGGTGCAGCAGGTCAATGGTGTACATTGATAAAAAATATGAAGCCTATGGAAGGGATCAAGGAATTTTAATGGAAGGATTTCAGGAAAATGTTTTTCGATAAATATTTTCCAATTAATATTTTCCTTGAACCCTCTGACATAAGATGGAAAGGGATTTCCTTTCCCTCAACAAAAATGGAGAAAAATATATTGGAGTGCATGAGGAAAAATTTAAAAGGCTTTCATGATAGTAATCTTACATTTTTTTACCCCTGAATAGAAGGTTGACCGCTTCTTTGGTGGGATAAAATCTAGCCTACGAAATTCCATACTAATCCTTGACATTGATAGCTATGAGTAAATTTTCGTATGTGCCCTCAAATTTGAAATGGAGATTTAAAAATCTCAGGGGTGTCATGGGGATAAGAATAGGAAATTGCACCTTAATTCTGGCGGTTCTATGGATAAATACAATGGTGTTAAAATATTTCAGTGACCTGCTTGCCAAAGGTTCGTAAAAAAGAACCCTAGAAATTTATTGAAGGGTACAAGGAAATTATTTAGGTGTGGATGATAAAGGTACATGTCCATTAATTGCTGATAAGAAAAACCAACTTCTGCGACAAAGTAAAGGGATGATCAGTTGGATTATCAACACATTTTTCATTGCCTCAACTACAAATAACTAGGATACTTTTCAATCCAATTCCTTAGTCCAATGTTTTTTTAGAGGAACCAACATTCTCCAAGATAGTAAGAGATAAATTTTTCCATCACTACCACCGAAGTGAACCCCTACAATGAAGTGGTGATAGATATGCTAGTTATTCATTAAACAATAGAGAATGTATTTTTTTTCTACACATTCTTTCCCTATCCCAAATGTTTGGTAGAACAATCCGAACAACACCACAAATCATGGATGTAGAGATGTTGGTGAGAACAATAAAAGGGGAAATCATTGAATCCCATGAATATAACTCCTCTCCTATCATAATTTTTGGATTAAACTTCCTGGTGAACCTTGTCATACATCCTATGGTGGAATTTGATGAAATTCATTGAATGGATTGGCATTCCCTATAAAATTGCCATCATAAATTTCTGTGAGAGAGAAATCACTCTATATATAGAGAATCAACCCCCGATTATGTATAAGTTCAAGGAGGAGGATGAATATTCTTTATCACCATCATCTCAAGTGTGGATATTAATATTCTATTATCACACTTATCTTTCTCATATTATTGAGTCTATGGATGCAACCATCCTTGATGACATGCCTATTGTGATGGAATTCTCTAAAGTGTTTCCCGAGGAATTGTCTAGTTTTCCTCCTAGTAGAGATGTTGAATTCTTGAATGATCATATAAATGGGGTGACACCAATATTCTAGTCTTCATATAGAATGGTTTTTATAGAGCTTGAGAAGCTATGGAAACAACTATAGGAGAATCTGGATGAAGGGATTATACACCCAAGTGCTTCACCATGGGGTGCACCTGTTTTATTCATCAATAAGAAGGACATGTCAATGATATTTGCATTGATTATCGTGAGCTGATGAAAAATCACAAAAAAAGGAAATGTATCCTTTTCCATGAATTGATGACTTGATCAGTCAGCTATATCGAGCACAATACTTTTACAAGGTGGATCTGCAGTTCAGATATTACCAAGTAAGGGTAAAGAAGGAGGATATCCCCAAGACAACTTTTCATACACGGTATCGACATTATGAATTCATATTAATTCTTTTCAGACTCAATAATGCCCCAGTAATTCTGATGTACATGATGAATATAGTCTTTTGAGTTTTCCTCGTCCAATTTGGGGTAGTCTTTATAGACTATATTTTAATATACTCCAAAACCATGGAGGAGAATGAGTATCATCTAAGCATTGTAATTGAGAGATTTCGAAAGTATAAGCTCTTTAAAAAGTACAAAAGGTGTGTGTTCTAGTTGAAGGAAGTCTGATTCTTAGGTCATGTCATCACAAGAAATAGGATATCTATGGATACCTCCAAGAAATATTCAATTAAGGGATGGTCTAGGCCATCATCTATGATGGATATCCATAGCTTCCTGGGGTTAGATAGATATTATCAATGATTTGTGAGGAATTTTTCATGATTTTCAAACCCTCTTACCAATCTAACTCTAAAGGGATTCATGTTTTCCTAGAGTTATGAATGAGAATAGAGATTCGAGGAGTCAAGAATGATGCTTATCACTGCACCTATGATCAAACTACCCACAATAAGGGAAATTTTTGTTGTATTTAGTGATTATTTGAAGAAGGTTTTGGGTTGTATGTTGATGTGAAATAACAAAGTAAATACCTATGCTTCAAGGAAATAAAAATTTCTGGAAATAAACTATCCAACACATGATCTAGAGTTTCCTATAATAGTCTTCACTTTAAAAAATTGGCGAAATTAACTCTTTTGGGAGAAATTTGAAATAAATATGGATAAAAAAAGCCTGAAATATATATTCGCATAGAAAGAGATGAATATGCGCAAAAAAATGGTATGCTCTGATCAAAGACTATGAAATCCCAATTCATTACCATTTAGTGAAAGAAAAAAGTGGCCGATGCTCTAAGTAGAAATTTAGTCGAAACTCTTTCATTGATGAGAATTGAAAAGGATCAAATCTTCAATGATTTGATGAAGATAGACCTATGAATGATAAATATGGTAACATCATCAATCCTATCACAAATGATTGCTCAAACTTCACTTTTGGAAAGTTTAATGTATGCTCAAAATGATGATGAGGGAATTCAAGAGAATGTGGAAAACTAACAGAAATGGGAAATCCTTAGAGTTAAATGTTAATGAATAAGGAATTTTGTGATTTGGCTCAAGAATATGTGATCCTAAAATCCAGAGATAAAGAATGATCTTTTGGATGATGAACATAGTTCAAATTTCACCATTCACCAAGGAAACAAAAATATGTATCAAGATCTCTAATAGAATTATTGGTTGGATAACATGAAGAAGGAGATTTCTGAGTATACATCAAATTTCCTAGTATGTGAGAAAGTGAAGGATGAGAGGAAAAAGTATAAGGGTATGATGCAACCATTAACCACACCAACATGGGAATGGGAAAACATTACCATGAACATTGTCACTAGACATCCAAATACATACAAAAGGAAATAATGCTATCTAGATTGTTGTGTATCATCTTACCAAGACTAAACACTTCATTAAAATTAAGGAGGATTTCTCATTGGATCAACTAGCACGAATATACATCAGAGGAGTGGTAAGGCTGTATAGAGTACAATTATCGATTGTATTCAATTGAGATCCAAGATACACCTCTATATTCTGGAAGAGTCTCCAATATACTCTGAATACTAATCTAAACTTTTGTATGGATTATCATCCTCAAACAGATATCTAATCTGATCATACTATCCAAATAATTGAGGACATATTGAGAGCATTCTCAAGGGACATCAATGGATGATGGGATCAAAATATTCCTATGGTTGATTTTTGTTAGAATAATAGTTTCCACTCAATTATCCAAATAGCTCCTTATGAAGCCCTTTATGGAAAGAGGTGCAGACCACTATCATGTTGGGATGACATCAGAAAGCAAAAATGCATCGGTCTAGAAATGGTTGAAGAAATGGTGGAAAGGGTTAATACTATCCAATAACTCATTAAAGCTACTCAAAGTTGAAAAAAGAGTTATGCTGATAATCATTAATGAGACCTGAATTGTGATTTTGGAGTCATGGTGTTCCTATACATAGCATGTTTAAAGAGAGTTGTTGTATTTTTGAATAAGGTAATGCTAAGTCCAAGGTACATCGGCTCTTTGGAGATCCTTGATCACATTGGAGGAGTGGCCTATTGACTAACACTCCTAACGAACCTATCTCGAGTACATGATGTTTTCCATGTATAACTCTGGAGGAAGTACATACCTGACCCATCACATATACTCAATCAAGAGGTGGTTCCATTGGAGAATGATCTACCCTATTAATAGAAGTTTTGAATATCTTAGATCATATGGAAAAAGTTCTACAAATAATACAATAATCCTCATCAAGGTGTTTGGGTGAAACCACATGTTTGAAGAAGCAATGTGGGAATTGGAGGAAGTGATGAATCAAAGTTAACCTCATCTATTTTATTATGGGAAAAGGAAATTTCTTGGGCGAAATTTCTTAAGTGGGGAAGATTATAATGACCCAAATATTTATTATTGAAATTCTACTTGATTTTATTAAATATATTATTATGTGAAAGGGCTATATAAAAGGTATGAACTTCCCTGGTTTTATGTTTTTTTGATTTTAAAATATAGTTAATAATTTTAATCGTTGCTAATATAGTCATTGAACTGTGATCACATGATTAGTATAAATATAGGGCTTTAAAAAATCCAATTTAATCCGAAAAAGTAAGAAATGCCCTCATCTAGTAGAATTGATCCATATGAAGCCCATTTTTAGGGATTGGAATGTAGTTCGAACCACTAGGATTCACTCTTGAACAAGACCAATACTATATTCAACAACTTAATCATGAATGGAACTTCCTATTATAGAAGTGGAAGTTAGTATTTATAACCACCCGAGTGATGTTATTTGAGCCGCCCCAAGAGTCGGTCACCATTGCACACCTTACCCATAGGGATTATGTGGGAATTATAAGGGGTTATGTAACAAGAAACCAGAATTATTATTATGAGCATTATTTTTTACAACGAATATACATTCATTTTATTATTTTTACTTTGTAAATGTTTTTTAATGTAAAAATGGTATTTGTATTTAATATTCGTTTAAGAAATATATTTTGATGAATTAATGGATTTTTGAATTAAATAATATTTTAATAAAATGTTATTATTAAATTAATTATTATCAAATATTAATGATCATATATTTTTTGTAAATTTTTTATTTTTATTAAGGTTTGAAACCTGATTTTTCTACAAAACCCATGAATTTTCGATAAATGTCATTTTTTATTTTAAAAGTAAAAATTCATATATTTATAAAATTATTTATATAAAATTAATATTTTTTTTGGATTCAAGACATCCAAATTATCTAACAGTGAATTTTTCATAATTTTATGAGATAGTGGAATATTTTGGAAAAATTAAATATTGTTTAAATATATGATGTGTTTTATGACATCATAATGACCCAATAGTGATAAAATAAAATATGAAAAAAGTAATATTCATAAAATATATGTTTTAACTTTTAAATAGGGTTATTTTAGATTTGGTTTATTAATCTTTTGGTTCCTTAGTAGACCCTCCAAGACTAATAAAATATTTAAACTTTTTAAAATGATTTAATTAGAAGTGTGACGCACCTCCACACATGATAACCTAATATTTTAATGTTTTGGCCATTGGTATTATAAAATAATGTTTTCCACTCCACGTTTGAAAACCCCATTTGAAAAAACCATGGTTTGGTTTGTGGTTTTGAATATTTAATTATACTGATATCAAAACCTTTGTTTGGGAAATATTAAAGAATTCCCCTCTCTTTTCCTATATAACCCCCCAAGATCCCACTTATCTTCACTAAAAACCCTTGGATCACATCCCTACTCTACCCTCCTCTGTCTATAATCCCCCCAATGTTCCCCAATATCTCAATAATCCCCTCCTCATTCTCTTGATATCACATAGTTACAAGTAATGTATACTCACTTTCCCTCCTTTCTTATTTATGTCCAAGTTTCTATATATAATTATACCATTTTATATAGAATTAAAAATGTTGGGGTATGATTTATCACCTCCCCTATATTCTTATACTTATGTTTGAATGATGATATACCTTTTTCTCTCTCAATAATTCCTCCCATGTACAGCTGTTACCATGCCGAAATTTCGTAAGGGATTTCACTCTACTCATTTAATTTCAAGTAATTCTTATATATTAGACATCTAAATTCCATTAAATATATTGGGAAATTTTGTTCCATAACCCCATTAATTTTAATTTCATGTATAAATGATGTGGTACCCATTTCTCTCTCATCAATCCATTTTATGATTTCTATTTTACGTCGTTTAACTGACGAAGTTACACCAAAATTTCGCATGCTGAAATCATCATGTAAGTGAATACCATACACATTTCAATATCAAGGGTATTAAACATTATGGACATGTATTTTTTGATTGAGGAATTAAATTTATGTATTCCTCATCTCTTATACGTGGAATAAATTAGGATGTTTAATGAATCCATGTCATATGATCTATGTGGTACACTAATGCATGAAATGAAAGGATTAAGAAGGTTGCACCCTGATAGCACTCCAATAAATTGGGTAAAGATTAGTATGATGATATGTCCTGTGAAATGAGGGTTTACTAATGATAATTCATGTGAAATGAGGGTTTTATCATGCTCCATGTGCAATGATCCTTGTCTCATTCTAATATCATGTTAAATGTTGTTGTCACATATCTTTGTTATGATAATCATGATATAGCATGCCTTTATGTTCATATTTCTCTTATAATCCATTGAAATGCATTTTTCCTCACATGTTTTTTATTATTCATTTTATTCTTTCTTTACTCCCATACCGAGCTTTATATCTCACCTTTTTTACGTAGGTTCTCCAGTTATCCCATGCAATTCAAAGTATGAATGAATTTTATGGTCATGAAAAAGATGTTTTCAACAAAGATTTTCTATTTTATGTTTTAATTTGTGATGTAATGTTTTTAATTTCCCAAGACACTATACCTCTTGATCCTCAGTGTTTTCATAAGTGCATGTTTATGTTATAAATCATGTTAATCTTTGTAATAAAGAGAAGAGTTGTTATATAATGTTTATAAAATACTTTTATCAGAGTGAAAATCGAATTGGAAAAAAAATTGTCAGTTCAGAGTGTATATGAGAGTGTGTTTGACTCTGCAATAGTACAAGATCCTCAGAATGAGCATACCAAGTAAAGGGTTTAGAATTTTCATATTTATTTTATAAAGGAAAATTTTTTGGCTTGTTTTTAAAATGAAGATTCGGTTTTCCAAATAATCTAAACTTTTAATTTTTTCAAAATTTGTAATGGAATTATTTTTTACAAAAAACATTTTTATATCCACTTTTTATACTTCAATTCTTATAATGGGACTTCTATTAAATTATTATTAATGGTCATGTATACATTTTTTTCAAACATAAGTACATTTCAGTGTTTATACATTTTTATGGGTAATATATGTATAGTTTCAATTAACCTTTGATTTAAAAAAAATTATGTATATATTCGTATATATAGAAATATATATATATATATATATATATATATATTCTTATCTTGTTTTGTGTTTAGAATTTCAGATGAAAAATCCTTGTTTTAAAATCATGTTTAAAGGGATTCAATTTTTTTATGTTTGATTTCACCAATACATATATATATATATATAAGTGTATACAAAATTGTATATGTATACTTATTTCACTTAAGAATTGTTGATGATAAATATTTATTAAGCTTTATGATTACAAATTATTGCGTCCAATATTTTTTGTACATGATATGGAAATAGAATGTATGAGATTATTTATTTATTAATTTATACAATTTATATTTTTTAAGGGTGTTTATACATACATATATATATATATATATATATGTGTATACATACATATATATGTATATCTAAATGGCCATGTAAAATACTTTCAATAAAATTAATGTATGAGTGTTTATTCCTATTATAAAATTTAAATTTTATTTGGAATAATGGGATACTAATTTGAAGTAAAATTTCAAAACCATTATTCCACTTATATATAAATTTATTTCACAATGTTTATGTTTTAAATTTTATTTCACATTAACCTTCACAAAGTATATTTTCATTTATCGATGTTTTAAAAAAAAATTAATTTATTCAACAATGATGAGTATTGTAAATACAATGTCATATGTATATATATATATATATATATAATTATGAAATGTTTTAATGTATATATATATATATATATGATAAGGGTTTTGAATTAAATGGTTATTTCTAGGACTTATGGCTTGTAAAGGATAAACTATTTTCAATCTATAATAATTTTACAAATTTATATATATATATATATATTTATACTCATATATATATATATTGACTTATACATATGTAAGTATACGTAGTTGTTTCTATATATGTGATGAATTTTTCATGAATTAAAAACATAAGAGTATATGTTTTACCAAGTGATTTTCTTCCACAAATATGTACACATATGTATATATGATTTTTGTATATATATGTGTTCATGTTAAACATTAAAAATTATATTTTTAAATAAGAATCGAGTTTTCATATGTGAATGTAATATATGATTTTTAATGTCAAACAGTAATAACACTCTGTTATGTTATTTTGTGCCTTAAGGTTTTAAAGGGTTTACTACTTTACATTGAAGTAATTATTTCATGTATGTACATATGTGAATATCTTTTCATTTATTAAA
The DNA here is from genome assembly GCA_963277665.1 of Viscum album. Classification (NCBI taxonomy): domain Eukaryota; kingdom Viridiplantae; phylum Streptophyta; class Magnoliopsida; order Santalales; family Viscaceae; genus Viscum; species Viscum album. The sequence continues at coordinate 962,216,888 of OY728163.1, read as the reverse complement.
ATGGGTTAATATTTTATTTCTACATACATATACAAAATTAGAATTTATTTTTATTCTATTATTCTATATTTATGATTATGTGTAACCATAGTATTTAAATGAACAAATTTATCATTTTTTGTGAAAAGTATAAAAAAGTTATTCATTTATGTGCACAAGATATCATTTCATTTGAAAAACGTAATTTGAACCTCAAGGTATTTCATGCATAGTTAGCTATAACCATCATATAATATATATATATATATAACATTCCAAGAATTTTAGATATCAAGTATGAATTTATTTCATTCTCATATTTATTTGTGAATTTCAAATTAATAATGTTATTTACTTGGAATATGTATATTATGACTATGTTTCACTACATTCATGTGAGAAATGCGTTGGACTTAGTATGTGATGGGTGAGGCCTTCAATATCCCCTCGATGCATCAGTAGGTCTCTTAAGAAAAACTAGTGTCGTGGAATGAGTCCTTGAAATAATGATTATTTTTTCCAGCATTATGCATTCCCACTTCCATTGGACATATTATGTGAGGAGTGGGTCCCTCTATAGCCTCTTGATGCATTGGTAGGTCAAATAAGACAAACTAGTTTTGGTTTTTACACATTTATGTATGGTCATGGCGTGAGGCCTTTATGTTTTAGTTAAGATATCTGTAGTATGCATCCCCTCATTATGAGATTAGAATTTTTCCTTCCATGTGATTATTCAACTAGTATAAAATCCATTGTTAAGAATCATTCTCTTATGAACATTTATGTCACTTTAATTAACTTGTTTTATATTTTCAAATGAACATGGTATAATGTCTTATATTTAAGTATATAAAAAATATTGAAATTTATTTATAAATAAGGATTAATGTTTTCTTTTAAATCAACAAAAAATATTATAAACATATATATAATTTCATTATTTTATTTTCTGTGCTAAATGATAATTTTTATCATTTTTTTTAATTTCTAAACATGTAATATTTCATTGGCAATTATAAATCTGCACACATGGTATGTCCATGATAATTGAGTGTCACCATTATCTAAACATATTAGTAGAATTCCATGTACTTTTTCAAATGCATACATACATTGTAATAAATTTTATTTGTAACATTTAAATAAGTATAAAAATTAATTTTCATGGGTTTCTCTTTAAAATTATTTTAGTAACTCGCAAAAAATAAAGCTGACATGTTATGTGAAAGGTATTTTCTTTTAAGTAAAATGATTTAAAGAATGTATTTTTATTTTAAATAAATATTTTAAAATAATTTATTAAAACCCATTACTGCTCATTTTAAATGCTCAAGATATATTTTATATTAAATTTTACAGGATTAGTAGAATTATCAGTGGTGTACTCTAATTTGATGAGACTACACACTGAAATTTATTTTTGAATAGTTTTGAGGAAATGTAATAGTTGTATCTAATTATCTAAAACCTAGGCCATTAAATATCATTTTATTATGTAATGTTATGTGTAATTATTCAATTTCATTTTATTAAAGAAAAATCACAATATAATTTGGCACCAGCTTCGGGAAACTAGGTTTGGGGAGTTATAAAAACATTTTTCCAAAATCATATGTTAACTTAATGCTCATTATGATTAGATATGGTCAGGTACTCACTCATAACAAACCACTTAAGTCATGAAAATCTTTTCTCATATCTACCAAGACACCCCAAAAAACATACTAACAACCATGAAAGGAAATAACTACCTTTGATGATAATTTTTCATGAACCAACCTAGATTACCAACCTAAATGATATATAAATTAATCCTAACATGTCCTGAAGGGTGCTACTAGTCCTCACTAGTAGTAAAATAGTTCATGGGAATCACATACAATCATGAGTGAATTATTTTTCGATAAAACATATCTCATCATGATAATTAAGTAAATAAGAATTAATAAACAATCATAATGTCAAAAAATCTAAAAGAGAAAGGTACAAGAAGAAAATACACACAAGTCCAAAATATGGTAATTTGACCAAATTCATCACATAAAACCATCAATAATGTAACCTTGAATATCCATGAAATATGTAGATCTCGTGATACACTTGTCTCCACCAACACCTAGGGTCCCTCTAATCAAAAACATCCACCAACCCCAAATAGTAATTTTTTTTCATTTTCTTAGGCATAGCCTATGAATATATATATCTTTTTGAAGGAAAATGTAGGGATGTTTCAATAAATCCTAATAGGATTTCCCAAAGTATTCCGTAAAAAAGAAAGTCAAATAATCTATATTTGTACAATTTTATATAAACCATGGAATGGAAATATTTTCACAATTCATATAAAAATTTATTTTTTAAATCATTTTAATGGCAAATAAAAAACTAGTAAAAAAGATTATTTCAATAAAAATAATAATATATTTGAATCTTCATCAAAATAAGCATGAATAATATTTTATATCAAATTATGAATGAAAAATAATTTTAATCAAACATTGGCTTGGGTAATAATTTTTAATCATAGAACCATGGTAATTACACCTAGGGTTAGTTTGTTTTGGTCACAATTTTGACAATAATATCACTAAAATAAGGTTCTAGGAATGAATCACACACCCAATATCTCAAGAATGGGTTAATATGAGAGAATCTTAAAGAATAAACTTCTTCACCTCATAATAGTTTCATATTATTTTCATCATCAATACATTTCTAGATAATAGTTTAACTCGAGTGGACATCCTTCTACCTAACTACATAACCTCACTTTTTTTTAATGTTAATCAATAATAACTTGGGGTGATATTTATTAAAATCAATAAAAAATTATTACAATCAATAATTTCATTCATCCCCAAGTTCATGTTTTAAAACATTTCATTTCATTTCAAAACCAAGTATCAATGGTTTTCATCAAAAAGTGTTCCATTAAAATCAATTAAATTTTTAACAAATCATAAAACATTACATTCCTTTTCATCTCAAAATTAATCATTGAGATCATTATCCAAATAAATAATTTCAATTCATGATCGTTTTCCAAAATTCAACACATTATATTTAAAATATATTTTCAATGAATTTAATCACGCAAACCATTCCATTTCAAAACTGATTATCAAATGCCTCAAATAAAGATTTTTAAATTGATTGAAAATCCATTTAAAATCATGAAATAAATAATAGTTTAAACTGATAGGAATTTCCTTATAAAACCACCAACATCAATTCCCAGTCATGACAAACACCCAACAAGGGATCTACTAATAGAGAGTCGATGGCTAGAATTAATCAATAAATTATCATAAAATCACAATTGTCAAAAATTAATATTAAATTCAACATTTCTATAATAATTGGAATGAGATAAGATGCATACCTCAATGCATCATGATGAAATCATCACAACCAATGAATATTCCTAGATAAAATCCCAATTTCACTGTGGATCTATAATAAATCTAATTAGATAATGTCAAAAAACATAGATCTTGCGTTAATACCCCAGATCTATAGTTTTAGTCAATTAAAGAATATGGGATGTAGAATATTTAATAATAGTTTCAATAAAATATAACATACCCTTGAAAATATAGATTTTGTACTCAAAGATCTATTTAAATCAATCATTGGGAGGAAAGGAATCGTCAAAATATCAAAGAGAATTCTCATTAGTCAAAATCATATTATAATATGAGAATGATTGGGAAATTCTAGTATGTATTGGGACATAAAATGATAATTCAGAATAAATAATACACAACCCAAAGTTTTGAATGCATATTTTAACAAACTGTATGTAACGTTTTGAGTTTTTTTAATGGAAATAAAATGATCGATAGCATCAATGAAAAACCACATTAAACATAAGAGAAAAAATAAATATTATTATTTAATTTCTACCATTATAACCTATCCATTAGAATGGATTGAATTGAAAATATTACCTAAATTTTTAAAAAAGGGTTTACACATTTTTCTATAATTATTCTTTGGTAAAAAAATAATTTAGAAATGAAAAAAATCAAATTTAATATAAAGGATGTGTTTTTATAAATTAATATTTAAATGGGAATAATTGTGTTTATAAAATTAAGAAATAATTTTTTTTGATTATATTAATGAAATCTAAATTTAATATAATGTTTATAATTAATCTTATATTTTTTCATGACATGGTATAAGAACAAATTCCGTTTTACACATAAAAGAAGTATTTTTAAAAAATGTTGTTTTACTACCTTTTGATGGAAACCCCATTTTAAATATAGTTTATATATATTTTATAAAATATATTTCAAAAAATAAACTTATTATTTGTCACTGGAACATAAAATTTTACTTTGGATAAATTTTTGGTATTTTTCTCATAATATTCATTTTTTAATGAATACTGAAAAATACTGAATTTTAATTCAAAATATCTTTTTCATATTATTTAGTTATATAGCCAGATTATATTTTTTATTAGTATTAATATATAATTAAATACATATATTATACCATTTTATCCAATGTAGGTCATTGGAATCAATTTAAAATTGAAACTATGTATAAAATCATTGTGATCTTTTAAACATTTTTATATAAAAACATATTTCCTCATCTATCATCATGATAAATTTTAAATTAATTTTATCCACATCTATAAATTGAATTTTAAAAAATATACAAACATTGTTGTAATCATTATGAAAATTTTGGCCTAATAGGATAAACATAATTTTTAGTGAATAGTAACTTTACTATTTTATTTACCATGGTTAAGGACAAATCAGGTAATTAAAGGTAAAAATAATATTATAAAAATATAAAATTACACAAAAACTGGGCCTAAATTTTAAAAAAAAATCAAGGTTCTTAAGATTGTTAATCATAAAGAGGATTTTGTGATGAAAGTATCGAAGATGTTTCTTGAAAAGAAGTCATGTTTTATTTTAAACGGGTTTTCTTTTGTAAAAAATGGATACTAAGTATAAGTTTCCACATGTAAAGTATGGATCTACTTGGTAAGAGTTATTTTTAATTCTTTGAAATTCTAAACTGAAAATATCTTTGGATGTGAATTCTTGTTCGAAAACACTACAATAAGTTATGTTTAAGGACTAGTCTTTATAGTTTGTATTAGAGGATATTATATAATACTTTAGAGACAATGGTTTTTTGTTAAGGGTTGTTTATATCATCATTGGTTTATAATTTTTGGGTTAACCATAAGCTTAGTGTCTTTGAAATCCTATTTTGAGGATTTATTTTCATAAATTTCAACGTGATTTACGGTTTTTTTGATACATTTTTTTAAGGTAATTATGAGTCACTTTTTTGGGATGAAGAATTAGTGGGATGAAATAAACACTAAGGTTTAAATATTTTATGATTATTTTGAGGAAATTATCTTATTTCAGAAAGGTTATAGGAATGATATGGTTTTAGAAAAAGGACATCATGTGGGCTGGGTGAAAACTCGTCACGTTGGACAAGGCTGTAAGAATCGAACCAACAATTTATGTGCAACAAGATTTGATACTTACCACTGACCTACATGAATTCCCTAATTAGAATGAATGTTTTTAGTTAAACAGTATGATGAATTAAGAATAAGTTATCTTTGGGAACTTATGTTTTATGAAATGTATATCCATGGTATTGGAAAATTATTTTTTGATTCAATGATGAATTTTCATTCACAAGATGATCCCAATTTTGGGAATCCTATATGATCAAGGTAAATAGAATAATATGGTATTTTAATTTATGAGTAATGACTTAATAAAATATTTGGAAGAATCGATGATTTAATTGGGGAATTTTGGTGATTTAGGTAATTTATGGAAATAATTAGCATATCTTAAAGATAATGTGATTTGAGAAATTGTATTTTTGATCTTTGATATTAAGAATTATTGATGTTATTTGGAGGGAAACTATAAAATATCCCTTAAAAGGATATGTGATTATGTCATTTTTGGGATTTAATAGTCTAGAATATTTTTGAATAATTTTATGGATGGATGAATCATCTATGTTGAACATTGGGTATATTGGTGAATTTTGGAGATTAAAATCTATCATTATTCTTTTAAAACTTTATTATATTTAGGGAATTGTCTTATTTTAACCTAACCATTTTGGTTTTGGTTAATTTATCAATAAATTAGGATTATATAGTTAATATTTTGGGCATTATTTGATTCTATAGAAGTTTATTTTGGTTCCAAAAAATCATCTTGAATAGTCATCATTCAGTGAAAAAGATAAGTTTTTTGGAGAAAATTAATTAAAGGATTAAACTCTACTTGTCATGTATGCAAATTTCGTTATAATATTTTTTAGGTTGTAAACTAATTGCACAAATCTATGAAATGGATCATAAAAAATCAATTTATTTTTTTTATAATGAAATCTAATACCGTTTAACCCATAAAAAATTAATGGTTTTATAATTTTTAACTTTCTCCTAATAATGTTTTTTATTAATCTCCATCAGAACATTTGGATTAGTTTTTATCTTCCATATCAATTTTGTCTTACATGGAACCCTATTATGTGTTATCTCTGGTGATCTTCTTATTTCCCTTCCTTTCTTTTAAAGTGGTAGTTTTATTAACCATTTTCCCAATGTGTGATTCCAATACAGTTATTTTGAAAAATCGTACCTCAGTTACCGACCATGAATTAAAATTAAGGGGATTAAATTACCAATATATGGGAGAATGTAACAAACTGATTTTTTTAAAGGAAGCACAATATTGGATAGTGTACATGATACGCCACGTCGAGCTTAAGTGAAAAACTAAATATTATTATTTAAATGTTACTATTATACCCTAGTTGTTAAAATGGAGGGAATGGAAAAAATTAACTATATTATTAAAATATAGTTTACACATGTTTATATAATGATTCAGTGGTTACCAAATTAATTATAAATTGAAATAAAAACCAACTAATTACAAAGGATGTGTTTTTATGAAAGTCTATTTAAATATGAATAATTATGTTTCTAAAATAACCAAATCACCCTTTATGGATCATATTAATAAAATATATATTCAATATAATGTTTAAAATTAATCTTATATGTTTTCTAGATATTATATAACAACAAATTCAATTTTATGCATAAAAGCTGTATTTTTCAAAAGACATGAATTTTTTCCGCCTTTTAATAGTGAACACATTTTAAATATAGTATTTTCTCAATTTTATTAATTATATTTGATAAAAAATAAACTAATTATATGGAAGTGGGATATAAAATTTTACTTTTGATAAATGTTTATTATTTTTCTGATAATATTTTATTTGATGATTAGTGAGAAATACTTCATTTTAATTCAAAACTGTTTTTTTATCTAATTTATTTACAAATATATTTTACCCTTTTAATTACCCTTAAAAAATAATAAAATATTAATTTATCATTTTACCTAATTTGGGTCATTGAAATCATTCTCAAAAAAATGGATATACAAACATTGTGAATTTTTGAATGTTTTTACTTTAAAAACTGGTTTCCTCAATTCTTCAACTGGATTATTTAAAAAATTAATTTTAGCCCCATCTGTCAATTTAATTTTGAAAAATGGATATCCACGGTTTTAATTTTTTTTTAAATTTTGGTCTAATTGGATAAATATAATTTTTTTGAATAGTAACATTAGTATTTTATTTACCCTGTTTAATGGTAAATTGGGCAATTAAAGCAAAAAATAATTTTATAATAATATAAAATTACCACAACACTTGTCCTAATTTCATTATATGAGTGGGTTTCGACCGAAATCAACCTTATATAGAAATTGTATCATTTTTCATCCTCTTGTATAAGAATATGACATTTATTATATTTTATTTAAAGATAAGATAAAATTTTCATACTTATGTTTTTAATAAGTAAATAATTTCTAATATAGGTGTATAAAGAAGAAAATTTAAAATATAAATAATAAATTAAAATATAAAATTCTTATCTACATAATGATAATTTATCTATAATTTTTAGACATTAAATAATTAAATTTAATTGTGACACAATTATAATAAAATAATAGATTTATTATGGGAATAATCAAATAAATTAAATTAATAATTTTAAAATATTTATAATTTAAAATATTTTATACCACCCACAAATTTTTTGGATTACATTTACTTGTTAAAGAATATTTTAAAGTAGTGGTTTTTAAGGAATAAAGTTTTTTTTATTTTTTAACAATCATGTAATGAATCATGTACAAAATTGACATAATTGATATCTTAAAATAAAACATATTTAGTTATTTGATATAAAATTTAAAAAAATCATTTATTTGGCCAAAAAATTATGATAAGTATAAAAATGTCATTAAGGACTCATTCATTGGTCTTTTTTCATGTTATATTATTTATTTTAAACCATGAAAGTGAAAATTACTTGATAAAATGGTAAGATTTAATAGGGGTTAAAACGGGATGATACTGATTAAAAAAATAATCAAAACGTTTATAATTTTCAATTGATGATTAAATTTCATCCCACACTCATCATATCTTAAAACTAATTTTTTTTGCCCATTTGGAATAGAAAATGAATTAATATTAATTTAATACTTTTAATAATTCTTAGAGAGCACCTCCCCTCCCCCATAAAAGAGAACACATTCATCTCTATTACTTATACTTAAAAACATATATGATGTTTTTACCCCTGATTTGAATGTTGATCGCTTCTTTGGTGGGATAAAATATAGCCTATGGAATTCCATAGTGATCCATGACTTCGATAACTATGAGGAAATATTTTGATGAGCCCTCAATGTCCAAATGGAGATCGATGAATCCTAGGGGTGTCATGGGTATAAGAAGAAGAAATTTAACATTAATTCTAGTGGTCCGATTGGTAAATACAATGGTAGTAATAAATTCCAATGTTGCACGTGGAAAAGTTAAGGAATGTAGAACCCATGAAATTTCCTAAAGGGGAAAAGTAAATTATTTAGGTGTGGATGAGAAGGGTACCTAGCCATTAATTTCTAACAAGTAAAACCCACTACAACGAAAATGTAAAGGAATGATCTGTTCGACTCTATACACATTGTTCATTGCTTCAATTTCAAATAACCAAGGAACATTGAAATCCAATGCCCTAATCCAAGGGTTTTTGTTGGCAACCAAAATCCTCCAAGGTTGTATGGGAGAACATTTTCAATCACTACCACCAAATTGAACCCTAAAAACGAAGTGGTGATAGGTACTCTAGTTATTCATTCAAGAATAGTGAATGTAATTTTTTATTTTTTTCTAAACATTCTTTTATATCCCAAAAAATTGGTAGAACAATCCCAAAACCACTAAAAATCATGGATATAGAGATCTTGTTGAGAATAGTAAATAGGGAAATAATTGCATCCCAAGAATATAACTCAACTCCTGTCACAATTTTTGGATTTATGTTCCTGGAGGACCACATCATACACCCCCGGGTGCAATTTGATGCAATTATAGGAACGGATTGGATTTCCCAATATATAGCCAACAAAAATTTCCGTGAGAGGGAAATCACTCTCTATATGGAGAATCGACACCTAATTTTGTATAAGAGTAAGGAGAAGGATGAATATTCTTTTGAACCATCATCTCAAGTGTGGAAATTAATATTCTATGATCGCCTGTATCGTTCTCATTTTATTGAGTCTATGGATGCAAGAATCAATGAAAACATGCCTATTGTGAGGGAATTCGCTATTTCTTTAGGAATTGTCATGTCTTACTCCTTGTAGATATGTTGAATTCATGATTGATCTTATAGATGGGGTGTTTCCAATATCCAATTCCATATATAGAATGGTTGTTTTGGAGCATGAGGAGCTAAAGAAACAATTATTGGAGAATCTGGATAATGGGTTTATACACCCAAGTGCTTCACCATGGGGTGCACCAGTCTTCTTCATCAAGAAGAAGGATGGGTCAATGATCCTTTATATTGATTATCTGGAGCTCAAAAAATTCACAATAAAGAAAATGTATCCTTTTCTATGAATTGGAGACTTTTTTAGTTAGCTATGTTTAGCACAATAATTTTACAAGGTGGATATGCGGTTTAGATATTACCATGTATGGCGGAAGAAGGGGGATATCTCCAAGACTACTTTTCCTACAATGTATAGGCACTATGAATTCATATTAATGCCTTTCAGACTCAATAATGCTTCAGCATTTTTCATGTAAATCATGAATAGAGTCTTTTGAGATTACCTCGACCAATTTGTGGTAGAATTTATAGACGATATTCTAATATACTTAAAAACCAATGAGAAGCATGAAGAGCATCTAATCATATTACTAGAGACATTTGGAAAGGATAAGATCTATGAAAATTACATCAAGTGTGATTTCTATTTGAATGAAGTCTCATTCATTGGTCATGTCATCACAAGCAATGAGATATCTATGGATCCATCAATGAAAAATGCAATTGAGGGATGTCTGAGACCAACATCGGTGATGGATATCTGTAGATTCCTGGGGTTAGTTGGATATTACCACTGATTTTTTATGAATTTCTCATGATTTTCAAAACCTCTTACCAAGATAACTTGGAAGGAATTCATGTTTTCCTAGATTTAGGAATGTGAAGATAGATTCAAGGAGTTGAAAAGGAGTCTTATCACTGCACCCGTGCTCAAACTACCTACAAGGGGAGAAATTTTCCTGGTATTTAGTTATGCTTTGAAGAAGTCTTTGGGCTATGTGTTGATTCAAAATGACAAAGTAATTGCCTATGCTTAATGGAAATCAAAAGTTCATGAAAAAAACTATCCAACACATGATCTGGATTTTGCTGTAGTATTCATCACATTAAAAATTTGGAAACATTGCCTCTTTGGAGAGAAATGTGTAATATATATGGATCACCAAATCTTCAAGTATATATTCACACAGAATGAGCGGAATATACACCAAAAAAGATGGTTAGAGCTGATCAAATACTATGACTCCTCAATTCATTACCATTTGGGGAAACAAAACAAAGTGGTCGATTCTCTAAGTAGAAAGGTACCAGCAACTCAATCATTTATGAGAATGGAAAAGGATGAAATATTCTTATATTTGAATAAGATGGACCTAGTAATCATAAATAGAGTAACATAATAAATCTTAGGAAAAATTATTGTCCAACCTTCTATTTTGTAAAGGTTAAAAGATTCTCAAAAGGATAATGTGGAAATTTAAGAGAATGTTTAAACTATTAAAAAAGTGATATCCTTAGAGTTAAATGTTAATGAATAAGGAATTGTGATATTTGGATCAAGAATATGTTATACATAAAATTCAGAGTTAAAGAATGATCTATTGGATGATGCATATAGTTCGAATTTCTCCATTCACCAAGGAAACAAAAATATGTATCAAGATATATGAGAGAATTATTGGTGGGATAACATGAAGAAAAAGAATTATATGTATACATCAAAGTGCCTGGTATGTTAGAAAGTGAAGGGTGAGAGGAAAAATTCTAAGGGGATGATGCAACCATTACCCATACCAACATGGAAATGGGAAAACATCACCTTGGAATTTGTCATCGGACATTTGAATACATCCAAAGCAAATAATGTTATCTGTAATATTGTGGATCATCTTATGTAGACTGAACAATTCATTAAAATTCAGGAAGATTTCTCAATTGGATCAACTAGAATAAAAATACATCAGAGAAGTGGTTAGACTGAATGGAGTACCACTATCGATTATATCCAATCGAGATCCAAGATTCACCTCTATGTTTAGGAAGAGTCTCGAACAGGCTCTAAATGTTAAGATGAACTTTAGTATGGCTTATCATCCTCAAACAGATTGTGAATATGAGCGTAATTTCAAAAAAAATGAGGATATATTGAGATCATTTTCAATGGACTTCTAGTAATGATGGGATCAATATCTTCCTCTAGTTGATTTTTATTACAATAACATTTTCCACTCAATAATCCAAATACCTCCTTATGAAGAACTTTATATGAAGAGGTGGAGAACACTTGCATGTTGGGATGAAGTCGGGGAGTGAAAACACCTAGGTCCAAAAATTGTTGAAGAAATGGTGGAAAAGATTAAGACCATCAAAAATCACATTAAAGATTCTCAGAGTTGAAAAAAAGAGCTATGATGATAATCTTGGATGAGACCGGAATTTTGATTTTGGAGACATCGTATTCCTCTGCATATCATAGAGGAAGAGACAAATGGGACTATGGAATATGTTAATGCTTAGTCCAATGTACATCGACTCTTTTGAGATCCTTGATCGCATTGGAGAAGTGGCATATTGCCTAGAACTCCCAATGAACCTCTCTCAAGAACATCATATATTCCACATATAACTCTTGAGGAAGTACATAACTGACCCATCACATGTACTCAATCTAGAGGTTGTTCCATTATAGAATGTCCTCACCTATGAAGAGAAGCTATTTAAGATCTTAGATCATATAGAAAAAGTTCTATGAAATAAGACAATGCTCCTCATCATGGTGTTGTCACGAAACCACAAGTTTGAAGGAGAAATGTGGGAATTGGAGGAAATTATAAAGTAGAGTTACACTCATCTATTTTAGTGTGGGGAAAGGAAATTTCAAGGGAAAAATTTCTTAAGGGGGGAATATTGTAATGACCCAAACCTTTATTATTGAAATTCCTCTTGATTTAATTAAAAGTATTATTATGTGAAATGGATATATAAAACATATGAACTTATTTGGTTTTATGTTTTTTGGATTTTAAAATACCGTTAAGAATTGTTATCATTGCTAATATAGTTCTTGAACAGTGATCACATTATTAGTACAAATATAGGGCTTTAATAAATCCAATTTAATTTGAAAAAGTAAGTAATGACCTCATCCAATAGAATTATTCCATATGAAGCCCATTTTTTATGGCTTGGAAAGTAGTTAATGTAACCGGGCTTCACTCTTGGCCAAGACCAAGATGATATTCATCAAGTTAATCTTGAAAGAAACCACCTATGGTAGAAGGGGGTTTTTATACTTATTACCACCTGAGCGATGTTATCCAAGCCACCCCAATAGTCTATCTCCATCACAAAACTTACCCATAGGTATTATGTGGGTGTTATAAGGGGTTATGTAACAAGAACCTAGAACTATTATTATGAGAATCATTTTTCTATAATTAATATACAATCATTTTATTATTGTTACATTGTATATGGTTTTTAAAACCGAAATAGTATTTTTAGTTAATATTTGATTAAGAAATATAATTTGATGAATTAATGGTTTTTTAAATTAAATGATATTTCAATAAAATATTATTACTATATTATTTTTTATCAAATATAAATCATCATATATATTTTATATAATATAAATTTTTATTATGGTTTGAAAGATGATTTTTTAGAACCCATTATTTTTCAATAAATGTCAATTTTTATTTTAAAATTAAAAATTTAAATATTTATGAAATCATTTACATAAAATGAATATTTTTTTGGATTCAGGACATCGAAATTATCTAATGGAGAATTTTTCAAAATTTTCTGAGATAGTCGAATATCTAGGTAAAAATTAATTAATGTTTAAATATATGATGTATTTTACGACATCATAATAACTTAATAGTGATGTAATAAAATAATATTAAAGAGATATTTAGAAAATATATTTCTTAACATTTATATAATTTTGTTTTATACTTGTTTTATTAATCATACAGTTCCTTACTGGACCCTCCAAGACTTATAAAATATTTCACATTTTTAAAATGATTTCCTTAAAAATGTGACTCACCTCAACATAAGCAAGCCTAAAGTTATAATTTATTTTTCCATTGGTCTTATAAAATAATTTTTTTCCACTCCAATTTGATAAAAACCATTGGAAATATCGTGATTTAATTTTTGGTTTTGAATATTTAATTATATAGACTCCAAAACCTATGTTTGTGAAATATTAAAGAATTCCCCTCTCTTTTCCTATATAACCCCACCCAATATCCCACTAAACATCACTCAAAACCCTTGGATCATGTCCCTAATCTGACCACATCTCTCTATAATCATCCCAAGGTTCCCCAATATCTCAATAACCCCCTCCTCAAGCCCTTGAAGACACAGACTTCCAAGTACGGTATCCTCACATTCCTTCCTTCCTTATTTATGTACATGTTTCCTTATATTGTTATTCCTTTTTATTTTCAATTAAAAATTACGGGGTATGATTTATCACCTACACTATATTTCTATAATTATGTTTGAATGATGATATACCTCTTTCTCTCTCATTAATGATTCCCATGTACACCTTTACCATGCCGAAATTCTGTAAGGGATTTATCTCTCCTCATTTAAATTCACGAAATTCATGTATATTATACATCTGAATTCCATTACATATATTGGGATATTATGTTACATGATCCTAATACTATTAATTTCATGTATAAATGATCTGGTACCCCTTTCTCTCTCATCAATTTATTTTATGATTTCTATTTGACGTCATTTGGCTGTAGAAGTTAGACCAAAATTTCACAAACCAAAATCATCATGTAAGTGAATATCATACCCATTTTTCTTTCAAGGGTATTAAACATTATAGAAATGTACAATTTTATTGAGGACATACATATATGTATCCCACATCTCTTATTTTAGGAATAAATTATAACTTTTAAAGAATTTATATTATATGATCTATGTGGCCCACTTATGCATGAAATGAAATAATTTAGAAGGGTGTTCCCTGATAGCGCTCTAATAAATTGGGTAAAAATTAATATGATGATACATAATTTGAAATGAGGGTTTACTAATTATAATTCATGTTCAATGACGGTTTACTCATTCTCTATGTGAAATGATCAATATCTCATGATAATATCATGTTAAATGTTATTATCACATCTCCAGGTTATGATAATCAAGCTATATCAAGCCTTTATGTTCATATTTCTCTCATAATCCATTAAAATTATTTTCTACTAACATGTATTTTATTCATCATGTTATTCCATGTTTTCTCCCTTACTGAGCTTTATATCTCACCCTTTTTTACATAGGTTCTCTGGATATCCCATGCAATGCTAAGTATGAAGGAATTTTGTGGTCTTTTGAAAACATTTCCAATAAAGATGCTGTATTTTATGCCTTAAGATTTCATGAAATGTTCCTAAGTTCCCAAGACACTAGACCTCTTGATCGTTAGATTTTTTCCTAAGTGCATGTTTATGATATAAATAATTCTAATGTGTGTAATAAAGAGCATGGTTGTTATATTATGTTTATAAAATATTTTATCAGAGTGAAAATATAATCGGAAAACTATGCTTGTGAGTATGGAGTGGATATGAGTGTGTGTTTGATTCTACAGTAGTCGAAGATCCTCATCATGACCATACAATGTAAGGGATTTATCATTTTCATATTTATTCTATAATGTAAAATTTTGTGTCTTATTTTCAAATGCTGATTTGGTTTTCCATGAAATATAAACATTACATTTTTTCTAAATTAGTAACAGAAATTATTTGTTTTAAAAAAAAATTATATAGATCCTCTTTTTCTACTATAATTATTGTAATGGGACTTCTATTTAATTATTATTAATGTGCATGTATACATTAGTTTAAAATATAACTACATGTTTGTGTTTATACATTTTTATGGGTAATATATGTACAGTTTAAATTTATTATTGATTTAGAATAGACTTTTATGTATATATATTTGTATACACAAATATATATATATATACACATCGTGATTTTTGTTATGAATTTTTGATGAAAAATCATTGTTTTAAAATCATGTTTAAAGGGATTCAATTTTTTATGTTTCATTTCCCCAACACACACACATAGAGATATATATATAAATATATACGTTTATACACAATTGTATATGTATACTTAAATCACTTAAGAATTTTTTATCATAAATATTTATTAATCATTATGATTAAAAATTATTGCATCCAATATTTTATAGACATGATATGGAACTAGAAGTTATGAGATTATTTATTTATTAAGTTATACAATTTATATTTTGTTGTTAAGGGTTTTTATACATATACACACATATATATATATATATATATGTGTGTGTGTGTGTGTGTGTCTATGCATATATATGTACATCTAACCAACCAAGTATAATATTTTTCTGACAATTAATGTATGAGCGTCTATTTATATTATCAAATTTAAATTTTATTTGGAATAATGGGTTAAAAAATCAAATTACAATTTCAAAACCATTAACCCACTTATATATATATATATATATCTCTGTGTGTGTGTGTGTGTGTGTGTATTTGACAATGTTTATGTTTTAAATTTTATTTCACATTAACCTTCCCAAAGTATATTTTTATTTATCGATGTTTTCCTAAAACATAAATTTATTCCATAGTGATGAGTATTATAAATACAATTTCATATATAGATTAATATATGTATATATATATATATATGAAATGTTTTATTGTATATATATGTATGATAAGAGTTTTGAATTAAATGGTTATTTCTATGAACTATGTCTTGTAAAGGATAAACAATTTTCAATATATAATAATTTTATACATTTAAATATATATATACTTATATATATATATACATATGTTATTATACATAGTTGTTTCTATATATTCGATGAATTTTTTATGAATTAAAAACTTAAGAGTTTATGTTTTACAAAGTGATTTTGTTCCACAAAGATGTATACATATGTATATAAGATTTGTGTATATATATGTGTTCATATTAAACCTTGAAAATTATATTTTTAAATAAAAGTCCAGTTTTCCTATGGGAATGTAATCCATGATTTTTAATGGGGAAAAATAATAAAACCCTATTTTGTAATTTTGTGCCTTATGGTTTCAAAAGGGTTTACTACTTTTATGTTGCAGTAATTATTTCATGTATGTACATATGTGTATATATATGATTATTTATTAAAATGTGTTAATCTTTTATTTCCAAATCCATATAATAAATTAGAATTGATTTTTATTTTATTATTCTATGGTTATAATTTTCTTTAACCATAGTGTTTAAATGAAAACAGTTATCATTTTATGTGGGATGTATAAACAAGTTATTCTTTTATGTGCACAAGTTATAATTTCATTTAAAACATTATTTGAACCTCAAGGTATGTCATGCATACTTAGTTATGGACATCATCTAATATATATATATATATATGGCATTCCATTAATTTTAGAAATCAAGTATGTATTTATTTCATTATCATATTTATTTGTGAATTTCAAATAAATAAGGTTATTTACTTGGCGTATGTATATGATGATTATGTATCACTGATTTTATATGAGTAATTTATTGGACATAGTATGTTGCGGGCAATGCCTCTAATATAGCATCGATACATCGGTAGGCCAAATGAAAAAAACTAGTGTCTTGGAATGAGTCCTTGAATTAATGATTATTTTGTCTAGCATTATGCATTCCCACATGCGTTGGACATATTATTTGATGAATGGGGCCCTCTATAGCCTCTTGATGCATCGGTAGGTCTAATAAGACAAACTAGTTTTGGTTTTTACCCTTTTAAGTATGGTCATGGCATGAGGCATTGAAGGTTTTGTTATGATGGATGGTTTATCCATTCCCTTAATATGAGATTAGTATTTGGCCTTCCGTGTGATTATTCAGCTAGTAAGAAATCCATTGTTTTGAATCATTATCTTATAAACAATAATGTCACTTTAATTAATCTGTTTTATATTTTCAAATTCACATGGTATAATTTCATATATTTAAGAATATACATAATATCGAAATTCAATTATAAATAAATATTAATGTTTTATTTCAAATCTATAAAAAATATTATAAACATATATATAATTTTATGGTTTTATTTTTTTGTGTTAAATGATAATTGATATCATTTTTTGTGATATTTCTAAACATTTAATATTTCAACTGCAATTCTGTATCTGCGCACCTGGTATGTCTGAGATAATTGAGTGTGGCCATTATCTAAACATATTAGTAACATTCCATGAATTTTTTCAAACACGTACATACTTTATTATTCATTTTATTTGTAACTTTTAAATAAGTATAATAATTACTTTTAATGGGTTTCTCCTTAAAATTATTTTAGTAACTCTAAAGAAATAATGTTGACATGTTATGAGAAAGGTATTTTCTTTTAATGAAATTTATTTAAGGCATGTATTTTTATTTTAAATAAATATTTTAAAATAATTTATTAAAACCCCTTACTTAGCATTTTAAATTCTCACCATGTAGTTTGAATTAAATTTTATAGGTTTAATATATTTATCAGTGATGTACTTTAATTTTCGGAGACAACACACTGATGTTTAAGTTTGAACAGTTTTGGGGAAATATAGTAGCTGTATCTATTTATCTAAAACATAGACTATTAAATATCTTCTATTGTGTAATGTGATGTGAAATTATTCAATTTATTTTTCTGAATGAAACAAATACACAACATAATTTGGCACTGGCTCTGGGAAACTGGGGTCAGGGAGGTATTGAAAAAAATTTACAAAATCATATGATAACTTAATTCTCATTAAGATTAGATATATTCAGGTACTCACTCATAACACACCCCTTTTGTCATGAAAATCTTGTCTCCTATCTACCAAGACACCCCAAACTATATACTAACAACCATGAAAGGACACAACTACATTTGATGCAATTTTTTTGTGAACCAACCTCGATTACCCAACTAAATGATTCCTAAATTAATCCTAACTTGTCCTGAAGTGTGTTCCTGGTCCTCACGGGTAGGAAAATATTTTTTGGGAATAACATATATTCAAGAGTTAAGTATTTTCAATAAAACATATCTCATCAAGATAATTAAGTGAATAATAAACAATAGAAAATCAAAATGCCAGACACTTTTCAAGAGAGTGGTATAAGAAGCAGATGCACACAAGTCCCAAAAATGGTAATTTGACCAAATTCATCACATAAAACCATCATTAAATTAAACCATAATATCCCTGAAATATGTAGATATCTTGATGCACTAGTCCTTCAAATAAAAAACATCCACCACCCCCCAAATGGTATTTTTTTCCTTTCCCTTGACCTAGCCTAAGAATAAGTATATTTATGGAGGAACATGTAGGGAATTAGCCATAAATCCTAATAGGATTTCCCAAAGTATTCCGTAAATAACATATCAAATAAAATAAATTTGTTCAATTTTATATAAACCATGGAATGGAAATATTTTAAAATTCTTATAAAAATTGTTGTTAAATCATTCCAATGGAATGTAAAAAGATGTTAAAAAATATTGTTTCCATTAAAATAAGACGATATTTGAATCTTCATCAAAATAGGAATGAATAGTCATTATATCAAAGTTGGAATGGAAAATAATTGTAATCAAACATTGGAATGTATAATCATTTTTAATCATAGAACCATGGTAATTACACATGGGGTTAGTTTCTTTTTGTCACAAGGTTCTCAATAATAACACAATAATAAGGCTCTAGGTATGCAACCACTACCAAAATCTTAGACATGAGGGAATATGAGATAATATTGAAGAAAAAAATCCATGATCTCATGATAGTTTAATATTATTTTCTTCACCAAGACATTTATAGATAATAGTTTACTTAGAGTGTACATAATCTTACCTTACTACATAGCCTCATTTTTTTTAATGATAATAAATAATAATTTGGGTTGAGTTTTATTACAATTAATCAAAAATTATTTCCATCAATAATTTCATTCATCTCCAAGTTCATGTTTTCAAACTTTCCATTTCATTTCAAAAATATATATCAATGGTTTTCATCAATATGTGTTCCTTTAAAATCAATTAATTTCTTTTAAAATCATAAAATATTACATGACTTTTCATCTCAAAATAAATCATTGAGGTCATTCTCCAAATCAATCATTTCAATTAATGGTCATTTTCCAAAAATCAACACTCTATTTTAAAAATCTATTTTCAAAGGAATTTAATCACACACACCATTACCTTTCATAACCAATTATAAAATGATTCAAATAATGATATTAAAATTTATTAAAATTCCATTTAAAACCAAGAAATAAATAATAGTTCAAATAGATAGTAATTTCCTAACAAAACCACTAAAATCAATTCGTAGTCATGACAAACACCCAACAAGGGATCTACCAACGGAGAGTCGATGGCTAGAATCGATCAATAAATGATCATAGAATCACAGTTGTCACAAAATAATATCAAATTCAACATTTCTATAATAATTGGAATGAGATAAGACACATACCTCAATGATTCATGATGAAATCATGACAACCAATGAAGATTCTGGAGGAAAAGAAAAATTTCCCAGTGGATCAATAATAAACTTAATTAGATCATGTCAAAAAGCATAGATCTATATTTAATAGCCCTGATCTATAGTTTTATTCAATTAATAATAATTTATCTATAATATTAACAACTAATTTTAATAAAAAATAACATTCTTTTGAAAATATTGATTTTACATTCAAAGATCCATTTAAATCCATCATTAGGAGGAAACGAATCCTTAAAATATCTAAGAGGATTCTCTTAAGTCAGGATCCTATTATAATATGAGAATAATAGATAAATTGTGGTATGTATAGTGACATAAAATGATAATTTATAATAAATAATACACATCCCAGGGTTTCAGATGCATATTTTAACAGGCTGTATATAACATCTGCAGTTTTCTTAAGGGAGACACAATGTTTGATAGCATCAATGACACACCACAACAAGCTCAAGAAAAAAAATAAATATTATTATTTAAATTCTACCATTATAACCTAGACAATAGGTTGTATGGAATGGAAAATATTAACTAAATTATGAAAAAAGGGTTTACACATGTTTTTTAATGATTCATTTGTAACCAAATTAATTAGAAATAGAAAAAAAACAAATTGAATATAATTCATGTGTTTTTATAAAATACTATTTAAATGTTCATAATTGTGATTATAAAATAGTTAAATAAAACATAATGGATTATATTAATGAAATATAAATTCAATATAATGTGTAAAATTCTTCTTATATGTTTTCATGCCATGGTATAAGAACAAATTCAATTTTACACATAAAAGGAGTATTTTTTAAAAAACAAAATTTTACTACATTTTGGTGGAAACCCCATTTCAAATATATTTTATGATAATTTTATAAAATATATTTCAAAAAATAATATTTTTATTTGGAATTGGGACATAAAATTTTACTTTGGATAAATGTTTGGTATTTTTCTGAATTTTTTATTTTTTAATGAATTGTGAAAAATACAACATTTTAATTCAAAACATCTTTTTCATCTTATTTAATTATATAGTAAGATTTTAATTTTTATTTGTCTTAAAGTATTATTAAATATATATATATTTTTACCATTTAATTTAATGTACGTCATTGGATTCAATTTAAAATTTAACTTCGATATAAACACTTTGTGATCTTTTGAACCTTTTTACATAGAAAACTTGTTTCATCGATCTGTCAATGAGATTAATGTTCAATTAATTTTAGACACACATATAAATTTAATTTTTAAAAATATACATCCACAATTGAGATCAGTATGAGAATCTGGGTCTAATGCGATAAACATCATTGTTAGTGAATAATAACTTTAATATTTTATTTACCATGGTTAAGGGTATGTCGGGTAATTAATGGTAAAAAAAATATTATAATAATATATAATCACCCAAAAACTTGTCCTAATATTTAGAATGCTTTTCATGGGTCTTACGATTTTAAATCATAAATATGATTTAGTAGTGAAAGTATCAAATATGTATCTTGAAAAGAAGTCATGTTTTATTTTAAAAGGGTTTTCTTTTGTAAAAAAAGGGATACTAAGTGTAGGTTCCCACATGTAAAGTACAGATATACTTTTTAATAGTTATTTCTAAATCTCTGAAACTCTATACTGAAAATATCTTCAAATTTGAATTCTTGTTCCAAAACACTACAATAAGTAATGTTTAAGGAATGGACTTTATAGTTGGTATTAGATGATGGTATATAAAACATTAGAAATCATGATTTTTTATTAAGAGTTATGGATATCATAATTGGTTTATAATTATTAGGTTGATCATAAGATAAATTTCTTATAAATCCCATTTTGTGGATTTATGTACTGAAATTTCTGGTCGATTAACTGTTTTTTTGAGACATTTATTGTTAAGGTAATTATGAGTCACTTATTTTGGGGAAGCAAAATTAGTGGCATGAAATAAAAATTGGGGTTAAAATAATTTATTATTATTTTGAGGATTTTATCTCCTTTCATAAAGGTTATATGAATGATATGGTTTTAGAAAAAGGACATCATGTGGGAAGGGTGTCAACCCGTCAGGCTGTAATAATCGAACCCAAAATTGAATTGCAACAAGCATTGATCACTTACCACTAGCCTAAATGAATTTCCTTATTTTTATGATTTTATTTAGTAAAATTGGTTTATGGATTAAGAATAATAATTCCGTGGGAACATAAGTTTTATAAAATGGATATTCATTGTATTTGAAAATGATTTTGTTGATTAAATGAAGAATGTTCAATCAAAAGATGATCTCTATTCTAGGAATCATATATGATCAAGGTATATATAATAATATGGTATTTTAATTTAGGATTAATTATTTAACTATATATTTAGAAGACTATATGATTTAATGGAAAATTTTGGAGATTTCGGTAATTTATAGAAATAATTAGCCAATCTTAGAGATTATATGATTTGAGAAATTACATTTTTGGTATGAGACATTAAGAATGATTGATGTTATTTTGAGGTAAACGTTGAAATCTCTCTTAAATGGTTATGTGATCAAGTCATTTTTGGGTTCCAACAGTCTAGAATATTTTTGAGGAATTTTAAGGATAGTTGAATGATCTATGTTGAGCATTGGGTATATTGTTGAATTTTGGAGATTAAAAACTATCATACTTATTTTAAAAGATTATTATATTTTGGGAATTATTTTATTTTAACATACCCATTTTTGTTTTGGTTAATTTTTGAAGAAATCATGATTATATAATTAATCATTTTGGCATTATTTGATTCTCAAAAAGTTTATTTTGGTGTAAAAAATCATCATGAATACTAATCATTTAGTGAAAAAGATAAAATTTTGGTGAAAATTGATTCAAAGATTAAACTCAACTTTTAATATAAGTATATTTCCTTATAATATTATTCTAGGTTGTGAATTAATTCCACAAATCTATGAAATGGATCATAATATAAAAATGAATTCCATTTATTGTTCCAACTACGAAATCTATTACCATTTAACCCATCACAAATTCATGGTTTTATAATTTTAAAATTTATCCATAAAATGTTTTTTATTACTCTATATCCGAAAATTATGGTTAGTTTTCTCTTCCATATAATTTTTTTCTTACATGGAACCATATTATGTGTTATCTCTAGTGATCTTCGTATTTCCATTCCTTTCTTTTAAAGTGGTAGTTTTATTAGTCATTTTTCCAATGTGGGATTACAATATAGGTATTTTGAAAAATCGTACCTCTATTACCGAACATGAATTAAAATTAAGGTTATTCAATTTCCAATATATGGGAGAATGTAACATCCTGAATTTTTTTAAAGAATCACTATATTCGATAGCGTACATGATATGCCACATCGAGCTTAAGTGAAAAACAAAATATTATTATTTAAATGTTTCTATTATAACCTAGCTATTAAAATGCAGGGAATGGAAAACATTAACTAAATTCTTAAAATATAGTTTAAACATGTTTATTTAATGATTCAATGGTTACCAAATTAATTATAATTTGAAATAAAAGCAACTGAATACAAATGATGTGTTTTTATAAAAAACTATTTAAATGTGAATAATTATGTTTGTAAAATAAGAAAATCACTCTTCATGGATCATATTAGTGAAATATATATTCAATATAATGTTTAAAATTAATCTTATATGTTTTTTAGATATTATATAACAACAAATTCAATTTTACTCATAAAAGGAGTACTATTCAAAAAAGGAACTTTTACCACCTTTTAATGGAGAACCCATTTTAAGTCCATTTTTTTCAATTTTATAAATTATATTTCATAAAAATAAACTTATTATTTGTAATTGGGACATAAAATTTTACTTTTGATAAATTCTTGGTATTTTTCTGATAATATTTATTTTCTGATGAATAGTGAAAAATACTTCATTTTAATTCAAAACTGGGTTTCCATCTAAATTAATTATATAGTTAGATTATCATTTTAATTTATTATAAAGAAGAATAAAATATATTTTTTAGCATTTTTTTTTCTAATTTAGGTCATTTAAATCTTCTTCAAAAAGAAATTGGATATACAAACTTTTTGAACTTTGGAATATTTTTACTTTAAAAACTGGTTTCCTCAATTCGTCAACTAGATTAATTTTAAATTAATTTTATCCCCATATGTCAATTGAATTTTGAATAATGGAAATCCATGGTTGTAATTTTTTTGAAAATTTTGGTCTAGTTAGATAAACTTATTCTTTTTGAATAGTAACACTAGTGTTTTATTTACCATGTTTAATGGTAAATTTTGTATTTTAAGGTAAAAATAATATTATAATAATATCAAATTACCCTAAAAATTGTCCTAATTTCATTATATGAGTGGGGTAAGACAAAAATAAAACTTAGGTAAAAATAATATCATTTTTATGCCACATGGGTAAGAATATGACATTTATTATATCTTATTCAAAGATAAGTTGAAATTTTCATACTCATATTTTTAATAAGTAAATCATTTATAATTTACATTTATAAAGAAGATAATTTAAAATATAAATAATAAATTATAATATGACTTTTTTTCTACATCATGATAATTTATTTATAATCTCTAGACATTAAATAATTAAATTTAATTGTGACACAATGATGATATAATAATAGATTTATTAAAGGAAAAATCAAATAAATGAAATTAATAATATTAAAATTGATATATTTTGAAATATTTTATAACATCCACAAATTTATTGGATTACATTTACATGTTATATAAGAGTTAAATGTATTGTTTTTAAGGAATAATGTTTTTTTATTTTTTTAAAAAGTCATGCAATGAATAGTGACTCAAATTCACATAATTCATATCTTAAAATATAAAATTTTTAATTAAATGATATAAAATTAAAAAAAACCTTTTATATGGCCAAAAATTTAATATAAATCTAAATATGTCATTAATTACTAATTCATTGGTCTTTATTCATGTTTTACTTTTTATTTTAAACCCTCGAAGTGTAAATTACTTGATAAAATGGAAAGAGTTAAAAGGGGATAAAACTGGAAGATAAGGAATAAAAAAATAATCAAAACATTTATAATTTTCATTGGATGATTATATTTCTTCCAACACATATCATATCTTATAAATAAAACAATTGTGCCCATTTACAATAGAAAATAAATTAATATTAATTTAATACTTTTAATGATTCCAAAAGAACACCTCCCCTCCCCCATAAAAGGGAACACATCCATCTCTGTTATATACACTTCAAAAACATTTTGGTTCACCAAATATCTAACCAAAAACTATACTATAATACCTCCCCAAATTCTAGAGGCTTTAATTATAGCATAACACCCTCCTTATAGGTGTTAAAGTGTTAAGAAAGGTGATCATCTAAAGAAAAGTTATTGTTTTTATTTAAGTGTTTCTATTTTATTTCTTCTTAATATTCTTTCAAATCATCTTAATAAATGATTAAATAATATATATGTTATCCTAAATATAATTAGATGTTTTTATGTTAAGATAACCACATAAATCTATCTCCACTACCATCAAATGGGAAAGGAATTAATCATTTCTGTGTACATGTGAACTATCACCTCCACGAACCCATATAATTAATTTTTCATAATTGTCTCTCATGTCTGGTTATAATGGTTTACTTAATGTTAATATGTAACATTAATGACATATATATCATTATAAGGTAATATTATATAAATTTTGTTGTTATTTTTAGTGCACATAAAAATCGCAATGTCGTTTGTGCGTACGTGTGAACTATCACCTCCACCAAGTGATATGATTCATTTTTATTCACCACATCACTTGAATGATTTATATAACTATATTTAACATATTAATATGATTTTAATAATGTTATAATAATTTTAGGAATATAAAATTATAATTACCTTATGTTTATAATGATGAATTCAAAATGGAAATGTTACTTATGCTTACGTATGGATTACCCTCTCCAGGATTGTAACATTGTTTGTTTTTAAACCCAATTATTAATGAATGGATTTAAAGTTTTAATTTATATATAAATGTTATTATTATGGAATTATTATTATTATTAAATTGTTCATTTATTACCACATGTACTGTTGACATCGTAACAAATTCATTTTCGACACATGTATTGAATATCAACAAAATGGCTGACATGAACTTAAATAATTATGTAATTATTATAACATGAAAATAAGTGATGTAAATGGAATAATAAAATTTAAAAACATTATAAATAATGTATAAATTAACCTAATTTTATTATTTAGGAAGATAAAATATGTATGATATATGTTTAACTCAAGGTAGGGGATCTTTTCTCAATCTACATACCATTGAGACCTATTTGTCATTATGAACCTAGATTCTTTTATATGGTGTATATACTGACGATTGAAATTTTATATCATGAATATACTTATTCTCATGATATTATAATTTCTTATAATGCTATTTTTGATTTATTTTTATATAAGTTTTTCTCAATATGTATGGTACTTTTTAACTCAAAACCTCATTACAATATTTTAATGGGTTATTCTTATAAATAATTATATTTTATATACATGTTTTTAAAATGGTTTTTATGAATTTATTTATTTAGTTATATTTTTTTTAAAATTTTAACAATTTAATTTCTCTCAAATGTTTTCATAAAGGTATCCTAGTAAGAGACTTCGTATTAATATTCTTTAATTGAGGCATATTTTGATTTTATAGACCACCTTCTTTTATATGTTGTATAATCCACCCCTTTGAATTTAAATTTCAATAAAATGTTTTTTAAAGAAATACTTTAATATGAAAAATTTTAATTTCTCTACAAAATCATTAACAAAATGTTTTTAACGTATTTAGTGACAACAACTTCTCTACCGTTGTAACCGTTATTTGATATTTGGCTTCCTCTATAAGCCTTAATGTTTCTAGAGGGGAAACAAATCTCTTATTACATTTTTGGGGTTTGTTTTTGAAAATGGTTTTGAAAATTGATTTACTATTTCAATATCTGAAAATAGTTTCCTGTGATTTCAAATGAAATTTTATGAGTGAAATGTTGATAATTGAAATATTTTATATATTATGATTATAAAATGGTACTTGTATATTTGATAGGTGGTTACATGATATAAAATATGCATGGTTCTATGACAAACCAAATATGGGTGGTTCTTTGATATACTAAGGATTGGTGGTGTCTTTATAACCACAAATTCATTGGTTATGGAAGTCGGATGTATGTCTATTCAATTTGTAAGAGTGATATGTATGGGTTTCAACTGTATGGGTATTCCATTAAAGTATGATTATGTCCCAAGTTGACATTATATTTAACATATGATTTTTATGGATTTTATTGAAATATTTTTATTACAAAATCTATGAAATGGGCTTATATAAAAGTAAAGTATTTACTACTTCATTAAGGAGAAATGTATTACTTTATGATGAAGTATTCATGGTTTACAATTTTTCATAAGGATAATTGTTTTATTTAATTTTTTATACCTTATTGTTATTTTTATACCAATCCAATGTTAAAAAAACATAGGTCTTAACATTGTAAAGGATAAATAGGATTCCTTGATGAATGTATCGAAGATGTATTTTGAAAATAAGTCATGATTTATTTTAAAAGGGTTTACTTTGGTAAACAATTGATACTCGGTATAAGTCTCCACATTTCGTGTATTGGTCAACTTTCTAATAGTTACTCCTAACTATCTTAAACTCTAAATCTAAAAGTTCATCAAATGTGAATTTTGTTTCAAAAACACGGGAATATGTTCTGTTTAAGGAATGGTCCTTACCATTTGTATCAGTGGATGGTTTATAAAAATTTAGGGATTAGGATGTTTTATTAAGAGTTATATATATCATCAATGGTTTATAATTTTCAGGTTTATCATAATTTTAATGTCTTAGAAATCCATTTTGAGGATTTATGTTATTAAATGTTAAGGTGATTAATGGTATTTTTTGTAGAAATTTATTTTTGAGGTAATTATGAGTCATTACTTTTTGCGAAGATAAATAAATGTTATGAAGTATCCTATGATGTTTAAACATATTATGGTTATTTTTTAGGATTTTATATCATAATAGGAATGTGATAAGAATGATATGGTTTTAAAAGAAGAAAACCTCGTAGGATGGGTGAAAACCCATCGAGTCGGACAAGGCTGCAAGAATTGAACCCAAAATCGAAGGGAGACAAGGGTGCATCACTTACCACTGGCCTACATGAATTCCATGGTTAGTATGACTTTTTCATTTTAGTTAAACGAGTTGATGGATTACAAATAAGTTGATTTTGGGATATTTTGTTTGATCAAATGTATATCCTTGGTATTGGAAAATGATTTTGGGGATTAAGTGATAAATGTTCATTTAGAAGATGATCACAATTTTAGGAATCCTATATGATCAAGGAAAACATAATACTATGGTATTTTAATTGAGGAGTAATGGTTTAACTATATTTTGGAATAATATATTATTTAATTGTGGAATTAAGGTGATTTGGATTATTTATGGAAATAATTAGCATATATTGTTGATTTTGTAATTTAAGAAATTAAATTTTTGGTATGAGACATTAAAAATGATTTATTTTATTTGGAGAAAAATGATAAAATTTCTATTTGAAAATTTTGTGATCAATTCATTTTTGAGATTCAATATTCTTGAATATTTTTTCGAAAATTTAAGGGTAGTTGAATGATCTATGTATAATATTTGGTATTATTGTTGAATTTTGGAGAATAAAAGTATTCATAATTCTTTTTACTGTTTATTATATTTGGAGAGTTATCTTATTTGATACTAACCATTTTGGTTTTGGTTATTGTTGCAAGTTATGATAAATAGATATTTAATCTTTTGTGAATTATGTGATTCTCTATAATTTGCTTAAGGCATTATAAATTCATCTTGAATAGTCATCATTTGGGGAAAAAATTAGTTTGTAGTGAAAATTTTTTAAAGCATGAAGCTCTGATTTTTAATTATTTATATTTCTGTATTATCTTAGTATAAGTATTAAATTAATTTTCTAACCCTTTAAAAAGGGTCATAAAACAAAATTGTTTTCCATTTAATTTTCCTATTACAAAATCAAAGATTGGTCAACCCATTACAAAAGTATGATTTTTTTATTTTAAAATTTCTCATTACAATATTTTGTTTTAATTTTCATCATAACATGATGGTTAGTTTTATATTCCATATCCATGTTTTTATATATTGAACCCTAATATGTGTGATCTCAATGGATCTTCGTATTTTCTTTTCATTCTATTAAAGTGATAACTTTATTAATCAATTTTCCAATGTGTTATTTCAATAATGGTATTTTGAAAAATCATACCATATTTAACAACTATGAATTCAAATTATGAGGATGAAATTTTCAAAATTATGGAGAATGTAACATCCTATGATTCTTTAATGAAAAACTATGTTTGATAGAGTATATGATGGGCCACATCGAGCTTAAGTGAAAAAAATAAATATCATTATTTAAATGTTACCATTATAACCTAGTCATCATAATGGAGGGAATGGTTAATATAAACTAAATTATTAAAACTATGTTTACACATGTTTATATAATGATTCATTTTTCAGTAAATTAATTATAAATGGAAACAAAAACCAATTGAATATAAAGGATTTGTTTTTATGAAATGTTGTTTAAATGTGAATAATTGTGTTTATAAAACACTGAAATCCCTCTTATTAGATTATATTAATGAAATATAAATTCACCATATGGTTTAAAATTCATCTTATATGTTTTACATACATGATGTAATAACTAATTCAATTTTACACAAAAAAGGAATATTTTTCAAAAATTCATATTTATAGCCTTTTGATGAAGAACCCATTTTAAATATAGTTTTTATCAATTTTCTAAATTTTATTTTACAAAATAAACTTGAAATTTGGAAATGAGATAATAAATATTACTTTGGATAAATTTGTGGTATTTTTTTGATAATATTCGTTTTAATGGCTAATGAAAAATATAGCATTTTAATTCAAAACTGTTTTTTCATCTAATTTATTTATATTGTTAAGTTATTATATTAATTGGTTTTAAAGAATAATTAAATAATTTTTTAATCATTTAATCAAATTTAGGTCATTGTAATCAATTTCAAATTGAAATTGGATATAATAACTTTTTGAACGATTGAATGTTTTTTCGTTAAAAACATGTTTCCTCAATCCGTCAATGAGATTAATTTGAAATTAATTTAGGCCATGCCTGTGAGTTGAATTTTGAAAAACGAAAATCCACGGTTGTAATCAGTATATAAATTTTTTTCTAAGAAGATAAAATTAATTTTTGTTGAATAGTAACTTTATTTATTTTCCATGGTTAAGGGTAAATCATATAAATAAATGTAAAAATAATAATAAAATAATATAAAATTACACTAAAACATATAATAATTTCATTGTATGAGTAGGTTTCGATAAAAATAAACCATAGGAAAAAATAATATCCTTTTTAATCCACTTGGCTATGAATATGACATTTATTATATTTTATTTAAAGATAAGTTAAAAATGACATATGAATATTTTTAATAAGTAAATAATTTTTAATATATGGTAATAAAGAAGAAAATTTAAACTATCAATATTCATTTGAAAGATAAAATTTTTATCTATTTCATTATAATTTATTTATTATTTTTATACAAAAACTATTTTTATTTAATTGCGACACAATGATGATACAGTAATAGATTTACTAAAGGAAGAATCAAATAAATGATACTAATAGTATGAAAATAAATTTATTTTAAATATTTAATTTCATCCAAAAAATTTATATATTAAATTAACATGTTTGGTAAGAGTTAAAGTAGTTTTTTCAAAGAAATAAAGTTGTTATGATTTTTAAAAAAATTCAAGTAATGAATAGTATCAAAATTGTCCTAATTCATATCGTAAAATATGAAATATATAATTAAATGATATACATTTAAAAAATATAATATTAAGAAAAATATTTAATATAAGTCTAATAATTCCATTAATGACTAATTAATTGGTCATTTTGTCATGTTTTAATAATTATTGTAACCCTCAAATTTTAAATTACTTGATAAAATGGTTAGAGTTAAAAGTGGTTAAAACAAGAAAATAAGGATTGAAAGAATGCTAAATATTGTCTAATTTCCATTGGAAATTTATATTTTGACTCTAATGAATCATATATTTTAAATAAATAAATTTATCCTCATTTTTATTTGAAAATATAATTAATACTAGTTTAATACTTCTTAAAATTCATAGATTAGCCCTCCCATCTCCTATAAAAGGGAACCCATCCATCTATATTACATACACTTAAAAAACAATTTTTGGCCAATAACTACCCATAACCCTTCCTATAATACCTACAGACATTATAGAGGAATTTTTTAGGTATTAGACCCTCCTTTTAGGTTTTTATGGTGTTATTAAAGGCGATCATATCAAGGAAAGGAAATATTATTATTTAAGTGTTTTAATTT
The DNA here is from genome assembly GCA_963277665.1 of Viscum album. Classification (NCBI taxonomy): domain Eukaryota; kingdom Viridiplantae; phylum Streptophyta; class Magnoliopsida; order Santalales; family Viscaceae; genus Viscum; species Viscum album. The sequence goes on along the minus strand of OY728163.1, from coordinate 962,185,009 downwards.
TATTTAATCTTCCACCTCCTTCAAATAAAATTAATAAATGATTCAAAAATAAATAAAATATCCTAAATACACATAGATTTTATAATGTTAATATAATCACCTAAATCCATCTCTACATCCATCAAATCGTAAAGGAATTAATCATTCTTTTGTAAGTGTGAACTATCACCTCCACGAACTGATATAATTCGTTTTCAATAACATTCTCTCGTAACTAGTTATAATGATATAATTAATTTCCATATGTGATATTAATGACATATTTATCATTATAATATAATAATATATCAATTGTTTTCTTACTTTCCATGCACAAAAAATGATAACGTCATTCGTGTGTACTTGTGAACTATCACCACCCCGAAGTGACGTGATTCGTTTGTATTCATCACATAAATTTTATAATTTATAAAAGTAAATTTTATTTATTAATATGATTTTAATATTTTTATGTTACTTATTTAATTAATAAATAATAATTACCGTATTTTCATAATGATCAATGTAAAATAAAAATGTTACCCATCCGTACGTACAGCTTACCGTCTCTATGATTGTAATGTTGTTCATTTTTTAAACCCATATTTAATTATTGGATTTAAATATATAATTGATATATTAAATTTATTATTATGTCAGTAATATTATTCTAGATATTATGGACTTATAGAGACATAGACTATTGACATCATAACAAGTTCATTTTTTGATTCAAACACCGAATACCAACAAAAAATCTCACATGAACTTAATTAATTATATAATTATTATAACATAGAAATAATTGATATTAAGGGAATAATAAAATTGAAAAATATTTATCAATAAATTCTAAATTAACCTACATTTATTATCCAAATGATAAATAATGTACAAGAAGGTAAGGTATTTTGTCTTAATTTACATTTAATTGAGACTTGTTTGTTTTTATTCACCTAGATTCATTTATATGGTCTATATACTACCCTTTGACATATTATATCATGATTATTCTTATTCTCATTATATTATAATTTTTGTTTAATTTTATTCTTTACTTATTTTTATTCAAGTGTTTTTCAAGTTATTAGTGCCTTTTTAAATCAAAATCTCATTATAATGTTTTGATGATGTATTATTATAAATCATTTAATTTTATTTCCATGTTTCCATGATGGTTTTAGGAATTTATTTATATGTAAAGAAATGTTTTAAAATTGTAAATTTTGAATTTATATCAATGTTTTTCCTAAAGGGATTCTTTTTTAGGGACATTATGTCAATTTCCTTTCATTGAGGCATATTTTGATGTTATACACCACCTTAGTAATGACTTAACAATATATTTGGAAGAATCTATGATTTAATTGGGAAATTTTGGTGATTTAGGTAATTTATGGAAATAATTAGCATATCTTAAAGATAATTTGATTTGAGAAATTGTATTTTTGATCATAGATATTATGAATTATTGATGTTATTTGGAGGGAAACGATAAAATATCTCTTAGAAGGATATGTGATTATGTCATTTTTGGGATTTAATAGTCTAGAATATTTTTGAAGAATTTTATGGATGGATGAATCATCTATGTTGAACATTGGGTATATTGGTGAATTTTGGAGATTAAAATCTATCATTATTCTTTTAAAACTTTATTATATTTAGGGAATTGTTTTATTTTAACCTAAACATTTTGGTTTTGGTTAATTTATCAATAAATTAGGATTATATAGTTAATATTTTGGGCATTATTGGATTCTATAGAAGTTTATTTTGGTTCCAAAAAATCATCTTGAATAGTCATCATTCAGTTAAAAAGATAAGTTTTTGGGGAAAATTGATTAAAGGATTAAACTCTACATGTCATGTATGTAAATTTCGTTATAATATTTTTTAGGTTGTAAACTAATTGCACAACTCTATGAAATGGATCATAAAAAAATCAATTTATTTTTTTTATAATGAAATCTAATACCGTTTAACCCATCACAAATTAATGGTTTTATAATTTTTAACTTTCTCCTAATAATGTTTTTTATTACTCTCTATCAGAACATTTGGATTAGTTTTTATCTTCCATATCAATTTTGTCTTACATGGAACCCTATTATGTGTTATCTCTGGTGATCTTCTTATATCCCTTCCTTTCTTTTAAAGTGGTAGTTTTATTAACCATTTTCCCAATGTGTGATTCCAATACAGTTATTTTGAATAATCGTACCTCAGTTACCGACCATGAATTAAAATTAAGGGGATTAAATTACCAATATATGGGAGAATGTAACAAACTGATTTTTTTAAAGGAAGAGCAATATTGGATAGTGTACATGATACGCCACGTCAATCTTAACTAAAAAACTAAATATTATTATTTAAATGTTACTATTATACCCTAGTTTTTAAAATGGAGGGAATGGAAAACATTAACTATATTATTAAAATATAGTTTACACATGTTTATATAATGATTCATTGGTTACCAAATTAATTATAAATTGAAATAAAAACCAACTGATTACAAAGGATGTGTTTTTATGAAAGTCTATTTAAATATGAATAATTATGTTTCTAAAATAACCAAATCACCCTTTATGGATCATATTAATAAATTATATATTCAATATAATGTTTAAAATTAATCATATATGTTTTCTAGATATTATATAACAACAAATTCAATTTTATGCATAAAAGCAGTATTTTTCAAAAGACATGAATTTTTTCTGCCTTTTAATAGTGAACACATTTTAAATATAGTATTTTTTATAATTTTATTAATTATATTTGATAAAAAATACACTAATTATATGGAAGTGGGATATAAAATTTTACTTTTGATAAATGTTTATTATTTTTCTGATAATTTTTTTTGATGATTAGTGAGAAATACTTCATTTTAATTCAAAACTGTTTTTTATCTATTTTATTTACATAGATATTTTACCCTTTTAATTACCCTTAAAAAATAATTAAATAATATTTTATCATTTTATCTAATTTGGGTCATTGAAATCATTATCAAAATAAAATTGGATATACAAACATTGTGAATTTTTGAATGTTTTTACTTTAAAAACTGGTTTCCTCAATTCTTCAACTGGATTATTTAAAAAATAAATTTTATCCCCATCTTTCAATTTAATTTTGAAAAATGGACATCCACGGTTTTAATTTTTTTATAAATTTTGGTCTAATTGGATAAATATAATTTTTTTGAATAGTAACATTAGTATTTTATTTACCCTGTTTAATGGTAAATTGGGCAATTAAAGAAAAAAATAATTTTATAATAATATAAAATTACCACAACACTTGTCCTAATTTCATTATATGAGTGGGTTTCGACTGAAATCAACCTTATTTAGAAATTGTATCATTTTTCATCCTCTTGTGTAATAATATGACATGTATTATATTTTATTTAAAGATAAGTTAAAATTTTCATACTTATGTTTTTAATAAGTAAATAATTTCTAATATAGGTGTATAAAGAAGAAAATTTAAAATATATATAATAAATTAAAATATAAAATTCTTATCTACATAATGATAATTTATCTATAATTTTTAGACATTAAATAATTAAATTTAATTGTGACACAATTATAATACAATAATAGATTTATTATGGGAAGAATCAAATAAATTAAATTAATAATTTTAAAATATTTATAATTTAAAATATTTTATACCACCCACAATTTTTTTGGATTACATTTACTTGTTAAAGAATATTTTAATGTAGTGGTTTTTAAGGAATAAAGTGTTTTTATTTTTTAACGATCATGTAATGAATCATGTACAAAATTGACATAATTGATATCTTAAAATAAAACATATTTAGTTAATTGATATAAAATTTAAAAAATCGTTTATTTGGCCAAAAAATTATGATATGTCTAAAAATGTCATTAAGGGCTCATTCATTGGTCTTTTTTTAAGTTATATTATTTATTTTAAACCATGAAAGTGAAAATTACTTGATAAAATGGTAAGATTTAATAGGGGTTAAAACGGGACGATACTGATTAAAAAATAATCAAAACGTTTATAATTTTCAATTGATGATTAAATTTCATCCCACACTCATCATATCTTAAAACTAAATTTTTTTGCCCATTTGGAATAGAAAATGAATTAATATTAATTTAATACTTTTAATAATTCTAAGTGAGCACCTCCCCTCCCCCATAAAAGAGAACACATTCATCTCTATTACTTATACTTAAAAACATATATGATGTTTTTACCCCTGATTTGAATGTTGATCGCTTCTTTCGTGGGATAAAATACAGCCTATGGAATTCCATAGTGATCCATGACTTTGACAACTATGAGGAAATATTTTGATGAGCCCTCAATGTTCAAATGGAGATTGACAAATCCTAGGGGTGTCATGGGTATAAGAAGAAGAAATTTAACATTAATTCTAGTGGTCTGATTGGTAAATACAATGGTACTAAGAAATTCCAATGTCGCACGTGGAAAAGTTAAGGAATGTAGAACCCAAGAAATTTCCTAAAGGGGAAAAGTAAATTATTTAGGTGTGGATGAGAAGGGTACCTAGCCATTAATTTCTAACAATAAAAACCCACTACAACGAAAATATAAAGGAATGATCTGTTCGACTCTATACACATTGTTCATTGCTTCAATTTCAAATAACCAAGGAACATTGAAATCCAATGCCCTAATCCAAGGGTTTTTGTTGGCAACCAACATCCTCCAAGGTTGTATGGGAGAACTTTTTCCATCACTACCACCAAAGTGAACCCTAAAAACGAAGTGGTGATAGGTACTCTAGTTATTCATTCAAGAATAGTGAATTTAATTTTTTATTTTTTTCTAAACATTCTTTTATATCCCAAAAAATTGGTAGAACAATCCCAACACCACTATAAATCATGGATATAGAGATCTTGTTGAGAATGGTAAATGGGGCAATAATTGCATCCCAATAATATAACTCAACTCCTGTCACAATTTTTGGATTTATGTTCCTGGAGGACCACATCATACACCCCCTGGTGGAATTTGATGCAATTATGGGAACGGATTTGATTTCCCAATATATAGCCAACAAAAATTTCCGTGAGAGGGAAATCACTCTCCATATGGAGAATCGACACCTAATTATGTATAAGTGTAAGGAGAAGGATGAATATTCTTTTGCACCATCATCTCAAGTGTGGAAATTAATATTCTATGATTGCCTGTATCGTTCTCATTTTACTGAGTCTATGGATGCAAGAATACTTTAAAACATTCCTATTGTGAGGGAATTCACTATTTCTTGAGGAATTTCCATGTCTTACTCCTTGTAGATATGTTGAATTCATGATTGATCTTATAGATGGGGTGTTTCCAATATCCTATTCTTTATTTAGAATGGTTGTTTTGGAGCATGAGGAGCTAAAGAAACAATTATTGGAGAATCTGGATAATCGGTTTATACACCCAAGTGCTTCACCATGGGGTGCACCAGTCTTCTTCATCAAGAAGAAGGATGGGTCAATGATCCTTTATATTGATTATCTGGAGCTCAAAAAATTCACAATAAAGAAAATGTATCCTTTTCTATGAATTGGATACTTTTTTAGTTAGCTATGTTGAGCACGATAATTTTACAAGGTGGATATTCGGTTTAGATATTACCATGTATGGCGGAAGAAGGGGGATATCTCCAATACTACTTTTCCTACAGTGTATAGGCACTATGAATTCATATTAATGCCTTTCAGACTCAATAATGCTTCAGCATTTTTCATGTAAATCATGAATAGAGTCTTTTGAGATTAACTCGACCAATTTGTGGTAGACTTTATAGAAGATATTCTAATATACTTCAAAATCAATGAGAAGCATGAAGATCATCTAATCATATTACTAGAGACATTTGGAAATGATAAGATTTATGAAAAGTACATCAAGTATGATTTCTATTTGAATTAAGTCTCATTCTTTGGTCATGTCATCACAAGCAATGAGATATCTATGGATCCATCAAAGAAAAATGCAATTGAGGGATGTCTGAGACCAACATCGGTGATGGATATCTGTAGATTTTTGGGGTTAGTTGGATATTACTGCTGATTTTTTATGAATTTATAATGATTGTCAAAACCTCTTACCAAGATAACTTGGAAGGAATTCGTATTTTCCTATATTGAGGAATGTGAAGATAGATTCAAGGAGTTTAAAAGGAGTCTTATCACTGCACCCGTGCTCAAACTACCTACAAGGGGAGAAATTTTCCTGGTATTTAGTTATTCTTTGAAGAAGGCTTTGGGCTATGTGTTGATTCAAAATGACAAAGTAATTGCCTATGCTTAATTGAAATCAAAAGTTCATGAAAAAAACTATCCAACACATGATCTGGATTTTGCTGTAGTAGTCATCACATTAAAAATTTGGAAACATTGCCTCTTTGGAGAGAAATGTGTAATATATATGGATCACCAAATCCTCAAGTATATATTCACACAGAATGAGCAGAATATACACCAAAAAATATGGTTAGAGCTGATCAAATACTATGACTCCTGAATTCATTACCATTTGGGGAAACAAAACAAAGTGGTCGATTCTCTAAGTAGAAAGGTACCAGCAACTCAATCATTTATGAGAATGGAAAAGGATGAAATATTCTTATATTTGAAGAATATGGACCTAGTAATCATAAAGAGAGTAACATAATAAATCTTAGGAAAAATTATTTTCCAACCTTCTATTTTGTAAAGGTTAAAATATTCTCAAAAGGATAATGTGGAAATTTAGGAGAATGTTTAAACTATTAAAAAAGTGATATCCTTAGAGTTAAATGTTAATGAATAAGGAATTGTGATATTTGGGTCAAGAATATGTTATACATATAATTCAGAGTTAGTGAATGATCTATTGGATGATGCATATAGTTCGAATTTCTTCATTCACCAAGGAAACAAAAATATGTATCAAGATATATGGGAGAATTATTGGTGGGATAACATGAAGAAAAAGAATTATATGTAAACATCAAAGTGCCTAGTATGTTAGAAAGTGAAGGGTGAGAGGAAAAAGTCTAAGGGGATGATGCAACCATTACCCATACCAACATGGAAATGGGAAAACATCACCTTGGAATTTGTCATCGGACATTTGAATACATCCAAATCAAATAATGTTATCTATAATATTGTCTATCATTCTATGTAGACTGAACAATTCATTAAAATTCATGAAGATTTTTCAATTGGATCAACTAGAATAAAAATACATCAGAGAAGTGGTTAGACTGAATGGAGTACCACTATCAATTATATCCAATCGAGATCCATATTCAACTCTATGTTCAGGAAGAGTCTCGAACAGGCTGTAAATGTTAAGATGAACTTTAGTATGTCTTATCATCCTCAAACAGATCGCGAATATGAGCGTAATTTCAAAAAAAAATGAGGATATATTGAGATCATTTTCAATGGACTTCTAGTAATGATGAGATCAATATCTTCCTCTAGTTGATTTTTATTACAATAACATTTTCCACTCAATAATACAAATACCTCCTTATGAAGAAATTTATATGAAGAGGTGGAGAACACTTGCATGTTGGGATGAAGTCGGGGAGTGAAAACACCTAGGTCCAAAAATTGTTGAAGAAATGGTGGAAAAGGTTAAGACCATCAAAAATCACATTAAAGATTCTCAGAGTTGAAAAAAAGAGCTATGCTGATAATCTTGGATGAGACCGGAATTTTGATTTTGGAGACATGGTATTCCTCTACATATCATGGAGGAAGAGACAAATGGGATTGTGGAATATGTTAAAGCTTAGTCCAAGGTACATCGGCTCTTTTGAGATCCTTGATCGCATTGGAGAAGTGGCATATTGCCTAGAACTCCCAATGAACCTATCTTAAGAACATCATATATTCCACATATAACTCTTGAGGAAGTACATGACTGGCCCATCACATGTACACAATCTAGAGGTTGTTCCATTATAGAATGTCCTCACCTATGAAGAGAAGCTTGTTAAGATCTTAGATCATATAGAAAAAGTTCTATGAAATAAGACAATGCTCCTCATCATGGTGTTGTCACGAAACCACAAGTTTGAAGGAGAAATGTGGGAATTGGAGGAAGTTATAAAGTAGAGTTACACTCATCAATTTTAGTGTGGGGAAAGGAAATTTCAAAGGGAATAATTTCTTAAGGGGGGAAGATTGTAATGACCCAAACCGTTATTATTGAAATTCCTCTTGATTTAATTAAAATTATTATTATGTGAAATGGATATATAAAACATATGAACTTATTTGGTTTTATGTTTTTTGGATTTTAAAATACCGTTAAGAATTTCTATCATTGCTAATATAGTTCTTGAACAGTGATCACATTAATTGTACAAATATAGGGCTTTAATAAATCCAATTTAATCAGAAAAAGTAAGTAATGACCTCATCCAATAGAATTCTTCCATATGAAGCCCATTTTTTATGGATCAGAAAGTAGTTAATGTCACCGGGCTTCACTCATGGCCAAGACCAAGATGATATTCATCAAGTTAAGCTTTAAAGAAACCACCTACGGGAGAAGGGGGTGTTTATACTTATTACCACTTGAGCGATGTTATCCAAGCCACCCCAATAGTCTGTCTCCATCACACTACATACCCATAGGTATTATGTGGGTGTTATAAGGGGTTATGTAACAAGAACCTAGAACTATTATTATGAGAATCATTTTTCTATAATTAATATACAATCATTTTATTATTGTTACATTGTATATGGTTTTCAAAACCGAAATAGTATTTTTAGTTAATATTTGATTAAGAAATATATTTTGATGAATTAATGGATTTTTTAATTAAATGATATTTCAATAAAATATTATTTCTATGTTATTTTTTATCAAATATAAATCATCATATATTTTTTATAAAATAGAAATTTTTATTAAGGTTTGAAAGATTTTTTTAGAACCCATTATTTTTGAATAAATGTCAATTTTTGTTTTAAAATTAAAAATTCAAATATTTATTAAATCATTTACATAAAATAAATATTTTTTTGGATTCAGGACATCGAAATTATCTAATGGTGAATTTTTCAAAATTTTCTGAGATAGTCGAATATCTAGGTAAAAATTAATTAATGTTTAAATATATGATGTGTTTTACGACATCATAATAACTTAACAGTGATCTAATAAAATAATATTAAAGAGATTTTCAGAAAATCTATTTCTTAACATTTATATAATTTTGTTTTATACTTGTTTTATTAATCTTACAGTGCCTTACTGGACCCTCCAAGACTTATAAAATATTTCACATTTTTAAAATGATTTCCTTAAAAGTGTGACTAACCTCCACATAAGCAAGCCTAAAATTATATTTTATTTTTCCATTGGTCTTATAAAATAATTTTTTCCACTGCAATTTGATAAAAACTGTTAGAAATATCATGATTTAATTTTTGGTTTTGAATATTTAATTATATAGACTCCAAAACCTATGTTTGTGAAATATTAAATAATTCCCCTCTCTTTTCCTATATAACCCACCCAAGATCCCACTTAACATCACTCAAAACCCTTGGATCATGTCCCTAATCTGACCACATCTCTCTATAATCCTCCCAAGGTTCCCCAATATCTCAATAACCCCCTCCTCAATCCCTTGAAGTCACAGACTTCCAAGTACAGTATCCTCACATTCCTTCCTTCCTTATTTATGTCCATGTTTCCTTATATTGTTATGCCTTTTTATTTTCAATTAAAAATTACGGTGTATAATTTATCACCTATACTATATTTCTATAATTATGTTTGAATGATGATATACCTCTTTCTCTCTCATTAATGATTCCCATGTACACCATTACCATGCCGAAATTCTGTAAGGGATTTCTCTCTCCTCATTTAAATTCACGAAATTCATGTATATTATACATCTAAATTCCATTAAATATATTGGGATATTATGTTCCATGATCCTAATACTATTAATTTCATGTATAAATGATCTGGTACCCCTTTCTCTCTCATAAATCCATTTTATGATTTCTATTTGACGTCATTTGGCTGTAGAAGTTAGACCAAAATTTCACAAACCAAAATCATCATGTAAGTGAATATCATACCCATTTTTCTTTCAAGGGTATTAAACATTATGGAAATGTACAATTTTATTGAGTACTTACATATATCTATCCCACATCTCTTATTTGAGGAATAAATTATAACTTTTAAAGAATTTATATTATATGATCTATGTGGCCCACTTATGCATGAAATGAAATAGTTAAGAAGGGTGTTCCCTGATAGCGCTCTAATAATTTCGGTAAAGATTAATATGATGATACATAATTTGAAATGAGGGTTTACTAATTATAATTCATGTTCAATGACGGTTTACTCATTCTCTATGTGAAATGATCAATATCTCATGATAATATCATGTTAAATGTTATTATCACATCCCTAGGTTATGATAATCAAGCTATATCAAGCCTTTATGTTCATATTTCTCTCATAATCCATTAAAATTATTTTCTACTAACATGTATTTTATTAATCATGTTATTCCATGTTTTCTCCCTTACTGAGCTTTATATCTCACCCTTTTTTACATAGGTTCTCTGGATATCCCATGCAATGCTATGTATGAAGGAATTTTGTGGTCTTTCAAAAACATTTCCAATAAAGATGCTGTATTTTATGCCTTAAGATTTCATGAAATGTTTCTAATTTCCCAAGACACTAGACCTCTTGATCGTTAGATATTTTCCTAAGTGCATGTTTATGATATAAATAATGCTAATGTGTGTAATAAAGAGCATAGTTGTTATATTAAGTTTATAAATTATTTTATCAGAGTGAAAATAGAATTGGAAAACTATGCTTGTCGGTATGGAGTTGATATGAGTGTGTGTTCGATTCTACAGTAGTAGAAGATCCTCATCATGAGCATACAATGTAAGGGATTTAGAATTTCCATATTTATTCTATAATGTAAAATATTTTATCTTATTTTCAAATGCTGATTTGGTTTTCCATGAAATATAAACATTACATTTTTTCTAATTTATTAAAAGAAATTATTTGTTTTAAAAAAATTATATAGATCCTCTTTTTCTACTGTATTTATTGTAATGGGACTTCTATTTAATTATTATTAATTTGCATGTATACATTAGTTTAAAATATAACTACATGTTTGTGTTTATACATTTTTATGGGTAATATATGTACGGTTTAAATTTATCATTGATTTATAATAGACTTTTATGTATATATATTTGTATACACAAATATATATATATATATACATAAATCGTGATTTGTTTTATGAATTTTTGATGAAAAATCATTGTTTTAAAATCATGTTTAAAGGGATTCAATTTTTTATGTTTCATTTCCCCAACACACACACATAGAGATATATATATATAAATATATACGTTTATACACAATTTTATATGTATACTTAAATCACTTAAGAATTTTTTATCATAAATATTTATTAATCATTATGATTAAAAATTATTGCATCCAATATTTTATGGACATGATATGGAACTAGAAGTTATGAGATTATTTATTTATTAAGTTATACAATTTATATTTTGTTGTTAAGGGTGTTTATACATATACCCACACACATATATATGTGTGTATGTTTGTGTGTGTGTGTGTGTCTATGCATATATATGTACATCTAACCAACCAAGTATAATATTTTTCTGACAATTAATGTATGGGCGTCTATTTATATTATCAAATTTAAATTTTATTTGGAATAATGGGTTAAAAAATCAAATTACAATTTTAAAACCATTAACCAACTTATATATACATATATATGTGTGTGTGTGTATTTGACAATGTTTATGTTTTAAATTGTCTTTCATTAGCAGGGGGACTGTTGCAGGGACATTCAATGGAAACCGCTGATATGGATCATGTGCCAGTGGAGGAAGGGAGGAAGGATGTGGTTATCAATATGAATGCTGCTGCCCCGGGTACATAGGCAAGTCTGGATGAATCCAGTAATAAGGAATCCAGTTGTGTTGTTGCTGCTAACAATCAATTAGGAGATTTCAATGTGCATGATTCTGAAACAGTACAAGCTGGAATTCTGCAATTGCATGCTGATGGCTTGGGTGTGGATACTACAAACGGTGAATTCCAATTTATGGGAAGGGGCTTTGAGCAGGGGCAGTGTTCTACTGATGTAGTGGTGACAAAGCAGAACACATCTCCCATTTTGGTGCAGAGTAGGTCTGATGAGGGGATAAACTGCACAACAAATAGCTTTGCAGTTCTAGAAAGCGCAGAGTTGAATGACGCTGAAAAGAATGTTGAGCAAGAAACAAAGGAGGGGTGTGGTGGATCACAATTGAAGTATACTCCATGTCTGGCAAAGGAGGTTCCCGGAGCAGTGGGTTGGAAAAATTCTGAGAAAATGGCATGTGATTGTGATACCTTGGGGAAGGATAATGACAAGGGGACATCCTTGGAAGGGCAGGGTAACGTTGAGTTAAGCAGCATGAATCAGAGTAATAGGGAGCACTTTCCATGCTTGCAACCTATGGATGGTAATGTGGAACCGGCAGTGGTGAATGAGGGTCCTCAAATGGTGTATGAGGGGAAAGAAAATCAGGAAGATCGACCAAAGGATCACATGAAAGAGTCCTACAGTGAAATTCTTAGGAATGGGAGGAAACAGAATGCATTCACTGGAGCTTCCACTGCTCCATCGAAGCGGAAGCCCAGAAAGGACTATTCCAATCTACCGAGGACCGTTTCCACTAGGTCCTCTACAAAAAATGGAAAATCAAAAGACCCGGGGTCAAAGTGGGGAGAAAGTAGACTCACTGAACCTATGTCTCCAACGCAGTTGAGACTGAAGGAACAGTACATCCAAATGCTTAATCAATATGCGCCACAATCTGAATGGGAATCGGAGGATCCAGATGAGTTCTCAGAAGGTGGTGGGGACGTTGACTATGAGGTATTTTGATTTCATTTGATGTATGACATTCTGGATGCTTTATCTTCCTTCTTTGTATCTTGTACTTTCTTTTATTATATATATGAAATGTTTTATTGTATATATATGTATGATAAGAGTTTTGAATTAAATGGTTATTTCTATGAACTATGTCTTGTAAAGGATAAAAAAATTCAAAATATTAGAATTTTATACATTTAAATATATATATATATATACTTATATATATATATATATGTTATTATACATAGTTGTTTCTATCTATTCGATGAATTTTTTATGAATTAAAAACTTAAGAGTTTAGGTTTTACAAATTGATTTTATTCCACAAAGATGTATACATATGTATATATGATTTGTGTATATATATGTGTTCATATTAAACCTTGAAAATTATATTTTTAAATAAAAGTCTAGTTTTACTATGGGAATATAATCCATGATTTTTAATGGGAAAAAATAATAAAACCCTATTTTGTTATTTTGTGCCTTATGGTTTCAAAAGGGTTTACTACTTTTATGTTGCAGTAATTATTTCATGTATGTACATATGTGTATATCTGTTTATTTATTAAAATGTGTTAATCTTTTATTTCCAAATCCATATAATAAATTAGAATTTATTTTTATTTTATTATTCTATGGTTATAATTTTCTGTAACCATAGTGTTTAAATGAAAACAGTTATCATTTTATGTGGGAAGTATAAACAATTTATTCTTTTATGTGCACAAGTTATAATTTCATTTAAAACATTATTTGAACCTCAAGGTATGTCATGCATATTTAGTTATGGACATCATCTAATATATATATATATATATATATATGACATTCCATTAATTTTAGAAATCAAGTATGTATTTATTTCATTATCATATTTATTTGTGAATTTCAAATAAATAAGGTTATTTACTTGGCGTTTGTATATGATGATTATGTATCACTAATTTTATATGAGGAATGCATTGGACATAGTATGTTGCGGGAAATGCCTCTAATATAGCATCGATACATCGGTAGGCCAAATGAAAAAAACTACTGTCTTGGAATGAGTCCTTGAATTAATGATTATTTTGTCTAGCATTATGCATTCCCACATGCGTTGGACATATTATTTGATGAATGGGGCCCTCTATAGCCTCTTGATGCATCGGTAGGTCTAATAAGACAAACTAGTTTTGGTTTTTACCCTTTTAAGTATGGTCATGGCATGAGGCATTGAAGGTTTTGTTATGATGGATGGTTTATCCATTCCCTCAATATGAGATTAGTATTTGGCCTTCCGTGTGATTATTCAGCTAGTAAGAAATCCATTCTTTTGAATCATTCTCTTATAAACAATAATGTCACTTTAATTAATCTGTTTTATATTTTCAAATTCACATGTTATAATTTCATATATTTAATAATATACATAATATCGAAATTCATTTATAAATAAATATTAATGTTTTATTTCAAATCTATAAAAAATATTATAAACATATATATAATTTTATGGTTTTATTTTTTTGTGTTAAATGATAATTGATATCATTTTTTGTGATATTTCTAAACATTTAACATTTCAACTGCAATTCTGTATCTGCGCACCTGGTATGTCTGAGATAATTGAGTGTGGCCATTATCTAAACATATTAGTAACATTCCATGAATTTTTTCAAACACGTACATACTTTATTATTCATTTTATTTGTAACTTTTAAATAAGTATAATAATTACTTTTAATCGGTTTCTCCTTAAAATTATTTTAGTAACTCTAAAGAAATAATGTTGACATGTTATGAGAAAGGTATTTTCTTTTAAAGAAAATTATTTAAGGCATGTATTTTTATTTTAAATAAATATTTTAAAATAATTTATTAAAACCCTTTACTTAGCATTTTAAATTCTCACCATGTAGTTTAAATTATATTTTATAGGTTTAATATATTTATCAGTGATGTAATTTAATTTTCAGAGACAACACACTGATGTTTATGTTTGAACAGTTTTGAGGAAATATAGTAGCTGTATCTGTTTATCTAAAACCTAGACTATTAAATATCCTCTATTGTGTAATGTGATGTGCAATTATTCAATTTATTTTTCTGAATGAAACAAATACACAACATAATTTGGCACTGGCTCTGGGAAACTGGGGTCAGGGAGTTATTCAAAAAAAATTAAAAAATCATATGATAACTTAATTCTCATTATGATTAGATATATTCAGGTACTCACTCATAACACACCCCTTTTGTCATGAAAATCTTGTCTCCTATCTACCAAGACACCCCAAACTATATACTAACAACCATGAAAGGACACGACTACATTTGATGCAAATTTTTTGTGAACCAACCTCGATTACCCACCTAAATGATTCCAAAATTAATCCTAACATGTCCTGAAGTGTGTTCCTGGTCCTCACGGGTAGGAAAATAGTTTTTGGGAATAACATATATTCAAGAGTTAAGGATTTTCAATAAAACATATCTCATCAAGTTAATTAAGTGAATAATAAACAATAGACAAGCAAAATGCCAGACACTCTGCAAGAGAATGGTATAATAAGCAGATGCACACAAGTCCCAAAAATGGTAATTTGACCAAATTCGTCACATAAAACCATCATTAAATTAAACCATAATATCCCTGAAATATGTAGATATCTTGATGCACTAGTCCTTCAAATAAAAAACATCCACCACCCCCAAATGGTATTTTTTTCCTTTCCCTAGACCTAGCCTAAGAATATGTATATTTATGGAGGAACATGTAGGGAATTAGCAATAAATCCTAATAGGATTTCCCAAAGTATTCCATAAAAAACATATCAAATAAAATAAATTTGTTCAATTTTATATAAACCATGGAATGGAAATATTTTAAAATTCTTATAAAAATTGTTGTTAAATCATTCCAATGGCAAGTAAAAAGATGTTAAAAAAGTTTTTTTCCATTAAAATAAGACGATATTTGAATCTTCATCAAAATAGGAATGAATAGTCTTTATATCAAAGTTGGAATGGAAAATAATTGTAATCAAACATTGGAATGTATAATCATTTTGAATCATAGAACCATGGTAATTACACATGGGGTTAGTTTCTTTTTGTCACATGGTTCTCAATAATATCACAATAATAAGGCTCTAGGTATGCAACCACTACCAAAATCTTAGACATGAGGGAATATGAGAGAATATTGAAGAAAAAACTCCATGATCTCATGATAGTTTAATATTATTTTCTTCATCAAGACATTTATAGATAATAGTTTACCTAGAGTGGACATCATCTTACCTTACTACATAGCCTCATTTTTCCTTAATGTTAATAAATAAGAATTTGGGTTGATTTTTATTACAATTAATCAAAAATTATTTCCATCAATAATTTCATTCATCTCCAAGTTCATGTTTTCAAACTTTCCATTTCATTTCAAAAATATATATCAATGGTTTTCATCAATAAGTGTTCCTTTAAAATCAATTAATTTCATTTAAAATCATAAAATATTACATGACTTTTCATCTCAAAATAAATCATTGAGGTCATTCTCCAAATTAATCATTTCAATTAATGGTCGTTTTCCAAAAATCAACACTCTATTTTAAAAATCTATTTTCATAGGAATTTAATCACACACACCATTTCCTTTCATAACCAATTATAAAATGATTCAAATAATGATATTAAAATTTATTAAAATTCAATTTAAAACCATGAAATAAATAATAGTTCAAATAGATAGTAATTTCCTAACAAAACCACTAAAATCAATTCGTAGTCATGATAAACACCCAACAAGGGATCTACCAACGGAGAGTCGATGGCTAGAATCGATCAATAAATGATCATAGAATCACAATTGTCACAAAATAATATCAAATTGAACATTTCTATAATAATTGGAATGAGATAAGACACATACCTCAATGATTCATGATGAAATCATGACAACAAATGAAGATTCTGGAGGAAAAGAAAAATTTCCCAGTGGATCAATAATAAACTTAATCAGATCATGTCAAAAAGAATAGATCTATATTTAATAGCCCTGATCTATAGTTTTCTTCAATTACATAATAAGTTATCTATAATATTAACAACTAATTTTAATAAAAAATAACATTCCTTTGAAAATATAGATTTTACATTCAAAGATACATTTAAATCCATCATTAGGAGGAAAGGAATCCTTAAAATATCTAAGAGGATTCTCTTTAGTCAGGATCCTATTATAATATGAGAATAATAGATAAATTGTGGTATGTATAGTGACATAAAATGATAATTTATAATAAATAAAACACATCACAGGGTTTCATATGCATATTTTAACAGACTGTATATAACATCTGGAGTTTTCTTAAGGGAGAAACAATGTTCGATAGCATCAATGACACACCCCATCAAGCTCAAGAAAAAAAATATTATTATTTAAATTCTACCATTATAACCTAGACAATAGGTTGTATGTAATGGAAAATATTAACTAAATTATGAAAAAAGGGTTTACACATGTTTTTTAATGATTCATTTGTAACCAAATTAATTAGAAATAGAAAAAAACAAATTGAATATAATTCATGTGTTTTTATAAAATACTATTTAAATATTCATAATTGTGATTATAAAATAGTTAAATAAAACATAATGGATTATATTAAAGAAATATAAATTCAATATAATGTGTAAAATTCATCTTATATGTTTTCATGCCATGGTATAAGAACAAATTCAATTTTACACATAAAAGGAGTATTTTTTAAAAAACAAAATTTTACTTCATTTTGGTGGAAACCCCATTTCAAATATTTTTTATGATAATTTTATAAAATATATTTCAAAAAATAATATTTTTTATTTGGAATTGGGACATAAAATTTTACTTTGGATAAATTTTTGGTACTTTTCTGAATTTTTTATTTTTTAATGAATTGTAAAAAATACAACATTTTAATTCAAAACATATTTTTCATCTTATTTATTTATATAGTAATATTTTCATTTTTATTTGTCTTAGAGTAGAATTAAATATATATATATATATATATATTTACCATTTAATTTAATGTACGTCATTGGATTCAATTTAAAATTTAACTTCTATATAAACACTTTGTGATCTTTTGAACCTTTTTACATAGAAAACTTGATTCATCGATCTGTCAATGAGATTAATGTTCAATTAATTTTAGATACATATGTAAATTTAATTTTGAAAAATATACTTCCACAATTGAGATCAGTATGAGAATCTGGGTCTAATGCGATAAACAACATTGTTAGTGAATAGTAACTTTAGTATTTTATTTACCATGGTTAAGGGTATGTCGGGTAATTAATGGTAAAAAAAATATTATAATAATATATAATCACCCAAAAACTTGTCCTAATATTTAGAATTCTTTTCATGAGTCTTACGATTTTTAATGATAAATAGGATTTATTAGTGAAAGTATCAAATATGTATCTTGAAAAGAAGTCATGTTTTATTTTAAAAGGGTTTTCTTTTGTAAAAAACGGGATACTAAGTGTAGGTGCCCACATGTAAAGTACAGATATACTTTTTAATAGTTATTTCTAAATCTCTGAAACTCTAAACTGAAAATATCTTCAAATCTGAATTCTTGTTCCAAAACACTACAATAAGTTATGTTTAAGGAATGGACTTTATAGTTGGTATTAGATGATGGTATATAAAACATTAGAAATCAAGATTTTTTATTAAGAGTTATGGATATCATAATTGGTTTATAATTATTAGGTTGATCATAAGATAAATTTCTTATAAATCCCATTTTTTGGATTTATGTACTGAAATTTATGGTCGATTAACTGTTTTTTTGAGACATTTTTTTTAAGGTAATTATGAGTCACTTATTTTGGTGAAGAAAAATTAGTGTCATGAAATAAAAATTGGGGTTAAAATATTTTATTATTATTTTGAGGATTTTATCTCCTTTCATAAAGGTTATATGAATGATATGGTGTTAGAAAAAGGACATCATGTGGGAAGGGTGTCAACCCGTCAGGCTGTAATAATCGAACCCAAAATTGAATTGCAACAAGCATTGATCACTTACCACTAGCTTACACGAATTCCCTGATTTGTATGATTTTATTTAGTTAAATTGGTATATGGATTAAGAATAATAATTCCTTGGGAACATAAGTTTTATAAAATGGATATTCATTGTATTTGAAAATGATTTTGTTGATTAAATGATGAATGTTCAACCACAAGATGATCTATATTCTAGGAATCATATATGATCAAGTTATATATAATAATATGGTATTTTAATTTAGGATTATTTATTTAACTATATATTTAGAAGACTATATGATTTAATGGAAAATTTTGGTGATTTCGGTAATTTATAGAAATAATTAGCCAATCTTAGAGATTATGTGATTTGAGAAATTACATTTTTGGTATGAGACATTAAGAATGATTGATGTTATTTTGAGGTAAACGTTGAAATCTCTCTTAAATGGTTATGTGATCAAGTCATTTTTGGGTTCCAACAGTCTAGAATATTTCTGAGGAATTTTATGGATAGTTGAATGATCTATGTTGAACATTGGGTATATTGGTGAATTTTGGAGATTAAAAACTATCATGCTTATTTTAAAAGATTATTATATTTTGGGAATTATTTTATTTTAACATACCCATTTTTGTTTTGGTTAATTTTTGAAGACATGATGATTAGATAGTTAATCATTTTGGCATTATTTGATTCTCAAAAAGTTTATTTTGGTGTAAAAAATTCATCATGAATACTAATCATTTAGTGAAAAAGATAACATTTTGGTGAAAATTGATTCAAGGATTAAACTCAACTTTTCATATAAGTATATTTCCTTATAATCTTATTCTATGTTATAAATTAATTCCACAAATATATGAAATGGATCATAATATAAAAATGATTTCCATTTATTGTTCCAACTACGAAATCTTTTACCGTTTAACCCATCACAAATTCATGGTTTTATAATTTTAAAATTTATCCATAAAATGTTTTTTATTACTCTCTATCCGAAAATTATGGTTATTTTTCTCTTACATATCATTTTTTTCTTACATGGAACCATATTATGTGTTATCTCTAGTGATCTTCGTATTTCCATTCCTTTCTTTTAAAGTGGTAGTTTTATTAGTCATTTTTCCAATGTGGGATTACAATATAGGTATTTTGAAAAATCATACCTCTATTACCGAACATGAATTAAAATTAAGGTTATTCAATTTCCAATATATGTGAGAATTTAACATCCTGAATTTTTTTAAAGAATCACTATATTCGATAGCGTACATGATATGCCACATCGAGCTTAAGTGAAAAACAAAATATTATTATTTAAATGTTTCTATTATAACCTAGCTATTAAAATGCAGGGAATGGAAAACATTAAATAAATTATTAAAATATAGTTTAAACATGTTTATTTAATGATTCATTGGTTACCAAATTAATTATAATTTGAAATAAAAGCAACAGAATACAAATGATGCGTTTTTATAAAAACCTATTTAAATGTGAATAATTATGTTTGTAAAATAACCAAATCACTATTCATGGATCATATTAGTGAAATATATATTCAATATAATATTTAAAATTATTCTTATATGTTTTTTAGATATTATATAACAACAAATTCAATTTTACTCATAAAAGGAGTACTATTAAAAAAATGAACTTTTACCACCTTTTAATGGAGAACCCATTTTAAGTCCATTTTTTTCAATTTTATAAATTATATTTCATAAAAATAAACTTATTATTTTTAATTGGGACATAAAATTTTACTTTTGATAAATTCTTGGTATTTTTCTGATAATATTTATTTTCTGATGAATAGTGAAAAATACTTCATTTTAATTCAACACTGGGTTTCCATCTAAATTAATTATATAGTTAGATTATCATTTTAATTTATTATAAAGAATAATAAAATATATTTTTTTAGCATTTTTTTCTAATTTAGGTCATTTAAATCTTCTTCAAAAAGAAATTGGATATACAATCTTTTTGAACTTTGGAATATTTTTACTTTAAAAACTGGTTTCCTCAATTCGTCAACTAGATTAATTTTAAATTAATTTTATCTCCATATGTCAATTGAATTTTGAATAATGGACATCAATGGTTGTAATTTTTTTGAAAATTTTAGTCTAGTTGGACAAACTTATTTATTTTGAATAGTAACACTAGTATTTTATTTAACATGTTTAATGGAAAATTTTGTAATTTAAGGTAAAAATAATATTATAATAATATCAAATTACCCTAAAAATTGTCCTAATTTCATTATATGAGTGGGGTAAGACAAAAATAAAACTTAGGAAAAAATAATATGATTTTTATGCCACATGGGTAAGAATATGACATTTATTATATCTTATTCAAAGATAAGTTGAAATTTTCATACTCATATTTTTAATAAGTAAACCATTTATAATTTACATTTATAAAGAAGATAATTTAAAATATAAATAATAAATTATAATATGACTTTTTTATCTACATCATGATAATTTATTTATAATCTCTAGACATTAAATAATTAAATTTAATTGTGACACAATGATGATATAATAATAGATTTATTAAAGGAAAAATCAAATAAATGAAATTAATAATATTAAAATTGATATATTTTGAAATATTTTATAACATCCACAAATTTTTTGGATTACATTTAATTATTATATAAGAGTTAAATGTATTGTTTTTAAGGAATAATGTTTTTTTATTTTTTTAAAAAGTCATGCAATGAATAGTGTCTCAAATTCACATAATTCATATCTTAAAATATAAAACTTTTAATTAAATGATATAAAATTTAAAAAAAACCTTTTATATGGCCAAAAATTTAATATAAATCTAAAAATATCATTAATTACTAATTCATTGGTCTTTATTCATGTTTTACTATTTATTTTAAACCCTCGAAGTGTAAATTACCTGATAAAATGGAAAGAGTTAAAAGGGGATAAAACTGGAAGATAAGGAATAAAAAAATAATCAAAACATTTATAATTTTCATTGGATGATTATATTTCTTCCAACACATATCATATCTTATAAATAAAAAAATTGAGCCCATTTATAATAGAAAATAAATTAATATTAATTTAATACTTTTAATGATTCCAAAAGAACACCTCCCCTCCCCCATAAAAGGGAACACATCCATCTCTGTTAAATACACTTAAAAAACATTTTGGTTCATCAAATAGCTAACCAAAAACTATACTATAATACCTCCCCAAATTCTAGAGGCTTTAATTATAGCATAACACCCTCCATAGAGGTGTTAAAGTGTTAAGAAAGGTGATCATCTAAATAAAAGTTATTGTTTTTATTTAAGTGTTTATATTTTATTTCTTCTTAATATTCTTTCAAATCATCTTAATACATGATTAAATAATATATATGTTATCCTAAATATAATTAGATGTTTCTATGTTAAGATAACCACATAAATCTATCTCCACTACCATCAAATCGGAAAGGAATTAATCACTTCTGTGTACATTTGAACTATCACCTCCACGAACCCATATAATTAATTTTTCATAACAGTCTCTCATGTATGGTTATAATGGTTTACTTAATGTTAATATGTAATATTAATGAAATATATATCATTATATGGTAATATTATATAAATTTTTTTGTTATTTTTAGTGCACATAAAAATCGCAATGTCCTTTGTGTGTACGTGTGAACTATCACCTCCACCAAGTGATATGATTCATTTTTATTCACCACATCACTTGAATGATTTATATAACTATATTTAACATATTAATATGATTTTAATAATTTTATGATCATTGTAGGAATATAAAATTATAATTATCTTATTTTTATAATGATGAATTGAAAATGGAAATGTTACTTATGCTTACGTATGGATTACCCTCTCCAGGATTGTATCCTTGTTCGTTTTTAAACCCAATTATTAATGAATGGATTTAAAGTTTTAATTTATATATAAATGTTATTATTATACAATTATTATTATTATTAAATTGTTCTTTTATTACCACATGTATTATTGACATCATAACAAATTCATTTTCGACACATGTATCGAATATCAACAAAATGTCTGACATGAACTTAAATAATTATGTAGTTATTATAACATGTAAATAAGTGATGTAAATGGAATAATAAAATTTAAAAACTTTATAAATAATGTATAAATTAACCTAATTTTATTATTTAGGAAGATAAACTATGTACGATATAAGTTTAACTCAAGGTAAGGGATCTTTTCTCAATCTACATACCATTGAGACCTATTTGTCATTATGAACCTAGTTTCTTTTATATGGTGTATATACTAACCATTGAAATTTTATATCATGAATATACTTATTCTCATGCTATTATAATTTTTTATAATGCTATTTTTGATTTATTTTTATATAAGTTTTTCTCAATATGTATGGTACTTTTTAACTCAAAACCTCGTTACAATATTTTAATGGGTTATTCATATAAATAATTATATTTTATATACATGTTTTTAAAATGGTTTTTATGAATTTATTTATTTAGTTATAATTTTTTTAAAATTTTAACAATTTAATTTCTCTCAAATATTTTCATAAAGGTATCCTAGTAAGGGACTTCGTATTAATATTATTTAATTGAGGCATATTTTGATGTTATAGACCACCTTCTTTTATATGTTGTATTATACACCCCTTTGAATTTAAATTTCAATAAAATGTTTTTTAAAGAAATACTTTAATATAAAAAATTTTAATTTCTCTACAAAATCATTAACAAAATGTTTTTAACGTATTTAGTGACAACAACTTCTCTACCGTTGTAACCGTTATGTGATATTTAACTTCCTCTATAAGCCTTAATGTTTCTAGAGGGGAAAATAAATCTCTTATTACCTTTTTGGGGTTTGTTTTTGAAAATGGTTTTGAAAATTGATTTACTATTTCAATATGAATATAATTTCGTGTGATTTCAAATGAAAATTTATGAGTGAAATGTTGATAATTGAAATATTTTATATGTTATGATTATACAATGGTACTTGTATATTTGATAGGTGGTTACATGATAAAAAATATGTGTGGTTCTATGATAAACCAAATATGGGTGGTTTTTTGATATACTAAGGATTGGTGGTGACTTTATAACCACAAATTCATTGGTTATGGAAGTCGGATGTATGTCTATTCAATTTGTAAGAGTGATATGTATGGGTTTCAACTGTATGGGTATTCTATTAAAGTATGATTATGTCCCAAGTTGACATTATATTTTACATATGATTTGTATGGATTTTATTGAAATATTTTTATTACAAAATCTATGAAATGGGCTTATATAGAAGTAAAGTATTTACTACTTCATTAAGGAGAAATGTATTACTTTAAGATGAAGTATTCATGGTTTACAATTTTTCATAAGGCTAATTGTTTTCTTTAATTTTTTATCCCTTATTGTGATTTTTGTACCAATCCAATGTTAAAAAAATAGGTCTTAACAATGTAAAGGATAAATAGGATTCCTTGATGAATGTATCGAAGATGTGTTTTGAAAATAAGTCATGTTTTATTTTAAAAGGGTTTACTTTGGTAAACAATTGATACTGGGTATAAGTCTCCACATTTTGTGTATTGGTCAACTTTCTAATAGTTACTCCTAACTATATTAAACCCTAAATCTAAAAGTTCTTCAAATGTGAATTTTGTTTCAAAAACACGAGAATATGTTCTGTTTAAGGTATGGACTTTACCATTTGTATCAGTGGATGGTTTATAAAAATTTAGGGATTATGATGTTTTATTAAGAGTTATATATATCATCAATGGTTTATAATTTTCAGGTTGATCATAATTTTAATGTCTTATAAATCAATTTTAAGGATTTATGTTATTAAATGTTAAGGTGATTAATGGTATTTTTTGTAGAAAGTTATTTTTGAGGTAATTATGAGTCATTACTTTTTGCAAAGATAAATAAATGTTATGAAGTATCCTATGATGTTTAAACATATTATGGTTATTTTTTAGGATTTTATATCATATTAGGAATGTGATAAGAATGATATGGTTTTAAAAGAAGAAAACCCCGTAGGATGGGTGAAAACCCATCGCGTCGGACAAGGCTGCAAGAATTGAACCCAAAATCGAAGGGAGACAAGGGTGCATCACTTACCACTGGCCTACATGAATCCCATAGTTAGTATGACTTTTTCATTTTAGTTAAACGAGTTGATGTATTAAAAATAAGTTGATTTCGGGATATTTTGTTTGATCAAATGTATATCCTTGGTATTGGAAAATGATTTTGGGGATTAAGTGATAAATGTTCATTTAGAAGATGATCACAATTTTAGGAATCCTATATGATCAAGGAAAACATAATACTATGGTATTTTAATTGAGGAGTAATGTTTTAACTATATTTTGGAATAATATATTATTTAATTGTGGAATTAAGGTGATTTGGATTATGTATGGAAATAATTAGCATATATTGGTGATTTTGTAATTTAAGAAATTAAATTTTTGGTATGAGACATTAAAAATGATTTATTTTATTTGGAGAAAAATGATAAAATTTCTCTTTGAAAATTTTTGTGATCAATTCATTTTTGAGATTCAATATTCATGAATATTTTTTAGAAAATTTAAGGGTAGTTGAATGATCTATGTATAATATTTGGTATTATTGTTGAATTTTGGAGAAAAAAAGTATTCATAATTCTTTTTAATGTTTATTATATTTGGATAGTTATCTTATTTGATACTAACCATTTTGGTTTTGGTTATTGTTGCAAGTTATGATAAATAGATATTTAATCTTTTGTGGATTATTTGATTCTCTATAAGTTGCTTAAATCATTATAAATTCATCTTGAATAGTCATCATTTGGTGAAAAAATTAGTTTGTATTAAAAATTTATTAAAGCATGAAGCTCTGATTTTTAATTCTGTATATTTCCTTATTATCTTAGTATAAGTATTAAATTAATTTTCTAACCCTTTTAAAAGGGTCATAAAACAAAATTGTTTTCCATTTAATTTTCCTATTACAAAATCAAAGATTGTTCAACCCATTAAAAATGTATGATTTTCTTATTTTAAAATTTCTCATTACAAAATTTTGTTTTAATTTTCATCATAACTTGATGGTTAGTTTTCTATTCCATATCCATGTTTTTATATATTGAACCCTAATATGTGTGATCTCAATGGATCTTAGTATTTTCTTTTCATTCTATTAAAGTGATAATTTTATTAATCAATTTTCCAATGTGTTATTTCAATAAAGGTATTTTGGAAAATCATACCATAGTTAACAACTATGAATTCAAATTATGAGGATGAAATTTTAAAAATTATGGAGAATGTAACATCCTATGATTCTTTAATGAAACACTATGTTTGATAGAGTATATGATGGGCCACATCGAGCATTAGTGAAAAAAATAAATATCATTATTTAAATGATACCATTATAACCTAGTCATCATAATGGAGGGAATGGTTAATATAAACTACATTATTAAAACTGTGTTTACACATGTTTATATAATGATTCATTTTTCAGTAAATTAATTATAAATGGAAACAAAAACCAATTGAATATAAAGGATTCGTTTTTATGAAATGTTGTTTAAATTTGAATAATTATGTCTATAAAACAATTAAATCCCTCTTATTAGATTATATTATTGAAATATAAATTCACCATATGGTTTAAAATTCATCTTATTTGTTTTGTATACATGATGTAATAACTAATTAAATTTTACACAAAAAAGGAATATTTTTCAAAAAATCATATTTATAGCCTTTTGATGAAGAACCCATTTTAAATATAGTTTTTATCAATTTTTTAAATTTTATTTTACAAAATAAACTTGAAATTTGGGAATGAGATAATAAATATTACTTTGGATAAATTTGTGGTATTTTTTTGATAATATTCGTTTTTAATGGCTAATGAAAAATATAGCATTTTAATTCAAAACCGTTTTTTCATCTAATTTATTTATATAGTTATGTTATTATATTAATTGTTTTTAAATAATAATTAAATAATTTTTTAATCATTTAATCAAATTTAGGTCATTGGAATCAATTTCAAATTGAAATTGGATATAATAACTTTTTGAATTTTTGAATTTTTTTTCTTTAAAAACTTGTTTCCTCAATCCGTCAATGAGATTAATTTGAAATTAATTTAGGCCATTCCTGTGAGTTGAATTTTGAAAAACAAAAATCCTCGGTTGTAATCAATATGAAAATTTTGGTCTAAGAAGATAAAATTAATTTTTGGTGAATTGTAACATTAGTTATTTTCCATGGTTAAGGGTAAATCATATAAATAAATGTCAAAATAATAATAAAATAATATAAAATTACTCTAAAACTTATACTAATTTCATTGTATGAGTAGGTTTCGACAAAAATAAACCATAGGAAAAAATAATATCCTTTTTAATCCACTTGGTTATGAATATGACATTTATTATATTTTATTTAAAGAAAAGTTGAAAATGTCATATGAATATTTTTAATAAGTAAATAATTTTTAATATATGGTAATAAAGATGAAAATTTAAACTATCAATATTCATTTGAAAGATAAAATTTTTATCTATTTCATGATAATTTATTTATAATTTTTATACATAAACTATTTTTATTTAATTGCGACACAATGATGATATAGTAATAGATTTATTAAAGGAAGAATAAAATAAATGATTCTAATAGTATGAAAATAAATATATTTTAAATATTTGATTTCATCCAAACATTTTATATATTAAATTAACATGTTTGGTAAGAGTTAAAGTAGTTTTTTCAAATAAATAAAGTTGTTATGATTTTTAAAAAAATTCAAGTAATGAATAGTATCAAAATTGTCCTAATTCATATCGTAAAATATGAAATATATAATTAAATGATATATATTTAAAAAAATATAATATTAAGAAAAATATTTGATATAAGTCTAATAATTCCATTAATGACTAATTAATTGGTCATTTTGTCATGTTTTAATAATTATTGTAACCCTCGAATTTTAAATTACTTGATAAAATGGTTAGAGTTAAAAGGGGTTAAAACAAGAAAATAAGGATTGAAAGAATGCAAAATATTGTCTAATTTCCATTGGAAATTTATATTTTGACTCGAAAGAATAATATATTTTAAATAAATAAATTTATCCTCATTTGGATTTGATAAAATAATTAATACCAATTGAATACTTCTTAAAATTCATAGATTAGCCCTCCCATCTCCTATAAAAGGGAACCCATCCATCTATTTTACATACACTTAAAAAACAAATTTGGCCAATACCTACCCATAACCCTTCCTATAATACCTACAGACATTATAGAGGCATTTTTTAGGTATCAGACCCTCCTTTTAGGTTTTTATGGTGTTATTAAAGGCGATCATATCAAGGAAAGGAAATATTATTATTTAAGTGTTTTAATTTTATTTCATCTTCCACCTCCTTCAAATAAAATTAATAAATGATTCAAAAATAAATAAAATATCCTAAATACACATATATTTTATAATGTTAATATAATCACCTAAATCCATCTCTACATCCATCAAATCGTAAAGGAATTAATCATTCTTTTGTAAGTGTGAACTATCACCTCCACGAACTAATATAATTCGTTTTCAATAACATTCTCTCCTAACTAGTTATAATGATATAATTAATTTCCATATGTGATATTAATGAAATATTTATCATTATAATATAATAATATATCAATTGTGTTCTTACTTTCCATGCACATAAAAATGATAACGTCATTCGTGTGTACTTGTGAACTATCACCACCCCGAAGTGACGTGATTCGTTTGTATTCATCACATAAATTTTATAATTTATATAAGTATATTTTACTTATTAATATGATTTTAATATTTTTATGTCCCTTATTTAATTAATAAATAATAATTACCGTGTTTTCATGATGATCTATGTAAAATAAAAATGTTACTCATCCGTACGTACAGCTTACCGTCTCTATGATTGTAATGTTGTTCATTTTTTAAACCCATATTTAATTATTGGATTTAAATATATAATTGATATATTAAATTTATTATTATGTCAGGAATATTATTCTAGATATTATGGACTTATAGAGACATAGACTATTGACATCATAACAAGTTCATTTTTTGATTCAAACACCGAATACCAACAAAACATCTCACATGAACTTAATTAATTATATAATTATTATAACATAGAAATAATTGATATTAAGGGAATAATAAAATTGAAAAATATTTATCAATAAATTCTAAATTAACCTAAATTTATTATCCAAATGATAAAGAATGTACAAGAAGGTAAGGTATTTTGTCTTAATTTATATTTAATTGAGACTTGTTTGTTTTTATTCACCTAGATTCATTTATATGGTTTATATACTGCCCTTTGACATATTATATCATTAATATACTTATTCTCATTATATTATAATTTTTGTTTAATTTTATTCTTTAATTATTTTTATTCAAGTGTTTCTCAAGTTATTAGTGCCTTTTTAAATCAAAATCTCATTATAATGTTCTGATGATTTATTATTATAAATCATTCAATTTTATTTCCATGTTTCCATGATGGTTTTAGTAATTTATTTATATGTAAAGAAATGTTTTAAAATTGTAAATTTTGAATTTATATCAATGTTTTTCCTAAAGGGATTCTTTTTTAGGGACATTATGTCAATTTCCTTTCATTGAGGCATATTTTGATGTCATACACCACCTTAGTTTATAAGATGTATATAATCCCCTATGACTTTTAATTTCGTTAAATGGTTTTCAAAAAAATATTAATAAGAAACATTTTAATTTTATTAAAAACAACAAACGGAATGTTTTTCAAACGTTTGTAGTGACAATGAATTCTCTATCATCGTAAAAATTATTTGATATTTGGATTCCCCTATATGACTAAATATTTTTAAAAGGGAAAATAAATACCATAATCTCATTATTGGGAATTTTTGTAGGGAAACTTTTTTTAAAAATAGATTGACTATTTCAATATCCTTAAATAATTTCTTGTGATTGAAAATGAGATTTTATGAGTAAAATGTAGATAATTTTATTATTTTTTGGGTTATGATTCTATAATGGTATTTTTAATTTTTAAGGGTGGAAATGTGACAAAAAAATATAGATGGTTATATAATAAACAAAATATGGGTGGTTCCATACTAAATCAATGATGGGTGGTTACGTGTCACGACCCCCTCCCACCAAAGATGCCCCTCCTGAGCTGGCAATGGTGAAAAGGAGATAATGACCCCCGAGTCCTGCCTCCAGTAGGCCCCGGGTTGGCGACTAGCACCAAGGGTATGAGTTTTCACATATATGGGAGGCTTTACCATTTTATTATTTTAAGATCATGAAATAGGACATGTCAACCACCAAAAAGGAAAAGAACAAGTGTATAGAAATAAACCCAAACAAATCCCACATGCATGTTTAAACAATTTTATAACAAGGTACAAGTACAAGAAAGCTCAAAGTACAATACCAAAAGAAAACAAGAGTACACCAACTGCAACAACTCCAACTCTCTGACAAGTAGGGTCTCGCATGGCCCTGGTATTCTTCCTGGAAACCTAAAAGAAAACGTAGGGTGAACATACAAATATACTCAGTAGGGAAACCTAAAGCTCACGTGCACAAGTGGGGAGACATCCTAATGTCTCGTGAGAACAACAGAAGAAACCTATAATGGATATCTGTCCTCCCAACCTCACCAGACACTCTTACCAAAACCCAATCACAATAGGTAGTAGTATATAAGAACAAGAGTATTTGGTACCCCACACCATTCCCCTTTAGTTACCTGCTCTTCTTAACAGTGAACGTCCTGACGATGCCACTCTCTCCCCGCCCGCACACACCTGGGCCTCACAACCACGTATCGTGCCCGCACACAACTGGACCTCACAACCACGTATCCCGCCCGCACACACCTGGGCCTCACAACCACATAGTCCACCCACACACACCTTGGACTCATCCCCAAGATTCTTGGAAAATAGTAAAACCTGCCCGAAGAGTCATGGGAGAGAACCAACCCAATCAAAACCTACCCGAATAGTCTTAGTTTTAAGGTCGCCTCAAGCCATCACAGCCTAGGGAAGAAGGAGCAGGAATGAGCTAGTAATTAAGGGGAAAACACGCTCTCCCATGAAATGGGAGTGTTCGGCACGAAGTGCTCAACATGGGTGGGGTGCGATAAAACACAAAAGATACATATATATATATATATAGCAACCACTCAGCCCAACCTATGGCTTCTAAACAGATAAACTGAGCACGTGCCTCGGCACTGATACCACCAAAGCATGCATACAACAAACAACCCCAACCACATGTAGGTTTTCACGTTTCAGCAGAATTAGTTTATTTAGTTCCTTAACTACTGGGCAACTATCCACAACCAACCACATTGATCGTTCGTAAAACATATTCCTTCCATCCACAAATCAAGTTAGGAAAACACAAAAACACAACCAAGTCCTTCTTATCAACCATCCAACCCATTGATTATTAATCCCGTTCCATTACCATGACCCACCATTCATTAACTCTTTCAATTTTTATTGATTATTTACAACCCATAGACCTTTCATACTCCAACCCATCCCTATAGCCCCACTGCCAACCGCCATAACCACAACCGCACCATACATCATTATCCCTTTAATACCATTTATCGCAGCCCCACTCCCCGTTACCAACATAAAATTTACACCAACCCACAACAAAGCCAACTGTATCCCCGATGTTCACCCTTTCCAACACAACCCACAAAACACCCCCATCACATGCCATGTATCCAAGACAACACCCACATGTTCATTATTCCATTTTGTTCAACCGGGGTGATCACACAACGGTTCCTGATTTTAAACAGCCAAATTTATGTGATTAACAAATTTCCACATTCCACAAAGTTTTATCCACAAAACCGTCTAGAAAGATACAGAAACATTTAATTGCACAAACAAAGTCCCCCAACGACCGTGATTTTCAGTAGGCATAATCCTATTCAATTCATAACATATCAAAAGGATAAGCAAAGATAAACATAACCACTTCCCCATCCACGTTCTTTAACCAGTTATTATCTTTATTTAATGGTTCAACTGTTTCTCATGAAAACAAGATGATACCCACCCCGCATGAGGCACAAATTATAGATACAAAGGTAATATCCCTACCTCAATAGGTTCTGATCGCAACGATCCCCCAGGATCAACCTTAGAAGCCTTCGGTCGGCGTCCACCTCTTCTGTCAGGTCCTGGAAAAACCTCATTGGGTGGAATTCAGAAAGTAAATGCCGAATGAAAGACAACTGATCCAAGTTCGGATGTTCTGCCTCATCGTCACGATCCTGTGGCCGCTGACCGATCATAAACCGGATCTCAGAAGAAGAAGTTATGGAAGAAAGATCCTTCGATTCACATGGAGAGCTCTGCTCAGAGAAGAGGGGAGGAGAGGGGTGAGTTGAAAAGGAGGAGGGGACCCCTCCATTTATAGTTGAGAAAATCAAAATTACATGGCATGTACTTTATGGTACATGGAGTTTACTCGGTTACATCACACGGTCTCCATGCGGCATCTAACACGGTTCTGCAGCCATTTACTGGTCAACACATGGTTTGAGGGTAACGCATATGCAGGGAAGGACTACACGGAATTTAGTTTGGACACACGAAATGTACCCATTTATTGCACACGGCAAGGACACGGCTCCAACATGCCACATGGCCGTTGACTGGTAACGTGTACGCTGGGAGGGACTACACAACGTGTAGTACTAGACACACTGAATGCACCCATTATTTCACACAGCAAGGACACGGCCTTCAACACGTGGTATACCCGGCAAGGTGGTACATGGAGTGTAGTTACACTACACTCCGTTTACTCATTTACATCACATGGCAAGGAAACAGCCTGCAACAAGGGGTATACCCGGAAAGGGGGTACACAGCGTGTACTCAAACTACACGGCGTGTAGTTTCAAAATTATGGAAAGTGTGGGAAAAGTCCATTTTACACTCCAGAACACTTCAAGAACATATTTTTGACAAAGTAATGGGCCGGAGAGGTCCGGGATATTACATCATATACTTATTAAAACATTCTTGTCCCCGAGAATTCAAAAACCATCCTAGAGGAACCCATCAAGATACCTCTTAGGGTTCTTGTTATAACAGGAACCCAACCGTCAACCCTAACTATAGGTGTTAGGAATTCCTTCTCCTATGTCGAGATATTATCCGCTTTAGGCGGCACTGACTCGCCTGCACGGGTTTAATAACATCCTCATTAATGCATCTCGATTAAGAATCGGGTCTTCCCACTTCCATACATTATGATTTTTCAACTCGTACTACCCCCAACACCGCACAACCCACACACTGCCCGAACACGTGGTTTGGGAAAATTCCTTCTCCTATGTCGAGATATTATCTACTTTAGGCGGCACTGACTCACCTGCATGGGTTCAATCGCATCCACATTAATGCGTCTCAATTAAGGATCAGGTTTTTCCCTTTTTCCCACACATCTGGACATGCTACACACTTGCATAGAACGAAGAAACTAAAATGGTATCTTAATCGACAAACCAAGAATTACATATATCAAAGGTAAATATTACAAAAACAATCTCAGAAGAACAACGTAAAACACAAGTCAAAACAACTCCGGCTACTGAGCGCGTATCTGGGTCTCCCACTCCCAAGTGCTCTCCTTGAGGCCGCCATGCCTCCACAACACACCAACCAAAGGAATGGTTCGTCCATGGAGCACCTTCTCTTTAAAATCTTCGATTCTAACTGGTCATTCCTCGAAGGTCGTGTCGTCTCCCATATCTAACTCTCCCCAGTCGATAACGTGGGTGTTTTCGTGTAAGTACCGACAAAGCTGGAAGACATGGAAGACGTCATGAACTTTCTCCAACTAAGGTGCCAGGGCCAGCTGATATGCCACCTCTCTGACTTGCCTCAGCACCTCAAAAGGGTCGATGAACCTAGGGGAGAGCTTACTCCCCTTACTGAACCTCCGCTACCCCCGTCGAGGGGAATCCTTCAAGAACACATGATCTCCGACGTCGAACTCCAAGTGCCTCCTCTGACGATCAGTATATGACTTCTATCTGTCCTGAGCCGCTTTCACCCTCTCACGTACAAGCTGTACATTCTCTGTGGTGCTCTGCACTACCTCTGGCCCAAGAGCACCTGTCTCACCAACCTCTGCCCAGCAAATGGTTGAATGACATGGTCTTCCATAGAAAGCCTCAAACGGTGCCATGTCAATAGTAGAGTGGAAGCTGTTCTTGTAGGAAAACTCTACTAAAGTTAAGTGTCGTACCCATGATCCTCCGAAATCCAGAACGCATGCTCGTAGCATGTCCTCCAACGTCTGGATAGTCTGCTCTGTTTTCCCATCGGTCTGGGGGTGGAAAGTAGTGTTAAGGCATAGTTGGGTGCCAAAAGCATGTTGTAACCCCCTCCAGACTCGTGAGGTAAACCGAGTATCCCTATATGAGATTATAGTCTTCGGGACTCCATGCAAACGCACCACCTCGTATACGTACCTCAGTGATAAGGTACTCACCGGGCCTGACTCCTTAATTTCTAAGAAGTGATCTGATTTCGTTAGTCGATCCACCACTAACCATATAGAATCACAACCACCCTGAGCTCTGGGTAGTCCTGTGACGAAGTCCATTGAGATGTCATCGCACTTCCACTCGGGGACATCTAAAGGATACAAAAAACAACTAGGAACACGGTGTTCAACCTTCAATTGCTGACTCACTAGGCATTTAGCCACAAACTCCGCCACAGCCTGTTTCACCCCAGGCCACCAAAACTGTTCCCTCTGGCCTCGGTACATTTTTGAAACTACTAGATGTACTTCCAAGGCTGAGCTATGGAACTCACGGAGAACTCCCTCACGCATTATCTCCGGGACAAACAACCTTCCATGGAAAAGCATCTAATGTCATCTTTCCTCTGACCATCCTTCTAGAGCGTTCCCCTGATCGACACGATCCCGCATCACCTCCACCCCAGAGTCCCCCCACTGAGACTCTTCCACCTACTGCAACAAGGAAGAATGCACCATCATCTGAAACAAACATCCTCTACCACCTTCTACCCTGGCATCCAAGTGCAAGGCAACCAACTCTCCCATCGTCTTCCAAGCATCAATGGATTCCCGAACTTCTTCCTGATGCGACTTCATGCTCAGGGCATCAGCAACAACATTGCCCTTACCTTCAGTGTAAGAGATCTCAAAGTCATATTCTTGGAGAAACTCAACCCATCTCCACTGTTGTGAGTTCAGGTCATGCTGGGAGAAGATATAACACAGGATCTTGTGATCTAAGAAGACCACAAAGCACTCCCCAAAGAGGTAATGTCACCACAACTTCAGTGAAAACACTACTACTGCAAGCTCTAGGTCATGGGTGGCGTAGCTACGCTCGTGAGGGCGTAACTTCCTAGACCCATAACAGATCACTCCCTTCTTCTGGATCAGCACGCACCCTAGACCAACGCCAGAAGCATCAAAAAACACCTCATACAACAACCCTTCCTCTGGAAACCTGAGTACGGGAGCACTGACCAACTTCTCCTTCAGGTAGTCAAATGATTTTTGGCACTGCTCAATCCATAGGAAGACCTGGTTCTTCCTCGTCAAAGCTGTTAATGGAGCAGAAACTCGAGTGAAGTCCGAAACGAACCTCCGATAGTAACCTGATAACCCCGGGAAACTAATATCTTCTGCCACACTCTTGGGTGCTTCCCCAGAAACAACGGCCTCCACCTTCGACGGGTTTAATGACACTCCATGCTAATACACCATGTGCCCATGGAAGTGTACTTCTTGCGTAAAGAACTTACACTTCGACAATTTTCCGTAATGTTGGAGGAGTCGAAGGAATTCCAAGACTGCCCTGAGATGCTCAATGTGCTCCTCCTCTGATCTTGAGTAGATCAAGATATCATCGACAAACACAATGACGAACCGGTCTAGAAACTCTCGGAAGACAATGTTCATAAGTCCCATGAACACAGCTGGTGCATTCGTAACTCCAAACAGCTTCACTACAAACTCGAAGTTCCCATACCTACACCTAAAATCTATCTTCGAGATGTCATTGTCCTTCAACCTCAACTGATGATATCCTAATCGTAGATCAATCTTGGAAAACCAACATGTTCCCCTTAGTTGGTTGAAGTGATCGTCTATCCTTGGAAGGGGGTAATAGTTTTTAATCGTTACCTGGTTCAACCTTCTATAGTCTATGCATAACCTGACACCACTATTTGCCTTCTTCATGAACAAAATTGGAGCACCCCATGGCAATACGTTGGGTCGAACAAAACCCTTCTCTGTCAGATCGTCAATCTGAATCCGCAACTCCCGCAACTCCGAAGGTGACATCTGATAAGGGGCCATCGAAAATGGATGGACACCAGGCTGTAAGTCTATCTTGAACTCAACGTCACGTCGGGGGGGTAGAGTCACAACCTTATCAGGAAAAATTAAGGAACTCCCCAACAACCTCCAGGATATCCATCATCTCTGTATCAGTGGGAACCACTGATAACCCGCCTAACAAGGGAAGGAAAGGCTCCACACACCGGCTTACTACCTGGTAGCTCCTCTCACCAACAAAAGACATGCGCTGCCCATCCACGTCGGAGAACATGACTCTTCTTCAGAAGCAGTCGATAACGAAACTAATAGAAAACAACCAGTTGATGCCTAGAATGACATCGTATGGAAGCATCTGTAACAGAAGAAGGTCCCCACTAGACCAATGTGGTCCCAACGTCAGCCCACATCCCCAGAAAACACAAGATATGATGGTCTGGCCTCCAACTGATGTACTCAGCACCAATGGTACGGAAAGTCTCTCTACGTCTAGTCCCAAAGCATGGGCTAGACCAGGTGCAACAAAGGAGTGCGAATCTCCTAAATCGAACTAAGTAGAAACAAGAGTGATGAACAAACAAATCATACCTCGCACCACCTCTGGTCCTGCTGGAGCTGTCAACACTGCTGCGTGCAACTGTCCACACCCAGCTCCTCTACCTCTCTGATGTCGACTAGGTGCCATAGCGGTATGGTAAACAAAGAACTCCTAAGCCCAAGTAGTAAGGAAATTTCTCAAGGTTTTATATTATCACATTATTTTAATTTCTTTCGCAGAATTCCCAAATCAAGTAAAACACAATCATGATGATGCATGTACCTTCCCTAGGGTCTCTACCCTGCAATCAATGTGGTCTCACTTGGTCATTCGGTAGGCTCAGAGTCCTTGCATCAGATCATAGGGGGGCCTAAAATCTCATGTCCTAGACGGTCTTCCCTGGCCTATGTCACGCACCAATATTAACTAACACTATTGCCCAACCATCCCATGCAATCCTCACTGTGCCTAACTCCAGACTCCATCCTATCTCTCAACCATCACCTCTAATACCATTTTGTCACGACCCCCTCCCACCAAAGATGCCCCTCCTGAGCTGGAAATGGTGAAAGGGATATAATGACCCCTGAGTCCTGCCTCCAGAATGCCTCGGGTTGGAGACTAGCACCAAGGGTATGTGTTTTCACAAATATGGGAGGCATTACCCTTTTATTATTTTAATATCGGGAAATAGGACAAGTCAACCACCAAAAAGGAAAAGAACAAGTGTATAGAAATTAACCCAATACAAGCCCACATGCATTTTTAAACAATTTTACAACAAGGTACAAGTGCAAGAAATCTCAAAAGTACAATACCAAAATAAAACAAGAGTACACCAACTGCAACAACTCCAACTGTCCGACTAGTAGGGTCATGCACGGCTCGGGTATTCCTCCTGGAAAACTGAAAGTAAACGTAGGGTGAGCATACAAGTATACTCAGTAGGGAAACCTAAATCTCTCGTGCACAAGTGGGGAGACATCCTAATGTCCCATGAGAACAACAGAAGAAAACTAGCAAGGAAATATATCCACCCAACCTCACCAGCCACTCTCACCAAAACAAAATCACAACAGGTAGTGGAATATAAGAACAAGAGTATTGGGTACCCCGCACCATTCCCCTTTAGTTAGATTCTCTTCCTAACAGTGAACGTCCTGATGCTACCACACTCTCCCCGCCTGCACACACTTGGGCCTCATAACCACGTATCCCGCCTGCACACACCTGAGCCTCCCAACCACGTATCCAGACCACACACACCTGGGCCTCACAACCACGTATCCCGCCCGCACACACCTGGGCCTCACAACCACGTATCCCACCCCCACACACCTGGGCCTCACAACCAAGTATCCCGCCCGCACACTCCTAGTCCTCACAACCATGTATCCTACCCGCACACACCTGGGCGTCATCCTGAAGATTCTTGGGAAATAGTAAAACCTGCCCGAAGAGTCTTGGGCTAGTACCACCCCAATCGAATCCTACCCAAATAGTTTTAGGTGTAAGGTCGCCTCAAGCCATCCAAGCCTAGGGAAGAAGAAGCAGGAAGGTGCTAGTAACTAAGGGGAAAACACCCTCTCCCTTGAAATGGGATTGTTCGGCACGAAGTTCTCAACATGGGTGGGGTGCTATAAAACACAAAAGATACAGATATATATATATATATATATATATATATATATATATATA
The DNA here is from genome assembly GCA_963277665.1 of Viscum album. Classification (NCBI taxonomy): domain Eukaryota; kingdom Viridiplantae; phylum Streptophyta; class Magnoliopsida; order Santalales; family Viscaceae; genus Viscum; species Viscum album. Next base: position 962,146,255 of record OY728163.1, on the reverse strand, counting down.
GAAACCACTCAGCCCAACCTATGGCTTCTAAACAGAAAAACTGAGCACGTGCCTCAGCACTGCTACCACGAAGCATGCATACAACAAACAACCCCAATCCCGTGTAGGTTTTCACATTTCAGCAGAATTAGTTTATTTAGTTCCTTAACTACTGGGAAACTATCAACAACCAACCACATCGATCGTTCGTAAAACATATTCCTGCCATCCACAAATCAAGTTAGGAAAACACAAGAAACACAACCAAGTCCTTCTCATCAACCATCCAACCCATTGATTATTAATCATGTTCCATTACCATGACCCTCCATTCATTAACTCTTCCACTTTTTATTTATTATTTACAACCCATAGTCCGTTCATATTCCGAACCATCCCTGTAGCCCCACTTCCAATCGCCATAACCACAACCGCACCATAAATCATTATCCCTTTAATACCATTTATCACAGCCCCACTGCCCGTTACCAACATAAGATTTACACCAACCGACAACCAAGCTAATCGTAGACCCGCTGCTCACCCTTTCCACAATAACCCAAAAAACACCCCCATCACATGCCACATATCCAAGACAACACCCACATGTTTATTATTCCATTTTGTTCAACCGGGGTGATCACACAAGGGTTCTAGATTTTAAACTGCCAACTTTACGTGATTAACCAATTTCCACATTCCACAAAGTTCTATCCACAAAAACGGTCTAGAATGATAGGGAAATATTTACTTGCGCAAGCAAAGGCCCCCAATGACCATGATATTCAGTAGGAATAAGACTATTCAATTCATAACATATCAAAAGGATAATCGAAGATAAACATAACAACTTCCCCGTACCTGTTCTTTAACCAGTTATTATATTTATTTAATGGTTAAACTGTTTCTCATGAAAACAAGAGGATACCCACCCTGCATGATGCACAAATTAGAGAGACAAAGGTAAGATCCCTACCACAACAGGTTCCGATCACAATGCTCCCTCGGATCAGCCTTAAGAGATGTTCGTCGGCGTCCGCCTCTTCTATCGGGTCCCGGAAAAACCTCCTTGGGTGGAAGTCAGAAAGGAAAGGCCAAAGGAAAGACAACAGATCCAAGCTCAGAAGTTTTGCCTCGTCGTTATGATCCCGTGGTGGCTAACGGATCGTAAATCGGAGCTCAGACGAAGAAGTTATGGAAGAAAGATCATTCGAGTCTCTTGGGAGAGCTCTGCTCAGAGGAGAGGGTAGGAGAGGGGTGAGTTGAAAAGGAGGAGCGGACCCCTCCTTTTATAGGCGAGAAAAGTAAAAGTACATGGCATGTACTTTATGATACACATCATGTACTCTGTTACTTCACACGGTCTCCACGCGGCTTCCAACATGGTTCTGCAGTCGTTGACTGGTCAACACATGGTTTGAGGGTAACGCATACGCAGGGAAGGACTACACAACGTGTATTTTGGACACACGGTGTGTACCCATTTATTGCACGTAGCAAGGACATGGCTCCAAAACGGCACACGGTCTTTGACTGGTAACGCGTACGCGGGGAGGGACTACATGACGTGTAGTACTGGACACACTATGTGCACCCTTTATTTCACACAGCTAGGACACGGCCTTCAACACGGGGTATACCCAGCATGGTGGTACACGGCATGTAGTTACACTACACGGCATGTACTCATTTACTTCACATGGCGATGACACGGCCTGCAACACGGAGAGGTCCGGGCCATTACATTATGTTATAGCCTACAATACATTGGGTATGGAATATGGTTGTATGTCTATTTCATTTGTAAGAGTGATATGTATGGAAGTTAGTGGTGTGGTTAATCCATTTCAGTATTATTATGTCCCATGATACCTTTATAGGTTATATTTTTGTTCTATGGATTCTATTGTAATATTTTGGTTACAAAAGGTAAGAAATGTTCTTATAATCAAAGGGAAGTATGTACTAATTATTTAAGTTAATAAGTATTACTTAATGATAAAGAATTCATGGTTTACATGTTTTCACAAGACCAATAGATTTAATTATTTGTGTATCCCTTACTGATCCTTTTACACTAATCCCATTTTTTTTAAAAAAATTACAGGTGTTATGATTTTTAAGAATAAAGAGGATACCGTGATGAATGTATTCAAGATGAGTCTTGAAAAGAAGTCATGTTTTATTTTAAAATGGTTTCCTTTGAAAAAAATAGAAACTGAGTATAAGTGTCCACATATAATGTATGGGTCTAATTTTTATGATTTAGACATAATTCTCAGATTCTGTAATTTGAAAATATCCTCAATTGTGAATTATTTTTCAAAAGCACTACACTAAGTTATTTTTAAAACATGGTCCTTATAGTTGGTATCTTATGATGGTTTAGTCAATATTGGAGGTTATGATTTTTTATTAAGATTTATGGATATCATTATTGGTTTATAATTTTTAGTTTGATCATCATATCAATGTCTTATGAATCTTTTTTGGGGATTTATGTTCTGAAATTCAAAGGTGATTAAGAGTATTTTTTAGAGATGTTTATTTTTTAGGTAATTATGAGTCATTAATTTTTGGGATACAAAAGAAATGCTATGAAATAACCTTTTCTGTTAATAAATGTTATGGTTTTTTTGAGTATTTTATCTCATTATATTAATGTTATAATAATGATATTATTCTATAAAAATGTAATCTTGTAGGATAGGTTACAACCCGTCACGTTGGATAAGGCTATGGGAATCGAACCCACAACTGAAGGAAGATAAGGGTGCTTCACTTAAAACTAGACTATGTGATTTCACTAGTTTGAATGAATTATTATTTTTAGATAAATGATTTATGGGTTAAGAATAAGTTTATTTTGGGAAGGTATGTTTTATCGAATATATATCCTTATTATTGGAAAATGATTTTGGGGATTAAGTGATGAATGTTGTTTCGAAAGCTGATCACAGTATTGGGAATCTTATATGATCACGGTAAATAGAATACCATGGAATTGTAAATTAGGATTAATTTTTTAACTATATTTTTGAAGAATCTATGATTTAATTATTGAATTTTGGCGAATCAGGTTTATTAATGGAAATAATTAACATATCTTTGTGATTATGTGATTTAAGTAATTGCATTTTTTTATGATACATTTAGAATTCTTGATTTTATTTGGAGAAAAATGTTAAAATTTATATTGGAATATTATCTGATAAAGACATTTTTGGGTTTCAATAGTTGAGATTTTTTTTTATCAATTTCAACAATAGTTCAATGATTTATGTTGAACATTAGGTATTAATGTTTAATTTTAGAGAATAAAATAAGTTATTATTATTTTTATAAATTATTATATTTGAGGAATTATCTTAATATATTCTATCCATTTTTTTGTAAATGTTTCAAGAAATTATGTATAGATAGTTACTCTTTTGTGCATTTTGTGATTCTCTAGAAGATGATTCAGGTATGAAAAAATAATCTTGAATAATCATCTTTATAAGAAAAAGATTATTTTGTGGTGAAAATAGATTAAAGGATGAAACTCTACTTTTATGTTATTATATTTCTTTATGATCTTAGTATATGTAGTAAATGAATTCCACAACTCTATGAAAATGATATTAAAATTAAAACAATTTCTTTTTACTTTTCCAACTATAAAATCAATGTCTTTTTAACCCATCACAAATTTATTGTTTTGTGATTGTTAAACTTATAATAAAAATGTTTTCTATTAATCCATATTAAAACACGATGGTTATTTTTATCTTCTATATCCATTTTTTTCTACATGGAATCCTAGTATGTTTTATCTCTGGTGATCTTTGTATTTATCTTTCTTTATTTTAAAGTGGTTCTTTTATTAATTATTTTTCTGTTGTGCGATTGTAATAAAGGTATTTTGAGAATTCATACTTTATTTACTAAACCTAAATTCAAATTGTGGGGGAATTTTTTACAAAATGGGTAGAATGTAACAAGCCATATTTTTTTACGGAAACACACTGTTCGATAATGTACATGATATGCCACATAATGCTTAAGTAAAAAACTAAATATTATTTTCTAAATGTTACCATTATAAACTAGTCATTAGAATTGAGTGAATGAAAATTATTAACTAAATTATTAAAATAGAGTTTACACATATTTATATAATGATTCATTGTTTTCTAAATAAATTATCAATTGAAATAAAAATCAATTGAATATAAAGGATGCGTTTTTAGGAAACTATTTAAATGTGAATAATTGTGTTTATAAAATAATAAAATCACCCTTTTATATTATATTAATGAAATATATAATATTTTTAATTCATATTATATATTTTCTAGTCTTTATATAAGAACAAATTAAATTTTATGCATAAAATGATTATTTTTCAATAAGGTCATGTTTACTGCCTTCTGATGTCGAACCCATTTTAAATCTAGTATCTTTTAATTTTATAAATTATATTTTACAAAATAAACATATTCATTGGAATTGGTAAATAAAACATCACTTTGGTAAAAATTTTGGTATTTTTTATAATACGCTTTTTATAATGAATAGTGAAAAATAATACATTTTAATTCAAAAAATCTATTTTCCCTTACATATTTATATAGTTAGATTATTATTTAAATCGGTTTTAAAGAATAACTAAATAATTATTTAATAATTTAATCTAATGAAGTTAATTGGATTCAATTTTAAATTTAAATTGGATATAAAAACTTTTTAAACTTTTGAATGTTTTTACATTAAAAACTCTTTTCCTCGACCTTCAATGAGATTAATTCTAAATTAATTTAGCCACATATGTGAATTTAATGTTTAAAAATAGAAATACATGGTTGTAATTAGTATGAAAATATTGTTCTAATAGGATAAACATTGTTCTTTTTGAATAGTAACTTTAGTATTTTATGTACCATGGTTAAGGGTAAATCAGGTTATTAACGGTTCGAATAATATTGTAAAAATATATAATTTTTCTAACACTTGTATTATTTTCACTGGATGAGTGGATTTTGACTAGAATCAATCATAGGGAGAAATTATATCCTTTTTAGTCCACATGGGTAAAAATATGACATTTATTATAATTTATTTTATATTAAGTTAAAAATGTCATAATAATATTTTTAATAAGTAAATAATTTTTAATATGGGAATATAAAAACTATATTTTAGATTATAAATATTCATTTGAAAGATAAAATTTTTATCTACAACATATAATTTATTTAAAAATATTTTACATTAACTATTTAAATTTAATTGTGACACAATTATGATTCATATATAGATTTATTAAAAGAAAAATAAAATAAATGATTTTAATAATGTTAAAATAAATATAATTTAAAATATTTGATGCAATACACTGATTTTATTGTTGACTTTGACATTTTATATAAGTGATAACGTAGTTTTTTTAAGGAATCATGTTTTGATTTATTTTTAAAGTAAACTAATTAATGCTGTCAAAATTGACATAATTCATATCTTAAAATTTAAAATAATTAATTAAATGATATAAAATGTATAAATAATAAAGATTTTTCCAAAAAGTTTTGACAAGTATAGAGAATTCATTAATGACATATTCATTAGTTTTTATCCTTAATTAATTTTTGGGAGCATGGATTCTACTCATGCTCTGATCCTTTTTGAGTATTTGATAAAACTGTAAGAGTTAAAAGGGGGTTAAAACTAGAAGATAAGAATTAAAAAATAATAAAAACTTTTATAAATTTAATTGGATGATTAAATTTATAACCATAATCATAATATTTTAGAACTAAATAAATTTTTTCCCATTTGAAATAGAAAATGAATTAATATTAATTTAATGCTTTTTGATAATTCCAAAAGTGCCACTCTCTTCTCCTATAAAAGAGAACCCATTCATTTCTACAACATAAACATAAAATATTTCTTAGTTTCGACAATAACTAACCAAACCCCTTCCTAAAATACTTCACTGCATTATAGACGCCTCGTTTTAAGCATAACATGCTCTTTAGAGGTGGTATGGTGTTAAGAAAGGTGATCATCTGAATGGAAGGAATGGTTTTTATTAAAGAGTTTTGATTTTATTTCTTCTCCCACTTCCTCAAAATCATATTAAAACCTGATTAAATGATAAATAAATTATCCTAAATATACACAGATGTTATTATTTTAATATCTTAACCTAAATCCAACTCCACTTCTATCAAATGGTAAATGAATTAATCATTCGTGCGTAGGTGTGAACTATTACATCCACGAACTGATATAATTATTTTTCCATAACTGTCTATCATGACTTGTTATAATGATGGAATTAATATTAATATGTGATATTAATGACCTATTTATGATTATAATATAATAATATATCATTTATATTATTAACTTTCACGTACAAAAAAAAGATAACGTCGTTTGTGTGTAGATGTGAACTATCACCTCCATGAAGCGAGGTGATTTGTTTTTATTGACCACGTAACTTGTATGATTTATATAAGTATATTTAAATGATTAATGTGATTTTAATAATTTTATGATAATTTTGGATTGATAAAAATTATAAATATCTTATTTCCATAATGATCAATGAAAAAAGGAAATGTTACTCACGTGTACAAAATGCTTACTGTCTCTATGATTGTAAAGTTGTTCATTTTGAAAACACATATTTAATGAATGAGTATAAAGGAACAATTAATATATAAATTTGATTTTAATTTCCTGAATATTATTCTAGATATGACGGACTTATGAACACATGCACTATTGACATCATGTCAAGTTCATTTTCGACTCAAGTACCGATTATCGACAAAACATCCGATATAAACTTAAAAAATAGTGAAATTATCATATCATATAAATAAGAGGTATAAAGGGAATAATAAAACTGAAACAGATTCTAAAGAATGTATAAATTAACCTAAGTTTATTATTCATGGAGATAAATAATGTAAGATACAAGTCAGACACAAGGTAAGGGGTTTGTTTCAATTTACATTCCATTGAGACTTATGTTTTGTTACACACCTAGTTTGTTTTATATGGGGTATATATTTACCTTTGATATATTATATCTTGAATCTCTTTATTCTCATGATATTATATTTTTTGTTTTATGTTATTCTTTATTTATTTTTATTCAAGGGGTCCTCATGTTATAAGGGACTTTTTAAATCAAAACTTCATTGTAAGGTTTTGATTATTTATTCATATAAATAATTCCATTTTATGTTTATTTTTTCAAAATGGTTTTCATCAATGTATTTATTTGGACATAAATGTTTTAAAATGAGATATTTTTTAATTTATTTAAAAAAATTCAAAAAGGGATCTATATAAGGGGCCTTATCTCAATCTCCTTTCATTGAGGTATATTTTGATGTTATACACCACCTTATTTTATAAGGTGTATAATCGACCCCTTTGACTTTTAATTTTATTCAATAGATTTCAAAAGAAATATTTTAATATAAATAATTTTACTTTATTTCCAAAATAACAAAAGGTGTGTTTTAACCTATGTGGCAACAACAACATCTCAACAGCTGTAACCATTATTTTATATTTGGATTCCTTTATAAGCCTTAATATTTTTAAAAAGGGGAAAAGAACCCACTATTTTCTTTTTTTGAGTATTTTTTTTAAAATGGTTTTGAAAATGCATTGAATATTTTCATATCATGAAATAATTTCAGGTGATTTCGAATTAAATTTTATGAGTGAAATGTTGATAATGTCTATATTTAATGTCTTTTAATTATACAATGGCACTTGGAAATTTTACAGGTGGTTACATGATAAACCAAATATTTTTGGTCCTATTATAAACAAAAATTGGTGGTTCTATGATAAACCATAGAAGAGTGGTTAAGTTATAACCTCCAATGAATTGGGTATGGATTTTGGCCATATAGCTATTATATTTTTAGGAGTGATATATATGGAAGTTGATTGTATGGTAATTCCATTTAAGTATGATTATGTCCCAAGTTACCATTATATGTTATAAGTAATTTCTATAGATTTTAGGGTATGATTTTGATTAAATAATGTAAACAGTGGGCTTATAATCAAAGGAAATTATTTATTACTTCTTTAAGGTTAAATGTATTACTTTAGGATATACTATTCATGATTTAAATGTTTCCACATGCCTAATAGTTTTTCCTTTTTGTATCCATTGCTGAGATTTTTATGCTAATAACATGTTTTAATTTTTTTCATTGGTCTTAATATTGTTAAGGATAAATAGGATTATATGATGTAAGTATCAAAGATTTGTCTTGAAAAGAAGTAATGTTTTATTTTAATATAGATTCCTTTGGTAAAAATATTGATACTGGGTAGTTTACACATTTAAAGTAAGTGTCTAATTTGTAAGAGTTAGTCATGATTCTATGAATCTCTAAACTAAAAATATCCTCGAATGTGAAATCAAGTTAAAAAACACTAAAATAATTTATGTTTAATGGCAGGTCGTTACATTGTGTGCAAACTATGTGACCCTTTTTGGGCACTAGATGATTGTAGGATTTGGATACATGATTTGAAAAACTATTTTCCAACCGTGCATGACCCACTATATCAATAAATATAGTTTTATAGATAGTAAACACTATTATTACTAACTATGTGAATAACAATGTTCCCTCTTTTAAGACACAATCATAAGGTGCATGGTTTCTTGGGCTGGACAACATGATTTTCTCTAACAAAGTGCCAACTAAAAAAAACCTAGAAACCTTTAAAAATATCTACAAGTAACAGAAAAAACCTATGATATGACCTGATAAAATGATGATGAAAACAAATGAATTTAAGTACATGAAATTATGTTTTTGGATTTTAAAGACACCATTGTGGCTTGTGCCTCTATAAACATCTAATGTGAAGCATATGTTGATCTAATGCACATACTCAATGCAATTTTTAACTACTACTGTACACTGTGGATTCTTATTGGAGAGTTTTAGAATATCTCAACACCCAATGAACAACCCGCATTTATACCTGACATCAGTATATTGCAACTACAATATAGACCACAATAGAGCAGGATTTTGAATGAGATGGACTAGCCTCAAGAGAGAGACAAAAATTTGAGATACAATATTTTTCATGGGGAAGAACATAATATTAACTAATGAACTAGCATAATTGTAATCAGTTCTCATTATAAGATATTTTGATGTATTATAGGAAAATATGATAAAGTTCTAAATATTTAAAATTTTGATCATGGTCGGACCTTGGTTCAACCTTATGGGTTTTTTTTGTAAATTTTTTTGGTTTTTATAAAATTGAATAAATATTTAGATAAACATACACACATTCTTGCATATTACATAATACAATAGAGGAAAAAATATATTGCATATTAATTTTATGATAAACCTTCTAAAAATACTCAACAACTCTATTATTATTACATTTGATTTGAAGTGACCCTTTTATTTTTTGGTCACTATTGAGAAATGTGTAAGGGTTATTCTATAGTTAGTCAATAATTTATAAAATCATAATATAGAAGGATTATTTTAATAATTACTATGAAACAAAATTAAATTAGTTGATAAAGGAGTCATTCTTCAAGGATTTTAAACATCAATGATTTAAAAGTTCTCATGATTGAATATTGAGATATCAAGAGAAGATAATACACTTATCTAAGAATAATATTATTGTAAAATGATAAAAATAATATTTCAAGAATAATGTAGATGTAATTATGTAAAAATAAACTATCTATGATGAATTTAGGTCAATTTTTGTTATCAGCGTAAGAAAGAAAAAAGAGTATTAACATAACTTTTATATCCTATATTCTACCAACGAAAAATTATATTAATATTTTACACATACATAATAGTTATTTCATTATTATGCATAAATATAGAGAATACTAATTGACGCATTGAGTAATATAGTCATGTTTCATAGGACATGCTAGTTATCCCTGAGGTTTGATAGGTCATGGTGTGCCGGGAACACCACTATCATCACAATCAACCTTCCCCTATTATTATATCATTCCTATGACATATTGGTTTTTATGGTGTCATTATATATGATTTTATATTTTTTGATCAACACCTCATTATTTACCACATTGAGATATGGAGACCTGAGACTCACACCTTCCACTTGCACGAGGGAGAGATGGATATCACCCTAAAAGATGTGGTATTTTTTATCGGAAATCCAATCCAATGTTCTGCAGTTATAGGACCCCCCATAGTGATTGTCCTAATAATGTATAGTAACTTCTAAACACTCAAATTATTGGAGATAATGCCTATGATGATTGAAGGTCCCTATATATGAGTTTTTTTTACATGAACTTCAAATATTTACCAGCTAATACCGATGATTAGATTGTCATACATCATGCATGTTCATATATCTTGCTGCTCAGTAGAGGTATGGTGTGCACTAATCACTCTACTATTCATGTCCACGTGATCGATTTCGGGCTACTTGAGGAAATTTATTATCCTGGGAGATACATATGGGCATTTATGTGCTTGGTATACACATATAGATAATTATACATGGTAATATGATCATATCATAGTATTACTAAGGTATTTTTCATCCTCATTCATCTATGGGTATGGTAGCACATCCCACCCCTAACCCCTATTATTTTTGGTCCACTACTTACAATAGATATATTGTATAGCTCTCCATGTGGATGCTAGTTTGGTCACTCATAATTATTGTTTTATGATATTAATTTGAGTTATTATACTTAATTTATTATTATTTATCAATTTCTATATTTTTTGTAAGAAGTGGAATCTAGTACAGTAGTTAATCGAGGAACCAATACATAATTTATTTTTACCCCATTTCATGTTGGATAGTTTATTTTCTATGGATCCACGTGTATACATTATTTTGTTGACTAATAAATTTCAAAATATTATTTTTTTTGAAGATAGAAACTAATTATTTTAAAAAATTCCACATGTTATTTCATATTTCATGGAAACCATGTTTCAGTACCTTTGACCAGCTTCTTACTTACTACACTGATGGGATTAATGATGTCAGGTCTATACTGTCCCTTATACATTTTCATATTGTTGATCAGTATTGGGATGATAGTGTTTTGCTCCAGTTTGGATGGCTTTAATGTATTATATTAGCACCCACATGCCCAAAAGTGATACATTCCATGAAGATAACATGGATGTGGGATGCAAACATGTGATGAAATCTTGCATAGTATGTCAACATCTGGGATGCGAGTGTATCATTTATTATTGAAGGAATTATTATAATGAGACTTTATCAATCACAGTAACTTGAGTATGTGTTATGGAATAGAATAATATCTATATTGTATCTTATTCAACATGGTAGATGGATCTAGAATTTTGTATGTCAGATAACATTTCATAAGTTTTTTTTACATTTTTTAGTTTATTTTGAATTTATTTATTTGATACTAAACTATATCATATTATCTATATATCTAATCCCAAAGAGGGTGAAATATTTATCCCGCAATCATACCATTCTATAGCGCAGGGAATGGTTCCATCACTTCATGTTATACATGATAGTATATTTGATCGACCACTTTAGGGAGAGGATTTTCCTACTAAGGAACCTCTCCATTTAATTTTTATGTTAATGAACTTCAAGGAAGATAATGTACACCATGTTAGGACACATTTGGGGCCACACCTATTCTATTTGAATATTAATCACATCTAGTATATGTTCCTTATATGATTTTCAATGTGAACCAGTATCCATGGGATTAATTTATGTTATTATCATATCCGTAATTTGTTCCCCATATTATAGATCTAGGATGTCATCATATTCCATTTCAAATTTCTTCATCTTTTATGACAAAGAATTTACAAACAAAATGGACTCCTCATGAGATGTTAGATAATTTCACATACGTATTTGGAGAACGATTGGGTGCACATATTGACATCATGATGATACCTACTCTTGATGATTCATAGATAGAGTAGTAGACAGATTTGGTTCATTTTCCTGATGAAGATCACCCTCCAATTCATCAAACCCTACCACATCCCAAAGGCCAATAATTTCAATTTGGGAATATCATTAAAAAAATTGATGTGGGATAAGACCACATGATAGAAATAAATGAAAATTAATTATTCCTTAAGATTTTATAGGTTTTCTTGGAATTAAATTATTCAATATTACATCAAGTGATTTATATTATAGATTATGTACAAACTATTATAAATATAATATTCAACTAATTAAAAGCCATAAATTTATTTCAAACAGGTTCACATAAAGAGAATATTGAAATTACAATAAATTATATTAATCTTTATATATTTACTTTCCTTATTACCATAAATTTTTATTCATGTCATTTATTTATATAAAATATTACGAATATATGTGAATATAATATTTAGATTATAATTACTATAATAATTTGGAAGTTATATTTTTTTAATATAAGTCTTAAGATGTAATTGTTAACTAATAATAATTAATAATTATTGGTATATAATTAATTATCATTAATTTTAGTAGTTAAATTATTAATAATAATGAGTAATTATTTTTAGAATTAATTAATATGTTATAATAATTTGTAAATAAATGAAACTAATTAATAATAATGAGTAATTATTATATAATTAAGAATTATTCATTACAAATAATGTCAAAAAAATTATCTATTAATATTTATAATAATAATCAATGGACATTTAGTATTTAATAATTAAACATAAAACATATTTTTTATTTAATTATATTTATTAATAAATATAAATTATTTAATTTTTATTTAACTAACGATATATTAATTAGAATCATTTTGGGATATGGATTAGATAGACTTATTCCTACCAATAGAATAACAAGTGGATGAGAGTAAAATAGAGAAGTAAGGTGGGTATACACGTTACCTTCCATATTAGAAATTCAAAAAGGTAGAAATTACCCATGAAGACCATAAGACCAAAAGGATTTTTGATATGTAACCACCTTCTTTTCAAGGGATTCATCCACCATGCTCTCCTCATTATAAACATGGGTCACAATAATCTACATCTCCACCATCTTGGTTAATTAGTTCTTCTATTAATAATAATTATTCCATGAAATATTGGTAGACATATGTTTGATACAGTTATCAACAGGAATTGGGTTATGCTCAATCCAAAGGTTGTGCCACTTGAATTGAGACTCTTGTTTCATAGCATAAATAAATTCCCTTCTCTCAACCTCAAAACATGTGTAATAGAAAAGATAAGAATAAAAGGTTCCATTGATGAACCCTCTATTGTTCCTAAAAATTCTGACACAACTAGCTGCACTTATGGATCCCAAAGTGGAATCATACACATTAACCATCACATAGGGTGATATGGGTGGAATCCATGATATGTATTTATATTAATGAACTTTCTTAGTGATATAGGGAATACCAAGATAATAAGAGATAATTATATCATCTAAAAATTAATTTCAGGAAATAGTTTGGATCTTTGAGGCTAGATGAAAATCTAGAGATATAGGGGAGAAAATATCTCGGAGACTCAAAAATAAATCATCAATCCTAAAATAATTTACAACATTATAAATTTATAAAAAATCATCTTCTACCACTATAAAAAATATGTTCTATAGTTGATGAATTAATTAGAGACTCATGATATAACCCGTGAAGGATAACATGTATTTTCTAAGGTAAAACTCATAGAGTAACTTGATGGATGAAAAATTCCACATAGATATAGATAGATCATTATAAAAAAACATTTTAGAGTTTATCTGTGACTATTAAGAAATGATGACAAACCAAGGATATTTTCAAACCAGTGATCAAATGTTGTCTATGCAAGGGAATTTGGTTATTACATATCTTATAGATGAAGATGAATTTGGAAGGTGGTATTAAATTCTATATAAACCTCCCAAGAAAAATAGGAGGCCTGACTAGTTTTCTAATATGTAAGCATAATAAATCATATAAGTGAGTTTTCCCTTCATTATTAGAATCTATAAGAAATAATCCATGTAATTAATGTATAAATATATGTATTCTTAGAGAGGGATGTAGGAATAAGTGGTTAAATATGTTCATGTTGATCAATAGCCTCTCTGATGATTAAATAATCTATTACAGGTGGTATTGTAGAAGTGAAATCTATGGGGTTATCAGGATAATTGTCAGTCCAAAAATTTTGTGTGGATTTTTCTGATGCTTTCATCGGGGCATGCATATGTATGTGGATGACGCAAAATTTTTTCACCGTATTTTCGCTTTCCAAAGGTGGTTGGAATCTATCACTTACTTAGGTATGTTTTCACCTTGATCTAAACAGAATGATGGGATGTCGGTATCTCCTTCCGTGGATTCATCCTATGAATTCATCGCCTAATCTGGGTCTCACTTAAAGATTTATAAGTTGTTTGTGAAACTCTTATAAATGAAAAATATTCATGGACTCCTATTAATTAAACTAAATCTATCATGAAATTCTAAGGGGTCATGTTAGGGCAGCAACCTTCGATCAGGGGGTTAGTCATATTGGACATTGTTGGAATTTCTGGATGCTGAGACACTGGTGTGTCTGGGATTCTTCTTCTTATGATAGGACTTCTCAAGGGAAGAAATCCAGAGTCATCCCATTTTTAGTGTGGGGAATTATATTAAAAAATAATGTTTCTGATATTTTCCTCATATTCCCATGTTTAACACAAGTTATGCCGTGAGTTTAACGTCTAGCAGAGATAGATCAGACTAATTATAACATTGACGGTAGTGGATTAGATGGGTATATCCCCATGAGGGGGAACCAGAGAGTCTTAATGGTTGAGGGGATCAAAAGTTCTAATGAATACGGAACCAAAGATTATTAGGTCCTTGTGAAGGGTATGTTAGGGTCTTCCATTATCTAGGATTTAACCTCATTGATTTTTCCTATGTACCTTATCTTGAGAGATAGGTATCAAACCCACATAATTCAAATGGAAGATGAATCAGGGTGTTCATAGAGGATAGAGGCTCAAAGACATGTTTGGGGTTACATGTGGATATTGGGCCATCATGAGAGGATCACTCTTGGTTGGATGGTTATGTGTTGTGTGGGGATTATTCATGGTTATCATCTGAAATACCACAAGGGGAAGAAACTAGGTGGGTTTCATGATCTCATCGGGATGTGGCGGCTTGAGTAAGAATAAAAATGGTGGAGTGAAGCTGTTATAAGGAATGGAATGGAAACAACATGAATATGATGGTGATATTGGGATTCAATATCAGATAGGATTCCTACGTATATTCATTGTAGGGAATCAAAGTATGTGTAGTTCGGTAGGGAGATGTGACATTTAAGGAGGCAACCCATGAGAATGGACGCATGTATGGGAACCATAATAAGTAGAACCTCCGGGTTGGGGCATGATCATACCAAAACACAAAGGGTCAAGGGAGAGACGAGGATGAGATTTGATTATTGGGCACGAACCTCAGGGATGCTACCAACGAATCCTCATGGTAGGGAATCAAAGTCTGCATAGTTTAGTGATGAGATGGGATCAGGGTGTACTAAGAGGACAAAAACCCAATGACATACTGGGGCTTACGCATGGTTAGTAGCCTGAGAGTTGTTCTGACACCACTGGGGTGAACCAAATATGTGTGTCCGGACTGGGGGCAGGACACCGAAGTTTACCAGTATTTTGGGTTGAACCTCTGGGAGGCTTCTTACGTACCCTACCTAGGATAATGGGATAAAACCCCATGTAGTTCAATGGTGTACATTTTAACGTCATGTGGGATGAAATGGGAATACAAGATAACGTTATACAGAAAGAGGGTTAACAGACATGGAGTGTGGTTGACCTATGGGTTTTGGTCTTGAACCTCAGTGAGGATTCCTACGTACCATGCTTGCAAAGGGAAATGATTTAAGTCAACATAGTTCATTGTGAGGGGATAAAGGATTACATGCTAAGTAGGTATTGTGTGGATGTCATGGTTGATGATAAGTGTAGGCCATCATGAGTCCTTATTAGTGTGGGAAACAAGAGGAAGAAAATACCTGACGACTTGATTGAGAAAGGTTTGTACGCAAATAATGGAGAGGGGAATACGAATGGTTAGAGGACCAATGAAGAAATAAGGTATTACGATTGGTTAGCCGCTCAAGGATATGGAGATTTGGACTTAATTTAGGGTGGAGGCCTATTAGCGACAAAGCCCATAGGGAGAGGGGTACGGAAATAGAGGTCATTGTGCCTTTATCTACTCTAGTACTTGTTCACCAAAGAAGAGAGGAGGAGAGAAAATTCCACCTCCTGCAATAAAGGACAGGGGCTTACAACAGGATGGTTATCCTTCCCCACGGATAGATGCGACCCCACAAAAGAATATCTCATTCCATGTGAGTAAGATCTCACTCCCATGTAGACCATTGGTGGTGGAGAACATCCGTGACGGGGCACCCCTTGTATATTTCATAGGGTGAGGCTATAGTTTAACATCATGTACTAAGGACAATGGTGCTTGTTCGTTTCACATCATGCACATCGGACGAGGAACGATCACTCTGCACCCCTAGGACATACATAACTGGTACCCACCGAACATTGGGGAAGAGAAATGAATTTGCAATTCCATGGTGAGGTGGTGTTGTGGAGTGATCCACTGAGGGGCTCACGTTACTATGTCTATGAAAGGACTTAATATTCCTTAGCGCACCTATCCAAAGAACCATGAGGCTAGGCAACAAAACATGAAGCACCACTCAAGGGGCCTTGGAATCACATCGTACAAAATTAGAGGGTCGTATGGGAGAAGAATGTTCATGACAGGGGTGTTTCGCATAAAAGTGTCTTGAACATGGTCTCATAGGTTGAGGATGACACGTGGAGCACATAAGTAGGGGAGAAAACAAGATGAGAGGTTGTGCACAATATGGGGAAGTTTCATTTAAAATAAATAAATGCACACAAAAAAGTTCCTATGCATGGAAAAACATGCACACAAGAGTGATATTTTGCGTAAAAAAGTTTTAGTGTAAAAGGAAATGGATGAGGATCAAGCCCATGTGGGCCCACCATAAGGAGGACCACTAGGAGACCTATCGTGCAAGATCTAATACCTTGATTCCAAAGTGTTTTTCGTGCGGTCATGGAAGTTATGTATTTCACTCAGAAGAGCATTGGTTTGTCTTCCATAACTATCCCTGAAGGGTAGGGGTTACACCTATATTTATAGCCGAACGATTCGGTAGTGGTGCATAAGAGAAGTGGTGCGCAAAAGACCACTTGACGTCACATTGGGCATGCAAGGGTCTGTGTGCCATAGGTAATTTTTCACACAGGGCAAACATGCTTCACACCTATTCCATGGATGGTTTGTGGATGGTCACCATGGAATCCTTCATTTCAGGTCGCATTGGGAACACAAGTGTTTTTTCGCCGAAGGAAATCTTGGGCGCACCCCTTAATTCTTGTGTGTGACTCCCTCTGTCTTTGTAGAATAGTTGGTGGACTCCAAAAATACATTGGGTTTCCTTAAAAGTTCTCACTCCGGGCCCTATCCAAAATTAGGCATCGAAAAAATACCCACCCTCCCCCCTCAGAATCTGAGCTGAAGGGGGGCCTGAAGGTTGGATTCTGAGGGTCATGTCGGAAAGTAGTGGATGTTACGATTGGTGCCCACTAAAATTCCCTTTTGGCTTAGAAACCTCTTTTACGTTGGTGAAAGGTTCGGTTTTCACCATATATATGCATCCCCCTAGGCCCCACTTAGAATTTTCTATTCAATAGTCACCCCTAGATCTCATGCGCAAAAAAAGTTTTTCATTCGCACGCAAGTTCTCTCGGCCGATTCTGAGTTTTGTTTTCACTCCCAAGCACTTTTGCACTGCCATAAATTATGGAGTGAATCATTTCTTAGAGCTATTATTTTTCACAACACACAGTTTAGTGCACTAAACCCCATTTTTTCATGAAAACCCACTGAGTTTCTAAAAAACCAACAAAAATTGATGCTCAGCTGATCGATGATGCGAGGGAGGATACCGCAGCTTCAAGGAGGACTCATATGATCACGAATGGCCAGATTCTTCAAAAGAGGAGGGTCGGGTCTGATAATCAAATGTTTTTTTGTCATGATTACACAATCTCAAAAGTATTACATCTTTAGTGATAGTAAGATGGTTTGGAACTTCAGCATTATTGAGGAGGTACTGATGTCAGGCTTCGAAACCGATACACTATAGTAAAGGGTGACACACGAGGATATTCTATCACTATTGAACATCACGAGAAACAACCATAAAACTAGGGAAACAAATAAAATAGCCATATACGTCCTAAATATGAAGATTAATACTATTGTGGTAAGTGATCTGCTTCACGAGGAATCTCCAAATCATTGCCTGAGCACTTTCAGAAGCAGCATTACTGAAGAGAAAAAGGGTTGGAATGAATGGGACATCAGGTCGGGGTAATTTCATGAGTGAATGAGAATGGGAATACTGAGTACACCATACATAGGAGGATTACTGGGAAGAGCTATGGTCTATCAGACATTTTGAAGTTGTTTGAACCTCGCAATTTAACTTCTACTGGTAGTAGGACCTGGTACCAGATCTATATTGCCATTGGTATCCTGATACAAACACACTCCACCTCCACCATAGGGAGGAAGGTATCAGTATGTGGAACATTCATTGCATTAGGGGAATCCCCTTAGAGGGGTACTAGTATGGCATATTCCACCAAACAGAGAATGTCTCGGGTGATAGAACGTACACCCCTATCTAGACATGGCATCTTCTGGTGATGGCTAAGAAGAAGTTAGAAATAAAATATATTCCGAAGGCCATATCCTATCTGAAATATTTTAGTCTGTTTCCGACTTAGAAAAAGGCTATAAAAATTCTTGGATGAGGGAAGTAGTGCCCATACACATCGCATAGGGGAATGGTAGGATCATATTGGATGGTCCTGGAAGTAGGAGAGTAATGATCTTGGGGCTTTGGCATAAACAAAATTCGAGACCCGAATGTATGATATGTTGGGTTGGTTTTTTTATTCGTGAGAAGGTGGCTATTTCTAGTGTGGGACATAAGGATAGGGGTCCACCAAGGAACTCTAGTGATGGTCAGGATCATGGCTGTGAAGAAAAAGGTTAGTCTGGGGGTGTTCGTACTGGCCAGGCTATACAGCATTCTAGGATGCATCTCGAGGGGATGTATAACAGTAAAGATATGTGGGTCGTTCAAGATCCTTCATGGTTGGGTCGCATTCCATTATGGGAGGTATGACTTCCTAAATTCTATCTTCGCTCCAAGTGATGGCATGTGTCCATCCCTCTTGAAGAATTCTAGAATCCTCCCATTAATGCTTAGGGAATACGGGAACAATCTCACGACCGGTAACCATACCAATTTCGACATTAACCCATTTCAGACACCATTTGATCAGATGGTAGATTATGGGATGGTATAATTGGAGTAGATGGAATACCTACAGATCATCAGGGGTGGTGTTCTGGTAGCTCGGATTGATGGAAAAATCTTCTACAAACTGTAGGTGTCGAACAAGTTTTCTAGGTAGTTCGGGTGCATGAAACAAATGCCAAAGCAAGTATACACAGATGTTTGGAAGTGAAACATCCTTCCATTATCCACAAAAGGTGGCTCACGTTCACAACTATTGGCCTAGGTGAATTCATAACTCTCCACATACAGATGTTAGTGATGGAATGTCAACAAAGAACGGTGATTGCTGAACAAAAATTAACCCGAGACGATTTTACAGAAATGCATCCAGAAAATCATTTCAGCCATTGTGGAGCCCAGGGAGCAAGGAGGAATATGGGGTGATGTGGGAGAGGTGAGACAAGGAACATACCAATTGACTAGAATGACACAAGCTGTAACATCATAGACAGAAGCATCGCCAAGTGAGAACTTGCCTCCACCTTCTATGAAGGGGTGGTCCCATGGGCTGCCTCATGAGCCAACTAAGGAACTTCATGGGAAGTAGCTCTGGAACCTCCTAAAGATGATTGATGACACTATATTCCCTTAAATATAGTCTTATTGGTGGATGTTGTGATAATATATGTCTACATAAGATCTTGGTAGAGAATGTTGTGTACCAGGCTTGACATTCCAGACATATGGTGCATCCAAGTGGTGGTAGGGTACACTTTCATCACAAGAATGCATACCTGACAACCATGGATTTTTATGCATTCTAGTAGGGGTGGTATGAAGAGCCACATAACCAAGTGAAAGTTATTCTTGTCCATGAACATGACCCTAAAAAGCTACCATACAAGGATAAAGATGAATAGGAATAAGTAGGGGAAGAGAATGAGGATGAAGAAGATGAAGAATAATCAAATGAAGAGGAAGATGATGAGAAAGATATTAAAGGTCTCAGTGGTGAAGTAATTTTTGAAAAAACTTCTCTTTAGCGAATCCCATGTGAGAACGGTGAAATTACATACTCTAATGCATAACTGGATGAGCAGCTTGAGGTGATTTTTTAGTTCTTGTCTCCACTAGACTTTCCCTTTTTTCAATTCAAACCGACTGACCAAATTTTTCCTTACATAAGAACACATTGATGATGGTGGATACGAAGGCTTCCCTGCTAGGGATGAAAATGTACCCACGAAGGAGAGAGAACATCCTCAAGAGCATGCACTCAGAACCTAGCAAGGTGGGGAACCAGCTATGGTTGGAGAGAGTAGAAATGATCCAAATTGAAGGGATGAAATAGAGGCCTCCAATTTCCCCTCCATTATTGTCATCTAGAAGGATCTGATACTGGAGATCGAGCTATCAAGTGCCAAGAGATCCCCTATGGAGGTGGCTCCCACCATGATGCAGGAACTGGATACCATCGTTGTTGGATCTTGTAAGTCTTTTCTTTCATTTGATCTCATTTTTTATTGGGAAACATGGCTATCCAAGACATTCACTCCTAATGCAGTGATTTTATGGTTGTAGGCTTAACAAAACATCGAGTTTGGAAATCTGTAGAAGCCCCTTCGGTGATTAAACTAGCTCCTGTAGAGCCAACTATTCAAGCTAGCCATGCCATAGTACTTGGTGAGACAGAGGAAGTAATAATGAGTGATAATGCTGCTAGGGTGGAACCCCTGGCCGGTGAGGGTGAAGTAAATAAAGAATAAATAATGTCATGAGAGGACCCTTCTACTGATCTCTTGGCCTCTTTTCCTGAGTACAGGATTGCAGACCCTGAGGATATGGATGATTCTAACCGAGAAGTGGATGAGATGATCCATGTGACATGGATCATGGTGTGGAAGTGCATAAAACGCTTTTTCAGTGAATCACAGGAAGAATAGATAAGCTATATGGGGTCACATCATCCCTAGATACACTTTCTTTGTACTGGAGGGGTAGATGGTCACCATCTTTATATAATTATCTGCGATTATATAGAAAATAAAATATGGAAGAGTATCTAATGCTACAATAATTCTTGGTTCCAAAAGGAGTCAAAGAATACCTAGGAATTATTTAAGTATGAGCAAGAAGTCTGAATCCTTGATGACAAAGAAAACAAAACAGTGTAATTTATAGCATGCCGTTTTATGATCATTGAACAATTGAGGGCCCAACTGGAAGATACCCAAGAGTAGGTAGTATAGGTGAGTTTCCAATTGATTGAGATCCAATTTGAGCAAGCACAAGTGCAGTCCAGATATTATGAGTTATGCTATATATATATACTGATAAAGAGATCGATCTCAGGGGGTGGGAGGTAGCTCCAGAGGCTACAAGCACAAATGTGGAAACATTGTAGCAATCTCTCAAATGCATTGATCCTTAAGGGATCTATTATGGTCAAACTCATAAACCTATCCTTCATTTTTTTCTTTTAATTTTGATCTACGATCATGGATGAATTATTTTATTTCTTGTTTGTTTTAATGTATTCAGAATTTTTTTTTTGATGTAATTAGCAATACATACCTATGCTCATGTGGGTTATGACCGGTGTGAGAAATAAGGGAAGACTATGAAATTGGTCACTTTTTTCATGAGGGTGTCAGATAAACATCAAAAACCTCTGGTCTGGAAGACCACCAAAAGTTTTTTTGAAATGGTATGGGGAGCCTTAACCAGAGAATATGGTCCCCAGAACCACCGCATTGCTTCTTTCCAAATGTTTTCTAGTGCATGAGTGGGATTACATCAAGTGGATTGGAATCAATCCGAATATATGGAAGCTGAATGTGTGTATCGTTATACCCAAAATCTGGAACACATTAGGGGTAGCATGACAATGGAGGATGACTGTTGGCCATGATCAAAACACAGCATCCCCATTATGTTATCCTGAAGTAGGGACAACAAGTGAGGTCCAACCACTGACTATATTTCAAACACAGGGCCTGACTCAAAGTGTCACTTCTGGCCATTCGAAATGATGGCCCAGGACATTAGGTGATCCATCAGCTGAGCATCTATACTATTAGGGGGTTCTTTTAGGCATGAAAAAGGATGAGGATCCAAATGAAGGGAACACAATGCATGGAGGGTAGAGTAATGGTTTGTTTGAATGGAGTACAACACTCTTGAATTTATGCAACTGTGATGAAACACATTAGGTGATCACATCGGTCTGATCAGGTATCATACTTTTTTCGAAAAGGGTCTCTCTGGAGATAACCTTGAATGGTCCATATATTTATGTCATGACAATGAGGATGATAGACCCATAGTTTTAACATTGTACAATGATGAAAAAGGAAGATAGTTTTGAGGTCATACTACCTAGACTAAGGATAATAGTTTAAAGTATCGTTTCACAAAATGTAGGCTTGTATTTTAAGGTCACAAAGATTGGACCTTAATCAGGATCGAGGGGCCAGCAGGGTTTCCGACCCTGAGGCTGGGTCTGAGGAAGAAATCATGGGCATCACTATGTATTCCATAAATATGGGAATTATGAAAAACTAAGTTCTTGATCACAACATGGTCAGGGACCAATGCTGGTAGGGGTAATCCTCTCTGGTGAGGAAGCGTGAACATCCCATAATTATCTTGGGTCATTCTGAACATATATAGGGTAAAACCGCAGTTTAATTTCATGTGTTAAATACATTATTACCCATAAATAAAACGCGCTGTGCGGTACATATCCTGACATGAATGAGGATTGTAATAGCCACACCACACCACATGATTCTAAGAGTGTTTGGGAAAAGAGGGAAGAATTTAAGATACCTAGGGTTGGACCCGTAGACGAAATTATTGGGTGTTCTTATGTATCCCATGAGGATTGGAATCAAGCGATACATTGTTCTAGAAGATGTGGTGAAATTTAATTTCATGTTCTAATTACAAGGTTAGATTTTAGTTTTAAGGTCATAGAGCTCAAACTGTAATGGAAAGAAGTCAAGGAGATACAAGTTATGGCTGTTGAAAACCCCAACATTAATGAGGACAGTAGAAGTCCGTATCACACCATGTGCTCCCAAGGGAGATTTTAGGTTGAGGGAACAATAATGAAAGTTGGGATCGGCCCAAGGAAATGTTTCTGGGCGTTCCTATGTATCACATTAAAATGGTAATCAATCCATACATAGTTTTGGAGGCTGGTATGGTAGGCAACCAATGCCATGGGAAATACTATCATGCAGGTCCGGCCTATGAACCAAAAACAACAACATTTGATGGATCTTGTTTGTTCCTTATGGTGGATGTGTATTTGTTTATGAAGAAATAGTCATATGACATAGAATCCAGGTATTTGAATAAAATTTAATCCATATGTAGGCCTTTAAAAATGGCATGGTGGATGATTGATACCATACATGATGTCCCCTCGAGTGAGGACACAACAAGGTGGTTCCATTTTCATCATGTGGTCAGGAAAATAGTTTCATATTTTAGGTTCATATGATAGGACAAACCCATTCATCTTAACATCATTCCGAAAAGACGTATAAATTTAAAGTTGTGTGGGATCGGGATACAATTTAATGTCATATGGATTGGAGGAATAAAAAAGAATGTGGTTCTGAATGGAATGAGAGAGGTGTGATAATAAATACCTGGCATGAATGAGGAACAGATCTACACCACACTAAGCATAGCTCCAGAGTAGAAACCTCATGCTGAGGGGCTAGAATAGATCAAAGGATATGGGGCTGGACCCGAAGATGAAACGTAAGGGTGTTCTTACGTATCCCAGAAGGATGGGAATCAAGCCACACATAGTCATGAGAGTATAGTTTCACATCATGTGGGATGAGATGTAGGAGAGACTAGCATTTAAAATGGGATTATGTTGTTCTGCTATTGGAAACCTGATGTGAATGAGGAAATGAGCCCGTATATGCCACACCACACAATCTTTTATGAGTCAGGGCCAAAAGGCCAAACAGAAGTGTTAATTAGTGGTACCTGAGATGGACCCGAAGAGGAAATTACTGGGTGTTTTTTTGTATCCCATAAAGATGGGAATCAATCCATACTCAGTTCTTGAGGTATGTCATTCAGTTTAACGTCATATTATAAGAATATAATGAGATATTAGTTTAAGGTCATAGAACTCGGATCATAGATGAGAGGCTCTTATGAATGGGTGTAAACCATGAACAAATTCCTAAGCCCATGTGAGTGGTTCTCTGTGTGGGAAACAAGGGCAAATATGGTCTTCGTAACACATGGAATACATAGTGGGGAAATAGAATGGAGCCATGAATGACACCACACTGTGGATTCGTCCCCCTAACGTGCCAATGCGCATCGAGGGATGACATCAAAAGTGTCGATGTTCCAATTGGACAACATGATGAGTAAGATGATGTGAATCATTCAAAAAATATTTAAGGCTTAATGACGGTGGTGTAATTATGGAGGATGACTGTTGACCATGTTCAAAACAAAACATCCATATCATGTGACCTGAAATTGGAATAAACAATTGAGCATCGACCACTGACCAAATTCCCAATGTGGGACTTGTTTCAAATTGTCATTCAAAAAATCCCGGGGATGTTGGCTCAAGATATTAAGAGAGTCCTGGTTCCCAACAACCATGTCATTCGGGGGTCCATTAGAATATTAAACATAATGGAAGCCCGAATAAAGGGGGACATGAAGCATGAAAAATGGGTGAAAACATGTCTCTTTAGAATCCAACACTATAGTTCCTAAGACAGAGTGATCCTATGATCATTTTTTAATTTTTAATGAGGGTCTAAGAGCCAAATTTGAGAGAAGACGACTCGAAAATATGAGTGGATTAAAGATGGGTGGAGAGTTCTCAATATAAAGAGGTGTGTGGCATGTATCTTTTAGACCTGACGTGAATGAATACATAATCCCACACCACACAACATACCCCCCATTGGAGGGATTATGATACATGGTTGTAAGGAAGAGATGGTTCCTAATAAATAGGGTTGGATCTGAAGACAAAATGTGCATGGGTTCCTACGTATCCCATGAGGATGGGAATCAGTCCAAACATAGTTCTGGAAGATGGCATGCAGTTTAGTGTCATGCGGTAAGGTAGAATAAAGGAGGGGGTATCTCAGTGAGGAGTGTGTATCGAGTGGTGTATAACCCAATGTGAATGTAGGCATGAAAATCCTGAATACACCACATAATTCATAATACATGGAGAGAACAGAGGCCAAGAGGCCGAGATAAAGAATAGATGAACATGGGATGGACCCAAGATGATATGTCTGGGTATTTTTACGTATCCCAGGAGGATGGGAATCAATCCAAACATAGTTCTTGAGATTCTGTGTAGTTTAACATCGTAATGAAAAGATGTAGTAGATCTTATTTTGTGGTCATTGAGCTGAGAACGTAGATTCCTTGTTTAATTTCATGTGTGTGGAAAAAATGGGTGGAAAGGGTAAATCATTGTGCCTGTCATTTGCGGGATCATAGAATGGAAATAATGATTGAGGATAACAACTGACCATGGTTTAAACACAGTATTTGTGTCACATGACCTGGGATGGGAACAAAAAATGAGTGTCAACCACTGACCATATTTGCAGTGTAGGGCTTGTATCAAATTATCATTAAAAATCCTCAAGGACGTTGGTCTGAGATGGTGGAAGATCTCTGATTCCTAGAATCCACGTTTTTTGGGGGTCCTATTGGATGTAAAAGATGATGGAAACCCAAATGATGGGATTTGTAAAGCATGGTGGTACATATGAAGTTTTATTCCATGAATCAAGGAAAATAGATGGAGGTGTGTCTCAAGGGGATGTATGCAGTGTGGGAAAATAGCCTGACATGAACAAGGATATAGATTATACACCACACTGCATGGTCCTAAGTGATAACATGGGCTAGGGGTCCAAAACGTTGATGGACTTAAGGCTGGGCCACTGACGGAATGTCACAACCAGTTGGTAGTTTCTCATCTTGCGGGACGAGTGTTTAGTAGTTTTACATCCTTCAGTCCTAAAAAATCACATTGTTTAATGTCATACGATGAGGGTGGTGTTCATCCTAATTTAATTTCATAGAACTCAGACCATAATTATGTGACCCTTTATGTGGGCATTGCCTTACCAAAGCTCCTAAGACAATGTGATCAATTCTATCTATGGAAAACAAAGAATGGGATTAGGATCTCCCCTGAAAATTAGGGTATGATAATGAAGGAAAGAGATCAAGTGGGGTCAACCCCAACCAGACCACATTCCTGCTCAAGGAACACTGATGTTTAAAGAGATATCATAAGAGAATGAATCACTTACCCAAATTTTGGGACATGTATGGATGGTGATAATGGTGGTGGATGGCTGTTGACCGTGTTCGAAACACAAAAACATTGTCATGTGATCTAAAATGGGAACAAAAAATGAGTGTCGGCCACTACCATATTCTCAATGCGGGACATGTGTCAAATTGTTGATCAAAATCCTCAGGGATGTTGGGACAGAATGGTTGGAGAGATTTTGGGCCTAGCATTAATTATATTTGGGGTTCCTTTTAGATGTTAATGTTGATGGAGACCCAAATAAAGTGAACACGTGAAGCGTGAGTATTCCTGTGTAGTTTAACATCATGCAGTGATGTTGACAGAAGTGGAGATATCCCCGGAGGGGGATATATAGTGTTTCCATGATAAACCCAACGTAAATGGAGGTGATCAAAATGAGCACCACACCAGGTGTTTTGAGGGGCATCCATACCATGGGGCCGGACCTAGGGGTAATACTAAAGTTTGGGGTTGGGCCTACATATAAAATTTCTATGTGTTTATACGTATCCCATGAGTATGGGAATAAAGACACACCTAGTTCTAATAGGGCCATGAATTTTAACATTATGCAGTGAGGACATGGGGGAATAGAAGAATAGCAGGGGCACATGGTGCGATCATCGTTAAACTGGATGCCAATAAAGTCTACACAACATTGTGTGTGATCCTCCAAGATAAATATATCCTAGGGACAGTCAAAGAAAATAATTTGGGGCTATTATCTATGATGAAGTGTCATAGCGTTCCTATATATCCCATGAGGATGGTAATCAATCCATACGTAGTTCTCGAGATGTTGTGCGGTTTAACGTCATTCCAGACATGAATGTAGGTAGATCTTAGTTTAAGGTTGTATATCTCAGACAATTTTATTGTTTATCATCATTCAGTAAAAGTGTTAGGTGGATTTACATCCTTCATCCAGGACGATTCATGCATTTTAACATCATGCGAAAAAGAGAGAATAGTTTAAGGTTATACAGGACCAAAGATCGTCACTCAAGAAATGTACTTCTTGAGTAATTAGGCATTTTTGGGAGGAGTGATCTGCATAAAATCTATGGTAACCAGGGATTATGAACTATTGGGGTACACCTTGTGAATTATGTATGGTCCTTCCCACTTATTCTCCAACATCGGTGGTTTCCTACCAGGAACCATCAGCGTTAATAGGTCCAACACCACATCACCATACAAGAAAGTGTATAGGCGAGGATTATTTTTGAGTGTTATGGATCTCTTGTTCAAATTCCTCTCCAGATTGTGTGATGCAAAAAAGCCTATTCCCTTCGAGCACGTCTTTTTTATCAAGGTGTGACTCAAATACCTTATCTGATGTCTATTGATCATAGATAGCTATTCTCAATAAATGCAACTGAATCTTGATGGGCAAGATTGCCTCTGTTCTATACACCATGGAATATGGGGTCACCTGAGGGGAATTGTGAGTCTTCATCTAATAATCCGAGAGAGTATTGGGGATTTTATCTATCCAACTCTTCTTATTCTGACCAACCATATTTTGCAGAATGATAGAGAGGGTTTTTTTAATGCCTCGATCTTCCCATTTTCTTGTGTGCGATGGCTGGAGATATGGTTAGTACATATGTTATACTTGGTATAAAACTTATTCAGTTAAGCAACACAAAAGTTGTTTCCGCTGTTGGTGAGGACAGTGTGAGGGACTCTGAATTGAAAGATTACATATGAGCTCAAAATTTCAATGATATAATAGTAAATTACATCCTTGACTAGAATAGCCTCTTCCCACTTGGAAAATAAATCTGTAGAGGTAAGGATGAATCTTTTTTGGCAAGGTGTCACTGGTGGCTATGGTCCCATGACATCGAGTCCTCATACCGCAATGGGCCAAGAATGCATGGTAGTGTGGAAGAGATCTCACAACTGATGCACAAAATTAGCAATGATTTTTCATTCATGGAACCTCATGGAAAACTAGATACATTCACAGATCATGGAGGGAAAAAAGTAACTTAATCTTCAGATCTGGTGAGATAGTTTCAGCCCATTCTGATGAGCCCTGCAGGAACCAGTATAAACATTCCTCATGACTTGGGAAATATCACCTCCCTAAATGAAATGGACGAGAATCCCATCAAAACCACTTCTATAGAGGATTTGATCAAGACCAAGACCAATCTAGAGTGTAAAATGTAATGTGACGTTTCAGATCATCTAACACTCTGCTTGATCTCCCGGGAGATTTGCTGGCTAGAGATACTCAATAAAATAGGTCCTCTAGTTGAGAGTCACCACCATCACTATGGCAGGGGGACCTGGGGGACTTGAAATGTAGGCACCAGCGGTAAGGTGGCTTACTTCTGGTCTATCATCATTGCCCGGAGT
This sequence comes from Viscum album, assembly GCA_963277665.1. Lineage (NCBI taxonomy): Eukaryota > Viridiplantae > Streptophyta > Magnoliopsida > Santalales > Viscaceae > Viscum > Viscum album. The sequence goes on along the minus strand of OY728163.1, from coordinate 962,117,125 downwards.
GTAGGGACTGATGACTCTCTGGTGCTCCACATGAATAATCAAATCATCCTAATTAGGCTCTACAATAGATGCACCCAAGCTAGACAAGGCATCAGTTCAACCATTCTGGGACCAAGGGGCACGAGTAATTTCTGTCTGAGATGGTAACTATACCATCAACTAGTATGTATGATCCAATAGTGTGATGAGATCCAGCATCTTGATGATGTAGTCATTGTTGATCTATTTAATGACTCGTTCTGAGTCCCCTTTCACATGTTAGTGGGGAACATCAGTCATGAGGGCTAGCTTGAGACCAATAATGAGAGCCTGGTATTTTTCCTCATTGTTGGTGCATCCTTCTGACAACAGGAATTAAAATGGCAGAATAGTTTGGGCTAGCATGATGAAGACGATACCTAGGCCCACTCGGTTGATTCGGGGAACATTGAGTCTCTTTCCCGTAGAGATTTGGGAAGCACCATCAAAGTTTATTGTCTTACCTGGTAGGGCTTGACCAGTTGAGAGGATTGCATCATCGGGAAAATAAAGATCCAAAGATGAGTCTAAATTATCAAGATTGGTGGTAAGGAAGATGTTCAACACATGTCCCTTAATGGAATTCTTAGGGGACAAACATGATGTATAACTATTAGAGGATCATTACCCACCATGCTAGACAACCATTCAATATAGGATGATTCAGAATGTAATTCAGTAGATCCACTCAGGACACTAGATATATCTCATGCTGTTTCAAGTAGTGTCATAATTTCTGCACTACGAATACCAGCGTGAGACAGCTCTTGTTGATAGATTAATATATGGTCTCTGTATTGAGGAGCATGCGGCTGAGATATTATAGACTATTCTCTGTCCCTTCATGGTTTTTCTTTGTGAGAAGGGAATTGAGAGATCCCTCAAGATTGGTCATATAAAGGACCAACATCTTTTTAGAAACAAGTGGTATTAGAACCGGAGGTCGTAACATGTACTCCTTGATTTCCTTGCAAGATGTCTGACACATCTCGTCCCACTGATAATAAGTTCCTTTCATCGTGAGCTGGGAAAAGGGAAGACACATTTGTTCCATATTTTCAATGAATTGGAATATATAGGTGATGTGGACTTAAAATACTTGAAGCTACGAGATGTTTCTCAGAGGAGACATATGGTTGTTCGACTTGATCATCTCCAGATCAATCTTGATGTCTCTATATCTGAAAACAAAGCCAGGAAAATTTCTGAAGGTGACCCTGAAGGCGCAATTCAAGGGGTTCATCTTCAGATGGTGGGATTAGAGGAAGTTGATCACTTTCTCGAGAACTATGAGATGTTCCTAGTGCTGGTAATATTTAACCACCAGATCTTTCACGTAGCATTCTGCCAAAGTCATGAAAATCATCTTAAATATGTGACTCATGGAACGTTGATATGTGGTACCTTCATTCTTTAGACTAAAGGTCATTACCTGGTAACAGAATTTACCTTCTGGTTTTGTGAAGGTAGTAGAATCTTCATCATCAGGGTCCATTCATATTTTTTATATCCAAAATACCAATCTATAAAGGAATGATCCAGAAACCTAGTGGTGGCTTCAATCAGAATGTATTCCATAGGAAAAGGAAAATCCTTCATTAGACAGTGACAGTTGAGATCCAAAAAGTGGATGCAGACTCTGATCTGTCTATTATTCTTCCTGACAATAATGATGTTGGTTAACCATCTAAGATACTACACCTCCTTGATGATGTTGTCTCGGATGAGCTTATCAGCCTCAGCCTTGACCTTGGCACCACGAGAAGGGTACATCCTTCTTGGAGGTTGTTTGAACTCGTGATGATTTGTTTGAAGACCTAGGTGGTAGATAGAAACCTAAGGATCTAGTCCTGTAATTTCAACACAAATCTACAAAAATACATCACATTTCTTCTAAAACAATTCCATGTATCATTGTCTCTCATCAAGAGGCATAAGGATGATAATTAATGTGGTTTTTGGACCTGTCTCGTTACTAAGGTTCACCTGTACCAATTCATCGACCATGTTGGAGGTACCCTCTTCAAAAGCAGGAGGTGAATCCTCTAAATCCTATTCTTCACTCAATGTGGAGGTATCATATGTGGTAGGTGACTCTTCAATGTTGACAGACCCTAATGGGACACTGGTTCCATCCCGAGTAGTAATGGACCATGCATCGGAGGACTCTTATGCTACCGAAACCATAGCAATTAAATATTTCAACCTGATCCCATCGGGTCTTCCGCCCAATGGGCCACACTTGATGATATCAAAGAAATAGTTGTGCATAGTCTTGATCTAGTTTATCCCAGCCCGACGAAGAAGGAAAGTATTATGTAATGATGTTTCCATGGGGAGGAAATACTGATACATAATGGGAGTATAGGGATTTGGGATCACCTCAGGCTTATATGTATAATAATATGAGGTGGACTTATAGAATCCCTTAGACTTGGTAATTTGCTTCCCCCTCATTCTAGAGACAACAAATAATTTCCCTAGATCTGGGGTTGTAGCCTCCAATATGTGGATTGGGAAAATGTAGGCATCATCTAGGTTTGTCCATGGGTCGGTCACAACCATAGTGTGTTCAACCTCATTAGCCAGAATAGGATTTTCTTTGCACTTATAATATTCATCATCTAGTTAGAGGGATTCACAAGAGGACAAGAGATAAACATCACCTTAGAGTATTCCTACTCGACCATTAAGGGAGTACTTAAGGGATTGCTGATATGAAGTAGGGATCATCATGTGTAGGTGGAGCCATGTCCTGCCCATCAAAGTGTTGTATGTGGTGTCCTATTAGATAAGCATGAACTCGGTGATGGACACCAAGCCATCTAATTGGGACTTCAGGCAGATCTTTTCAACTGTTGCCTATTCTTTTCTATCATAACCTTTAATTTTCAGGTCAGAGGGACTCGAATCACCCTCAATCAGTCCCATTTTTCAATGTGCCTGGGTCAAGATTAGGTCGATCCATAACCTTGTGTCGACAAGACAGTGATGAACCTCTATGCGGTTAAAGTTCCCAATGATGTACAGTGGGAGGATATGCCCCTGTATGGGAGAACCATCATATTTTGCATAGAAAGAGATGATGTTCTGGAATTCTGTATGATCGGTAGTCTCGGCATAGAATGCTTCTGTAGCTGCTACATCCACCTCAAATTTGAGGGGGCTTTTTAAAGACTTGGTAAGGGATTCACGCATATCTAATGATAGAGGAAGATCCTAATGTATATTTATATACACATAAATGCTGAAAGGATGTTTAATTATATCATACTTCCATTCCATGCATGAACTTCTGCTGAGAGAAGGTCGCTCTGCGGCTTGAGGTTTGACGGGACCTAATGGCTGAACCAGTAGCTGACTGGTGCTGTGAATGTCCTATTGATCCCTAGTTGAAACACATGCATTTAATTCTGGATTATGGTTGGATGACTGAGTCTTATTCGTAACATAACGTGTCTGATAGTAGCACGGTCACAGTTTTTCCGCTTGATCAAGTAGCACAAATGATTGGAAAGGAAGAACTGGTGAAACTAGATGAGAAGGATGTGCATGATAAGCTCTACTCTAATCATGTCATCTGGTTTTGGTGTCATGAACAGCTCAACTAGAAGCACTATCCAATGCATCTTAGCGGCTCATGTAGTTGTGGTTTGGTCAATGCTAGCATTGGATGGGAACATTGGGAGGATACTTCTGGAAGTCTCCATCATCAGGAACCATTGTAGGGGTTTACCAACTCCATATTACTAACCAATGTTCACCCTCGGTCATCACATGAAGAATCATCCACCAATGGATGAATCCTTGGTCCTAACATGAAGAATCCTTCTCAGAATAGGAAGGTTGGGACATCGATGCAAAAGTATTGGTTGCTGGTGAAGTGATGACTTATGAAGGCTTGGGTCAATTTAAAAATGAAAGGATAATTCCATGGTCATGGGTTACTACCTTTCGGGCCATCGATTCATCATATTTTTGAGACCCGTAGTTGGGAACCTGGTGTCACTAACCTTCACTATCACCGTCATTGTATAGCTATGTGAGTACACATGCCACTTGTTCTAGGGATGGGCCAAACATAAAAATGTTTTTATCATCATGGTCTTGAATACAATATTTAAACACATAGCACTACATGAGAGTGTGCCCCAAAATCTGATGATATGGTTATTAATTGGGTTGATCAGTGAGTTCTTCCTCTTCAGGCCTCCTATATTCTGGGAGCCATAGAATTCCATGTTCCATAGAACATCAAAAATAATGGCTGATCTGATCCTCATTGAATGAGTGGGTTCAGTTACTTTTATATAGTAAGTGGATCTAGGAACCTGTCACTGACATGGGGCTGGAAGAGCCTATCGAGGAGGTGGAATATTTTCATCTCACCTAGGTGGTGGTGGTGCATTTCACGGGGGTGCCTACCGATCTGATGGCGAGCAATGTTGGGCTGGTGGTTGCGCCTAAGGTGGCAGGCCTCTGTGAGGATGTGGAGGTGGCTCCACTTGTAATGACTACAGCTTCCTAAGGGTATCTATCTATGCTACCACAATAGGTTCTACCTTATATTCTCTTCTTGTAGGAACCACAAGAGGCAACAGACGTGCATGCTTGTCCTGCTGTAAGACTTCGTCTATACGCATGGCTTTTTTAAAGAGATCTCAAAATCCCCTATGGTAATTTTGTGTAATGAGGGAAGGAACCAGTTCCATTTTTACATTCACCATGCAAATTTTTAGGAGTTTCTCTAGTGTTAGTGGCATATCCAGGGAGTAGGTCAGACCCTTCCAATGGGCGACGAAGTCCATGACCCACTCATCAGACCTCTGCTTTCCCTTGAAGAGGTCAGTAATAATCATCTTCTGGGTGGTGGAGATGAAATGATAAATTAATTTCCTATAAATATCTTCCCATACGGCTACTGACCTAATGGGTAGCTGGATGTACCAGACAAACGCGGGCCCTTCCAATGTTTTTAAAAAACATCAGAGTTTGGCGGCCTCCAGCTGTGCTACGGTTCCCAGCATGGGTCCACACAGTGAGATTATGTGGGTCATATTCTATAGTGGATATCATGTCCCATTAATAGTAGAAATGTTTGGGTTTCTGAAACCAGGGGTACTAGCATATCATTCACCCATGCTGGACATGTCTTGCCATCTTACGGAATTTCTACCTGTCGTGTTTCCAAAGACTTGAGGTAGGCTATGGGTGCTTCCATCAGATCATCTGGGCAGGGATTCCTATCTTGGAGTCTGTCCCTGACCACCAGTGCATTGGCACGTTCTTTAAAATGATAAGAAGGCCCCGTAGATCATGTTTTGGTATGTGGGGGAACGACCTGTGGAGCAGCTGGGGGAACCTGGCATGGGTCATGAGGATTATCATGCTGCTTAAGTGGATTTTGGGATACATACCACACCCTCTTTCCATAATATCTGACTTCTACCCTATCTATGTGGGAAGGATAGTCAAGGTTACCCGAAGGTAACTAATCAGGGGGAAGTTGTACCTTCCCATGTTGACCCAGTTGAGGATCACCATAGTCTAACTGCGGATCCTCAACACATTAAGAAATGAGGTCATCAACCATCTTCTTATGATTTATGTGTTTTCGACACAAAAAATCATTTTAGGGATCATCTTCCATCTTCGTCACTTAGCTAGATGGGTCTGAGGGTTTGATGTTCCCAAGATGCTCTTTTCCCTTATTGGGATTATGTCAAAGGGATAATGACTTGGTAGGTATCGGAAGGACATGCAAATTCATTTTTTGGAAAGTAACCCTTCCCAATGGATCCAATAGTTTTGGAACTCCCCAGGGGGTGTGTTCTCTTAAACGATCTCTAGATAGTTCTCTCTCTCTCTCTCTCATTGGTTGGCCATGTTAACTGCAACTCTACCTAAAGGCATATCCACAATATCAGATGGCATGTCAGGATAGCACTAGATAGAACTAAAATGAAGGGCGGCATACTGCACCCTACCACAAACCATAATATGGGGTTAGTCTCCTTGATAATTCTGTGAAGCACTTTAAATCTCGGAATGCATCATCTCTAGAGAGTCTGATGGTGACCGAGCGACTTAGGGTGCTGGGCCACAGGGAGCGCATCCAAGTTGACCATACAAAATTGTTGGCCAATATCATCAATATGTGTCATAATCATGGGGTAATTAAATCACCGGTAATGGATATAGAACTATGTCACCCATATTGTTTATAGAAATCACACGAACGCTTCCTAGGTAAGTGATTCTAGCACACTGATGTTTGTGGTTGAAATTGGCTAGAACATCTCTATGAAATGGTCCGATGCAAAGATGTCCCACAAGTTCCTCGGCCTAAAATCGAGATCTGGCCCTTGGATGCCCCATTCATCGACTAGGAGAGGTTTCAAGACTAGTAAGGGATTTAAATTAGACTCTTGAGATGGTAGATTGGCCGGTGGAGAATACAGAGAGTGAGCTTACAAGCTTCCCTAACATGGGTTATCCTCAGAAGAATGCAACGACTGAGCCCCCACATCTCGGATAGATGGAATAACAACCACAGCATCCTACATAGGGGATGATGTTACTGATGGTGGTTCAAGCTACTTTTTTTCCCTATTGGTCCTAGAGAATAACTCTCTGTGATCACAAATTGAGGTAGAGAATGAACCTATTGATGATAGGGATGATTGCATGAATGGGCCTTGGAAGGAGGCCAAATATTCCTCCTCCTATATGAATCTTCGAAGGAAGAAAATAATCTGGTGGACCTAACATTATAAAAGTATGAGGCTTTTATGCCTCATTCCTTCCCTGAACATTGACATAGAAAATTGAGGTGAGGGTTACATTATCAAATCACATTCCACCTCGTAATTTGAGAAATATATGGGTTTAATCACAATCTGAAACATCTTGGTATTCTTCTTATGTTGGCGGTGACCATCCTTCCTACCCTGGGATGTTTCATTAGGATAGGGAAGATTTTTTACTGGAATAGGACCATCAGTCGAACTGATTCTAGGGAGAAGAGGAATTCCTCTTTGGTGAGCTGAGGTGCGAGGGGAACCCAGTCAAATGTCAAAGGGAACATGGGGAAGACCATTGTGTCTGTTGGCTAAAAAATAGTGAAAATATCCAATGGAAGTGATGGATTATGTACAACCTCTATTGGAGCTAGTGGGATCATTGGAAAAACATCTGTGAGTGTTTCCCTTGGCAGGGATGGCATGAGGGGGGCCATCATACTGGTCAAACATAACATGAGGAAGGCCTCCGTTCTGGGTTCCAATGAAGAGAGGTAGACCAGAACTTCTCTAATTTTTGGGATGATGATGACCTTCATCAGTTTCAATAAGAACATGGGGAATACCCTCAAGCTGATGGTTTTCTAGATGAGAAGTATCTACGCATCAAAGAACTATGATAGGAGGAACGAATCCATTCCTGAGGTCATAGGTGTGGAAGAGTCTTCTATGATGGATGACAGTGCGGTGAGGAGGACCTTGTCTTGGAATGATGGTGGCATGTGGAGGACGTCCATACCATTCTTGGGAGATGGGAGGACCTTCTCTCTCATTGGTGGTGGTGTGGGGAAGACCTTCGTACTGTATTTCATCGCCACGGGTCAGCCCATGACGGACGCCGCCTATTTGAGTGAAAAGGAGAGTCATCCCAACCTTCCAGTGGCATGGATGGGGCCTCGATCTCGGTCGGGCGTATATGTACCCCTATTTAGTATAAATTGAGCGTTTCTAGTATATGTCGGCGGTGACATGGTCCACTATACCCATTGATGATGACACTCCCGGGTGGGCCTCCGCCCCAGCTTGTGCCTGACATTGGCGTTTGGTTAAACAGACCTAGGCCGGTGGTGAAAGTGCATAACTTAGATGATCTTCATCCTAGGGGGATGAGTGGCAGTGCTAACACGGCCTACTCGAATCCCTCTTTAGTGTCCTCTAGAATGGAATCATAGTTGGGTTGGCCCGGACTTCCCTCACCTCACCGGCATATGGGAGAGAATCAGCGAAGAGCTTTGAGGAGTGGCTCCGAAAATTATTGTAGGTCAGTGTGGGGAGTAGTGGATCCCCACATAGCCCTTGGGGGAGGCAGCAACAATGATACACAAAAGTCTCTAGGTCCTATCAGGCCATATCCCGTGTTGGGATATTCCACTCATCCTTTTATTTATGAATTAGGTCATTAATCACCCTCTTTTGAATGCGTTTAAATGGAAATATGGGGTGTGGATTCCCAGTAGTCATGGATTTGGAAACCATCATAAAAGAGATGAGTTCATGCGGTATGGATCATCAGTACTGCCTCATCCCCTATGTTGGTGGTTGGGTGGTGATAAATTTCTTTTTAGAGCGTCTTGGGTACTAAAAAGCATGGAGATTCAACATTTCATGCTAAAAGGAGGAAAGCGACATCCAATTCCCCAATGCCATTCCATATCCCATGATTGGTAAGAAGGATCCACGCTAACAACATCAAAGACTGGGATTCCTAACATTCACTACCCTAATCTCTGGTGAGTTTCATTCCAGGCCTGCTATTTGCATAGTGGGACCTAGCGCCAGATAGCAGGATCTGGTGATATACTTATCCACTGATGTCTCAAACTCAACTAATTTCCACATTGATGAGAATAATTTCAAATCTGGTTTACCATTTTGTTTCCAATTCGTTCATCAGGTGCACATCCATACATGGAGGGCACATAGTAATTACCCTTTATTCCCACTTTACAAAGGCGTGTGACATCCCTCACTTACACATGGACAATTTATCCTTGATCAAAATGCGATGATGGGATGTAAGTCTCTCAATCCATGGATTCCTCCTTAGAATTTATCACCTAATCTGAGTCTCCCTTAATGATTAAGAAGTTGTTCATGAAACTCTACCTAGTGCCATATCTTCTTGGACACTAGTTAATTACCCTTATTATGTTAGTAAATCCCAAAGGTTCAAGTCTGAGAAACAACCTTTGATCAGGGGAGTAGTCACGTTGGACATCGTTGGCGTGTCTGGACACTGAAACACAGGTGCGTCTGAATTTCATATACCTAGGATGGGTCTTCTCGAGGGAAAAGAATCCCAATGTATCCCATGTTTAGTGCTAGTAATTATATGCCATATAAATGTCTCTAAGTTTTCCTCAGCATCCCATGTTTAACACAGGGTATGTCGTGAGTTTAATGTCTAGAGGAGATAGATCAGACTGATTAGAACACCGATATGAGTGGATCAGATTGGTGCAACCCCAGGAGGGAGCACCTGGGAGTCCTACTGGTTGGGTGGATCAAGACATCCAATGAACATGGATCTGAGTATTCTTGGGTCCATATTAAGGGAACACTGGGGTTTTTCACTAGCCGGGATTGAGCCTTAGGTAGTTTTACAACATACCCTATCCCAAGAGATGGGGATCAATCCCATATAGTTCAAAGGGGTGATGAATCAATGTGTTCACATAAGACAGAGGCTTAGATACATGTTGGGGGTTACATGAGGGTAGAGTCCCGTCGTGAGAGGAGTTCTCTTGGATGGATGGTTATGGATTGTGTGGGGGTTTATGCATGGCTCGCTACCCGGATGCCATAAGGGGTAGCAACAAGATGGGTGTCATGATATCACCAGGATGTGTTAGTCTGGGTAAGAATTAGGATAGATGACGGATGGTTGATTGACAAGGATGGTAGGAATGGGATGGAACTTACATGAAGACGAAAGTGGTATTGGGATTTAACCTTGGAGAGCATTCCTACATATCCATGTGGAAGGGAATCAATGTCTACATAGTGCGGTGGGGAAATGGAACACCTAAGTAGGAGAGCCATGATAATGGATGCATGGATGGGACGTGGAGGAAGTAGAACCACTCGGTGGGGGCATGGCCTTTTAGAAATACAAGGGATCAAGGAAAAGACCAGGATGATACATGAGTGTTGGGACTGAACCTCTAGGAGGCTTCTTATGTATCCTCGTGACATTGAATCAAAGTATGCGTAGTAAGGTGGGGAAATGGGATCAGGGTGTGCGCAGAGGACAACAACAATATGACACACTAGGGATTATGCATAGTTAGAAGCTCAAGAGTTGGTATGGACCATTGGGATGACCTAAAGTTGTGGGTTATTATAGGGCTCACTAATGTCTACCAGTGTCTGGGGTCGAACCCCTAGGAGGATTCATATATACCCTGCTTAAGAGAAGTTGATCAAAACTCATGTACTTCAGTGGAATACAGTTTAACATCCTACGAGAGAAAAGGGGCATACAGTTTAACGTCATGCTGGACGAGGTTGAACTAACATGAAGTGGTCGGGACCGATGGGTGCTGGGCTTGAACCTCATCAAGGCATCCTACATACCTTTCTTGGAAAGGGAAAGGATAAAAGTACCCATAGTTTAGTGTTATGGGTTTGGGGATTACATGCTTAGGAGTCCCATGGAGGATTTCATAGTCGATGCTTAATCTAATCCCATGTGAGTAATGCTCGGTGAGAGAAACAAGAGGAATGAAAGACCTAATGATCACATCATGAAATGTATGTAGGAAAATAATGGATTAAGGATTAAGTGTGGTTAGAGGCCCGATGATGAAACAGGGTCTTATGCTTGGTCAGCCACCGAAGGATATGGGGATTGGGACTTAATCCAGGGGTGGAGGCTCATTGGTGACAAAGCCCAAAGGGAGAGGGAGGGGGTAACGATGGTCCTTGTGTCCGTATCTCCTCGAGTCATTGCGCACTGAAGAATATAGGAGGAGAAAAGATGCTACCAACTATAAGAAATGCTAGGGGATTACACTAGGATGGTCATCCCTTCGCCGTAGATAGATGCCACTCCAGAAAAGAGGATCTCATTCCATGTGAGGAATATTTCACTCTTTTAGAGACCAGTGGGAATGGATAATGTCTGAGATGAGAAACCTCGTGTATACTTCAATGGGTGAGGATAGAGTTTAACATCATGTGATGAGGACGATGGTGCTTGGAAGTTTGATGTCATGTAGCTCGGATGAGTTGGGTTCACTTTGCACCCCTTAGACATACATAACTGGTACCCACCCACCCTTGGGGAAGGAAAGGCATCAGAAATGCCATGGTGAGGTGGTGTGGTAGAGTGATCCATTAAGGGACTTAAGTTAGCAAGGCTATGTGAATAAGAAATAGACATTAGCATGCCTATGTGAAGAAGAATGAGGATAAACAATGCAACATGAAGCACCACCCAATGGACATAGAAATCACTTTGTACAAACCTAGAGAGTTGTACGGTAGAAGCATGTGCACAATAGGGGTTCCATGCATAATGGTGGCTCAGTTATGGTGACTTAGGATGAGGAAAACACATGGAGCACATGAGGAGGAGAGTGCTCAAGAGGAGGGGTTGCACATAAGATTATGTAGTTGCATGCAAAATGAATTGATGCGCACAAAATAGTTTCTATGAAATGATAAACATACATGGAAGAGAGATATTTTTCATGAAAATACTTTAGTGTAAAAGTAATTGTGTGATGATCAAGCCTAAGTGGGCCCACCCAAAGAAAAACCCCTGAGAGACCTATCATGCAAGATCCAATAACATGATGCCTTGGTGTTTTTGCCGTGATCATGGAATTGGTGTCTTTCACGCAGTAGAGCATCGATTAGTCTTCTATAACCATCTTCAAAGGGTGGGGTTTACACCTAAATTTATAGCTGGAATCTTCTATCGTGACATGTAATAGGAGGGGCACACAAAATTCCACTTGAAGTCGCATTGGTTGTGCAAGGGTTTTCATGCTGCTGGGAATTTTCCACGCATGCCATTCTTCCTTCACACCTGTGCCTTGGAGGGTTTTTAGATGGTCACCGTGGAAACCATAATTTGATGTCGCATTGGGCATGCAAGTGTTTCTGCACCGTAGGGAATCGTGCACGCACCCATTAATTCTTGTGCGTGACTCCCTATTGTGTCACCGAATTGTGTGTTGATTATCAAAATGCCTTAGATTTCATTAAAAGTTCCCACTCATGCCTTATCTTAAATTCGACATCCACAAAGGATTTACTAGATAGGTCCTATTTAATCTCGATAAAAATGGACTTACGTCATCAAAAGTGGGTATTTCATATGGATGAGCTAAAATAGAAACAGTTACCTGCTAAAAAACTCCTAAAAAATCTCTCATTGATAAAATTAATTGAGTTATCCAATAGTTAAATCATATTCCATAGGAAATATTATAGCAATAGATTAATTAAAGTATCTAGTACTTTTAATTCATATACCAGTATTCTTCATGGTCTTAATACATTTATTCCACAAAATGGTCGCACACATCTTCTAATAAATACTACCTATAAATATAATGTTTTAAATATTCTATTCATGTATCTTATAAATATATCTATAACATTTAAATAATTTAATTAATAAGAAACATGGAAATAGTGACAGAGTTTACAAGGGAGACAATGCCTTTTTGTGAGAGATATTTACCCTTCCAGATAGAAAGGTACATGATAATTTTGGTAGTGATACCTACCATATATAAAGCCTTAACTCTTCCAAAAATGAGTGTAATTCCTAGGAAGTTGAAAAGTAACTCACCGTGCCCAAATTATAGGAACCTTAATATGTTATTTCATCTAGAAGAAGGTATATTCATATCATATTTTGTTGATTTTTTCCAAGTTGATGGATTTTCCAGATACAGATTCGTAATGATTAAGGGTGTATTTAATAGTATTGAGAGACTTTTTTTCATGACTTCATCCCCACAAAAGGTACCCCTCAGGGAATATCAATGAGAGAGGGGATATGGTGACCACCTAAAGCTTTCCTACAATAGGTATTGGGTAAGATACATTAACCAATGGTTTAATAACAAGGAAAATAAGAGGAATTACCCTCTAAGAGAACAAGAAGAGATATATATAAGATAAAAACACCAATATTGTCCTATTACAAATAAAATATACAGTAGAACCCAATTATATACATGAAATTTCATAAAAATGAGTGCAACTAGAAAAGAAACTATATGTACCAAAAGGGAAACTTGGTGGTGGCCATGATTTCCAAAGAGAATCTCAATAACCAAGTGCAACTAATAACCATACAAATATACAACCTTCTCTTACTGATAAGAAAAATAGTTTATATATATATGATGAGAATAATAAGTATACTATGTAGAATTATCCTTTTAATCTCTAGTAAAAAAGGTAATGAGAGAATACTAAAGCTTCATGAACAACAAGTAAAGCTAAGTAATCTCCTAAAAATTTATACTATGTTCCCATCCTAACCCTAGTTATCTCTGCCTATTCCCTAGTGGTTTTTCACTATGCAAAGATTTCATATATCTTGATCCATCTATCTCAGAAATAATTCAATCTTGAAAACACCTAGGGTCATGTAACATCACATAATTCTTAAAAATCACATCATATCATCATCTCATTCACACCTCTATATAGAAATCGAGTATTTTTTGAGATCCACCACATACTGAATGTCGTTTATCATACACCGGATATTGTACCTTAAGCTACCACATCCAATTCACCAAGTAATTAACCTCAATCCATCATAGTACATACCTTCATACCTAAAATAATCCTTAGAATACTTTATCAAGAGATACATGTGTATGAAGTGATCAGAAGACAATACAACCCTCTACATAAATATATGTGGAAGGATAACCATTTTCCATACCATTACATAAAACTACAAAGAGAAGAAATTGAGTCTATAGGGGGTTGTGTACCATCCATTCCACATTAACCTAGATATTGGGGAAAACACCCTTTTAGATCCCACTGTGTTTCAATCACCCTACCGACCATGGTGGGGCAGCATATGAAATCATAAACCATATAGGATATAGTAGTTCCCACAAATATGATATGGGCATTAACCTAGTCATAGGATCAACTACTGCTACAATCACTTCAGCACTTATTTTACACTGATAAGGACTAGATATCCATTATGAAAAAACGAATTTAATATGATTCTATTCAATTACTTATTTTATTTTTTACATTTAAATTTATTTTATTCAATTTTTATCTATTAATTAACATTATTATACCAACATTATTTAACTTTCATGTGATGTTCATGCCCTCTAGAAATAATCCAACTGAGTCCACAGTTCGGAAGATTATCAAGATTTTCATTCCATCATTTACCAACTCCAAGAGTTACATTGTTTATTAAAAATTAACATCATTTCTTAATTATAGGTACTAACATAAAAATTCTAAGATACCATAAATACATTCATATGAAAACACATCCAACAACCTTGAATAGTGGGGAAAGTAATAAATATAAATAATAAACCAAATTATCCATTATTTTAATAGATTTAACAGGTAATAATCCTAGTATTAAACACAACATCATTTATGACCAACATCAATCCATTCCATCAACTCTTGTATCATCCATGACACCCTCAAGCATATCACCTGGAATCTCACCTTTACATATGTCAACTACTTCCACAAAACCAGGACTTCATGACCATATATCATCATCCATCCAAAAAAAACATAACATTTCATAGTAAAGGTCACATCAAAAGAAATTCGTAAGGGGGAAAACAACTAAAAATTAAATAGAGAAGCTAGGATCTAAAAAGGTATTCCACATTCACATGAAAGTGGGGCCACTTGGCCACAATCACAATTTATTCATCCTTCATGATCATATAATATCACTCAACCTCAAATATTTATCTTTATGAAACAACTATTTCTTATTCCATCATGAATTAACTGGTTCATTTATCATAGGTTACTACATTGGGTAACCTAAGGAATCATCTATCATAAGAAGTTAAATTATTTAAAAATTATCTATTTTATCAGTTCTAGTTTCAAAAAAATAGGAGATGAATAATTTTCATTTATCATTCATGTTATGTTTATGAAAAATAATTACCAGATTCATGTTATTTAGTCAATTCCATTAGCGTATGGAATAAGAAATTCAATAAAATATGAATCAAGATTAAATTTTCTTACCATTAAATTTTAGGATATAATGTTTTATAAAAAATGTATCTTATTATTATTTGGTTAACCAGAAAATTATCATCTTTATGTTCCACAAATAATTTCATCAAATTACACATGTTTTTCTCAAGAATAACAAACATGATAACAAATCATATAATATATATCATACTATCTAATAAATAAAGAGTAAATATGTTAACACAGTGGAATAACACATATGATTTCTAGCCATAATACATTGTTCCATTAATCTAATTTTTCATTTATTAGGGTTAGTTCCATCGCCACACAAAAAAAAATCTATAGCTTTTTATATTTATTATTTCACATAAATAAAAGGGAATAAATGAATCCCTTACATAATTTCATTAACACTCTTCGAATAATAATGGATAAACAATTCGTATCTCAATCATCTCTCTAATAATGACACTATAGCTCTCCATGAATTTAACGCCAAATCCTATAAAAAAAAGCAACTCTTTTATAATGATTGAGATAAAATTACATATCATGGAAAGAAATAATGGTAGTAAATTGGATCAAACAGAGAATAAACTGCTAGAAAAGTGGTATAAATCATCTTTAATCATCATAGATCAATTTATAGAAGGTGGGGTTCAATCTAATCGAAAAGGACTTCAATAGTACTCAAAAATCTCTCTTTTCCACCTAGGGTTCAAAAAATAATGTGGGAAAAATTAGATTTCGAAGGGGTTCAGGTATTTATTGGAAAGATGAAAATTATAATACCTTATAAAACCCCTTAGAACACGTTGTAGAATCAATTAGACAACAACATAACATAAGGGACCACACCACATCTTTCCTGGTCAAACCTACATCTGAGTAGCATGAAGCCTCCCACAGTGAAAATCTTATATACCTAGGGTGGGACTATAGTGGATCCAAAATCACCACAACATCGAACCCATTTTCCAAGAATGAGGCTTTGGAGAATCATATCTCCCATAGCACAAATATCCCAAAATTGGATAAACTACCAGTGAACCCTTGCACCAAATCTAGGACCTCCACGCTGAAACCACTCAATTTCCATTGAAGGTCCTATGTTGCAACATTCCTATATATTGTAGCTAATAAAAAATGGACGTATCTCTAAAATAATTACCCCAATACAATAATCCACATTGGTCTCTCAATTTTGTGTCATCCATCACTTATGGTTCCACTAGAGTCTCCAAAACATATAATCCTCTATTAAATTAAGATTCCATCATGACACCCATACTTCCTATTGGAACCTCTAACACCTCAACCATACAAATGAAATGGGATAATTAATATGTACTACTACATCAAATACCACCCAAAGTATTATTATTCTCAATAATCTAAACACAATATCAAAGGGAAATAAGTAAAAATGGTCATCTGATAAACCACCTCATGAGATACCTCTCAATGATCTCACCCTCAAAGAATCTAACCAACCTCCCATAGATAAACCGAGTGAAAAAACATACAACATTAACAACTAGATCATAAAAAATATCTAAAGTGACAGTACACTCAAATAAGAGAAATACAAAAATAAAATATAATGAGGAATAGATTTCATAATAATAAAATGGTCTACACCCCAATAAGAAATGATACAAGAGAAGAGAAAAACAACAAACATCTCACGGAAACTGAGTGTGTATCTGCGACTCGTGTTCTAAGGTTCTCTTCTCTACACCACTATGTCATCATAAGACATTAACCAAGGTAATAACATGTCTATGAAACACATTCTTCTAAATATCACAGATATCAACAAGAATCTCCCCAAAGGTCATATCATCATCATCATTGATATTTCCCCAATCAATGACACGAGATTCGTCAGGAAGATAATAGTGAATTTATAACACAAGGAATACATCATGTATTTAGATAACCTATTGGGGATGTTTTATTTGATACATCATGACTATAGTATGAACTGATACCTTTAATGTCTTGAAACCTAAGGATAATCTGTAACACCACTACCAAACATTCATATCTGATGATGAGGAATATCTTTCAAGAACACATTATCTCCAACCTAAAACTCTAGACGTCTACTCCTATGTTCAAAAATAGACTCATGGTGATCCTGAACTATAGTAAAGACCCTGGACTTAGTATCCTTGAGTTAGAATATACTTTATTACATTGTTTCTAGATACATGCAATCACTTCATAAAGGAATGAATATTTTAGTAGTATTTGAAAAGTAGACGCATAATTAAATTTCACATTACATTTGAAAACCTAAAATAAAACATTTATATTTTTAGATCACTATTATTATCTTTATCAAACCCATGTATATCAATTATATTACACTTCCTAGCATCCTGGTAAATAGAATCATAAGTGGGGTGTGAGCTCTAATGCTTAGTAAGGATATGAATAGTGCAGAATCTATCATTAATACATAAGTCATAATCAATATGGGAAGGTAAATAACTGGAACACATTATATTAAATAAATATCATCAACATGAAGAATAATATGGTTTTTATAAACGATGATCAAAATATTTCCATATAAATAAACACGTGATATTAAAACTTATACATCGATATTCTAACTAATCGAATAATCACATGGACATTAATAACTAATATCATAATTAGGTAATTCGTAATTTTGGACATCATAACCATTTCATAAAAGCCCCATTCTATGAAATATTACATGAATGAGTTCAAAATTCACCAAATACCAAATCTAGCTTGTCTCATGAGACCTACTGATGCATCTAGAGGCTATAATGGGCCTCACCCATCACATACTAAGTTAAATGCATATCTCATATGAAAGGGGACAAATATAATATAAGTAAACATTCATATTGAAAAACATGAATAATAAATTTTAATAATTTCTCTAATAAATAAACATAATAAACATTAACATATGTATTTGAAAACTAGCATAAATATTTTAATGCACACCCAAGTAAAACATATCATAAATCATCAAGAGAAAAATAATGGTGGTATCAA
Source organism: Viscum album (assembly GCA_963277665.1). Lineage (NCBI taxonomy): Eukaryota > Viridiplantae > Streptophyta > Magnoliopsida > Santalales > Viscaceae > Viscum > Viscum album. Next base: position 962,099,072 of record OY728163.1, on the reverse strand, counting down.
AAATATTACATTCCCAATAAAAAAAATAAAAAATCATCTAGATAAATAATATGGATGGAAATATATTACTTCTAAAAATGATCATAAACCATCTGGATAAATAATAAATATGTTTTCAACATAATATATCCTTATTGAATCATATCTAAAATAATGGTTGTTTTCATTGATGAATAGAAATAATATAAATATATCATTAAAAACATTCTTGGGGAAAATATGTTTTTAACTCTAAAAAATCTTTTTGAGAACTAAACATTTCCAAAATATTATAAAAAACATTTTCTTTGAAAATAATTATGAAAATTTTTAAATTAAGGTTTAAATAAATGAGTGTTCATCGTGGAAGGAAATGTTTTTTCATGTCGAGTATCATAAAAAATACTCCTTTCACATTTTTGTAAAAAAATTCCAAAATTATCTTGTTTGGAAAATAATGGGAATATTCCTCTTAAAATATTTTGAAAAACAATAATTTTATATAAAAATTACTTTAAATGATTGTAGTATAATAATAAAAAATTCATCAAAACATTTCTAGAAAACATGGATTTAGAAGAAAAATATTTTTGACTGAAGAGAGAAATCAAGATAGCTTTTCATGAAAATATGTCCCCAATAATTTTAATTTAAAAAGCTGTTAAAATGAAATTATCAATTTAAAATTTCATAAATAAATAGTAAAGAATAATTTTTTTGGGTGTAATACTGAATGATCAAATAATTCTCTCAATTGAGTATTAATCATAAACAATCAATAATAAGAATGAAGTTATGAATTAACCCCTTACCACATTGCTAAAATTTGAATCTTAAGCCCCATGAATGAAATAAATAAAATTTTAAACAGTAAATATATTGAATATAAATATATTAAATATATAACATATCAAAAGAAAAAGTGTTTAATTTGGAATATTTCTCACAGAAGTAATAGTTAGATGAGAAACCCTTATACTGGGTATGATTTCCTTTATACATGTAAAAAAACCATTATAATAAATATAAATTTATTATTAATATTTTAAAAAACAATAATAATACTTATAATACTTTTTATTATTTACATATAACATTTTATCACCCTTTAATTAACAATTATTTGTTAAAAACACCATTCTAGGTGGTGAATGCTTTGTTTTTTTATGTATGTTATGGTGTGATAGTTTTCATACATGTAATTTGATCATGGTTACATCATATACAAAATGTTAAAAAAATATCATATTTATTCATTAAATAAATATTTATATTCATCCATAAAATTTATAAATATAAAAATAAATTACATCGTTCATGGAGATGGTAGCTCATACACACGCATGAATGTTGTTTTTACATTTTTCTTGGATGGAGTGAATTAAATATAAATAATATATCACATTTCATGAATTATTTTTAAATTACATATATCATATATACACATCAAAAACATCCTTATTACCATCCTTTTGAAAAAAATGAAAAACTAATTACATAGCATTGTAGAGGTGGTAGTCTACATGTACACAACAACGGTGATATCATTTAACAGTGGATTTAATGGTAAGAGGATATATGTGATAATATAATAAAATAAGAATAATTATTTAATAATATAATAAATATAAATTAATTTAATCAAATTACTTATCCATTACAGGTGCTTATGGAAAACGAAATACATCGCTTCATGAGGAAGCAGACTATCATATACATGATCGATGGTTCAGTTTCTAATTTGATGAAAGAGGAGATGGATATGGGTTATTTTATTAACATAATAACATTTATTTATATTAAATATATTTATTTTATTATTTTACCATAGTTGGAGAATATTTTGAGAGGGTGTATAATGAAATAAAATGAAAACACATTATTTAGAACAATACCTCTTCATCAAAGAACGTACTCAGGTTTATAACAAAAGACTTACTAGATTAGTTTTATAATAAAAAAGGAATAAAGGTCATGGGGATGGATTTATGAAATTATTTTCTGAACTAAATGGATTTATAATTGTTTAATGGAGATAATAGAGGGTGTCCTTTTATTAGTGGGGGAGGGGACCTTCATGAGAATTAGTTTCAAATTTCTCAAAAAAAATGATAAAAAAATTAAAAAGTAAAATGATATAAAATTGCCTTATATTAAAATTATGGATAGAATAAGTTTAAAATATGTAAATAAAATATAAATATGAAATGTTTTTTTTCATTTAAACCCCTTTCATCTTTGTTTAACCCCACGATAAATCTGTTTTAACCTTAGCATTTGTAATTTATTGTTACTATTTTGAATATCCATTATGGAAGGAAATTAATTTTACATTATAATATAATATTAATTATTATTATTAAAAATATGGAATCCTTCATTCAAAATTCAATTTATATATTTAGAAGAATTTAATTTAAAATTAAACAATAAATCATGATGAAAAAACAATTTTTCAATGAAATGTTTTCATAAGTATAAAACATTTTTATCTAAATACATAACATATTATTTATTAAAATGAAATAAATTGGAAACATTATTATATTATTGAATTAATATTACATAAAAAAATTAAACAATATTTATCTTTTTTAAATTTTTTAAACAAAAAGGTAGTTTTCCCAAAAATAATTATTTTTTATTTTTCATCAATAAATTAATAAAATTATCAAAAATTCATTAAAAAATAATTTTGACATGAAAATTTATAAAATTAATTTAATTTTTTTAAATAAATATTCCAAAAGTTTCATAAATTTTAATTTTAAATATGTACACACAACATGAAGCCTTTTTTAGAAAAAATACAGTTTTTCATAAAAAAGGTTTTTTCTTCCGAATGATTCTTAGTTTTATTTTTAAATGATTGATAACAAATGAATTTATTTATAAAATTTAAAACCATGTACATTTAATAATTTAGTTATTCTAATTCATACCAAAAAATTTTAACTACTAATTTATAACATTATATTATTTCGTGGTTTTTTTAGGTTTGGGGATGCAAGTAATATAACATATTGAAGATATTATCTTATTTAAAAATAAATATATTGTAAAGTCTTGGGGTGTTATATCTTTCATACCTTAAATAAATTTCATTATCACAAGTTTAACTTTTTCTCAGAAATAAAGGGTTTAATGTTTTAAAATACCTTTATTAAAAACTCACATCATAAAAAGTGTTCATAAAGCATCATATTGATAGTAGATAAGGGAAGGCATGAAGTTCATATAGAATAACAAAAAACTAGATTTCCATGTAAGAAAAAATTAATGGGAATTGAAAATATGGACATGGAAGATAATAATAAATAAGTATTTAGAGTGACATATATCATTGATCATAACAAAGTGAGTAATCAAGAAAAAGTTAACAACACAAAGCCATAAATTTGTGATGGGTGAAAAGGTAATTTTTTAATCCAAGATTAAGGTTAATGTATGATATTTTTATTTCAATATCATTTTAATAAAGATAAGGTACAATTTTACTATCAATATATAGAACACCTAAAAATATATATTTTTTATTTCTTTTATTTTATAAGAATAATTTCATCCTTTGGTTGTTATTTGATCAACATACACTTCATTTCTTACTATGAGAAATTAATATCCAACATTAATTTTTTAATTCTCAAGGCCCTAAAATATACTTTTAACGAATAATATAAAAAAAAAATTTATTGTCTTTAATAATACCAAAATGGTTATAAAAATGTATTATAATAACCAAAATGAATAAACCTTAAAATCAAAATATAATAAATTTTGATTCAAAATTTCCTCTAATGGTTCGGCTTATATTATACCAAAAATAAAAAACACTACATCCCAATTAACCTCAATAAACAAAGAATTAAATTATTTTTTAACCTACAAGGATATCTTAGGATATTTATATTACACCTACTAATACATAATAACATTTTTCGTAAATAATTAATGTAATTATTCCCCTAATAATTTTTTTACCAAAACATCTACTAATCCAAAGGATTATATTTCCATAAATGCCTCAAAATGTCATTAATAAAATGAAAATGACATCACTTAAAACATAAAAATGGGGGTATAAGACAATGAAATAATGATCAAACTTAAAATCATTAACCCATGATGGTATCCATAACTCTTAACTAAATATATAATGAATAAATATATGCTTCAAAAAATTAAGGTAATCTTTAGATTCTTGATGTTTCTTAAAACCATAATACCATTGTTAAAAATATTTCTACATCATAATTCTATGACCCCAATGAAGAAATATTTTAGAACTTTTCTCCAATGATTTTTATAACATATGCCCTTCCTTGGACTAGGATTTAACCCTTAAATGATGATATTGATTCAGATATTTCTTAGGTTCCCCAAATTTAATATAATATACTATAAATGGATCTATAATTTGAAATTTATTTATCTTTATTAAACTCATCAATTTTCCTCAACAATTCGATTTTTATGCCCTTATTTTTTACAGATAAAACATTTTCCTATTACTTTGATACATTTTCCCAGTTTTACCATTCCACATTTTTCACTTGAATTAAATTAATCCTTTTTCACTCAATGTTATCCTCAACTCAATATCTTAGTGAACTCTATTATTTTTGTTTTTGAGGAGTCTGAGAGTTGGTTGAGGTGCATATTAATAATCATATATCATGATAACTAAATGGAAATAATCATGATATATTTAACTCTTGGAAACATCCCATTTGGTTTATCTTAATCACCTCATTATCTTTCACATTTAGTGTTAACATGGTTCCTATTGGTTCTAACAGTTGGCTAAAACCAAAAATCTTAGTATGAGAAAAAATACTCATCGTGGGAAAACAAAAAATAATTTATATTATTTATAAGTCATGAGATATTTTTAAATTCTAGGACCCCTTATTTTTAACCTAGGTTATTCATTATAATTATCCAAATCCTATATAATGGTTCATAAAGAAAATGTAATTTAACCAAAGAATATCCCTCGAGAGGGTCAAACCAAGTGTATAGGAAGGCACATTTTGATGCACCAGGTGATGATAGAGTAAAATACCTATTAAACCTTTTAGGATTCATTACCCCTAGGTAATAATTTACTATATCCACATCCAGTTATAGTATCTAGATAGGTATGTAATTATAGAAAAACAATATAATCCCTTTATTACCAAATTTTAGGATTTTTTTATATACTTAAACATATCCTCAAAGTCAGTCATTAATTTAAATTCTCTAATATATGGTTTTATAAATCAATATCTAAAGGATTCTAAGAATCTTTCTATAATACCAACTATAAATAACTCAACTGTAGTAGCCAAAATTTGATGGTCATATTATTAAATTGGTGCTATATGTAATAAATCACATCCCAAAGGACACAATATTTTGTTAGTGTAAGAAAACTAGATACATACTTTAATTCCACATAACATTTCAAAACATAAAATACATCATACAATTTTCTTTGAGATCACCATTATTCTCATTATTATACCCATGTATATCAATAACAATACACTTCTTGGAATCCGAGGGAAAGGAAACATAAGAAGGGGAAGATCTTTAATGTCCATTAAATGTATGAGTAATGTGAAATATATCATGAATAGATATGGAATAATTAATATTTAATGTTAAATAATTGAAACATGTAACATTTTATCAATAACATTAACATGGGGAATAATATGGGTATAATAAATGATGATCAAAATAATCTCATATAAATAATCATAGGATCTTAAAGCTTATCCATGGATATTCTAATGAAAAAAACTATTCACATGGAAATAAATAACTAATATCATAATGAGGGAATGCCTCATATCTGACATTAAAACCAAACCATCAAAATCATTTCCAATATATTACATAAATGGGTAAGGAATTATCTAAATACCCAAGAATGTTTGTCTCATGAGACAAAATGATGAATTTAGGGGAAATATAGGATCCCTCCCATCATTTACTAAGTCTAATGCATTCCTCATATAAAGGGGGAGAATCATAATAAAATTAAATAATTATATTGAAAAAAAAATTGTTACAAATTTCACTAATAAATATAAATAATCAACATAAACATTCATATTAGAAAAATAGAATAATAATGTTAATAAATTACAGAATCAAACATAACATAAACAATACAAATAAATAATAATGATGGTATCAAAAAAGTATATACCCAGTCAAAATGATTGTTAAGAATCCAGATAAATAATAAAAATAGTATAATTAAAATATATCCTCAATCAAAATAATCATAAACTCTCTTGATAAATAATAAGAATTAAATCATTACAACGTATCAACAATTCATCACAATTAAAATACGGTTTATTTTGGTTCATGAATATGAATTCCATAAAATATCATTAAAAAAACACTATCGAAAATATTCATCTCACATCGAAAATGAATTTTAAAAAATAATTGTTTAAATAATCTTATAAAGAAATTCTTTTACATGAAAATAATAAAATAAACATGTTATGTAAAATTCAAATAAATTAGTGGTCATGATGTCAGGAATGTTCGATTCCTGATATATATGTTAAAAAAATCCCTTTCACTTTTTTTTAAGAATCTTTAAAAACTACATTGTTTGGAAAATTATATGATGATTCATTTAAAAAAAATTAAAAATACCATAATGGTTAAATAATAATTTAAAATATAATTTTATAATATTAAAAATATTCTTTAATATTTTTTTTTAAAAAACATGGATTTGGATGAAAAATATTTTTGACCATAGAGATAAATAAAGTCAGTTTTTCATGAAAATATTTTCCCAGTCATTTTAGGTAATAAAGAGTGTAAAATTATAAAATTAGAAAAAAATAAAGAATAAAAATAGGAAAAGAAAATTTATTTGATTTGAGATATAAATATAAAATATTTCCCCAAACATATTATAATACATAAACAATCCTGAATAAGGATGAGATTGTGAAATAAACCCTTATTGCTTTGATAACTTTTTAATAGTAAGCCCCTTGAAATAAATAACTTAAACTGAATATTTAACTAACATTAATATAAATTTATTCATGGTATAACATATAAAATTTATATTATATACACCCCAAAAAAATAAATAAGTGGTGAATATGGATTATGTCACATGGATGTAAAACTGGGACGAGAAACCTTTACATTAGGCCTGATTTCCTTCGTTCATGTCTAGACTTAATATATAATAAATAAATATTTTTTATAAATATCTTATATAACAATACTCATATATATCATTCATTATATTATTTACATAATCTTTTTATCGCCCCTTTTTTAACAATTCTTTATTAAAATCACGATTCTGGGTTATAATTGCTTCATTTTTTTTACGTTTTTGTTAGGTAGTTTAAGTCATTTTACTTTTTAATAGTTTAATCATATAAATAATATTAAAAATTATATAAATATAATATATATTATTTATATATATATATTTATAGTCATCTATAAAGTTTAGAGATTGGAAAATGAACCATTCCTGGAGATATCAGGTCATATGAACCCAATAACGTTGTTTTCATTTTTTTGATAGATGCAAAAATAGAAAGGTAAATATTAATTAACCATTAGAAAATAATTATTATATCATATATATTTATAAACTTATATCTTATTATCATCCAAGTCAAAGTAAAATTAAAAACAAATCACACTGCTTCGTAGAGGTGGTAGTCTGCACATACACACGAGTAACATTATCGTTTTACAATAGATGAAAAGGTGAGGAGGTATATGTAATATTATAATTTCATAATTATAATAATATCAATAATAATTCATATATATATATAAATTAAATCCATCATGATATCCATCCTTGAGACATGGGTATGGAAAATGAATTACATCAGTTTTCAAGGCGATAGTCTGTCGTACACACGATCGACGGTTTCATTTCAATTTTGATAGAAGAAGAGATGGATATAGGTTATTAAATTATCATAATAAAATATTAGTACATGGGAGAATATTTATTATTATTTTATCACAGTTATATAAAATTTTTATGGGTTATAATAATGTATATAATGATGATTTGTGGTTAACAATTATACCTCTTCTTCAGAATACCTCTTTCGGTTTATAACTATCTGCTTCCTAAATTGGTTTTATGATAAAACAAAGGAATATATGTCATGGTAAGGAATTAATTTAATGGAATCATGTAAGTATTTAATGAAGAAAATGGATCTAGAAATTTTTTAAGGATATGAATTTTGGTGCCTTCTATAAGTGTGGGAGGGGACCTTCTTCGAAAATAAAGTGAAATTTCCCAAAAGAATACCAAATAATAAAGTCATTACCATGTAAAAAAATTATAAATTACCTTATATTTCAATTTAGTATAGTATGAGGTCAAAATTATTATATTAAAAAGAAATTGGACATTTTTTTATGTCATTTTATCCCTTATCTTTTTTGTTTAGCCTCTAGGTAAATCGATTTTATGCTTGACCTTTGTAATTAATTTTTATTATTTTTTACTATTAATTAAGAGAAAAAATTAACTTGAAATTGTTATATAATATTAATTTTTCTGATTCAAATATGGAATCCATTATTTCAATTTTAATTCATAAAAAATTAAAAAATTTATTTAAAATTAAACCTATGGACGTGATGGAAAAATGAATTTCAAAAGAATCATTTTCTTAAATATAAAACGTTTTTATATAAAAAATAAAAATAAAAATGATTCAAATATACTAAATTTTTTTAATTTAATCGACTCATTTTTAATTTTAAAACAAATTTAAAAAATTATGTTTTCCAATGTTTTGAATGAATAGTTATTTTTAACGAAAAACAATATTTTTTATTATTCATCAAAAAAATAATATTTTTATAAAATTATCAAATATTAAATCTAAGATAATTTTTCAATTATACTTTTAAAAATAAAGTTCATTTTTTAGATACATTTTCAAAAAAAATTAAAATGATAATTTTAATTTATGTGCACAAAATGAAATGAAACCATTTTAAAAAAAATTAGATTTTCATAAAAACATTTATTTTTCTTTCAAATGATTCTTATTTTATAATTTTAATAAATTGTTAACCCATATATATATAAACATGTGTAAATAATACCCATTTTATTATTTAGTTAGTCTAATTCATACACACCAATTTAATGGAATGATTATAAAAGTATACGATTTTAATGTTTTTTTGACTCAGGGTTAAGTGTACCGCAAGATATCCAAGGGATTAAATCTATTTAAAAGGATGTATATTATAAAGGCTCAGGGTGTTGGAAATTTTTTTCTCCTTTTTTAATCCCATAGACCATATTTCTCATGTTCATTATTTGAATATTTAGGAGAATGGTTGAGTCCTATAACCCCAGTCCATAATAATGGATTATAATATGTTTATTCATACAAAGAATCAAATGGGGTCATAACAATAGTGGAGTGGATACTATTATTATAGGAAAAATCAATAAAGGGTTGGTTACTCATCCAAAAACCTCCAAAATCGTGGACACAAAAATGCAACAAGTCCTTAAGAGATTAGATAGTCTGCTCTGTCTGAATATCCATCTGTGGATGAAAATTAGTGATATAGAATTACTGAGAACTAAAATCATGTTAAAGACTTCTCCACACAATGGAGGTAAAACAAGGATCAAAATAAATGATAATAATCCTCCGTACATTATGGAGTATCACCACCTCTACCAGCTATAACCTCTACAAAACCGCTACTTATCATAATTACCTATTTTTTATAAAGTGGGATGATTTGGTTAAATGACCCACTATCACCCTTATATAATCAAAGCCTAAATGAGATTAGTGTAATATAGTAATTAATTCCATTGATACGTTCTCCTAATTCCACTATGGAACATCAAATAGTTGGAGGAAACCACCAAGAACATGGTTCTTGGACTTTACCTTCTATAAAAACAAACATCGATACACAAACTCTACAACTGCATGCTTAAACTTAGACAACCAAAATTGACCACTCAGATTCTAATGCATCATTTTCATGCTAGGATTTACCACCATTTTTGATCTATGAAACTCAATGATAACAACATAACACATCAAAAAATGTGTGAATATCTTCTCCTATTAAAAAACATGATTTTTTTCATTATCTATCCAACCATCAAGGCCATAATAAAAAGAACAACACATTCTCTCTAAGACATGACCTCAGAATCCCCTAGCTAGTACAATTCCACATGATTCACTAAAGAAGACCACACCTTGTTCTAAAAGAACTCTACCAAAAACCTCTCCTATATCTAGATTCATCTTGGGAGATCTTCCATCACTCTCTAGGAAAATCCAAATTCATGCACTAGATTACTATATAACTTCCTACTCAACATATCAGATATAAAGTTTCCTTTTATTGTTGTATAAAAAATCTCAAATTCATAATACTACAAGAATTATATCCACCCTCACTAGGTTATGTTCAATTCATTCAAGTATAATACATACATAGGTATTTAGGATCAGTAAAAAACAAAAAATGCACATCGATTAGGTAATGTACCCAAAACATCAAAGAAAAAACAACAACCTCCAACTTGAGATAATGGTTGGAATAGTTATTCTCATGGGGTTATAACTGATGATAATTTTCAAAAATATATCTATTACATAGAAAGATACACTAAACTAATATATAATGTTTCCCATTTATCTTTTAAATAGACTCAATCTACTGTAAAATAAAGGAGAAGGGTGATGAACAACTTCTCTTTTAGGTACTCAAAAGCTTCTTGACAGCAGTCAATCAATATGAACACATGATACTTTCTATTCAAGACTATCATAAGAGTTTCAAAATTAGATAATTGGGATATGAACCTCCTATAATAGTCTGCAATACGAAGGAAACTTTTTACCTCTATAACAGACTTGGGGGCAACCCAAGAAATGAGTGCCTCAATATTCAAATTGTTCACTGCTACTACCCACTAGTGCATGACATTTCCCTTGAAATGAAATTCACAAGACTATAAATCACACTTATAAAACTTCAAATATATCTTATAATAACGAATAACTCCCAAAATGGCATGTATATTCTCTAAATCCTGTTTTGATGTGGAGTAAACAAGGATGTTGTTCATGAAAACCACCACCGACCAGTCTAGGAACTCTCTAAACACTACGTTTATCAAACCCCTGAACATGGTTGTATAATTTATCATAATAAATGAAATAAAAATGAAATTTTAATTCTCAAGAAGGCATTGGAAAGCGTTCTTTATAATATCCTCCTCTTTCACTCACATCTAATTATATCTGGACCGTAGATTGATCTTTGATAACCAACTTGATCCTTTCAACTGATCGAAATAATCATCAATCCACGGAAGAGGATAGTAGTTCCTAAAAATCCCCAAGTTCAATTGGTTATAATAAATAAAATTACACAACATATTATTGTACATTTTTTTGAACAAAAATGGTTCACCCTAATGTGACATGTTTCGTCAAATAGATCCTCACTACAACAGATCATTGAGATTTACCGACATCTCTTGTAACTCAAATGGCATAATCCTTTAAAATTACATGAAGATTTTGGATGTTATTGGTTTTAGAACTATCATAAAATCAATCTACCATCAATGGGGTAACACCACAATCTCATTGGTAAATACATCGGGGCACTATTTGAAAACCTTGAGAAACACCGATGGGTGATCCATTAAAAAACATAACATCATCTTGTCCATCAAGGAAGAAAAGTATGGAACACACCTATGACACAACTATGGTTATCTCTAATCAAAAAACTCTACGGAATCTAGATCATCATTATAGAACACAACCTTTCTCTTAGAGAAGTGTACAACAGATTATACCAAATAATGTTATTTCATGTTGAGGATGGTGTCATATAGATGTATGTATAAACTTATGAAGTCTCCCCAAGAGTAGTGTTTCTCTATTACTAGCTCGTAGTCTCTACATACTTCATTCAAATAATATCAATCTCTAATTGGCATAGTAAATTTCAAATGCAATTGAAGTCTCTCCTTATCAAGCATCAAAGCATTGATGAGGGTGGGTGATATAAAGGAGTGTGCCACAACATAATCAAAAAAAGCATGCACCCTTGTATAAAACCAATAAAGGGTACCTCTTCAACAATGCTCAGCTCACCCATCACTATCAAATCTAGGTTATTCCTCTATTCATGTCCTACGTCAAAACCTCTATATCCTTGATGATGATTGCATCCATGGCCAGACTTTTCTCTCTACAAATAATGGTTTTCCTAACTGATATAATCTTAGCATACTACAAAATATGTTCTTTATAATATGATTTCATCCCAATTTTAATAAAATAAATTGATCAAATAGGAAATAAAATATTAAATCATCTCACAAGAATATTTATCGATGACTCAACTATCAAGTAACAAATCAATTAATTATTTTACATTTATCATTTGAAATAATCTGGTCTTTTCAATCATCCATTTTCATTTTTCAGTACATTATTAAAATTCATTCCATTTTTAATTTATCTCATTTAAACTTTTCTTCTCATAATCGAGGTACAAATTTTATTATATTTCATCACATACCACAGAAATCGATCAGTTACCATAGACATTCAAGACATATATCACCTCCACCATATAAATATAGAGATCAAAATTAATCACAAGGGATTCACTATTTAGGATCAAATGAATCTGAATATTTTGGGTTTTTGGGTAAATGATATAATAATTAAGTCTAAAAAAACATGGTTGGAATCTGAATTATAATTCTTGAGATGTAAAAAATATTAATAGAAAATATGCATTTAAATTTTGATCACTCTCTTCTAATAAAATAGTTCAATATAAATTTATGATATAAATAGACATAATGAAAACACCACCTCTCTTACTTTCCAATTTTTAATAATTTTTTATTTCTTTTATTCAAAATATATACTTAATATAAATCTCACATACACCACATAAATACATATTATCAATAGATCTTTGTTCTGGTAGATTTGATTTTTTATCCTCCTAAGACACAACCATTTTTACCCTTTTTATAGCAAGATAGGTGAATGATATAATACAATGAAAAATACGTAACCATTCCTTAAATTGTAATGGAAAATACCCCAATTAAATATCCTCAAATAATTATATCCCGATAGACCATGGATAATCCCTCCCATTCACTTATTATTTCAAATTTCATGAAAAAAATTAGAGGAAGGTTGAAATAGATAAGGTAGTCTTGTAACAGGGAATATTTCCAACCAATATTATTCTTATATTATATAGACATGAAAAGTATTAATGTAAGATGGGTATATGGATAAAGGTTTAGTCAAAAATAGTCCTCAATCATTTTAAAACTGACTTTGTTCAATTATTTATTTTATAATATGCTAATAATGTTCATGAAGAGAATGTGGAATAGTTTCTCAAGAAATATATGAAATAATGAATGGGAATTATTTGTCTCATATGATTTTTCTAGAATTATAAAAATGGTTGGGACTTCTACTCATGGAAATAAATACAAATAATAAAAAAATTAATGAAAATATGAAACATTTGTGGAACATAAAAATTACAGGAAAAAATTATTTAAAAATATCAACATGATCCCAAAATAATGATTTTGAAAATCCTAATCAACGTGCTTATCCAAACTAATTTTTTTTCTAAATTTCTCTCATTAAAATTTAATGAATTTTTTTTTAAATTCATATCATTATAATTATTCTATGTAGTTTATATCTCTTAGTTCTATTGAGTAAAGAAAAACTCAACTCCAGGAATGAAATTTGAAGTTAAATATTTAAATAATTAACTATAGGGAATACTATAGAAAAATAAATAATTCACATTATTATGTAATTTTCCATTATTCATTGATGTTGATTTCATAGGTGTTGACTACATGGTATTCACTATGTGTACTTATCTCATAATGTGTATTCTATGGATTTCATGTAATTAATGAATTTTTTGGAATGTATTGGTCCTACAACTTCTTATCATTAATCCTATTGCAAGATACCTCTTTAATGGATGGACCTGAAAAAATACAAATAAAAAAGTGAAAGTACATTCCATTTCAATAACACTCAAAAATATAAGGGGAATTAAAATTAAATCCTAAAATAAAATAAAATCTTAAGAAATAAATAAATAGAAACACATATAAAGAAATAGAAATTAGTTTTACTCCTTGAATATTATATTTTATAACAGTCGTTTAGCTCCATCATACATGGGTTAGATAATTGGGTGTGAAAAAAAATAATTGTCTCATGTGCACCCAATTCTGACCTTGAAATCCACCCATCTCATCATGAATTATCCTCAATGAAATTAGAGTGGAACTATGAGGTGGTGAAAATAGTATATATATTATAGGTATCACTAACAATATCTCAACATCGATATAGAATTTTAAAAAATCATCTTACTCAATTGTTGGATGTATATGTTAAATTTGTTCAGTGATCGCGTTGTGTTTATCCTCCAACACATCATCTTTTTTTTTGCTTTCTATATTTTGTGCTATGTAATTAATGTAGGGTGTATTTGGTTCCTATTCATATTCATCTATAACACATATATTTTATAAAAATTCTATTATGAATGTGGTTGACATAATTTATTCGTTTTATTCATCTTCATCCTTTGGTTTTAGTCCTTGTTTTGTAATGAATCATTATAGAATCTCATCAAATAAGGTTTCATATTCTTTTTTGTTGTCTGTTTCTAATTCTTATTATTGTTTTCTTAATTGTTTTTTATCCCACTCAAGATCAATATTAAGGCCTCATATGTCCTCTAATCCCATAAAATTGAGGGCACTATGGTAAGGATAAATTCATCTTCAGAAGTTGTACTTACCTCAACTTCATTGTCAAGAATTATTTTCTCATGATTCCCCTTTGTCATTTTTTTCTATATGAAATGGGGTTCTATGAATAAAATTCTTGGGTATGGTTATGGACACTCATTGGATTGATTTTTCAATATTTTAATTTCATTTAGTTGTTGCTCCAAGTTCTTTATTAAGAAGGTGAACATATACATGGTATTCATCATGTGATGTAACCCTTTTATCACAAACAAAAATACATAGTGTGGTAAAAAGTAATAAAAATAAATAATGAAAAATCCTAGAATAAAATCAGGAAACATAAAAGTTAAGTAAAGTTTTTTTTCAAATTTTTAAACCAATAAATTCTCTTCTCTTATCCCTAAAAATGGTACAAATAATTAGATAGCCCTTGGGGTGTTGTTGATTTTTGTAGGGTTTACAATTTTAGAAATTTATAACCCAAGTCAAACAAACCACTAAACTAAAAGGTAATATAGTATATGAATGTATGAAGTCGAAACCATAGAGACATGGTTAGAGAAATTATTAATTAAATAGAACACTTAAACTAATTTTTATTTACAGAACTGAGAATGTGATTTGTGAAGAATGATAGAGAATAAAATTTGAAAATGGTGTCTAGAAGAAATGAATCCATGATTATGGAATAAAAAGGTATAATATATTAAGTTATTAATCATGATGACGTTATAATTAGGTCATAGGGAGTACAATTACTATGGTAAATGTTATCTATCATAAACTCTCATTTTATCAAGGTAAGTTACTTCGAATTGAAACTAAATTTGTAACCAATAACTGTATTTAAACAGACGGTAAAAATAATTCCAATAGTTCATGTAGAATTAGAATCCCTAGATCTCATATTAAACAACTCGGGAAATGGTCATGCTCAAATAAAGAAACAAATTAAACCCACATCCAAACCCTTCTTACAATGGTCATTTAAAAGGTATTAGGGAAGAGATGGAAATGAATAAAAAATATTAAATCCCAAAATTAATTGAAAAAATGGCATATACATTCAATTATTGTTCATCACACAAGATATGAAACAAAGAAATCTCCCTCTCCTGCTAGCCATAATCGGGTGAGAAAATTAAAAATAAAAACGCTATATATAAGTAGTGATAGGGATCCCCACTCACACCTTGGTTTGGATTCATCTGGTCCCCTTAATATACCCTCTAAATACATGTCTAAAGTTTAGTATAAATAGATATTTGTGTAAAACCCTTAGTTCCAAATCATTCAAATTTTAGTTTCTTGATGGGTTTACATGGTGTAAAGTTTTCACATCATGAACGATGTGGGTTTTGTGCCTTATTTAAATATGATTCTTCCCTGATACTTACAGGTTGTGTATTGAGTTCACAATGTTTAATGTAACTTCATAGCATGAGTCGCCTCATGAATTGTAATGAGTGATATTATGTATCCCATAATGAACTCATTTCATGTAGTCATTAAATAATGTGAAAATTTATTCCTTCATGTTTTGCATCTTTCCCTTCCTTCATGTGATGGTGTCTTCTAGATTTAGTATTCTAGTGTCACTTTATGTCGGAAAGAAACATGACATGATGTGAATGTTAGCTCGTATATTTTCCTCATTTTGATTATTTTCCAAGAAACTATTGTATCCTACCATAAAACAGAAAACAAGTCAAAAAATTAAAGAATTTGAATGATTAATAACTTATCTACCATAATCAATGTAGTAAAATATATGCGTAAAATAAACATATCATGATATTTTCAGAATTATTCTCTACTAATCTCATCATTACTCTGATTATCCCAAGAAGAATCATCCTCCTGGTGATACCTCTACTAAAACAGTCCTTATGGAGGAACATAAATTGAAACACGATGTGTGCATTTCCTACTAAAAAATTTCAGGCACTCTTTCTACTAATGTACTCATCCTCCACGTGAAAAAAAACATTGGGTTCCTTGGAAAATTCCTAATAGATCATACCTTCAGAGAAACAATATAATGAGTGTTGGTACCTACCCGAACTATCCAAAATCTCCTCTGTCCATGAAACTAAAAACCACATACCATAACTCTTCTTCATGATAAATCTTCATTATTCCATTCATGTGATTACCTCTATATGGGTAGAGTCCTCTCAATAGCATATACTCTTGTCAGAACCTTGAGATATATCTAAAGCCTAAATAGGGTCACCTATAGATGGATATAAATATATAAAGCCTCCTATAAATGTATCACTCTAGCCTTATTATCTTCCAATAGGCTTGAATCATATTAAAGAAGAGTCTTGAAGCAGACCTCAAACTCTCACACTCTAGAACTCTCCAAATGAAGGGTAAGATGCTCTGGGAAACTAGCCGCCTTCACATTTGATGAAAGAAACTATTTTCAAGACTGGTCTATAAACTTCCCACATGATACCATTAAAACCTCATAATCCATGAGAAACAAGGTCAACCACTACCTTGCTAATCCACACAGAGTCATTAAAGCCAATGAAACCTAGTGCTTCTTCTGATCATGAATCGAACTGAATGTTATCTTAACCTCCTCCAACGAGTATTTTTTCACTGATTCAAAAACAAATACCTCATTTTTTCATTTAATATTGAGATGAAACTCTTGTAGTGTCCTACAAGTGCCATCATCTTCGTCCTCTACTCTATAGTAATCTTCTAGAAAGTTCTATTAAACGTCTTCTGTGCGAACCTGTTGAGGGTGTAAACCTAGAGACATGTCTGCAAAAGAATACACCATTATAGACTCTTAAACCTGTAGTATAGAATATTTTACGTTAATTATTCACATTATTTTAAGAATTACCCAAATCCAAATGTGTCCCCATTTTAAACATAGTTGAAAAGAACAATGATACAAGATATTTTCTTATGTCTCCAACCCAAACCACTGTCACTTCACTTAGTGTACTTGGTAAGATTATATTATTGTGCATCAGATGATAGGGGTCCCTAAATACTCGCATCTCAACTACTCTCATTTGTTTACATTACTTACTAAACTTAACTTATGTCATTTCCCTACCAACCCAAGTAGTCTCACCTATTCCAAATTCCAAATATCATCACTTGCCTCAACTTAATCCTATTATATCATTTTTTGATGTCTTCCTCCCACCAAAGGTTCCCCTCATGTTCTAAAAATGAGTGAAGGGACATGGTGACCACCCAAATTCCACCTTTAATAGGAAACATGTTTGTTATAATCACTGAGGGAATAATAATCAGGAAACTAGTTGGAATTTACCACTAATAGAATATGAGGAATGATAGAGAAGATACATACACCAATAAAATTCTACTATATATATAAGATAAAGGATATCTAAATTAAAACATATAATGTCATACCAAACAAGTATGACCAGAAGTGAAATGAAATGTACTAAAAGAAAAACTCAGTGGTGACAATGAAGCCCAAACAACTCTTTAAAAACCAGGATTTAGTAATATCTAGCTTGATTGATAACATTCTCATGCTACCCTAAAAAATATTTTGATATATGTAGGTTGAGAATGACAGGTATACTCGATAGGATCCTCCCCAAAGCATCTTGTTCAAAAGATAATGAAAGAATATTAAATCCTTGTGAAGAAAAATTGAAGCTAACCCATCATTCAAATAGGTAATCTATGTTATCAACCTCATCAAGGCTATCTCTCACCAATTATCATATACAATAGATCACATAATATAATAGCAAAATAATGTTCCCTACTACTAATTCCTCAATATTTTATCTCTCTTCCCCAACATCATACGTCTTGGGCCATCACTCTCCAAATGAAGCTGGTCTATAAACTTCTATGCTCAAGTATCACCACATGATTCTCATGCATCACATCATCTCATCATCTCACCCAAATCTCAATACAAAAAACGATTAGTTTTAGGGATCCACTATATATTGTATGTTGTGTACCATACATTGGGTATTATACCTCAATTCATCACATCCCATACATGCCGTACATATAATAATCCTTAGGATAATATATATTGAGATAAATATGTACAAAATTACCATTAGTAATTATGTACATATATGCACATGTATGTGGAAATATAATCATTATTCATACTAACATATAAAACTATATAGAGATTAGAATGAGGCCATAGGGGGCAGTCTTCCATCTGTTACTCACCAACCTGGATATTGGGAAAACACCCTCCCAAATTCCAAGGGCTCTCAGTATCCCTACCAACACGGGTGGGGCATAATGTAAAATCATAAAACATATGAGATGTGATATATCTCACAACCACGCTATAAGAATTAACCAATTTTGAGGCTCAACTACATCTATGGTCACATAGACACAATATTTTCATAGTTAATGACTATATATCCTATAAGCACAAAATAATTTTAGAGGATTTCATTAAATTACTATTCTTTAACTGGTAAGTGAAGTTTATTCCCTCTAATCATAATCCAAATGAGTCCACAATTATCAATCTTATCAACATTTTCATTCAATCAAGTACTGACCCCAAGGGTTACATCAATTATTAAACATTAACGCTATTCCATAATTTCAAATACTTTAGGAAATATCCTAGGCTACCATAAAGAGATCCATAACCATGAAAATACAGTTTCCTCAATAATTAGGGAAAGGTATGAAGATAAACAAGAATCATGGTCATCCAGAATTTCAATATATTTAACTAGCAAGTATCCCATCTTTATGAACAAAAATAGGTAAGCTCATATTAATATCATTCTATCAACCCTAGTGTCATCTCTAACACCCTCATGCATATCACCATGAATCTCATAATCATAGGCATCAACTATTTTTATAAATTATAGTGTCCCCGTATATATCTCATCAGACAACCCATACATGAATCACATCACATAGCAAGGCTCACATCTAGAGCAACATGGAAGAAAACAGACAACCAATGAGGTCTAGAAGAGAAATAGTCCCTAATAATGCATTTAGAATTTAAATGTATGTAGACTCATCATGTCCCAAACACTTCATATTTATCCATCATAATAAAACATGGTCACTTATCGCCAAAACATTATCCTTATCAAAAAATAGGTTTTTATTCTATCTTGAATTAACTAATTCATTTGTCACACATTACTACTATGGGTAACCCAAGGCATCATCTATCACAAGCTATTAAATTATTTAAACATTATCCCAAGAATAAATTCTTGTTTCAATAAACTAAGAGAAGAAAAATTATCATTTATCAGACCTTTTATTATTATCAACATGCATTGTTAGCTTCATGATATTTAGTCAATTCCAATATAACATAAAAGAAAAAAATCAATTGAAAATGCATCAAGTATCAATTTGTGTAACATCAAAGTGAAAGAATGGTTTCATTAAACATGTTTCTTTACTTTCTTTATCCAACCAAAAAATTACTAGATTTATGTTCATTAAAAAAATTCATCAAATTACACATCTTGATCCAAGAACATTATACATGATAAAAAAGAATTGCATAGATATCACACTATCTCTAAAATCAAGAGGTAATCTTTTATCATGGGGGAAGAACGTATACAATCTCTATCCATAAGCCATTATTTCATTAATATTATTTATCATTTTTTAGGTTTAATTCTATCACTAGCAAAAAAAATAATCATAGTAATTGTTCTTTGAACAAAAGTAATAGAGAATTAAAGAATCCCCCAAATCAAGGCTTCAACCCTATTCAAATAAAAATGGATCAAAAAAGATGATCCTGATTTTCTCTCCCATAAAAAAAACTATGACTCTCCCTGAACATTGCACCAAACCCACACTAACAAAAAATAAATGAAACAATATTTGAATTATGGAGATCAAATTTTTTAAAATAGAAATAAAAAATGGGATAAAATGAGATAAAAAAAAGATGAATCTACTAGAAAACTAGTATAACTAACTTTTTATCACCCCCTATTGATCCCTAAAGGGTAGGGGTCGAATTTGATCTGAAGCAGCTTCAAAGTCCTTTTATAAATTTTCCTAGGAACCTATGGTTTTAGAGAGAATGTGGATTTAAAAGTATCTACAGAAGGGGTTAATATATTTATATTTCAATTTAAAATTATAAGATCATGGTGCAACCCTATATACCACACTGTAGAACTGACTAACATAAGGAAGACTATGACAAAGCACAAGGGACTACGCTGCAGTATGCTCAGTCAAACCCATGTTTAAGGAACACAACACCTCACATACCATAGATCCTATATACTAGTGGATGGAATATGATGAAACTTATTCCCCACAACAAATATACACTAAAATATAAATAACCACCCATAAACACCCATGTCACAGCCTTCCTCCATGTCATAACTATGCCAAAAATAGAAGTAGATCTGAAATAATTCTCTTGGGACCCTAAACTGCAATAGGTATCTCCAAGTCACATCAACCAACCCTTACAGAATATCCCAAGGATCCATGAAATAGAATCGTATGTTATTATGAGATTTCATCTTAACACCCATGATTCTTCCTCAGTCTTTCTCATGGACCCTCCAACACCTCATCCTCACAAGGGAAAGAGGATACCAGGATCCAGGCCATTACAATTGTCATCAACATCAGAAAAACAAAATGAGAATATCATTTGTATAGATAATATATGTGGGGAATTTTGTTCTCTTATAATCGTTCATAAGAGATAGTGAATAAAAACCACATACTTGAGTAATAATATTCATAAATAATCCTCATAGATTCCAAAAAATAGAGCTGAGAGGGGATCTTTTTAGAACACTCCTTGGGTGCAGCCAAAATAAACCCTCAATGTACCATTAACTATGAATAAATGTATTAATATATTGAGAATTTCCCTTACTAATTTAATGAATCTAGGAGAGAACCCATATATGTGTTGTATCTGAAAATAAAATCCAGCAATCTTCTGTAAAAAGAATTAGATATGTCCACCTTGAGAGTAATGTATCCAGGTTTATATTTCCTTCAAAGGAAATTAACACATTCAAAAGAAGAGTATAAAAAATATTTTAATTTCTATATATGAAAAAAATTGTTATGAGATACAATGATATTAGAAATAACACCCAATATAGTATAAATATCAACGTTAATGATTTTCTTAAGTTAATTACCAACAACAATAGGTCTGTAATGTCTAACATAAAATGTATGATCAATAATGAGGGTAAGAGAAAAAAAATTATGAGATTATCTTTGGGGGAAGGCATTCTAAAATAAAAATAACATGGAAAACTACACTAATTCAGAATGTGTCATATACCATAAATTCAAAAAGAACATATTGGAAAACATATCAGGACTATATGAATTGTTAATCTTGTTAAATAACATGGAATGTTTTATTTTATCCTCTATATGAATATCTATGGTGAATTTGTTTTATATTATTGTGAAACTATGGGAGATCACATCCATTAGTATAATTTCCTCTTTAACCATACATGTTGAATTAAAAAAAGAGTAAAAGTGACTGACCAAGGATTTTGAAATACCCACTTTATTATAACCCTTATCTCATTGTCTATGGTATGAATGAACCTAGACTTAGTTTTACAATTTTATTGAGATACCTGAGTTGGTTTTCGTGACTTATAATCTCATATTTGGTGTTAATGAGATCGTCGTGATTATATTGAATAAAACCTTCCTCATTAGATGGAGAATAAATATTTAATGAATTTCCTTGACCGTGCATCAGGCCATCTTCATCATTCTTGATCTCAACATCATGTCTAAAAATTATTCATTGACTATCCCGTAAGATAGGATTTAACAACTTTATGTTTATGTATGGGACTTTGGAAATCCTTCCCCACAAATCTCCTCATCAATTACTAGCATAAAATTTCACTATATTCCTTATACATTATCCATGTATTATTAAATCTAATGGGGTTAGAGGATATTATGTATAGTGAAGATAGAATAGTAATAAGGGAGAGTGATAAGTGTAGTGTCTAGATAAATTTTTACATGAAGTGGATCCCACTATATCTTTACCATTTAGAGTGGAGAAAAACATATCAATATTTTTTTTATTCATTCATGTTAATAGTGCATCTAGTTTAGGTGAAATTAGCTCACTGCAATGGTATTTCAGAGTTGAAGAAATGTTCAATGAGTTTTTGGAAGTTTGAAGAGGCAACCCTAACAAATTTGGCACTCCTATATTTCTTAGTAGAAACAATTTATTTTAAATCCCCCAATAGAACCCATAGGAATGTAATTTATTATGAATGATTTGATAGTTCATTCTAAAAAAATTAATCTTCAATCATAACAATTAGAAGCGTAGACTATATAGGCCATGAATATATATCCATTATTATAAAAATAGAAAGTAATATATTTTTATCTAATTTTATAAATCTATGAATCAATACAAATTTTTTAAGAGTTCAAAGGGTCTCCATTAGAGAAAACCTAGGGCTATTTGCAATTAACTCATGACCAAGGAAGTAACAATTTAAGATTTTAAAACTGAAGATGGTAGGGGGTCTTTTTTCTGGTGAAGATAAAAAAATATTAATAAGGTAGAGTGATATGAGTGGTGTCTAGATAGACTTTAACATGAAAGGTATTACTTTAAATCATTTTCATTATGAAAGAAGAAATACCTATCAATGTTGTTGTCATATATCCCATAAACAGGGTATCTGGTCCAAGTGAAATTATCTCCCTACAATGGGACTCCATAGTAGAAGCAATGGTCAATAATCCCTAGAGGTGTCGGAATTATTTTCACCCAGATAATTTTAAAAAAAGATCTTTATTTAGAAGAGATTTAGCCCCTATATTGGGCTCTATTAGTAGTAATAAGACCTTTCTATTTTCCACTTCCACTTTTGAACATTATTGAAATGGAACATTCATTATTCCCTTCTTTGAATTCCACTTGGTCAGCCTAGGACCCATCAACATCGAAAATAAAACTAATGTTATTTTGAGTTGCTACCATGGTTCCCCCTCAGAACTATGTTTCTTATTGGAGACCTTCCCAATAGAAATATGTATAAAGTAGGGATCAATGATTTCAAATGCTACTTCATCCATAGGAGAATTAGTTATTGTTTGATTAGGACTAGAAGTCATCCCTTTGAGTTCCTGATCCACAATTACTCTCCCATCAGAGCCATATTTTTTTAATCAAGGATCATCAAAAGGTCTATCCTCGTATAAAATTATCACATTGCTATAATCGTCATTCCCATCAGATCCTGGGTTCTTATTTTCCATCGTAGGATCAAGAACAATATGTTTTGGATTCTCATGTTAGTTAATGAGTGGAGAGTGGGCTCCAACCAAATTGGCCTCACTTGCCGGAACATCTACTTCCACTTTCTCATTAACATTAATAGTCACATTACATGCAATGTTCACCTGGTCATTAATTGTATTTGAATAATATTCATCCTTAGATTTTATTTACAATAATGTTAGATCTACAATATAAAAAACAATAGCCTTCTATTCCATATGTTTTCGCTTGTCCTTAGTTTTGGCCTTAATATTTCAACAGTCATCATTTCTATGCCGCTTGATTTTATAGAAGATACTTCATAGTTATTCTCTCTTAAATTGAATTGATGAATAACTAATAATCATGAATTCAAAATAGAAGGGGATAATATTCCCATGTAAAATCTGAATATTAATACTATAATTCATGGTTTTTAGAAAAAACCTCATAAATCATGGTGTTGTATGGATTTAAATCAATAAGAGTGCAGGAAAAGTGATCATACCAGGCTTTATTGGTCTCACCATCTTGGTTGATTTCGATGCCAAGAGGTGAGGCAATGTCACAAAGTATATTTATATTCCATTAGAACAAATTGAGTCCCCAAATTCTAATTGAAATCTAAGGATGTGAGTTATTCAAATTAAAGGGATCAAAGTGATGGTCCCATTCTTGAATGTCTATAATGCTCGGCTTCAGTGGGATATTTTTTAATCCCTAGGATATCCTTATCCACTCATCATTGGGTACGATGATATGGTAGAACCCATATCTGATTTCAATCATCCTCCAATATATGAAACTTTTTATTTTAGTTATCTATTTCCCCAACTCATGGAAATTCCATGGATCCTCACCATTAGGTAAAATGATATGTCTGATAATGGATAATTTTTAGTATACCATTAGTTCTTCATTTTCTTCCAGATCCACATCAACATGTTCCATGGATCCTTTTGAATTATTCTTATAGAATAATTATTTATATTATCAAATTAACCCTTCAAAATAAAAGACATATTTTCTAAAAAGTTCATATTCCCAATCAAAATAGGATTCCTGGTTCACTCTATGGAAGAAGACATCAAATTGAATAGATCCTGGTGTTGAACATTGATATATATTGTAACACCCCGACCCCTCTAGATTGGATCTGGTTCATTACTTGTGATATTGGCGTGGTTAGAAGGTATAAAAATCCCTAAGGAACGATCAGTTTAGTAGTCTTGAAAAAACTGGATACATAGATGTTACTCAAATTACATTGGAAAAGATTACAAAATACAATACATAATGAAAATAAAAACTGCATCCACAAGAACTCAATAAACGATCTCCTCTTTGTCACCTATTGAAAGTAAACAATGAAGAGGTTGAGCTTAAATGCTTATTAATGGTTAAAAATAGAATAATCATGAGTACAATAATAATTGAATCACAATCAATCTAACATAATCAATATGGCATAGTGAATAAATGAATAATTAATCCCATTAATAAACTGAGAATGAAACTGCATCCATAGATTTTGTCATTGTGAAAACGTCATGGATAATAATTATAACTGATAATAAATAAAATGTATTGATTATTAATTCTACATAATGTATTATGCACATGGAACCATAATACTGTAAATACGTTTTAGTTCTATGGGTAGCAACCTGTCTGATTTTTGGAATCAAATCTGAAGGGTTTTTCACCAAACAGATTTGTCTCATGAGACCCACCAATGCATCGAGGGGCTATAGAGGGCCCCACCCACCATTTTATGTCCAAATAATTCTTTATAAATTTATTCAATAAAATAGAAATATTCCTTTTCAATATCTGTATATAGTAGAGTATACAGATTTATGAATATTTCCATAATCAAAATAACATTCCAAATAAACAAAGTATATAAAATGGTATATGGTTTAGAAGAAAAACATATCCATGATATTAGATTATGGATATTTAATATAAATATGATTTCAAATTAAAAGTGATCTGAAATGGTCAGTAGGTACACCACATAAGGATTTTTAGGTGCATAGTACAAAGTTAGTCATAGAGAAATGGTAGTTGACACAAAGGCCCTTACCATAATGTAATCGGTCAAATCATATGACCAGAACTTAATAACCATCCAATTAATCATTTAATAACATGAATATGAAGATAATAATGTTATTATATATAAAATTTCAGTATGCATATACCACATTTAAGAAATAAGTGGAAAACAATGAAGATCCCACAGAAATGAAAGTGAGATGGGAAACCCCTTACAAACATTTTGGCATGATAACGACTATTATTGCGAGGTATTAATGAGAGTAAAAGGGGTATTAAATGATATATATGTCACAAGGGTGGTATGGGGGATGTGGAAAACATACCCCACCATTTGGAATTAAAAATAAAAGGGCACTATATAGGGGAGATTCATGTACAAATGTGAGAGAGATGATCCATTACGAAGATTGTGTCATTAGAGTAACAATAAATCAATCAAATATTTATGTGTGACACATAAAAATCCACAAAATATAATTGGATATATATTATAAAACAATAACATGTCATTCACACATATTCATGGAGCAATTTAACCAATGAAATAGATGTTTAACTGAATGAATGAAAGTTGAGGCAGGAAATCCCTTACATTACGCTTGAAGGTGTTCTTGACATGTTATTTAAAACCCGAATAAACAAATTAGGATTATTAATTCATAAGTACAGAACCTCTGCTCTATGTAAATTATTTATTATAACTATTTTTATTTCATTAATTGCCTTTTTATTAGTTATAAGGTTCGATTTAATTGTTCAGGCTCGTTTGTTTACTTGGTTTTAAATGATCGGTTCACTTATATTCATGTTCGGATAAATATATAAGATGGAAGTGGATGTCTAGAAATGAAGTTATATTTTATTATTGATTATCCAGAATATTAAATGGTTTTGAATTTAATTTAGTTTCTTAGAGTGAGGTCGAATTATTATATATATAACCATAGTGACAACTGTTTTGGCTAAACGGTGGGTTTGATTACAATGAACACGTTTTACTTTATAACATAATACCAATTGTACACATTGATTATAGAACTTAAAATGGGATATATTACATACATAATAATCTGGTTCAACCATAAAAAACATTTTTTCATGACCATAATTAATTATTGTAATAGAAATTGATAAACTGTTGTCCTTGATTGTGCTAAATTAGCACATCTCAAACAGTGCTTTTATTTCTTTCAAATAAATGGTGGGGAAATGAGAGAAAGTAATAAAATATACCATTAGCATGAGAAAATTCCAGTACATGTATGTTACTAGATTTATCATACTATTATTGAGAGAAAAGAAACAAAAATAAAACAACTTAAATGATTTGAAGGAATTTGAAAGAGAAATTTATATCTTGAGACTTCCTCCTTTGAGAAACTCTTAAGGGGAGAGGTTTTGGTATTTTGAAGAGGCCAGGAGATTTTGGAAGTGTGTGAGGATCATGGGGAGAGACTTGGGCAGAATATTGTCAAGGCACAAGGATTTAGTGGTGTGAGAGGAAGAGGGGGTGAGGGTTCTTTATACAGTGGAGGGGAGAGGGGTTTTCTTAATTTAAAATTTATTAGTTTATTATTTCCTCTCAAGAGAACCAATAGTGAGTATTCCATGACCAATAATAGTAATATATGCATGTTAATTCCAACCAATTGGTCTTATATCAGAATATCATCATCAATGACTCAATTAATCCATTATTTAGCATTTATTGTGAATTATCGGATTTTACTATTCATAAAAAATTCATGTATTTTAGAAAAATCCCAAATATTCACCTGAACCATTTTTCGATGTGTAGAATTCAAAAATGAATTGAAATTTTGAAAAATAATTTCCTAATTATTACTAATTAAATATTTAATTAAAATCTTTATTTAATCAAAAATAAAAACAGTCAAAATTTTCATCTTCATGTTTAATCTGCCTAAATTCATTTATACACTCAATGGAACAGATACCATTCATAAGAGTCATATTACTATTCATAAGGGTACATTTCTATTTATAAGGGTAGTTTACTATTCATAAGGTTAGGTTATTATTTACTAAAAATTAAGATAATTCTATCAGACTCTAATTATCATCATGATCACAACCATGTATGGTAGATTTTTAATATTAAAATCACAGAGCTGACAAATTTAAGTTTTATGGATAGGTTTTGGCTATCTCTTATAAGTAACCATGTTTTGTTCCATAGAGGCTCAGTGATTCTTGAAATATAGGATATAACTAAAATTTATTTAAAAGAAACATACTATAAAATGTTTGGGGTGCTACATTATTCCCTCCTTCAAAAATTTTGTCCTGAAAATTTTATGTATTAAACTCATCAAAAAATTTTGAGTGGTTCATTTTCATGAAATCCTCTAGTTCCCATGTTGCCTCCTCCATATTCAGGTCCTACAAAGAACCATTAGAAGACGAGTTATCCGATTTCTCAATACATTATCCCTTGTGTCAAGAATCCCAATAGGCTTTTCAAAGTATGAAAAATCAGGTTTCAGTTCAATTTCATCATAGTTGAGTACATGCGTTGGTTCTGACATGTATTTCTTCAACAACGACACATGGAACACATCATGGTCTTTAGAGAGATTTGGAAGCATTGGTAAACGGTAAGCTACTGCTCTGATTCTTTCTAAAATTTCAAATGGTCTGATATACCTGGGGCTTAGTTTCCCTTTCTTACCAAACCTTAGGACACCATTCCATAGAGATACCTTCAGAAATACATGACCTCCCACTTGAAATTCCAAGTCATTTCTCTGGTTGTCAGCATAACTCTTCTGCCTACTTTGGGATGCTTTAATATGCGCCTGTATTGTCTTAACAATTGTCATGGTCTCTTCAATAAGTTCTAGGATGATATGTTTCCTCTCACTAACTTCATCCCAACATGTTATATCTTGACATATCTTTCCATACAATGCTTTATATAGAGCCATTTCAATACTATAATGGAAACTATTGTTGTAAGAGAATTCCACCAGAGGAATTTACTCATCCCACAGACCATGGAAATCAAGTGAGCGTGACCTCAGTATGTCTTCTAGAGTTTGAATAGTCCTTTCAGACTGTCCATCAGTTTGGGGGTGATAAGCAATACTCATAATAGGCTCAGTATTCAAAGCCTTCTAGGGACTTTTCCATAATTTTGATGAAAACTAAGGATCTCGATCAGACACAATCGATAGAGTCACACCATGAAGTCTTAAAACATCATTAATATAAAGTCTTTCCAAGAGCTCAAGTGGAAAATCCTCTCTTATAATAATAAAATGAAATGATTTTTTGAGACGATCAATAATTACCCATTTTGCATCATTCCTTATAGGTTTCCTTGGTATTCTGTTGACAAAATCTATCGTAATGTTATTCCACTTCCACATATGAATAGGTATAGGTTGCATCACTCCTTTGAGATTTTGTCTCTCTGCCTTCACTTGTTGACAAACTAGACATCTTGACACATAGTCAGCAATTTCCTGCTTCATATTATCCCACCAGAAGTATTCCTTCAGATATCTATAGATCTTGGTGCTACCTAGGTGTATAGAGAAATTTGAGCTATGAGCATCATCTAATAGTTCCCTATTTCGATCAGGTATTGATGAAACGCATAAATTCTTCCCAAATTTTTGAACTCCTTCTTCAAACACGAAGTCAGCCAGTCTCCCATCCTTGACAGTATTAATTTTCTTGTGCAGGATCTCATCATCATATTGAGATCTTTTTATATTCTCTAATAAAGATGGTTTAGCAATCATTTGAAAGAGGAAAGATCCTTCCTTTTCCTTAACAATTCCCATATCCATATTTAGTAGATCCAAAAATATAGGATCTCTCTCAAACCTCATTTGAGTCAAAAGTCCATGATCTTTCTTGCATAATGCATCTGCCACCTTGTTCTCCTTTCCCAGGTGGTAGTGTATCGAACAATCGTAATATTTCAGTAACTCAAGCCATCTCCTCTGCCTCATGTTGAGTTATTTTTGTGTGAAAATGTATTTTGAACTCTTGTGGTCTGTATAAATCTCACATCTCTCTCTGTAGAGATAATGCCTCTATATTTTCAGAGAAATGATTATGGATGCTAACTCAAGATCATGAGTTGGATAATTTTTCTCAAGAGTCTTCAACTGTCTTGATGAATAAGAAATAACTTTATTGTTTTTCATACGGACACAACCCAACCCATTCATTGATGGATCACTGTATATTAAAAATCCACCACTTCCATATGGATGAGTGAAAATTGAAGCATTGACCAATGTTCTTTTCAATTATTTGAATCATTTTGTACATTCTTTTGTCCACACAAACTTAAATCCTTTACATGTGAGCATGGTTAGCTGGTTTTCCAGTCGGGGAAAATTCTAAACAAAATGTCGATCGTAACCAGCTAAGCCAATAAAACATCGTACCTCAGTTATGTTTGTTGGTTTGGGACAATCTTTGATTGCCTTTGTCTTCACAGGATCAACTATGATTCCATCCTTAGATACAATATGGCCTAGAAAAGAATCTTATTGAAGCCAGAATTTGCATTTGCTAAAATTCCCATATAATTTATTACTTCTAAAGATTTTAAAAATGAACCGCAAGTGATTCTCATGGTCTTCATAGATTTTTTGAGTATACAAGGATATCATCAATGAATACCACAAAAAAGTTTTCAAGATATTCCTTGAAAACTATATTCATTAAATCCTTGAAAATAGAGGGTGCATTTTTCAGTCCCAAAAGCAATATTGTAAAGTCGTAATTCCCATACCCGGTCCGAAATGATATCTTAGGAATATCATTCTTCCATACACGCAATTGATGATATCCATCTCGAAGGTCAATCTTCAAAAAGTATTTAGCTCCATGAAGTTGATCAAATATATCATCTATTCGGGGTAGAGGATACTTAATCGTTATTGTAATAGAATTTATTTCCATGTAATCAATGAAAATCCTCATGGATCCATCTTTCTTATTGACAGAGAGGACAAGGGCTCCCCATGGAGAAACACTAGGTCCAATAAATCCTTTTCCACTCAAATCCTCTATTTGATTATTTATCTCTAATAATTCCATAGTAGCCATTCTATAGAGAGTCTTTGATATAGGTCATTATTGAAGAATTAAATCAATATGGAACTCAACTTCCCGCTTTGGAGGATGTCCAGGTAAATCCTCTAGAAATACATCAATTTATTCTTTCACTATTCACACATATTCAGTTTGATTATTTATTTCCTTTCCCATAGATATTGTTTTATCTTCCTCTCAATGTATTGCATTCACTAGAGCTATTGGGGGTGCTTCTAGATAAGAATCAGGTGGTGATGTTTATACCCTAAATACAATGGATTCTACAACATTTTCAAAAATTATAACATCCTTCTTCTTACAATAAATCTTTGCATCATAATTTTACAGCCAATCCATACCAATAATTATATCAAATTCAGTCATTGGTATGATGATAATGTTAGCAACTAAAGTAGATTTGGTGTCTGTAGGGGGACTAATCAACATGCCTTTGTTTCAATGATACATCCCCTCGGAGTTTAGACTGAAAACTCCTTTATTAAATCAAATTGGAAATGTCTAATTTTCTTGGAAAACTAGGAAGATATAAATGAATTTGATGATCTAAAATCAAATAATGTGTTGGATATATTTGCGGAAACAATTAAAGTACTTTCCACCACATCATTAGGAAATTCAACCTCTGTGGCTATAATCACATAGGCTCTCCCTTGTTCTCTTGGCTTTTTCTGAGGCATGTTTCCTTGATTCCTAGGACACTCATTTCAATAGTACCCCATATCTCTGCAATTGTACCATTAAATATCATTGTAATTTTTCTTCCCCTTACATTCATCAGATTGATGACCCTTTTCTCCGCAGTTATAGCAGACTCCCATTCCTTGCATGCATTTCTCGAGGTGATTCATTCCACAGTTCTCACATAATGGGAAAAGATTTGATCCCTTTCTCTTATTTAGTGCTTATCCTTTTCCTTTTTTATCAGATTGCCACTTCTTATCTTGGTTTCCTTTGAAAACATTTGATGTAGAAAATTCCATCTCTATTTTGATGGAACTTGATATAATTTCATCTTATGATGAAAATGATTGAGAAGATAGTGACCTTCGATGATATGGCTTAATACCTTCAAAGAAATGATCAATCTTGTTAGTTGAGTCATGTACGTAATCAATGGCATACCTAGCCAGCCTTCTAAAAGGAGCCTCATACTCTACAACACTATCATCTTCCCTTTGTTTTACGCTAAGGAATTTCATCTTCATTTTAGTTCGTTGCTCACAATAGAAATATTTTTTGAAGAATATTTCTTTAAAATTCCTCCATTTCATATCTTCTATTTCTTCTTCCTTCGTGGTATTCTGAATCAAGGACCACCATTGATTAGTATCACCCTTGAGACAATATAATGTCAGTACTACCTTTTCATTTTCATTGAATATTAATTCCATGAATATCATTTCAAGGGACTCGATCCATTGCTCAGCAACCATTGGGTCAGTAGTCCGACTAAAATATGGGGGCTTCTGCTGCATGAAACGATCCAACACAGGTGTGGAATGGTTATTCCTTACAACCTGAGTAAGTTGTCCCAATATGGTTGTTTCCTCTGGAATTGGAGATGACCTTGTTCATTGAAGGTTCAAACATTCCAATCGGTTTCTAACTGGTTTCTTCGTAGAACTGGAAACATCCAATGATTCCATATCCATTGGGACCTACTTTCCAAAGTTAGGCACTCATTAGTGGTGGACTGATGAGGCTTAGGAATTTTCATTGGTCGAGAGGATGGGAGGTCGAACTCATCACACCTTTTTGAGGGGAATTATTGTCTACTCAAGGACTCTCTTAAAAGATTTAAGTTATGTTCGTGAATCCTTATTACATTACCATGTATAAAATGATATTTCCTTTAGATCTGACAATCAATGATTAAATATGTCGGAAATTTAGAGAATCTTTTATCGGTATTCGAGGTTCTTCATCGATAGAGAATCATCTGTATTTGTTAGATATTCTTAGTCAATGGTATCCATAAATACATAATAAGTCTACTGGTCATTATGATGACCATACTGTTTTTAAAGCCATTTAGTGGGGCACTTGAATTTTATTTTCATTTAGAAGGACATGGATTATTTTAGAGTTGGGATTGTACCCACAAATGATCTACCTACGCATCCTTTGTTTAGAAAAGTAATGAGAACCCACATAGTTCGAGTAAGGGAGTATGATGTTTATGATTGATGGCTCAAAGAAAGATGTCATAATTACTTTTACACTCTAAGCTCACGTGAGTCATGCTCAGTGTGAGAAACAAGAGGTATTGGTAAAACCAGACAATTGTGCCATGAAAGATGCAATTATAAGAAATGATGTGGGGCTTATGTATGTATGACTGCCCAAATAGATGAAGATTAAGATTTACATCAGGGAAGGAATCTAGGAACAGGGTTCATAAAGGTATATGTGCTTCATGGAGATTTGGATACTATAATCTTAGTGCTTACTCCTAAGGAATATTCCCAAGTTAGGAAGGGGATTATGATTGGGTTTTACTCCTGAGAAGGAAGCCCATATCAAAAAGTAAATTAAGACTGGTTAAAAGAAATTAAGACTGGGGCTTACTCCTGAGAAGGAGGCCTGGGTTAAAGGACTTGGGGCTTACTCCTAATAAGGATGCCCATATTTTTAGACTTTGAGACTGGGGCTTCTTTCTTAAAGAGGAAACCCAGGCTAAGAGAACCATGGTTGGGGATTACTCTTGAGGAGGATGCACATATTTTGGAACTTTAAGACTGGGGTTTACTTCAGAAAAGGAAGCCCAGGTTAAGGGAATTATGACTGGTGCTTACTCCTAAGGAGGATGCCCAAATTCATGAGAATTTGGACTGGGGCTTACTCCTAAAAAGGAGGCTCAAATTAAGTATTCCCTCATCTTAAAGGATGAGATGGAATGAATTAATTCTCTAACTTTAGTGATGTAAAGATGTGTAAATCAATAGGTTTTGAGAGACGTTCCACAGAATTCCTTTCAGATAAGGAAGCCATCAAAGAAATCATGTCATAAATGGCCTTAAAGAGTGTCTTGAAGACTGAATGATGAATAGGAAATGTGGAAAATCATAAAATGGGTTAAATGGGTAGGAAGAGAACCCCAAAAATAGAAGGGAACACAAGTCCTGGTAGGCGCGCTAGTACTACGTGGGCGCACAAGTCCTGATCGCGCAGGTAAACCTGTGCGGCACATGGGTACTTGCTCGTATGTTAACCAGTAGGGTAATACTTGGGAAATCCTTGATCAAAGACTTTATAATTATCCCGAGGTACATCCAGAATAGTGGCGCACAAGTTTCAATGAGTAGGTAAGGAGGCGCGCAAGTGTGTCCATTTACCTTAAGGATAAAACACTTAGGCGCGCAAGTTTTAGTTAATTCAAACACTTAGACCTTATTTCTATAGTTTATACCTTCCATTCTAGGTAAAGAATTACCTTATAAGTGTTCGGAAGGCTTAAAGAAGAGACTTGGGCGTTCAAGATTTGTATCTGAATTCTGGAAAAAATCCCCCCCCCCCAAATGGGGGCCCCACCTGGGGTATTTTAGGCTCGAGAAGACCCTGGGTGGTTTTCAAAGAGGGCGTGCAAGTCACCTGCGTGACCATTTGGGTGACGCGCAAGTATACTTGCATGAACTAGCTGGAACTTGCACGGCCTATAGGAAATGTTCTCAGTGTTCATCCCTTTCTATTTTTTTAATGTTTATTCAAATGATGAATCTTCTTTGTTTGAGGTATTTCCCTTTTCATTTCGTTTAGACTCTGCGACAAAAATGGATCGTCAAAAAACGTCCCCCCTCAGAGTTGGATCTAAAAAAGAATGAGGATTAGACTCTGAGGAAAGCGATAAACAAAAGGAAATTACGGCGCGCGGGGTATGGCATGTAAAAATGAACTTTGGGCACGCAGAATGGGGGTCACCAAGAAGACACATCAAATACTCCCACTGGTGAGACTAACTAGGATTCTAAAATATCATTGGATGAAATGATGAATCTTGGCATGTATTTCGAAGAATTTTTTGATCATGCTAAGTTATCATGTGATTTAGAAGATATTGGGCGTGAGTGTTATCCTTTATCTGGTAAATTTTCTTATAAATTACACTTCTAATCATAACTGAAAATAATATGTAGTTCCATCCAAAGAAGATGCTAAACTGCCAATGCCTGAAGAGGGTGTGGACATTGATGTCAACCCTACCATTGCAGAAACATTAGCTCAAGTGGAGATAAACCCAATAAACCCTCTTGAGACGCATCTTGAAGATCCTATTGAAACTGGGAAATATGGGAAGGAGTCTTCTCATGTTTTAATTGATCAAACTGGGCCATCAACTTTAATGGATAGATCTGGAGGTGAAGTCTCAACTTCCGCCCAAACAGTTGTAGAAGGCGCAACAACCAGGGTCAGGGGGGAAAGGAATAACAAGGCACTTCCTTAGGTGCATTAATCCAAGATTATATGCCCCCCTATGATGATGATTTCGAATCAGACCCAGAGGTTCTTAATGCATTCCAATTTTCATGACATAAGCCATGGCAA
The DNA here is from genome assembly GCA_963277665.1 of Viscum album. Taxonomy (NCBI): domain Eukaryota; kingdom Viridiplantae; phylum Streptophyta; class Magnoliopsida; order Santalales; family Viscaceae; genus Viscum; species Viscum album. Next base: position 962,063,223 of record OY728163.1, on the reverse strand, counting down.
AACATATGGAAAATCATATATGAAGTGCCTCTAGAGGAGCTATAATCTAAGATTCCCCAGCTGTCATCCTTATTTTTTATATTGGGACTTGGTGGTTTTGGATATGAAAAGATATATGTAGTGGTGAAACAGGTCATTTTAAGAAGGGTGTAGAAGAAAAAGTGTCGTGAAGTTCTAACTAGGGTGAAGTTGTCAGTCAATATTAGCGAATTTAAGGCTGCAACATCTCGAGCTCAGGCTGACTATGCCGCCGAGATAAAGGATCTGAAGCATAAGATCAAAGACAAATTCTTCTACCAGATGCACCTCTAGCAACAGTTAGTTTCTGTTACTGGGAAACCTGACCAACTCAATAATTCACTGGAGGGAGCTCAAACTAAAGGTATGAAAGCCATTGTGGATGCCAAGAAAGCTCTACATCAGGCTAAAAAGAGTGAAGTTGGTCGAGTGCATGAGCTTCAATTGGCTGCAGATGAAGGTCAGGATGTTTTACATCAAGTAAAGACTTTTGTTGATAGCCTCTTTTAATTTCCTGGAAAAGAGAAGCGACTCCAATCTGTGGACATCCTTCTAATTCTTGTGAATCAAATGGAAAGAACGCTTTCATTTTCAATTATCTTTTCACGCATTTTCCATTGCTACCTACTTTAAATTTTACCTAATCCAATGGGCCTAGTAAGTATAGTTTTATTATTACTAGAATTATTATAAATAACCCTACAAGCTTTGAATCTTTTAATTTCTCAATATTACCAAAATCATACAAAATGTATTCTTAGTGATCTGGAACTTGACTTTTATTCAGAGTTCCCTTGTCTTTTTTTGGGAAGTTTAAAGTCATGCACATCGAACATAAAAAGGATAATGTTTAAAGTCGAAATAGCTTTGACTGAATGGGTTAAAAATTGACTCAATTCCTTAATAATTTGTTTTAAAACATATTACCACACTCAAGTATGAAGGAAAATATGTAAACTATGACTTAAGAAATTTTGAATCTGAGGAATGATATGAAAAAGAGCAAAAATGAATTAGAAGAAGTAGTTCCCAAGAATGAAGTTACCATTATTTAACAATCCCATTAGGGGGTTGAATTATGCAGACTCGCCTAAGGGAATTGGCTGCATAGTCAAATAATAGTATCTTTTGGTTGACAAGTCTGTTATGTAGACTACTTATGCAAGGCCGCTGAAGGGAACGTGCTGCATAATCAGGCAAAAGAACTCTCAGAAATTTACTTTTCTACTACTAAGAAGCCAGTGAAAGTTTATGGGGATTCTAATTTTCCAAAGTATAGAGTTTGCTGTATGGAAAGAGGTACTTGAATATGGAGAAGATATTTTCATTCAAGATTTTCTAAGAATTGGATGAATGTCACTCCTACAAATGTCTGACCCAAACGTATGGAAGGGAAAATATAAACCATAGACTTGAATATTTTCAGATCATGAATGAGTGTGAGACAAATATGTAAAGAATGGATATTATTGTGGATCCCTACATATCGTTGTTAAGACATCTAAGGACAAAAAGTGGTCTTCGTCCTAATAATGATGTTACCATTATTTAACAAACCCATTAGGGGGTTGAATAATGCAGGGCCTCCTAATGGGAATTTGAGGCATAGTCAAATAATAGCATCTTTTGGCTGACAGGTCTGTTATTTAGACTATTTATGCAAGGCCACCTAAGGGCATGTGCTGCATGGTCAGGAAAAAGAATTCTCAGAATTTGGACATTTTTGTGATTAGAAGTCATGAAAAAAGGGGTTATGAAGATCTGAAAATATTTAAGGTTAGGATCTTGACACATAAAAATGGGTATTGTTCAATGTATATAAAGATACATATATCAATGATAACCATAATCACGTTGTGGCTGGGTCTTGAATTGAAATATTAGAATTCATTATGTATCTAATAAGGATGGGAATCAAGCCATACATAGTTCTTGAAATACAGTTTAATGTCATGTGGTACTAGAGTATGGGAGATCATAGTTTAGGTTCATAGAGCTCGGACCATTATAAGAAATGTACAGTGTGTGTTTTAATGGGGACTTTTCAGCTAAGTGACTGAAAGTGGAATTTGGGGTTAGGCCCAAAGACATGGGGCTGGATTTGAGGGACACTCGAACGTTCCTACGTATCCCATAAAGATGGGAATCAAGCCCACGTAGTTTTGGAAATACCCTCTATACAAATTTGGTTCGTACATGTGAAGGGTGAAAGGGGACTTTAGTGCAATGATGGTTTAACCCAAGATAAAATGTTTAGGTATTTCCATGTATGCACATAATTTTTTTTGAATATAACGTCATTGAAAATCAATATAAATAATGATTCCCTCTCAGGTGAGGGTATCAATGAATATTGTAGTTTATTGTCATACTATAAAAAAGTGTTGTACAGTTTAACATCGTATAAATAGGACAAGGGTGAACCAATGTAAAGATATTGATTCTGGGAGCAGTTTCACCTATCAACCACATATGAGATAAAGGCGAACCGATGTGAAGAGATTTCTTCTGGTCTTGATCCTTGGGAGTTTGCCTATTTACCAAGCCTGAAAGGAAAGGATCGAAGTCCACGTAGTTCAATTAAAAAATGAATTAGTGATGAAGTTGTTCTTGGGGACACCGACCTAAAAATGATGTTGAGACTTACGCATGGTTAGCGGCCCAAAGAGGGTGTTATGGTTGAAATTTTCTCTAAGCTCACGTGATTCATGCTCGGTGTAAGAAACAAGAGGTAAAAACAACCTTAACGATGCACAGTTTAATGTCATGTAGGACATATGAAGGGACTATGCAGTTTAAAGTCTTGCAGTTAGGACTATTGGTGCTGCACAGTTTAGTGTCATGTAGCAGGGACAAAAATACAGTTTAACATCATGTAGGACGTATTAAGGGATTTCTATATAGTTTAGCATCATGTAGTTAGGACGATGGAAACAATACAGTTTAATTTCATATTGGACAAAAAGAGGACTGTGTAGATTAATGTCATGCATTTAGGACAAAAGAGGAATCATTTTAACGCCATGTTGGACGTATTAGGAACTTTATCACAGTTTAACGTCATGTTGGATGAAAAAAAGGATGATACAGTTTAGCGCCATGCTGGACGTAAGTGCCAATAGTTTAATGTCATATGCATGGACTGTGGATGGTACAGTTTAATGTCATGCTGGACTAAATGGACATGAAAATAGTTTAAGGTTATATGCATGGACCGTGGAAGGTGTATTTTTTGTTTATACAAAATACTTCTTCAGAAATCTGGCATTGGTTGGAGTAGTGATGAGTTCTCCATCCGTTGAGATTAATGAATATGCTCCATTGGAGTAGACCTTATGTATTAATTAAGGTCCGTCCCATTTTGGCTCAAGCTTGGGAGGTTCCTTTCCTGGTATCATTGGAGTTCTGAGAACTAATTCCAATTCTCCCTGAACGAATGAATGAAGATGAACTTTTTTGTTGAAATCTCATGCTATTCGATTCTGATAGAATTCCAAGTGGTGCAGGGTGCACAATCATTTCTCATATAACCATTCCAATTCATCCAATTACTTTTAAGATTGTTCATCTGTAGATGATTGATCACAAATGGATACTCTAAGCGAAAATAGTTGAACTTCAATAGGCAAGACTGCTTCTGTTCCATATACCAGTGAATATGGAGTTGACCGTGTTGCAGTGCGGGTGGTGGTCCGATAAGACCATAAAGCATGAAAGAGTTAATCAGTCCATGAACTCTTATCTTTTCCCACTATCTTTTGCAGTAAATTTTTATAGAGTGTTGTTGAAGGATTCTATCTGGACATTGGCCGCTGCATGATACCGAGATGAATGATTGGATTTGATGTTGTATTCTTGATAAAAATTCTTCACCTCGGATGAATAGAATTTGGTGCCATTGTCCGTCAATATGGTACGAGGGACACCAAATCTGGTAATCATTTCAGACATGACGAAGCTAACAATTCATTTAGAACTGACTTCTTTGAGAGGTATTGCCTCTTCCCATTTGGAAAAGAAATCAGTAGTAGTAAGAATATACTTAGGTTTCTTGGCCATAGCTGAAGGGTAAGGTCCCACCACATCCATTCCCCATGTGGAAAATGTCCATGAGTATTTATCTATATGAAGAAACTCTGGAGGTTGGTGAATGAAGTTGGAATGTACTTGGCATGAATGAAACTTATTTGTGAAATCAACACAATCTTTTATCATTGAAGGCCAAAAGTATTCAAGCCTTCGAATCTGATCAGACAGTCTATGTCCAGACTGGTGGGCACCACAGACTCCTGCATGAACTTCTTTCATGACAACCATTGTCTCTTCACCATCAATGCATCTGAAGAGAACTCCATCAAAACTACGCTTGTAGATAATTTTTTCTAGGTGATCTAGGCCATCATAAAGAGTAAAATTGACCACACGTCGTCAGATTTGTTCTTTCCCAGATCTATTAGGTGGAAGTGTTCCATTTTGAAGGTATTCCCTGATAGGTGCCATCCATCCTATAGTATGACCATATGGTTCAGGAATGGGACTAATTTCATTGATCTCTTCTATTCTGGTTCGAACATAAGGTGAAATTGTACGACGGTGGGCAATGCTGATGGTTGCCTCGTCCTGATTTGGATCTGCCAGAGCTGTGGCTATAATAGCCAGCGCATCAGCTTGGGCATTTTGTGATCTTGAGACATAATAAAATGTCGGTTCTGAAGGAAACTCCTCCATTAACTCTCTGACGTAATCATACAAAGGGATTAGTTCTTCTTTTCTGATGGCATAATCCCCATTGATTAGTTTGATTACCAAGTCTAAATCACCTTTCACCTTTAAGTGATTCACTTGTGCTTGAAGAGCTAACTCCAATCCTACGATATGATCTTGGTATTCTGCTACATTATTTGATCCGCCTCCCAAAAATGAGAAGGAATAAGGTAACACTGCCTTTTTTGGAGAAATGGTCACAATTCCTAAGCCAACTTTGTTGAATTTAGGATCTTCCATTTTCCTCCATGTTGGACTTCTGGAAGCACCATCAAAGTACATTTCCCATGTTTTGAGACTTTATTGAATAGAGAAGACCTCCTCATCATGGATTTCAATATCTGAAAATGTGTCTTCCACTAAAGGGTGTTCATCCAGAAAATCAGCTAGAGCTTAGCCCTTTATTGCCTTTTGAGACACATATTGAATATCAAATTGCTGCCAGATAACTGCCCACCTTGCCAGACATCCTATAAGCATTGAATGACTAAGGATGAATTTGAGTAGGTTATTGCGAGATACCAATTGGACCTCGTGATGTTTCATGTAGTGTCTCAAATTCGGAACTGCAAAGATTAATGCTAGGAAGCACTTCTCAATACTTGAATGTCAGGTTTCTACATCAAGCATTGTCTGACTGAGATAGTATAGGCTGTTTTCATTCCCATCATCATTCTTCTGAGAAAGAAAGGCACCCAATGATCACTCTAGAGCTATCACCAAGAGGATAAGTGGTCTTCTTTCAATAGGTGGCCTGAGTACTGGGGAAGTCAAGAGGTATTTCTTGAGAATATCGAATTCTTCTTGACATTCATCAGTCCACTAATAAGTGACTCCCTTATTCATCAATTTATTGAAGGGTAAACTTTTTTCTACCAAATTGTGGATGAAACGCCGAATATAGGCTAATTTTCCTTGAAGTCCTCTTAATTATTTCAAATTTTTAGGAGGTGAAATACCAAGGATTGACTTGGTCTTCTCAGGATCGACTTCAATACCACGATGGCATACAACAAAGCCAAGAAATTTTCTTGAGGATACCCCCAAAAACACATTTTAAGGGGTTCATCTTCAAATTCTGTTGTCGAAGCTTGTGGAATATGACTTCCAAATAAGCCAAGTGATTAGAACATTGCCTGGATTTCACCACCAAATCGTCCACATAACATTCAACAAACTTCCCTAAAAAGGGTTTTAAGATACGATGAATGGCACGCTGATATGTTGCGCATGCATTATTTAGGCCAATGGGCACTACACGAATGTAAAACACACCCTGAGGGGCTCTGAAGGCTGTAGATTTTTCCTCTTCTAGAGCCATTAGGATTTGATTATACCTAGAATATCCATCCATGAAGGAAAGACCTTCATAGCCAGCTGAAGCATTGATTAAAAGTTCTGTGATCGGAACTGGAGAATCATCCTTAGGACAATGCCGATTAAGATCTCTGAAATCAATGCCAACTCTAATATATCCATTTTTTCATAGGGAAAATATTAGTCAACTACTTCGGATATTGAAATTATTTGACCAAGTTATCTTTGACAAGATTATCCACTTTAGATTTGATTTTGGAAGCATAAGTTGGGTGTGTTCTTCTTGCGGCATGCTTAAATCCTCAATTTTATTCTGGTAAACCCAAATGATGAGTGAAAACATCAGGATCAAGCCTGGGAATATCTGTATAGTTCCAAGAAAATATGTCTCGATTTTGCTTTAAAAATGAAATATACATCTCTTGTTCATCAAGAGTCATGGCCGTAATGATTAAAGTGGGGTGTGGATCTTCTTTTGTACCCAGATTTATTTCTTTGAGATCATCCACAGTGGTAGAGATACCCTCTTCAAATGTTGGATAAGCATCTTTGAGATCTTCCTCTTCTTCTTCAACATGTGTTACTTCTTATATTTCTACTTGCATAGTAGATGATGAAGCAGAATTTCCATGATCAGAAGGGATGTTAAAATTTTCACATCTTGAAGAAGAAGCTTCCATTTCCAACCCAATTGACGATGAAGGGTCTTCTTTGGGTAATAAAGAGGAGATGATGGATTGAGAATCTACATCATCGTTAGCCTCTAGCATTGCTATAACTTCTTCTGGCCTGGTTGGTGAAGTATAGACTTTCTAGATTTTAGCAGATGAAAGGAAGACATCTCCATTTAAGCTTTCATCATTGCTTGGTGGATCACCACATTCTCCCATGTTGTCGGACTTGATTGATGTGATTGACATTATGGAGGATTCCATAAGAGTATTTTTATTTGAGTCTATCCTGTCAATATGACTGATAGACAACACATAATCTGTACTCAAATGTGCTAATGGGTTTACTGGAATCTTTTCCAAACCATATGGAGCATTAACTTTGGTAATCTCCCTTGTTGTGGATTTCTCCCTTCCTTTCATGTGATAGAATTCCGCCTCAATGTATTGAGATTAACATGTCTTGAATGGGTCCTTGTCACCAAACAATGTCCCAACTTTGCCATCAAAACAATATTTGAGAAATTTATGGTATGATAAAGGGATAGTCGCATGTTGATGTAGCCAGGGTCTTCCAAGAAAGATGTTGAAGGATGAGTCTTGATCCACAACCATGAAATCTGTATTGGATACAAGATCTCCAAACTGAGTTCTGAGTGTAACTTCGCCCAGTGGTTTTGGTTAATTTTTATTATATCCTTGTAACATCATAGTTGAAGGAGATAAATCAGATCTTGTGAGGCCCAATCAATGAAGTGTACGAATGGGCATGAGGTTCACTCCTGAACCATTATCAATGAAATCTCTTCGGATTTACATGCCATTGAACTTTCCAGATAAGTACAATAGTCTAATATGTCCATGCATGACATCATCTTCATCTTCATCAGTAAAAGATATCACTACATGGCATTCTGCAGGATTATTTTCTACATAGTATACTTCAGCTGCAACAATTTCAGAAAAAAACTCCCTAGGACTTCAAAAAGCCTTGATGAGTGCCTCCAGAAGATCCTTTGATAAATTCAAAGCATCCAAAATTGATAACATGGCCGGTACTTGGGATAAGTGTTTCAATATATCATACTTTTGATCCAAAGGTCTTTGTTTCCAAACAGGAACATGTGGTTTAGCAGGTGTCTTGGAAGTTGATGCTTTGGAAGTTGATGCATCCTGTGTTGGGGTAAGAGTTTGCAATATTCCTGGATTTGGAAGAATAGACTAATTAGTTCCATTTACTTACTGAGAGTATGAAGATAGAACCCCCAACCAATCCTCCAGAATAACTGTGCCAGGACTGACTTTGTTATTGGTGGAAGAACTTTCTTGTTCTCGTTGAGCTCGCTGAAGGGCTCTTCCATGAGTTTCTACTACATACACAGTTCTAGCAGGGGTAGAAATAGAATAATGGCTTCTGGGATATCCACGTCTTCCTTTGTATCTTATACCCCTAGAACTTCCTCTAATTCCTCTGTTTGATACAGGGAATTTAGACTCATCGAAATTGAAACTGCGACTGGCATAAGGATCTTTTAAATGAATCATATTAATAGAACCAAAGATTAACTCTTCATCCAATTAAGACACTTCCTGACTAGCCAATTTAGCTTGTACTTTTTGGTGGGGCGGTGCTCGTTGCTTTGAAGAAGATGGCATAAAATCTGCCAAAGTCAAAGACAACTTAGGCTTTGACACATACTCATCTTCTTCTGATTCTTCTTCCTTCTTTGAATTATGTCATTTCTTTGAGTATTTTCCCACTGATAAATAGGGTTTGGCTGTGGCATTTATGGAATAAGGAACAATTGGTTTCTTCAATTATGTTCAAAAAATAGCATGAGTTCAGTTATTCATCTTTCTAACCATCCAATCATCGTATTTTTGTGCATTTTTGTTCTTAACTTCATGCCACTCACCTTCCTCCTCTGGAACCGTAGTAGTAACACATGCTACCTGAGATGAAGAACCTTTCAGTTTAACTGGTCCCAAATCGACCATTTTTTAGGAGGTCTTTGAAAACAAAACACTCTTCAATGGGATTCCCCAACATTTGATGAAACAGGGAATAGTTGGGATGGTCTTCATCTCCTTCCTTGTTTGGCCACTTGGGCCTTGGCAATTGAACCAAATTATTTTCCATTGCCAAAATGAAATAACAAGGAACTTGTTCATTTTGGAAAGAGTAAACTTTACTTTTAAAATACTCAAATTGTTTTCATATTTGATATCTTTGATCATCTTGACGACACGGCCTCTGTTGTTGGCACTCAGGAGGTGGAGCCCTTCGAGAAGATGAAGGTTTTGAATTAGAAGCAGGTACAGGTGCTTGTTTAAGAATAACTGTAGCAGTATCTGCTTTACCCATTCTCCTTCCTAGAGCTTATGTAATTATATGAGCTTTATTCTTAGTCTTTATAAGAGAATCATCAATCTTTTGAGTGATTGAAGTAAGGTCTCGAAACCCTCCTTTGTATTTCACAGGGATCAGTGGTGTGCGCAACTCATCACATAAATATTCCACACAGATTGGAAACAATTTCTCTTGAGGGAGTTCTAAGCTTAGGGAATATGTTAATCCCTTCCAGCGAGCAATGAAATATGAAACACTTTAATTCTCCCTTTGTTTATAGTTTGAAAGATCAAAAACTATTTTATTTGGAAAAGTTGAATTGAACAGAAGAAGGAATTGTTAACGGAGATATTCCCATCCGGTAATTGACCGGGATTGCAAGACTATACACCAACCAAAAGCTGGTCCATGCAAGGTTTTCATGAAGCATCTGAGTTTCACTGCTTCTTTCTGTTTCAGAGTTCCCATAATAAGATTGCAAAAAGACACGTAATGAGTTATATGATGTTCAGGATCGCCCGATCCATTAAAAATAGGGAATACAGGGTTCCCAAAACTTGATGGGGGAGGAATTTCATCAACCCATTCAGGGTAAGCTCTCTTCTATGGTTGAACCAGAGCACACTTTCCATCCATAGCCCTCCAACCGAGCTGTTAATGACTCAATATTAGTTATTAAATTTTTAGAAACATCTAGTTGAGATTGGACATGAACATGTGCAAAGACTGGAGCTGGTACAGATGTGGAAGCTGGTACTGTAACCAATGGTAGCACTGCCGATTCTTGTTGGACATGACCCGTAGGATTATAAATGTGAGATTGTATTGAGAGAGGAGGATATTATTGATCTATTTCAATAGCCACAACAAATTCCTTTGGTTGACTGAATCCAGCATTCTTAGGCGGAAGTCTACCCTGAAGTTGTTCTGCATTCATCCTCCTTAATTCCTTCATTTCTTCCTCCTGTTGTGCAATCCTTTTATCTAGTGAGAGATATTGGTCTTTTCCAGAGGAAGGGTATGTAACCTGGTTCTTTTCATTCCCCTTATTGAATCCCTTTTAGAGAGTGGGAAGTGGGTTACTTGAATGATTAACTAGGTTCTATGTAATCCTTTGATTTTATGTACGCACACCTTCTTCATTTGTGTATGTGCATACAACTTTTTGAGCACGAACCTCTTCATCTAAGTCCCCTGAGTGAGCCTCATGTTCTGGAGGATCAGAAAAAATGGAATTAATGACATTAATTGATGCATAACGCATCGCATCCCTTCTATCAGCATTTCTATGATATTTTCTTCTGTCATGCTTCTGACGAGACATTTCCTTCTGTTGATTTGATCCCTCAATAACATCATGGTGAACCATAATTTGGAAAGAATATCCTGATAATTTGGATCTTTGTTCCACTTTTGGATTCTTCCCCAATCGAGAGAAAATCGAATTTCACTGAGGAGGGGATTGAAGATTTGAAAAAGTCCCCGGTCTAGTGGACTGGGGTTGTTCCTACTGTCTTTTCTTAACTCCTCAAATCCTATTTGTTGATTTTGATGGTTGGATTAAAATAATCCCCAATCTGGAAAGCTGGGTTGGTTCTTGAAATGCTATATCTGAGACTTTTTTGAAAGATCTCTTGATCTTGCGGACCATAGTCCATAAATTAGATGGATGCATCAACCTGCATCCATTTTTATCACCTAGCTAAAAAGACCATTGGATGATTTCTGACACTTCTGTCACTTAGAGATGTTCTTGCTCCAAACGAGAGGCTTGTTCAATATTCTCGTTTTCTCGATGCAAGAGTAATTCAAAAAATGTTCTATGTATTCTTGATTTTGAGACGAACTAGTTGAGGCCTTTTCTTGGGAAAGCATTTGATTACAAACAAAACCCATTGACTGTGGCCGGCCACAGGCAATAACATTGCATGAGACCATTTTCGGTTGGCTTTGCTGACTGGAGAGTACAATGAAATGTAGTGCTCCATGAACACCCCATCCTCTAACATGAATACCAGATGGGGCATTGGAAATTAACTGGCGCAATATTCTTAGTAGGCCAAGGAATGGATGTTGATGGGCTCTTTGATACTTTTCATCCTTCGGATATCGAGAGACTGATAGAGATGCCATGTCAATTTGGCATTGTATCCTTTCTATCCTCTTAAAATGATTTTCATATTCATCATAATATAATACTTTTTTTTCAAATGACAAAGAGATTTCCATATGTTAGGACGAATATCATGAATTCTATCTTCCGTCAACATCTCTGGAATGTCATGCCGAGAGTCACCCAGAGGCCAAAACATGACTGAAACTTCACCTTTCACCAGCTGTTTTCTCATGTTCAGCATTTCCTCTTTATCATTCAATGAACATTCATCTAACTGACTAGACCATAGCTGGTGCTTCCTTGTTGCTTCGTTGGATTCAAAAAGATTGCTAGAGAAATCATTGATCAAACTAGAAGATGCATGACTTAGGGGTAGTTCAGAAATTACCTACACCCTAGGATATATTCTGGTTGAGAAAGTACTTCACCTGCTAGCGATGAAGCATCAGACATGACTTGTTTTGCATTTTCAAGTGCCTCAAGATATGGGTGATTTCTCGGCACTACATTGTACACTGGAGCATTTTCCGGGCAATGTGAATCACTACTGCGGCGAGGAATTTTCACAGAAAAATTCATCATCATGGGGAGGACCACCATGGTGGGTTATAGAAAAAGATGAGATCTCTTGCTCCTTGGTCTTTTGGCCACATAGAGGGTTCCTGTGGCTCTCATCTAAAGATGAAACTTCGAGATAGACGGAATTTTCACGAAGCAGGTCTTCATGAGGAAGTGTCTGGTGCAGACCTTCAGAATTAATGTTCACACTATTGGGAACTAAGAGAGCAGAATCTTGAGTTGCAATAGATTGTTGTCTGAGGGCTTCAAGAACTATAGCATCGAGCAAGGATTTATTACATACTAGCTCTTGATTTCTTGACTGGGTTGGGTGGGTCTTCTTCTTAGACGCCTTCTTACTCAATTTGGCAGGTATATGTTCCAGCTCAGGAGAAATGAGCAGGTTAGGATGATTATCTATTCTCAAACCAGGTGTATGAATCTGACTTGGTTGTACGTATGATATGGGGGAGTATGCCCCACAACCCTCTTGGATTAGAATAGATGTGTGTGTCTGTTCTGGAGTGAACTGTTGATGTGTCACTCCATTGGTAGGGATAGATTTATGTGTATTTCCTTGAGATGTTGCTGAAGCTGTTATAATATCCTAGGAAGCATCCAGAATATGAGCAGGGATTTACTTCTACTCTTTCACCATTTGAAGAATATGCTTGGTGACTTCAGCTACTGGAACGGGGATATACATCCATTCCGTGCTTGGAGTAGGGGTGTGTGCCTGCTCTTGCCCTCCTTTTCCTGTCAGTGAATCCTAACAGTACTCAAGTGTGGGGGTAGAGAGTTGAGTCTACCTTCTATTTGTCACCGGAGCTTTCCGACTGACTTCTCCGAGTGCTACCAAGCGAGACTGTTGGTAGGGTTGATCAATAGTAGCAGGTATATGTGCCTGATGATTACACTTCACCGAACGTGGTTGACGAGCTCTGTCCCATGTAGTCCAATGAGCTTTCTAACTAGATATTGATGTATAAACAGGTGTATGTTCCTGCCTATAGTACTCTGCCAGAATTTCCTGGTGGGATTGGTGTGATGCTGCCAGATGAGTCTGCTAGACAGCGGAATAAAAACGGATGGGTGGGTGTGCTCGCTTGTTACTTGACACTAAGTTAAGTTAGTGGACTTCTTCGGAGATGGAAGAGATGAGAACCAGCTCACTGTTGACCGGATTTTACCTCTGGTGATTTGTCTTTCCTTCTTGGGTTTGAGGAACCTGAGCCGAACGCCTGGAGTCGATACCCTCATCATGTTGAGGGCGCACTACCGCACGAGTCTAGCGGCGATTGTTGGTGGGAGCCCTCGAGAATGGACTCTTGTCTCCTTGAATTAAGGTCCTGAGGGGCCATCTCATTCTCCTCCCCAGAATATGGAAGTGAATGGTGATTGCGTCCTGGGGATAACGACCCAAAACGGTTGGAGACGGTGGTTAGCACCACCTGCTTCTTGATCACTGGTCGTCGCTGTCTGGACGACCAGGATGAATTACTGACTTGGAGGGCCTGTCGAGCAGCCACCAGAGTTGGAATGGTACCGTGTTGATGGTACTCCTTAACTAGTGCATTTGATACCCAGCGTTGAAGATACTGAGTAGGTGATTTCATCCTCAGAGTGGACGATGATCCAGCAGGAGTAGTAGCAGTGGCATTCGCAGCAGAGGTTTTCACAGATGTGAACTTAAGAGAATCCATTCTGGAAATTCAGAAGATCTTGGAAAAGAGTGCATGTTTGATATAACAGCCATAATCAAGATAAGTCCGGCCACTACATCTTTTGGATGAGAAAATATGTTATTGATCGCTTTGTTGGCCCTCTCATTGAGTTTAAATAGGGGCCTAACAAATAATAAAAGCATCATTTTAACTTGGTTAAGGATTCACGTAAGTTTCACCATTTCTTGTTTCCTCTGGAATTGTGGATGACCTCGTTGATTGAAGGTTCAAACATTCCAATCGGTTTCTAACGGGTTTTTTCATAGAACCGGAAACATCCAATGATTCCATATCCATTTGGTCCTACCTTCCAAAGGTAGGCACTCATTAGTTGAGGACTGATGAGGCATAGGAATTAGCATTGATTGAGAGGATGGGAGGTCGGACTCATCACACCATTTTGAGGGGAATTATTGTCTACTCCGGGACTCTCTTTATAGATTTAAGTTATGTTCGTGAATCTTTGTTACATTACCAAATATAAAATGATCTTTCCTTTAGATCTGACAATCAATGATTAAATATGTAGGAAATTTAGAGAATCTTTTATATGTATTCGAGGTTCTTCATCGATAGAGAATCATCTGTATTTGTTAGATATTCTTAGTCAATGGTATCCTTAAATACATAAAAAGTCTCTTGGTCATTATGATGACCATACTAGTTTTAAAGCCACTCAATGGGGCACTTGATGTTTATTGTCATTTAGAAGGACATAAATTATATCAGAGTTGGGATCGTACCCGAAAATGGGCACCTACGTATCCTTTTTTTAGAAAAGGAATCAGAACCCACGTAGTTCGAGTAAGGGAGTATGATTTTTATGATTGATGGCTCAATGAAATATTTCATAATTACTTTTACACTCTAAGCTCATGTGTGTCATGATCGCTGTGAGAAACAAGAGGTATTGGTAAAACCAGACAATTGTGCCATGAAAGATGAAATCTTAAGAAATGATGTGGGGCTTATGTATGTATGACTACCCAAATAGATGAAGATTAAGATTTACTTCAAGGAAGAAATCTAGGAAACGGGTCCATAAAAGTATTTGTGCTTCATGGAGATTTGGATACTCTAATCTTGGGGTTTACTCCTAAGGAAGATGGCCAAGTTAGGAAGGGACTTATGATTGGGTTTTACTCTTGAGAAGGAAGCCCAGATCAAAAAGTAAATTAAGAGTTGTTAAGAGAAATTAAGACTGGGGCTTACTCCTGAGAAGGAGGCCCAGGTTAAGGGACATGGGGCTTACTCCTAATAATGCCCATATTTGTAGAGATTGATACTGGGGCTTATTCCTAAAGAGGAAACCCAGGTTAAGAGAACCATGGTTGGGGATTACTCCTGAGGAGGATGCCCATATTTGGGAACTTTAAGAGTAGGTTTTTCTCCTGAAAAGGAATCCCAGATTAAGGGAATTATGACTGGGGCATACTCCTAAAGAGGATGCCCAGATTATGGGATATGGGGCTTACTTCTGAAAAGGAGGCCCAAATTAATGAGTACTTGGGGCTCACTCCTAAGGAGGATGCCCAAATTAATGATAATTTGGACTGGGGCTTACTCCTTAAAAGGAGACCCAAATTAAGGATTCTCTCATCATAAAGGATGAGGTTGAATGAATGAATTCTCTAACATTAGTGATGTAAATATGTGTAAATCACAAGGTTTTGAGAGATGTTCCAAAGAATTCCTTTCATATAAGGAAGCCAACAAATAAATCATGCCATAAATGGCTTTTAAGAGTGTCTTGAAGACTGAATCTTGAATAGGAAAGGTGGAAAATCATAAAATGGGTTAAATGTGCAAGAAGGGAACCCAAAAAATAGAAGGGCGTGCAAGTCCTGGAAGGCACGCAGGTACTGCGTGGGTGCGCAAGTCCTGGGCATGTAGGTATACCTGCGCGACACATGGGTACTTGCACGATTGTTAACTAGTAGGGTAATACTTGGGAGATCCTTGATCAAAGCCTTTATAATTATCCCGATGTACTTCCAGAAGAGTGGCATGCAAGTTTCAATGAGTAGGTAAGGATGTGCGCAAGTGTGTCCATTTCCCTTAAGGGTAAAACACTTAGGCACGCAAGTGTTAGTGAATTCTAAAACTTAGTCCTTATTCCTCTTGTTTAGACCTTCCATTATAGGTAAAGAATTACATTAGAAGCATTCAGAAGACTTGAATAAGAGACTTAGGCATTCAGAGCTCTGTATCTGAATTCTAGAAAAAATCCCCCCCAAATGGGGGGCCCACCGGGGGTATTTATAGGCTGGAGAAGACCTTGAGCATTTTTCAAAGAGGGTGTGCAAGTCACCTGCACGACCATCTGGGCGGCGCGCACGTATACTTGCGTGAACAAGCTGGAACTTGCATGGACTATGGGAAATGTTCTCCTTGTTCATCCCTTTCTGTTTTTTATGTTTATTCAAAGGATGAATCTTCTTTGTTTGTGGTATTTACCTTTTCATTTCGTTTAGACTCTGTGACGAAAAAGGAGCATCAACAATGGTCATGATCTGGTCTGCTCCAACATTGACTGTGTTGACTTTCTCATTAAAGAGATCCCTACCTTTCCCATGAGTATTGATTACCCTTAATCTATTAGACATCATTTCTAAATAATGGGATACACTAGATTTGTTTATGAATCTCAAATAGAAAATCACTCAACAGAGATTGAAATTCTTTGCATAGCTAATATTCTAAACATGGTTTCTCTGAGGAAAAATTTACATTGAACTCCATTATAATAGATTTTAAAGAAAATTTGAATTATCTTATGAATATACCCCAAGAGTTTCGTAACCAACAGTGCAGCAAGGCCCATTATCGTGCACCAGTTCCCGATCGAGTCTAGCTCAAAATAGTGTTTTCGGGTTTTACCCCTAGATACATATATTCCAGAGTTGCCTCTACCTACTCGTATCTAGACAAGGATATATTGCTTAAATGATCTACATAATATATTCCTTACCAAAATTTCAGGACGTTCTTGTATGTTTATCCTCAAATTTAACCATAGGTCTTTGTTCCCTACTATAAATTTCCAACTCTAGTTTCCATGTTTCCAACTAAACTTCCTTTGATACCAACTGTAACACCCCGAAACCTCTAGACTAGAGCTGGTGCATTACTTGTGATATTGGCATGGTTAGAGGGAATAAAAATCCTGAAGAAAAAATTAGTTTAGTATTCTTGAAGAAACTAGATATATAGATGTTACTCAAATTACATTGTAATGTTTACAACATACAATACATAAAGAAACTAAAAATTTCATCCACAAGAACTCAATAAACGATCTCCTCTTTGTCACCTATTGAAAGTAAACAATAAAAGGGGTGATCCCAAATGATCATTAAGGATTAAAAATAGTGGAAGAATGAGTAAAATAATAAGTGAATCTAAATCAATATGGCATAATCAATATGTCAAAGTGAATAAATGAATAACTAATGCCATTAATAAACTGAGAATGGGACTACATCCATATATTTTGTCATAGTAAAAACCTCATGGATAATAATAATAACTGATAATGAATAAATAGAATTCTTATTAATTGGAGGTCATGTATCTAGAACATGAACCCATAATACTATAAAAATGTTTTAGATGTATGGGTAGAAACCCGTCTGATTTTTAGAATCAAACTCAAAGGGTTTGTTGCCAAATTGATTTGTCTCATGAGACCTACCGATGCATCGAGGGGCTATATAAGGCCCCACCTTCCATTTTATGTCCAAATCATACATTATACATTGATTCAATACAGGATAAATATGCCTTTTAAATATCTGTATAGAGTAGAGTATACAGATTTATCAATATTTCCATAATCATAATAACTTTCCAAATAAACACTTTATGTAAAATGGTATACGGTTTAGACAGAAAATATATCCATGATATGAGATTATGGATATTTAATATAAATATAATTTCAAATGAAAATGGATCTCAAATCGGTAGTAGGTACACCACATAAGTATTATTAGGTGCACAATACAAAGTTTTTCACAAAGAAATGGTAGTTTAGACAAAGGCCCTTACGACAATATAATCAGTCAAATCATATGAACAGAACTTAATAACACTCAAATTAATCATTTAATAACATTAAAATTAAGAGAATAATGTAATGAAATATCAAATGTCTGTACACATATAACACATACAAGAAATAAGTGGGAAACAATGAAAATCCGACAGAAATGAAAGTGAGATGAGAAACCCCTTACAAACATTTTGGCATGGTAACGAGTGTTATTGTGAGGGATTAATAAGAGGTAAATGGGTATTCAATTATTTATATGTCACAAGGGCAATATGGGGTAGGTGAGAAAACATACCCCATCATTAGGAATTAAAAATAAAAAGACACAACATAGGGGAGATTCTTGTACAAAAGTGAAAGATATGATCCCTTACAAAGATTGTGTCATTATAGTAACGATAAATCAATGAAATATTTATGTGTGACAAATAAAAATCCACAAAATATAATTGTATATATAGTATAAAACAATAATAGGTCATTCAAACATATTCTTGGTGAAATGTAACCAATGATATAGATGTTTAACTCAATGAATGAAAATTGAGAAAGACAATCCCTTACCTTACTCTTAATGGTGTTCTTGACTTGTTATTTAAGACCTGAATAAACAAATTAGGCTTATTAATTCATAATTAAATATAATATTATATATTTAAATGATTTATTATAACCCTTTTTAGTTATTCAAGGCTTTTTTGATTAGTTATAAGGTTCAATTTCATTGTTCGGGCTCGTTTGTTTAATTGGTTTTAAATGATCAGTTCACTTATATTCAAGTTCGGATAAATATATAAGATGGATTTGGTTGTCCAGAAATATAGTTATATTCCATTACTGAACATAAAAAAGATTAAATGGTTTTAAATTTAATTTTTTTACTTAGAGTGAGGTTGAATTATTATGTATATAACCTTAGTGACAATCGTTTTGGATAAACGGTGGGTTGGATTACAATGAACATGTTTTACATTAAAACATAATACCAATTGTACAAAAGGATTACAGAACTATAAATTGGATATATTAAATATATAATAATCTAGTACAACCATAACACAAATGGTTTCACGACCAGAATTAAATATTATAATAGAAATTGATAAACCATTGTCCTTGAATGTGCTAAATTATCACATCTCAAACGGTGCTTTTATTTCAATCAAATAAATGGTGGGGAAGAGAGAGAAGGTAATTAAATATACCATTAGCATTAACACATTCTAGTACATGTATGTTACTGTATTTATCATACTATTATGGTGAGGTAAGATACAAAACTAAAATAACGTAAAAGAATTGAAGGAATTGGAAAGAGAAATTTACCTCTTGAGACATCCTCCTTTGAGAACCTCTTAAGGGGAGAAGTTTTGGTATTTTGAAGAGGATAAGAGATTTTCGACGTGTGGGAGTATCTTAGGGAGAGACTTGGGTAGAATATTGGAAAGTCACAAGGCTTGAGTGGTGTGAGAGGAAGAGGGGGTGAGGGTTCTTTATATAGTGGAGGGGGGAGGAGTTTTGTTAATAAAAAATTCATTAGTTTATTATTTCCTCTCAAGAAAACTAATAGTGAGTATTCCATGACCAAGAATATTAATATATACATGTGGATTCAAACTAATTGGGATTACATCATCATATCATCATCAATGACTCAATTAATCCCTTATTTAGCATTTATTGTGAATTATTAGATTTTACTATTCATCAAAAATTCAAGTATTTCAGAAAAATCCCAAAAACATACCCTAAATATTTTTCGACGTGCAGAATCCAAAAATGAATACCATTTTTAATAAATAATTTTCTAAATATTATTAATTAAATATATAATTAAAATCATTTTTTAATCTAAAAATAAAAACCCTTAAAATTTTCATCTTCATTTATAAGGTGCCTAAATTCATTTATACACTCAATGGCACAAATACCATTCATAAGAATCGTATTATTATTCATAATGGTAAGTTACTATTCATAAGGATAGGTTACAATTCATAAGGGTAGGTTACTATTCACCAAAAATTAAGTTAATTCTATCATACTCTAATTATCATCTTGATCACAACGGTGTATGTTAGATTTTTAAAATTCAAATCACAGAGCTACCAAATTTATGTTTTATGGCTAGGTTTTGGCTATCTCTTCTAAGCAACCATCTCTTGTTCCATAGAGGTTCAGTAATTATTGAAATATAGGCTATAAATAAAATGTATTTAAGAGAAACATACCATAAAATACTTGGGGTGCTACATATATTACAATTAATTACTATTGATACATATTAATATTGAAAAATGATATTTATTACTATGAATATATAAAACTATTATTAACATTACTTATTAATTATTATTCATAAATTCTTAAAAAATATTATTTTCCATGGTGTATATATATATATATATTAAAACTGAAAAAATAAATTTTATTTTATTTTTTTACAGATCATTTAACGGTATTTCACCCCTTTTTCATAAAGTTATATAATAAGGTTTTAAATCCTTGAACTCCTTTGGCTGATCCAAATACTTCATTGTAGAGACCTGAAACATGATGTACATGGACATTACATTACTTTTGCGGAATACTTAATACATAACATAAACAGACACACAAGGACCGTAATAGTTTAGTGTCTTTGGAAACTCGGAATATAAACATATAATCCTGTTGAAAGATCTTCAACATCTCCCATATCGATCTTCCCCGTTTTTTTCTTACTTAAAACCTTTCTTTATATCCTGGGGAAAAGAAAACATATAAAGGCTGATCTCAAATTCTCAGTAAGGGTAAGCATAGATAAAATAAAACAAATCATATACATTTGAACTAAAAAACATGAACATAATGTTTAAACATCAAAAGCTTGAGCAATGACATAAAACATGGAAGTACGTAAGGAATAGATCATAAAAAACAATAATCACGATAAAATAGCATGGGACTAAAACATGTAATTGTGGCAACCATTCAGCACATGTCATGATTTCTATAGTAGCCAAGGTATTGCTGCCAAGACCATCTTAGTGGACAAAGTCCCTTTCTGAATCGTGTTCACTCCTCGTTTCAGTCCTATATCACTGAACCAGATTAACTTACCGTTCCAACCATGTCTATATTATGAGATATAAATCTTTACCCAATGAATTAGAGGGAGCTATAGGTCCCACCCATCTCATAATGAAATCAATCATACTTGTGCCACAAAATAATCATACATTATTCATAATAACCCAACGAGTAAAATGAGTTTCATAAACATCATACCATCATCACATAATCCATATAAAAGAAATGTATATCATTTCATAATAGGAAAAGTGAAACCATGTAAATCATAGAGACATGATACTTGAAACATACACATATTAAATAATGTCATCTTAGATGAAAAATTGATTTGATAAAACACTTGAAATGAATTCTTGAGGAAAATATCCTTTCTTCATCAAAATCGTTTTATTTTCACCAAATTTCATTCAATTTTAAAGGAAAAGGATTTTTTTGAAAATTTTCATGACATATTTTGGAGGAAGATTCATGAAAATAAGGCTTTATAAAACCGTAAAAATCCATTCGTGCCATATAAGATAAAAAACATTCCTCTCGTACTTTTACCGGAAAAGACAAAAAGTATCTCGTAAAAGAAAGATTACATACATACCATGTAGTAAAAGTCAAAAATGGGTAAAAAGGACATTAAACATACATGAAACCATTTTTAGGAAACATGGACATGGATGAGAACAATAACCCCAGTAAATATTTAGGAATAAACAATCTCAGTTAAGAACGAGATAGGAAAAGTTATCCCTTACCTTAGGTCCGATATGCTTCGTATGAATCTGAACCTCCTGTATAATGATTTAAATAATGTCATTGACTTATTAAATAATCGTATTCATTGTTATGATATCATATATGTTTCACTTATGACTTTATATTACCCATTCTTTTATAAATTCCATTTAAAGTAGCGTTTTGGGTAAAATCATTTCATTTATCGTATGTGTTTTGACTTGTCGTTCTTGATATTATTACTTATATCCTGATTTACATAATTCCAGAATGTAAAACATGATTTATATATAATATATATTCATCATATACATATATATTATAGATCGATAAAAGGAATGAAATACACCATTCCTGGAGACGGTAGGTCGTACGTACGCACGAACGCTGTTTTCGTTTCCTTATTGAATTGAATGAAACTAAATAGATGACATACACATATATATATATAGATAAATCCAGTAGCATTATTATTTCATATATTTCATTATTATTCATTATATAAACTTTATGATCATTCATGTATGGTTAACATAGATAATGAATCTCATCGCGTCATGGAGATGGTAGTCCGTACGTACGTACGAGTGATGATATTGTTCCCATAATTATTGAATAGAATTGTAGTGGATGTTATAATATATCAGAATCAGTATGATGTTATAATAACCATATATATTTATTCTTTACACCATTATACCCATCCATTTAAGGTGTTGGTGAAAAAATAGATTACACCACAACGTGTAGACGGTATTTCGTACGTACGCACGCGCGGTAATTTTGTTTTCCATAGGATGGATAGAAGGTGAAAGAGGGTTGTTTAATATTTATAATAACATATAATTATATGAGGGATACTTCTGTTATTACATCATAATGAAACAACTAAATAAGAGGGACTAGAAGTTGAATGGAACTTGAAGAAAATGGTAGAAAGTATTACCTCTTTCTCGAAATGCCTCCTTTAAACATTCTCTTTAAGGCACTAGAGTTGGACTTTTGAGAAGACCAGTACCTCTAGTAGGTTTCTAATGAAGTGTGGAAGTAAAATGGGTAGGGTTTGGTCGATCTTGGAGGCTTAAATTGGTGTAAGGAGGAGAGGGAGGAGGTTCCCTTTTATAAGGGAGGAGAGGGGCACCTTTGGAATCCTCAAAAATATTAGTTTAATATAAATTTAAACCCCACATAAAAACCTCCAAAAATGACTCAATTCAAATATTAGATGACATAGGGTTTTAATTTCATCAAAAAATAAAATTTATACATGTAGGGAATTTATTTTAAACATTATCAACTTGATTTTTCCTTATTTAATTTATTAAATTTTATTTGTGGTAATAATATTCTAAATTTTAAATTGTTATAAATAATTACTTATGTTCTGTGAATTATCCACAATTAGATACTTTATGACATTTTAGACTATATAAATTTCAATTTATAATTTTTAAATATTTTTGTAATTTTTAAACAATTTAATAATATGTTATTTTTATAAAATAACAATGGTCTCAATTTTGACACTATTCATTTATTTTAATTTAAATTAAATCCACACAAAGGATATATTCAAAATAAAATATTTAATAGGTTCCTAACATGTCATAGTAATCTAGAAAATTAGTGGAGTATATTAAATAGTTCATATAATATTTATTTTAATATTTTTAAAACCATTTATTTGCTATATCTCTTAATAAAATAATCAGTACAACATTTTTGTATAATTATTTAATATACATATTTGTGGCATAAAAATTAAAAATAAAATACTTTGATGAAGATAAATATCAAAGATTTTATAATAAAAATTTTACTCGAATTTATCATCTTAAAATAACAACATGTGAATTGTTATATTTATTAAATTATGAAGGTGAAAACTTTGGAATCATTTAAAATAAAATATGAGAAGTGTTATAATCACCTTAATAAGGATCCAAATGGTCAAAAATTCTTCCAGTGGATTATTAGGGTTTATATATACACTAATAATAAGTTTTTTGTAGATTTTTGGGACTTTTGACATGTATTACTATTTCATTAAAAACTATATTATTGATTTTTCACTAAATAAATAATTTCTGCATCATTAATGTATAAGATAATAAGGTAATTAAATAAATCTTAAAAATTACAAATAAATTAACATGATAAAGAAAAACATTTTATCTTTAAAATGAGTATTTATAAAGTAATTTATATTCTATATAAACTAATATTAAAAATACTTTAATTATTAATGTTAAGTGAGACATATTTCACTTTCTTTTAAATAAAACAAACTAAAGGTCTTAATCACCACCAAGTGGGTTCTAATGGATTACATTTCGACCCAAATATGAATTAGGATGAAATATAATCATCCAATTATATTAATAAAAGTATTAGGATAATTTTATAATATTATATTTACCCTTAATTACCCAATTTACCTTTCACTATGGTAAATAAAATTTACCGTTGTTACTATTCATAAAGCCCAAAAATAAAAAGTATACTATTAATATAATTTGGACCCAATGATTCCAAATATGGAATAAATTTTTCCAAATTCAATACACTGTATTTGCAGAAATTAAATTAAAATTAATCTCGTTGTCGAAAGAAAACGGGTTTTTGTTTAAAACATTGCAAAAGATTGAATTTATTTATCCTACGAATTCAATGTAAAATAAATGCTAATTACATACATTATATTAAATGGTAAAAATATATTCTATTTATACTTTAAAACCATTCCATATTATAATTTAACCACATAAGTTATTATGATGAAAATAGTTGTTTTTAATTAGAATATAGCGTGTTTTTACTATTCATTAAAATATGAAAGTTATCAGAATAATATGAAAAAATTATCCAATGTAAATTTTTAATTTCATAATTCCAAATAAGAATATAATTTTGTCAAATTGAACATATAAACATGTAAAAACTAGATTTAAAGTGGGTATGCCATCAAAAGGTGGAAAAACTGCATTTTTTGAAAAATACTTATTTTACCCGAAAAATTTATTTTGTTATTATACCATGTTCTAGAAAATGTGTAAGATGAATAATAATGTTATAAAATTAAAATTTTAGTAAATACTATTCATAATGGCTAGTTCATAATAATATTATAACCATATATTGTTGTTTGGTGAAACCTGGTATTGCGTACAACACACGCTATCGAGGAATGTCGTGATTGCGTGTAATGAAAGAAAAGTCAGGGTTGCGTGTAGTGCAAGACTTCTTTGTTGTTTTTTATAACAGAATCCAACCATATTTCATTTATACATTGAATATATATATGTATATATACACTCAATGTTGCGTAGAATGACTATTATAAAATGAACTTGAGATTGTGTGTAACACAATCTAAGAATAGTGTTGCGTATACTTCAAGATAATACAGTATGGCGTATAGCACAAGATAATCTTGTTATAGAATAGAACACATGACATCAAATAAATTAAAAAAAAATAATTATCATAAAATATCGGGTTGTTACATTTTACCCCCCTTAAAATGAATTTCACCCTCGAAATTCGTCAGGATTATACATGGTTTTCTACTTGAAAGTTTCATTAATTGCAACACACATCGTAAAATGAAATACCAAAACTTATCTTTAAAAAACAATAGTATGAAACGTAACGGTTACCCAAATAAACTAATAAATGGGTTTCCACATAGGAGAATATAGGTGAAAATATGGATATGGAAGAGAAATCTAACCATCATGTTCTGATAGACAGTGGTAGAGAACATGGATATGAAAAATCCAACAATCACAAAGCTATAGATTTGTGATGATCTAAGATACCATTTGATTCATCGGATATAAGGTCACTAGGACAACATTTTTGGTTTTCAAGATCATTTCCCTAAAGTTGACGAATTAAAAGAAATACTTACATTATTTTTGTACAATCTCACTGTTGTTTGTGAATTGAACAATTTACACTTCATCCCTTAAAGAAATGAAGTTGAACTTGTTATTCGTGAAGTGTTAGCAGATCATGTGACAGAATGACGGGTAATTCCATTTGTCTCAAACAAAAGGTTACCAAAAGTTATTAAATATACATAAGTCTATTAATCATATATGGTTCCTAAAATGGACTTATAATTCATATCTCATACCACTTAAAAAAATAAAACTAATGTATAATAACCTGGGATATCCTGTAGGCCAGTGGTTGGCGATAAAGGCATGTCTCACATTGGTTTTGGGTTCGATTTCCACAGCCTTGTCTAATGAGATGGGTTGTCACCCGTCCTGCAGGTTTTCTTTTTTCTAAAACTACATTACTATAACATCCCATCAATAATATCTAAAAAGGTTCTATACTTAAAATATAATAACTTATGTCCAACATAATCCATTCCAATCTTAAGCTTATCTAAAATACTTCGGTCCAAGCTCATAGTATAAAGAAAACAATTACTATAAAGGTTATCTACCAAGAACGTGAATACAAGATTTTATCTCACATATATCATAAGATATATCTTGTTGGTTGTATTCCAAACACATGAATACCTTAGTCATATATTCTCTTGAAACATAAATTACCATAGAACCATAGTGAAAACATGAATACTATCAAAAGGTAACTCTTTACTCATACCAAAATCCTAAAAATCTATATAATCAAACCATAATATCACTTTTTCTTTATATCAGTCATGAGCTCATGAATACAATCAAACATCTCATTATCTTCTTATCTCTTTCATTATGCGCATATCATCTACTTTCCATAAATATATGAATAACCTTCCATGGTTACCGGTACCATTCAACATATACTTCCAAATACTTTAAGAAAAACAATAGTGTAACAATCCTTAGATGATTCTTTATTCCATAGTACCATACATTATTCTTTATAATCATACAATCATTCCACTAACTTCTTAAGCCACTGACTGAGCTTCATCATTTCTTTCATCTCATATTTCATTTGTAGTCTATTCATCATCATCCACATAAATACTACTCATAGGACCATGCAGATTCTCTTCAGGAGATTTTCCCTTAGGGAATTGGTTTTCTAATGCCCATACATTCCACATTTAAAACATCTAATCATTGTTGATGTCGTAGAAATACCATTATCCTTGTCCATGGTGTTAACTAAACCTTTTCCTTAGCACTTACTGGATTTGTGTCCTTCTTTTCCACACCCAAAGCATCTTCCAGTTCTTTTGAAACAATCTCCCTGATGCCTCTTCCCACATGATTTACATGAGGGAAATTGAACTTTATTTCCTCTATGATCATCATGAAACTCCATCTTTCTCTTATTATCTGAGTCAGGAAACTTACCAAAGTTGAGATTATTGATCATATTATGAGATTTCTGATTAGGCATAATAACGATGTTTGGACTTCCAAATCCCATTTCATTTGGTTGCTCATGAAGAATACCATTCCATTGTCCATCATATCCTCCATTATCCTGAATCTTCCTATTTCCAGCCATTTTCTAAAACCCAAAAATAATAGTGTGAGAGGAAAAAATCATGTTAGGGAAAACAATATAGTAAAGGGGGAGTACCCACAATATCTAACATCTTAGGTTAAATTCTAATATCATTACCATAGTTCTAGAACTATATCTTATACGTATACTTATCCTTAGGGACATCCCTAGAAATACCTTAGAAATATCTCTAGGGATCTCACTAACGTTTTCGCATCCTAGTTTCTAAAGTTTGACTAAACCTTTCCTCTGATACCAACTATAGAGACCTGAAACTTGACGTACATGGGCATTACATTACTTTTTCAGAATACTTAATACATAACAAAAACAGACACACAAGGACTGTAATAGTTTAGTGTCTTTGGAAACTCGGAATATAAACATCTAATCCTGTTGAAGGATCTTCAACATCTCCCATATTTATCTTCCCCTTTGTTTTCTTACCTAAAACCTTTCTTTATATCCTGGGGAAAAGAAAACATATAAAGGGTGAGCTCAAATGCTTAGTAAGGGTAAGCGTGGTTAAAATAAAAAATTCATATACATTTGAACTTAAAAACATGAACATAATGTTTAAACATCAAAACCTTGAGCAATGACATAAAACATGGAAGTACGTAAGGAATAGATCATAAAGAAACATTATGTATGATAAAATAGCATGGGAGTAAAACATGTAATTGTGGAAACCATTCAGCACATTTCATTATTTCCATAGTAGCCAAGGCATTGCTTCCAAGACCATCTTAGTGGAAAAAGTCTTTTTCTGAATCAAGTTCACTCCTCATTTAAGTCCTGTAACACTGAACCAGAATAACTTACCGTTCCAGCCATGTCTATCTCATGATATATAAATCATTACCCAATTAATTGGAGGGAGATATAGGTCTCACCCATCTCATAATGAAATCATTCTTACTTGTGCCACAAAATAAACATACATTATTCATAATAACCCATCGAATAAAATGGGTTTCATAAACATCATCCCATCATCACATAATCCATATAAAATAAATGGATATCATTTCATAATAGGAAAAGTGTAACCATGTAAATCATAGAGACATGATACTTGAAACATACACATATGAAATAATGTTATCTTAGATGAAAAATGGTTTTGATAAAACACTTGAAATGAATTCTTGAGGAAAATATCATTTCTTCTTCAAAATCATATTCTTTTCAGCAATTGTCATGCAATTTTAAAATAAAATGATTTTTTTGAAAATAGTCATAAAATATTTTGGAGGATGCTTCATGAAAATAAGGCATTATAAAACCGTAAAAATCTGTTCGTGCTGTATAAGTTAAAAAAACATTCTTCTCGTACTTTTGCCGAAAAAGTCAAAAAGTACCTCGTAAAAGAAAGATTCCAGACATACCATGTAGTAAAAGTGAAAAATGGGTAAAAACGACATTAAAAATACATGAAACCATTTTTAGGAAACATGTACATGGATGAGAACAATTACCCCAGTAAATACTTACGAATAAAAAATCTCAGATAAGAACGAGATTAGAGAAGTTATCCCTTACCTCAGGTCTGATATGCTTCGTATGGATCCGAACCTCCTTTATAATGTTTTAAATAATGTCATTGACTTATTAAATAATCATATTCATTGTTATGATATCATATATGTTTCACTTATGACTTTATATTACCCGTTCTTTTGTAAATTCCATGTTAAAGCATCGTTTTGGGTAAAATCATTTCATTTATCGTATGTGTCTCGACTTTTCATTCATGATATTATTACTCATATCCTGATTTACATAATTCCAGAATGTAAAAAATGATTTATATATAATATATATTCATCATATACATATATATTATAGATCGATAAAAGGAATGAAATACAACGTTCATAGAGACGGTAGGTCGTACGTACGCATTAATGCTGTTTTCGTTTCCTTATTGAATTGAATGAAACTAAATAGATGACATAAATATATATATATAGATAAATACAGTAGCATTATTATTTCACATATTTCATTATTATTCATTATATAAACTTTATGATCATTCATGTATGGTTAACATGGAGAATGAATCTCATCGCGTCGTGGAGACGGTAGTCCGTACGTAAGCACGAGCGATGATATCGTTCCCATAATTATTGAATAGAATTTGAGTGGATGGTATAATATATCAGAATCATTATGATGTTATAATAACCATATATAGTTATTCTTTACACCATTATACCCATCCATGTAAGGTGTTGGTGGAAAAACAGATTACACCACGACGTGGAGATGGTATTCCGTACGTACGCACGCGCGATGATTTTGTTTTCCATAGGATGGATAAGAGGTGAAACATGGTTGTTTCATATTTATAATAAAATATAAGTATATTAGTTATACTGATGTTATTACATCATAATGAAATAACTAAATAAGAAGGAGTAGAAGAAGAATGGAACATGAAGAAAATGGTAGAAGGTATTACCTCTTTCTGGAAGTGCCTCCTTTAAACATTATCTTTAGGGCACTAGAGTTTGTCTTTTGAGAAAAACAATACCACTAGTAGGTTTCTAAGGAAGTGGGGAAGTTAAATGTTCAGGGGTTGGCCGAGCTTGAAGTCTCAAAGTGGTGTAAGGAGGAGAGCAAGGAGGTTCCCTTTTATAAGGGAGGAGAGGGGAACCTTTGGAATCCTCAAAAATATTAGTTTAATATAAATTTAAACCCCACATAAAAACCTCCAAAAATGACTCAATTCAAATATTAGATCAGATAGGGTTGTAATATCATCAACCAATAAAATTTAGACTTATAGGGAATTTATTTTAAACATTATCATCTTGATTTATCCTTATTTAATATATTAAATTTTATTTGTGGTAATAAGATTCTAAATTTTAAATTATTATAAATAATTACTTATGTGATATTAATTACCCACAATTAGATACTTTATAACATTTTAGACTATATAAATTTCAATTTATAATTTTTAAATATTTTTGTGATTTTTAATCAATTTAATAATATGTTATTTTTATAAATTAACAATAGTGTCAATTTTGACACTATTCATTTATTTGAATTTAAATTAAATCCACGGAAAGGATATATTCAAAATAAAATATTTAATAGGTTCCTAACATGTCATAGTAATCTATAAATTACTGTAGTACATTAAATAGTTCATATAATATTTACTTTAATATTTTTAAAACCATTTATTTGGTATATCTCTTAATAAAATAATTAGTACAACATTTTTTTATAATTATTTAATATACTTATTTGTTGCATAAAAATTAAAAATAAAATCCTTTGATGAAGAAAACTATCATAGATTTTATATTAATAATTTTACTCTAATCTATCAACTTAAAATAACCACTTGTAAATTGTTATCTTTATTAAATTATGAAGGTGACAACTTTGGAATTATTTAAAATAAAATATTATAAGTGTCATAATCACCTTAATAAAGATCCAAATGGTCAACAATTCGTCCAGTGGATGATTATGGTTTATCTATACACTACTAATAAGTTTTTTTTCAGATTTTTGGGCCTTTTTACATTTATTACTATTTCAATAAATAATATATTATTGATTTATTACTAAATAAATAATTTTTGCATCATTAATGTATAAGATAATAAGGTAATTAAATAAATAATAAAAATTAAAAATAAATTAACATGATAAAGAAAAACATTTTATCTTTCAAATGAGTATTTATTACTGAATTTATATTCTGTATAAACTAATATTAAAAAACATTAATTATTAAAGTTGAGTGAGACATATTTCACTTTTCTTTAAATAAAATAAACTAAACGTCTTAATCGCCTCCAAGTGGGTTCTAATGGATTCCATTTTGACCCAAATACGACTTAGGATGAAATATAGTCATCCAATTGTATTATGACAAGTATTAGGCTAATTTTATAATATTATATTTACTCTTAATTACCCAATTTACCTTTTACTACGGTAAATAAAATTTACCGTTGTTACTGTTCATAAAGCCCAAAAATAAAAAGTAGTCTATAATATAATTTGGACCCAATGATTACAAATATGGAATCCATTTTTCCAAATTCAATACACAGATGTTGCAGAAATAGAATTAAAATTAATCCCATTGTCGAAAGAAAACGGTTTTTTGTTTAAAACATTGCAAAAGATTGAATTTATTTATCCTATGAATTCAGTGTAAAATAAATGATAATGGCATAAATTATATTAAATGGAAAAAATATATTCTATTTATACTTTAAAATCATTCAATATTATAATTTAACCACATAATTTATTATAATTAAAAAAGTTGTTTTTAAGTAAAATATAGCGTGTTTTTACTATTCATTAAAATATGAAAGTTATCAGAATAATATGAAAAAATCATCCAATGTAAATTTTTATTTCATGATTACAAAGAAGAATTTTATTTTGTCAAATTGAACTTATAATCATGTCAAAAACTATATTTAAAGTGGGTGCTCCATCAAAAGGCTGCAAAACTGCATTTTTTTAAAATACTTTTTTTACACGAAAACTTTATTTTGTTCTTATACCATGTTCTAGAAAATGTGTAAGATGAATAATAATGTTAAAAAACTCAATCATTAGTAAATACTAATCATAACATCTAGTTCATAATAATATTATAACCATATATTGTTGTTTAGTAAAACCTGGTATTGCGTACAACACACGCTATCGAGGAACGTCGTTATTGCGTGTAATGCAAGCCAAGTCAGGGTTGTGTGTAGTGTAATACTTCTTTGTTGTTTTGTATAACATAATACAACCATATTTCATTGTTACATTTAACATATATATATATATATACACTCAGTGTTGCGTTGAATGACTATTATAAAATGAACTTGAGATTGTGTGTAACACAATCTAAGAATAGTGTTGCGTATACTTCAAGCTAATATAGTGTGGTTTATAGCACAAGATAATATTTTTGGAGCATAAAACACATGACATAAAATAAATTAAAAAGAATACTTATCATAAAATATTGGGTTGTTACATTTGGGGCTTACAATATCTTTATGATCCAGTTTAAAAAAACATATACCCATTTCTATTAACATTGTTTTATTAAAACTCTATTAAAAAAGGACCCACAATGTATTACTCCATGCTATCTTCCCTGATTGGAAAACACCTCAAATCAGTTTATTTTTAAATTAAATTTGTTATATTTAAGAATAAACATAGAAAATGGGATGCCCAAGGATCAAATTAATTGTAAGTTGATGTCCCCGGCCAAGAGAATCAATTCATTTGATGCTGTCATATGATTTTCATTATAAAAAAATATAAAAATTTTATTATCTATATATAAATATTTTAATTTATTATTATTATATATATATTCCCTTCAGGGAATAGTATAGTGGTTGCATCCTTGTGATGGTGTTTGGGAAGTCTCGATTTTGTGCCTAACCACATGCATTTAGGGTAGATTTTGGTTGTTTCCCTCCACCCCACACCAACGTAGTATATATTTATAATATTATTTAAAATACTACTGGAAAAGTTAAAAATGGTATTGTTCCATTTAAATTTAAAACTTTATTCAAAATACTATTTTTAAAATATAATATAATTTTATATTTTTTATATAATGTAATTATTAATATAATTATTAGTTAGCACATGCTCAACCCATGTTTATTTATAGGTTTTAAAAAAATTTAAAATAGGTTTTGGTTAAATTTTTTTTAACCAATCCTCAATGGAATTGAAGCCTCTTACTTCTTTAACTATTATTAATATCTCGCATTACTAAAATTAATGTGTTTTGAAATAATGGGGAAACCTTGCTAAGAGTTTCCTTTTATATGGGAGGGTTCCATATATGTCATTAGGGATTTACTATGTGGGAGTGAGTTTCATCCTCTCCTTGGTGGGAATAATAATTATTATTCATAAATCGTAATTAATTATCAATGAATATTAATTATTAATATATAATAACTAAATAATAATTATCTATTAATATTTACAATTAAGTATTAATATATGTCTAATATATATTTAAATTAATAATAAATAACTTCTTAATCATTAATATTTAAAAGTTTTTAATTAGTTAGTTATTAAATATTAAAAATAATCATTAAATTATTAAATTACTAGTTATTAATTAATTAAATGGTTGTTGGTGAAAAAATTAAAGTGATGAAAAGGGTGGAGTTTGGGGTTTAGAAGCATGGGTCTCAAATAATTTCAATGAATTGGTGATGGAGAAACTTATTTCTAGGTTTCCTAGTTATCAATTGTATTTTTTCATGGAAATGTCATCAAATTTGATCCTTCTCACAAAGCCTCACGTTCATATGTGCTGCATGTGGATTCTAGAAACACCATAAAACCATAAAATAAGGCCATAGATTTCATTAATGTTTTATTAAAGAGGTTCTATTTTTGAAGTGGTACCCCATATTTGGTCAATCATGAGTTGTGAATCTATAATAATGATCATACGAGGTATGTTATTTCTGTTGATCTAGATACACTAATGGAGTGGATTGATTTGTGTAATTTTTTCTTATTATGTGAAAGATATTATCAAATGGATATAAACCCTTGAATGCTTATAGGTTGAAACTAATGATTTCTTGTATATGGGGATTCGATAGATTAAACTAATCCTGATTGGTAAGGGATATTTTCATCATATTTTTCTTTATGAAATGAATCATTCTACTTTTTATTATCATTCATTTACAAACCCAACCATTGGATTTTAATCTTTCTTATTGGGTATTATATTCCAACCCTCTCCCTGAGAAACCTACAAATACTTAGATCTAGGTTTGAATTTATGGATTATGTTGGGTTTTTTAAAACCTGAAAATCAGGAATAGCATTGCATTGTGCATTATGACACTCTTAAACTAGATGAAAACATTGTTAAAGGTAAATGAGTTCACTATGTAAGAGTTTTTGTTAATAATTAACTTCCAAATCAATTTACTATCAATTCAACTCTTTTTGTTGAGGGGTCAAAGATAAAGGTTGATTTTGAATATGAATTTATAAAACATTTTTATGTTTTTTAAAAAAATGGGTTTCCATTTGATTTCAGGATGCTGGTATGTCCTCAAGATTCATGTGATGAAATCTAGTTCCTATAAGAATAAAGAAGCTAGGATTTCACAATAACAAAATACTACCATTACAATTTCAAAGGAATAAATTTCATGACATATTGGGAATTCTAGAGATACCATCAAAGGGAAACCCAAGGAGTTTCCCAGTGATCATGAGGATCTTTTAGTCTTTCTAAGGCATGACTTGGATAATGATGTAGAGGAATGGGATCATTTAATTTTATTTTCATAATCTTATCCATGTGTTTAATCTCTTTTACTGAGGGATTAATTTATCTATAGTAGTTATTGGAGATCTTTGGTGAAGGAGGATGTTGAGAAACTCTATCTTCTAATAATTAAAGAACCCACTATGGAAAGGTCTAATTGAACATGGGATATGAGTATAAAGGAGGCTAGATTAATTATGCCTCTTGATGCCTTATACTAGAATTATCTCACTCAAAGAAACCAAATTCTAACAAAAAAAATACTCTTATTTCGTCTTTATTGCATTAGAAGGTAGTTAAATCCAGGGAATTGGATGTGAAAAAATTATCATCATTTCAAGTAATAAAAAATATCAGTTTTTTCTTATTCCTTGAAGAATACTATGAATAAGGTGGCTTGCTTCTAAGTACCTTGAGGTCATTAAGGAATGATATAGTGGAGTATATAAGGAACATTTATTCATTGGTTCTAGAGTCTATGGAGGTGAATTTGAACACAAAAGGTGCTGATTTTGTTTCTAATCATGAGGAGTTTGAAAAAGATCATATTTTGTAGGTTGATATTGACATGAAATTCAGGTATGAGAAGAACATAACTACCTAATTTGATCTAAAAAATAATGAATAAAATAGTTTTATATTATTTAATTAATTATAAATCTACTAAGGACTCTTTCTTATGTAGGGAATCCTTGGATGGAGCTCAAAATGATTATATGGTTTTCTAAAGGGATCACAAAAAACCTGTTGTCAAACCTACTGGTGTTTTGCAACCAAATAATACCATTGTACGTGATGGGAAAAAATTACAGGTTGGCCAGACCCTTTATAAGGACCCAACCTTAAAACATTACATAATATTGAATTTAATGAATAATTATCATTGAGGATCTTTTCAGGTTTAGAGTTTTAGATAATTAAGACATAACTATTACATATCAAAATAATACAAAGTAGATACTTCTACAGAGTTTCCCTTTTTTTACAAGACATGAACTCTTGAAAAAAAAGTTCATGTCTAGTTCCATGTTTAAGAAAGCATGACTTTTCCTTGATCCAATCCATAACCCTATTCCACATTATGTCCTATGAATAAAATTTCAAAAAAAACTTTGGATGAGCATAAAATACTCAGTAAGGGATACACAAAGGAGGAAAACTGTTAGTTTTTCAAAACAACGAGTAAACCATTAATACATTATCAAGTTATTACTTTTCACCTTTATGAACTAGTAAATACTCTTCACTTAATAAAAGATCATTACATACACTTTTGTAACCAAAATATTACCATTAAATCCATATAAAGAACACATAACATATAAAGGTAACTTGGGACATAAACATACTTAAATAGAATATCCATACGGTTGAATTCCAAACATATCACTGATTGGAATAGCCATACGACCGACTTCCATACCCAATGAATTGGAGGTTATAACGTAACCACCTATCCCGGTATTCACAACACCACCTGTCATATGGTTTATCATGTAACCACCCATCAAATGTCCATGTACCATTATAAAATCATAAGACATAAAACAAATATAATGGAAAGAAAAAATTTCCACATTTCGATCACAATATAGCACATAAATATATTGACATAAAAAATCCATTATAAAAACGAATTTCAATACCAAAATACATAAAAGAGTATATGGTATTTATTTCATTTTAAAGACATTACTACTTGTTGAGGAAGAAAAAGACCAAATAATACTCGCAGCGACGGAAAAGGTCGTTATCACTGCGTATGTTTTAAATAAACATTCCTTTTTGTCGTCTAGTAAAATTCATCATAAGAAATGATTTCATTTGATGAAATGAAAAGTCAAAGGTGTTTTATATAGTGTATAAAACAAAGTCTTGTATTAGAACAAAATATGCCTCAATGAAAGGAGATTGATATAAAGTCCCTTACAAAGATGGTATCCTTTGATAAAGGATAAATTAATTACATAATTATGTGTGGAAAAAGAATACACCAAATATAAGTGGATATTAAGTGTAATGAAATCATGGGTAATTCACACAAATTCATAGAACTACATATTCAAGGATTACAAGTTTAACCCAAAGAACCGAAATTGGGTTAAGAAGTTTCCTTACAAAAATTCGACAGCCTAACGGCGTCTCTTAAAATTTCAGAAAAAGAGTTGATGAGAGGGAAAAGGGTATCTCATCACTTGGAAATAATATTTATAGCAGTAAGGATATAGAATAACATATCCCAACATAACAATATGTAAATTAAAAGACCTAACAAAAAGAAGTCTTTTAAAAAGGGGAGGGTGAATGGTTCCCTTTCCGATTGGGGTAACGTTTGAAATGTACACCCCATGAAAGAAGGACCATACAACATTTATGTAAATACCCATAAATTAAATTATATTACACAAAGAGTATAAGAATGGGCATTACATACACCACTTAAAGGAGAAAGTGACAAATATAGCATGAATCCCATGGGAATAAAAGTGAGATAAAAACCCATTACCTCATTGTAATAAATCGATTCGTATTACAAAAATATTGTCAACACCAAACGAATCACAGAATACCACGAATATAAATATTATCATGATAATATTTATCAAATTGAAGTAAAAAAATGATATTAAATAAATAATTGGAAAAAAATGGAAATCTGACGGAATTAAAAGTGAGATATGAAATCCCCTTACAAAAAATTCGGCAGCCTAACGGCGCCACATATAAAATATCTTAAAATGAATTGATGAGAGTAAGAGGGGGTATCTCATCACATGAAAATAAAAAATAAACTATGGTGAATGTAAAATAACATACTCAAACCTAAGAACATGGAGCATAAAATAAATGACATAAAAGAGAGTACTTGAAAAGAAAGAGAGAGGTCATATCCCTTACCTCAAGTCCGACTTGTCCTGTTCGTTTCTTTATATTCCTGAATAATAAACAAGAGTTAATTTCTAATTGCTTAAGAACCTTTTTCATGTTTATTATTACTTTTATATCACTTTTTACCATGTTATGAACATTATGTAATTATTTATTATAATAACGGTCTTTTTGTCGATCATTGGTACTTTAGTCAAAAATAAACTTCTTATAATTACATGTTGTTCATGTGGTAAAATATCCATTATATCCAGCATTATATTCATGATGTAGATATAATATATGTCATATATATCAAGTATGTAACACCCTGAGATTTTATGAAAAATATTATTTTAATTTCATTAATGTCTTGTGTTGTATTCTACACCAAAATTACCTTGCGCTATACGCAACACCGTATTAGCTTGCAGTATACGCAACACTATTCTTGGATCTTGTTACACACAATTTTGATAATAGTTATCCTATGAAACATTGAGTATATATATATATATATTCAATGTATAAATGAAATATGGTTGGATTCTGTTATACGAAAAAACGAAGGATTCTTTCACAACACGCAACCCTGACTTGGCTCGCATTACATGCAATCACGACCTTCCTCGATAGCGTGTGTTGTACGCAATACCGTGTTTTAATAAACAACAATATATTATTATAATATTGTCATTAACTACCTGTTATGAATAGTATTAACTAAAATTTTAATTTTATAACATTATTATTCATCTTACACATTTTCTAGAACATGGTATAAGAACAAAATAAATTTTTCGGGTAAAATAAGTATTTTTCAAAAAATGCAGTTTTGCCGCCTTTTAAGGCGCACCCACTTTAAATCTAGTTTTTGACATATTTATAAGTTCAATTTGACAAAATAAAATTCTTCTTTTGAATCACGATATAAAAATTTACATTAGATAAAGTTTTGATATTTTTCTGATAACTTTCATATTTTAATGAATAGTAAAAACACGCTATATTTTAATTAAAAACAACTTTTTTCATCGTAATATCTTATGTGTTTAAATTATAATATTTAATGGTTTTAAAGTATAAATAGAATATATTTTTACCATTTAATATAATGTATGTCATTATCATTGATTTTACCTTGAATTCGTAGGTTAAATCAATTCAATCTTTTGCAATGTTTTAAAGAAAAACCCGTTTTCTTTCGACAACGGGATTAATTTTAATTTAATTTCTGCATATTTTGTTTATTGAATTTGGAAAAATGGATTCCATATTTTGAATCAGTGGGTCCAAATTATTTTAATAAGATACTTTTTATTTTTGGTCATTGTGAATAGTAACTACGGTAAATTTTATTTACTATAGTTAAAGGTAAATCGGGTAATTAAGGGTTAATATAAGATATAAAATTACCCTAACACTTGGAGAAATCCTATTGGATGGCTAAAAGTAGACCCATATAACCTAAGAGTCGGATTAGATTCATTTATGGACTTTTTTCCATGAAAATAATTTAATTATTATTAAAACCAAAGAATGAGACAACATGTCACTTTCTTAAATCTTATAAGTATAATAATTTTAATTTAGTGATACAATTCATGAATCTTCGAACATGAATAGTATACAGAAATTTACTACAGTTATCTACATCATGGGAATTTATTTATAATTTTTAAGGATTAAATAATTATTATTTATTATGACACAAAGATGATGCAGTAATTTTCTTATTAAAGAAATATTGACATAATTGATGTTATAAATGCACAAATAAATGTAATTTGAGACTTTTTATAACTTAAATTAATTTTCTAGGTTAATATGACATGTTATTGTTGATATAAGTAACTTGGTTCGAACTTATCATTTTGTTATGAATTTCATAAAAATCATGTACCAAATAGTGTCAAAATTGACATAAATTAGTTTTTAAAACAAATATTATATTATTAATTGTTATTTAATTCCTAAAAATATAAGGTTTGGCCAAATGGATTATATAAAAATAGATATATTAATAATAAACAACTTGGGGTTCTTTTGACTTGTTATGGTAAGTTTATTAACCATATAGTGTAAGAAAACAAAAAGACACGGTAAAAGTTAAATTATTTAACTTAGAGTTAAATCTAATTGATAAGGTTAAAATAATAACCTAAACTTGTCTAAATATTATTTTATGAGAGGATTTATACCCATCCCCACTTTATCTTCGAAATAATACCCTTTGGAACCATTATAAACCGAATTTGACTTTAATATAAAATAATATTATGAGATTTTCCTAAGGTGCCCCTCTCCTCCCTTATAAAAGGGAACCTCCTCCCCCTCTTCCTCACACCACATTGAGCCTTCAAGCTCGGCCAAACCCTGGAAATTTATCCTCTACACTTCCCTAGAAACATCCTAGAGGTTCTGGTCTTCCTCAAAGACCAATTTTAGTGCCCTAAGAGGAGGTCTCAAAGAGGCGTTTCAAAGAAGAGGTAATTTCTGTTACCGATTCTTTCATCTTTATTTCTTCTTACACTTCTTCTTATTTTGTTGTTTCATTATGAAGTAATAAAATCAGTATCAATAATATACTGATATGTTATTATAAGTATGAAACAACCCTATTTCACCATC
Organism: Viscum album; assembly: GCA_963277665.1. Classification (NCBI taxonomy): domain Eukaryota; kingdom Viridiplantae; phylum Streptophyta; class Magnoliopsida; order Santalales; family Viscaceae; genus Viscum; species Viscum album. The sequence continues at coordinate 962,023,537 of OY728163.1, read as the reverse complement.
TATCCATCATACGGAAAAAGAAATCACTGCGCGTGCGTACGTACGGAATACCGTCTCCACGCCATGGTGTAATCTATTTTCCACCACCACCTTACTTGGATGGGTATAATGGTGTAAATAATGACTATATATGACTATTATAAAGTGATATTGATTCTGAAATATTATACACACACTCCAATACAATTCCATGATCATAGGAATGATATCATCACTCGTGCGTACGTACGGAATACCGTCTCCACGATGTGATACGACTCGCTCTACATGATCTTCATTGCATAATGATTATTTAAATGAATTGATTGAATTAATATGATATATATTACAATAATACCATTCTGGAAATTAGGTATCTATAACCTAAAGATAAGAATAATAATCTATTCGACAAAACACGCATAAGAGCAAAAAGTAATAAACACCTAAATAACAAGTAGTAATGAAATATTACTAATAAGAAGCTAAGAATATGACCATATATGATATAATAACAATATGTATGATTCTAGAATAAGTAAATAACATTATTTAAATCATTATACAGGAGGTTTGGACACTTACGAAGCAAATCGGACCTAAGGTAAGGGAAATATCACAATCTCATTTTGATCCGAGATTGTTTATATTTTGGCATTTACTAGGGTGTATTTTATCATCCAAATCCATGCTTCCTCAATATGTAATATTATTTCCATCCACCTACAATTGTTTAAATACAATTTTACCCTTCGGTGAGTTTTTAGTAAAGGATATGAAAGGAATCTTTTGTCGTTTTTCTTACGAGGTACTTTTTGACTTTTCTGACAAAAGTACGAAGAATGTTTTTTTAACTGATACGGCATGAATGGATTTTTAAAACATTATTTCCAAAAGGATTCCTTTACAAGTTTTCAAGTTTTTTTTAATCAAATTCTTTTAGTTTGGAATTGTATGACATGTTAAGAAAGGAAAATTGTGTTTGAAGTAGAAAGGATATTTTCCTCAAGAATGGAGTTCAAGTGTTTTATCAAAATTATTTTCCATCTAAGACAATAAAGGGTTCTGTTTCTATACCTATTTTTTTACATTTATTTGATTATTTTATGATTATGTTATGATGGCATGATGTTTAAGATTCCCATTTTTATTACATGGGTTATGCAATGATGTATGATTTATGATTTTGTGGCACACATAAGAATGGTATCATTATGAGATGGGTGGGACCTATATCTCCCTCCAATGAATTAGGTAAAGATTTTATATCTCATGAGATAGACATGGCTGGAATGGTAGGTTATACCAGTTCAGTGAAACAGGACTGAAACGAGGGTGACTCGGTTCAGAAAAGGACTTTGTCCACTAAGATAGTCTTGGAAATGAGTCTTGACTAACAAGAAATGATTCTCTATGATTATGTGTGTATGCCACAAAGTTTCATGTTTTATGTTATGATTATTGTGATTACATTTCACTACTATGATTTATCCCATGTTATGAAATTATGCTTTCTTTTGCAGGTTAAGATTTCCAAAAGTTATGTTCTTATGTATATGATGTGAATGACATTTATTTTGTTTACCCTTACTGAGCATTTGAGCTCACCCTTTTTGTGTTTTCATTTCCCCATGATATAAAGAAATATTTTCGGTTAAAAAAAGAAGATCTTTATGGGAGATGTTGAAGATCTTTCACCACGATTAGAAAATTATATTCCGAGTTTCCAAAGACACAAAACTATTACGGTCCTTGTGTGTGTGTGTTTTTTATGTACTAAGTATTCCGCAAAAGTAATGTAATGTCCATGTACGTTAAGCTTCGGGTTTCTACATTTGGTATCAGAAGAAATGTTTAGTCAACCTTTGGAAACTAGGATGCGAAAACATTAGTGAGATCCTAGAGGTATTTCTAAGGTATGTCTAGGGATGTCCCTAAGGATAAGTATACGTATAGGATATAGTTCTAGAACTACGGTAACGATCTTAGAATATAACATAAGATGTTAGATATTGAAGGTACTCCCCCTTTATTATATTGTTTTTCCTAGCGTGATTTTTACCTCTCACACTATACTTTTTGGGTTTTAGAAGATGGACAATGCAATGATTTTCCTCCTGAACAAACAAATGTTATGGGAGATGGAGTGGAAAATCTTATTGTTATACTTACACAAGCTATGAATCATTCTGGACTTCCAAATGAGCAGAGAAGGGAACAATATTCTATTGAGTCCTTCATGAGGCAACGTCCACCTTCTTTCAGTGGGTCTTCTGATCCACTTGTTGCTGAACAATGGATCAGTACCACTGAAAAGATATTTTCAGTTCTTTAATGTTATGAACATGATACAGTCATCTTAGCGGTATATCATTTGGAAGGTGAAGCTGATCAATGGTGGAATCTTATCAAGAATACGAGGCAAAGAAATGAAATTGAGTCCATGGAATGGGACGAGTTCAAGAACTTATTTTTCAATAAGTACTTCCCTCGTATTATTCGAACAAAGATGGAAAAGGAGTTTCTCGAACTAAAGAAAAAGGATGATGAATCTGTTGGTATATACGAAGCGAATTTTACAAGGCTTTCACAGTATTCATCTGGATTTATCATCCAACCTGAAAGTAAAGTTGATCGAGTCTTTAGTGGATTAAAACCAAATCATCGACGGGAATTAGCTATAAGAGACTTCATTAGCTATGAATAAATTGTGCGTTGTGCTATCAAGGTAGAAATGGAAGTTGGTGTTACTTATCCATCTCATAGTTTTGACAAGAAACGAAAGATGGAGTTCAAGGAGAAATCTCAGAATAATGGTGAAAAGAAGATGAATGTTTCCTTATGCTCAAAGTGTGGAAAGAAGCATGATGGAGATTGTCTTAAAGGGACAAGTAATTGTTTCAAATGTAGAAATGAAGGTTATCGGGCATTTGAATGCCGCAATGATGGAAAGAAGATGCCTAATGATGCAAACAAAGGAAGGGATACACAGAATGAATCTACTACACTTCAATGCTTCAAGTGCAAGGAAATGGGGCATTATGCTAATAAATGCCCTAATCCAAGGGTTAGTGATGATCGACATGAGCAACAACTTAAGGCAAAGGACAAAGGGAAGTCACATGCGATCACTATTGGCGATGTTGAATATAACAACGATGTGGTGGAATGATTAAGTGTTTATGTAATGGGATTCCAGAATAATGTTGTATATAGTATCATGGAATATTGGAATATTTATGTTTTGGTCTATTGTGGTTTTCAATAATTTTATGGCATCGGTAACCATGAAAAGTGATTGAAATATTTTTGGAAAGCAGATGATATGCACCTAATGAAGGGATAAAGAAAATCTAATATGTTTGATAGTATTCATTAGCTCATGATTGATATAAGGACTAAGTGATATCATGGTTTGAGTATATAGAATTTTGAGGATTTTGGTATGTGGAAAGTGGTAACTTTTAACTGCATTCATGTTTTCCCTAAGGTTCAATGGGTATTCAAGAGAATATATGATCAAGGCATTTGAATTTTTGGAATGTGACCAACAAGACATATCTTATGATATATGGGGATCAACGATGGTATTAAATCTCTGGTAATCGTTTTCACTATATTATGAGAGTGGACTGCAGTATTATTGATAAGCCTAAATATTGGAATGGATTATGTTGGACATAAGTTAGTATTATTTAAGGATTGAAGTTTTTTTCGATATTATTGATGGGATGTTATAGTAATATAGTTTTAGAAAAAGGGAAACCTGCAGGACGGGCAATATCCCATCACGTCGAAAAAGGCTGTGGGAATCGAACCCACAACCGAAGTGTGACTGGCCTTTATCACCTACCACTGGCCTACATGAAGTCCATGTTTAGTAGAAACTAGTTTTATTATATTAATTAGTATGATATATGATGTATAAGTCTATTTTAGGAACCATATATCGTTAATCTCACTATAGATGGACTTATGTATTTTTTGATAACTTTTCTAACCTTTTGTTTGAGACAGATGGAATGACCCGTAATTCTATCACATGATCTGCTAACAATTCACGAATAACTAATTCAACTTCATTTCTTTAAGAGATGAAGTGGAAATTGTTCAAGGCACGAACAACAGGGAGATTGTACCAAAATAAAGTAAGTATTTATTCTACTTCAAATTCATCAACTTTAGGGAAATGATCTTGAAAACCAAAAAAAAATGTTGTCCTAGTGCTCTTATATCTGATAAATCAGATGGTACCCTAGATCATCCCAAATTTATGGCTTTGCGATTGTTAGCTTTTTTATAGCCATGTTCTCTACCACTCTCCATCAGAACATGATGGTTAGATTTTTCTTCCATATCCATATTTTCACATATGTTCTCCTACGTGGAAACCCAGTGATGAGTTAATTTGGGTAACCGTTACATTTCATACTTTAGAATTTAAATCCATATTTTGGTATTCCTTTTTACGATGTGGGTTTCTATTAAACAAACTTTCGAGTAGTAAACCATTTATAACCCCGACGAATTTCGAGGGAGAAATTCATTTAAAGGGGGGTAGAATGTAACACCCCGAGATTTTATGAAAAATATTCATTTAATTTAATTAATGTCTTGTGTTTTTTTCTACACCAAGATTACCTTGCGCTATACGCAACACTGTATTAGCTTGCAGAATACGCAACATTATTCTTGGATCATGTTACACACAATTTTTATAATAGTTATTCTATGGAACATTGAGTATATATATATATATATTAAATGTATAAATGAAATATGGTTGGATTCTATTATACGAAACAATGAAGGATTCTTTCACAACACGCAACCCTGACTTGGCTCGCATTACACGCAATCGCGACCTTCCTCGATAGTGTGTGTTGTACGCAATATTGGGTTTTAATAAACAATGATATATTATTATAATATTGCCATGAACTAGCTGTTATGAATAGCATTAACTAAATTTTGAATTTTATAACATTATTATTCATCTTACACATTTTCTAGAACATGGTATAAGAACAAAATAAATTTTTCGGGTAAAATAATTATTTTTCAAAAAATGCAGTTTTGCCGCCTTTTGATGGCGCACCCACTTTAAATCTATTTTTTGACATTTTATAAGTTAAATTTGACATAATAAAATTCTTCTTTTGAATCAGGATATAAAAATTTACATTAGATAATGTTTTGATATTTTTCCGATAACTTTCATATTTTAATGAATAGTAAAAACGCGATATATTTTAATTAAAAACAACTTTTTTCATTGTAATATCTTATGTGGTTAAATTATAATATTGAATGGTTTTAAAGTATAAATATAATATATTTTTACCATTTAATATAATGTATGTCATTAGCATTGATTTTACCTTGAATTCGTAGGTTAAATCAATTCAATCTTTTGCAATGTTTTAAAGAAAAACCTGTTTTCTTTCGACAACAGGATTAATTTAAATTTAATTTATGCACATTTTGTGTGTTGAATTTGGAAAAATGGATTCCATATTTGGAATCAGTGGGTCCAAATTATTCTAATAAGCTACTTTTTATTTTTGGGCATTGTGAATAGTAACTATGGTAAATTTTATTTACTATAGTTAAAGGTAAATCGGGTAATTAAGGGTAAATATAAGATTATAAAATTACCCTAACACTTGGAAAAATCCTATTGGATGGCTACAAGTATAACCATATAACCTAAGGGTCAGATTCGATTCATTTTATGGACTTTTTTCTAGGAAAATAATTTAATTATTATTAAAACCAAAGAATGTGACAACATGTCACTTTCTTAAATATTATACGTATGATAATTTTAATTTAGTGATAAACTTCATGAAACTTCAAAAATGAATAGTCTCCATAAATCTAATACAATTATATACATCATATGAATTTATTTATAATTTTTAGGGATTAAATAATTATCATTTATTATGACACAAAGATGATGTAGTAATTGTCTTATTAATGAAATATTGACATAATTGATGTTATAAATGCCCAAATAAATGTAATTTTAGACTTTTTATGACTTAAATTAATTTTATAGGTTAATATGACATGTTATTGTTGATATAAGTAACTTTTTGCTAACTTATCATTCTGTTATGAATTTCATAAAAATCATGTACCAAATAGTGTCAAAATTGACATAAATTAGTTTTTAAAACAAATATTATATTATTAATTGTTATTTAATTCCTAAAAATATAAAGTTCGTCCAAATGACTTAGATAAGGATAGATATATTAATAATGAACAACTTGGGGTAGTTTTGGCTTGTTATGGTAAGTTTATTAACCATATAGTGTAAGAAAACAAAAAGACACGGTAAAAGTTAAATTATTTAACTTAGAGTTAAATATCATTGATAAGGTTAAAATAATAACCTAAACTTGGCTAAATCCTATTGGATGAGAGGAGTTAGACCCTTCCCCACTTTATCTTCGAAATAAGACCCTTGGGAAACATTATAAACCGAATTTGATCTTAATATAAAATAATATTATGAGATTTTCCTAAGGTGCCCCTCTCCTCCCTTAGAAAAGGGCACGTCCTCTCCCTCTTCCTCACACCACATTGAGCCTTCAAGCTCGACAAAAACCTGCCAATATCTCCTCTAAACTTCCCTAGAAACATCGTAGAGGTTCTTTTCTTCCTCAAATACCAATTTTAGTTCCCTAAGAGGAGGTCTCAAAGAGGCGCTTCAAAGAAGAGGTAATTTCTGTTACCGATTCTTTCGTACTTATTTCGTCTTCCACTTCTTCTTATTTAGTTGTTTCATTATGAAGTAATAACATAAGTATAAATCATATAATGACATGTTATTATAAGTATTAAACAACCGTATTTCACAATCTATCCATCCTACGGAAAAAGAAATCACCGTGCGTGCGTACGTACGGAATACCGTCTCCACGTCGTGGTGTAATCTATTTTCCACCACCACCTTACTTGGATGGTTATAATGGTATAAATAATGAATATATATGACTATTATAAAGTTATATTGATTATGAAATAGTATACACACACACCAATACAATTCCACGATCATAGGAACGATATCATCACTCGTGCGTACGTACGGAATACTGTCTCCACGATGTGATACGACTCTTTCTACATGATATTCATTGCATAATGATTATATAAATGAATTGAATGAATTAATATGATATATATTACACTAATACCATTCTGGAAATAAGGTATCTATAACCTAAATATAATAATATGAATTTATTCGACAAAACACGCATAAGAGCAAAAAGTAATAAACACCCGAATAACAAGTAGTAATGAAATATTACTAATAAGAAGCTAAGAATATGACCATATATGATATAATAACAATAAGTATGATTATAGAATAAGTCAATAAAATTAATTAAATCATTATACAGGAGGTTTGAACACTTACGAAGCAAATCATACCTAAGGTAAGGGAAATATCACAATCTCATTTTTATCTGGGATTGTTTATACTTTGGCATTTACTGGGGTGTATTTTATCACCCAAAAGCATGCTTCCTCAATATGTAATATTATTTCCATCCACCTACAATTGTTTAAATCCAATTTTACCCTTCGGTGAGTTTTTAGTAAAGGATATGAAAGGAATCTTTTGTCGTTTTTCGTACGAGGTACTTTTTGACTTTTCCGACAAAAGTACGAAGAATGTTTTTTTAAACTTATACGGCATGAATGGATTTTTAAAACATTATTTCCAAAAAGATTCCTTTACAAGTTTTCCAGTTTGTTTTTAATCAACTTCTTTTAGTTTATAATTTTATGACATGTTAAGAAAGGAAAATTGTTTTTGAAGTAGAAAGGATATTTTCCTCAAGAATGGAGTTCAATTGTTCTATCAAAATTATTTTCCATCTAAGATAATAAAGGGTTATGTTTCTATCCCTATTTTTTTACATTGATTTAATTATGTTATGATTATGTTTTGATGGCATGATGTTTAAGATTCCCATTTTTCTTACATGGGTTATGCAATGATGTATGATTTATGATTTTGTGGCACACATAAGAATGGTATCATTATGAGATGGGTGGGAGCTATATCTCCCTCCAATGCATTGGGTAAAGATTTTATATCTCATGAGATAGACATGGCTGGAACGGTATGTTATACCAGTTCAGTGAAACAGGACTAAAACGAGGGTGACTTGGTTCAGAAATGGACTTTGTCCACTAAGATAGTCTTGGCAATGAGTCTTGACTAACAAGAAATGATTCTCTATGATTACGTGTGTATGCCACAAAGTTTCATGTTTTAAGTTATGATTATTGTGATTACATTTCACTACTATAATTTATCTCATGTTATGAAATTATGCTTTCTTTTGCAGGTTAAGATTTCCAAAAGTTATGTTCTTATGTATATAATGTGAATGACATTTATTTTGTTTACCCTTACTGAGCATTTGAGCTCACCATTTTTGTTTTTTCTTTTCCCTAGGATATATATAAAGGATTTAGGTAAAAAAAAAATAAGATCTTTATGCGAGATGTTGAAGATCTTTCACCACGATTAGAAGATTATATTCCAAGTTTCCAAAGACACTAAACTATTACGGTCCCTGTGTGTGTGTTTTTGTTATGTACTAAGTATTCCTCAAAAGTATTGTAATGTCCATGTACGTTAAGCTTCGGGTTTCTCCAAATTATATACTTACATTTATAATATTACCTAACATTTAGAGGTAAGAAATGAAATGCACCGTTCATGGAGACGGTAATCCGTACATAGGCATGAACTCTACTTTCATTTCTATTTCGTATTTAATGAAATTAAATCTAATTGATATATATATATTTATATTATAATACAGTATAATATATATGTTATATAGGTCACAGAAGTTCATTAATTTAATTCTTTTTACATTCCATGTATTGCATGAACGAGTCACATCACTTGAGGGGGCGGTAGTCCACAATTCCTCAAATGAAATTATTGCATTTTCACAACATGCAAAGCATAAAGGTATGTTTTAAATGTATAATACATAAGAATAGAGTGGAAATAAATATAATATATATCAGAAATAAATATAGTGCCATCATAATGGCCATCATGAGAGGTGGTAGCAGAAGATAGAACAATCACCATTTCGTGAGGCAGTAATTCGCCATCCACGGAAACAGTATGTTCTTTAACCATTAGAAAAAGGTGTGTGTAAGTGTAGCTCAAATAATTCTCATAAAAACATTCTATTATATATAAGATACTGGTGTTGTGACAAATTAACGGAATAAAAATAGGTTAATGGGTTGTAGAAGAAAAATAAAACAAAAGAACATAAGAGAGGACATTACCTTTAAATCGGGTAACTTCATTTGGTTTGAACCAAAAGGGTTTCATGAAGAGCTTTCTACCTAAGGTATGGTTTCTAGGATTAAGATAGGGTAATGGGGTATATGTGGGGGCCTTTTATAAGAGGGCGGAGGGGCACTTTTGGAATGTCTTGAAAAGTTACTTTATTATAAAATGATTTTCGGATATTAAAGGTCCCAAAATTATATATATTGAGGATAAGGTAATAATTGTTCGAAATACCCTCATCCAATAGGTTTTTGAAAAGTTTATGTCTTAAATTTTACCTTATCTTCTCATTTTATTTAAATCGATCATTAATGAGGTCGTCACTGCATCATCATGTTGTCATAAATAAATTTATTTATTTAAATTATAAAAAATATAAAAAATATATCAAGATGTAGGAAATATTTTTTATAATTATAATTAATATTTATAGTCAAAAATATGACTTGTATAACCTCATGTAAAAATTGTTTTAGTAAAACAAGACATGTTTGTGACATTTTTATTTTAACATTAAATAAAAATATATTTATGTCATTGTCTTAACCATGTGGCTACATGGGGTCACCAAGTTGACCCATGGAATGTCTTGGTCGGCCATTACTTATCCAATAAGTTTAATACATGTGTAAATGTAATTTCATATTATTATATCATTATATTTACCTTAAATTACACTAATTACCTTTAATCGTGATTAATAAAACTTAAAAGTTACTACTCCCAAAAAATTTATTTAAATCTTATTGAACAAAATTTTACATCCTAATGAGAACAATGTATATTGGATTTTTGAAATTCAAATCATAGAGGTGGTAAAATTTCATTTAAATGAAAAACTAGTTTTTTTAACTACCACTTAGTGGATTCACTATTCATCAAAAATTGATGTTTTTCAGAAAAATACCAAAAAATCACCCTAAGCTATATTTTATATTCTGAATTCAAATATGATTTCTATTTTAAAAAATTAAAAAAATATAAGTTGAATTAATTAATTTAATAATTAATTCTTGTTGTCGAAACAAATAGTGTGTTTTTAAGAAACAATATATATCAAAAGATTGACACTAGTTAAAGACCAATTTCAAAGTAAAATTAATTCCAATGACCACCATTGGATTAAATGGTAAAAATATATTCTAATTTCACTTTAAAACCAATTCAAAAGATAATCTAATAATATAAATAAATTAGATTAAAAAAAGGTTTTGAATTAAAATACAACCTTTTCACTAAAAATGATCTTTATCGGAAAAATAACAAAAATTTACAAAAATTAAATGTTGATGTCTAGATTCTAAAGAAGGATTTTATACCATATAAAATTTTTATAAGTATATTTAAAAATGGGTTCTCCATCAAAAGGTGGTTAATCGACCTTTTAAATAATAATAGAAGATTTATGCTTAAAATTGGATTCATTTCCATTTTAAGCCTCTAAGATTTATTTGGATAAATGAAAAAATATTTGACAAGAATATATAATCATTTGGTAGTTAGTTCTGTTCATTCCTTCCATTATAATGGCAAGGCGTTAACTACCATTTAAAATAATATTATTATATTATTTTTGTGCAACATAAGAGTTCAAAGAAACTCATTGTTGTGTATTAGGTACTCCATTAAACATAGCATTCCCATTAAATTAATATTAATATTTTATTCAAAATTTTTAATAAATATGAAAATGTCATATTCTTTATTTACCTGGGATTTTACATCCTTCCTCCCTTTTGGAAATTGCATCCTCTCAATTTTAAAATTGGGCTCAAAAACGTCATTGAAAGTCCAACATCGGAACAAGAGTGAGTAAAACTATCACTTTAAAATAAATAAAGAGAAGTACAAAGGTCACCCGAGTAAACCCATACTAGGATTCCATGAAAACATGGATATGGAGGAGAAAAAAGGGTCATTTTCTGATGGATAGTGATATAAAAAATGATTAGGAGAAATTTAACCCCAAGAAAATCACAATCTTATGATGGGTTAAATGGTATTTGATTCCCTAGTAGGAAAAGTTAACGAACAACGTTTTAGTTTTCAGTTACATTTCATTGAGGAATTTATTTATGAGCTTAAATAAAACATAAGGAAACATAATCACTTGTAATGTAGACTTTCATCTCTAACTAGATTTCTTACACAAACTCATATTTTCTCTAAAAGACGAGTATTTAGGATGACTTTTTAATATTAAGAGCACTATAATCAACTTCTAGAGAATCACCTAACCCACAAAAGATGAACTTTATATTTCCCATGTCTTTAAACCTTATCCAAAACCAAAAATTGTTAGTGCAAGATCAGATAATACCCAAAAAGGATAATCCTTTATAAAAAGAAATACTACTCTTAATCTCTAAAATTTGTCCAACAAAACCCAATGTTCATCAAATACCATTTAATAAATAGATATCCATAAAATTCTTCAATGTAATCCAAACTAAGAATTAAACACAAATCTCTGAAGGATTTATTCACATAGTCTTCTAAGATAAATCTTAACATTTATCTCCAAATAACATCAGTTACTCTTAATGTCTCATACTAAAAAGTAACTAACCTAACCACATATCCTCCATGATAGGCTAATCATTTCCATAGATAACCCAAAATCAACTTATTCCCGATTCATAAGATCTTCTAACTAAAAATAATTTTTCATACTAACTAGGGACTTCATGTAGTCCAGTGGTAGGCGATAAATACCTGTCGCACTTTGGTTGTGGGTTCGATTCCCACAGCTTTGTCTGACCCGACGGGTTGTCACACTGTCTACGTGTTGTCCTTTTTCCAAAACTATATAATTCTTAAAACATTCCCCAAAAAGAGATAAAATAATCAAAAATAACAATAACATATTTTAACCCCAAGTTTATCTCATGCCTTTCATTTTCCATAATAACATATAGTAACCCAAAATTACCTCAATAGTAAAGATTATATAAACCCTAATGGTTACCTATATAATTATTACCGAACATCCACTTTCAGTTGGTTATCTCGTACATGATGCATTAGAGAACACACCAAGTTTCATGTGGTTAATAATGAGTCCTAATATTTGGTTGAGAAAAAAAAAAGTGTTCTCATTTCAGCTCCCATATCATTCAGTTTTTTGTTCAGAAAACCGTCAGAGTTTTCATCACATCCACTGTCACTTTGGTTCCTACTAGATCCAACCATTTACTAAAACCAAAAAGGTTAGTGAGAGTATATCATTAGAATAATCATATAATACAATGACATAATTATTCGTTTTATCATAAACTCATTCACATTATCTAAAACTAAGACTCTTTCTGAAATCCTAACCATTATGGTAATGTCACTTATGCTTAAAAAATACCCTAACCTCAAAAGTTATCTAAACCGGCCATTGATACCAACAATAAGGACCCAGACATAAAACATTACATAATATTTAATTAAATAAATAATTCACATTGAGGATATTTTCAAGTTTAGAGTTTTATAGAATTAGGACATAACTATTATGTCTCAAAAGATTACAAAGTAGACACTTCTACATAGTTTCCCTTTTTTTTAAAAAACATGAAATCCTGAAAAAAAAGGTCATGTCTAGTTCCATGATTAATATATCATGAATTTTCCTTGATCCCATCCTTGACCCTATTCTACATTATGTCCTGTGAAAAAAATTTCAAAAAAAACTTGGGATGAGCATAAAAAACTCAGTAAGGGATACACAAAGAAGGAAAACTGTTAGTTTTTCAAAACAACGAGTAAACCATGAATAATTTATCAAAGTAATACTATTAACCTTTATGAAGTAGTAAATACTCTTCACTGAATAAAAGATCATTACATACCCTTTTTTAACCAAAATATTACTATAAAACCCATATAAATAACACATAACATATAAAGGTAACTTGGGACATAAACATACTTAAATGGAATAACCATACGGTTGACTTGCAGACATATCACTAAGTGGAATAGCCATACGGCCGACTTCCATACCCAATGCATTGGAGTTTATAACGTAACCACCCATCATTGTATTCACGACACCACCTGTCTTTTTGTTTATCACATAACCACCCATCAAATGTCAAAGTACAATTACAAAATCATAAGATATAAAACAAATATAATGGAAAGAAAACATTCACATTTCGATCAAAATATATCACTTAAATATATTGACATAAAAAATACATTTTAAAAAGAATTTTCAATTCAAAAATATATAAAATAATACATGATATTTATTTGATTTTAAAAACATTACAGATTGTTGAGGAAACCAAAGACCAAATAATGCTCACAGCGGCGGAAAGGGTCATTGTCACCGCGTACATTTCAAATAAACATTCCTTTTTGTCGTTTAGTAAAATGCTTCATAGAAAATGATTCCTTTCGAATGAAATAAAAATTCAATGGTGTTTTATACAGTATATAAAATAAAGTCTTTTATTAGAACAAAATATTCCTTAATGAATGGAGATTGAGACGAAGTCCCTTACAAAGACGGTATCCTTTGATTAAGGATAAATCAATTACATAATTATGTGTTGAAAAAAAACTTAACCAAATATAAGTGGATATTAAGTGTAAAAAAATCATAGGTCATTCACACATATTCATAGAACGATATATTCAAGGAGTACAAGTTTAACCCAAATAATCGAAATTGGGTTAAGAAGTTCCCTTTCAAAAAATTGACAGCCTAAAGGTGTCTCTTAAAATTTCAGAAAAAAAGTTGATGAGAGAGAAAAGGGTATCTCATAACTTGGAAATAATATTTATAGCAGTATGGATATAGAAGAACATATCCCAACATAACAATATGTAAATTAAAAGACCTAACGAAAATAATTCCTTTAAAAAGAAGAGGGTGAAAGGTTCCCTTACCGATTGGGGTAACATTCGAAACGTACACCCCATGAAAGAAGGACCATACAACATTGATGTAAATACCCATAAATGAAAGTATATTACACAAAGAGTATAATAATGGGTAGTACATACACCACTTAAAGGAGACAGTGACAAATATAGAATGAATCTCGTGGGAATAAAAGTGAGATAAAAACCCCATTACCTCGTTGTAATTAATCGATTCGTATGACCAAAAGATAATAAACCCCAAAATAATCATAGAATACGATGAATATAAATATATTCATGATAATATATATCAAATTTCAGTACACAATACACCAATTTAAATAAATAAGTGGCGAAAAATGGAAATCTCACGGAATTAAAAGTGAGATAAGAAATCCCCTTACAAAAAATTTGGCACCCTAATGGCGCCACTTAAAAATTATGAAAATGAATTGTTGAGAGTAAGAGAGGGTATCTCATCACATGAAAATACAAATTAAACTATGGTGAATGTCAAAGAACATCCTCCAACATAGGAACATGGAGCATAAAAGAAATGTCATAAAAGATAGTACTTGAAAAGAAAGAGAGAGGTCGGATCTCATACCTCAAGTCCGACTTGTCTTGTTCGTTTCTTTATATTCCTGAATAATAAACTAGAGTTAATTTATACTTTTGTAAGAAAATTTTTCAAGTTAATTATTCCTTTTATATTACTAATAACCATGTTATGAACATTATGTAATTATTTAAGTTAATAACGGTCGTTTTGTCGATCATTGGTACTTGAGTCAAAAATAAACTTCTTACAATTACAAGTTGTTCATGTAGTAAAATATCCATTATAACCAAAATTATATTCATGATTTGGATATCATATATATCATATATATCCATTATATAATTACATTTATAATATTACATAACATTTAGAGGTCAGAAATGAAATGCACCGTTCATGGAGACAGTAAGCCGTACATATGCATGAACGCTACTTTCATTTATATTTCGTATTTAATGGAATTAAATATAATTGAGATATATATATATATTATAATTCCAGTATAATATATATATTATATATGAAACATAATTTTATTAATTTCATTCTTTATACATTCCATGTATTGCATGAACGAGTAACATCACTTGAGGGGGCGGTAATCCAAACTTCCTCAAATGAAATTTTCGCATTTGCACAACATGAAAAACATAAAGGTATGTTTAAAATGTAAAATACAGAATCATATAGAGGAAAAAAATATAATATATATCATAAATAAATATAGTTCCATCATAATTTCCACCATGAGAGGTGTTAGGAGAAGATAGAACAATCATCGTTTCGTGAGGCAGTAATTCACCATCCACAGAAATAGTATGTTCTTTAACCATTAGACGGAGGTGTGTGTAAGTGTAGCTCGAATAGTTCTCATAAAGACATAATAGTATATTTATTATACTGGTTTTGTTACAAAATAAAGTAATAAAAAGATTTTATGGGGTTGTAGAAGCAAAATAAAACAAAAGAACATAAGAGAGGACATTACCTTTAAATCGGGTAACTCCCTTCGGTTTGAACCAAAAGGGTTTCTTGAAGAGCTTTCTGCCTAAGATAAGGCTTCTAGGATGAAGAGAGGGATGTGTAGAGACAAAATGATCATATTTGGGTCGAGCCAAAGGTTTTAGAGGTGTGGGTAAGGGGGTATAGGTGGGGGCCTTTTATAAGAGGGAAGAGGGGCACTCTTGGAATGTCTTGAAATGTTACTTTATTATAAAATGATTTTTGGATATTAGAGGTCCCACAATTATATATTTCACGGATACGGTGATAAGGGTTCTAAATCCACCCATACAATAGGTTTTTGACAATTTTATGTCTTAGATTTCACATTATCTTCTCATTTTATTTAAATCGTTCATTAATGAGGTCATCACTGCATCATCATGGTGTCATAAATAAATTTATTTAATTAATTTATAAAAAATTTTAAAAAATTATAATGGTGTAGGAAATATTTTTATCTTTCTATTTAATATTTATAGTAAAAAATAGGAGTTGTATATCCTCATGTAATATTTGTTTTAGTAAAACAACACATGTTTGTGACATTTTTATTTTAACTTTAAATAAAAAGTTATTAATGTCATTTTCATAACCAAGTGACTCCATGGGGTCCCCAAGTTGACCCATGTATTTTCTTGGTCTGACATGACTTATCCCATTAGTTTAAGACAAGTTTAAATGTAATTTCATATTATTATATCATTATATTTTCCTTAAATTACACTAATTACCTTTAATGGCGATTAATAAAACATAAAAGTTACTATTCACCAAAAAATTATTTTTATATTATTAAACCACATTTTACATCTTAACGAAAACCATGTGTGTTGGATTTTTGAAATTCAAATCACAGTGGTGGTAAATTTTCATTTAAACGAAAAATCAGTTTTTTTAACTACCACTTAGTGGTTTCACTATTCATCAAAAATTGATGTTTATCAGAAAAATACCAAAAATTCACCCTAAGATATATTTGATATTCTTAATTCTAATATGATTTATATTTTACAAAATTCAAAACATATAAGTTTCATTAAATAATTTAATAATTAATTCCCGTTGTGAAAACAAATAACATGTTTTTAAGAAACAATATATATTAAAAGATTGACACTACTTTAAGTCCAATTTCAAAGTGAAATTAATTCCAATGACCATTATTGGATTAAATGTAAAACATATGTTCTAATTTAACTATAAAACCAATTAAAAAGAAAATCTAATCATATAAATAAATTAGATTAAAAGGAGGTTTTGAATTAAAATACAACCTTTTCACTAAAAATGATCTTTATCAGAAAAATAAAAATAATTACACAATGTAAATTTTCATCTCCATATTCTAAAGAAGGATTTTATAACATGTAAAATTTTCAAAAGTATATTTAAAACTGGTTTATCCATCAAAAGGTAGTTAATCGACCTTTTAAATAATATTAGAAGATTTATGCTTAAAATTGGATTCTTTTTCATTTTAAGCCTCTAACATTTATTTGGATAAATTAAAAACTATTTGACAAGCATATATAATCATTTGGTAGTTATTTCTATTCATTCCTTTCATTACAATGGATAGGCGTTAACTTCCATTTAAAATAATATTATTATATTATTAGTGTGCGACATATGATTTCAAAGAAACTCATTGTTGTGTATTGGGTACTCCATTAGACATAGCATCCCCTTTAATGTAATATTAGTATTTTATTAAAAAATATTAATAAATATGAAAATGACATATTCTTTATTTACCTGAGATGTTACACCCTTCCCAAATCATATAAGCCTATTTTAAATCCCTAGAAAGATAATCTTGAGAAGGTTGGTGGCTCTGGACATGGTTTGGATTCTTTCTATACTCAAAGATCACTTCACATTATTTTGACTTAATGAAATCTCTATGTGAAAACATTGAAAAGTCCATGATTTTAGAATGTGTGAAACAAAAGGAGTTTAACATGGAAAACAATACTTCTAGAGGAGATTGATGATTAATGTTTACCTCAAGGTATGTTTTAGAATATTGTAGAATGGATTGATTTAAAAGTAGATGATGTATTTATAAATTTAGAACATGTATCACCCTATATTCATTACTATATTGAAATTTTCAAGTAAATTTCCATCAATATTGAAGAAACAATTCATCTCAATCATGAATTAGAAATTAGTGACCCTTCATGGATGAATAGGACAAGGAACATGAGTTAATAATGTATAACATCCTCGTCCTCATCCTTGGAAAAGAAACACGAGCCTTTGAAAAGGGAAAAACCATGGAGGCATTTCATGAACAAGTCATGATACACTAGTAACATTTAGGGATACACTTTGGGTAGTAAAGGCGAACATGATTTTGTTAGTGTTATCCTCATAAATCCATATGTTAGGGGATCAATATCCAAGCATACATATCCCATTTTCCTACTAACTACTTAGGCATATATTTTCATTAATTAATAAATCAATAAAATTGTAAATAAATTTTTCATTTCATTTCAAAATATAATTTCCCAATTTTAGTTTTCAATATTCCTTTCTCATTTCAAAACAATTTAATAGTTTTTCATCATTTCATTTCATTTCAAATCATATGTTAAATTTAAGCCATTTTTCAAGATTTAAATCAAGTCATTTCATCAAAATAATTTATAAATCAATCCATAATTTTTCATAAATTCACCCAAAAATATTAATTCCATTGAAATTGAGCTTTTTCACATATATCATGCTCATTTAAATTCAAATAGAGATCATCACAAATCCATGTTTTCAAATATATTTAAAATTCATTTCAATTTAGGACAGAAATTAAATATTTCAATCATAAGGAAAATAATTATGGAACCAACTACCTTAAATCAAAGAACCACAATGAAAGACACTCGTAATGAAGAATGCAATTGAAAGAACGTGGGGAAAAGTGATATAGTAACAGAACCCAGAATCCAGATCCAATAAAATGGTGTTTTGATCCATACGTTACGTGATAATATATTAAACACTAAGGAGTTGAGAAAGATATATTGGAAGAAACCATATGATAGGAGGTCCACTTACCCATATGATATCATATGAGATCCACGCCACTTAGATCCACCTTGAAAATGGTTTGGATGGGCTAAAATCACATCTTATGAGCCTTTAAGGATAAAAAAATCATGTTTGGGAAGAATAGATGGATTAGGATTCATAAAAATGTGGTTTAGGATTTTAAAATTAATTTTTTAATGAATAAAATCTTTAGGCATGGTTTTTTTGGGGAGGGACACACTATAAGACAAACCATGTTCCCTAACTATGTTCCCCTACTATTCTTCTATTTGGGGTTCACAGTTTATCCACATAGTTAAACTAATAATGAGACAATTATGTATTCCCCACTATCCATGGAATGCATGGTTGGGAGGGGTGGCCACGTTTCATGGCCTGGAACAATGGGTCTTGAACTGTGACTACCCCAATCCCTATTCCAATAGGGTAGGAGCAAGTGACCAGCGCTATGTAGGCATATCACAAACACGGGAGGACTTATCCGAATATACCTAAACACACACACACATATTCAATCATATACAATGATTAAATGTAAAAAATTTATAATCATGCATACATACATCTAAAATCCCAACATCATAGTATGAAAACATGTATTGGAACAAAATGGACAAATACAAACCCAACAAAGGAAATTGAAAAAATTCTAACCTCTGATGTAGGGGAGTACGACTATAAATGAAACCATATGAACACACCTATTAATTTCAAGATCACTAAGCTCTCCTATTTCTAGTCCCTCTTGTACTTATTCAAAAGGTTTTACGTCTTCATAAGACATGATGCATGCGGGAAAATTCCATACATGGGTGAGTATAACAATTCCAAGATAGACACCCCATAATCACTAAGCATATAACATCAATAATTGAAGTAAATTCATCACAGTGTTGTGTCAATAGAAAATATAAAAAGTATTTCATTATATACTAAATGTTGAAACACATTCTCAAGTAAGATCAAAACCATAAAAAATCATAGGATACCTTCATGAGGGTTCTATATAACACTCATCTAGGAGGACACACTCTATAAGTCAGATAGAACTGGTGGTGTCCATATAATATTTCATGCACATAGAGTCCCACAAAAATAGGTACACTCTGGATGTCTATTGATATTGATTCACATATAGAGATCATATACATTTCAATGAGCTATACCAACAACCCAATCTGGATTAACCCACTATGTAGGGTATTGAAGATTGGTTAGTGTTATCCCTGAAGATTCAAGGCACCCCAGAAAGGGTGATGATAATGATAGAGGATCTCACTCCAAAACAGAAATAAGGATTCCAATAACTCTATCTAGGATTGAAGTTACTAAGAGGGAAAAAACATCCTAGTCCTAGGATACGACTCCATACTGAACCCTCAAAGAATGGGTCAATGGAACACACCATAATAAAACAAGTCCAAGCATAAGAGGACCAGGCATCCAAGATATATTTTAAAGAGTATGTTTCATGTACTAGATGTACACATTGACCGCATTTTCATGGAATGTTAAATTTATTATGTTTTTAAAGTTGATTTATAGTCTAGGGTAGACCCTAGGGAATATCTAAATGATATTTGATATATTTGGAGTGTTTATTTTTAATAAAAATCACTAATACATGGGTGTGATTTTGAAAATAGTATTAAGAAAATAACTCAATTTAAAGAGTTTAGTAGTTTAATAATAAAGGTGGTGTTTTATGAATTATGAGAGAAGGATGTCATTCCATGTTCACTACACGTATATGTTATTTCATTGTTCTGAAAATTATATGTTGTTTAAAGGAATATTTCAATTGAGGTTAATAAAGATATCAATTCCCCTCATTTCCCTTAAAACGATGCGCAAAGAACCAATCCATAACACAAAAATAATGTTTTCCTGGTTTGGATCTCCATAAAATAATAGTGGATACCAAATAATACATAAATCTTATTTATGTGTAATCGAAATAGGATGCTTGTGTTGTTTGATATGAACAACCCAAGATTACCACTAAAATCTCAACCCAATCGATATTGAAATGAAAATTTTTACACATAAGTGTACGAAAGAAATTCATTAAAGGGAGGATAATGTTAAGATAACATATCAATGAAATGTTTCTCACAAAAAATTAAACCAAAAAATTATAATAATATGTGTTTTAACTCCCTTTAAAAGATATGTACCTCTCTTTGAATGATCATCCACCATTTATCTCACCATCATGAGGATAAGGAGTCTCATGTGGAACTCTTCCTTCATCTTTTATCCCCCTATAAGGATAGGGACCTCTAGATATTCTTGGATGAGGATATGAATACTTTTGATATACATAATGGTAGATATTTTTCCTAGTTCGAACTTAAAAATGGTGTTCCCAAAGTTCCAATTTATATTTAAAGTGGAAGGTGGTTTTGGGAACACTAATTTTGTAAAACCAATGGGCCCATGGTTTTTTGTCATTAATAATGTCTTATCTCTCTTTAGAGAAAACTAAAAACATGGTTTACCAAATATTTCATATATCCATAAAAACTTTGGCATCATTTTTTTGTAAAAATATATATATATGGCCTCAATATAGAACACCACTTTTGACTTCGAGAAGATTTCTTTTCCAAGATAGATCGATTTGTATGGGACCTTATTAGTGAATTTGGATTTGAGTTTTTATGAAGAGTTTTATCCCATCTAATTTTTGTATTAGACCCAAAAATTTCAACACAATTAGATTCACATGTTATTTAAAGTGTGTGTTTTAGTTCACATTGGTTATTGGGTCCCTATGCAATTTGGACCATTTTTCTTCAACTTCATCCTAGACCCTCCAAATCACCTCCAACTACAATAAAAATATAAAAAAATTGAAATAGAATTTTTTTAATAGTGGTAAAAATGAAATTGTTGAATTCAACATGAAGTTATATTTTTTATAATATTTCAGATCTGCAAATAAACCCAGTTACATATAGTGGTGTATGTGTGAAATTAAATAGTGATTCATTGTGTGATCACACCCCCACACCTAAACATTTTCACTATTGGGAATATTTTAATTTCCAAAAATTTATGCAAGGAGATATTCCAAAATTCAGGATGATTTAACATTATATAAAAACTTAATTATTTATAGTAATGTGATTAAGGCAAAAAATCCTTCCATGGAGTTACTCTCAATGATTTGGGAAAAAGATGTCTCAGGAATTTTATAAAAATAAAATTCAACAAGATGAATTATACTGATTTGAAAAAATAATTCACATGTAAAAAAATTCACAAACTCTACACAAGTATGTGTGACTACCATTTTAGGTTATTTTTTCCACTTTCTATCCAGTATATATTGGTTATTTAAAAAAAATAAACATAAATGATTATCTCCACTGAACCTGTCGTATATCATTTGAAATCAAATTTTATGACCCACTCACTTAATAATTACCCGGATTCAAACCTTAATCTCCTAACCTATATATCCTCATATTTTATAAATTTCATCACTCCCCTCATTTATTAGTATTTTTCAGAAGATGAACATGTAACAAAACTCACACTCCTCGCTCAACCCTTGTGTGATCATCTCATAACACTAATTTTAATGGTTATAAAAAGTTTAATGGTCGAGGAACAATGGTTTTTGACTTGAACAATAGACAACCCATATTTTGTTGTTATTATTATTATTATTGAATTATTTTTAGTTTTTTCTATGGTATAAAAAAATCGAATAACAGGTACACAAGCATTGGTAAATTCGGTACAGTAATGAAATAGATCTGAAAATGAATGAATGTATGGAAAAGTAATTTTGGAAATTGGATAAATATTAACCTAACTTATATTTACCTTCTATTAAGTGATAAATATTCACACTTCATTTTTTATTTCAAAGATGTGTGGATATATTAAGTGACATAATTCTCCCATAAACTAATCACACAAAGGGTATCATTATTCTAAATGGTTTAAAAATGATACAATGATTTATATTATTGAAAAAAAATTCAAGAAAACTTTCAGACCTAAATGAAAATTTCATGAAAAAAGGCACATTTCATCAATAAAAAAGATTAAATATTAAAGCAACATGAAATATGGAAATTCATCATGCATTTTGAGTAACTTCCATGATGAAGTGGGTATCATATTCTATGATTAAGTGGACATAAAAATGACTATTTTGGAATAAAATTGATGGTGAAATGAGGGGAGAAGTAGGACAGGTAAAAATATATATTCATTAAGATAAAAAGAGAATAAATAATAAATATGGTAAAAATTATTTACTAACATAAGAATATAACCATCCACCCACACCAAGATTATGTCGTGTCCTCACTATAAATAAATATAATATGGGATTGAATAATAAAACCCGATTAGTTTAATTCATAGGATTCTCCATGAACATTGAGATCCTCTATCGGGGAATCCAGAATGGATTTGTGGAAGTTCTTTAGCCACTTCCCATTGACAGTGAGGTTTTGTTTTATTTTTTAATTCAGATCTTAAAAAAAACCAAATGGATAAACATTAGTAACATTTTATGGGCCAAACTAGTGGGAATAAAGATTACCTAGATAAAAATTAATCCTTTCATTGAAAAATGGGACCTTTTCCCATTTTGGGATTGAGGATGAAGGATGAAGAAACCATCATAATCCTTGGTTCACTCTTTATAAATCTGAGAGATGTCATCAGAATGTCTTCCCATTTTCTTTAACTCCGGAATCTATATCATTCCTTGAGAAACTATACTAGAAAATTAAAATTTCATTATTTAATGGCCCAATAGTCCTAGAGATCTATCTCTACAGGGAGGTGAAAAATAATTGTGAGAAATAGCTGATATGGTGACATTCCAATGAATGTTTTAAAGGTATTATGGTAAGCCCATAATGAATCATGAAGTGTAAGACTCAAATCTTTTCTGTTGGGTTGAAAAAAAAATTTAGAATTTTTTTACCTTTATATTTGACACCTCATCTTGAGCATTGGTATGTGGGTTATATGAATTAGACACACGATGCTTGACCCCATACCGATTCATAAGTGATTGTATTGTTCAATTGAAAAAATGAGATCCATCGTCACTGAGGAAGAACCTATATAATCCCAACCTACTAAAAAATTGTGTTCTTAGGAATTCCACAACTATCTTGGAATCAACTATCCCCAAGGTTTGTTCCTCTACCAATTTTGCACGTAATCAACAAGAATAATAATATAAATCATTCCAAAGGAATTGGGAAATGGCCTTATAATTTAAATTCCCCAAACATCAGTACTTTCATGGAAGAGAATGGGTTGTTGTGTCATTTGATTTCTTTTTCACCATTCTTATATAGAGAGGAAAATATTTAGAGAAAATATGGGAATCCCAAAATAATTTTAGGAAAAAGAGATCATAAGCAAGAACCTTAGGAGAAATCTGATGGGGGCCAAAGTGGCCCCATAATCAAGAGTGTGGTAGAACATAAGCATATAATGAAACATTCTATTGGATAAAAAATGCTGAAGGACTTGATCACTACATGGGCACAAAAGGTTGGGGTCATCTCAAATGTACTAATTTGACTTATGTTTTAGATGACTAGATTGGTTTTTATTGAAATCAGTAGGAATGAAAGATGGTAAAAAATAATTTACAATATCAACATACCAAAATATATCATCTTTCACATGGTACAATTTCTCATCAAGAATCATGTCATTTATGGGAATACATGGGGATGATTAAATTTCTCTAAGGATGGGAGGATCCTAATTATATGTTCATCCACCACATTATATGATCATTTTTATCTCTAATTTCTTGATTAAATTTCTAATGTTGGAGCATCTAGTGAAGGAGACGTGGTTTGAATTTTGGTTTCTTAATGAGATACTAAAGGGTTGTATGATCTAAGAATAAAAATAATTTTGGACCATTAAAGGTATGAACTATATTTATCCAAGGCGAATACAATAGAATGGAATTATTTTTCAGTTCTGTTATATTTTTATTGGGTGAGTTCCAATGTACATGAGGAATAGGAAATTACATATAGAACTGGATCATCCCATTGTGATAAGGCATCCCCAACTGTATTGTAAGAGGCATCACACACAAGCTCAAATGGTAAATCTCACCAAAGTTGATGAATTATCGAGGGTGTTTTGATTTCCCATTTCAATTTTTCAAAACCATCATCACATTATTTATCAAAAAAATTATTTTTATTTTTAAGGTAATATGGATAGGGGGATTGAAATCTTACAAAATTTACAAATGCAATTATGGTGAAATCCAGTATGACCTAAGAAATACTGCTTGTCTAAATATTCTTGAGGAATCATAGAGAGGAAATGACATCCACTTTTGATTTATCTACTTGGATACCATCCCCAAAAATGACATGTCCATGTATTATACCATATCAGACCGTGAATTGATATTTCTAATAATTTAATATGATATTATTTTCAATACATTAATGTAGGACATAACCAAGAATACTCAAACATTGATCAAAATAAGATCCATATACAGTGAAGTAATGCTTGAATACTACAATGAAATTATCTAGGTAATCCATAAAAATATTAACCATGCATCACTAGAATATACTTGTAGAATTACATAGAAAAAATGGTATCCTCTTATATGAAAATGTTCCAAAGGGAAAGGTAGAGGTTATTGTTTCCAATCATCAGGGAAATATAGATCTCAAAGTATCCAGAATACTCATCAAGGAAATAAAAGTGGGACTTCCATGTAAGTTGATATAGCATCTGGTCAATGAATGGTAATGGGAAATGGTCCTTCTTAGTGTTTTGGTTTATTCGGTGATAATATATAAAAAACCACATATTCTTCCCATGGGTTGGAACCAATTCATTAATTTCATTATTAATTATATTAAGACTAGTTTTCTTGGGAACTACCTTCACTGGACTAACCCATTAACTGTTAGATATGGGATAAATTATTCTATAAGCCAAAAATTTTGTAACCTCCTTTTGCAAAAAATTTATGCAGTTTGGGTTAGGTCAACATTATTTCTACCTCACTGGTTGAACATCATCATTTTACAATATATTATTTGTTAAAATTGATGGCCTAATACTAGTAATTTCAACAATTTTTCATCCCAATTCTTATTTATACACCCTCAAAATGTTATGCAATCATAATTTATGCTCCCAAGGGAGATAAATAGAAATTATAACCTGAATCCTATTTTCATTCACATGATATTAATGTTTCAAGATTTAAGGTAAAGTTTAAAGTTCCAATTCAGGGGTGATTCTGGATATATGGGAGTAAATGTGAAAGTGATAGGTCACTGCTCTCATCTAAATAATAAGTAGTAAGATCCATAGATGATGGATGAGATTTTACTTGCTTAGTAGTATAATTGATTTTCATGGAATACTCAGTTCTTAAAAAGTCATCAATTAAAAAAATGAATGACATTTTTCCAAACCATTACAACATTCTAGGCATGATTAATTTCCTAGCATGTCTGTTTATGATCAAATCTCAGAAATGGGATCATCAAAATGAAAATATGTTTTTTAGGGGAAGGGAGTACATCACTGGAATTAACTAGAAGCAAGGAATGTTCTTATGAGGGGTTCTTCATGTAATGAAGGATTTTAAAGTGGATAATGACACCCCCAAATTCAATAGATAATTTACCATTTTTGGACATTAATAATTCTTTTGGAAGTTTTCAAGAAAGTCCTCCAAAATATAATCAGGGTTTCTCCATTCACCATGTCATATTCCATTTTAGGAACATAAATATCATCATGAAAAATTATATTTTTTTACCCACACAAGAACATCCACTAACACATCAGTAGGTTGTGTCGTAATCCGATTTTCTAGCAAAACGAATATTCCAATGGGCTTTGGTTACTTGACCTGCAATGAAGTGAAAATGGAGTGAGGTATCAAATTTATAAAAGAAACCAAATAAATCATAGTAATAAAAAATAAATATGTTCCTATGGTACATGGAATGGAGAATATTATCAGATAATTTCATTTGGTGGGAAGTGATGGCTCTGTCAATGTTAATAAATTCCTCCCTAATATCACCTTTTTATCACCTATAATTCATTATTGGTGTGTATAGATCTCCTTTAGAAACATGGGTTATTGTGGAAATTTCATTATAGAATAAATCAAGGGGATGTAAAACTACACTTTTTTAAATTTTTCAAATACTTTTAATCCATTTTAGTTTATTTTTATTGTATTGGTTGGGTGTCACTTTGGGGAAATGGAAGAGGAATGTTTGGGATAGGTGAATCGTCAACATCCACACCTTTTTCCGTTACGGGGTTTTCTCTAAAAATGATTTTTCTTTATTGGACTATTCTTAGTGGTTGGGATGGTAGCTTCCTCGTGAGGGGGTGACTCTATTGTAGGGGTTATTTAGATTTTTAGTTTTTTTCTTCTCCTAAGGGTGATAGAACTTATATTCTCATGACACTGAGGGTTTGAGTAGTGGTTGAGAGGGTAGTTTACTCAACCCGTGACTTTAGAATTCCCCCACAAAGTTGGGAAGTTAGACTAATTGAGTTTTTAGGACTTCAATGGAATCCTGGGTTTTTTTGGAATTGAATATTCTTTGAATCCATTTGTTTTATCATGTCTTCTAGGATAGGTCTGGTTTTGTAGGGTGTTTTTGGAAAGTCCTTTGTGGTGGTTGAAGATTTCTTGGGGGTGGTGGTGGATGAACACTCTACTTTGGTCGGTTCCATGTCTGTTTAGGTTGGTTTGAATATTCCCTAACCTATAGGAACTTTTTTCTTTGTACACAAAGTTTGATAGATATTAAGGTTCTTGGCTTACGGGTGGGTTATAGGGGTGAACTGAAAATATTGCCTCACAACTCTCATAAGTTTATCTTAGTTGAGGAAATTTTTTAGAATAATGGGTTTCAGATGAACAGATAACCTAATGAATGGGAGTATGATATAGGGATTCACCTTGGGGAAGAAAAGTTTTTTGAATAATGGTACTTACCTATTCAATCATCATTTCTACCTTCTTCTCAAACTCAGAAATTTTCACCTCAGGACACCATGAATGGCTACACTGGACCTTGATCCAAATGGTTGATTGTTATTTGTCATGTTCTCAATATAGGTCATAAAAGCAATTGGGGTTTTTTAACTAGTTCACCACCTACAACAACATCAATCAATTTTCAATCAATAGGAATTAAACCTACATAAAAATATTTTATTAAAAGTTGATCACTAATTTTGTGGTGTGGGAGACATGAAAAAATTTTATTTAATATTTCCATGTATTCATGAAGTGTTTATCCTTTAGATATTATTTTCCCACAAATTATTTTCCTAATAGTTTCAATTTGAGTGGCTAGGAAATAATTTGTAAGAAAAAGGTGTTTCATGTTCTTCTAACCTCAATTAGTGGAATTAACATAATACAACCAATATTTTGCATAATATTATAATAAATAATTTAATTACCTAATATCTACATGTTATTCATCCACGTTAAAAGGTTTTAATAATGAACAAACAATATGTAATAATTTGAAGTGATTATGTGGATCTTCTCCCATGAGTCCATGGAATCTTTCTAATAAGTGAATTAAAACAGATCTAAGTTCAAAATGTATGTCCTCACCTTGAATTTGAATATATGGGGGTTGGATATCAACATCCGGATAGGATAATTATTTTATTGTTCTATTATTTTTATCAATGATAGTCAAGTTATGTTCATTTTTCAGTTTCATTCCCGATGAATAGAGGTTTATAAAAGTAGCAAGGTGTTGTGTGTCCTCTTTCAATGGTTTCCCCTATGTCTATTGGTGTCATTAATGTAGGATCGTCTCTAGTTTGGGTTCAAAAGGAAGTAAATTTCCTAGAGTATAACACTTAATCCATATAACCTACAAATAAAATAAATCATAACAAAAAATATATATATATATATATATAAAGGTCGAAGATAAAACAAATAAATATTTACAAAATTTAAAAATATCATACAAAAACAAACACAAAAAACTGAATAGATTCAAATATTTGGAACTAACATTTGACCTTTTTGTCCATACATGTCGAATTTATTGTGTTTTTAAAGTTGATTTTAGTCTAAGGATGACACTAGTTCATCTCTCAAGAAGTGTTGATATGTTTAGAGTGTGTATTTCTAATAAAAATCTATAAAATAGGAGGTTGGTTTTGGAAATAGTTTTATGAAAAATAACTTAATTAAAAGAGTTTAATAGTTGAAAATTAAATGTGGTTTTTAAATAATTATGATATAAGGTGTTTATTTTAATTTCACTACCCTTATTTTTTAGTTCATTGCTCTAAAATTTACAAAAGGTTTAATGTAATCCTTCAGTTGAGGGAAATCAAGATCTCAAATCCCCTCATTCCCTTAAAAATGATTCACAGAGAACCAACAACAAACACAATAATCATGTTTTGTGGTTTTGATCTACATAAGTGAACAAGGAATTCCAAAGCACACTAAAATATTATATATATATATATATATATGGGAGAAATATGATACTTTTGTTGTCCAAATATAACAACCTAAGACTCCCAATTAATTATCAACCCAATCATAATTGAAATGAAATGTGTTACACGTTAGCGTACTAAATAAACCGATTAAAAGGATGAT
Source organism: Viscum album (assembly GCA_963277665.1). Lineage (NCBI taxonomy): Eukaryota > Viridiplantae > Streptophyta > Magnoliopsida > Santalales > Viscaceae > Viscum > Viscum album. Next base: position 961,994,053 of record OY728163.1, on the reverse strand, counting down.
AAAGTTAATAAAAAACTTTAATTAATATTTTCACACAAAAAATTAAACAAAATCATCGGAGGAACAAGTGTTGGAACGTTCTTTAAAAGATGTATAAATCTCTTGAAATGATTTTCCACTATTTAGCTTACCACATAGAAATGGAGGAGGAGGATTGGGTGGAACTTCACCATCATCTTTGATCCACCTATGAGGATAGGAGCCTCCATAACTTCTGGGATGAGGAGAGGATTACTTTGGGTCTCCGAAATGGTAGATATTTACTCTTGTTACTAACTTACTTATGTGGTTCCCAATGTTCCAATTTATAGGCAAAGTGGAAGATAGTTTTGTGAACATAAATTGTGTTCAACCACTTGGACAATGGTTTTTGATATCCATACATTCTTATATCACTTTAAAAAAACTAAAAACTTTTTTCACCAACTCTTGAATATCTCTACAAAATATTTTGCATTATTTGATGTATAAATCTATAGATATGGTTAAAATAAAGAACATCACTTTAGAATTAGAGAAGATTCATTTTCTTGAAATGATTGGTTTAGATGGGACCCTTATTGGATGAATTGGGATTGGGTGTCATAATAATATTTTTATACCATTGATGTTTGGGTCAGAGAAAAGAAATTCATCCCAATTGGATTCGTAGATTTGATGCAGTGTGTGTTTGATTCCACATCGGTCCTTGGGTTCCTACACGGTTTTTCCCAATTTTTTTTCAACATCATCCTAGGCCCTCCAAATCACATCCAACTACAAAAAAACAAAAAAACAAGTAAAATATACCTTTTTAACCATGATAAAAAATAAATAATTGAATCAAACGTGAAGTGATTTATTTTTATCATTTTAAATTTACAAAACAAAATCAGTTTAATAAAGGAGTGTAAGGGTGAAATTAAAATGTGTGTCATGGTGAGATCACACAACATGTCCCATCAGTAACGGGTTATACCCTTGTATCACGCATTATTCCCATGTTCATTTCTGGTCACATGGCATGTCTCACCCTGTATACTCCTGACTGTGTCTATGTATGGATGGCCGTGTCTATGTCTAGCTAGTTCTGTCTGTTTCAATGATTGTGTACCTCCCTGGGTACACACCTATGTTTGTGTACCTCCCTGTGTTTTTTGTGAGTTATATGTCATGTAGTGAATAATTTTAGAGAAACACCATGTTCCTCTCATGGATTCTTCCTCCACTTCTTCCACTCTAGTTTTCTCTGTTACTACCACCAAAAACTGTGTATTTGAGTCAACTAAACATGATCTCTAATATATATCTGATCATTGGACATAAAAATACTATTTGGAACCTCCGTTGTTGATTTGTTCCACCACCACACTCTAAAACCACAACCAAATATCAATAACCCGAATAGATCCATTGTTGTTTCCTTAATCATTTGATCCTTCCACAAAAAATACCAGATCTACAATATCAATCTATTTTTCTAAGAAACTGGTGCACAATAATTGATTACCATGAATTTGTTTCGAACCATCAGGCCAAATGAACACTTGTGATTAATGAATGATGAATGGGGTAATAAATTCATAAAATAAAAACAGAAATAATAAACCTAATCCAATGTTAGTGTTGTCCAAGATTTTATTCCATTAAAATGATGATTTAATAGATAATAGAATAATCAATAAATACATCTCAAATCTGGGATAATATCTATCCCATATTGACAATACACATAATCCATGAATGACTTTGTTAATTGATTGATTCGTGTTCATCGTAGGAATAATAAATGGGAAAACCCCAAATAAAACAACATCCTTCCTTGATATGGATTGATCGCTTTTGAAGAATTAATATACATCATTTTCACCGGTGATATCATTCAACTCTAATGGGGAAAAATCATTAATCTTGATCTCGATTTGATGTCGTCCACCAAGGATGATCTCCCCCAACGGTATTCCAAGTCTCTAGGGTTTAGAGGAAAAATATTATTTCTCCTCATAAAAATATACTTATAGATTATTTCATGTTGTTACATCCTAACAAAAAAGGAATAATTTAATTTCTTTATAATTTTAATTCTCCCATGACTTCACATTATAAAAAATCCCAATGTCGAAAATGATAATATCACAGCTTGGGTAAACCCAACATGTTGAACTCAGTAGTGGAAACATATTTATGATATGTTCCTATGATAAGGATTTATTCCAACTTTTTAGAAAAACTAACCATGCATGATATTAAATTTATTTAAAATATTTTAAAAACAATAATCATGGGCTCACTAGGCCTCAGAATCTCCCAACGTCTCATCGGCTAGCTCGAAAAATAATACATATAGTATTCTATAGTAATACATGGAATATAAAAGTAACTAAATTATCCCCAAATTGGGTATTTATGTCCCATAAAACATAAAAAAAATACTACACAAATAAATGTGGGTACTGATCACACATTTTGGTCTCCCACTCCAATGTACCCTCTTAAAGATTCTCATGATTCCACCATAAATGAAATTAAGAAACTTCTTTACACTAGAATTTCTCCACCTAATGATCCTAAATATCTACTGGTTACTTGTAAAAATTATACACATCCTCAATGTCTATCTCAACCCTGTTGATAACATCTGACATTTCATGCATGTGCCTCCTCAGTTGTGACATATAGAATACATTGTATACATGGACTAACATTCGTACTAAAGCTTATTAGTAAGCCACATTTATAAAGCTACATAGTTTCTAGAAATATCAAATGAATATTGATGATAGTTTTCTGCCCTAGCCAAATCTCAGTAACCCACATCAGGGTGAGACCCCCAAAACACATAATCTCCCATCTCTAACTGCATAAAACTTCATCATCAGTCTGCATAAAACTTATGATAGATCTATATATCCCTTATACACTCTTATATGAACTTCACCCTCTATTATTTTTTTCACACCAACTCTGGGTCCATAAGTGCTGACCCTTCTAGGTTGGTCCATCAGAGTGGTGACCTACATGGTCACCTATACAAGGCCACAATGGTTCCATATTGATGGTGGAATGGTAGTTGTTGATGTATAAAAACTCCAAAAATGGTGAGTTATCCTCCCTATAATGGCCAAATACTGACCTGAAATCATGCAGAATGTCCTCCTAGATCTGAATGGACCTCTTAGTCTTTCAATCAGTCTAGGCGTGAAACATTACGCTCAAATGAAACTGGTTCACAAAGTCCTCCAATAATTCCTTCAATATCTAAGATGTGGAGCGATCATCCTTGTATGAAATGATAGTTTAGGGTAATCCATGGAGCCTGACTATCTCTTACATTTATATGAATCCCATTCTCTCTAACAAACACTACTCTCAAATAGCTAGGATGTGGTCCAACATGGAGACTTATTCTATGATCACCTAGATGGAATCATATCCTCTAGATGTCCATGGTAACTGTGTCAAGAAGTACATAGATATCCCATTAGTCTTTCACTATGGAACATCATGGGTTTGATAAAAACCCATTCTAACATGGTTATAATCATTCACTTCCTAAAAAGTAAGGCATCAAGATTCAATCTCTACTACCACTTTATTCATCCCTGGTTGTTGACCATTCTAGTATATCTTATATACACATGGATTTGTTGCTAAGGTTGATGTATAAAACACCTTCAACAACTCAACTCTTTGTGAAATGGGTACCATCATCCACCCTTGGAAAAGAACAACAATCTCCCACCTTCATAATATCAATCAGGATCATGTCTAGTGGAAATCTAAGTACATAGAGTGTAATGACCTAATTATTTATAAATAAAATTTCCTTTATTTTAATGTTTAATGGATATAGAAAACACATGAACTATTTTTTTAATTTATCGGGTTTAAATTACCATTAATTATCATTACAATTGGTAATATAGTTGTTGAACAATGATCACAAGACTAATATAAATATAAGGTTTTTTAAAAACCCTTTTGAGATAGATAATGGAGAGGATTACCTCATATAGTAGACTCGATCCATATAAAGCTCATTTGTCGGAGCTCAGAATAGAGGTAGTGACACAGTTATTTTCTCTTGACCAATCAAAATACAAGAATTAACAGATTATGCTTTAATGGAATTGCAAATAGGAGAAGTTCAAGTAAATATAGATTACCACCAAAGTGATTTTATCGGCTCCACCCCAAGAGTTTGTCACCACCGAAAACCTTACCCATAGATCATTTGTGGGTGTTATAAGGGGTTATGTAATAAGGTATTATTTACTTATTTTGTAATCCATATCTATAAATAAAATACTCATTCCATAAATTACTTTATACGAATAGTCATTCATAAAAAAATGATGAATTTAATAGATTGATTATTTGGGTAAAAATAGTACTTTAGATAAATATATACATTATTATATTAAACTAATGTTTTATTAATAATATTAAAAAAATATTATAAGTGATGATTGTATAATTTCCTTATCTAAAAATTATTAGGTAATCAATTTTATAAGAGTAATATTTTTATATGATAAAAATAGTATATTTTAAGGAATTAATGAAATTTTGAAATAAGTAATATTTTAATAAAATATTATTATCAATTAACTTTTATGGATAATAAATGAGTATATAATTATTTTGAAGTCAAATTTAATTTTTATTATGGTTTGAAAAATATTTTTTTTCATAACCTTCAAAAATGTCAGTTTTCATTTTAAAAGTGAAAATTAAAATATATAGAAATTTATTTACTTAAAATTAATATTATTTCTGGAATTACGATGTCCAAATTATCCAACGTTTAATTATTCATAATTTTCTAAGACAGTTGAATTTTTTGCTAAAAATTAAATACCGTAAAACTAAAATTTGTGTTTTATGACATCATAATGACCCCAAAATGATGTAATAAATACTATAATGGGTATTATAAGAAAAGCAATATTCCCATCAAAATAATGTGATTTTATATTTGTTTTAATTATTTTATAAAGCCTTAGTGAATCCTCCAAAATTTATAATATATTTGTCGATTTTAAAATAATTTCCTTGAAAGTGTGACTCACCTCAACATAAGAAAGGGAAATATTTTAATATTTTCAGTACATTTGTTAATAAAATACTATTTTAAATTCATATTTGAAAAAACCATGGCATGTTTTTTTGTTTTGAATATTTAATTATATATATTCAAAAACCTAAGTTTTTGAAATATTAATGAATTCCCATCTCATTTCCTGTATGAACCCACCCAATAACACACTTATCTTCACTAAAAATCCTTGGTGCACATCCTTACTCTTCCATACACTCTATAGAATCCTTACAAGGCACCCCAAGCTCTAAATAATCTCATATTCAATCTTTTTAAGTCACGCACTCAAGTAAGAGATTCCTTCCTTTCTCATTTTCATCAATGTTTCTTTAGGTTTTTATACCATTTTATTTTCTATTAAAAAATTTGGAATTTGATTTAGAACCACCCATAAACATACACCCTTTTTAAGGATCTGATACCTCTTTCACTCTCATTAATCCCTCACATTTACAATCTTTACCATACTGAAATTTCGTACGAGTTATTCAATTTCACTTCTTTATTCAAGTTTCTCTATTATGTTACACCTTGAATTTCCAAATACCCTATGTTAGAACATGTATTTATAGGCCCCATAACATTCCATTTCATTTATATATTATGAGAGACCCATTTTTCTCTCATTAACCATTTTTATGAATTTTTATGACACGTTGTTCGGCTGCCGATATTGAACCGTGATTTTCCAGGCCAAAATCATCCTGTAGTTAATACCATGACCATTTACATATCAAGGGTATTAACCTTTATGAACATATAAATATTGATTGATTAATTTCATGTACTTATTATAGATTCTTTTATTGTGTAATAAATGTTGTTTTGGAATCAATCAATATTATATGATCTATGTGACACACTTAAACATGAGATTGAAATGATTGTGAAGGGTGCACCTTGATAGCGCTTTAATACATTAGGTAATGTTTATTATCATGATTTTCCTTATGAAATTAAAGTTTACTCATAATAATTTATTTTAAATTAGGTTTTACTCACACTAATCCATGTTCAATGAGCCGTTTCTCATGCTAATATTTTTATTTTATGACGTTTACACATTTCCATGTTATGATAATAATTCTATATCATGCCTTTATTTTCATGTTTCTCTTATGCTACATTGATATGTCAAATGCCTAAAGTGTAGTTTATTCTTTATTTTACTACATTTTTACTCTCTTTATGGGCATTATAACTCACCATTTTCTTATGTATGTCCTCAGGTTATCCCATTAAATTATAATTATGAAGGAATGTTGTGGTCATGTAAAATATTTTTTCAATAAAGATGTTGTATTTTATGTCTTAAGTTGTCATGTAATGTTCCTAAGCCCCAAAGACACTATAACTCTAAATATTATGGGGTTTATTAATTCCAAGTATATTTAATAAATTTTGTATAAGATTGTAATAAAGAGGAGGGTCATTATAGTCAGTATTAGAGTATAGATTTAATTATTTTGGGGATTAGGACTTGAAAACCATAGTGAAATCCTTAAGGATAAGACTAAGTATAAGAATATAATCCCTAAATTTTTATGAGTATAGAATAAGTGTTTTTATCAAGAAAATACATCCACATATGCATACAAACAAGTGGAGGTGGCTCTGGAACATATGTATGCAGGGTTAAAACCCAAAAATACTGATTTAAGCTACACTCGAACAGGAACTGGTGCACGAAAACGGGCCTTGATACCCTCTTGGATTGACACACCTAGAGGATATGCTTTATTAAATTCATAATATTAGTACAAAACATTATTAAGGGAAGAGAAATAAAAATATTCCTAATAATATCTGTTAGGATGTAGATTATGGATAACTTAGATAAAAACATAGAAATTCATAAGTTAAGGATATATATCTAGTTTATTAGTTAACCCTTTAATTTCATTGGATTACCCTTTATGTGTTAAAATTTTTAAGATACTCATCCCTAATTTTCCTTTTATTTTATCCAATGGATGGTAACATGAGGAACCTGGCTACCAACTAATGTGAATGGCAATGTGATGAATATCCCAATGAGATTCCCAATCAAATGAGAGATGAAGTAGGAAAAATCATGATTATGCCAAACGAGTTATCAAAAATCATGATTAAAAAATGGTACTTTTTTTAATTACCAAGGACATAAAGGAAGATAAAGATAACATCTCATGAATGTCCATGTGAAAAAGGTGATAAGGGAAAGAATACCCAATTTCCTTCGTGAAACTATTGTGGAAATAGGGACCAATGGAAATGTCACAATGGGACAAGGAGATGATTTATTTGTGGAAAGGAAGGGAAAAAAGTATCCAATTTCTATGAGAGAATAAAAAATATTATGGATGGAAACAAAGTTCCATAAAAGTAATCTTACATAGTTCTATGTCATAAATGTGGATATGTCAAGCATTACCCAAGACAATGCTCTATTGTAAGGGCTGAGAAGCATGATGAGAATTTACAATCTCCAAGATGAAGGGAGCATGGGAAGACTTATTCTAATATTTTCAATGATTAATGACTTACATGTAACCACTACTTTAATTTAGTGTATATTTAAATGTATTTCTATTCATGTCCTATTACTATATCTTTTATGTTTTATAAGAACATTGAGTCCGTAGTAGAAATGATATTAAATTATTAGAGAAATACATATATAAATGTTTTATCATATCTTGAATTTTGTGGGAATGTTCATCTTGAAAATTTTATAAGTCTCCCCTCGATAAAATTTGAGGCAAAATGAAAAATTCATTGCTTGTGCCTGAAGGAAGTTGAAAGTTTGTGAGAAAAACTATCCCACATATGATCTATAGTTAGTAGTTGTGATATTTTAATTGAATATATGGTCCCATTATCTATTTGGGGAGAAGTGTGAAATATGTACAGATCACAAAATACTCAAGTATATATTCACAAAGAAAGAGCTGAACTTGTTTCAAAGAAGATGGTTAAAGATGATCAAAGACTATGACTTCTCGATTAACTATCATCTGGGGAAACTGAATAAAGTGGAATATTCTATAAGTAGAAAGTATCCAATAGATCATTCATTGATGGGAATTTAAAATGATCCAATATTTTTTGCTTTTATGAATATAGAAATGAAAATAATAAATAAGGGAACATCATAAATCCTTTCACAAATGATTTCTCTACCATATCTTTTGGAAAGGTCAAAGGGCTCTCAAAATGACGACAATGGAATTAAAAAGAAAGTTGAAACTATCAGAAAATTAAAATCATTGGAGTTCTATGTTAATGAAGAAGGAATTGTGCTATTTTGGTCAATACTATGTGTTCCACTAAATCTAGAGTTAAAGAAGGAACTTTTAGATGATACACATAGTTCGAATTTCTCTATTCAATCAGGAAACACAAAGATGCATCAAGATCTCTTATAGTATTATTGGTGGGATAACATAAAGAAGGAGATCGTTGTGTATACATCAAAGTGCTTGGTATGTAAGAAAGTGAAGGCTGAGAAGAAAAATTATATGTGGATGATGCAACCATTACCCATACCAACATGGAAATGGAGGAACATCGCCATAGACTTTGTCACTGGACTTCCGAAGACATCCATAGGAAACAATGATATTTAGGTTGTTGTGGATTGTCTTACAAAGATTTCACACCTCATTGAAATTATATATGATTTATAATTGGATCAACTAGAATGAATATACATTAGATAAGTGGTAAGGTTTCATGGAGTACCACTATCAATTGTATCTGATCGAGATCCAAGATTCACCTCTATGTTTTGGAAGAGTCTCCAAAACACTCTGAATACTGAGCTAAACATCATTATGAATTATGATCCTCAAAATGATGGAAAATCTGAGCAAACTATCCAAACACATGAGTACATTTTGAGATTATGCACAATGGACTTCAATGAAGGATGAGATCAACATCTTCATGTGGTTGAGTTCTATTACAACAATAGTTTCCAATCAAGAATCCAAATAGCTCCTTATGAATCCATTTATGGGAAGAGGTGAAGAACACTGACATATTGGGATGATGTTGGGGAGTGAAAAATTCTAGGACCAGAAATGGTTGAAGAAATAGTGGAGAAGGTTATGACCATCCAGTATAACATTAAAGCTACCCATAGTCGAAAAAAGAGCTATGCTGACAATAGTCAATGAGACTTGGAGTCTGATGTTGGAGACAAGTTCTTCCTCTACATATCACCATGGAAGTTAGTTATGAGATTTGGGAAGAATGTAAATCCTATTCCAAGGTACATACCTGTTTTGGAGATCCTTGATCGCATCAGAGTAGTGTCATATTGACTAGAACTCCCACCAAACCCATCTCAGGTACATGACGTAATCCATGTATCACTCTTGAGGAAGTAAATAATTGACCGATCAGACGTACTCAATCCAGATGTGGTACCATTAGAGAGTAACCTGTCCTATGAAAAGAAGCCGGTGAAGTTATTAGATCCTAGATAAAAAGTTCAATGAAATAAGACGACGCCCCTCATCAAGGTGTTGTGGCGAAACCACATGTTTGAATTAGTAACATGGGAACCTGAGGAATTGATGAAGAAGAGTTACCCTCCTCTTTTTTAGATTGGGAAAATGAAATTTTTAGGCGGATATTTCTTAAGGGGATATTTTGTAATGACCTGATCATTTATGAATACAATTCAATTTCTTTTAATGACTTATGGATATAGAAAACACATTAACTATTTTTTTATTGGGATAAAATTACAATTAATTATCATTACCTTTGATAACATAGTTATTGAACAGTGATTAAATAAAAGATATAAATATAAGGGGTTTCAAAAGAAAATGCTTTGGACATAGAAAAATAGAGGATAGACTCAACTAGTAGACTCGGGCCATACAATGCTCATTTTTCAGAGCTCGAATAGGAGGTAGTGTCACTTTTTTTCTCTCTTGACCAATTCCAAGCTAATAATCAACACATTAAGCTTGAATAGAATCCCCAATGGGTGAATTTCAACTTGATATATATTACCACATGAGTGATGTTATTTATGCCACCCCAAGAGTTGGTCACCATCACACACCTTACATATGGGTCTTATGCGGGTGTTATAAGGGGCGATGTAATTTTTTTTAAGTTTCTTATTATATAATCCATTTTTATAAATGAAATTATTATTCTATCAATTCATTTATAAAAATAGACTTCCTAAAAAATGATGAATTAGATAAATTTATTTTTCAGGTAAAAATGATAAATTTGAGAAATATATAAATTATTATATTAAAATATGGCTTTTATTAATAATATTAAAAAAATCTTCTAAATAATTATTATTTTAAATCCTTATCTGCAAATGATTAGGTAATTAGTATGATAAGAGTTTAAATTTTTTAGATAAAACAGAAAGTGTATATTTTAAATAATTAATGAATTTTTGAAATAATTAATATTTAAATAGATTATTATTTTCAAATTATTTTTTTGAATAATAAATGAGTATATAGATTTTATTAAGTCAAATATATTTTTTATAATGGTTTGAAGACAGTTTGGGTCAAAACCGTTGAATTTTCAATAAATGTCATTTTTCATTTTAAAAGTTTTAATTCACATATTTAGAGAATTATTAATATAAAATCAATATTATTTTAGGAATCAGGATGTAAAAATTATCCTTTAGTGAATTTTTAATAATTTTCTGAGACAGTCAAATTTTTGTGTAAAAATTAAATATCGTATAAAAAAATATGTGTTTTATGACCTCATAATGAACAAAAAATGATGAAATAAATAAAATAATGGGTATTCTATTCCCAATATATGTTTTACCATTTAAATAATCTGATTTTGGATTTGTTTTAATTATTTAATAAAGCCTTAGTGAATCCTCTAAAATGTATAATATATTTTTTGATTTTAAATTTATTTCCTTTAGAGTGTGACTCACCTCCACATAATCAAGGGAAATATTTTAATATTTTCATCCATTCACCTTATAAAATAATTTTTTTACTCATATTTGGATAAAACCATGGGAAAAAATAATGGGATGGTTTTTGGTTTTGAATATAATATTATATAGATATTTTAACCTATGTTTGTGAGATATTAAAGAATTCTCGTCTCATTTCTTATATAAACCAACTAAAGATCCCACTTAAATTAACAAAAAAAATCCAAGGATCTTGTCCCTACTCTGATATACCCTCTCTAGAAACAACCCAAGGAACCCCAAGCTCTCTATAATCCCCTCTTGAATCATTTTAAGTCACACCCTCATGTAAGGGATTTCTTCCTTTCACATTTTTATCCAAGTTTCTCTAGGTTGTTATACCAATTTATTTACAATTTCAAATTTTGGGGTATTATTTTTAACCTCCCATATACTTATCTAGTTATGTTGTAATGATTACATACCTCTTAATCTCTCATTAATACCTCTCATGTGCACCTGTTACCATGCTGAAATTTCGTAAGAGTTATTCTATTTCTCTTATTTCTTCAAGTTTCACTATTATGTTACGTCTACTATTTCCAAATAACTTTTTTTGGGAAATGTATTTATAAGAACCCATTTATATCCATTTCATGTATATATTATGAGATACCTATTTCCCTCCCATCAACCATTTTTATTAATTTTTATGTCTTGTTGTTAGGCTGTTGAAATTTCACTGCGATTTTCCATGCCAAAATCATCGTGTAGTGAATACCGTGCCCATTTCTCTATCAAGGGTATTTATCATTATGCATATATACTTATTGATTAAATACTTTAATTTGTGTATTCCACATTATTTTATATTTGAATATATGATGATGTTTAAGGAATCTATTTTATATGATCTATGTAAAACACTTAAGCATAAGATTGAAATGATTATGAAGAGTGTGCCCTGATAGCGCTCCAATGCATTGGGTAATGTTTATTATCATGATAAGCCATGTAAAATGACGGTTTACTCGTGCTAATTTATGTTAAATGAGGTTTTACTCATGCTAATTCATGTGCAATGATCCTTCGATGATACTAATATAATGTAGTATGTAGTTGCCACATTTCCATGTTATGATAACCATTATATATCGTGCCCTTATGATCATGTTTCTCTTACACTCCAATGATATTACTATTTCCTAACATGTATTTTATTATTCATGTTATTTTTTTTACTCCCTTTTTGGGCTTTATTGGTTAACTTTTTCTTATGAATGTCCTTTGGTTATCCCATGTAATGCTAAGTATGATGGAATGTTGTGGCCATGTAAAAGATGTTTTCAATAAAGATATTGTGTTTTATGTCTTAAGTTGTCATGTAATGTTTCTAAGACCTAAATACACTAGAACTATAAATATTTTGGGTTTTATTAAGTGAATATTTATGTAATAAATCATGTTTAAGTGTGTAATAAAGAGAAAGGTCATTATATAGGGTCTCAAAGTTTTTATCTCCAATATGTGACTCCATAAATAACTATTAAAGAAATGGGGTGACAACCATAAACTAGAGGTAAGGCGTTCTATCCCCATAAAAAATGGATAATTGTAATGAGGATAACTACTTTGATTATTTTTTCAATTATTTTGAACAATATCCCCTATTGAGATCATCTACTTCCACATTACCCTTCTGGGGATTATAGAAAATCTCAAAGTCATAATCCTCGGGAAAAACTATTAATCGCCTCTATCTCAAGTAAAGATCCTTCTGAGATAATATATACTTGATACTCTTTTGGTCAAAATGGATGATAAATCACTCACTCAAAAGTTAGTTTCCCCACATATTTAATGTGAATACTATCACTACTATCTCAAGATCATTAGTCATGTAGTTCTGGTCATGTGGCCTCAAATTACGTGAACCATAGGAAATCAAAATCTACCTATGCATCTGAACACAACCAACCCTGGACCCAGATGCATCATAGAACACTATGTACTTGACACCCTACTCTATAAATATCAAGATGGGATCACTCGTCAGTCTCTACCTCCACACTTAGAAATCTTGTTGGAATAACTCTTTTCACAAGAAAGGAATCCCCTTATGAGTCAATGATTTTAAGGAATATGATATCATATAGAAATGGGATATTAATCTCTGATATTATAATTCCAACCCAATATGTAATGGTCTTGGATGGATCCCAAGCTATTATTTCATTGACCTTTTTCTACATCCACTACTACACCATTTGATGAGATAACATTTCCCACAAATTGGACTTCCAAAATCACGATTTGGAACTTGAAGAGCTTCCCATAAATCATGTTCCCATAAAGTACCCCAAGAACCATCCTTATTTGTCTTTTTTACACCTCCTCATAAGCATAGTACACTAGGATATCATCGATGAATACTACCAATAACTATTCTATAAATGGATGAAAGATTCATTTTTTGAGTCCCATGAACACTAATAAAGAATTTTTCATTTCAAATGCTATCACCAAGAAATAATAGTGACCATAGAAATATATGAATTCAATATATATAATATTATCATCTCTTACACGCATCTGGTGATTAACTGATGTGAGGTCAGTCTTCTAGACCCATTGTTATCTTATTAACTAATCAAAGATGTCATCAATCCCCATGAGTGGGTAATTTTTCTTTATGGTCTCCTACTTTAAGAAGTGTTAATCCACATGAAATATAAATCTCCCATATAAATTCTTAGAAAACAACATTGGGGTTTCCCATGGTGAAACACCTGGCCTGGAAAACCTCTCCCTCTTCAAGTCCTCCAACTCCATCCTCGTCTCAAGAAAATATAAAAGATCCATAGAATATGTTTATGAATACATCGGGGTTGTCCTAGGGTGTAGATCAATGAAAAAGACTATCTCTTAGTGTGATGGTAAGATTAACAATTCTTTAGGAAATAAGTCCTCATATTCTTCCATTGTTTCATGAAACTGAATACTCATAGTATCCACTGCACTAAGAGTTATGTTATCCAACAGGTGAATAATCATATACACTATCTTATTCTTGACCGCATCCTACATGGTCTAGATATTATTTTTACCTATAATAGAAAACCTCATACAATCATTATGGACACACAATATCCTCTACCTGAAACAGTCTTTTTTGAACTTGAACTATAAATAACTAATCTATACTTATGTTGATTTTATAAGGACTCACACTACAAAAAAGAGATACCAAAAGTAACTCCCACCTCCAAGAGTTAGGTAACACTGTCAGTAGAAGTGTGGGATTGTTGAGGAACCACCATTTGGAGTCTCCGAGAATAAGGGTTGTGATAAAAGCTTAATCGAAATCTCTAAGTCTCAAACTAGATAATTTGAAATAAAGCATTAGATCACACTCATTCCTACCAATATTTTAGATAATATAGATAAGTATAATATCATAATTCATATCATACCTAAATTATATTGGTAAAAATCCTTAACCACCTACAAATTCCCTCTCCCATAACCACCATCTACCTAAGTCTAGCGAGGACCACCCAGGGGTGGCGGTGGTAACCCGTCAAAAACATCTACCACCTCTAACTACTCTCACTATTCATCTTCCATTTCCAACACCCTATGGATATACCTTATCCTACCTATAAATATACCTAAGTGGATCATACACTATCTCCATATCAACTACACATCAGGACTAAAAATCTCATGCAAGATGTACCCAACCATCACTAGAGTAGCACTGCCTATCTCTAGGATGAATAAATCTATCCTATAAGTCATTAATGATAGACCCTCTATCCTATGATGGCCTCATAAAATTTCATGCATGTCCAGGTCCCTAGGTCTATCATAGGCTCCCTACCGTCAAAGTATCTACTCCTATGTTCCCACTATTCGAACTAGATGTCTATGTCTACTCATCCAAGAAACTCTTAACTATAAAATAACACTCTAACACCCAATTATAGTTATGAATGTGTAGAGGCATCACGCTGGATCAAGTTCTTTTGTGTAGTCCTCTCTTAAAGGCTCAATGCTAAAAGAACATATCATCCACCATATCCAATGAGTAATTAGAGATGTTGGTGAACCTTGATGAACACTCATCTATATTCATACTGCCCTGTGGATTCTGTAGAAAGTCTTGGGTAATAACACCCCTCAATATAATTGGATAAAACTCTTATCTGAGAAGGTTCTTGAAATATGGCCATGTAAGATTCACCTCATCATTTGACTAGGTAACTAATCCCGACCATTTTCCTTTATATACATGGATAATACTCAATGTTAGGACCACCATCTAATTTTAAATTCTCTTGAAAGGATAGAATACTTGAATCACCTCCTCTAGGAATTCCTCCACCACTTATGGGTCTGGATCACTGCTTAACATGTGGGGTAAAATTCATTGAAATTCATGATGAACACTCGACCTTAATACCTCATATTACGATAATTCAGGTACTATATGCCTCACTATAGGTGGGGGTAATATTCAGGAGGAAAAAACTTCTGAAAATCTCTATGTGTTGAAGCCTCATCACTAATGGGATCATCCTCATGATCCTACTTCTAAATACTAGATAGAAAAAAATCTTGGAGGCATCCTAAAATAAACAACATGTAGAAAAATCATTGAGTATATTTAGAGAGTTGACTCAAGAAGTATATAGAATCCAAAACCCATTTCTGTATGAAGAATATACCAATTTCTTCTCTTCCACATTGTCTACATGTACTAATTTGAAATATAGGTGATCAGAGTCCTTGTGTATAGATACATTGTTCATCACACCAAAACCAGAGTCCATGTCCATAGATATGATCTAAAAAACACATAATATTGTTTCTACAAAAAAATATAACATGATTTTGTACTAAGGTAAAACCATACTTTGATACCACTCTGTCACAACTCAACCCAATGGAGCACAAACTATGAATACCCCAAGCCCACCTCCTATAATCCAAAGGCTAGAGAATATAGTTGAGTAGGCATATCACACACCTGGTGGGGGGTCTTACCCTAATATACCTACACACACATACATATATATCCAAGATCATACAATACTAAAACACATATAATTTATAACCATGCATGAATACATTTAAAATCCCACCTTAAGAGTATGAAAAAATATAGAGGAAAGGAAGGGCCAAATACAAGACCACCAAATGAAATTGAAAAAAAGTACAACAAGTGATGTGTGAGAGGAATTATGTAAATACAACCAATGAAACACACCTTATTCATTTTAGATCATTAATATCTGCCTAGTCCTGGTCCTAATAGGACTCCTCCAAAAGGTCGATCATCTATAAAGAAACGATACATGCAGGAAAAGCCCATACAGAGTTGAGTATTAAAATACCTAGTAGGAAACCTTTAAATCACTAAGAATATAACATAAATAATATTATTCATTTAATCATAGGTATATGTAAACATAATACATAACCATAATATCAAGATATACTCAATATATACACCCATCCCCAAGGTAAGATCACAACCCTAAAGCTATACTTGGATTCTTGCTCAAAGGTTCCATATAACACTCATCCAGGAGGAAACACACCATGAGATAGATAGCACTGCTAGAATCCATCCAAGATTTAATGTATTTTAGGTCTCTCCATAACTGGTATGTGTTAGATATATAAATATATAAATGCACATATGGAGATCCGAGCTAAGGCCATGGGGTATACCGACAACCCGATCTATATTAACCTGTTATGTAGGGTATCTAAACACGATTAATGTTTGTCATAATGATTCCAATAACACCACCTAGGTAAATTATGATGATATAGGATCTTAATCCTGGCCTCATGGATGAATTCAAAAAACTCTATCCAATAATGAAGTTCCTTAAATGGGATCGCCATCCTATGAATATGACATGACTTCATACAAAACCCTCATGGAATGAATCAAAGGAACTTAGCCTAACAAAACATGTCCAATATGGAGAGGAAATGGTCCCTAATCCATCTTGGAAGTACACAACATGAAATGGAAGTACACAGTGTCTCCCTTGAACATTGAGTTCTACCTATGTATCAAGGATCAAGCATATGTCTCTATCGGAGTACAATACAAGTCCAACATTGTTTACTACTGACTGAATCCATGTATAATTGTGAGTTTCTATGTCTATCTAGTTGGGTCTCTGTCCATGTTTTTGTACCTCTCTAGAAAAACACTGAGCCGCCTGATAGAGGTCACATGTTTATTGATAGGTTTTACACTCTGTGTGATACTTAACTTCACGAAAAACTCATGTTTAATAGCCAAGGATCCATAGACAGTGTTTGTCCATGCGTTACCTATCGTGTAGTGTGGAACTTCCCAAACCCATAGGTTCTTCATGAAGATTCCTCTTCTACCACAAACAAATGGATTTACTATGTGATACCAACTGAACAACATAGATTCGATTCGACAATACTCAATCTTAATCATATATCTGATAATCATCCATCCAAATGATTAAGGTAACCTACATCATTTGAGTCATTCTTTCACTGCACAACAAAATCATAACCAAATATCCCAAAACCCAAAATGAAATATTTGTTTCCATTATCATTTGATCATTTTATCAAAATAATAATAGATTTATGATATCAATCTGTTTCATTAAGAAATGGGAACCCACTGATTGAATATTCAATATTTTGTCAAAACACCAAACAAAATGAACATCGGAGATGAACGAATGGAGAATGGGTGAAGTAAATGCTCAAAAAAGTGATGAATGGTCCTTTTACATTTTTCATATTGGACTTCAATTTATTCTATTATAATGATGAATGAAGATGTAATAATATGGTCAACAATGAAATCCCAAATCTTATATAATATCTATCCCACACCAGCAATATACATGATTCATGAATCAAATCATTAATTAATTTATTCATGTTCATATAGTCAATAATATAATAGGAAAAATAAAAAAACAATTTCTTATCTCAATATGGTTCACTAAATAATGAATAATAAAATTTATTCATTTTTGGTGGCATGATCCTTAAACTCTGATGCTGCAATGATCCTCAATCTCGATCTGATCCAATGTCTTCCGCCAAGGATTTTATTCTCCAGTGGTCCTCTAGGTCTACAAGGTTAAGTGGAAACCATTATATCTACTCATAACCATATAGTTATAGAGTATTTTAGGTCACTAATTTATAAAAAACTAAAATAAATAATTTTATTTATTTATTTTTTTAATCTTCTTGAGACTTCACATTATAAAAATGCCTAAAGTCAACAAATAGTATGTCGCACCTAAGGTAAATCTCATTATATGAGATAAAAAAGCCTCAAATTTCTAATTTCAGCCTTTATTTATGTTTGTTTTCCACTTTTTTGGATAAAATAACAACATGTGATATTAAATATATTTAATATATTCCAAAATTATTTTTGGGATCACCAGGACTTGAAATATCACGTTTTTTTAGTGCCTAGCTTTGAAAGTAATCCATCTAATATTATAAATTATTAAATTAAAAATATTATTCATTACGTGGCATGGTTTAGACAAATTTTGTGCCCCTTATAGTGGAATTCGACAGGGAAAACAGTTTGTTGGGCCAAACCGCATAGTTTTCCCAAATTGCGGATCATCCTTGCACTGTCCAAAGTGCTTCTATAATTCCACTAATTTCACCCGAAACATCCAAAATGAAGAAAAAACCAAAAGAGAACAAAATTATAGTCATGGAATACCTAAAAACAAGTAATTTTATTTTATTACTTCCCCAACATAAAAAAATTATGTACCCTGAAGGCCTATCAAGAAGATTCTATATCAAAGATATGGGGCCACTTCTCTCTCATTAGTGTCTCATTCTCACAAGTCTCGTGAAAATTAGAACCATTTACTCAATAACATATCATTTCCTAAAGAATATTTATATCCCTCATAATCTATCCATCCATCCATGGACGGTATTCCACACTCAAATGTACCCAATATCCCATCACCCCCTAAAGGCATCACAAAAAATGAGGGGTTAAATGGGTATCACAATTAGAGACTATAGAATATGAAACTCCATGAAAATGTAAAATATATTATACATATAGATTTCCAAAATACTAAAATTTTACTATGCCATGAATACGTAAGAAGTGATATTATTTCGTCATTAAATTGATTAGAACCCATAGAACATTCTTTTTTAGAGGTGTTCGTGGAACCCAACCACAATGTCCATAGAGATCACATCCCGCTTACAAGTCAGCACTGGAGGTGTCTTAAAAAAACTGAAAGGTCTATAGTGCTTATATTTTACCTACTAATAGGTATAACAACATGAAACAAATTCAATGATGTCCTTTCTCATACATGGACTCCAAATTTGACGTTGGATATCATAAAACATCATTGTTGTGATGGGTTACACCACCCACTTGAAACTATGGAAGTCCTCCATTATATCTTCAATTATAGAAAAAATCACAACAAACTGAGTTAAAAAACATAGGATTTCATCATGAAGAATGTGCACACTCCAATGGTATCCCCTCCATAAAGAGATTCCGTAATTACATGAAATTAATCATCAAAATATTGTTCCTTAAGAATAATCTTGGGTAGATCAATGGTAACATGATATTGTTCCCTGAAAACATTAACCTATAACTCTTGAAAAACTAAATTAAACTTTTCAAAATGATCCATCATGTTCTACTCTTATTATTATATTTTCTTTGTCTGGATTGTAACTTTCCTACTCAAAGCATCATAAAAAAAATTTCCCTTCCCCAGGGTATAGGCAATGTCTATGTCAAAAGACTATAGGTACTCTACCAAATGCCTCTAAATTATGTTCAAATATTTTTTATAGAAGATATAACTCGATATTTTTATTAAAATAAACTATAATCCTTTCTCCAAAAAAGAAATTTCTCCAAATCATAAGTTCATGCATCATGGTTGTGAGTTCAAGGTCATTATTTGGGTAGTTATTCTCATGTGAACTTATATTTTTGGGTTCATAGGATACCGTGTGATCACCCAACATAATAGCGCAACCCAAACTTGATCCGGATGCAAAAAATAAGACAACATAGCCTTTCCCATCCTTTGGAAGTGTCAACACTAATGTATAAGTCAAAAGACATATCATCTCAGCAAAATTACACTGCATTTATCATCCCAAACCAACTTCACCCTTTTCTGAGTGAGAATGATCATCGGAAAATACAACCTTGTGAAATCCTTTATAAATTAGTGATAATACACTACTAAACCCAAGAATCTCTGAATCTCAAAATAATTCCACTATTGATTCCATGTCATTATAGATTTCACCTTATGAGAATCAATTGGAATACCATGTTTAGAGGCCACATTTCTCAAGATTTCCACCTCCCAAATCCAAAATAACATTTTGATATCATTTCATAGAGTTGGATATTTCTCAACATTTTCATAAATACTCCCACATGATCCATATGATCCTCCTCAAACTGAGAGTAAACTAGCATTTAATCTATAAAGACCACCATGAATGTATTGAGATACAAAGAGAATAATATATTCATCAATTCAAAAAAGTACAAGATCATTCGTTATGATAAAGGGAATAGAGAGACACTCAATGTGACCATACTAGATTCTGAAGAAAGAATTTAGAATGTTAGATTATTTTATTCACAACTAGTTATTACCCAATTGATGATAAATCTTCGACAAAAACCTTTTACCGTTTATCTGGTAAAACATATCATCAATCCATGGCAACATATACTAGTTCTTTACATTAAATAGATTTATTTTTTCGAAATAAACACACACAAAAAAGTGTTCCATCAACTTTATTTTTAAAGAGAACATGTTTAACCAAAGGTGACACACTCAGGAATATAAATCTTTTTTAGGTAGATCATCCAATAGACTATTTAAATATTTTAGATCTGTTAGTTAAACATGGTCATAAGCAATTGATATTAGCTGAGTCCTATGTAATAAATCAATAGGAAAATCTACCGCTCTTACAAGTGGAAAACAAGGGAAGTCTGAAAGAAACATGTCAAGAAACTCAAGAACAACTATAGGGATGTCACAACTCAATTATTCCCACTCTAGATCAAAAGTAAACACAAATATTACTCTCCCCGGCACTGGATAAGAATGTTTAACACTAGTTGACATTATGTATATTTCACCCAAAAAAACATATCACAACCAATAAGGCCCAGTAAAGGAGACCCACTGAAGAAAATAACCAATTAATGACTTATTTGAAATTAACCAATCCATGTCAAGGAATAATTCTAGTAGTTTCATGTCAAGAACAAGAAAATAATAGGTAAGATCAATTTTTGACAATGAGAAAGCACAAATAAGACAATGAATACCTTGATTTCTCTTCATTGTGAGGGGCTTGGTAATTTTCATAATGTAAGAAAAATATCCATCAGCAGGCTTATGTTGTTCATGATACTATTTTATATAAATGAGTGAGATACACAAGTATCAAATAAATCAATTAGAAAAGATGAATTTATAGTGATTGTACCTCAGAGAGTCATTTTACCTATAGCAACATCCTCTAGAGAGTCTTATACTACATGAATAAGGTTTTTTTCTAGATACCCATGGATGGATCCCATTGATCACAAAGAATATAATTTCAATACAATACTTTTATGTTCTTTTGAGCCTATTCCACTATGCATATTAGAAAATATATGGCATAATTTATGTTAGTGACTTGAAAGACTGCACGAACCACAAATATTTGGTGTCTCGGTGCAAACTCATTTCGAATACCCAACCTTTATTTAGTACAAGTAAGGCAAAGATAATATTTTTTATATATAATGGGTTTTTAGGATGTTTACTATCAAGAAACATAATGATAATCATAATTCTTCCTATTTATTTTATTATAACTCTTAGAACTTCCCCTGGGAAAAAAATACCATCAGCCCTGAACTTCTAGGTAGGTCAATCTAAACCATCAACTCCCTATCCAGTACATCATCATAAGAAGTGATCTTTAAAAAGAAAACTAGTAAATGGATATCATTTTGGATACCCAAATCGAACTTTCAATCTTTCATCTTCTCTTTCGATACAATATTAAGTGAAAATTTAAAAATCTCATAAAAATGGATCACACATTGTGCCACGGTCTTGTCCACCTACTGGAGGTTCAAAAACTCCATATCCTTAGACGGTACCATAGATTATAGATAAAAACTAATCAATGAAAATAAAACTCAATTCCTTAAACTTCAAACACTCATTATTTTTCATTGATACCATTGTATCCCACATTATCATGCTACTCTCTTCCATCTTGAAGGTAACACATTTAACCTTAAAATTAATCAGGAATTTTAAAGAGATAAAAAATTCAATAAATATTTTTCATCCAATCCTAATAATACTTATTATCATTATTTATGTGGAAATAAAATGAATTATGGTGGAGAAACTCTTTCAAATGATTCCAAAATTCAACCATTTGAGTTTCAATGACTGTATCCTAAATAGGAATAGGTGAAACTTTTTATCCTAGAGCATGGACAACATGCACAACAATCCCAACAAGATTCATGTCCATGGGAGGATCTCAACATTGTGGTTCACTAGTAGCTTTCCCTCATGGCCTATTCACATGTCTTATCATTGTAATGATTCTAGAAAAATCAATAGACAACATTGAAGACATCAAATGATTTCTCAAAACAAAAAATCAAATAAGAGAAATGGGTATATCAGCCCCATTGAATAATATTTCCGTATTTATATTTCAACATAACCAAATAAAAATAAGGTAAAATACTATAATTAGATAAAATTATTCCTCAAAGAACCTTTACCAAAACACCCACGGTGACTTAATTTTATTTATGTTGAGAGATGACCAGAAAATCAGTCCCAACTACCTACTGAGTCCCATCAGGACTACCTCATGTCTACCTAGAAAAATCATTCACTTACTAAAATCAAGGAATGATGATTAACCTGGACCTTTGATACCACTTTTTTACAAACTATCTTCAATACCTCAGTACCCTAATACATGATCCAACACTAACATAGCTATAAGGGTTCTCTTAATCCTCACGAGATAGTGAATAGAGATTGGAATCATTCAAGATCAATAGGGAACAAATTTTCTAAAAAACTAGTGGAATATAAAATATTACATGTTAGTATGCTCATCACTCCAAAAGAAAAAGTACTATAAGTCAAATAGTAAAAAATACCCAAGTAAAAATATAAACATACCAAAGGATACGACAATGTCAACCACAAAAAAGGTCTCAATGTTCATGTGTAAAAAGTGGACTACAAATCCACAAGTCTCCATCACCACTCCATGGTCCAATTGATTAAGATTATCCACCACCTAGAAGTGGCACTTTTTCTTTTCTATGAATTGGAATAAAAAAATACACAAATTCTCAGAGTAAATGGTATGGTGTGAGATATAAATCCCAATAGGATCTCACAAAGTGTTCTATAATCATTACCATAAATATTAACCATTTATGCTAAAATTTTAAAAAATAATTCTTGGAATTTAATTTTCATATTTGAAATAAAAACATGATTTCATTTCAAAATATTGTAGATATGTCAAAAAAACATTCCAATATTCTTAAAAGAACATTTTTTATAAAAACAAAATATATTTTTTTTGGAATGAGTAAAACAAATCAATAATCAATAACTTTTACAATCAAGTACAGAAATGTTAGCACCACCAAAAATAGCCCTACAAGATATTAGTTTGTTGGTAAAAGGATCGTCACAGTTCTCATTTATCAAAATGGATCTAGATATTTGTGTGCACTCAAATCAACACCCCATTCTGGTATCCACTATTGGAAATCAATATACACCCCATTTTTTGAGAAACAATGGGTAGTCAGGATGAACATTTTTTAGTTAGTGTTTTCAACATAATTACATTTTTAGAGGATAAATATCATAGCGTTCTTATCCCAATTATATACTAACAAAAAAATGTACATGCTCTTCAATCAATCAATCAATCATATTGGAAATCAATCACTTCAAAATATAATTTCATTTTTCAACATGCCTTTCTTATTTTAAAACCAAATCATAGGTTTTCATCATTTCATGATATTTAAAATCATATTTTATTTTAATTTATTTTTTCAATATCAACATGAAATAATATCATCAAAATTATTCCTAAATCAAGTCTTCATTCATCATTAATTTGACCAACAATTTCAATTCCATTGAAATTGGGGTTTTTATCAAATCTCATTCCAATTTCAAATCATTGATAAATCATAACAAATCAATATTTTTAATTAAATTAAGCACTAATTTCAATTTAGTCAAAAAATTCAATGTTTTATCCATAAGCTGATGTATTATAGAACCAGCTACCTTTAATCAAAGAACCACAATTCAAAACACCCGCAACAGTGAATGCTAAACAAATGAGGTGAAGGGGATCTAAGAACACACCCTATAATCAATGTCAAATAAGATAGATTTTATATTCACCAATTATGTGATTATCTATTAAAATATATAGAATATAGAAAGGGAGATCTGATGAAACTGTATGAGAGGATATCCAATTAATTGTAAGATATTGAACGAGATCAATGCTACATAGATCCACCAAGAAAAGGTTTTAGAGGTATGAAAATCACATCGTGGGAGCCTCCAAGGATAAAAAATCATGATATGGTCAAATAGAGGGATTATGAATCTTAAATGAGGGTTTGAGAATTTAAAACTAATTTTTGTGGGAATTAAAAACTGCACACCTGGTTTTCTGGGGAGTATCGCACGGTTAAAAAATATGCAACCAAACCATGCTCCCCTTATGGTCTTCTGTTAGGGGTATATGGTTTATCCATGTTGTTAAACTAACTATGATCCAAATTTTCATTCCACAATATCCTTGGGTTGCATGGTTTGGAGGGGTGGCTTCACTATTTGGAAAAACCATGCACCCCTTCTAGTGACATTCAATAGGGCAGCCAGTTTTCTAATCCAAACTGTTTGGTTTTCCTTAACCATGAGCTAACCATGAACCTCCCAAAATAGATTCCAAATTTCACCTAAATAATCATAAAACAAGAAAAAACTAAGGAGATCAAAAATCTATTTAACGAAAACATAAAAACAAATAAGGAGTTGCTAAAATGTATGAATTTAATCCACATGGTAGTGGTTTTCATCGAGGTCATAGGGGGAGATGATCACTCTGACATTTGATCTTTTAGTACATATCTTTTGATTCCTTTGTTGGAAATATTAGTCTTAATCCATCTAGCTTTTTTGTATAATTTTTTATTTTTCTTTAACAAAAGGGGATTAACGCCGATCTATTTCGACGAACTAGTTCTTGCTAATTTGAAATTACTATTTAATATTAAATAATTACCAATTATTAAATAATTTTTTAAAGAATAAAAATAACCAATTTAAAATCATTTAAAATTATTATTAATTAATTATGATACTTTATGTATTATTATTAATTAATTAAAATTCACTTATAATTATTATTAATAATTAATAGAAATTTTATTATGTTTATTAGTAATTAGTAATATTTATTTAGTATTATTAATTAATTTCAATTCATTAAGAATTATTATAATAAATAATATTTATTTTTATTATGTTTATTAATATATAATGGTTGTAAATTAATTAACAAATTATAAATAATTAGTAACTAAATAATTATTTATTTATTAATTTATTTATTAGTAATTAATTATACCTGTTATTGATATTTTTTTTCATAAACCTATGAAAAAACCCATATCACACCAATTCATCATCTACATAATCATGACTTCTTCCTGGCCAGGAAATTGTATCCAACATGAAAACTAGATCAATATCACAACTGATGACTCCAGTGCCTTATATCCCCATACACTACTATAGTTCAAGCTTCTAAAGGTTCTAGAAATGAAATTCTTCAATGATAAAAATTGATAACATGCTAAGAACCCTTAAAAGTATACATCATTAATTAGTTATAACAAAAGCATTGATAAAGGTCACCTTCACCATCGTGTTTTTAACACTAATAAAAGGTTACTTTAACATTTTTTAGTGATAATAAATGTTGAATTAATCTTCTCTTTTCTTTAGTGCTAATAAAATTCCAAAAATATATTTTTATAATTTTTTGTATGACCCGACCCTCTAATCATCACTCAGACACCTACTTTATCATGTTATATTCCCCCCATGTGCCGATTCCTCCTTGATCAAACCCACCCCCTTTCTTAGTTCTTTCTAATATCTTCATAATTTTTTTATTCCCTTCATTCTTTCTCGATCGCACACCCTTTCTCAGCAATTTCCAATTTCTTTATCATGACTTTTCATTCCCTTCATCCTTGATTGCGCCTAAAATCAAACCCCTGACCTCTTTCCTCAAGGCCTAACACCACTACAACTACATCATCAAAAATTTTATAATAGTATATGTTACATCTATTTATTTATATATATTTATACATTATTAAATTTCATTTATATATTTATTTATATAATTATATAATTTTTTCTAATTTTATTATATGAATTTTAAAAATATGTCTATATATTATATATTTAGATATAAATTTAAAACATGTTTATGGATATATTAATATTTATATATATTTAAATATATATTTTACATATATACATATAATTATATATTTTTTAATGTCTTAGTCTGACTAACCACTAAATCGAGTGTCGGACCTATCGCCACATTGCCTCAAGCATGCCTGCCTATACACCAGAGTCTTCTGACTAAAAGAGAGGGTATAATGGCAGTAAAAATGGGAGACTATACCCTCAATATTTGAGTAAAATAATGGTATATTGTGCTCAGATCAATAGAAAATAACATAATCATATATAAAAGAGATACAATAGAGGAAGAATGAATGTAATAGCTGAATAAAAATGACCAATGCCAATTTTAAAAAATGTGTGTATGAAAAATGATGCTACAATTAAGTATAAATTAAAATAACTAATATAATGTAATAAAAATATAACATCCCAGTGAATAATTCATGAGAATCTCAAGTACTAGATAATTCCTCTTCTCCCACTCAATCCTAGAAATGTAAATCAAAATATTGGAAGCAGGATGCTTCACTTTATCTATACCTACAGACATAATGTCTAATGAGGTACCAATAGGGCCCGAGTAGGGTGTGAGATACAATCACAGTAGTTCATCACCCATGGTTTCTATCCCAATCTATTTCATCCAATATAAATTAATAAGTTTTCCATAGTGAATAGATGCATTATAGTAATAAATAAATCAAGGCATTAGACTGAGTCCCACATGGACACCTATCCCATCTACTTGCTTCGTCCTAAACTAGTGATTCCGAACAATAGGGTACTAAAATGGGGAATTGGTTATGATAATATATGATTAGGTGGACTGACCCCAAACTTTTCATTTATCATTGAGGACATGTATCTAAGTATTTATTAACATGGAGATAAATAATTATTTTAAAAACATTAATTTACCTTTTCTTTAATTAATTTTGATAAATTGATTTACAAATTGTTTAGAGACACCCTCATCTCATCCATAGAAATATGGAGGGACTTTCCAATTATTGATCGAGGGACTCAGTTTATATCCAATGCATAAGATCCCTTCTATGGTGACTCAAGTATGAAGTCCCATGTATCCCTCCAAGCATGGTGTGGAATCTCAATTACTATTATACCTCATAGCTCATACATAATATCGAACATAGGGTCTGAAGTATCTCTTAAGGCATCGTACAACTAATTGTGCCATTGATTCTCTCCAAGAGTACTCCCTTAGTGAATTGGTGTCACTTTTCTAGAGAAAAATAGATAATGTGTGGTGAGCCAATCTCAATCACAGCTGATATCTACCCTGGCATGTTTACTAACTATTAAATAATTAACAAGAAAAAACAAGATTCCATCCAAGGGAAAATTATGTCAAAAACCCTCGT
This sequence comes from Viscum album, assembly GCA_963277665.1. Classification (NCBI taxonomy): domain Eukaryota; kingdom Viridiplantae; phylum Streptophyta; class Magnoliopsida; order Santalales; family Viscaceae; genus Viscum; species Viscum album. The sequence continues at coordinate 961,966,024 of OY728163.1, read as the reverse complement.
CTCTAGGATAAAATCATTAAAAACACACTTAAATTATAATACAACAAGAATTATTCAACTATCTAAAAATTACTTTGTAATTTTTATGACATTGCACCTCGTCTAACGGGTTTTATTATAAAAACAAAAAAAATTACAAAATATTAATTTAGTATAATTAAAGAAAATTTCAAGATACATACTCAATTCTCATTAAATAATCATTTCAACTAATTAAACCGAGAGAAAATCACCACAATTCACCTCAAACAATTATTCTAAAAATAATACATCATTAACTAGCATTAAATAAAGGTGTTGTGGGAAAAGAAATCAATACATTATTAATATGAATGGGATTTTTCAAAATGAACCTACCACAAACTCATGGAGTTCTTCTTATAATGATGGCAACACAGACCTTCCCATTACCCGTTGCACGCATATGTACCTTCACTTAAATTCACAGACACCTAGCCCCTATGTACATATTTTCATGGCAATATATGTATAGGGGGATCCTTACATACATCCATATACATGCATAATCCCTTTTTCACTTAAACACATATGAATCTTCATATATATAAATAAGAACACAATGCCTAATTAAATATATAAATCCAACCATGGGTGAATATATATATGTATAAATAGGGAACTTAAATAAAACTATCCTTACCAATGAATACGTATATATGCCTTCAGAAAATCGGAGCCTGAAACCGCTTCCAACTCAACCATGATGCACTCAAATTGATTGTTGGTGAACCAAAACGACCTAAAGAGCATTGACCTCAATGGTGGATGCTAAAACGCACATGAAGAATCCCTAGGAGACTCGTCACATTCTATATTGAGAAGAGACGCATCAATAACTAAACCACCTAAAGTACTACTATCTAGAGAATGAATTAGGTGATGTGGACGAGAAAAAATACAAATAGAAGGAGAAGGATGAGAGATAAATATTACCTCGACGAAATAAATGAGAAACCAAAATAAATCATGGTGAAATAGATATGAAGAGATGAGGTTGAGGAGGGGTGTTGTGTGCATCTAATAACTCGAGGGGTTTCATGGAAGTATGAAGGGGGAGGGGTATATTAGATGTTGTTTTATTTTAATTTTAATTTTAATTTAATTTATTTATATAAAAAGATATCTGAGAAAAGTTTGGATTGCATTGTTACCCAAACCATGAATCAAACATAGGATGAAAAGTGAACACACACTCCCTAAATTAAACTAATCATGTGAGATAGGTGCTCTGTTTGGGTAAACCGTGTAAATCCCAAATGAAACTCACTACACACCTACGTCAAGCCTATAAGAACCCATGTTTTTGGAAACAGGTGAAAATCTTGAGCCTGTCTAAAATTTTGACTAGTTTATGAGGAAACTGGAGAAAATGGGGAGTTCTATAAATTTCCAGACTACACGCCGTGTACTTTAAGTATACACCATGTATGCGTAGGCGAGTGACCAGCCGTGTGCTCACCGAGTACATGCCGTGTGATGATCTTGTAGTAGTTTATTACTACAAGGCGTGTAGTTTTGAACACGCCGTGTATACCCCTGACCATGTGAGGCCATACATGGAGCGTATGCTTGCTGGCCAGGTAGAACTAGGGGCACGCCGTGTTCCCTTTGGACACATCGTGTAGTCTCGCCGTGTATAAGGGAAACACATGGTGTGTGGGTAAGTCGACGAGTAAGAGAAGAGAAACTTGGTACACGTCGTGTACTCATGTCGGAAGGTTCAGAAAATAAGTCGGCAAAATCCTACCATCTTATTAACAATTAAATGAACTATACATGGCATGTAGTCCTAAAGTACACACCATGTACTTTATTGTTTTTCATAAAATGGGCAGTAGCCTAGTTTTGAGGTTCAGGACAGAAGCTCCTCCCTCAAATTGTCCGAACATTCAATTACTTCCCGGTTCTTCGTTCGAAGTCAGATCCGATCTCAGTTGGATGCGTTGGAACCCCCTTGGTAAGGCCTCAATTTCCCTTTGGTCATTTTGTCTAATTTTCTTTCTAGAATGAGTTATAGGTGTTCGAGCTATTTTGAATCTTTTTTAGATCGACCGTGTTTTAGACCGAATTAGCGGTTGTCACCAGAGGAGTATTATTGTACGAGTCTCGGGTAGGTGGTGCATACTTCATTTTGTGTTTTATTGGTTTTTAGGTGACACGGCCTTTGGCGCATTTTCAGGTATTTTGAGCGGAACCGGTTTTGTCTGCTCTTTCATACTGAATTGTTTATTGGACCTATGGGATGCCTTTGGGTATGCCTTGTTTCTAGTTTGGGCGAGCGGGGCGGGTGAGGGGTCGTGGCTCATCAGGGCATTTTCGTCGGGGAATGCCAAAATGGTTTTAATTGAAATATTAAAGTGTGAAACTATTTAGTTTAATTTATTAAAGCATGTTATAATTATTAGAGGAATTTAAGACCTGAGTGGTGGTATGGGACAACACCTTTCATAGTGCAATTCAACTGTCTAGTTTGTTTTGTCGGTTTATGTTTTTTTATATATGCAATTTCTGAATTGTGTCTGCTAGACCCTTTGGGTGGTGTTGGGCATGGCCCGGTTATTCTTGAGTGATGCGGATCACAGGTTGGGTTTGGCCCGGGTTACTTTGGGTGGTTTTGACCACGGGATTGGGCATCATGGTCGTCGGGTTGAGGCAATGTGACTGTCAGGTTCTGCATGGCCCGAGTTACATGGATGGCGAGGCCATCGGACTTGAGCGACATGGTCGCAGGGACACGAGGTGTCATATGTTTTTGTGGCTTAGGTACTATTTGGGGATTAACACTCACCCGGAACTTTGAGTAGTGTGCACAGAAAGATACTACGTGATGAGGTGGTTTTGACCACTTGTGTTGGTAGAGGCCCCCATAGTTATGGTTAGGTATTCTGGTTGGGGGTGCTTGCTGTAGAAAGCCACGTGGGAGGTGAGGATCCTTTAGGGGATGGGCGTGCCTTTGGGACTTTGATACTTGAGACACAAGGTGTCAGGAGGTACATGGTGCCTGGTTACTATTTTTGGGCGTGCCTTCGGGACGTCAGTAATTGAGACACAATGTGTCAGGAGGCACATGGTGCCAGGTTACTATTTTTTGGGCCTGCCATCGGGACGTCGGTACTTGGGACACAAGGTTTCTGGAGGAACATGGTGTCGGGTTACTATTCTTGGGCATGCCTTCGGGACGTCGGTACTTGAGACACAAGGTGTCAGGTGGCACCTAGTGCAGGGTTACATGGCAGAGATTCCGGTGTTGGCTAAAGCATGTGACGCTCCATGGTGGCTTTTGAGCACCAGTGGAGTTTGTGTTTACTTGTTCATTATACTGTTTACTTCTTTCCTTGTAAATTCTTGACAGCTTAAACACATATATTTGGTACGCACCATTGGGTGGCATCCTACTAAGATTTTTCTCACACCCTCCACGGGACCTTCAGGACGCGTGCAGACCTTACAGATTTATATGTAGGAAAGAGGCTAGATTCAAGAGATGGGCTATGTTAGTTGTTTCATAGAGATGGTATGGACCTTGAGGTCATGCCTAGCTCAGTTTACTTTCTTTTGATTACTTTTTGTTTCATCATGCTTACTTGTTGTAGTGATACTGTTGGTTTTCCATTGGAACCCTTTTTATATTTAGTTGAGTATGACCTGCATTGGATGCATGTTTTACTATTCAGTAGTAGTTACATGTTATCAGCTTGTTGTACTGTTTACTTTCTGTGACTGTTGTTTCAATATTGCTTCTGCTGGTTTATTGATATGTGATATGCATCTGCTATGCGGGTCTGGTTCGAGTCTACTGAGTCATTTCTTTCCACTGAATCATCACTACTATACATGGACCAGTACCCTTATTATGATCCTCCAAGAGGGTATAGCCTCCCCACTATACCTATTCATACCCTTGCTGCTAGTTGGCAGCCTTTGGCGTTCTGGGGAGGTGCACCTAAGGTAGTGACACCTGACCCGTTCGGCACTGTTGGGGCGACCGGCTGGGTCCGGGTCGTTACAAAGTGGTATCATAGGATTTCTTGATAGGGATTTAGTAGCAGTGTTTTCCAGCTACTGATGAGTTTGAGGCTTCTCGTTTCTTTTTGCTGGTTTTACTATTTGGGATATGGTAGACTGGAGATAGATTGTTACAAGGAATGGGTTTCTAGCTTGTGTTTGGGTGCCTGTAGCCCCAGGTATGAGGGATGGACCTAGTTTCCACAGTTGGGAATTGCTATTTCCTTTTTTCTTAGATTACAGTTTATATGATTTCTACCTTGATGGCTCACTTGGTGTGTGATGTTCATGATTTTGATATGTGACCCTTGACCCACTATGGTAAGGGAGAATTGGACCTTGGCCTGGAATGTCATGGCTTGGTTGCTTGGCATTTGATAGGCAACTTTTATGGTATTTCAATTTCATAATTGCATGTATGCTTTGTGATGTGATAATACCATGTGAATGAAATATCAATATCCATGATTTATATGTTTGAAATGTACTTTGGTGAAATTCTTGACAGAATTTCATGTATGTTTCAATGTGTATGCCATGCTTTTTTTTTGTAGAATTGCATGTGGCGGAATTTTTGGGTCTGAATCTTATGAGAGCAGGTAGGTACTATGGATGAGGCAGTGTAACTGTCCGGATTGGGCAACACGGTCGTCGGTTTGGGGCATGTGGGTTGTCAGGGCGGGCATGGCCCGAGGTACTTTTGATACTTGGCTCTATTGAGGGAGGATAAGGAGGCCATGAGTCCGAGATGCCATGGGTCATGGGTTGCGGTGAGGGGGAGTATTGGTAGTTGTTATGCACTGCCTTTTACTGCTTTCCTTATCTTCATAGAATATATTGATATATATATATATATATGAGTTGTCTGACCATTTATGGTATTCAGCGGGTTACTCCTTCACGACTTGATGGAGCGTCGGGTAGGAGATGATACAGTGCTGCAGGATCAGGGTCAGAATTCAGTACAGGAAGAGCATGAGCCGCAGGTACAGGCTCAGGTACAGGATCAGGTTCAGGATCTACTGCAGGTAGAAAAACAACCGGGTTTGGCATCGTTCAAGCCATGGATTGATGAGCAGATCTGACCTAGCCTGTTACGTGTCTGACAGAGGATTGAAAAAGGCACACAGGGTACAAATCCTTCTATTGTGTATCTGATGCGGGTGTTCCAGTCACAACACCCACCTCTCTTTTAGGGAGGGGGTGGTCCGCAGGCAGATGAGAACTGGATAAAGAGTATGCAGATGATTTTCTAGAATCTCGAGACGCCTCCAGGGTGGAGGGTCAAGCTAGCGACGTAAATGCTGAGTGGACTGGTGAAGTGTTGGTGGGACGTACAGGTTCAGGCTCATATGCACGAGGGGCTGGCTTGGAAATACTTCGAGGACAGGTTATTCGAGCACTTTTATCTGGAAACGCTGAGGGAAAAGAGAGCTCGGAAGTTCTTGAGTCTTCAGCAGGGAGACATGTCTGTCATGGACTACGCAGCAACCTTCACAAAGCTATCTCGCTTTGCACCTAGTGTGGTAAGTGATTATGCAGCAAGGGTGAGGCGCATCGAGGATGGCCTATGACATGCCATTCGGGTCCAGGTGAACAACTTCAGACTGGGTTCTATTTCCAAGGTGGTGAATTAGGCGCTCATAGCCGATGGCAATGAGAGAGAGAAATCTCACTTGGGTAGGGCGACAACTTCAGGTGATGGTTCAGATAGCAGGAAGAGAGGACGGGATGAGTTCCAGTAGGGCAGTCAGGCTAGGGAATCATCTAGACCACCTAGTGGTAGTTCTTTGGTGATTTGCTTCCAGTGTGGATAACCGGGACATGTTCGGGAGCAGTGTGATAGGCCTCTGAAGGAGTGCCAGGCATGTAGATAGGACAGTCATCTGGAGAGGTTTTGCAGGCAGCTTTATCAGATAGCCGGTAGGCAGGGACCAGGATAGACTGCAGCGTCTGGAGTTGGTTCATGTTCGGTACCTGGAGAGGGTATTCGAGGTTCAGTTGTGCATGGAGGACATGAGATAGACGGTGGGACCCAGATGAGGGGTCAGTGGTCGGTGACGGGAGAAGCATCACAGGGAGGTCAGGCGTCAGGAAGCCATGTCTCAGGGCTGGTGCATGCAATAGAGCTTCCAGAGGCTGAGCAGTCTGGTGAGCCGATGACAGTTAGCGGTACACCGCGGCGTGGCTGTGATCTCCATGTTTCCTTTTTAGCATGACCTGTAGAGGCATGTCTGTTTTGAGTGCACATGGTGTGAAGGATCTTTTTGGACTGACTAGATGCTAGTCAGTGGGATTGGAACCATATCGGGTGCGTGATATATATATATATATATATATATATATATATATATATATGAGATTTATAGCATCAGGGCCTCGAGGATGCGGGTTACGTTGGGTGTCGTGGGCATCGGGGCATCGAGGATGCGGGTTACTTGAGGTGCAAGGCACTAGGACCTCGTGGAGGTAGACACTGATGCGGTGCGGAAAATGTTGGGTGTCGAAAGCGACACAAGACCACTAATGAGGTGTAGGGGTGATGATGTGTCACAAAAGGATGGGGCGACCTGAAAGCAGGTTAGTAAACCTTGTTTGCTTAAGTTCTGTTGGTTGAGACCGAGTGGGAAATTCCTAAGGTGGGGAGCCCCTTGAGAAATTTATCCAGAACCTTCGGATCGGGGTAGTACAGGTTGTTTAGCCGGGATGGGCGTGTTCGGTGCCATCTCCAGGTTTCATTTGGTAGCTCAGGGACGAGCTACATTAAGGTGGGGAGTTTGTAAGAACTCGAGTTTTTGGAAACGGGTCAAAATCCCGACCCTGGTTGAAATTTTTACGGGTTTCTGAGGAAATAGGAGAAAACAAGAAGTTTCTAGAAATTTCAAGACTACAAATCATGTACTTTAAGTACACACCGTGTATGCGTAGGTGAGTTACCAGCTGTGTACTTGCCGAGTACATGCCATGTAATGACCGTGTAGTAGTTTCTTACTACATTGCGTGTAGTTTTGAACACGTCATGTTTATCCCCGACCGTGTGAGGCCATACCGGGTGTGTAGGCCTATTGGCCGGGTAGAACCAGGGGCACGACGCGTTCCCTTTGGACACTCTGTGTAGTCTATCCATGTATAAGGGAAACACATGGCCTGTGGGTAAGTCGGTGAGGAAGAGAAGATAAACTCAGTACATGCCGTGTACTCATGTCGGCAGGTTCAGAAATTATGTTGGTAGATTCCTGTCAGCTTATGAATAGTTAAATGAACTATACATAACATATTTTCCTAAAGTATATGTCGTGTACTTTCATTTTTTCACTTAAAATGGGCATTACCCTCGTTTTGAGGTTCTGGATAGAACCTCCTCCCTCAAATCGGTCAAACCTTCAATTGCTTCCTGATTCTTCTTCTGAAGTCAGATTTGATCTCGTTTAGATGCGTTGGAACCCCCTCGGTAAGGCCTCGATTCCTCTTTGGCCATTTTGTCTAATTTTCATTCTAGAATGAGTTATGGGCGTTTGAGCAGTTTTAAATCTTATGTAGATCTACCACGTTTTCAACCGAATTGGCGGGTGTCACCGGAGGAGTAGCATCGTGTGAGTCTTAGGTAGGTGGTGCATACTTCATTTTGTGCTTTCATGGTTGTTTGAGTGATTTGGACTTCGGCGCATTTTTTGGTATTTTGAAAGGGACCCGTTTTATCTTCTTTTTCATACTGAATTGTTTATTGGACCTATGGTATGACTTTGGGTATGCCCTGCTACCAGTTTGGGCGAGTGGGCTGGGTGAGGGGTTGTGGCTCATCGGGGCATTTTGGTCGGGGAATGCCAAAATGGTTTTAATTAAAATATTAAAGTGTTAAACTATTTAGTTTAGTATATTAAATCCTGTTATAATTATTAGAGTCATTTAAGTCCTCAGTTCTAGTATGGGACATCACATTGCATAGTGTAATTCAATTGTCTAGTTTGTTTTTCTGGTTTATGTTTTTCTGTTTAAACATGTTATATATGCAATTGTTGAATTGCGTCTGCTGGACCCTTTGGGTGGTGTTGGGCTTGGACCGCTTATTCTTGAGTGATGCGGATCACAGGTTGGGCTTGGCCTGGGTTACTTTAGGTGGTTTTGACCATGGTATTGGGCGTCACGGACGACGGCTTGAGGTAGTGGGACTATCGGGTTGGGCATGGCCTGGGTAACTTGGATGGAGAGGCCATCGGACGTGAGCGTCATGGTCACAGGGACACGAGGTGTCAAATGTTTTGGCGTCTTGTGTACTATTTGGTGACTACCTCTCACCTAGAACATTGAGTAGTGTGCACATAGAGACACTCCATGATGAGGTGGTTTTGACCATTCATGTGGGTAGAGGCCCCCGTAGTTTCGGTTAGGTATTCTGGTTGGGGGTGCTTGTCGTAGAATGCCACGTGGGAGGTGATGAGCCTTCAGGGGATGGGTGTGCCTTTGGGACATCGGTACTTGAAACACAAGGTGTTTGGAGGCACATGGTGTCAGGTTACTGTTTTTGGGCGTGCCTTCGGGACGTCGGTACTTGAGACACAAGGTGTCAGGAGGCACATGGTGTCGGGTTACTATTTTTGGTTGTGCCTTAGGGACATCGGTACTTGGGACACAAGGTGTCAGGAGGAACACGGTGCCGGGTTACTATTCTTGGGCGTGCCTTCGGGATGTCAGTACATGAGACATGATATGTCAGGTGGCACATGGTGTTGGGTCACACGAGAGAGATTCCGGCTTTGTCCAAAGTAGGTGATGCTCCAGGGTGGCTGTTGAGTACCAGAGGGAGTTTGTGTTTTCTTGTGCACATTAATGTTTACTGCTTTCCTTGTAAATGCATGACTTCTTAAACACATATATTTGGTATGCACCATTGGGTGGAATCCTACTGAGATTTGTCTCACACCATGCACGGGCCCTTTGGGATGCGTGCAGAATTTATGGATTTACATGCCGGAAAGAGACCAGCTTCATGAGTTGGGCTGCGTTAGTTGTTGCATGGAGATGGTATGGTCCATGAGGTCATGCCTAGCTTGGTTTACTTTGTTTTGTTTACTTTCTGTTTCAGCATGCTTTCTTGGTGTAGTTATACTGTTGGTTATCCATTGGCACCATTTTTATATTCAATTGAGTATGACCAGCTTTTGATGCATGTTTTACGGTTCAGTAGTAGGTACATGTTATCAGCATATTGTATTGTTTACTTTCCACAACTATTGTTTCAATATTGCTTCTGCTGGTTTATTGATATTTGATATGCTTCCGCTATGTGGGTCTGGTTCGAGTCTGCTGAGTCATTTCTTTCTGCTGAATCATCACTGATATACTTGGACCAGAACCCTTATTATGATCCTCCAAGAGGGTATAGCCTCACCACTATACATATTTAGACCCTCGCAGCTAGAAGGAAGCCTTTGTCATTCAGGGGAGGTGTTCCTAAGGTAGTGACACTAGACCCGTTCGGCACTTTTCGGGTGGCCGGCGGGGTCCGCGTCGTTACAAAGCCACATAGTTTGCTACTAGAGGAAACATGATTTCAGATTAACCATGCTCCCTACCTGCTCCTCCCGACTTGATGTTTCAGAGACCGACACTCCCAAAACATGACAAAAACCAAAATGCACTATATAACACTTTGACCACATCCAAAAAAAATTAAGTTCTAAAACTCTCATAATTATATTATGAAGAAAAATTAATAAAACATACCATCCACCAAATGATGAAATTCAAAATCCCTTAAAATTCCAACCGTTCAAAAAACACCTGATAATACAATCACACCACCTTAGAGCTTCACATCCCTAAAAACCATAGGAAAAATAAGAGATCATCAATTGACCTACACATTTCAGGAATTATCATTCAAATAGTCATGTTTCATTTCAAAATTCCCAACGCGCCTTCAAACATCACCTTACGATGCGGAACATAAATCATAGAAACTCAAACCAATTCTTTTTTATAAGATGAATCCTTGAGATGAATCATACCCAATCCAATAAAACCAAATATAAAATCATGTAATCATCTCGTCAACTAATAAACCAATTGTTCAACCACGATATGTTCATTCAATTAAGGGTTAACTCAAAATCATGGTACGACTACCACCAGAATTGCCTTTCAAGATGTTCCTGTAGAATATCAACAATGCTCATGACATGTGACATGATTCGATCAGAGCATTGAATCAAAACCTACCCCATTTAAACTTATCATGATGAACATTCCCTGAAAAGTATATGATGGAATCAGCCATACACCCATCTTACCTGACAATGCCAAGAAGTGATTCCTCACTGAATGCATATGAAAAGAGCGGGCGTATCTAGTAGCACCATCCATGTACAACTACCCTTGAAGCACCCAAATTAGATGATTAGTGAATTTCAAAATCCCAAGATGATGCAAATATATTAAGGCACCTCGATAATTCTTTTATCATGATCAACAAGGTCTAAAACCTATTTTATGTTATTCCTCTAGCCAAAAATGATCATTTAAACTATTGTTCCCTAGCAAAAAAATTTAATAACACTTGATCTGACATATTTGGATTGTCAATATAAAACACGCCTTCCAATCCCACTGAAAAACAGGGGTTACCGTATTGTTAAAAACTATAATCCAAGGAGATAATCGAAGGGAATCCACATTTGAGTCTTAAAAGAGAGACGTCGTTAAAAGCCAAACATTCCAATAATAAGAATACCAACTGAATCCAAAGTGAAATCTTCTAGGAGATCAAGTCAAAGGAAATATCTGGTGTCTATTGGTATGTATAAGTAATTCTGACTTAGAAACCTAGGTATCACTCAGGAATAACATTTCCTTTAAGAGAAACCATGCTTCTGAAGTGAAATTCTGATCAAGACCTCCTAAAAACACCAATAGTGTTTTAGAACCTTAGAATGATATAAGACCAACACTATCTTATTTTCCTCTTTTGATACCATGATAGAGTAAATGGTCACCTTAATGGTGATAGTACACTAATACAAAAAGGATTCGTGACACTTTAAACATAAATAGGGTGGAGTGTTCCATGCATTTTCAAACAGACCTTTCCCACAAAAAATGGTAAGGTTGTCATGCCATTACAGGTCCACTTCCTTGGAATAGATTGGCTAGATCCATTGACACATCACCATTACCCTAACATGATTCATTTTCCACACAAGGTATCCCATGGTAACGAATCACAACATCATCATTCTCTCAAGAACGAACTAACTAGAATAGAAGATATTACCACCCATAGGGAATTTCAAGAAAGTATGATCAGTTTTAAATGGTCCTTTTGGTTTTTCTCCTTCTACATGGAAGGAAACATTTAACCATAGTTAGAAAGACGCTCTCCACATTAGGAGTTTCCTTAACATCAGATTAAATAGATAATGGGATCTCATTCCATGGCACACACTCCATCGACCACTGACCGCAGTCTTATAGGTGACCATTACGCTTAAACAAGAATTTAACCAAAGATATGGAGATAACTATCCCAAAAAAGGGCTATATTATATTCACACCAAAACATACACATGATGCATCTCAGAGTCACATTCCCTCTCATCATGTCATTAGGTGTGAAGACTAGACAAATGACCAGCATGTCAAATGCATGATTCTTCTTAAAAAATCATATTTAAAATTGGGATGATCTAGGTCATTTATCAAGGCCTAGGTCACTCTACTCTAGAGATAACCAGAATTCAAAGAATAACATCTCAAATCTTGAATGAGTACCACTGAACATAAATGGTCCACTGTACGATTATCTAGATGACTGGTACCATGTATATCGATACATAAAACTCTGAGATTATTTTAGAAAAATGAACCACCTTTAGAGTATCCATAGTCTTATTATCATTATTCATTCATGTATCTAATGGCCCATACTGAGGATTTACCCAAGAGTCACATCACATAAATGACTTTAGAACCAGATGATGACCTTTCATGTCGTTGCACATTGAAAAGCATGGAGTGAAAGGGTCACATGACCTAAAAAGTACTAAACCAATCCCTTGGCATGTCTAGCCTGCTTGAACTTGTCATTTCAGAATACTCACACTCTAGGAAGGGGTCAAAGAAAACACCACGAACAATCAAAACATGACTGTTTTTTTTTTAATAAGAGCCCTACACGGGGCTATGGCCCCCGAACAGTACCACTTAAGAAAAACTACTCACAAAATACAATAAAGGGTTCCAAAGATATGAGGGAACTATCGAAAATTGTATATCCCCTTACCAATGCTGAGAGAATTTTCCCAAACAAGGTCACAGCTACAAAAAGACACTAGTCTTAAAGTCATATCATTTAAACCTAGACTTAGGAAGGAAGAAGCCTACAAGAAATCTCACATTAAATTTCAATGAAAAACTAATGATGGATTAAAACTAACATTATGTGAGGGTTAAGACTAATAACACTAATTAAGGATCCATTTCATAAAGGTATTAAACTAGGATCAATTTAATTCTTTAACCCTTTAATGGTTTAGTTTTCAAGGAGGACTAAAACCAGTCATTGGGAAAATGAATCTAATTATGCCCACATATTAAAAATTATTTTTATGAATTATTTTTTACAAACATCCTATTAAATATATTCCATTTCATCACATAAGACCATCATAACACCATTAATTTATTTGTAAGGTCTTTCAAAATGTACATAACAACATATTAAAAAAACTTTTAATAATTAAAGAGGGTACATGTCAAAAGGGAATCCACCATATACTCATAAGTAAAACCATAAAGGCAACATGTTTATTTTAAAAGTCCCACAATACAATGAATGTGTATACCCCCATGGGGTCTGGAACTAAAAAAATATAAAAGAAACCATGACCTATTATGGTCCCACTGAGCCAATTTGGTTTCATCAAAATAACCCAAAATATTTATGCATTTAGATTTTCAAAACACCCTTAGCGGTTCAATTTTATTAACAGCAAGTGCTGACTGACCAACATGGGTCCAGTTTTTCTTTCATTAAATTATCCCCAAGGGTAATTATGCTCAAAAAGTCGAGGTACGAGGCTCAATGAGGAAATTAAAACATTATCAACCAAAATAATTTATATTACTCATCAATATCTAAGGAAATGACCATAATAGAATGTTATGATTTATGGGATACCACTCATCAACTTATAGAGCTCCCATACACCTTAAAAGTTGGATGAAACTCCCATATAACCACAACCATGTTGTTTTAAAATGATAATAATGGTTCAAATTCAAGACATTCAAGAAACAGTATTTAAATATAAAAGGTGAAACCACTATGGTTCAATTATTTGGATCACACTATTCCAAGTCATAAAATGCCCATACACTAATAATTCTAAATTGGTTTCCATTTAATAGTAACAAACTTAATTGGGATAAAAATGAAATTTTAATAGCTTTAACTTTCATAAAGAAATCATTAAATATATAAAGAGAATAAAAACTGTTCAGTTATATGGGTCATGACTTTCCAACTTGTAAGAAACCCATAAACCTTATGAATTGGATGCTAATTCCCATTTAATCACAACCAAAATGTTTCAGCCTATTCTAAATATCATAGAAGCATGCAAATTTTAATTTATAGCACTAAATAAGCACAAACATGAAAAGTAACATTAAAGGATAAAATATTAACTAAGTTGGTGAAAACATAACATGATGTTAAAATCTGTAACAAGGAATGTAACAAAAAGCTATTAAAACATGTAAGGTATATCAACAGTTTTAGGTATCCTAAAAATACATTCTATAAGGCATGGGATATGCATGGAATGTGAATACCTATGTTTTCATAATGATTCATGCAATACTTCTTCCTTGCCATACCAGGCCAAGGGTGATTACTAATTCTCATAAATTAGTAAGAATCAAAAAGTACTCCAATCACTAAAGGTTAAATAATAATCAACTTCAATAGAAACAACTTAAACAAAAAACCCATCCATTCCAACTTGTACGTTTCCACCATATGTCAGTTGATCACTCCCATTCACGGTTTTTTAGAAAGTACTGACACATTTCTATTCTCATATCTAATAGCCCAAAATAGTAAGAAAAAGGAAAAAATGCTCTAATACCACTATGTTACATCTTACCCCGACTGACCACCAAACCAGTAGTCAGACCGGTCACCACATAGCCTCAACCATAGCTCCACCACACACCAGAGGTTTATTACTAGTTGTGAGGGTCTAATGGTGGTATGGTGGGGAGACTACACACTTGATATCAGAATAAAATAGTTGTATATCAGGTGTAGATAAATTGACAACAGTGGATGCATAGATAAAAGAGAGACAAAAGAGGTATAATGAATGTAATAACTTAATAAAAGTGACTAATTATAATTTAAAAAAATGAATGTATGAAATATTATGCTACAAGTAAAACCATTAAGGATTAAAATAATAAATACAATATAATAAATGAATAAAAACCTAATGAATATCTCACGAACATCATGAGAACTAGCCTGGTCCTTTTCCCCAACTCCATCATAGAAATATAAAATAAAACATTAGAAGCTAGTTTCTTTCCTTTATCAATACCTAAACACATAAAATCTACTTAGGTATGAATGGTTCTTGAGAAGTGTGTGAGATATAATCTCAGTAGGTCAGCACCCACGGTGTCTAGCCCAATCCATTTCATGCAATAAAAATTATGTAGTGTTCCATAGTGAATAGATACCATATAGTAATGAATTAATCAATGCATTATATTGGTACCCATTTAGATACCCATACAATATATCTACTTCAGCCTAAACCAGTGTGTCTAAACTAAAGTATCCTGAAATGGAAAATTGGGTGAGAAAATATAAGAGGAGGTGGACGGACCCCAACCTTGTTGTTTTGTTGGAGGACAGCCTCCTACATCATTAAAACCATTGGGATAAATAATTATTTTAAAAAAAATTATTAACATTTTCTTTAGATCAATTTGAGAAAAACTCATTTTAAAAATTTTAGAGACACCTTGATCATATCCATAGAAATACTAAGGTACTTTTAAAGTATCACTTCAGGGACATGGCGCATATCCAATGCCAAGGAATACATCCATAGTGACCCAAGTATGGGGTCCCACATATCACTCTAAGAATGGTGGGAAATGTTTAGTACTATCACACCTCTAAGTCTGTACCTAGTATCTTATATATAGGCCTGATTCTCTCTCATGGCATTATAAAAACAATAGTTCCATCGAGCCTATTCAAGGGGACTCCCCATGGGAACTACTGCCACTCATCTTGAAGAAAAAAATCTAATAAGGAGGCATGAGAGTCTATCTAAGGGATTTTAAATTTGGAACCACATGTTTCACCCTCAACTATAAGATAAAATCATTAAATAAGAACTTCATTTATAACAATCCAAGCAAGCTTCATTTCATGAAACATCACTTTGTAATTTTGAAGATAGTGCACCTCATATGAGGGGTTTAATTATAAAAACACGACATTATTTACTAATAATAAATTTTAAATTATTAAACATCATCTCAATATTCAAACTAAATTCTTGTTAAAGAATAATTTCAACAAATTAAACCAAGTAGAAATCACCTCAAGTAACCTCAGACATTTATGGTAAACAATATACATCACTAACAAGAATTATATAAATTTTTGAATGGAAAGAAATAAATTATTTCCTTGATTTAGAGGGTAATAGAAAAGGGATCCTACCTAAAAATAAAGGTGTGTTGCTATTAACGATGGATACATGATCCATCCCATTAAAAATTACACACATATGCACCTTCTCACAAATTCAAGGACACCTAGCCCCTATTTACTTATTTTCTTCGCCAAATATGTACAAGAGGATCCTCAGATACATGATTATACAAGAATATTCCTCTTTTCACTTACACGCATATGCATATTCAAATATATACATAAGAACACCTAGCCCTATTATATATATTCATCCTATCGTGGGATAGTATATATATATATATGGGAAAATTACACACACACACACACAGATATATATATATATATATGCCTACCAACTCATATGCATATAAGCCTTCAAAAATGAGATCCCAAAACCACTTCCAGGAAGAACAAGATTCACTGAAATCGATGGTCAGAGAACTAAGATGACCCCAATTTTTTGGCCATCGATGTCAGATGTTGAAACATGCAAGAAGAAGCCATGGGAGACCTATTACAAACCCAATTGAGAACATAAGTAACAAAAACCATCCCACTTGAAAGCCTAGGGTTCTATCGAATTAATTTGGTGGAACGGAGGAGATAAAATTTTGAAAAGAAGGATATGGATGGTAGAGGGATATTACCTCAACAAATCAAATGATAAACCTGAATAAATACACATTAAATCAATGAAAAGAGAGGTGGCCAAGGAGGGGTGTCATGCGCGACCGAGTGGTCTATGTGGGTTTTTTAACATGATTATAGTGGGGGGGTTAGATTATGTTTTTTTATTTAAATTTTAATTTTAAAAAAAATACATGGTTTGGGTCGCATAGTTAGAAAAACTGTGCACCAACTGGGCGATGAACAGTGCACATGCACTACCTAAATGGAACTAAGAATTCAATCTAGGTGCATGGATTGGGTAAACAGTGTGTATCTTGTAGGACACCTGCTTCACCCCTTAGTTAGGCTACATGGTTTTATGCTAGTGGTCATACGGTTTTAGACAAACTATTCACCCCTTCTAGCTTATCCCTACATGGGGGGTTCGAAGCTCAACTCTCCTGAAACATGACAAAACACTTACGACACTCCCCAGGCCTTGAAATATATCCAAAAAAACATTTAAGTGATGAAACTCTTAGAATTCTATTTCGATGCTTGGTTTACAAAATAGACCATCGACCAAATGATGAAATTCAAAATCCCTTGGAATTCCATCCAGTCCAAAAACATAGGATGCTGCATATTTAGATATATTTTTTTTTCTAATGTATTTATAAATATATATTTCAAGTACGTTCATATAATATTTTTAATGTTAATGAATTTTTTTAAAAAATACGTTAATAAATGATTCATTTACACAATATTAAAACACACATACACGCACATATTTACACACACACACGTACCCATTTATATTTAACACTTATAAGTAAATTTTTTAAAAATATGTAATTATTTACATATATTAAAATACTCACATTAATATATATTTTAATATTAACACACACATATTTATATATAAACATTTTTTATATAGGTATATATGTAAATATAAATTAATATATTTTTAGAAAGTAGATAATAAGAATATTTTTTATTTAAAATAAAATTAATAGTAAATATTTATTTTTAAATGTTTTATATGTACAAAAATATTCTTTATATAAATATATATAAATGTTTATGTGTACTATTGATTTATTATATGTAAATACAATAAATTATGAATATATTTAATTATAAATAATACTAAAATATGAAATATTTCAAAATTTAAACAATATAATATTCATATGACTATAAGACCTGAGAATAAATGTTGTATTAATTGAAAAAAGACAAGAAGATGCCTTAATAAAGGTTTAAATTCCAACAAATATTAAGAAATTATTATACCCTAAGAAAAAAACAAAATTTTGGAGGACTTTTCATCTTTTTGTACTCTGGGAAGTTGAAAAATTTAGTCTATAGGTCACCACATAATTTTTTTGAAGAATTTGATTTGATGTATGGTAGAGACCAAATGGACACCCAAATCAAGAAATTTTTTTTTTTGAAGTTCAAGCATGATTTTCAACTTATCTTAGATCATTCATTAATTTATTGAATTTTTATGTCCTCCAAATGAAATTAAATGAAATCTAATCAACAATAATTATAAAATTATTAATTTATATTAAATTTTAATTATTTAAAATCCATTTTTACTCAATATCATATATGTTAAGGGTAAATTCATATTTAGTCTTGTATAAATCATATTGAATGAAATATATCATATTTATTTCAATATAAATATCTTTATATATTAATGTATGATTTATAATGATGTATATTTTTTTATAAAATATATATTCTTTCCATTCTAATAACAACTAACAAAGAGGAAATTTTACTAGTTATTTTAGATAGCAGTAATAAAGGGTAACACTGAATTTCACATGATATATGGTATTGATACAAACTTGAATGTCACCACAATCTTGTTCAAAGATTTTCTCTTAAACAATCAGGTTGTATGAAATTTAAATGAGGACTACGGGATCTTGGGTGTTCGACCATGATACATGATATCTCATCTCTTATGGGTATATTTAGATGTGGTTGGGCCTTTATAAGAACATATTCAAATCTCTTACATGAAAAAATCATAATAATCATACCTTATGATGTGAAAATCTTAAAGTAAGAGGGAAGGATTTTTTGACTATTATAAACTATTATTTATTGCATTTCATAATATTGATGATAATAATTATGAATTCACGATTCCCAACTAACCATTTTAATTTCTTCACATTTACCATGATCAACTCTTAGATTCCAACTACTGGATATGGTATGATAGGGATTAACTACTACTATTGGATCATATCACATGTTCTATATATATGTGGATATGTATTGATGAAATGGGTGAACTTTTTAGACTCTAGCTTGTGATCTCTCTGCTACTTATTTTTCTCTTAAATTTTATTCATATTTTTCATCATCATCATCATACTAAAATTAAAAACATGTTTCATCAATAATAAAAATCGCCTAAAATTGACCATTCAATCACCATTTTGAAATTACGCTTTTTTTAAATCAATATTTTATCTATTTTATAACATTTCCTCAGCATGATAATCTTCTCCATATTATGCATCATGACACCACTATCTTCATTATTATCATTAATATAAGATGATTTCTAAATGAAAATGGTGTGTTTCATGTTTTTTCAAAAATTCCCCTTTTGGATTGTTCATTTATGTGAACATCAACTCCACTCATTCAAGGATAAATATCAATTTTTGAATATTATTTTATATATGATATTTATATCTACCCTCTTGATAACATTTAAAATGTAAATGAATTATTTTTAATCACTTACTGTGGGAAAAATAATGGGCTCAGGAAGATCTGTTTTCACTCACATTTATCAAATTTCAATATGTTCCCTTAAGATAATATGATTAGTTGTTATTGAAATTGTGTTAATAATTTAGGTGTTTGATGTCAAGACAAACATAATTCATCAAATGAAGAGATGAATTGACACCATCATAAGTTTTTGAATGATGACCATCTTGCCAAGATGAATTTCACTAATAATACCATAAACCATGAAAATGGTATTATAATATTTAACATATCTTATATATTTTTGAACCCTAAAAATATCGAACATAATTATGATGTATCAATACTCATAACGGATATGAATCTCATTTTTTTATTTTTAAATAATATAGTGTTGTTTAATTTATTTTCAATTTATTTTTATTTCTTATTAAATATTTATGAAAAATTAAGTGTTCATAAAGAAAAAACAAATATATATTTTATATATATTCAACCTGTGAAGTGGATTAAATTCATGAATTAAATATTATTTCTATTCTCTTTAAGATAATATCAAACTCAAAAGAATAATTTTATTTTTTCCCCTAAAGTGAATGAGAATTGTTTTTAAAATAGTTATACTTCATTCCTTGAAGTGAATTAAAATATAAAAAATTTTATTTTAAATTAAAGTTAGTTGAATATGATATGTTTTTATAAAAAAATTATTAATTTTTATTAATTAAAATAAACATATACTAATAATATAACCACCCAAAGTGGTTTGATGAAAATACATATTTAAAAAAGAATAATTAATTTTATCATTATTTACAAAATGTTAATTCTCTTAATTATGATATGAAAATATAATTTTATTAAATTATTAACGAATAATATATTCATTTTTATTTATTCTTCTTATAGTAGTAATATAAATTAAATAATATTATTTATCACATACTTATGGATTATTAATATCATCTCATGTAATTCAATAATTTTTATCCCCTAAAGAAGATGTTATTGTTATTATATTTCATAAATGAGATGATTGAATTGAACTGTTTTGATAATCAAATATATATTTTTAAAATGGTTTTACCACTTCAAGTGGTTAAAACAATGATCATCATAATAAATAAAATTAATAATTTTATAAAATGAACATTATTGAAAAATAATTAATTATCCTTCATGGATCATGAAATTAAAGTAATTAATTATTTCCTATATTTAAATATAATTTCAATTACTCAATTTTATTCCGTAAAGATAACTAAATTAATAATGAAAATATTAACATGATTTTTGCTACTCGTACATAGAATTTTATCATGAGTATTTGAGATTTAATGAAATTTTATCAAATCAATTCTTCTCATTTAGAAAATTAATTGATATAAAAAATATTCTATGATTTATAATTTTTTATGGTGATGAGGTGTGTCATGTGAATTTAGAAGATTATTCCACATTAATTTTCATCACCACTTTCACCGACTTTAAAATACAAGGGGGATACAATCCCATGTAGATATACTATAAAGTAATATGTTTTCTAGAAGTTCTAAAATATACAATAATCCTCTTAGTGATGTGAAAAACCTATTATGATTATGATATGAATCCATAATCCACAAAAAGTTGAAATTAAAATGAAAATTTTAAGTATTCACAATGGAAGATCATGAAGATATTATATATATTGATCTTGTATAAAAAGTTTAGATTAACTCATATATCTTTGGAAATCTATTGGACCAGTGTATCTATAATACATATTAGGATCATAAGAATATACTTATATAGATACCTTCCAAGATGGGGTGAATTTTAGTTTTAAATAACGTACTATAAGAAAATTAAACTAAACATTAAAAAATCCTCTTAAAGTATATTTTTAGACATGTGCCTCAGTTTAATGATTGTAATCACAGAAACATAATTAAAATCAATACGATTGTGTCAATGTAAAATATTAGAATCATTATGCATCCAAATAATCTGAGTACAAGAATCGTAATCATGATGGATATGCCTAATTCTAGTATATTTTTTATTATCAAAATCAAAATATTACTGATTAAATAATCACAATGGAAAGATGAATAAGATTATTCAATTTCAATTATATATGTAATGTAAATATAAAAACATGTAATAAAGAAGTAATATAATAGAATACATAAATAAAGAATGAATTTCAAATCTATTAAGAATATAACTCTTTTAACCATAATAAAAAAGTAATCTATTACCAAAACTAAAGGTACCCCTTGTTTTATACATACAAGAAAGAATGTATTCTCTTATAGGGGAATCCCTCTATATGATGATCAGAAAGGATCTATATTCCTATCCCCAGAATACCTTGATATGATGATCAGAATGGTTCAATATTCCTATACCTAGAAGCCCTTGATATGATGATTCGATTCTTTATATACCATTCCCTAGAATACCTTGATCATTATGATGGTCAGAAACATATTTATAATGAAAAAATTCATAAGGATACAATATGACAAGGATTCCTTAGAAAAAAATCTAAACAATTTCAAAGACTATGAACAAGATGGTCATGCTATTATATCTCTATATATCTAGAAAAATGAGAAAAATAAAATGAAATTCAACAACTCCAAACTCTTATAATAACTAGTTATTTATAGGTATCTTTCCAATGGTCACAATTTTTATTCTAATGGTTATACTTATCTGATTTGTTCACAATGATTTTGAAAATTGTAACCTGATGAATCATAATGATCTGGTGTTACTAGATTTTTAAAATCATACTAATTTACACCATTATAGTGTAAATATTTCCCTTACATTAGTAAAAATTATTCAAAAGAATATTATAAAATTAAGTCAGTATAATGGAATTCTATTCCAATTGTAATTGTGATAACCTTTATGAGTATCCTTTTGATGTTATTGGTACTATTATCAGTACATTTGTTAGGAAGTTTTCATTATGATAGTCTTGAAAGAGATTATGACTTAATGTACTAATACAGGTAAGTCTGATTAATCAGACACATTTTCATTATGATAATCATAATGAATAATATAAATTTTATACTCATAATAATTAAGAGTTTATTCTAACTATGGTAAAATATAATGTTTTCTAAAAAAATTCTAAAACAATTTGGACATAGAAAGTTAGTGAAACATGTTATTAATAAATATTTTTTTATTTCCCAAACTAAAGGAATGAAAATGTAAAGAGTAGAACTTCTGCCTCATCAGTCTCTCCCGTTTTGGAAAGCACAAACCCAATATCATAAATAAAAAAATAAATTTAAAAAATTATTTTCCATTTATTTTATGTACATAATATTTACAGTTTTTATTTGAAATTCTAACTCCCCATAAGATGATAACTCATTTGAATATGATGAGGATTATGTTTCTAAATATGATTAAGTCCCCCTTAGGATAATACCCCCCCCCCCTTAAGTATCGTATTCTCTATTTTAAATACATATATCAACCTTTGTAAAAGAAACTTTTCATTTATGAAAATAACACCTTTTCATATTTTCCCCCTTACTATAAAATTATTCTCCTTTGAGATTTCCAAAAGGTAATGAGGCAAAAATTTTATGTTTCCCGAAAAGTTAGATAAACATAAAAACATATAAAACAATATAATGAACTAACTTATCATCCATTAACAAATATGATTGACATTCAACCAATTGAAATTGGAAATAATTCAGAAAAATACAAATAAGATGAAGAAGTAATTCATTCATAATAAACTATTGAAGTGTTTTATAAAACATTTACAATAAGAGTTCAAAAAATAAATCATTATTAATGAGATTTTTCACAAAATTATTCATCTTTTTGAACTATTTTCAGTCCTGCTCTAGCCCCACAATAATATATTATATAGTATAAACATTTTCAAAGAATTATTTTTTATAATTAATCAAGATTTTAATTTCTTATTTATAATATTTGAGTATATTCAACACCAAATACATATATTGAATATTTCCTTCGAAATAATTTACTTCCTCAGTCCCATCAACATTTTCATCTCTAGTGTTCTCCACAAACATCACCTAGTCTTCCAAGTATTTTGATAACTAGTTGAAATATTTTGATTATTTATTCATAAGATTCTATAAATAATCAAAATTCTCATCATGTGACATGATATCAGCATGAACTTTTGGAGACCACTTAACCATTTTATTAGAAGATTTCTTATGAGTCTAGGATATTTCTTGGTAAACATTCAATTAAGCCTCATGATGAATAAACTTTTTTTAAAATCATTATTGATTAGGATTTAACATTCAAACATTATTAAATTAATTCACACTGTTTTTGATGATTTATCTATTCTTGGATTGTTCCTTGAATCCCATTCCAAGAATGAACAATATAGTCAAATCCTGTGGAAGTATTGGTTATAGCTGAGTTTAATTATTCGAATTTTTTCTCAAGAAGATTAATTCATCTTAATCTGCATTCACATTTCATACATTTCTTTATTTAATTACTTTAAAATGATATCATGAATTGATTATAACGTTTTTTTCTCATCTCCCTTACCATGATAAATTTCCATGATATCCAAATATGAGGTGTTGGGTTTATCATTGGCCTTAGTCTTTGAATTGTGATCATCTCAAACCTTCTTAAATGATGACTGTACTTCTTTTTATAAGGATTTTGCTTCAATGCATCCAAAATTTTCTTCTTTATCATACATTTAATGTAGGCCTAGGGATTATTCTTCTGATGTTTTTTTATCGGATTCTGTTTTCCCATTTTAATAATCCAATTCATTCTCATCTTCTTATTTCTAATCCTCTTTCTCTTCTTATTATTATTCCATATCTTCTTCAAATTATTATTCTTCAAATACTTATTCATATTCATCTTATTTGACACCTTGTTTTCATTATTTATTGTTCCCAAGAACTTATTCAACAATTACTTTATCAAGATCCACTTTGATCTATCTAGTAGTTCTCAAGATCCCCTTTCCTTATAGTTGTACTTTCGATAAATTTTCCAGAATAATTGGAACTGACTCTTCTTCAAAAAAAAGTTCATTTCCCTTTATTAGACACTAATAGAATTTTGGAGTTCAAAAAATATGTTTCTTTAAATGATAATCTGGAATTAGGAATAGCCTCATTGTTTTGGGAATTTGGAAAAACATTCCCAGTGTCTTTCTCAACATCATTCAGTAAATTTTCACAAAGTTGAGCATCTATCGACTTTTTCTTTTGTTTTTCTTCTTTTATTATTCTTGAATCATATCAGTAGCAATATTTCTTTTGTCCATGTCCCATGTGGGGTCTATTTTGATTACTATATCTCTAGGTTTCCTTTGAACATTATTTTTTATCCATTTGTCTTTTAGTTCATCTTGAATATTCTATTATTTATTTTATTTATTCAGTGGGGAATATAAAATTTTCTTTTTATTT
This sequence comes from Viscum album, assembly GCA_963277665.1. Taxonomy (NCBI): domain Eukaryota; kingdom Viridiplantae; phylum Streptophyta; class Magnoliopsida; order Santalales; family Viscaceae; genus Viscum; species Viscum album. Next base: position 961,941,469 of record OY728163.1, on the reverse strand, counting down.
TTTTTATCAACTATTACTGATTTTTTTGAATATTATGATTCCTATTTTTCTCCAAAAACAAAATTTTTAAGCTTATCATTAAAATATATCTTCATTTTATTCATTATATTGTTATTTATGATTAATATCATTTATCTTATTGGAGATGGATTATTTCACTTAAAATCATTAATTCATTCCACAACCATAATTATTAAGAAATTAGGGATCATAATGACCATATATTTTATAGTTTTAGATTTTTTATTATCAAATGTTAGAAAAAAACATTACTAAGTAAATATTTATCATATTTACTAGGAAATCCAATAAGAACACTTCTTAAAGCTTTATATTATCTTTATCCCCATTACTCGGAATGAGGAATTCTTATATCCATAATGAAACAACTCTATTTTTTTGTTTCAGATTGTAAAATTCTCTAATTTTCTTGTAATGATCAAACTAAAAATATTCACCTTTTATTCAATCAAAACTACAAAGAGTATCAGAGAGTATATGAGATGTACAATATTCTTCTCCCTCAGATGATAATTCCACCAAGTATGAAACTTTATTATGTAAAACCTTATACCTCTTTATATGTATAGATAAGGAAATTTTATCTTTACCATATTCTCTAAAAAATTTAATTGATGCATAAAACACATGAACAATATCTGGATAGAACAAGTCAAAATATGTATCAACCTTTACAACACATATGGACTCCTAGCCTTGAAAAGAAAAATGTTTCTTTAATTTATAATCATACTTCTCATATAAATTTCTTTCTATTATTATTTTTATGAAAACAATCCATTTTTTAAAATATTTTTTGTGGACATTGACATGAGACTAAAGCCAGTTGAACAGATGAAAAGATGATTTATTAGACTGAGTAATCAAAAGGGGTCAAACTGAGAATATAATATTTGGAATCAACCAATGTGGGATATGGGGGGTCTCTCTCCATTATATAGGCACTCAGGGTGATGGATTAACATTAAAATATATCCAACGGTAGAGAATAAAACCTTTTTGATCTGACAGGTAATATTGATTCAAAAAAAGATTTAAGAAATTATTAACTCTCTTGATTTCAAGCATTTTTATTAAATTGGGAATTTATATGATTAGAAGAAAATTAAAAAAAATAGAAAAATTATAAAACTAAAAATATTAAAATAAAAATTAAAACAACTAATGTAATGAGATAATGTAAAAATTAAAATAATAGAGAAGTGCATTTTTGAGTGAATTAATCCATAGGTTTGAATAACCAATTCTTATAGGTTTTTGAAAAATTACAGACTATTATAGTTTTAGTATGAATGGTAATTATAATTTTAACATTATATAATCAAATTACAATATCATTTCATGGAAAAATAAATGTAATAATAACAGAATTTGATAAATATTTATTAAAAAGAAAATTATGAATTCGAATGTTATTAATAAAATTTGTGTCCATAATTTTTATAACTTTTTTTGAGTTTAAATAAAATTTGGAGAATTATAACTCTAAAAATTTTATAAGAATATGTGCTTTTAGAAAACAAATGACGATGAAAACTGTAAAAAAATAAATTTTTAGAAAACTAACAGTTTTTGAAAAACAATAAACATACGTACTCCCCCTATGATAAGGATTAACATAGTGTAAAGATCTAGGTAACAATAAGTAGATATGAAATATTAAGTTGTGTTGATCATTCTTATCTTATGCCTAATGTATTCAAATATATTAAAAGGAAGAGGTTTTTAAAAATGTCAGCAATTTGGTCATGTGGTCTGATGAATTCTAAAATGATATCTCTTTTAAATATGTGGTACCAAAGGAAATGATTTCTTATATATATGTACATAGAACATGAGTTATGTGATGGGTTTTACATAATTAAATGGAAATTTTTTTATCACAAAGTATTTATGTTTTTGTAAAATTCATTCCATAGTTAGTGAGTGTGTGTTGCATCCAAAACACTTGTGCACAATAACTTCTAGATGCCTCACATTTAGCTTCAGCTATGAAAAGTGATACTGAGTTTTGTTTCTTACAGGACCATGAAAATAAAGAGTCTATTAATAAATGAAATGTTCTGGATGTACGTTTCTTAACCACTCTATAACCACCAAATAAATAAACTAAAAATCTTTTAAATTAACAAAATATTTCACAAGAATGAAAATTTTATAAATCCATACATTACTTAAGATAATAAAATATCCATTTTCTATATTTTATATTGTATTACATTATACTTTATTCATATATTACACATATGCATATAGAAAAAATTAAATCTAGATGACTATTAGTTATGAAAATTACACTTCTAGTCATAACCTCTTAAAGTATTTTAATTAACTAGTTTCCTAGCAACATCAAGATCTAAAATATTTTAGGTTACAATGGGAGGGCATATAATTTCAGTATTTTTATATTCAAATTTACAAATAATATATTTTATATAATGATTTTGATATATAAAAATTCATTATTATTTTTGTGAAATTTTAAAAATAAAAAATATAAAAACTCACCCAGTATACTTATCTAAAACTCATGTTTCCTAAGGTTGGAAAAATAAAATTTAATGATTATTAAGTTGATCTGAATATAATTTCAACAAAATATATTTGAAGTATCATCATATTTTTATTAACTTCATTTGTAAAATGTTTTGGACTTACGGCTCCCTTAACAAAATTGTTTTGTAACAAAAATCATTTCAATATGTAATACACAGCACTAGGATCTTATTTAAGTCCATATAAAGAATTTTTTAGTTTATAAATGTATTCAGGGTGTTCTATATTTTAAAAACTAGGGTTTTATTCAATGTAAAGTTCCTCTTGAACAAATCTATTTAGAAAAAAAACTTCACATCCATTTGAAAAAATTTGAAATTAAAGAGTTCTGTAAAGGATATTAGAATACGAATAGCTTCAACTATAACTATAAGGGAATAAATTACTTTATAATAAATTTATTCATGTTGATTATAACCGTTAGCAATAATTATAGTTTTATTTCCAAAAATAATTCCATTTTAATCACATATGTTTCTAAAAACCAATTTTAATCAAATTATATATGTTTTTTGTTCATTAATCTAATTTCCAAACTTTTCTCTTGTCGAATTACTTGAGCACATCTTGCATTGCCTTAATCCAATATTCATCAACTAAAGCCTCATAAGGATTCATAGGTTCAAATTAAGATAAGAAATCTATTTGTTCAATTTAATTCCATATGGAATATCTAGTATTAATGGGTTGATCCACATCACCAATGATACTATCACTTGGATGATTCCTTAGGAATAGATAACTTCTTAGGTTTTGAAAATTATTTTCTTCAACAATATGTAGAAAATATTATTATTTAGTAACTTCATAAAATATTTCTTTAATTATATCCTTATGATAATAAAATTCAAAAAAATGAAGAAAATTATGTTTTGGAATCAGCTCTACAGATGTTGGTTGAGGTTGTTTGAAAACAACCGGATTGGTTTCATAAAAATTAACATGAAATATTTGCTCAATAGCACAAGAATTTTTATAAAAAAAACTCTCTAAGCCTTATAAGTAATGGAATAACCTAAAAATATACCTTCATTGGATTTGGGTAAAAATTTATGTAAGTTATTGTTTGTATTCAGGATGAAATCATAGAAACCAAAAACAATTAAGAAAAAAATAGTTTTCTACCTATACACAAATAATAAGGTGATTAATAAATAAATGGTCCAATTAAAAATTTATTTATAGTATTGAAGGAATTACTAACCACTTCATCTCAAAATAAATTATTAATTGAGTGTTCACTCAATATGGTTCTTGTTATTTCTTGAGAAATTCTTTTACTTCTTTCAACTACATAATTTTTTTGAGATCTACGTGATGAAAAGGTATATTTGATACTTTTGTTTGTACAAAAAGATTTAAAATCAGAATTTAAAAAAGTTCCACTATGAACACTATAAATAGTTATCAAGGTATGGTTTTTCTCATTTTAAATTTTCTACAAAAATATTAAAATAAAAAAAGGATTTAGATTTCTTTAATGAAAAATAAACCCATTTATATCCAATTTAATTATAAAATATGACATATATATAGTATTTTCCTCCAATACATCCATTTAGTGTTGGACCAAATAGATCCATGTGCCCTAAAATTAAATCATTGAAAGACGAGACTTCACTAATAGATTTAAATATTGACTTATGTTGCTTACCATATTCAAAAGGGTTGAAAACTTTGGAATAATCAAACCTAAGTTCTTATAGATGGTTAACAAGTCCTTTATTAGTCAAATTAGATAATTTTATATGTTTATAGTGTTCTAACATTCTATAAAATGACCAATATTTGTCTTTCATTGTAATAAGGCGTGGTAAGTCTTGGTACCTAAGCCTTATTAGTTAAGAGTGTAAACATTATTATACAGATTGGAAAAAATAATTAATTCATCCTTCGAACTATGTACTAAAAAGTTATCATTTCTATAGTTTACAAGGTAGAATGTATCACATAACATACTTATTCATATAAGTATTCACTTGATATCTTTAACAGAGATATATTTTGAAATTAATACTTTACCAACAAGAACAATATTACATATACCAATAATATCTCTTTGTTCATATTTTCTCTCTATTATATTATCAAAGAAATATTTGGTACCAGTAATATTAATGGAACACCCACTATCCATGTACCATTTATTATTATTTTTGTTACTTTAAATATTTTCCTAAAAATAAAAAAAAATACTTTGGGCACGCAAACATTTTTGGGTCTGGTAATGTCAAAAAAAAGTAATCCATATATGTTTTTTTAAAAGAGTTTTTTCTTAAAACCTAGATAATGTAATTTATTTAATAAATGATTATTTTTACAATGGACATCACTTTCACATTTATTAAAAAAGGATCATTTTGGTGAACAAATAAATTTTAATTGGAAATTGGTTTTTTTATAAGTATAACACATTCCAAAACCATTACCCTGAGAAGGGATTTGATTATACATTTTATCAAAATATTAATTTCCATTTTTTAAGTTTGATAATAAATTTATCATACTTGAGATTTCATATTTTACTTTTAAAACCTAATCATTAACCACATTTATATTAGTTTTAGAAGTAATTTTAGTTTTTAAAATATATTTCTTGGAAATTACTTTTTATAAATCATAAGAAATAGTTTCTTTTTCATAATTAGTCTCATAACGATCTTATGAATCATATAATATTTATTTTATAAAAACATCAATCCATGAATCAAGGTTGCTGCGTTTTTCCTTAGTATTGTCAAATTTTTTAAAAAAATTAAAAATTAAATTTTTAATAAATATAGAAAATTTAGAAACTTCTTTATAAGAAGGAATATTATTATTCTCACTAGATGATGAAAATTCTTCATATGATGATTTATATTTTTCTCATCAATATAAACTCCACTTAAATAAATATTTGTATGTTTCTCATAATTTTATACCTAATTCATGAAATGTTGATTTAGTTTATGTACATTAGCATAACGACCTATATTCCTCTTACTGAAATTTCATTGTCTGAAGAACTCTTAGAAAAAACACCTCCATTTTATGTCCATGTGTTTGAATCTTTCATCACATTCTTTCCATTATATTTATAATACATATTAATATTCCCCTCTAAAATATTTTCTTTTTGATGTTTTCTATTTATTTTTTGACAATCTAGTCTGATGTTTCATTATTTATTGCATTGATAACAAGTAAAGTAATATTTCTTTTCACTTGTATCCTTATTAACATTCTTGTATTGTTATTGGAAATATATATTGTCAAATATCTTATTCAGCCTTCAAGAAAAGCTTACTAACTCATTCATATAATGTTCAAACACACTTGAATAAGATAGAATAACTTCTTTCTTATTTTTTTAAAGACTAAAAAAATTGAAAATTTTACATTAGAAGGTAAGGTGGATATTGAAGAAAATACAACACCACCATTTTTATTTTCTAGTTTCTCTTTATCTTTGTTTAATCTTCCATCATATTTAATAATATTTCCAATAAGATCATCCAATTAATGATTATTCAACTTCATTGTCTTATCAACAGTAGTAATCTTTGATTATCACTCATTTGGAATGATATAATTTTCTTATTAACAAGAATATCATCATAAAGGTCTTTCTCACCAAAATATTGTAATCTATTAATAATAGTCATGAATCTGTGATGCATATTTGCAAAAACAAAACTCCCCAGGTATGTAGTAAAAGTCTTTCTAGTGTACTCTTAACATAAATCTACGATTCTAAAAAAATTGTTTTACTAAATTGTGTCATCCCATGATTTGTTAAAATAATTTTTGTAACTTCACAAGAATAAATTGGACTATAAATGATTCTTTTAATAGAACATAAAAAATTATTCCTTACTCTCTAGTTTAACTGATATTTCTCTTGATGAGTAAAATAAGTTTCATCATTGTAATTAATTTCATAATCTTTAGTGTTCATTACAAAAATTGTTAACTCATGTGTTGAAAACAAAAAAATTCATCATATATCTCCAATTTTCATAATCATTATCATAAAAACAATAGGTCTCTTAGTATTCATATTTTCTATAGAACCGATATTCATTCCTACCATATTTAAAACAAATACAAATATTGTTTTCCATGAAACACATTATTGTACCAAAATTTTTATAAAAATGTTTATAAGAAACTTCAGTAACATGCAGTAGTAATGAAATTAAACACCTCATCAATTATAAGAGCAGTGGAGTCCATCTCTGATACCAATTGTTGGATCAGTATATCTATAACACTGATTAGTATCATAATAATATGATTATATGTCTAACTTATAAAAGGGAGGTGAATTGTAGTTTTTAAAAACATAATTTATAAAAATTAAACTTGAAAATACAAAAATACCTTTAAGGTAAGTTATATAGATACACCTTTTTCTAATAATCATAATAATATAATTTTAATTAGAATCAAGATAATTAAATTAAAAGTGAAATGTTATAATCACTATAGATCCAATTAATTAGAGTAAAAGAATCATATTCATGATAAATATAGTTAATTAAAATATATTTTGTATTATCTTCATCAAAATATTACATATAAAACAATCAGAATAGAAATATGAATATGATTCTTTACATTTTATTATATATGTAGTGGACGTATAAAAACATTATTAAAAAACGTTTTTCAATAGAATAAAAAAATAATGAATTTAAATCTATTAAAAATACCAATATTAAAATTAAGAGATAGGTTGTCTATAACTCGGAAAAATGGTAACCTCTATTTTATACATACAAGAATGTTTGTCTTCCCTTACAAGGGAATCCCTCGATACGATGATCAGAATGGATCTGTCTTCCTATACCCTGAAGCCCTTGATATGATGATCATAATTGATATGTATTCATATCCCTATAAACCATCATTTCGAGGATCAGATTCCTTATATACATAGCCAAAATATCTCTAGATAGTTATGATAATCAGACATAGATTTATAATACAAATGTTCGTATGGAGACAACCGGACAAGGTTTCCTTATAACTACAAAACTCTAATCAATTACAAAGACTAGGAACACATTTTCATGCTATAAAATATCTAGATATCTCATAAAATAATAAAATTAAAATAAAATTTAGAAGCTCTAATCTCTTCAAATGACATGGTATTTGTAGAAATCTTCCCAAAAATCATATTTTTCTTCCAATAGTAATATTTCTCTATGTTTCTCACAAAGACATGGAAACCCAGAACATGAAAACTTATCAAGATCTAGTGAAACTAAATGTCCCACATCATATATATTTACACTATTATGGTGTAAAAATATTCCTTACATTAGAACAATTATTCCGAATCGGATTACAAATATAAGATAAGATTATGGACTTCCTTAATAATTTTCATTAGGATATCCTTTATGAGTGTCAGTTTGATGTTATCGGTGTCCTTATCAGTAAAATAGATAAGAATTTTTCATTATTATATTCATGATATAAATACTAAATTCTATTACATATAATGGTGAGTTTTATTATTCTGAAATATTTTCATTGAAATAATCATAATATAAAATATAAATTTTATACTCATAATACTTATCTTATTCTATGTATGGTAAAATATAATGATCTCTACAAAAACATTATAAAACACTTTGGAAATAAAATGTTAGTGAAATTTGTTTTTATGAAAGATGTTTTCATTTAAAAATCTAAAGGAATGTAAAAGTAGAAAGTATAACTTGAAAATTAAAATATCTTAGATAGTTATTATATACTCATGTAAGTACATTTACCTGAATTGAAAATTAAAGGTTCTAGAAAACTGAATATATATCTACATGGTGGTAAAAAAATTAATGAAAAATTCTTTGTTCTATCTAAAGTCTTGATGAGATATATCGGACATAAATTATATTCTTGAAAATGAATACCATATGGATAAATTGGATAAAAGTAGTACCTAGATATATAAAAATAATTTATAATAGTTAAAAATTGATTCTAAAGAATTTATTGTGTGAAATTGAATCAATTATGGTGAACTAGAAGATTATTAATTATAATAGATTTAAATACATGAAATGGTCATGTAATTAATGATGGATCAATTATAATTAAAAAATTTGATAAAATTATACATGAGAATCAACTTGTTAATAAACTAATGGAAAACCAAAGGGGACAATGATGAAGTTTTTAAATGGATTAATAAACACTAAATTAACGCATATAAGAGAATAATTCATTCTCATCATGTTATTATGAATTCCCTATTTATGATGATTTTAAATGGGTTTTAGGAAAATAGTTTATATCCCAACTAGATATATTGAAAATATTTATATGAAGTAAAAAATTATAAAATATAAAAATAGATGCAACCACCTACCATGTGAAACCATTTAAATATATATGATATATGCATCTACTAAATAGTCAAATTTGTTATTATTGATGGTGGGTATACATTTCATGTTATTCCTGTTGACTAAAATAAATAATAATAAATTTATATGATATATAAATATGGTCCAACGGAACCAATTATAAGATGATCAAAACACTTATTTGAAAAATTCAATTATGACGATTTGAAAATAAATGGACCGATTATACACACCATAAGTGTGGTTAAAATGATTATACAAAATTATTTTATAATATGAGTAGAAAGTGGAATATATATATTTCCTTTAAGATGAAAATGAACAAATCAAAAACTATATATCTTTTGGGATATTTTCCTTTAAGTGACACTAGTACCAGATAAATTATATGATCTCTTTAAATGTCGTCGATGAAATATTTATTTTTTAAATGCTTCCAAAACTTATCGATGATAATAGATTTTTATAGATTGTACATAAAAATAATTAGCCAAAATTGTTATTAGAACATATGGTATTTTAATTATATCAAATTTTGGATTGGTTATCAAAACTCCTACAACAATAGAATATAAATTATTTTATTATAAGAAAAATTTGTCCTTATAAATTATATATAAATATATATGATTGGATTATTTATAATTGATGTTTTTTGTATTTATTAATTTAAAAATCTTTAAATGAATCAATGAAGAGTTTGAAATGGCTAAAGAGTATTTAGAATTACGAATGTTTTCATTAATATTATAAAATATTTTTTAGGTTGACCTAAATAATATATATATCTGATATAAACATTCCTATAGGGAAAATATATAATTGATTTTATCATTAAATTGATTGAATAAATCAATGATTTTTAATAATCCATATTTTTCGATTAAATAAAAACTCATGAAGAGTATATATAATCCATATCATGTTTGATGATAAAATTAAATTTAATATCCATGTATTTTGAATTAATCACCCAGAAGATGAAATCATTAATTTTTGGATGATTGTATATTTTCAAGAAAATACCCTTAACAATAAAATATTTTTATTGTAAGAGTGATGTATGTTATACATGAGGTAATATTGATGAACTTACATATCCCAAAAGGATTAATATAAATTAAAATTTTACCCCTTTAGGATATATATAAACAAGTTCATATATATCTTGAATGTTATAAAAATAATATTATAATGAAAGATAATATTTTTATCATCCCATTGAAATTAAAAGGTGTATAAATTATTAGTACTCTGAAATTAAAAATCAAATGTTTTGGATATGAATTGATCATTGAAATTCTATGAGTTAAATGATGTAGTAATGATGATTATTAGAGGGAGATTCATTTTTAGAACTCTTTATCCCTACACCGAGTTTTTTTCTTTATTTTTTCTTAAAAAGGTTTTTAATGTGGAATTATTATGTTGTTGTAATATTTTTCTATACTTAAGGATTTACCCCAAATGTTTTTTCGTTGATGATGTTTTTAATGAGGAAACAATACATCATAAAGTATATCCAAAGGAATTTTTTAAATATTTATAGATATCTATAATCATGGGAACTTCGTTCCTTCCCCATGATTTATAATTTTCAATGAGACCATTCATTATTACCTATGATATTTCAATTATGACTAAAATTAATAGTTAAATAATAATATTAATTGATGTTGTAAAGGTATACTTGAATGATTAGGGTGACGTGGGAATGTTCCACACTTTTTCCCTTCATCATGTTATTCCACTAGGTTTTCCTACTAATAATTTTGATGATCTAACATATTATGGAAATATATTACTTTACAAAACTTATTTTTCCAATTGAGTGTTTTTAAGTGATTATTATATAAGATTCCATGAAATTATGGAATCCAAATGGGAGTGTTATGAGACATTATCTAATTAATTTTATAATTATGATAATAAGGAATATAAATCCTCACTTACCAACCAACCCTTTCATCTCATAATTTGGATCATGTCACATATAATTTATATATGTGGCTATGTTCTTTTAGCAGGTTTGAGGCTCAAGCCCCCATTTTTTATTAGGAAAAGAACCAATTTTTAACAAGGTTAAGAGGGAACTCATTACATGACCCATAGACCTAAAGCACCTAGGCCTGTGAAATACATGACATGGATCCTCTTAAATGGTCCAAATGACCCATGGTATGTAGACCCAAAAGGTATCATGTAGGACCCTCAGTACCCACTTCGTGTGTACATCTTTTATCCAGCCTACCTATAGGAGCCTACCATCAATTATACCACCTGATATCTCTCACAATTTCAATATAATTTTGTCTCATTCCCCTGATCGTACACTCCCACATCTACAACAACCATGACCATATGTTTCCAACCAACCTACATCATTCTACCAGTGACACCACCACCCAAGATCTTACATGGTCGTAACTACAGTCCTCTTAATTCCCACCATCGGTAACCATGCCCATCATCAATCATTCATTCCAAATTTTGAAATTCACCCTAGTTTCAATTGACAATAAATTTATTTCACAATAGTTTTTTTAAAATTAAACAAATATATTTTTTCATAGGGGTATGGGTCTCTTGAACATTGCTTATTGAAAGAGTTAAACAATTTGACACTCTCGACCCTTTAAAAAAATTATTTCTTATTTTTATATTATTGTGTGTGCGTGTGTAATTTTAAATGATAGTTGAACTAAAATTTTTTATTTGGAATTTCCATCATTAAATTAATCTCATTGTATAAAAAAACTTATGTTGGGACTCTACTACTATTGAATCATGCTTATTCAGTACAATAATTTTATCAATGATTTTTTTAACACTGATAAATGGTGGTATATATCAGCAGTTTTTTATCAATGATAAATGTAACCATTTATCAATGTTTTTTGTCACTAATAAATGTCGTCATTAATCAATGGTTTTTGTACTATTGATTTATGATGAATTATTTTACCAATTTTTTTAGCTTTAATTATATATATATATATATTACTAACGATCATATAATGATATAAAAATAAAATTTACATTGATTTATATATATATATATTATATTTTCATAAATATGATTTATATAATACTGAATACATATTTACACATAATATATAATATATTTAGTGAATATTATTGATAAAATAAATAAAAATGAATATAATTTAAAAATTTTAGAATTAGTATCATTAAATAGCCATTTTATTAAAATAATCTAGTAATATACATTTAATAAAAATTTCAATATAAAAAAATTAATAAATTTAGTACGATCTAGGTAAAAGTTAAAAAAAGGTCTCCAACTTCAAAAAAAATGTAAATTTTGATTCAGGTGTTTGTTTGGTCTCTATAAGATATTAAATTCAAGCCTATGAATTTATATATGACAAATGAATTGAGTGACTCAATACAAATTTTTTCTTAAACAAAAAATGCTCATAATGCCTCAAAAAATGATTTTAATTTGGGATACCCTAATTTTTGAACATTAGATGGAATTTCAACTACATTTCAGGGGATTTTTTTGTAATTTTTCAATGGTAACTAACTTTATTCCCAATTAATTCATTCATATGGATATTTTGGTGTCCAATTTTTATAATTTTTATTTTTGAAAATTTATTTATAACTATATATATATTTCAAAATATTTATATGTAATAAATTAATTGTGAAAACAAAGATTTAAATATATTCACATATAAAATATCTATTTAATTATATAAATAATATATAAATAAAAATTAATTATCCATTTTTTTTTAAATACAATGTTATCCATTTTTCTTAGCTTATAAAAAATGTGTGAATATGTACATACCCATACAAATGTATATATAATGTTTATATATAACATTATAATATACCCCATGAAATAAAATTTGAAGAGATAAGGGATCAAATCCCCACCCTTGTTCATCATGATCCATTAAAAAATCATGAATTATATGTTAGCCTTAAGACAAACTATTGTTTGGGCAGCGATCAGTGGATGGTGCAACCTAGAAGTGGACAACCGGTGAGGCTGGCAGTGAGGGGTGTCCTCAAGGCATGTCACGGAAAATGACCAGGAAAGGTAGTCGCTAGATTTCAGTATAGTCTATGGAGTGAGATAGAGGTTTGGTGGTGGCCTTAGTGTGTGTGGAACATAATGATCATGAAAGAGAAGCTGGAAAACCTCATTGTAAACGTCAATCATAGGGAGTGGCTTATAGGTGGAACAAAGTCCACTGGTCGATAACACAATTCCTCGAAGTGGATGAATAGTTAGGCTATCAGTGGGGGTCCTTTGGGAATGTGGGGGAGTAGGAATATTAGGTGAAGAGCTACAAAATCAACGGTGATGTGAAGGATCTATTACTAGATTCTTGTAAGAATTTGCCACTCATGGGCCATATCCAATGACATGATCCTATGATCCATGTATTCAAAGGCCTTCAGGCCATATAATATAGGGTCTATGGACCAATATAATTTATATATAAAGGGATAGAGTGGATGAGTTATCCCTTATGGGGATTAGACCTATATTCTAGCCTATGGGTTTGGGTGTGTGCATGTTTCGCTGTAATTGTTCCCCCAATACCTAATATATATTTGTGTGAGCATGTGTGTGTGTGTGTGTGTCCTTATTAACAAAAATATAAATATTTATGTATATATTCTACTAAATATAATTGAATATTAATATGTAATATATTAAAATAAATATAATTATAATTATTTTATATATACACATATGCACATATGTATATATATATATATAAACACACAAATAGACAGATTTAATAAGTGTCTTTAAAAATAATTATATAAGTATATGAATAATTATATGGATAAAAAGTCTTTTCTACTCTATTCTCATTGTTTTTAATAAATGGGAAGGGTTCATCATTCCTATCTCGGGCTACTTAAGAAAACATGTATAAAAATAATATCTGTAAATTTATATAAATTAATAGGTATATCAAAAAATATCTAAGATAAAAATAAAGAAAGGGTAAAGGTGTTCTCTCGACATGTCAATGATTTTATTACACTAATGATGTCCTTTTTGAGATCTGATAAATGGGATTTTTGTAGTAATGCTCCCTTTTATAGGGGAAGATACCTTGACCATATGGGTTTTCCATATGATATTTTGTTTCTCTATTTCCACATTACCATAATAATATATTATTAATAATAATACCTAAATAATAACACAATATTAAAAATACAATTATTTAATATAAAATATCATTAATAATTAATATTACAAATATTAAAAAGTATTAAAATAGCCACTAATATAATTATTTAGTAATAATTTAAATATTTATTATTAATATTATTAATAATTAACATTAAAATTAATAAATAATAATATATTTAGAATAGATAATTTAGAATTAAAAAATTAATTAATAAGATATTTTATATTTTAAAAAAATTAATAATAATTAATAATTAACAATTAATAACTTAATTAATAAGACAATTCATACTTATTAATATAAATAATAAAGTGTGTGTCTGTTTTATTGTAATTATACCCCCCAAATCCCTAATATGTTTATATTAATATAAATAATAATAAGTTATAATACATTACAACAGTTTGGTGGAGGGGGCTTATAAAGAAACAAACAAACTATTGGGCCAAAAAGTTCCTAGAATGTGGAGACCTGAAGCTTGACGTACATGGACATTACATTACTTTTGTGGAATACTTAGTACATAACAAAAACACACACACAAGGACCGTAATAGTTTAGTGTCTTTGGAAACTCGGAATATAATCTTCTAATCGTGGTGAAATATCTTCAACATCTCCCATAAAGATCGTCTTTTTTAACCTAAATCCTTTCTTTATGACCTGGGGAAAAGAAAACATAAAAGGGTGAGCTCAAATTCTCAGTAAGGGTAAACAAAAGAAATCAATCACATCATATTCATAAGAACATATCTTTTGGAAATCTTAACCTGCAAAAGAGATCATAATTTCATAACATGGGATAAATCATAGTAGTGAAATGTAATCCCAATAATCATAACATAAAACAAGAAACTTTGTGTCATACACACATAGTCATAGAGAATAATATCTTATAAGTCAAGACTCATTTCCAAGACTATCTTAGTGGACAAAGTCCCTTTCTGAACCGAGTCACCCTCGTTTCAGTCCTGTTTCACTAAACCGGTATAACCTATCATTCCAGACATGTCTGTCTAATGAGATATAAAATCTTTACCCAATGCATTGGAGGGAGATATAGGTCCCACCCATCTCATAATGATACCATTCTTATGTGTGCCACAAAATCATAAATCATACATCATTTCATAACCCATGTAATAAAAATGGTAATCTTAAACATCATGACATCATAAAAAAATTCATATACGATAAAGGAATTCATAAAAATAATTCCATCACAACATAATCAAATCAATTTAATAATAGGGATAAAAAGAGAACCCTTTATTGTCTTAGATGGAAAATAATTTTGATAAAACACTTGAACTTCATTCTTGAGGAAAATATCCTTTCTACTTAAAAAACACTTTTCCTTTCTTAACATGTCGTACAATTATAAACTAAAAGAAGATGATTAAAAATAAAATTTAAAACTTGTAAAGGAATATTCATGGAAAGAATGTTTTAAAAATCCATTCATGCCGTATAAGTTAAAAAAACATTCTTCGTACTTTTGTCGGAAAAGCCAAAAAGTACCTCGTACGAAAAACGACAAAATATTCCTTTCATATCTTTTACTAAAAACTCACCGAAGGGTAAAATTGGATTTAAACAATTTTATGTGGATGGAAATAATATTACATACTGAGGAAACATGGATTTGGATGATAAAATACACCATAATAAATGCCAAAGTATAAACAATCTCGGATAAAAATGAGATTATGATATTTCCCTTACCTTAGGTCCGATTTGCTTCGTAAGTGTCTGAACCTCCTGTATAATGATTTAAATAATGTCATTGACTTATTAAAGAATACTATTCATTTTTATTATATCATATATGGTTCACTTAAGACTTTATATTACCCGTTCTTTTGTAAATTCATGTTAAAGTAGCGTTTTGGGTAAAATCGTCTCATTTGTCGTTCGTGTTTTAACTTGTAATTATTCATATGATTACTTAGATCATTATTACTTAATTATAGAATATAAAACATGATTTATATATAATATATATTCAGAATATACATATATATAATGGATCGAGAAATGGAAAGAAATACACCGTTCATGGAGACGGTAGGCCGTACGTACGCATGAACGCTGTTTTCGTTTCCTTATTGAATTGAGTGGAATTAAGTAGATGACATACATATATATACACATAAATACAGTAGCTTTATAATGTCATATATTTCATTATTATTGCTTATATATACTTTATAATCATTCTTAAATGGTTAACATGGAGAATGAATCTCATCGCGTCGTGGAGACGGTAGTCCGTACGTACGCACGAGCGATGATATCATTTACATAATTATTGAATTGAATTGGAGTAGATGATACAATATATCAGAATCATTATGATGTTATAATAACTATGTATATTTATTCCTTACACCATAATACCCATCTATGTAAGGTGTTGGTGGAAAAACAGATTACACCATGGCGTGGAGACGGTATTCCGTACGTACACACGCGCGGTGATTTCATTTTCCGTAAGATGGATAGATGTTGAATTAGGATTGTTTCATAATTATAATAATATATCAGTATATTAGTGATACTTATGTTATTACTTCGTAATGAAACAACCTAAGAAGAAGAAGTGGAAGAAGAAATAAAGGTGAAAGAATCGGTAACAGAAATTACCTCTTCTTTGAAGCGCCTTTTTGAGACCTCCACTTAGGGCACTAAAATTTGTCTTTGAAGAAGACCATAACCTCTAGGATGTTTCTAGGGAAGTGGAGAAGATAATTTTTCAGGGTTTGGCCGATCTTGAAGGCTCAATGTTGTGTGAGGAAGAGAGGGAGGAGGTGCCCTTTTATAAGGGAGGAGAGGGGCACCTTTGGAATTCTTAAAAATATTAATTTATAATAAATCTAACCCCACTTGAAATCCTCCAAAAATGACTCATATTCGACGATTAGATGATATAGGGTTGTAATTGCATCAACCAATCAATTTAAGACAGATTTGGATCTTATTTTATACCTTATCATTTTGATTTACCCTTATTTAATCTATTTAAGTTTATTTATG
Organism: Viscum album; assembly: GCA_963277665.1. NCBI lineage: Eukaryota > Viridiplantae > Streptophyta > Magnoliopsida > Santalales > Viscaceae > Viscum > Viscum album. The sequence goes on along the minus strand of OY728163.1, from coordinate 961,924,294 downwards.
GTAATAAAATTCTAAATTTTAAATTATAACAAATAATTACTTATTTGTTGTGCCTTTTCCATATTTGTTTACTTTATAACATTATAGACCATATAAATGTAAATTTATACTTTTTAAATATTTTTGTGATTTTTAAACAATTTTATAATATGTTATTTTTATAAAATAAAAATAGTGTCAATTTTGACACTATTCATTTATTTGAATTTAAATAAAATATATACAGAAGATATGTTCAAACTAAAATATTTAATATATTAATAAAAGGTCATATGTATCTATAAAATTAGTGGATCACATTAAATAGTTCATATAATATTTATTTTCTTATTATTTAAAACCATTTATTTGGTTTATCTCTTAATAAAATAATTACTACATCATTTTTGTATAATTATTTAATATACTTATTTGTTGCATAAAAATTTAAAACAAAATCCTATGATGAAGATAAATATATTACCTTTCACAATAATACTTTTACTTGAATTTATCATCTTAAATTAACAATATTTAAATTGTTATATTTATTAAATTATGAAGGTGACAACTTTGGCATCATTTAAAATAAAATAATATAAGTGTCATAATTGCATGTATAAGACTCAAAATGGTCAAATATTCGACCTTTGGATGAATATAGTTTCAATTTACATGACCAATAAGTTTTGGTCAGGGTTTTGTGCCTTTTATGGTCACTATTAGTTTAATAAAAACTATATTCTTGATTTTTCACTAGATAAATAATTTCTGCATCACTATTGTGTCACAATTAATGATAACTATTTAATCCCAAAAAAATCTAAATAAATTCTCATGATGTAGATAATTCTGTTATCTTTCTGGATACTATTCATGTTTGAAGTTTTATGATGTTTATCACTAGGTTAAAATTATTATACTTATAAGATTTAAGAAAGTGACATGTTGTCACTTTCTTTGGTTTTAATAATAATTAAATTATTTCCATGGTCAAAAGTCCATAAAATGAATCTAATCCGACCCTTAGATGATATTGGTGTACTTGTAGCCATAAAATAGAATTTTGGCATGTGTTAGGGTAATTTTATAATATTATATTTACCCTTAATTACCCGATTTACCTTTAACTATGGTAAATAAAATTTACCGTAGTTACTATTCATAATTCCCAAAAATAAAAAGTAGCCTATTAACATAATTTGGACCCACTGATTCCAAATATGGAATAAATTTTTTAAAATTCAATATACATAATTGGCAGAAATTAAATTAAAATTAATCACGTTGTCGAATAAAACAGGTTTTTCTTTGAAACATTGCAAAAGATTGAATTGATTTAACCTACGAATTCAAGGTAAAATAAATTCTAATGACATACATTATATTAAATGGTAAAAATGTATTCTATTTATACTTTAAAACCATTCAATATTATAATTTAACCACATAAGATATTATGATGAGAAAAGTTGTTTTTAATTAAAATATAGTGTGTTTTTACTATTCATTAAAATATGAAAGTTATCGGAAAAATATCAAAACTTTATCTAATGTAAATTTTTACATCTTGATTCAAAAGAAGAATTTTATTTTGTGAAATTTAATATATAAACATGTCAAAAACTAGATTTAAAGTGGGTGCGCCATCAAAAGGGGGAAAAACTACATTTTTTTAAAAATACTTATTTTACCCGAAAAATTTATTTTGTTCTTATACCATGTTCTAGAAAATGTGTAAGATGAATAATAATGTAATAAAATTCAAAATTTAGTTACTATTATTCATAACGGATAGTTCATGACAATATTATAGTAATATATCATTGTTTATTAAAACCCGGTATTGCGTACAACACACGCTATCGAGGAAGGTCGCGATTGCGTGTAATGCAAGCCAAGTCAGGGTTGCGTGTTGTGAAAGAATCCTTCATTGTTTCGTATAAAAGAATCCAACCATATTTCATTTATACATTTAATATATATATAGATACTCAATGTCGCGTAGAATAACTATTATCAAAATTGTGTGTAACACAGTCCAAGAACAGCGTTGCGTATACTGCAAGATAATACGGTGTTGCGTATAGCGCAAGGTAATCTTGGTGTAGAATACAACACAAGACATTAATAAAATTAAAATAATATTTTTCATTAAATCTCGGGGTGTTACATTCTACCCCCCTTAAAATGAATTTCGCCCTCAAAATTCTTCGGGGTTATAAATGGTTTACTATTTGAAAGTTTTTTTGATAGAAACCCACATCGTAAAAAGGAATACCAAAACTTATCTTTAAAAACTAAAGTATAAAACTTAATGGTTACCCAAGTTAACTAATCACTGGGTATCCGTATAGGAGAACATAGGTGTAAATATGGGCATGGAAGAGAAATATAACCATCATGTTCTGATAGAGAGTGGTAGAGGACATGGCTTTGAAAAAGCCAACAATCACAAAGCCATAAATTTGTGATGATCTAGGGTTCCATCTGATTCATCGGATATAAGATCACTAGGACAACATTTTTGGTTTTCAATATCATTTCCCTAAAGTTGAAAATTTTGAATTAGAAGAAATACTTACTTTATTTTTGTATAATCTCACTGTTGTTCCTGCTTTGAACAGTTTCCACATCATCTCTTAAAGAAATGAAGTGTTAAAAGATCTTGTGATATAATGATGGGTCATTCCATCTATTTCAAACAAAAGGTTAGAAATAGTTATCAAATATTCATAAGTCCGTCTTTTGTGAGGTTGAACTTATACTTCATATACCATACCTCTTAATAAAATAAAACTAGTTTCTACTAACCAGGGACTTCCTGTAGGCCAGTGGTAGGTGATAAAGGCCAGTCACACTTCGGTTGTGGGTTCGATTCCCACAGCCCTATCTGACGCGATGGGCTGTCGCCCGTCCTGAAGGTTGTCCTTTTTCTAAAACTACATTACTATAACATCCCATCAATAATATCAAAAAAAAGTTCTATCCTTAAACAACACTAACTGATGTCCAACATAATCCATTCCAATCTTTAGGCTTATCCATAATACTGCAGTCCACTCTCATAATATAGTGAAAACGATTAACAGAGATTTAATAACATCGTTGATCCCCATATATCGTAATACTGCATTCCTACCATGTTGGTCACATTCTAATCATTCGAAGGCCTTAATCATGTCTTCCATTGAACCTTAGTGAAAACATGAATGCAGTTAAAAGTTAACACTTTCCACAAACCAAAATCCTCCAAATTCTTTATAATCAAACCATGATATCACTTAGTCCTTATATCAATCATGAGCTCATGAATACTGTCAAACATTTCATTTTCTCTTTATCACTTCATTATGCGCATATCATCCACTTTCCAAAAAAATATCTGAATAACCTTTCATTGTTACTCATACCATTCATCATAAACATTCAAAACTTAAGGAAAGGCAACAGTGTAACAATCCATATATGTCTTTTTATTCTATAGTACAACATTACACTTGATAAACATGTAATCATTCCACTACCTTATAAAACAATTGACCGAGCTTCAACAATTCTTTCATCTCACATATCATTTGTAGTCTCTTCATCATTATCAACAAAAATACTACCCATACGACCATACCGATTCTCTTCATGAGACATTCCCTTAGGGTATTGGTTTGCATAATGCCCGTACATTCCACATTTAAAACATTTAACCATTGTTGATGTCATAGCAATACCATTAACCTCATCCATGGTGTTAACTAAAACTTTTCTATTGCACTTACTGGCTTTGTGTCCTTCTTTTCCACACCCAAAGCATCTTCCAGTTCCTTTGAAACATTCTCCTTGATTCCTCTTCCCACATGATTTACATAGGGGAAATTGAGCTTTCATTCCTCTATGATCATCATGAAACTCCATCTTTCTCTTATTAGCCGAGTCAGGAAACTTACCAAATTTGAGTTTATTGATAATATTATGAGATTGCTGATTCGGAATAATAATGATTTTTGGACTTCCAAATCCAATTTCATTTGGTTGCTCATGAAAAATATCATTCCATTGTCCAGTATATCCTCCATTATCATGAATCACCTTGTTTCCAGCCATTTTCTAAAACCCAAAAAGAATAGTGTGAGGGGAAAAAATCATAATAAAGGGGGAGTAACTTCAATATCTAACATCTTTGGTTTAACCTAATATTGTTACCATATTTCTAGGACTATATCCTATACGTATACTTATCCTTAGGGGCATCCCTAGACATACCTTAGAAATATCTCTAGGGATCTCACTAACGTTTTCACATCCTAGTTTCCAAAGGTTGACTAAACCTTTCCTCCGATACCAACTGTAGAGACCCAAAGCTTGACGTACATTGACATTACATTACTTTTGCGGAATACTTAGTACATAACAAAAACACACACACAAGGACCGTAATAGTTTAGTGTCTTTGGAAACTCGGAATATAATCTTCTAATTGTGGTGAAAGATCTTCAACATCTCCCATAAAGATCTTCTTTTTTATCCTAAATACTTTCTTTATGCCATGGGGAAAAGAAAACATAAAAGGGTGAGCTCAAATTCTCAGTAAGGGTAAACAAAAGAAATATCAATCACATCATATTCATAAGAACATATCTTTTGGAAATCTTAACCTGCAAAAGAGATCATAATTTCATAACATGGGATAAATCATAGTAGTGAAATGTAATCCCAATAACCATAACATAAAACATGAAACTTTTTGGTATACACACATAGGCATAGAGAATCATATCTTATTAGTCAAGACTCATTGCCAAGACTATCTTAGTGGACAAAGTCCCTTTCTGAACCGATTAACCCTCGTTTCAGTCCTGTTTCACTGAACCGGTATAACCTACCATTTCAGCCATGTCTATCTCATGAGATATAAAATCTTTACCCAATGCATTGGAGGGAGATATAGGTCCCACCCATCTCATAATGTTACCATTCTTATGTGTGCCACAAAATCATAAATCATACATCATTTCATAACCCATGTAATAAAAATGGGAATCTTAAACATCATGACATCATAAAAAAAATCATATACGATAAAGAAATTAATAAAAATAATTCCATCACAACATAATCAAGTCAATGTAATAATAGGGATAAAAATATAACCCTTTATTGTCTTATATGGAATGTAATTTTGATAAAACACTTGAACTGCATTCTTGAGGAAAATATCCTTTCTACTTCAAAAACACTTTTCCTTTCTTAACATGTCATACAATTATAAACTAAAATAAGTTGATTAAAAATAAACTTGAAAACTTGTAAAGGATGATTCTTGGAAATAAAGTTTTAAAAATCCATTCATGTCGTATAAGATAAAAAAACATTCATCGTACTTTTGTCGGAAAAGTCAAAAAGTACCTCGTATGAAAAACGACAAAAGATTCCTTTCACATCTTTTACTAAAAACACACCGAAGAGTAAAATTGGATTTAAACAATTGTAGGTGGATGTAAATAATATTACATATTGAGGAAACATGGATTTGGATGATAAAATACACCCTAGTAAATGCCAAAGTATAAACAATCTCGGATAAAAATGAGATTCTGATATTTCCCTTACCTTAGGTCTGATTTGCTTCGTAAGTGTCCCAAACTCTTGTATAATGATTTAAATAATGTCATTGAATTATTAAAGAATCATATTCATTGTTATAATATCATATATGGTTCACTTATGACTTTATATTACCCGTTCTTTTGTAAATTCATGTTAAAGTAGCATTTTGGGTAAAATCGTCTCATTTGTCGTTCGTGTTTTAACTTGTAATTATTCATATGATTACATAGATCATTATTACTTAATTATAGAATATAAAGCATGATTTATATATAATATATATTCAGAATATACATATATATAATGGATCGATAAATGGAATGAAATACACCGTTCATGGAGACGGTAGGCCGTACGTACGCATGAACGCTGTTTTCGTTTCCTTATTGAATTGAGTGGAATTAAGTAGATGACATACATATATATACACATAAATCCAGTAGCTTTATAATGTAATATATTTCATTATTATTGCTTATATATACTTTATAATCATTCTTAAATGGTTAACATGGAGAATGAATCTCATCGCGTCGTGGAGACGGTAGTCCGTACGTACGCACGAGCGATGATATCATTTCCATAATTATTGAATTGAATTGGAGTAGATGATACAATATATCAGAATCATTATGATGTTATAATAACTATGTATTGTTATTATTTACAGCATAATACCCATCCATGTAAGTTGTTTGTGGAAAAACAGATTACACCACGCCGTGGAGATGGTATTCCGTACGTACGCACGCGCGGTGATTTCATTTTCCGTAGGATGGATAGATGGTGAATTAGGATTGTTTCATACTTATAATAACATATAATTATATTAGTGATACTGATGTTATTACTTCATAATGAAACAACCTAAGAAGAAGACGTGGAAGAAGAAATAAAGGTGAAAGAATCGGTAACGGAAATTACCTCTTCTTTGAAGCGCCTTTTTGAGACCTCCTCTTAGGGCACTAAAATTGGTCTTTGAGGAAGACCAAAACATCTAGGATGTTTCTATGGAAGTGGAGAAGATAATTTGGAAGGGTTTGGCCGAGCTTGAAGGCTCAACGTTGTGTGAGGAAGAGAGGGAGGAGTTTCCCTTTTATAAGGGAGGAGAGGGGCACCTTTGGAATTCTTAAAAATATTAATTTATAATAAATATAACCCCACTTAAAAACCTCCAAAAATGACTCATATTAAAATATTAGATGATATAGGGTTGTAATCTCATCAACCAATCAAATTTAGACATGTTTGGATCTTATTGTAAACCTTATCATTTTGATTTATCCTTATTTAATCTATTTATGCTTATTTGTGGTAATAAAATTCTAAATTTTAAATTATAACAAATAATTACTTATCTGTCGTGAATTTTCCATAATTGCTTACTTTATAACATTATAGACTATATAAATTTAAATTTATAATTTTTAAATATTTTTTTGATTTTTAAACAATTTTATAATATGTTATTTTTATAAAATAACAATAGTGTCAATTTTGACAATATTCATTTATTTGAATTTAAATAAAATATATACAGAAGATATGTTCAAACTAAAATCTTTAATATATTAATAAAATGTCATATGTATCTATAAAATTAGTGGATCACATTAAATAGTTCATATAATATTTATTTTATTATTTTTTAAAACCATTTATTTGGTTTATCTCTTAATAAAATAATTACTACATCATTTTTGTATAATAATTTAATATACTTATTTGTCACATAAAAATTTAAAATAAAATCCAATGATGAATATAAATATATTACCTTTCACAATAATACTTTTACTCGAATTTATAATCTTAAAATCACAATATTTAAATTTTTATATTTATTAAATTATGATGGTGACAACTTTGGCATCATTTAAAATAAAATAATATAAGTGTCATAATTGCTTGTATAAGACTCCAAATGTTCAAATATTCGACCATTGAATGATTATAGTTTCAATTTACATTACCAATAAGTTTTGGTCAGCGTTTTGTGCCTTTTATGGTCACTATTAGTTTAATAAAAACTATATTCTTGATTTTTCACTAGATAAATAATTTTTACATCACTATTGTGTCACAAATAATGATAACTATTTAATCCCAAAAAATTCTAAATAAATTCTCATGATGTAGATAATTTTGTTATCTTTCTGGATACTATTCATGTTCTAAGTTTTATGATGTTTATCACTAAGTTAAAATTATTATACTTATAAGATTTAAGAAAGTGACATGTTGTCACTTTCTTTGGTTTTAATAATAATTAAATTATTATCATGGTCAAAAGTCCATAAAATGAATCTAATCCAACCCTTAGTTGATATGGGTTTACTTTTAACCATCAAATAGAATTTTGGAATGTGTTAGGGTAATTTTATAATATTATATTTACCCTTAATTACCCGAATTACCTTTAACTATGGTAAATAAAATTTACCATAGTTACTATTCATAATTCCAAAAAATAAAAAGTAGCCTATTAACATAATTTGGACACACTGATTCCAAATATGGAATCCATTTTTTAAAATTCAATACACATAAGTTTCAGAAATTAAATTAAAATTAATCCTGTTGTCGAATAAAAACGGGTTTTTCTTTAAAACGTTGCAAAAGATTGAATTGATTTAACCTACGAATTCAAGGTAAAATCAATGCTAATGACATAAATTATATTAAATGGTAAAAATATATTATATTTATACTTTAAAACCATTCAATATTATAATTTAACCACATAAGATATTATGATGAAAAAAGTTGTTTTTAATTGAAATATAGCATGTTTTTACTATTCATTAAAATATGAAAGTTATCGGAAAAATATCAAAACTTTATCTAATGTAAATTTTTACATCTTGATTCAAAAGAAGAATTTTATTTTGTAAAATTGAACATATAAACATGTAAAAAACTATATTTAAAGTGGGTGCGCCATCAAAAGGCGGCAAAACTGCATTTTTTGAAAAATACTTATTTTACCCGAGAAATTTTTTTTGTTCTTATACCATGTTCTAGAAAATGTGTAAGATGAATAATAATGTTATAAAATTCAAAATTCAGTTAATACTATTAATAACGGCTAGTTCATGACAATATTATAATAATATATCATTGTTTATTAAAACCCGGTATTGTGTACAACACACGCTATCGAGGAAGGTCGCGATTGCGTGTAATGCAAGCCAAGTCAGGGTTGCGTGTTGTGAAAGAATCCTTCATTGTTTCCTATAACAGAATCCAACCATATTTCATTTATACATTTAATATATATATATATATATATATACTCAATGTTGCGTAGAATAACTATTATTAAAATTGTGTGTAACATGGTCCAAGAATAGTGTTGCGTATACTGCAAGCTAATACGGTGTTGCGTATAGCGCAAGGTAATATTGGTGTAGAATACAACACAAGACATTAATGAAATTAAAATAATATTTTTCATAAAATCTCGGGGTGTTACATAGAAAGACTTGAACCTCAGACCACCCATGAGACCCACCAATGGTGTACCCACTAGGCTGTGCCCCTGGGGACAATAATAAATAATAATATAATTAATAATTAATAGTAGGATTAATAATTACTAATTGATACTTTTAAATATAATTTATAATTTATAATTTTAACAAAAATTAATATAGTTAACAAGATAAATAATAATTAATAATAAAGTATATAATATGATTAATAAAAAGTAAAAATTCAAATTATAAAATCTAATAATAAAATTAATAATTAATAATAATAATTTAAAATTGATATTATATAATTAAAAGCAATACATGAATACTATATTATTGATAATTAAACAAATTTAATAATATATAACTCATAATAATTCATATTTAATTATATATAATTAATAATACAATTTATTAACAATTAAAAATAGAAATGATCTAAGAAAGAGGTAAGAAGGCCTCCACACATTTATTAAAAAAGGGAAATGAGTACAAGGGGAAGAAAATGTGGAAGGGGTTGGACTGAGGGACCTTCCCTCTTCCAAAACGAAATCTATAGAGAAAATTAGTGGTCATTAAAATCATCTTAATAATCACACTGCTCAATTGTATCGCAATCAAACCATAAGTTACTAGGGTGAATATTCCACTAGAGTTTGGTGTTATCCATATTCTATTATAGGGAAAGCTAATATTTTGAAGAACTCGTGAATGATCTTGTAGAAACATTCCTTGGGAGACTAGAATAATCCTTTTATGGTCTCTTTCTTAGTGGTACTGAAGTAAATCCTTCATTATCTGCCACCATCTCCATACCTTTATATTATACATCCATAAAATATGGAACACCACTTTTAGTGGCCTCAAGATCAAGATTCCCCCCCCCAACAATCATTTAGTCCTCCTTAAGCCATGACCTTCTGAACAACACATGCCTGACTAGCTTGACCAGCTTGCGAGCCCTCCAAAAAATCCATAGATAAATCTTGTTATTGTTTATGATTATTTATATTATTTATTATTATTTATTATTTATTATTTATCATATCAATTATATCAAAAATATTATTATATTAATAATATTGTTAACAATTTTTTATTTTTTTATTATTAGTTCTTTATTATTACTAATTAATTATTTAATTAATTATTAGTCATATGATAAATTATTAATTATATTACTATTTTTTCATAATTATAAATAATAATGTTATATTATTAGTAATTATTAATTATATTATTAGTTACTGTTATTTATTTCATTAATTACTAATTATGTAAATATTTAAATTATTAATTTTTAATTAGTAAATTATATTAATAATTAGTAATCATTATTTATCATATTAAATATATTAATAATAATGTTAATTATGAATTTTAATTAATATTATTAATAAAATTAATTGTGTTTTTAAATAAATATTATAATTAAATTTTTGGAATGGGAGATGAAGTGGTCCCGAGAGATTCTCTCTTTGTAATTTCATGATTGTTAGGTCTACTGCATGATGGGCCTTGATCGAGAGTGTTATTTTGATATGTGTGATGTTTTTGTTTGTCCACCAAGGAAGACTGAAGTCACCAATACCAGTGAGGAAAAAGACATGGTGAAAGAGGTCAGGAGGTAGAGGAATCATGGTTCTTCTCTTGGTTCCCAAGCAAAAAAATTCATTGATTTAAAGGGAAATCCACTCCCCTTAGCTAAGAATCATATGTGATATATATTTTTCTATAAACATCATTTAGATTCAAACCCTCACACAATATTACATGGAATGACACATTGGATTTTTTTAAGTGAACCCTAAATATTTTAGGGACCGATTCGAGGACTGTAAACATTTTATTATCTTGCAGTAGTACCACTACTATAAATCATGAATTTAATAGTGATAAGAAAGGTTTTTATTAGTGCTAAAGAAGCATTGATATTATGAGAGATGTTAATATCTGATCTTTATTAGTACTCATAAAAACCGGTGATAGAGGGTGGATTTATTAGTGCTAAAAAGTATTATTAAATTCATCATTTAATAGTACATTTTAAGGGTTGATAAAGGGAACATTTATATGTTCTTTTTTAGTGCTGATAAAGGAAACCTTTATTAGTACTTTTTGAGCAATGATAAATAGGTCCTTTATAATTTTTTTAGAACTGTAAAATAATTTGAAAAAACTATAAATATTTTTACGTACCCTAACAACACCTTTTTCTGCATTCAAATCCCCTTTTCTCATTAATTTCTTCTCCCCAAAAACTATCATGAACTCCCACACCCTTCATTGGTGTTCCAAAACACACCCACCTCTTCCTCAGTTCTAGAATGCACCCCCCCTCAAATACCTTCACACACGAATATTTTATCCCTTAGAATCCCTTAAGAAATTGGTTTCCCTTTACCACTATGCCATGCTTTTTTTCATTATATTTTAGGATATTTCTATTTATTTTTATATGTTTAGTAGTGTATGATATATATGTAGACTTATATTTGTTTAAATATATTATATATTATATATTCATATTCATTTATATATATTATAATATATATATATCTATGTGTGTGTGTGTGTTTATTAATACACACACATATGTATATATAAACATTATATATACATTTGTATAAGTATATATATATTCATATATTTTTATACTGTATAAAAAATGGTTAGATATTATTTTAATTGAAATGGATAATTATTAATTTCATATGATTTATATAATCATTTTATTTTAATTTTTGAAAAAAATATATATATTTAGATATAAAGTTTATACATGACATGTATATTTATATGACTATATATTTTCAAATATATATTTATACATATTTACTTGTAATTTGGTATTTAGATATACTTTTTTTATAATGTATTTATAAATATTTACTATAAATACATTTATATAAAAGATTTAATAATAATGATATATCTAAAAAATATATTTATATATGTTGTATATACATATAACTGATACACATAAACATACACACATATTTACACTCACACATACACATTTATATTTCTTACATACATGTACAAATATTGGCATATATTTGTATTTATTTACATATATTTTAATATACATACAAATATATATTTTATTGACACACATGTGCTTATATATAAAAATTATTTGTATAGGTATATATATAATTAATAATTGAATTTTTATAATGTAGATAAAATGGATAATTTTTAACTTTAAATAAAATGATTTGTAAATATTTATTTCTATTTGGTTTGTATATTTAAAATTTTATTTTAATGTAAATATTTCTAAATATTTATTTATAAAATTGTTTTATTTTTTGAAAATATAAGAAAATATGAATATATTTAATTATAAATACAACTAAAAAATGAAAAATGAAATAAAATTATAAACCATAATATCAATATGGATGTAATTCCATGGAATAAATTTATTCTCCATCAAAAGAAGACAATAATACCCCCCTTAAATGAGGCTAAAATTCATATCAAATGTTAAAAAATTGGTATACCCTAACTAAAAACTCAGTTTTGGAGGCAATATGGGCCTTTTTTAGCCTCTAAAAAAGGGATTGGGGTTCCCCCAAGTAATAAATGTGTATATCTCTTCGTATGATTTGATATTTTGTGTGGTAGAGTCCAAACAAACAACCGGATGAAAAAGTATATTTTTTGAAGTTTAAATCATGCTTTTAACTTATCATAGATTGTTCAATAAATTAATTAAATATTTATGTCATCCAAATATTATTAAATGAATATTACTCATTAATAATTAAAAAAAATGTTAATTAATTTATTTTTTATCTATTTTACAAGACATTTTCAATAAATACAATATATATTAAGTGTAAATTCATATTTATCCTTATATAAATCATATTTTAAATAATATTATATATATATATATATCGATAAAAATATAACTTTATATTAATAAATTAGTTTTAATGAAATATATTTTTATAAAACAAACCCTTAGTCTGCGCTTGTAAAAAATCATTGATAAAGGCCCCCCCATTATCAGTGTTTTTTACTAGTGTTGATATATCCCCCATTTATCAGAATTTGTTTACTAGAATTGATAAAGACTCCATCCCCCCTATCATCTCTTTTTTATCAACACTAGTAAATAACCCCCTTTATCAGAACTTTTTTTTAACATTGATAAATACCCCCACTATCCGCACTTTTATAGAATATATAAAGGCCCCCTTTATTAGCGCTTTTTCTAGTGCTGATAGAGGGGGCCTTTATTAGCACTTTTACCAAGAGAAAATAAATCCTAGTGCTAGATAAACTCAATTTTTTTGCAATTTCCACTCAATAAATCTCTAATACAAGCTAGAATTAAGATTTAAAGAAATGTATTCCTCTATTCTAGGGATTCAATGAATGGGAAATTGTTTCAATTAGTATGAGTTTCTTTTACATCATTTTTCTATCATAGGATCTAAAATTTAAATCCTAGGGATTTCTCTATATTACCCATAATTCATAAACCTTGAGAATCTAAGTCTATGATGAATGGTCTGATGTGGCTCAGGTGAAGAACTTGAATACCTAATCATGGATCAAGGTTATAGGCCTAAATTACTTTTTTTAGCATCATAATATATTGTGATAAGTTTACTATGTTTTGGGAAATCTTATAAAGCCTGAAAAAGAGATGAAGATTTGCATTTTTGTTAATTTTCTTTAATTCGTATTGAGTTTTACCTCTGATCTCCTCTGATTGAAATCATTTATTTAGTCACTGATAAATTCATTTTTGAATTATCTATTGAGTATGATCATGTGTTTGAGTATTTGAATAAATTTTTGTTGCATTAGGAAAGTAAAATAAAAAATTTATAAGGGTCTAAAGTGTTCCAACTGTAAAAATCATGGTCACCTTGTTGAAAATTATAAGTCCAAGATTCCTCTGATGAATGATAGGAACGATGATGATAATCAACAAATATTAGAAGACTTCAAATAATGGATGGACTATAGGTCTATAGGGGCACCTCAACAAAGGGAAAGGGAGGTGATGTGTAGGATACTGGTGTGGAAGATATCCAACGGGTCCAAAACTATTTACAACCACCCTCTCATAGACACAAAAAATATATTTAAAGGTTTTTTAGATGATCATAACATTTCTGATAAATCTCTTAAAGATAATGTGAAATCTAGAATTTTTTATTTTGTGAATCCTCATGAAATTGATCATGGTGCTTTTATTTATTTTCAATATTTAGATATTCATCTAGATTTATACAATGTTATTGTGAAAGAAGAATGTTTAATTTCTATAATTTCCTATAAAGGGAAGAATAAAATTGATTCTATTGAATCTGTACAACTCCAGGGTAAGAAGCCACCACCTTCCTATAAAGATATTCTTATGGCACCTGCAGGATCTTCCCCTGGACCCCCCTCCCCCTGATGGTTGTTTTTTGAAGTTAACCGGTCTTAAATTGATTGATCTTAACCAAACTAGACAATTTATGGTGGATGGTCTTAGGGCTAGAGAGGACATATATCTCAACATAGATTATACCATGCCATATAAACCTCCAACGGAGCCCATTTCAGCTGCTGACGATGGAACCCCTCTAGAACATCTATGGATCGAAATGTTCCTATATTTATTCTCATCTCTGACTTGGGGAATGGTTGCATTTCTAAGGAGGAACTAACAAAACAAATATATGGAACCCCTTAGATGAGGGGGATGGGGTAAACATGATGGTGCTACTATGGGCTAAGGAAACTAATCTGGTTTTAATTCTTTAGACATACACGATTAACCCAGAGTAAGAGATGATATTAAAGGAACAAACGTAAATGATGCCTTTGATAAAGTGAACGCACTAAGGTGTGCCCATATTTGGTCACCTACTAATTTATTTTCTCTACTAGACTCCATTTACTTAACTATGTTTGACTTGATTTATCTTGAATGGATTGAGAATGATGGTTGAAAAAATTGGTATACCGCTCCTCTGATTTCTACACTTAAAACTGACTACACAAATCCATATTTTATTACACATACGAAAACTAATGATATTGGTAGAAAAGATGTGTGCCCCTTGGCTATCACATCTATAATAAATAAGGAACTTCTAATAACCCAAATGTATAGAATCTTGAATGTGAAGGACGTTATAAAATCAAATGATCGGGGTGACATTTTACACCAAAAAGATGATGTGGTGGATTTCTATCCCATTCAGGATATACAACTGAAAGACCTATGTGTGTGGTCCAAAATGAGGATGAATTGGTTGTTCAACGCATGTAGGATATGAAATCTAAAAAACCTTTTTATAAAGATTATTCCATAGATGTATCATATGATAATTTGGAGAATGAGTAAATCACCTCACGATAGATTCTATAGCTGAGGAGAGGGAAACACCCATCCAATCAAGGGGATTTTAGAACTAGGCATGCCGATATAAAAAATCATTGATTGTTTCTTGGGAACCACGTGGCATCTGACATTGTTTTCTTTGGGTACACCTACCATGTACCATCCCTTAATACACTCATATTTATGTTTACTTACATACAAATTTTTTGGGAATATTGGTTTGGGTGACCAAATCTATAGTCATATTATCCTACATTTTATATTATTATTAATATATTCTTCTAATTAATATATAAATATTATAATGCTGAAAAAGTGAAACCAAATCCCATATAGAAAATTCATAAGCGGTGTTAAGGCCTCTTCACCAATAAAAGGGATCATTGGGTGATCTTTTTAGCTATATTTTGGGATTACATTAATGTTAGATATTTTCAATAGAAAAATAATATTTTAAATATTTTTTAGAATCATGTTATATATATTTAACAAAATAAACATAAAATAAAAATAATATAAATATTTAGAAAATATTTTTATCTTTTTTTCAAATTTTGATATATATATATATATATGTATAATAAAATAAAAATAAAAAATATTTTTAAAAAGGGTCAAGTGCGTCAAATTTTTTAACAATCTTGGTCAAGATTTAAGAGTATCATTTCATTTTACACTATTCAAGGTCGTATCCCTAAAAATGTGAACTCATTTAAGTAAATAAAAAGTTGCAAAATAATATAAGGAAAAGTCTTGATTCAGTGTTATTCCTTACTTAAATGAGAGAAATATGGTTTGGAAATTGTTAAAAAACTATGGATGGGGAAACCATACTTTGGTTCTCTCTTCAGTCTCATCTCTGATTTAGCTAGTTATATATATATATATATATTAATTTTTATTTTTTCATTATTAATAGAGTAGACCACTTATTATCTTCATTCTTATTCATCTTTTTTATTTATATTTTCATTTTTAGACTATTATTTATTTCATCCATATACTATTTACTCCATAGGGATGGATAATTGACCCCAGTTGATTTGAGGGGGGAGTGATGCCCGATTCCCATAATTAATTCCTATTATTTTATTTTATTTCTAAGTGTCATTGTAGATTATTTAATTGTGAGATGATGGTTCCACTCACATATTTTTTTATGACTCACTTATTTTCACATAAAAATATTTTAATTATCTCTTTACTTTTAATTTTTCGATATGTAACCATCCATGTGTGGTTGGTGAGGAATAAAATATGAAATATAGTTAGGATTCCATGTGTTATTACTCAGTATGATGAGTTGTTCTTTATTTCATCCTTTATTAAGAAAATTATTGATCATTATGTGTAGATTGGTTCTCAAACACACTAGTTTCACAAGCATTAAATGAAATAATTCATTAGAGGTAATGGTATACAACTTGAATAATGAATTTAAAGAAATAAACATTTCAAGAATTACAATGCACTAACACATTTCTACAGGTTGATCGATTCTCATTGTAAATTATTTTCTACTTTTAATTTTTTTTATAAAAATTTCAATTACTTCTTTTGAATTTGCAATTTATTATTTTATGCACATTACGCTCTTATTTTTTCCATAATTTCTTCATTTTTAGAAAAAAAATAAAGTGAAACCCCTAATCATACAAAACAATTAATTAAGCACCACCTCAATATGCAACCAATTTTATTGAACTAAGTTTCATCACTTGGGAATATAAGTACTATTGATTAATACTTAGTGAAAATTAGACTCATAGGGTTTAGATTTCATAGCAATATTTCTTAATTTTTTGTTACCTATATATTATTTGAGCTATTAATTATAATTCCAAGTGTTCAGAAGCTATCACAAATTAGAAGAATGATTCTCATGTGACAGGGAAGTTTGTAATATCACATGTGGTTGACAAATTTGGAATTACAATGATTTTAGATAATGATCTGGGAATTAATCAATATAAAAAATATTTTATGTTTTTTGATTAAGTATGTTTTCAACAATAATGTTTCTATACCTTATCATCCATAAAATAATCAAAAAACCTATAGTTTATAATGGGAAATTAAGAAAAAAATTATATAAAATGGTATAAACAATTAGATATAATTTAATTTTTATGTTTGGTGTAAAATTATATGCTTATATAATATTATTCAAGACTCTTATAATAATATATCTCTATAAAGCTATATATGGGAAACCATTATGTTTTCCTATTGAATTTGAACAAAGATGTTTTTGGGTCGTTATGTAGTGATATATCAGTTTGATAGATGAAGGTGTGAAATGAAATATTTAGTTCTATAACATGGAGATATTTGAAGTAATGTATATGAAAATTATTGATTTTATAGATAAATTATCAAAATTATTCATGACTAGTTGATTTTTTAGAATAAATTAAAGATTATTGTGAAGTGTTGTTTTTTTATGTTTAAGGTATTATCTAGTTCAATATTGTTACAATTAGTGGGGTGTATTTATTATTACTAAATTTTATCCTTTTTGGCGTATATAGGCCCAGGATAAATCCAAGTAATATAATTTCACAATGAATATGCACATATTAAATAATTATAGATAAATTTTCAAGTAGTATCCAACTATGGATCTCAATATTGAATATTCATTACAAAATTGATTCTCAAGGTTTATTCCCTTCATTAGTCCTTTATTTTGTTTTTTATAATTAATATAAAATTTAATTTGTATTGAGGACACTATAATAAATTTTGTGGGGGAAAGAAATAGTTTCTTTTTCAATTTTTATTTTTATATTGGTCAATTAAATACCTTTATTGATTTAAGTTATCAATAAATTTTGATATTATTTTGATTTAACAATTTATAGGTTTACATTATTACTAATATTAAATTATTCCTCGATTTTAATTTGGAAATTCATTTGGATTTAGATAAATTATTAAACCCATGTACATAAGTACTATAAAATGTTAAACATAAATATTAAGAGGTCTTTATACCATACAACATATTCATAAAAAACATTTTTAGAGATTGAAGAAATTATAAGATATCTATAACTTTTTGTAATTATTTTTTAATGAAATTATAGATTGAATGTTATGTTAAGAAGATAAAGGAATTTGTTTTAAAATTCATTTTTTGATTTACTGAGAAATCCTAAGTTGTTACCGTTTTTAATCCATGGATACCATGAATATCAATATAAGATACAAATTATATGCTTAAAATTTATTCCAACCCAACACATGAGTAAAATTTATGAGATTAATATAGGTAAGGTTTTCATCATGGGATTTTTTGGAGGAATTCTATATGTTTTAGAATAATTTTGAGGTATTTTTCATTATTTTGGAATAAAAAATTCATGTATTCATTAAAAATTAGATTATTCTTCTATCTTTGAAAAATAATCATGTAAAAATATGAAAGAGAATAAATGATATAAATTTTCAGTTAATCTTAATTGTGTATCATTTGTTTTTCTTAAAGATTTAAACTCATTATTTAATACTTTTCTTTTCAATATTAATACACTTACCAATAACTTTATAAAAATATTTATTTAATTTATTTTGATTTACATTTACACTTTTCTCAATTTAGTGGATGTATAAGAGATACAACATTCCTATAAAAATAATTCATAAACTTCAGAACAAGAAAAAATTCTATATATTTTCTTTATTGAAGAGATATAAAATTCAACAAATTTAGATAAAAATTATGCATGGGTATAAAAACATTATGAAAGAAACTTTAATCAATAAAATTTAATTAGAGAAAATTGATTAATATATGATGAAATATTTGTTTAATGATGAATAAAATTTTAATTATATATCATTTTTAATTTGATAAATTTAAATTTTTTTGGTATATGATTTTTTCAATGAGATAAAAAAATTCATGTGTGGGGAAATTGAGTGATATGTAATTTTATACATTTCGTGTTTTTATTTCATTTAACTAATCCCCACTTTTTTTATAATATTATTTAATTGTTCTATATTTTCGGAATATTCTTGTTTTATGTATAATAATTTAAAACAAGATTATAATTTTATATTACATATTTAAATATTATTTTAGTATTTGGTTGATATTATTGATTCTTGTTTAGGATGGATTTATTGTATATTTAACTCATGCTCAAGCATGTAGATATTAAATATTAAATAAAAATGTAAAAGTGTGTTGACGTCGTATATTACAATAGAGAGGAAGTCATATTATATGACTCTACTATTAAGGTGAATGAATTTAATGAAAATTACTTGCATATAAGATCCATTCATATCACATGATATTAAAATAATAGAATCAAGATAAATGGATCACTTTCATGAAGAGTTTAATATCATGATCATATATAATTTCATTTTATAACTTGTGACATGAGTCATTTATATTATAAACATTTATTGGAATCCTTAGTAGTAATTTTTGAAAATGAATTAGTATATCAAAATTTTGATATGGTGATATCACTGCTCATAAAAGGAATCACTATTAAAAATTATAATATATTATTGAGTATAAATTAAATCATCAACAATGAATGAGGGATGTTAGTGATAGTGGAAAACATTTCAATTAGAGAAATAATATATCATAAAAATCTTTTGGATATATCATACTATTCATTTGAATTACACATTATGATAATGATCTATCAAAAACCAATTGATTTTGTGTGTTTTAAGGGGTTTGATAAATAGTTTTTAATCACTTTCTATGATATTGTCATTATAATAGATATCATATAGGATTGTACTATATTAGTGAAAAAATAGATATCTTTTCATTTTTGAATGATATCACTCAATATGAATAGTGAATCGATGATACTACACGAAATATTTAAGGGAGATGAAGTTGTAACAATAGTATATTAACTTATATGGTAGATTATATCCTAAAATAAACTAGATATCATTACTATTAATATTTCATATCAATATCAAGTATAAATAAAAAATGTGAATTGTTTTTTATGATAATCAGGATCAGTGGGTATGATAATTCCATATGTTCTAAAGAGAATGATATAAACATATATTATAAGTTATATCATAAAATATATCTTACAATAATAAATTACATGTAGTCATATCTCAATTATGATATCTTGATATCGTATAAAATATAAAAATAAAATCATAAAGTATACAATCCAATCATAAATCTTATAAAATTAAGATCTAATGTTTCTTATCTCATTAATACAAGAATATTTTAGAAGATGAAGATAGTGTGTGCCTCATACAAATATAGAAAATGTAAATAATATATACTTTATGTAACTTACATGTATTCATCTCAATAGAAAGTAATACTTATACACAATCCATATATCCAAATTGATAAAGTTTATAAAAATCATCGAATATGTTCTTGAGGTAAGAGATTTTAATATGGATTCAAGAAAAATTACCTTATATTATCATCATAAGATGTTAACATATAATAAACAAACAAAAATATTTTTTCTCCCATGATAATTATTCTTTGAGATGGGGTGAATTGATGAATATATCTATTTTATGATTCTTCTACCAATATAACATTATGACTGGTTAAGATGAAACAAAAAATCCATCAACAAAATTTCTTCCTTACCAAAAAATATTTTTTATGTTAATTAATTTATAATAGTGATTATATATGTATATATACATAATCAAATATGAACATATTGATATAAAAGGTTCACGGGTCAAAATGAATAGTTATTTCCAAGGTATGATGTAGCATTACTTATCATCATATGATCTTCTATAATCGTTAAATATATTATAATTATTAGGTACTATTCTTTAACTCACATATTTGAAAATATATCTTAACAAGTATAATGTCCACCCATGTACTTTATGATATATCTTCAAAGGAAAAAACCAAAATAATCTTCTTAAACAAATAAAAAGTATTTAAAATTTTTATCATCATATTATCCCTTTGTATTCTCCTCTTATATTACTAAAATTATAAAATTTATAAATTAGGAACATCCTCTAGAAAACTCAGAAATATATTATTTCTCCAATTAATAAATCATGAAGTGTAGATGAATTTATGATTATCAAACTCTAAGAAAAAAATAAAGAACTCACTAAAAACATCTTCAGTGCATCATCTTAAAAATTAATCCCTTAATCTTAAATGTATAAATATCCCTTAATTAAAACCTCTATTAATTAGTGTTTAAACTTCTTATTGGGTCCCTATAATTTCTCACTATCACGTATTCTTCTTTAATTCATGCACACTTCTTTTATATAAACTTGCATTCATCTTATCTTATTGAAAAACAATATCCTTCTTTGTTGGAATTTTGATTTCAAATTTAAATTCAAAATTGCACTTATTCTTTAACCTCATTCACTTCAATTCAATCTATGAGACAAATATATATCTTCTATTCACCCTTGATTTGTTTTGGAAACCTAAATGATTTAGTTGGATTGACCTCTAAATCATACATGAATCTGTATCATCTAAAACCCTTGAAAGATATATTTAAACAAATCTCATGGAATTACCAGGTTAATTATGGTGTGTCCATGGTCTTCATGGTGCATAAATGATCAGTATAGTGTAAACATTTATTTTTCAAAGTGGTTAACTTCCAAATTCAAAAAACATCTAGGATATTTATAGTGTGACCTATACAATTAAAACATGATATTTGAAACTATTCAGGATCTAGAATAATTCTAAAATATCATTACATCATTTTCGTAACACCATTAATTATGGAAACAATTTTTATTATAAGGATATAATTCCAACTTAAGGGTAAAATATATAGGTCAATGTTTCAAAAGCTGATGGAGTGGTAGAATGTTATCAAAACAATTTGGATAATAGAAATATAGAGTGAATAGGATATTGAACCAAGAGGAGTTATAGAATGTTATACCATTAAAAAATGATTATTAGAGGAAGTCTGGGAAATGATGAGTAATCATGAAATCTTCAATAAGATAGCATAGTTCATTGAGTGGGAAAGTTGAGGAGATGGATATACTTTAAAAAATCAGGATCTTCTATAAACTTTTGTTGAGGCTCACATCATCCCATATAAATTGGATTGAACTAAAAACCAAATTCACTAGTAGGTTACTGTAACATCCCAAGAATGTAATGAATAATAGATATTTTTATCTATGTATATTTATGAATTATATAGTGTTTTGGAGGCTTAAAATGAGAATAAATCAAATCTTAATCATGGAATACACTGATATTTTTAAAAGATTGTTTTACTTCCTTTTAATGGGAATCCATTTTTAAATCAATATTTTGAAGATTTTATAAGCCCTATTTTTTAAAATAAACTTATTATTTATTATTGGTACATTAAAATTTACATTGGATAAATGTTTCGTATTTTTCTGACAATGTTCATTTTTTTAATGAACAGTGAAAAATACTACATTTTACATCAAAACTTCTTTTTCATCTAATTTAATTAAATGGTTAGATTATATTTTTATTGGTTTTAAAGTTTAAATAGAATATATTTTTACCATTTAATCCAATGGTGTTCATTGTGATTAATTTAACTTTGGAATTGGGCATAAACAAGTGCCAAACTTTTCATAGATATTGTTTCAAAAAAACCCGCTATTTGTTTTGACAACGGGAATTATTTTTAAATTAATTTTTGAAATTTATGTGTTTGGAAATTGGTAAAATGGATTAAATATTTTTAATCATAGGGCCCAAATTATGTAATCAATAATCTTTTGTTATTTGCACATTATGAATAGTAACGACGGTAATTATCTTCAATTATCTTGATTAATGAGTAATTAGGTAGTTAAGGATAATAAAATAATATCGTAATAATAAAAAATGACACCAAAATTTGTCCTAATTATACTTTTTGTCTCATGGACGACCATGGTATTCCTTGTACCAATCTTGGGGACCCCATGGAATCACTTTTGTGGGAAAGTGACTTTTTATATTTTTATTGTTTTTAAAGAATGTAATTATAACAAAGAACGTATCACCTGAGTAAAACATTTTTAAGTTTGTCTACATAGATGATGTTATGGAATATAAATATTCATTGGAAATATAAAAATATTTACTACATCATAGTAATTTTTTCATAATTTTTAGACATTAAATAAATTAAATTATTTATGATATCACGATGATGCAACGATTACCTCATTAATAAAGGATTTAAATAAAATTAAAAGATAATGTTAAAAATATAACTTACACTTCTCAAAGACCTATTGGATGAGTATATTTATAACCCTTATCACCTTATCCTCAAAATACATCAATATGGGACCTTTAAAATCCGAAACCCATTTGAAAATAAAGTAACATTTTGTAACTTTCCAAGAGTTCCCCTTCTCTCCTCTTATAAAAGGACCCCAACTCTACCTCCTTACCCAGACTTCCAAAGCCTTTTTCTCGGCCAACCCCTGCTCATTTAATCTCTCAAAATCCCTCTCTTACTCTTTGAAGCCTCACTTTGGGCAGAATTCTTCCTAAGGAAGCCTTTGAGCTCAAACCAAAGGGAGTTACCAGATTTTAAGGTAATGTCTTCACTTGAGTCCTTTTGTTTTATTTTGCTTCTCCAACCCCCTAAACTCTTTAAATTAATTTCTATTGTAACAAATATAGTATCTTCAATATACTAGTATGTTTTTATAAGAATTATTCGAGCTACACTTACACACACCTACATCTAATGGTTAAAGAACATACTGTTTCCGTGGATGGCGAGTTTCTGCCTCACGAAACGATGATTTTTCAATATTCTTCTAACACCTTCAAAGGTGGACATTAATATGTCACTATATTTATATATGATATATAATATGTTTATTTTTTCCTTAAGATTCTTTATTTTTCATTTATGGAATACCTTTATGGCTTCCATTATGGGTATACGTGATATCTTCATTTTAGGAAGTGCGGACTACCGCCCCCTCAAAGTGATTTGATTCGTTAATACCATATGTGGTACGTATAAAGGATATATTTAATGATATTATATATGATATCATACTGTATTTAAAATACTATTATGTATCATTATGTTTTAATTCCATTAAATATGAAATAGAAATGGAAGTAGTGTTCATGCATACGTACGGCTTACCGTCTCCATGAAGGGTGCATTTCATTTCTTACCTCTAAATGTTATGTAATATTATAAATGCATGAATATACTGTATATATATGATATATATGATATCTACATCATGAATACAATTCTGGATATAATGGATATTTTACCACATGAACAACTTGTAATTATAAAGAGTTTATTTTTGACTCAAGTACCAATGATCGTTAAAATGACTGTTATTAACTTAAATAACAACATAGTGCCCATGACATGGTAATAAGTGATATAAAAGGAATAATGAACTTGAAAAATTTTCTTAAGAAAGTATAAATTAACTCAATTTTATTATTCAGTAGATTTAAGAACGATCGAGTCAAGTCGGACCTGAGGTAAGGGACTTCATATCAATCTCCATTCATTGAGGCATATTTTGTTTTGTAAACAACCTTCTTTTATACGGTGTATAAATCCCTTTTATTTTTATGTTTATCCCAATGGAATATTTTTTATATGAATCTTTTTATTAACGACTAAAGGGAATGTTTTTGTCATACATATGCGGCGAAAACGACTTCTCCGCCGCCGTGACCATTATTTGAGTTTCGGCTTCCTCTACAAGCCATACTTTTTTTAAAGAAAAATAAATGCCATGTTTTACTTTTATTTTATTTTGGTATTGAAAATGGTTTTCATAATGTTTTTATATCAATGTGTTGTATTGATATATTGTGATTGAAAGGAGGAAATGTTATGTTTCCTTTATGCATGTTTGTGATATGATTATGTTGTGGTTCTTGGGAATTATTATGAATACGGGTGGTTCTATGATAAACTAAGGGCGGGTGATCCCGATATAGCTCTCCAATACATTGGGTAACGCGAAGGAGTTAAAAGTTAAGGTTTCTCTGAAGATATTTAGGGAATATACTGTGATGGGTATTCCAAACGTAACCAAGAGGGTTGCTCCCTATGTAAGAATGTTATGAATGCCTCAAGTTACCTTTATGTCTTATGATTTCTATGATTTATTCATGATTTAATGAGGTATGTTAAAGTGATTATGTTTTATGAGTAGAGTATGATTTCATTGATTCTTATGTATAAATGCACTCATGTTTCCTTTCCATATTTTTAGATCCCTTACTGAGCTTTTTATGCTCATCCCAAGTTTTTGAAATGTTTTTCACAGGTCGAGGGAAAGGTACGTGATGCGATGATAATGTCAAGGAAGTGTCAAGAAATAATCCATGTTTTATTTTAAATATGTTTCCATTGATGGGAAAAATGAGTACTATCTTTTATATAACCACTTTGTTTAAATGTGGAATGTAATGCATGATTTATAATCTAATTATCTAAAAATCTAAACTTGAAAAGATCATCAAGGTGTATTCTGGAAATATCTCAAGATTAAGTAAGGTTTAAGGCTGGGTCCTTATAGTTGGTACCATAGGTCGGTTTAGATAACTTTAGGAGTTATAATTTTATTAAATGATTATCCAAAAATATTTTTTTATGGTATGTTTGAAATGATATAGCATTTGAAGATTACCATGTTGCTTCATCTAAGACATGTTTGTTCAGAATGTTTTCCTGTAGAGGAAATAGGGAATCAGTGCTAGGAAGGCATACAGAAGGAAATAACCTTCCTAATCAGTATCCTGAGATAGTCGGAATTGGAACTGAACAGTTTGTTGTAGTAATGGCGCAGTTGACTCAAGCGATAAATGGAGGTGGTATCCATGCACGAGATCAGCTAGATCAACCGCAGAGGAACATGTCAGTGGTGGAACATTTCATGAGGCAACATCCCCCATCATTCAGAGGATCATCTGACCCTATGATAGTTGAAGGGTTGATTAAAGCACCGGAGAAGATTTTCGATGTCATGGGGTGTTCATACAATCAAAAGGTTAGTATTTCTATTTACCGTTTGGAGGGTGAAGCAGATCAGTGGTGGTCGATGGTTAAAAATATCAGGGACGCTGATGAGATTGATTCTCTCGACTGGGATGAATTCAAAGGTATTTTCCTTGAGAATTATTTTCCTAAGGTTGTTCGACATAGGATGGAAAAAAATTCCTGCAATTGAGACAAGAGGAGGACTTAGTGGCTGCATATGAAGAAAGGTTCACTCGATTGGCATGGTATTCTCCAAATTTTATCCGAGACCTTGAGAGTAAAATCAATCGTTTTTACTCAGGATTAAATCCAAAATATCGAAGGGAATTAGATTCTCATGAGTTCAAAAGATATGAAAATATTGTTCGATGTGTTGAGAAGTTGTAAATGGAGTTTTCCGATGATCAATTGTTCTATAAAAACCAATAGAAGAAGAGACCGAGGTGTCAGGAGAAAGGAAAGAATTCTTCAAAAATGTCTGATGGTAAGAAAAATAAGTTTCTAGTTTGTGATAAATGTTGTAAAACGCATGCTGGGGAATGTCTTCCTAATTCTAGAAAGTGCTATTGATGTGGTAAGATGGGACATAAGGCTCGTGATTGCACTGAAAAAGATCAGGGTGATGGTAAGACCAAATTTTATTTACATTTAGTGAAATGTTTTAAGTGCAATATGATGGGTCACTATGAAAATGAGTGTACGACAAAGAGCATGAGTGATGGGAAGCAGTTAGACTACAAGCAGAAAGGGGCGGTGAAATCCTTTGCAGCTACTTCGGCAGATGTCGGGCCATCAAATGAAGTTGTATCAGGTACTTTGTTTGTTTATTCATATTATGCCAGTGTGTCGTTTGATTTGGGGTCTACACATTCTTTCATATCTGAAACCTTTTCTAGTAAAATGGAAATATCATCTCAAGAAATGACTCTTGAACTTGTGGTAAAAACACCTGGGTGAAATGTTGAGGCAAAAATAATTTATAAGAATCTTCCTATCCTTATCTGTGGAAAGAACCTACTTGCAAACCTTATTGTTTTACCTCTACTAGAGTTTGATGTTATCCTGGGTATGGATTGGCTCTCTATTTACCATGATAAGATTGATTGTAGAGCTAAATAAGTTTCTTTTCAGAAAGACTTTCAGTTTGTGTACAAGAATGAACCCTTGCTGTTTATAACATATCAAGAGGTTGAGAAACTTGTAAAAGATGGAAATGAATGTTACCTTGCACATATTTTTGAAAACAAGGGAACTGTTCAGATTAATGATGTGCCAGTGGTAAATGAGTATCCTGATTTTTTTCCTGATGAGTTTCCTGGAATTATACCATATCGGAATGTTGAGTTTACTATAGACTTAGTTCCTGATGCTAAGCCAATTTCAAAACCCCCTTATCGAATGGCTCAAATTGAACTTTTAGAGTTGAAGGAGCAATTGCAAGATTTATTGGAGAATGGTTTCATTCGACCTAGCACATCACCATGGGGTGCTCCTATTTTATTTGTTAAAAAGAAAGATGGTTCTATGATACTTTTCATTGATTATAGAGCCTTGAATAACATCACAGTTAAGAACAAATATCCTTTTCCTCATATCGATGATTTGTTTGATCAGCTCCAGGGATCTCAGTATTTTTCAAAGATTACCTGAGATCGGGGTACCATCAGTTGAAGGTAAAGGAAGAAGATATTCTGAAGACCGCGTTTGGTACAAGATATAGCCATTATTAATTTGTAGTAATTCCTTTTGGGTAACCAATGAACCTTTTGTATTCATTGACTTGATAAATATAATTTTCCATGAGTTCTTGGATAAGTTTTTGGTGGTTTTCATTGATGATATTTTGGTGTTTTCTAAAAGTAAAGTGGAGCATGAAAGACATTTAAGGGTTATTTTTCAAACCTTAAAAGAAAATAAATTGTATGGTAAATTCAGCAAGTGTGAGTTTTGGTTGCAACAAATTTCTTTCCATGGTCACATTGTTTCTAAAGATGGGTTAACTGTTGATCCGACAAGACAAAGGTTGTTGAATAATGGCCAAGACCCACAAATGTAACTGATATTCGTAGCATCCTTGGTTTGGCAGGATATTACTGAAGGCTTGTTAGAAATTTTTCCCGGTTATCTAGTCCAATTACTAAGCTAACTCAGAAGGGTGTTATGTTTATCTGGACAAAAGAATGAGATGATTGTTTTCAGGAGTTGAAAAGAATATTGGTGAATGCTCCAGTTTTGGCACTACCTTTCAAAAATGGTGAGTTTATTATCTATAGTGATGCTTCATTGAAAGTACTTGGTTGAGACCTAATGCAGAATGATCAGGTAATTGCTTATGCTTCATGACAGTTGAAAACTCATGAAGTAAATTACCCTACACATGATTTGGAATTAGCTGTTGTTGTTTTCTCTTTAAAAATTTGGAGGCATCATTTGTATGGAGTAAAGTGCGAAATATATACCGATAAAAAAGTTTAAAGTATATATTCACTCAAAAATAATTGAACATGAGACAGAGGAGATGGCTAGAATTAATCAAGGATTATGATTGTACAATTCATTACCATCTGGGAAAAGCAAATAAAGTGGTTGATGCTTTGAGTCAAAAAAGTAATGCTTCATTAACAATGTTTCATTTGGAACGTGATCCTTTGGTTAAGGATTTGATGAACTTTGGCATAGAAGTTTTTAGTGTAGGATGTCCTTCTGTTTTGTTTTAGGTATCAGTGAAATATTCTCCATCAGACAGAATCAAGCAAGCACAGAAGCAAGACAGTGACTTGCAGAAAAAGGTAGAGCTGGTTCAGAAGGGTAATTTTCCTAAATTCAACATTGATAATCATTGAGTTTTGAGATTTGGGAAGAAATTGTGTGTGCCTTGTGATTCACAATTTAAGAGAGAGTTGTTATGTGAATCTCATAGTTCTCTGTTTTCAGTTCATCCTGACAGTACTAAGATGTATAGAGATCTGTAGGAGTATTACTGGTGGGATGGAATGAATAGAGATATTGTTGATTTTATAGTGAAGTGTTTGACTTGTCAACAGGTTAAAGCAGAGTGGCAGTTACCTAAAGGGATTCTTCAGCCTTTACAAGGGCCAGAGTGGAAATGGGAAAATATATCCATGTACTTCGTTGTGGGATTGCCGAAGACACCTCTAGGTAATAATGAAATCTGGGTTATTGTTGATCGCTTGACTAAATCTGCTCATTTCCTTGCTATATTAGATACTTTTCTCTAGATCAACTTTCTCATTTGTATCTTAAAGAGATAGTCAGGTTACATGGAGTTCCCCTCTCCATTGTATTTGATCAATCCCCGGTTTACTTCTAACTTTTGGAAAGGCCTTCATAAGTCGTTGGGTACTGAATTAAATTTTAGTACAGCTTTTCATCCTCAATCAGATGGGCAGTCAGAATGAATGATCCAGACTTTGGAGGATATGCTACGTGCTTGTTTGATGGATTATCAGGGAAGTTGGGACTAACATATTTCTTTGGTTGAGTTTTCTTATAATAACAGTTTTAATTCCAGTATACAGATGGCACCATTTGAGGCGTTATATGGGAAGCGGTGTCGAACACCAGCTTTCTGGGATAAAGTGGGTGATAGGAAGCTAATGGGACCATAATTGGTAGAAGAGTTGGTATAAAAAGTTCAGCTGATACAAAAACACATGAGAACAGCTCAGAGTAGGCAGAAGAGTTATGCGGACAATATGAGGAAGGATCTCTCTTTTGAGGTAGGTGATAATGTTTTTCTCAATGTATCACCATGGAAAAGTGTGATGCGATTTTCTAAGAAAGGAAATATGAGTCCAAGGTTCATTGGACCATATGAAATTCTGGAGAGAGTTGGATTAGTTTCTTACCAAGTGGTTTTACCTCCATGTTTATCTCAGGTACACAATGTTTTTCATGTTTCGATGTTGAGAAAGTATATTCCAGATCCATCTCATGTTTTGATTCCAGAGGTATTTTAATTGGAAGAGAATCTATCTTATGAGGAACAACCAGTCCAGATTCTTGACCACAGGGAGCAAGTGTTACAGAATATGGTGATTCATCAGGTAAAGGTTTTGTGGAAAACCACATGATTGAAGAGGAAACATGGGAATCTGAAAATGCAATGTGGGCTAAATACCCCCACTTATTTGATAAGTAAATAAATTACGGGGACATAATTTTATAAAGGGGGGAAGGATGTAACATCCCAAGTAAGTAATGAATAATAGATATTTTTAACTATGTCTATTTATGAATTAGATAGTATTTTAAGGGCTTAAAATGAGAATAAATCCAATCTTAAGCATGGAATACACTGATATTTTTAAAAGATTGGTTTACTGCCTTTTGATGGAAAACCATTTTTAAATAAAACTTTTGACAATTTTAGAAGCCCTATTTTTCAAAATAAACATATTCTTTATGATTGGGACATTTAAATTTACATTGGATAAATTTTTGGTATTTTTCTGACAATGTTCATTTTTTTAATAAATAATGAAAATACTGCATTTTCCATCAAAACTACTTTTTCATCAAATTTAATTATATGGTTATATTATCTTTTTAATTGGTTTTAAATTGTAAATAGAATATATTTTTACCATGTAATACAATGGTGGTCATTGGGATTAATTTCACTTTGTAATTGGGCATAAACAAGTGCCAAACTTTTCATAGATATTGTTTCAAAAAAACCCGCTATTTGTTTTGTCAACGGGAATTATTTTTAAATTAATTATTGAAATTTATATGTTTGTAATTTGGTAAAATGGATTACATATTTGGAATCAGAAGGCCCAAATTATGTAATCAAGACTCTTTTGTTTTTGGACATTATGAATAGTAACGACGGTAATTGTCTTTAATTATCTTGATTAATGAGTAATCGGGTAGTTAAGGATAATAAAATAATCTCATAATAATAAAAAATGACACAAACATTGTCCTAATTCTACTGTTTTTATTATGGCCGACCATGGGATGCCTCCTGCCAAACTTGGGGACCCCATGGAATCACTTTTGTGGGAAAGTGACTTTTTATCTTTTTATTTTTTTTAAAGAATGTAAATATAACAAAGAATGTATCACCTGAGTAAAACATTTTTAATTTTGTCTACATAGATGATATTATGGACTATAAATATTAATTGGAAATCTAAAAAAATTTCCTACATCATAGTAATTTTTTCATTATTTTTAGACATTAAATAAATTAAATTATTTATGACATCATGATGATGAAACGATTACCTCATTAATAATGGATTTAAATAAAATGAAATGATAATGTTAAAACTATAACTTACACTTGTCAATGACCTATTGGATGAGTATATTTCGAACCCCTATCACCTTAACCTCAAAATACATCAATGTGGGACCTTTAAAATCCGAAACCCATTTGAAAATAAAGTAACATTTTGTAACTTTCCAAGAGTGCCCCTCCTCTCCTCTTATAAAAGGCCCCAACCTCTACCTCCATACCCACACTTCCAAAGCCTTTGGCTCGGCCAACCCCTTCTCATTTCGTCTCTCCACATCCCTCTCTTACTCCTTGAAGCCTCACTTTGTGAAGAAGTCTTCCCAAGGAATCCTTTGACCTCAAACCAAAGTGAGTTACCTGATTTTAAGGTAATGTCTTCACCTCAGTCCTTTGGTTTTATTTTGCTTCTCCAACCCCCTAAACTCTTTTTATTAAATTATTTTGTAACAATACCAGTATCTTAAATATACTAGGATGTTGTTATAAGAATTATTTGAGCTACACATACAAACAACTACATCTAATGGTTAAAGAACATACTGTTTCCGTGGATGGAGAATTTCTGCCTCACGAAACGATGATTGTTCGATATTCTTCTAACACGTTCAAAGGTGGCCATTAAGATGTCACTATATTTATATATTATATATAATATGTTTTTGTTTTCCTTAAGCTTTTGTATTTTTCATTTATGGCATACCTTTATGGCTTCCATTATGGGTATATGTGATATCTTCATTTTACGAAGTGCGGACTATCACCCCCTCAAAGTGATTTGATTCGTTAATACCATATGTGGTATGTATAAAGGATATATTTAAGGATATTATATATTATACCATACTGGAATTAAAATAATATTATGTATCATTAT
This sequence comes from Viscum album, assembly GCA_963277665.1. Taxonomy (NCBI): domain Eukaryota; kingdom Viridiplantae; phylum Streptophyta; class Magnoliopsida; order Santalales; family Viscaceae; genus Viscum; species Viscum album. The sequence goes on along the minus strand of OY728163.1, from coordinate 961,891,725 downwards.
GTTTTAATTCCATTAAATAAGAAATATAAATGGAAGTAGCGTTCACGCGTAGGTATGGCTTACCGTCTCCATGAACAGTGCATTTCATTTCTTACCTCTAAATGTTATGTAATTTTATAAATGCATTCATATAATGGATATATATGATATATATTATATCTACATCATGAATACAATTCTATATATAATGGATATTTTACCACATGAATAACTTGTAATTATAAAGACTTTATTTTTGACTCAAGTACCAATGATCGTTAAAACGACCATTATTAACTTAAATAATAACATAGTGTTAATGACATGGTAATAAGTGATATAAAAGGAATAATTAACTTGAAAAAGGTTCTTAAGCAAGTATAAATTAACTCAAGTTTATTATTCTGGAGATTAAAGAACGATCGAGTCAAGCCGGACCCGAGGTAAGGGACTTCGTCTCAATCTCCATTCATTGTGGCATATTTTGTTTTGTACACAACCTTATTTTATATGGTGTATGAACCCCTTTGACTTTTACGTTTATCCAAAAGGAATATTTTTTATATGAATCATTTTACTAAATTACAAAAGGGAATGTTTTTGTCGTACGTATGTGGCGCCAATGACTTCTCCGCCGTCGTGACCATTATTTGAGTTTTGGCTTCCTCTACAAGCCAGACTTTAAAAAAAGAAATATAAATACCATGTTTTACTTTTATTTTCTTTTGGTATTGAAAATTTTTTTCATAATGTTTTTATGTCAATGTGTTGTATTGATATCTTGTGATTGAATGGTGGAAATATTATGTTTCCTTTATTCATGTTTTATGTGATACGATTTTGTTGTGGTTCTTGGGCATTACTATGAAGACGAGTGGTTCCGTGATAAACTAAGGGCGGGTGAGCCCGATATAGCTCTCAAATTCATTGGGTTACGCGAAGGAGTTAAACATTATGGTTTCTTCGAAGAGATTTAGGGAATATAATGTGATGGGTATTCCAAACGTCACCAAGAGGGTTACTCCCTACGTAATAATGTTATGAATGCCTCAAGTTACCTTTATGTCTTATGATTTCTATGATTTATTCATGATTTGATGTGGTATGTTAAAGTGCTTATGTTTTATGAGTAGAGTATGATTTCATTGATTCTTATGTATACATGTAGTCATGTTTCCTTTCCATATTTTTAGATCCCTTACTGAGCTTTTTATGCTCATCCCAAGTTTTTGAAATGTTTTTCACAGGTCAAGGGAAAGGTACATGATGTGATGATAATGTCAAGGATGAGTCAAGAAAGAATCCATGTTTTATTTTAAGTATGTTTCCATTGATGGAAAAAATGAGTACTATCTTTTATTTAACCACTTTGTTTAAATGTCGAATGTAATGCATGTTTTATGATCTAATTCTCTAAAACTATAAACCTGAAAAGATCCTCAAGATGTATTCTTGAAATATATCAAGATTAAGTAAGGTTTAAGGCTGGGGCCTTATAGTTACTACTATAAATGTAGTTTACAATAACTCTATTAAAGAATTAATCGATCATTGTAATCATATTATAATTTATTTGAAAACATTTATAGTAGTTTTTATTGTGTATTGTGATTTAATTCCAAACCATGTTAATAACTTGTGTTTTTATTTACCTTTTAATTTATTCCATCATCATTTTTATTGCCCATTTTTCATTATTTGGATTAAGGGTGTAGCGACGTGGTGATTTAGTAGAAGTTTGTATTTAGAGTTCTAGACGTTTTTATAGATTCATTCTAGATCTGTTCTCACACTTTTATAAGTTCTGATGGAGTTTACTAGGATGGATTTGTTATAAGTAGGGTCGTACACCCACCATGTGGTTTCAGAGCTCAAGGTTTGAGTCATCTAGAAGATCAAGTCCCACTAAATAAATTTCATATATTTGTTAAGTAGTAATAGACCTACCTCAATATTATAGGATAAACCTAATAAACATCCCCTAATATATATTTCATTATATTCTATAGAAGTCATTGGGAGTTCAAATCTTATTGAGGAATGTAATTAGAGGATAATAAGGTTTGGTTTGAGAAATATTAAGGAATAGATTTTAAATTCTAATAAATAGATATAGATGATAATCTACTAAAAAGGATCCTAAATTTCATTAACTAGAACTAAATTGGATGTGATGAAAAGGGAATAATAGAAGAGTCTTAATAAAAAATCACATGGGTTTATGTGAATGTCACTTTAACAAAACATGGCATATAATATTCAAGAAGTAAGAACCACATCAAAACATATAAAGTCCTAAATTGATATATATTATAATCACGTGATGATTTATAATGTTTTTTTTCTAGGAATACTTTTCATCCTCAGAATATCATAAGAAATTTGACTTTATAATTATATAAATTTATTTAATGTGATCCATATGCAATTGAAGTCAGTGATGGTAACAATTGTACACCTGGTTTGGGTGTGGTTGTTACTCTCAATACTTCCTGGATCAGGGGATATAGTGGTAACCATGTGAGTAAGTTTAATGGAAAGGATGGATCAGAATTCATGAATGTTCATGTCTTTCTCTAGAATGAATAACTAAATTATAAGAAGATCTTGTCATCTCCTAGAAATGTATATAAAATAAAAGGAAGAGGATGATCCGAAACACTGAAAATTACTCATAAAAGGAAATATTGGAGGAGCTATAATAAAATTAACTTGGTTTAAGGTGCTCCATTATGCAAGAATTACTATAGAAAATTCCACTTAAAGAATTATTACAATTAATAAAGGAAAAAATTAATCAAATTATGCTTCAAAAAGTGGTTCTTTGAACCCTGTATTAGAATATAGGAATGGATTTCTCATATGTGCCACTAGTTCTTTGGAGTCTTCGGTTATAGACAATGGATATTCATTCCACTCAACATCCTAGAGAGTGATTATAAAAACTATAATTATGAAATATATGGAGAGTCTTAGCTTGTAGGGAAAAAAGGATTTATGTTTGTGGTAAAATTCGATGTTTTGATTCAAACATGGAATGAAATGATGTTAGATTTGAAATATGTGTAGGGTATAGTGGGCCTAAAGAAATATATAATCTTGATAGGTCGACTTGTTGATGTATGTTTCACCACTATGTTTTTGGAAATATAATGGAACATTTCACATTAATGTATGGTTTTTATAAAGGAAGTGAAGTATTTAAGATTGTACTATATAATATTATTGAATGGTACAAATCAAGATGAGGAAATAAGTTCTGCTAAATTATAAAATGAATGTTTGCGGAATCAATATGAGAAAATAATGAAGATCATAACTATCAAAATATTAGTGAAATGAGAAAAATTATCAACAAGGTGTTGGAAAAGATGGGGTTCTCCTCATGGAATGTGGACATCCTCTTTAGGTGTTTCAGCTCACCCTGGTTAGTGGTCATATTTTTGGGGAAAGCATGTAGGTTCTTCAAGGCCAGCTGCAGTCTGAGGCAGGAAAATCACCTTTCCCCGAACCTTTTTATTCTGTTGCAGGATGTGCTCAGTCGCCTGTTACACAAGGGTATCATTGGAGTAGAGGTATTGGTTTACCGCAGAAAAATGAGAGCTCCCATGGTCTCGCACCTGATGTTTGTGGATAACACCTTTAGTTTCACAAATTCTTGCATGTGGTCCATTAGTGGCATCAACAGGATCTTGCAAGAGTATTATCACTGGAGCGGGCAAGTGATTAACAAGGCAAAGAGTAACTTATACATCTCCAATTGAGGCTCTGCCACCCGGATCCTTGTTATTCAGCGTATCCTGGACATGCATAGGGGGTCATTCCCGATGGAGTACCTGGACGCCCCCATATCCCCAGGAAGGCTCCGCGTATGTGATTTTGATGCTATCATCAACAGAATTACAAACTGCATCCTCAAATGGAAGAACATATACCTTTCGTTCGAAGGTAGGATTACTCTTATTAACAGTGTGCTCCTTGCCACTCCCGTCCATGCTCTTTCGTCCATCAGAGTCCCAGTGAGCATTATTTCTAAGATTGACAAGATCTTTGCTGGCTTTATCTGGGACCCGCGTTCGGACAGAAGGTGTCGCTGGGCTTCCTGGAAAAGAGTGGAGATACCAGCTAGAGAGGGCGGCATCAATGTCCTCCAGCTTGAGGAAACCCTTCTCTGCATACATGTGAAGCTTCCATGGGAAGTTCTGCAACAATCCACTCTTTGGGGGATCACCATTAATGATTTCATTTCTGGTCCTGAGGCTCGGACCACCGGCCAAGCATCGTCTTTTTGGTCTGTTATCTCTCCTCTTATCACCTCCCTGAAACCCCACTCTAGATGGCTTATAGGTAGGGTAAAATCTATTTCTAGCACCACAACTAGGCAGGGACAGTTCTTGGATTCCATGGATGCCCAGCCCCCTCGATCTCCTTCAGAGATTCTAGCTCCCACCCGACATTCATCGCAACGGTTCTGGACAAGGACCAGCAAGACATCATCAATATCATTGATCTCAACATCGATCCGGCAGATGTGGTTTCTCTCCCTCTTCCTCGGGGGCCTTCTCCACATGATATTTTCAGCGTACTATGGCTACCCCTATCAGATCAACCCATGGGATGAGATCCTCTGGTCCAATGGTACTCCCTCTAAAATGGACTTTCTTTCATGGAGGCTTAGGAACAAATCCATTCCAACCGAGGAGAACACCAAAGCCTGCACCATCCCACTGGCTTCAATATTTCATTGCTCCACGGCCCACCTGGAGGAGAGTACAGAGCACCTGTTTTTTGAAGGAGTCTGAGCAAGGGTGGTGTGGGAGTATTTTGGTGAGTTTACTAGTGTTAACAATAACTGCTTGGATGGTCTTCCATTCCTTGATCAATGGTACCATGGTTCGGGGGATAGGGGTCCAGAGCAAAAGGCGCGTGCTGCGGTCTTCCACGCTGGTTGCTGGACGATCTGGCATGCAAGGAATAGTGCCAGACATGAAGGGATATACACCTCGAGCCAAGGTGTCATTCACAGAACCTAATTCCTTATTCTAGATATGATCCAATCCATTGGAAACTTGGAGGATGTGCCTCTTCTTAAGAGGCTTTGAGCCAGAAACAATCATAATACTCCGGGGAGCAGGGCAACAGGAGGTAACTGGATATGTTGGACACTGCCAATCAAGGGGCTCAAACATAACACTCATGGGTCGTGCAACAAAGGGCTTATGCGAAGAGGAGGGGTGGTGCGTAACCCCTCGGGTTTTGTCATCATTGCATTCTCTGCACGCTTGGGCCATGGTACTTCACTCCAGGCAGAGGCCAAGGTGACATTTTCTAGCCTCCTCCTTTTCCATCAAAAGGGTATCTCCTTATCGATGGTGGAAACAAACTCCCAAATTCTTCACAATGCCATTTGAGGCAATGTTACCATCCCGTGGTCTATCCTTTACATCATCCGAAAGTGCAGGGGCATTGTTGGCACAAATACTAGTGTGGCCCAGACGTGGCGAGAAGGGAACAAGGTTGCGGACCACCTTCCCTCCCTTGATGTTGTCGGTCCGGATCCCATTTGTATTCACAACATGTCCGCCAGGAAAGCAGAGGGAGTCAATCTTGTTCGAGGGGATGCCCTAGGACTACACTACCTTCAGCCTCCTTAGGTCCCTTGTCCGAGGCTTTTGGGACTTTCCTTCTTGAATAAAAATTTTCTCGATGATGATATGAGGAGTATGTCTTTGAAAAAAAACAATGTTTTATTTCTGAATGGGAGGGGAATATATAGATTCGTTAGAATATTGAGTTGGTTCTCACAGATGTTTAGGGATCATATCCAATGTATTCTCATAATGTTCTACACTTATTTTTAATATCTATCAATGGTTCACATGAAAAGTGTGGGATTTCTTTATAAGGAAAAAATTTGACGTGTTTAAGATTTTTTGGTGGAGGGGAAGATTATAGAAGAAAATTGAAGTGATTGGAGTTAGACAGTGGTGGTTAATAAAAAATTAGGGAGTTCCAATGTTTTTTTTAGGAAGTGGATTCATTTTTAGATGAATAAAATAGGGAATCCAAAACATAATAGTTTTTTGAAATTATGACCCGGGATTTGTTCAAGAAAGTTAGAATCATGTATATTCATTCAGGGTTTTGCAAAATATTTTGGCGGGAAGTGGTGAATTGGGTCTCTTATATAAACAGCTATATTTTGTCATCACAAATTGTGAATCAACTACTAGAAGTCTACTAGTTCATAATGGAGGTTGATTTTAACCACCTCATAGACTTCAGTGTGCTACCTTATGTCTATTTTTATTCAAAGGATCGAGTCATGATGGATGATAAGACCCAATCATGTTACTTTTTAGGCTATAGTTATGATTAAATATGGTTTTGACTATAAGATAATGATCTTTGGACGGTTTTGGGAATTGATAATGTGATCTTTGTTGAAGATATTCTATGAAAGTATCAGAACCAAAAAAATCTATTGATAAAAATTTATCATTTGGATATGAGGTTAAACTAGATGGAAATCTAAATGATTGGAATATTTCAAAAAATACATAAATCATTATAGTTATAGAAATACAAGACAAGCTAGAAGAGGTTCCATACGGACTTCAGATACTGATGATGTTTCCAAGGCTTGAAATATTAAAGAGTACAAGGATTAAAGAAGCTTAAGAATCAAAATTTAAATACATATAAGTTTTAGTACCTAGATGATCTGAGATATAGTGATAATTATAGTATTTTACCATAGAAAGGTTCAATGTTAAAATTTATGGAATTACATTATATTTTTTATTAGAATAAAATAAAAAGAACAAAAAAATCATTAATTAGGCAAGGATTTTGGAGTAACAAAAGTAGTGGGAGTTGGAAATGATGAATGAAATTGATTTAATCTACGTGTCTGAAACATGGTACCTGATAGAAAGACTTACTAGGAAGAATTCCCTACAAAAAAAGTTTGTTTTTAGACTAAAGGAAGAATTATAAGTTAGGAAGAAGTGTAAGGATATGATTGTTTTAAAAAAAATTAATAAATGGAAGGATTTGATTTCTCGATGATTTTTTCTCTGTAAGTTAAGAAAAAAACTATATAAATGATGTTAAGCATGTTGTTAAGACCATGTGGTTCATAGGTTTTTATTTTTTAAGAATAATTTTTTTAGAATTTAGAAGGATTTTTTATCTATTATCTTTTATAATCAAATGTAATTCACTTTTAAATGTTAATCCTTCCTTATCATGTTCCTAGAAATATTATTTTGTACCAATATATGTGATTATAACTAATCAAAGTGAATGAAATGAGTCCAATGGAAAAAGTCTAATGAATTGAAGTTATTGGACAATGTGTGGCTCTAAATTTTTATCTAATTATGTTCATAGTTATAATTAGATAGAGATGATCAATAAAGGCCAAAAAATCAATTTTTTATTTTAGAATAAATAATTTTTTTAGATTTAGATATAACTCTTATAAACATTTATCATCTATCACAATTTAGAAAATCCACAATACAAATACCATAAAATAAAAAAATCAAATTCAAAAATATCCAATGTGGATCCTGAGTCTAATCGTTGATGTGTCTAGCCCTGGACCACCATGATAAATGAGGTCATAATTCCTTTTTTCTCACTGTCGACTAACACACATAATTAAAAGAACCACCACCATTAAAAATAAAAAATAAATTTATCATCATCACCAGAAATGAAAACCTAGTAGCCACTAAGCCATCACAAGCACAAGGGATATGCAAAAAAGTCACTAATAACTAAATCTACCACTTGGGAAGTGTAAACCACCTAATATGAAGTTACAGGTTGCGAAGTAAGCCTGATGATTCCCAACCCATCCCTAATCTCATAATCCATATTTATTCAATATTGTCACACAACACATATAGTGTTTTCCATTCAAGAGGATACCACTACAACACATAAGTAAAAATAATACATATTTTTCTACATCTTACAATTGATGAATCTCTAAGATTAATCCCCATTCAAAACCTTCCACTACATAGTGTTTTCTTTTCTAGAGGCCACCACTAAGCAGAATATATGTCACAACCACTAAAGGGATGAATAAAACAATCCAAAATGGAAAACACATAGAAACATGTAACTAAAAACTACCCATAAAGGAAGCATCATCTAGAATCCATGACCCCACACTCTTAATCCAGAGGGAGAAATAGTTACACTAGGATACCAACGAGAATATGAGGATACATCCACACCTTTTTGGGATATAAGGAATGACTAAAAGACTAAAAGGGGGCCCAAGGATGATAAATGTGGTGATAAATTTTGATACAACCACCTAGGTATTGTACTATAAGATAATTAAGAATAAAAGAACCAAATATGAGTGGTGTGCAAGATCCTACTCAGTAGGAAGAAGTGGTGTAAATGAGGACAACTAGCGTTTGGTCTGAAAATGAAAGTGGAACCACTAGAATCAAAATCTATAAAAATTCATGAAAAGGGGAAATCATCACAAAACTAAACCACATCATGGTGAGAAGGAAATGATAATCAATAAATGAATGTAAGGGGAGGTGGAGTCACAACCAAAGAATTTAATCAAGCTCCCACCTATGAGCTACCACCCAGAGAGAATCCTAGAATAGAGAGAGGGGTATTTGATAATTAAAATCAAGTGATGTGGTGGGGATCTTAAAATTGAAGAAACATATTTCTTATTCAAATTTATTCATGATTAAATCCTAATTTTGTGGAATAAATAACGTTTTCAATACTAATGGATTGTAGAGTTATGGTAGATATTGATGAGGTTGTAATGAATGAAAAGAAGTATAAATTCTATAAGATAGACTTGGTGAGTCTAACATATATATTATTCTATGTCATTAGATAATCATTATAAGGAAAAGTTTCTAAATGATCATATAGAGGTTTCCAAACACAATAATCGGATAGAAGAAACTTATGAAGATTATCGAATAGTGAAATAGTTTAGGAAAATATTGATTAAAAGAAATTTGAGGAATGAATTATAAGTGGTTTCTAAGAAAAGGAAATATACATAATTTTCCAAGTAAATTCATCATACAAATCCATCAAACTAAGTAACTCAAAAAGCCTCAGATAGAGGATTCCAAGTCATTGTTCAAAGGATTTCTGAAAAATCCATCAGATACCATGTTCTGAAAAAATTTCATCAGACAGTGGGAAACTAGAAAAATAAAAAACGTACATGGTTTCTGGATATATAAGTTTCTATGAAGATGGACTGGATGTTGTTTTTGGGATATTTGTTAGGTATTTTTGAAATAAATTTAAATTTTTATTATAGTGATAAGGTCTTTCAATGATACAACAATCATAGCGGGAGAGATCGTGATTTTAGCGAATAGTTGTTTAATTTTAACGACTTTTTTATTGTGTATTTAAGTAAATTTCCTATCATTTATGAAATTTAAAATTGGTCAATTAAAGAAAATTTTGAGCATGATTTTAAAAATTTTATAAGGAAATTTTAATTTGAAGTTCACACATCACACTTATTTCATAGAATATTGATACCTATATATAGGGGTCAAGATACCACATGTGTGTATTACTTGGGTTATTTATACTATATAATGTGATCCAGATTTTTGGTGCTGAGGGAAGTGACTAAGAGAGATCTTGTTTCATTGTATCATACATAGTAGCGAAATATGGAGTGATACCAGTTAGAGTTGTTATATCCAGTGGTATCAGATGAAGAGAGTAAAAAAAAAATAGGATCATAGGAATAAGGATTTAGTTGATATAATTCAAAGTGGTATCATATAGAGTTTTTATATCAGTTAGTATCTTTCAAATGAAGTACTAGACAAAGTATATCTGATTGGAGGTATCCTATAGACATGTCTAGATTAATAAGCTGATAAATAATTTCTAGATCACTATTGTGTGATAAAGTGAAGAGTAGGAATAAATATTTACAATTATGAATGTGCGAGGAGATTTAATGTAGAATTTTTATAATGTTTAGTAATATTGTTTAAGTTTTTTATTATTGTTACAAAATTTTGTTATATCATATTATATATATGAAAAGAAAATGAACTTTCAAAGGAATATAGTGTTATGAATTTGATGAATATTCCTTATTTGTTATAACAACCAAAAGGATTATTTTCTAGTGATGTTGGGGTCTTGGATTATTTTTGAATCATTTAAAGGAATAGCTACTCTTATTGAGTATTGAACCTTGTAAATTCTTATATTACTGTGGGTTTTTTTCTTTCATATTTTTTAGAAGATTATATTCTCACTAACTAAAGGTGAAGTTTGTTTATAAAGTAATAAAATATAAAAATAGAATATCACTAATTTACCCCCACCCCTTCTCAGAGATCACATAGATCCCAATTGATCCCTTCACATGGTAGCTTCTGAAATCTTATATCTTGAGAATATGGAAATAAATACATTATTTATTAATAGGGTCTTAGATAAAGAAATATTTATGAAATAACTAAAAGTTTTGGAATAATATTTCAACCAAAATATATTGTTCATGATAATGAATAGCATTTCTGGACTATAGTAACTTCCAAAAAATTATAATTAGAATTTCAATGATTTTATTATGGAATAGAAGTTCATCCAGAGTAATTATAACCATTATTGTTACCAAAGGGTTTCTGATGATGATATTCTCATCATCCTTTTACTTTATGTGGATTAGATTATTATAAAAGGTCTGACGAAAGAAAGTATCAAATAGATATAGGTGGGATTATTTAAAAGCTTCAAGATAAATTACCTCAGTACACAAAAAATGTGTATTTTAGGGATGAAATGAACAAGAGAACTATGTTTTGGTACTTTGTACCTGATTTAGGAATATTTCATCTCTAAGGTGGTGAATCTCTTCAGTGTGAGTAAAGAAAAACAATTTTCCGCACCCATGCATTAACATTTCATGTTAATTATGGAGAAGTCACCTTTATCAACATTAGAAGTTGAGTACATAGAAAAAGTTTCAAATGCATAAACTCTTATAATTTTTATATATTCTGTGGTTTGTAATCATTTGAACATTTCACAAGTAGTGGGAGTTGTAATTAGATTCATGTCAAACACCATAATAGAACATTAATAGGTGGTGGAATAGATTATATAGGAATTGAAGGATTCAAGAATCATAGAAAATTTCTTCATAATGGATGAGCTATTTTAATGATTCTTTGAATTATACTTTGGATATATATATATTCATAGAATTACACTTATAGGTATGTGTTTACATTTAGAGGAATGATATTATGTTGGATTTCCAAACTACAATGTGTAGTCACTCCGTCGATAATGTATGATAAGTGAATTTATTTTACTATAGTTGAGAAAGAGTTAATTTGGTTTATGAGTTTTCTATGGAATCTTGGAAGGAAGAAAAGTGTTGGTACTCCATTTTTTGATTCAAAATATTCTATTTAAATAAAGAATAAATGTTTCATTCTAGGAATAAAGAACATTCAGTTGAAGTTTCACTTCAGTTGGAAGCTATTGGAGGAAGGGGAGATGAACTTATTAAAGATTTATGGAGAGTATAATCCAATATATATTGATAAAAGTGGTTACTTGGGATTTCTTGAGCTGATTTTATGCCTCAGTCGGACTTGGTTAACAAAAGTAAGTGGTGGGAAACCAAGTTTCTACCTAGAGGATGTTTAGAGAATGGTCGGTGGTGTGAAAAACTTGAAAGGGGAACATAGTTGTGATGCCCAAAAATATTATTTAAAACAGAGAGATTAATGAAATAATTATAAGTTTATAAACAATTTTTAGCATAATAGAATGACATTAATTGATGGAAAAACTCTTGTGGTCAGACATCCAAATGTTGACAGAGTGGTGTAAAAATAGTAAAAAAAGTGAAATGACTATAAAGAGTGTTGAAATTGATGCCGAACTAAATTGTGTTACTAGAATTCAAACCAACATAAAATTATTACTAGAGGAGGTGCTGGAAATATTGTGTAATTATGAGATATTTCTGAATTTTTCATTTCTCATTGGGTGGGTAAGTTGAGGGTGTGGAGATACTTGGCCAAATGGAGGTTCTTCCTATAAGATTGGTTGAGGAGGAATTCATATCATGGAAATAGGATAATGGTAATAGCTATTGGAATTGAATATTTAATAATATAAATATAGGTTTTTACCACTCTATTAAAGAATGAATAAATCACTATAATTACCCTTTGTTTTCTCGTAATCAAAGTAAAAAAATATTTTCCCCATAAATTTGGATGAAATTCTAAACCAGATTATCTATTGTGTTTCTATTTACCTTTTTGTTTTCTTCTATTAATGTTTCTGAGGGTCTTGTTTTGTTGTTCAAAATTAGGTTTTATCATTGTGGTTTTTTGTAAATGATCTATCATTCATGGTCCATACATTATTGTGCAGGATTATTTCAGAACATTAGTTCCACTTTTATAAGTTCTTGTGAGACCGCCTCTAGTGGTTTTATCATAAGTAGATCTATGGACAAAAAATCTCCACTATAAAATGGTTTATTACTTCATTTAATAACCAACTACCCTCATGATGTAAACCTTTTTTATGTACTAGATACCCTCTTCATCCAAGAGCATTTCAGTGTGATAGAATCAAATTTTCATGTTCCATATGAAGTTTATCAACATTTTTTAGCACTGAATTTTCATAGATATAAGAATAGATTCATGTTCTGAGTATCCATGGTTTAATAACCTCCCACTAGACACAATCCATTTTTTAATACCAGATATTTTAAACATGAAAAATCATGGAATAACTTTTATTGTTTGATCTCCATATAATAAATTATCAAGTCAATCATCATTAAATTCTGTAACTAAATAATTTTATAAACTATAACCTTATAGTATGTCATAATATAACTTCATCAACTTTAATATTATATGGGGGAATCATGTACAAAAGGCCTTATTTATTGTGTGATCTTCTCTATATTCTATTAAATAACTTGAAACTTATTTCTTTAACTTCAAAACACTCCCAATGACCTTAATAATTCTAATTGGCATTCACCTAATATGAATTAACTGAATTCGAGTATATTATATTTTGATTCCTATATTAATTTTTTTTCTTTTGATAAAAAAATACAAAACCGATAAAAAAACATTACATCTACTTCATTTCACATCACATAACATTGAAAAAATCCACTTTGACATAAACACATTTAAGGTATCCTTTAACATCAATGGTATCTTAATCAAAAAAAATCCCCATTTTGATTTATTTTTCAACCGTCAAACTTTATTCATACTTCTTCGATAGTAATGAAAAATAATTTGATCATTTCAATATTATGTGGGTGAACTAGATGTAGAAAAAATAATTAAAAATAATAATAAGGAATTTATTTATTATGGTATCATTCACACACATCACAATTGATATCTTCCATTTTTATTCTCAAATAAATCACTCAAAATCTTTCTAATACATGTTCGGAATAATATTCTTACAGAAAACATAAAAATACACATTATAATAGTTCAAAAATTCAAAAAAACCCCACAAAACACACCACCGAAATCACAACTTCCTCCTTTTTAAAAAATACCCCTAAATATATTCCCCCTTAAAAAATGCATTCTTTGAATTCATGTTTTTATATCCCCCTTTAACAACAATAATAAAATTAAAATATGATAGGGGAACAAACACCATTCTTTATACTTTGAATGGTGAAGGATGAGTTTTATTCATCAACCTCTATGCATTGGTAAATATAACCTCTTTTGACTAAAAATATATTTGATCATTCAGGTACTAATTCAACTCCAAATTTATATTAGGAGAAATTTTGATCTCTTTTACCTCAATAAGATAATATTCCATACTCTTCCTCTCACTGTACTCCCCATTATCTTCTTTTTTCGAACATTGATGTAGTAGTACTAAAATTGAAACACGTTATTCAACTTTTTATTCAAAAAACATACTCTGATATCTTCTATATAAGATTTATATTTAACATTTCTTCATGAATAGACTAATTTTTTATCTATTTTGGATTTAGTAACATCTATCCACTTCATATTAATATACTTAGACTTTTTATGGAAAAAAATATTCCTTCACTAAATTTATTCTATTATATATTTTCAAATATATATGTGGATCATGATATTGAAACTTTTGAGCTATAAATATCATCACAAACTCCTCAAAAACATTTAAATGTTGGTTAAATCATCTGTATACATTATTTGAGTAGTCAAAATTACTATTTATCTTGAAATTCATGTGTTTAATAACATTATACATGAATTTACTTGATTATAAAATTCATATCCACCTATATGAATATATTTCATATATTAAATGACCATAAATTTATAATCTTCTTCCTTTATTACTAATTTATAGAAAAATAATACTTCTCTAAAATTCATCATTTCAAAAGATTTTATAAATTTTGTTTGATGAAATTGAAATTCAGGATACTCTATACATATTTCACTTTTTCATATATATTTTTACAAAACTATTATCTTCATATACCATAGATTATTTTTTTAAGTCGTACTTTACAAAAGAAAAGAAATTGAATTGTCTCCTTCTATGTGTACTTCACAATTCTCTTCTTCTCTTATTGGGCTCCATCCTTTTATCTAATAATGTCATGATATTCCATGATCATTGGTTTTTATCCATATTGATTTGACCAATATAAAACTTTCCCTTCATCAAAAACACACATATCATCCTTCATTACCATGTGATAATAAATTTCATCTTCCCCTATATGAAATAGGTTTGCCTTTTTCAATTATTCTCACATCCCAATACATCAACCCTTCAATTTCTTCACCAAATATCAAGTTTTATGAAATAGAACTTCATTAGAATAATTTCACAGGAAAGAGATAATTATAATGTTCTATTTTAACTATTAGAAAATTTATTACTCTTGCACTTCAGATACTCTTTACCAATATCCATTATGCCTAATCCTTTTATTTTAAGTGTTTCAGTAACATACTATTACATTATTTCAAGTACATGTTCAAAAAATATTTATTGTACTTTTTTTGGGAAATGTATCTAGTTTTTGTTTGGTGAATTTTGGAAAACTTAGTAACATTTTGGAGTGATTCACAGTTGGTGCATAGTTAATGAAAACTGTGAATTTTAGCCCAGGAAACCGTGTGGCCAATGTTGGGATACTAGAATAGGTCACATAATTAGAGAAAACAAGGTGGTCACCCTTCCAAACCATAAACCAAATGGATAGATAGATTTTTATGGTTACTTAATTATTAGATTAACCATTCAAAAAACCATTCACCCCATCTAGAAGCCTAGTAGGGGCTCGTTGGTAGGGCTCATAGTTACTACTAATCATGCAACCCATAAATTGAACCATGCACATTGTTTTTAATTCCCATGAAATTTTTATTAAAAATATTAGGACCCTTGTTTTAACCCCTAATCACCCCCATTCAACCCTAATATGATTTTGGGTCATTAGAGGATATCAAGAGGCAAAATAGGCTCCTCTAGTCCCTTCTAATTGTGGATTGAAGAACTTATTAATTTGTTTGATCTCCTTCCAGAAATTGTATCTCCTCTCATTGAGTTTGTTATAATACCCTCTAATATACTTCTTATAGAGTGATATATATTCATATTTTTTTGGATCTAATATCTATTTTTATTGATCATGATTTTAGTTTTTATTCCTTGATCTTCTTCACCACATTCATCATTATTTTTTCCTATTGCAGGTGTTGATTTTGTTGCGTGGTTAAAGGAGAGTGTTCCTATAATAGTTTACCACATAATTGAAACCCTAAATTACTTGGTTAAATTGAAATGAGTTTTAAATTAATTTAAAAAACCTAATTTAAAATTATTTTATGATTTATTTTAAAATGGAATGAAAATTATGAAAACCCCAAACTATAATGGTATTGAAATTGTTTGATAAATTTGGTGGAAATGACGTATTGAATTAAAAGTTTGTTTAATGAAATGATTCGTTGTTCATTATTGAGAAGTTATATTAGAATGAAAGATGATTTTTTAGTGGAATGAAATTGATATATAGATGTAGTTTGGTTTTGAAATGAAGAATTCATGTTAAACTTGAAATTGGGAAATTGAATTTTAAATGATGAATTGATTGGAAATGAATGATTTCCTATGATTGATTGATTTATTAATTGAAGAAAAATTGATCCTAATTAGTTTGTGGGTGATTTGTAAAATCATTCTAGTAATCTGACTCCCTATAAATGGATTGATAATTCCAACTCTAACTAAACCTAATTTGGCATGATTTTCCCTGGTGGGATATTTATTTATTAGTCTCATTGGCCTGAGTTGTAACGACCCAAAATTTTATTACTGAAAATTCTTCTTGCTCTGATAAAATGTATTATTATGTAAAATGGTTATATAAATCATATGAACTTATTTGTTTTTATGTTTTTGGATTTTAAAATACCATTAAAAATTGTTACCATTTCTAATATTGTTATTGAATAGTGATCACATGATTAGTATAAATATAAGGCTTTAACAAGTTGATAGAGATTACCACCTAAGTGATGTTATCCGAGCCACCCTAAGAGTCTGTCACCATTGTACACCTTACACTTAGTTCATATGCTGGTGATTTTAGGGGTTAAGTAATAATACCCTAGAACTGTGATTATGTTCATTATTTTTTTATAAAGAATATACATTCATTTTGTTATTGTTACTTTGTAAATAGTTATTAAAGAAAAAAAATTAGTTAATTTTTAATTAATAAATATATTTTGATGAATTAATGGATTTTTTAATTAAATAAAAGTTTAATTAAATATTATTTCTATATAAATTTTTATTATATATAAATTATGATATAATTTTTCTGAATACAATTGTAATTTTTATTAATGTTTGAAAGCTGTTTTTGTCAACACCCATGAATTTTTGATAAATATGGGTTTTTATTTTAAAAGTAAAAATTCACAAATTTAGAAAATTTTAATATAAAATGAATATTATTTTTGGAATTAGAGCCTTGAAATTATCCAATGGTAAATTTTTCATAATTTTTTGAGACAATCAAATTTTCGGGTAAAAATTTAATATCGTTTAAATATATAGCATGTTTTATGACATCATAATGACCCAATAGTGATGTTATAAAATAATAAAAATTGGATGTTTGGAAAATATATATTTTACATATAAAATAATGTAATTTTAGGTTTTTTTGATTTATTTTAAAAAGCCTTAGTGGAACCTCCAAGACTTATAAAACATGTAAACATTTTAAAATGATTTTCTTAAGAGTGTGACTCTCCTACACATAATAAAACATAATATTTTAATAATTTAATACATTGTAATTTTGAAATAATTTTTTCACTCCACATTTAAAAAAACCATGGGCAAAAACCATGTGATGGTTTGCAGTTTTCTTTAGTTTAGTCTGTGGTGTCCAAAACCTAAATAATAAACAATTCCCTATTATTTCCTATATAAAACCACTCAATCACCCATTACTATACACTATAACTATTTAGAGCTTGACCAACCCATGCCCAAACCCCTCTATAATCCTACCAAGGTGCCCCAAACTCCTAAGAAGAATCTCTCAAGCCTCTCCCAAGCCTTTAGATCACACTTCCGAGTAACGGATTTCTTCCTTTCTCATTTTTGTCCAAATTTCATTATGTTAGTATACCATTATTTTTTCAATTAAAAAGTTTGGTGTATGATTTCTCCCCTCCCCCATACTTCCCTTATTATTTTTTAATGACGAGAGACCTCTTTCTCCCTCATTAATGCCTCCCATGCACACCTATTCCCAATCCAAAATTCCATAAATAATTTCTCTCTTCTCATTTACATTCAAGAAATTATTTTCTATTATGAATATATTTTCCATTAAATATGTTGGTAAAAATATCTATATGCCCTAATTACATTAAATTTCATGTAAATATGATGAGATACCTGTTTCTATCTAATGATCCATTTTTATAAATTCTTATGTCACGACGTTATACTGTAGAAATTGCACCGTGATTCTCTAAGACAAAGTCATTGTGTAGTAAATAACATTCCCATTTCTCAATCAAGGGCATTCACCTTTATGAACATTTAATTATTGACTATATAGTTTCATCTATGAATTCCATATTCTATTATTGTGGAATATATGATTATATTTAATGAATCCTTGTTGTATGATCTATGTGGAACACTTATGGATGAAACTAAATGATTAAGAAGGGTGCACCTAGATAGAACTCAAATTCATTGGGTAAATATTAGAGTCATGATATATCAAGTTCAATGACGGTTTACTCATGCTAATTCAAGTGAAATTATGGTTTACTCATGCTCCATATGCAATGAGCTTTGGTTCATGCTAATATCATGTTAAATGTTGTTGCCACATTTCCATGTTATGATAATCCTGTTGTATCATTCAATTATGTTCATGTTTCTCTTGTGATCCATTAATATGCATATTTTTAATAATGTACTATATTCTTCATGTTATTCCTTTCTTACTCCCTTACTGGGCTTTATATATCACCATTTTCTTATGCATGTCCTCAGGTTTTCCCATGCAATGCTAAGTACGAAGGAATGTGTGTGGTCATGTAAAAGAAGGTTTCAATAAAGATATGAATTCCATGTTTTACGTTGTTATGTAATGTTCCTAATCCTCAAAGACACTATAACTCTTGATCTTATATGTTTTTTCAAGTGAATTTTTTTTGTAATAAATTACGTTTAAGTGTAAAATAAAGAGAAGGGTTGTTATATTTGGTATCAGAGGATAGGTTTAGTTATTTTTGGGATATGGATTAGAAAACCCTAGTGAAATACTTAGGGATAAGATTAATTATAATAAAAACTTCCCAAAATTTTGGTGATTTTTAGTAAGTGGTTTATCATGAAAATATATCCCTGTCATCATATGAGAAGGTAAAGGTGGCTCTGGTATATATGTATCTTGGGGTAAAACCTAAAAACAGCGCTTTGAGCTGACTCGAACAGGAACTGGTGTACGAAAATAGGCCTTGCGAAACTATTGGTTATGACACTCCAAGAGGATTTTCTTTGGTAAATTCCAAATCATTGTATGAACCATTATTAACGGAATAAAAAAACACCCCTCAAAATATATGTTGGGAAGTATATCATAGATAACATATATTGAAGCCTATAAATTCATAAGTTAAAGAAATAAAAGTTATTTATAAATTATCCCTTTTCTTCATTAGATTCCCCATTATTTGTAACCCGTAACATTCCTTCTATTCTATCAAATGTCTAGTAAAAGGAGGACGCATGCTAACAACCAATGAGAAGATCAATTTGATCACTGTTCTAATGAGATTTCCAATTCGATGGGAGTGGGAATCAAGAATTTTATCATGATCCAATCCTAGTTACATATTGTTTTGAGTATAAACATGGGTTAATAGGAACATTAAACCCCCTAATAAAGAAAAAGTCGTAATCGAGATCTTAATGAGACAAATCCCTTTTATATTTAATGGAGCATCTGATCCGTCAATTTCAAAACAATTGATCAACTCCAATGAAAATATCTTCTCCATCTTTAAATTTTCTAAAAAGAGAGGAGTTTCTTATGTATTCCTATCATATAGAGGGTGAATCTGATCAATGGTGGACATTTATCAAAAATACAAATCCTAAAGAGGATATCAAGGAATTGGAATGGAAGGATTTCTAGAAAATGTTTTTCAATAAATATTTTCCTCACAATGTAACGACCCAAAATTTCATTAATGGAAAATCCCTCTTGATCCAGTTAAATGTTTCTTTATGTTTTTATAAGATGTCAACTTCTTTAAGTTTTACGTTAAGATTTGTGACCGTTACTTTTATAGCCGTTGAACAGTGATCATCTGGGTAGTTTAAATATAAGGCTTTAACGAAACCATTTTTACTCAGACAAAGGAAGCGATGGCCTCATCCAGTAGAATTGCCCCTTACGAAGCCCATTTGTCGGAGCTCGGAAAGGAGGTGGCGTCTTTGGGCTTTGCCCTTGACCAAGCCCAAGCTGAGCTTCATCAAGTCAAGCTCGAACGTGATCGTCTACGGGAAAAATGGAAGTTGATAGAGATCACCACTCGAGCGATGTTATCCGAGCAACCCCAAGAGTCTGTCACCATCGCACACCTTACCCTTAGGTCTTATGCGGCTATTTTAAGGGGTTATGTAACAAATAAGTAGCACCATGTTCATGTACATTATTTTTGTATATAATAATGAATATAATTTCTAGTCATTTTTGATGCATTGTAATTAGTTTTTAAAGTACAAATGATGTTTTTAGTTATTATTTAATTAAGAATTATATTTTATTAAATTAAAGGATTTTTGAATTAAATAATATTTTAATAAAATATTATTATTAATATTAAATTAATTTTTATTAAATATAAATGATCTTATAATTTTATGAATGCAATTAAAATTTTTATTAAGGTTTGAAAGCCATTTATGTCAAAACCCGTGAATTTTTATAAATGTCGGTTTTTATTTTAAAAGTGAAAATTCACATATTTAGAAAATTATTTAGATAAAATAAATATTATTTTTGGAATCAGGACGTCGAAATTATCCAACGGTGAATTTTTCATAATTTTCTGAGACAGTCAAATGTTTGGGTAAAAATTAAATACCATTTAAATATATAATGTGTTTTATGACATCATAATGACCCAATGGTGATGTAATAAAATACCATAATCCTTATGTTCGGCCAATATGTGTTTTATCAATAAAATAATGAGGTTTTGGGTTTGTTTGACTCACTTTTCAAAGCATTAATGGAGCCCTCAAGACTTATTCAACACTTTTCCTTTTTAAATTAATTTCCATGGGAGTGTGACTCACCTCCACATAAGCAACCCTAATTTTTTAATAAGTTCGGACCTTGGCCTTGTAAAATATTGTTTTCCTCTCTCCTTTTCCAGAAACCATGGGCAAATACCATGGGATGGTTTGTGGTTTGGATTATTTTAATATAAGGGGTCCCAAACCTAAATAATAAAGAATTCTCTCACCTTTCCTATATAAACCCACCCAAGCTCCCACTTCCTCCTCACTCAAAGCCCTTGAAGTTCGTCCAACCTCTGCCCTACTCTCTCTAGAATCCTCTCAAGGTGCCCCAAGCTCCCAAGAAGCCTCTCACAAGCCTCTCTCTAGCCTTTGGAAGCACACTTCCAAGTAAGGGTTTTTTCTTCCTTTCTCTTTTTTTTTTGTCAATTTTCTTTAAGTTGTATTGCCCTTTTAATTTAATTTATGAATGTTGGGGTATGGTTTCGCACCTCCCCCATACTGCCCTCTTATTATTTGAATGATGGGAGAACCCTTTCTCTCTCATTAAATGCCTCCCATGTACACCCGTTACTATGCCGAAATTCCGAAAGGAACTTCTCTCTCTTCTTTTATATTCAAGCAATACTTTTGTATCATGAATCTAAATTCCATTTCTGTTGTTGGGACATGTATATATATGATCTCCTTACTGTCCATTTCATGTAAATATGATGAGGAACCCCTTTCTCTCTCATCAACCTTTTTTATGAATTCTTATGTCACGCCGTTACGCTGCCGAAATCGCACCAATTTTCTAAGCCAATGTCTTTGTGTAGTGAATACCATGCCCATTTCTCCATCAAGGGTATTCACCTTTATGCACATACACGTATTGATTGTAAAGTTTCATGTATGAATTCCACATTCCTTTATCGTGGAAGAAATGATTATGTTTTATGAATCCATGTTTAATGATCCATGTGGCACACTTATGCATGAAATGAAATGTTTAAGAAGGGTGCGCCCTGATAGCGCTCCAATGCATTGGATAAAGTATAGTATCATGATACGTCATGTGCAATGAGTGTTGACTCATGCTAATTCAAGTGCAACGAGGGTTTACTCGTGCTTCAAGTGCAATGAGGGTTTACTCATGCTCCATGTGCAATGAGCCTTGGCTCATGCTAATTCAATGTTAAGTGTTGTTGCCACATTTCCATGTTATGATTATCATGCTTTATCATGCCTTTATGTTCATGTCTCTCTTATGCTCTATTG
The DNA here is from genome assembly GCA_963277665.1 of Viscum album. NCBI lineage: Eukaryota > Viridiplantae > Streptophyta > Magnoliopsida > Santalales > Viscaceae > Viscum > Viscum album. The sequence continues at coordinate 961,869,600 of OY728163.1, read as the reverse complement.
ATATGCCTATTGCCTAACATGTATTGTACTCCTCATGTTATTCATTATGTACTCCCTTACTGGGCTTTATAGCTCACCCTTTTCTTATGCATGTCCTCAGGTTATCCCATGCAATGCTAAGTACGAAGGAATGTAGTGGTCATGTAAAGGAAGTTTTCAATAAGGATGTTGTATTTCAAGTTTAAAGTTTTTATGTAATGATCCTAAGCCCCAAAGACACTAAACCTCTCGATCTTCTTTGTTGTATCAAGTGAAGTTTTATGTAATAAAGCATGTTTAAGTTGTAATAAAAAGCAGGGTTGTCATAGTTGGTATCAGAGGATAGGTTTAGTTATTTTTGGGATTAGGAAACCCTAGTAAAGCCTTAGATACAAGACTAAACATAATAAAAACATCCCTAAATTTTGGTAAATACTAAGTAAGTGGTTTATCAAACAAATACATCCCTGTCTGGATACGAGCAGGTAGAGGCGGCTCTGGCACAGATGTATCCTAGGGGTAAAACCCGAAAACACCACTTTGAGCTAGACTCGAACGGGAACTGGTGCACGACAACGGGCCTTGCTGCACTCTTGGTTACGACACTCCCGGGGGATATGTTTTGATAAATTCACAATCTTAGTATGAACCCTTATTAAGGGAAAAATGCCCCTAAGAATATATGTTAGAAGGTAGATCATGAAAAGCCTAGGTTGAATCCTATAGACTCATGAGTTAAAGAGATTAAAGTTTATTTATAAGTCATCAACTTTTGTCTTTGGATTACCCTTTATGTGTTACCCCTAACTTTCCTTTTATTCCAGCCAATGGCCGGTAATAGGAGAACTCGGGCTAACAACCGTTGTGAAGATCAGTGTGATGATTGTACCCATGAGATGCCCAATCCAATGGGAGCGGGAATCGCGAACTTTGTCACGCTTCTCTCTCAGTTAACTCAAGTTTTGAATAGAAACACTGGTCAAGAGGAACGTTCAACCCCCCCCCCCCTAAGAAAGAACAAGTCGCTATTGAAAGCTTCATGAGACAAAGGCCTCCTACTTTTAGTGGATCATCCGATCCCACGATTGCTGAACAATGGATCAACTCCATTGAAAAGATATTCTCCATCCTCCAATGCTCTGAAAAAGAGAAGGTTCTCCTGGCGGCTTATCGTATGGAGGGTGAAGCTGATCAATGGTGGACGTTGATCAAAAATACGAAGCCTGAGGAGGAGATCGAGGCTTTGGAATGGAAGGTATTCCGGAAGATGTTTTTCGATAAATATTTTCCACGCACCCTCCGTCTTAAGATGGAAAGGGACTTCCTTTCCCTCAAGTAGAATGATGAAGAATCTGTGGGAGCGTACGAGGCAAACTTCACAAGGCTTGCACGATACGCTTCCGGCTTTGTCGTTACCCCCGAATGCAAAGTTGACCGCTTCTTTGGTGGGCTGAAGCCTAGCTTGCGGAAAGCATTAGCGATCCGTGACTTTGACAGCTATGAGGAGATTGTCCGATGTGCCCTTAAGGTTGAAATGGAGATCGGAGAATCACAGGGGTATCATGGGGACAAGAAGCGGAAGGTGGACTTCAATGCTGGTGGTCCGATGGATAAATCCAACGGCGCTAAGAAATTCCAGCACCCCACTTGCCAAAAGTGTGGAAAGAAGCACCCTGGGAATTGCCTTAGGGGGACAAGAAAATGCTTCAAGTGTGGAAGAGAAGGGAACCTAGCTATTAACTGTCAGCAAGAAGGACCCGCGGCTGCGACGGAGGGGAGGAACGCTCCATTCGAACCTCAATGCGTTGTTCAATGCTTCAAATGCAAAGAACCGGGTCATTTTGCGAATCAGTGCCCTAATCCAAGGGTTATCGGAGGCAATCAACAACCTCCACGACAGCAAGGAAGAGCTTTTGCCATCACTTCTGCCGAAGTGAACCCCGACAACGAAGTGGTGACAGGTACGCTAGTTATTCATTCAAGAATAGCGAACGTACTTTTTGATTCAGGTTCTACGCATTCTTTTATATCTCAAAAGTTTAGTAGGATAATCCCTGCACCACCACAAATCATGGAAGTAAAGATGTCGGTGAGTACGGCAAATGGGGCAATCATTGCATCCCATGAGTATAAGTCCTCCCCTGTTATAATCTGTGGATTGAATTTCCCGGCGAACCTCGTCATACTCCCTTTGGTGGAATTTGATGCAATTCTTGGCATGGATTGGCTTTCCTTATATAGAGCCAACATAAATTGTCGGGAGAGGGAAATCACACTCCATATGGAGAATCGACCCCTGATTCTTTACAAGTGTCAGGAGGAAGATGAATCTCTTTTAGCTCCATCATCTCAAGCATGGATATTACTGCCTTATGAGCACGCATATCTGGCTCAGATGATTGAGTCCAAGGAAGAAACCACCCTTGAAGAAATGCCTATTGTGAGGGAATTCGCTGAAGTATTTCCCGAGGAACTTCCTGGTCTTCCTCCAAGAAGAGATGTTGAGTTCTCAATTGAACTTATACCTGGGGCGCTACCAATATCCAAGACTCCATATAGAATGGTTGTGGTTGAGCTTGAAGAACTGAAGAAACAACTACAGGAGAATCTGGATAAAGGGTTTATACGCCCAAGTGCATCACCATGGGGTGCACCAGTCCTCTTCGTCAAGAAGAAGGATGGGTCAATGCGGCTTTGCATCGATTATCGTGAACTTAACAAAATCACGATAAAGAACAAGTATCCTCTCCCAAGAATCGATGACTTGTTTGATCAGCTGCGTGGAGCTCAATACTTCTCCAAGGTCGACTTGCGGTCGGGATATTATCAAGTAAGGGTGAAGAAGGAAGATATCCCCAAGACTGCTTTTCGTACAAGGTACGGGCACTATGAATTCATAGTAATGCCTTTTGGACTCACCAATGCTCCAGCAATATTCATGGACTTGATGAATAGAGTCTTTAGAGATTACCTAGATAAATTTGTGGTAGTCTTTATAGATGATATTCTGATATACTCCAAAACCAAGGAGGACCATGAGGAGCATTTAAGAACTGTACTGGAGACTTTGCGCAAGGAGAAGTTCTATGCCAAGTACAGCAAGTGTGAGTTCTGGTTGAAGGAGGTCTCATTCTTGGGCCATATCATCACAAGCAATGGGATATCTGTGGACCCCTCCAAAACAGATGCAATTGAGGGATGGCCGAGGCCAACATCGGTAACTGATATCCGTAGCTTCTTGGGGTTAGCTGGATATTATCGACGATTTGTGAGAAACTTCTCACGATTGTCCAACCCTCTTACCAAGCTAACTCGAAAGGGAGTAAAGTTTGCTTGGAGTGATGAATGCGAAGAAAGCTTCAAGGAGTTGAAAAGGAGGCTTATCACTGCACCTGTGCTCACTTTACCCACAAGTGGGGAGCTTTTTGTGGTATTCAGTGATGCTTCGAAGAAGGGCTTAGGATGTGTGCTGATGCAGAATGATAAAGTGATATCCTATGCCTCAAGGCAGTTGAAAATCCATGAGCAAAACTATCCAACGCATGATCGGGAGTTGGCGGCGGTGATCTTCGCCTTGAAAATCTGGCGGCATTATCTCTATGGGGAGAAATGTGAGATATATACTGACCACAAGAGTCTTAAATATATATTCACACAGAAAGAGCTTAATATGCGCCAGAGAAGATGGATAGAACTCATCAAGGATTATGACTGTTCAATACATTACCACCCTGGGAAGGCGAACAAGGTGGCGGATGCCCTAAGTAGAAAGGATCCAGCAATTCTATCAATGATGAGAATTGAGAAGGATCCAATCTTCTTAGACTTGATGAAGATGGACGTGGGAATCATAAAGAAGGGAACATCATCAATCCTTTCACAAATGATTGCTCAACCATCTCTTTTGGAAAGGTTAAAGGATGCTCAAAAGGATGATGCGAGAATCCAAGAAAAAGTGGAAGCTATCAAAAAGGGAAAATCCTCAGAGTTTAATGTTAATGAAGAAGGAATTGTGCGGTTTGGGAAAAGACTATGTGTCCCATCAAGTTCGGAGCTGAAGAAGGAACTTTTGGATGATGCACATAGTTCAAATTTCTCTATTCACCCAGGGAGCACAAAGATGTATCGAGATCTCCGAGAAAACTTTTGGTGGGATAATATGAAGAAGGAGATCGCCGAATATACATCAAAGTGCCTGGTGTGTCAGCAAGTGAAGGCAGAGAGGCAGAAGTCTAAGGGGATGATGCAACCATTGCCCATACCAGAATGGAAATGGGAGAACATCACCATGGACTTCGTCACTGGACTTCCAAGGACATCCAAAGGCAACAATGCAATCTGGGTTGTTGTGGATCGTCTTACAAAGACTGCACACTTCATTGCTATTCGAGAGGATTTCTCTTTGGATCAACTGGCACGGATATATATCAGGGAAGTGGTACGGTTGCATGGAGTACCACTATCTATTGTGTCGGACCGAGATCCAAGATTTACCTCTAAGTTTTGGAAGAGTCTTCAACATGCTCTGAATACTGAACTGAACTTCAGTACGGCCTATCATCCTCAAACTGATGGCCAATCCGAGCGGACTATCCAAACACTTGAGGATATGTTGAGAGCGTGCTCAATGGACTTTAAAGGAGGATGGGATCAACATCTTCCTCTAGTTGAGTTCTCTTATAATAATAGTTTCCACTCGAGCATCCAAATGGCACCATATGAAGCCCTGTATGGGAAAAGGTGTAGAACACCGGCATGTTGGGATGAGGTCGGTGAACGTAAGCTGCTTGGACCAGAAATGGTCGAAGAAATGGTGGAGAAGGTGAAAACCATTCAGCAGCATATCAAGGCAGCCCAAAGTCGACAGAAGAGTTATGCAGATAATCGTCGACGAGACCTTGAGTTTAAAGTCGGAGACATGGTGTTTTTACGCATATCTCCGTGGAAGAAGGTCATGAGGTTTGGAAAGAAAGGGAAGTTAAGTCCAAGGTACATCGGCCCCTTCGAGATTCTTGATCGTGTTGGGGCTGTGGCCTATCGACTAGCACTTCCACCTACTATGGCCAAGGTGCATGATGTCTTCCATGTATCCCTCTTAAGGAAGTACATACCAGACCCTTCACATGTACTCTCTTCCGAGGTGGTACAATTAGAAGACGATCTTTCTTATGAGGAGCAACCAGTGAAGATCTTGGATCGTAGAGAAAAAGTTCTACGAAATAAGACAATGCCCCTCGTCAAGGTGTTGTGGAGAAACCACAAGTTTGAAGAAGCAACTTGGGAGTCGGAGGATATGATGAAGCTAAGTTACCCACATTTGTTTTAGTGTGGGAAAAGGAAAATTTCGAGGGCGAAATTTCTTAAGGGGGGAATGTTGTAACGACCCAAAATTTCATTAATGGAAAATCCCTCTTGATCCAGTTAAATGTTTCTTTATGTTTTTATAAGATGTCAACTTCTTTAAGTTTTACGTTAAGATTTGTGACCGTTACTTTTATAGCCGTTGAACAGTGATCATCTGGGTAGTTTAAATATAAGGCTTTAACGAAACCATTTTTACTCAGACAAAGGAAGCGATGGCCTCATCCAGTAGAATTTCCCCTTACGAAGCCCATTTGTCGGAGCTCGGAAAGGAGGTGGCGTCTTTGGGCTTTGCCCTTGACCAAGCCCAAGCTGAGCTTCATCAAGTCAAGCTCGAACGTGATCGTCTACGGGAAAAATGGAAGTTGATAGAGATCACCACTCGAGCGATGTTATCCGAGCAACCCCAAGAGTCTGTCACCATCGCACACCTTACCCTTAGGTCTTATGCGGCTATTTTAAGGGGTTATGTAACAAATAAGTAGCACCATGTTCATGTACATTATTTTTGTATATAATAATGAATATAATTTCTAGTCATTTTTGATGCATTGTAATTAGTTTTTAAAGTACAAATGATGTTTTTAGTTATTATTTAATTAAGAATTATATTTTATTAAATTAAAGGATTTTTGAATTAAATAATATTTTAATAAAATATTATTATTAATATTAAATTAATTTTTATTAAATATAAATGATCTTATAATTTTATGAATGCAATTAAAATTTTTATTAAGGTTTGAAAGCCATTTCTGTCAAAACCCGTGAATTTTTATAAATGTCGGTTTTTATTTTAAAAGTGAAAATTCACATATTTAGAAAATTATTTAGATAAAATAAATATTATTTTTGGAATCAGGACGTCGAAATTATCCAACGGTGAATTTTTCATAATTTTCTGAGACAGTCAAATGTTTGGGTAAAAATTAAATACCATTTAAATATATAATGTGTTTTATGACATCATAATGACCCAATGGTGATGTAATAAAATACCATAATCCTTATGTTCGGCCAATATGTGTTTTATCAATAAAATAATGAGGCTTTGGGTTTGTTTGACTCACTTTTCAAAGCATTAATGGAGCCCTCAAGACTTATTCAACACTTTTCCTTTTTAAATTAATTTCCATGGGAGTGTGACTCACCTCCACATAAGCAACCCTAATTTTTTAATAAGTTCGGACCTTGGCCTTGTAAAATATTGTTTTCCTCTCTCATTTTCCAGAAACCATGGGCAAATACCATGGGATGGTTTGTGGTTTGGATTATTTTAATATAAGGGGTCCCAAACCTAAATAATAAAGAATTCTCTCACCTTTCCTATATAAACCCACCCAAGCTCCCACTTCCTCCTCACTCAAAGCCCTTGAAGTTCGTCCAACCTCTGCCCTACTCTCTCTAGAATCCTCTCAAGGTGCCCCAAGCTCCCAAGAAGCCTCTCACAAGCCTCTCTCTAGCCTTTGGAAGCACACTTCCAAGTAAGGGTTTTTTCTTCCTTTCTCTTTTTTTTGTCAATTTTCTTTAAGTTGTATTGCCCTTTTAATTTAATTTATGAATGTTGGGGTATGGTTTCGCACCTCCCCCATACTGACCTCTTATTATTTGAATGATGGGAGAACCCTTTCTCTCTCATTAAATGCCTCCCATGTACACCTGTTACTATGCCGAAATTCCGAAAGGAACTTCTCTCTCTTCTTTTATATTCAAGCAATACTTTTGTATCATGAATCTAAATTCCATTTCTGTTGTTGGGACATGTATATATATGATCTCCTTACTGTCCATTTCATTTAAATATGATGAGGAACCCCTTTCTCTCTCATCAACCTTTTTTATGAATTCTTATGTCACGCCGTTACGCTGCCGAAATCGCACCAATTTTCTAAGCCAATGTCTTTGTGTAGTGAATACCATGCCCATTTCTCCATCAAGGGTATTCACCTTTATGCACATATACGTATTGATTGTAAAGTTTCATGTATGAATTCCACATTCCTTTATCGTGGAAGAAATGATTATGTTTTATGAATCCATGTTTTATGATCCATGTGGCACACTTATGCATGAAATGAAATGTTTAAGAAGGGTGCGCCCTGATAGCGCTCCAATGCATTGGGTAAAGTATAGTATCATGATACGTCATGTGCAATGAGTGTTGACTCATGCTAATTCAAGTGCAACGAGGGTTTACTCGTGCTTCAAGTGCAATGAGGTTTTACTCATGCTCCATGTGCAATGAGCCTTGGCTCATGCTAATTCAATGTTAAGTGTTGTTGCCACATTTCCATGTTATGATTATCATGCTTTATCATGCCTTTATGTTCATGTCTCTCTTATGCTCTATTGATATGCCTATTGCCTAACATGTATTGTACTCCTCATGTTATTCATTATGTACTCCCTTACTGGGCTTTATAGCTCACCCTTTTCTTATGCATGTCCTCAGGTTATCCCATGCAATGCTAAGTACGAAGGAATGTAGTGGTCATGTAAAGGAAGTTTTCAATAAGGATGTTGTATTTCAAGTTTAAAGTTTTTATGTAATGATCCTAAGCCCCAAAGACACTAAACCTCTCGATCTTCTTTGTTGTATCAAGTGAAGTTTTATGTAATAAAGCATGTTTAAGTTTTAATAAAAAGCAGGGTTGTCATACACACCCTCCAACATAAGATCGAAATTGAATTTTTTCCCCTAAAGAAAAAAAGATGACAAATCTATCCGATCATATGTGGAAAATTTCGCAAGGCTTTAATGATATGAATATAGCTTTTTTGTTACCCCCAAATGCAAGGTTAAATGCTTCTTTGCTGGATTCAATCCTAGCCTACGAAAATCCCTAGAAATTCGTGACTTCGAGAGCTATGAGGAAATTTTCCGATGTTCCCTCAAAGTCGAAATGGAGATCAGGGAATCTCAGGGGTATCATGGGGATTAGAAGAATAAGGTGTAATTTAATTCTAGAGGTCCAATGGATAAATCCAATGGTACAATGAAAATCCATCACCCCACATGCCAACGGTGTGGAAAGAAGCACCCCTAAAAATGCCTAAAGGGGATGAAGAAATGTTTTAGGTGTGGATGAGAAGGTCACCTGGCCATTAACTACCTAAAAGAAAAACCCAAAACTACAACAGAGGAGAAGAATGCTCTGATCAACACTTAACTCATTGTTCATTTCTTCAACTACAAAGTAGTAGGGCACTTTTCAAACAAGTTCCCTAATCCATGGGTTTTCGAAGGCAACCAACAACCTCCAAGGAAGAAAGGGTGAGCATTTTCCATCGTGACTGTCAAAGTTAACCATGACAATAAGTGGTGACAACTATGCTAGTTATTCATTCAAGAATAGTGAACGTACTTTTTAATTCTGGTTCTATACAGTCTTTTATATCCCAAATGTTTATTATAACAAACCCAACACAACCAAAAATCTTGGAAGTAAATATTTCAGTGGGAATGGAAAATGGGGAAATCATTGCAACCCATGAATATAACATCTCCCATGTCATAATTTGTGGATTTAACTTCATGGATAACCTTTTCGTACTTCCTCTGGTGAAATTTGATTCAATTCTTGTCATGTATTGTATTTCCTTATATAGAGCCAACATAAATTGTTTTGAGAGAGAAATCACTCTCCATATGGAGAATCGACCCCCAATTTTGTACAATTGAAGGGAGTGGGATGAATCTTCTTTAGAACCATCATCTCAAGAATGGATATTACTGCCCTATGATAATGCGTATCTTTCACATATGATTGAGTCTAAGGAAGAAACCATCCTTAAAGACATGCCTATTATGAGGGAATTCGCTAAAGTGTTTCTACATTAATTACTTGGTGTTCCTCCATGAAGAGATGTGGAATTATTAATTGATCTTATACCTAGGGTGTTTCCAATATCCAAGAACCTGTATAGAATGGCTGTTGGAGAGCCTGAGGAGATAAACAAAACAATACAAGAGAATCTGGATAAAGGTCTTATACGCCCAAGTGCATAACCATGGGGTGAAAGCGTTCTCTTTATTAAGAAGAAGGATGGGTCAATGTGCCTTTGCATTGATTATCTTGAGCTAAAAAAATTCATGATAAAGAACAAGTATCATCTTCCCTGAATTGATGACTTGTTTGATCAGCTACATGGAGAACAACACTTCTCCATGGTGGATATGTGGTTGGGATATTACCATGTAAGGGTGAATAATGATGATATCCTCATGACTTCTTTTCATACAAGTTATGGGCACTATGAATTCATAGTAACGTGTTTCAGACTCACTAATGTCGTAACAATTTTCATTGGCATGATGAATAGAGTCTTTAGAAATTTCCTCAACAACTTTGTGGAATTCTTTATAGATAATATTATAATATACTCTAAAACCAAGGAGGATCATGAAGAGCATCTAATAACTATACTAAAGACCTTGCAATAGGATAATCTCTATGAAAGGTACATTAAGTGTCTGTTCTGGTTGAAGGAAGTATCATTCTTGGGTCATATCATCATAAGTAATGAGATATCTGTGGATCCCTCCATGATAGATGCAATAGAGGGATGGTCGAGTCCAACATCGGTGACTGATATATATAGCTTCTTGGGGTTATCCAGATATTATCACCGATTTGTAATAAATTTCTCATGATTTTAAAACCCTCTTACCAAGCTAACTCGGAATGGAGTCATGTTTTCATGAAATCATTAATGCAAAGGGAGCATCAAGGAGTTGAAAAGGAGGCTTATCATAGTGCCCATGCTCACACTACCCAGAAGTAGAGAACTTTTTGTGGTATTTAGTGATGCTTTGAAGAAGGCCATGGGATGTGTTGATGCAAAATGACAAAGTCATTTCCTATGATTTAAGGAAATTGAATGTTCATGAGAAAAACTATCCAACGTATGATCTGTAGTTGGCTACAGTAATATTCACTTTAAAAATATGGCAAAATTACTTCTTTTGGGAGATGTTTGAAATATAAACGGATTACAAAACCTTCAAGTATATATTCACACAGAAAGAGTTAAATATGTTCCAATAAATATGGCTAGAGCTGATCAAATAATTTGACTGCTCAATCCATTACCACCCCGGGAAAGCGAACAAGGTGGCAGATACTCTATGTAGAGATGACCCAGTGATTCTATCATTGGCGAGAATTGAAAAGGATCCAATATTCTTAGATTTGATTAATATGGACATGGGAATGATAATTAAGGGAGCATCAAAAATCCTTCCACAAAGGATTTCTCAACTATCTCTTCTGTAAATGTTAAATTATGCTCAAAAAGATGATGTTGGAATTTAGAAGAAAGTGAAAACTATCAGAAAGGGGTAATCCTCATAATTAAATGTTAATGAAGAATAAATTGTGAGATTTGGGTCAAGACTATGTGTTCCATAAAATCTATATTTAATGAAAGAAATTTTGGATGATGCACATAGTTCAAATTTCTCCATTCACCCAGGAGACACAATGATGTTTCGATATCTATTAGAGAATTATTGGTAGGATAACATGAATAAGGAGATCGTTGAGAATGCATCAATGTGCCTAGAATGTCAGCAAGTGAAGGATGAGAGGTATAATTCTAAGGGTATTATGCAACCATTACCCATACCGGTATGCAAATGGGAGAACATCACCATGGACTTTGTCATCAAAATTATGAAGACATACAAAGGAAACAATGCTATCTGGGTTGTTGTCGATCATCTAACAAAGACTACACACTTCATTGCAATTCGGGAGGATTTCTCATTAGATCAACTGAAATGGATATAAATCAGAGAATTGGTAAGTCTTCAAGGAGTAATGATATCAATTATATTTGATCGAGATCCAAGATTCACCTCTAAGTTCTAGAAGTGTCTTCAAAATGATATGAATACTGAGCTAAACATTAGTACGGCATATAATCCTCAAACTGATGTCCAATCTGAGTGTACTATCAAAACACTTGAGAACATGTTTATAGCATGCTCAGTGGGCTTCAAAAGAGTATGGGATCAATATCTTTCTCTTATTTAGTTATTTTACAATAATAGTTTCCACTCAAGCATCCAATTGCCTCTGTATGAATCCCTTTTTGAGAAGCGGTGTAGAACACCATTATGATGGGATGATGTTGGTTAGAATAAACTTCTAGGTCCAGAAATGGTTTATGAAATGGTAGAGAATGTTAAGACCATCCAGCAGCACATTAAAGTTTCTCATAGTTGAAAAAAGAGATATGGTGATAATCGTCGATGAGACCTCGAGTTTGATGTTTAAAATATGGTATTACTCTGAATATCGCTATGGAAGAGAGTTATGAGATTTGGGAAGAAGGGAAAGCTTAATCAAAGGTACATTGGACCTTTTGAGATCCATGATAGCATTGGATCAGTGCCCTATCGACTAGCACTCTCACCATACCTATCTCATGTACATGATGTATTCCATGTATCACTATTGAAGAAGTACATACCTAACCCATCACATGTTCTCAATTCAGAGGTGGCACAACTGGAGAATGACCTCTCCTATGAAGAGAAGCCAGTGAAGATCATAGATCATAGGTAAAAAGTTCTAAAAAATAAATCTATTTCCCTTGTGAATGTTTTGTGGAGAAACCACAGGTTTGAAGAATAAAAGTGGGAGCCAAAGGATGTAATGAGGTGGAGTTACCCACATTTGTTTTAGTGTGGGAAAAGGTAATTTTGAGGGAGAAATTTCTTATGGGGGAAAGATTGTAACGACCAAAACTTGTATTAATGAAAATTCCTCTTGATATAATTAAATGTATTATTATGTAAACTGGTTATATAAAACATATGCACTTCTTTGGTTTTATGTTTTTGGATTTTAAAATACTGTGAAGATTATTACCATTGCTAATATATCCACTGAATAGTGATCACATGATTAGTATAAATACAGGTCTTTAACAAATCCAATTTACTCAGGAAAAGGAAGTGATGCCCTCATCTAGTAGAATTGTTCTGTATGAATCCCATTTTTCAGAGATAGAAAAGGTGGTGGTGTCACTGGACTTCTCTCTTAACCAAGACCAAGCCAAGATTCAACATGTTATGCTTGAATGGAACTTCCTACGAGAGAAGTGGAACTTGATAGAGATTACCCCCCGAGCGATGTTATCAGAGCCACCCCAAGAGTCTGTCAACATCGAAAACATTACCCTTAGGTTAAATTCCAATGTTTTAAGGGTTTATGTAACAATAACCTAGAACTATGATTATGTGAATTATTTTTTTATAGATTATGTACATTCATTTTATTATTGTTAGTTTGTAAATATTTTTTTAAAGAAAAATGGTATTTTTTAGTTAATATTAAATTAAGAAATATATTTTGAATAATTAATGTATTTTCTAATTAAGTTATATTTTAATAAAATATTCTTACTAAATTAATTTTTATTATATATAAATTATTATATAATTTTTATGAATACAATTGTAATATTTATTTAGGTTTGAAGGCTGTTATTGTCAAAATCCACGAATTTTCTATAAATGTTAGTTTTTATTTTTAAAGTAAAAATTCAAATATTTGTAAAATTATTTAGATAAAATGAAGATTATTTTTGGAATCATGATGTCGAAGTTATACAATGGTGAACTTTTCATAATTTTCTAAGACAATCGGATTTTTGGGTAAAAATTAAATACAGTTTAAATATATAATGTGTTTTATGACTTCATAATGACCTAATATTGATGTAATAAAATACTATAAATGGTTTTTTTTCCAATATATGTTTTCCTTTAAAATAACGTGATTTTAGGTTTGTTTTATTTATTTTCCAAATCCTTAGTGGACCCTCCAATACTTATAAAACATTTTAACATTTTAAAATGATTTCCTTGAGAGTGTGACTCACCTCGACAAAAGAAAGCCTAATATTTTAATACGTTGGTCCATTGGCATTATAAAATATTGTTTTCCAATCCATTTTGTAGAAAACAATACGCAAAAACCATGTGATGGTTTGTGGTTTTGATTAGTTTAATGTGTGGTATCCAAAACCAAAATAATAAAGAATTCCCTCTCCTTTCCTATATAAACCCACTCAATATCTCATTCATCTTCACTAAAAACATTTGGAGATCGACCAACCCATACCCTCATCTCTATATAATCGTAAAAAGTCATTCCAAACTCCCAATAACCATCTCTTGAGCCTCTCTCAATCCATTGGATCACACTTCCAAGTAAGGGATTTCTTCCTTTCTCATTTTTTTCCAAATATCATTATGTTATTATACCATTTTTTTCAATTAAAAATGTTGGGGTATAATTTTTCACTTCCAAAATACTTTTCTACTTATTTTTGAATGATTTTATTCATTTTTTCTCTCATTAATGCCTCCCATGACCACCTGTTACCATGCCGAAATTTCGTAAGGAATTTCTCTCTTCTCATTTACATTTAAGAAAGTATTTTCTATTATGCATCTAAATTCCATTACATATTTTGGGAAATGTATCTATATGACCCACATAATATCAATTTATTGTACATATTATGATATACCTTTTTCTCTCTCATCAACCATTTTTATGAATTCTTATTTCATGTTGTTATACTATAGAAATCACCGCGATTTTTCAAGCCAATGTCATTGTGTAATGAATACCATGCCAATTCCTCTATAAAGGGTATTAAACATTATGAACATTTACATATTGATTATATAGTTTCGTGTATGAATTATACATTACTTTATCATGGAATAAATGAAGATTTTTAATGAATCCATGTTGTATTATCTATGTGGCACACTTATGTATGAAATGAAATGATGAAGAAGGGTGAGACCTGATACCTCTCTAATGCATTGGGTAAAGATTAGTATCATGATACTTCAAGTGAAAGGAGGGTTTACTCATGATAATTCAATTTAAATGAGGGTTTAGTCATGATCCATGTGAAATGAGCCTTAGTTCATGCTAATATCATGTTAAATGTTGTTTCCATATTTCCTTGTTATGGTAATCATGTTATATCATGAATTTATGTTCATGTTTCTCTTATAGTCCATTGATATGACTATTTCCTAACATGTACTATATTATTCATATTATTCCTTGTTTACTACCTTACTAGGATTTATAGGTCACCACTTTCATATGCATGTCCTCAGGTTATCCCTTACAATGCTAAGTATGAAGAAATATGGGAGGTCGTGTAAAAGAAGTTTTTAATAAAGATGTGTATTTAATGTTTTAAGTTTCTATGTACTATTCTTAAGCTCCAAATACACTAGACCTCCCAATCATCAATGTTGTATCAAGTGATGATATTATGTAATAAATTATGTTTAAGTGTGAAATAAAGATTAGGGTTGTTATATGATCCTAGGGATGTGTGCCCACATATTTGAGCCATGATTGATGATTGAGTTGTGTGAGGATCATATAGCCAGAAACTAATGTAACACAATTAATATGACCATGCTGATTTGATTTATTTGATTTGATTATTTCTTCCATTATTTATGGATCTATTTTAGTTATGCTAACTATTTTATATAAATTTTATGTATAAATTTTTCATTTAATTCTATTTGATATACTTACCATCTCTTTGATTTTAAAGAATGATTTATTGAAAATATATAAATGTATTTCTATGGAGTTTTTCATTTAAATTAAAATCATAAATATCTTAATCGTTATGGAATTGATTATAAAACACTTGGTGAGACCCTACTAGGATTACTAGCTCACACCCTACCATTACCTTGGGCATTTATAGATTATCATATACAAGGTTCAAGTAAATGGAACTCCCAAGAAAAGGTGGTGGGTGTACTTGATTAATGGAATCTAGAGTGATGGAGGAGATTAGTGGAGATGGGATCTACCTTTACATTTGTTTTCTGGTAATTGTTTTTCTAAAATATGTTGAGTCACGTTTGATATTTTACCATTTTTTTAGTTTCGTTACCAATCTGATTTTGGTAATTTATCATTGATGGGTGTTTGGAATACCAAATGTTTATTTCATATACTACCACTTTTTTGTTTTCTTATTTCCACATTATTCCCTTTGATCTAGGGTTAATGCTAGGTGTTACTACCCAAAAAATAGTGATCAAGAACACCATTCAGGTTATATCAGGACCAATCCAAGTATCAATGTACTATGGTATTCATGAGGGTTCATGATAAAGTTGTATCAAAAGTGGTTGCGTGTCTTATATTGATATAGGTATTCAGTTTGGGATTTCTTGGTATATATGAGGTAGGGTTTTCTATAATTAATAGGTAGTTGTGAGTGAGTTCTTGTTCATCTTTTATTGTAGAAATCCTTATGTCACCATGGGTGTTTGGGACAACTGTCTTTTTGATAAATTAATTTGATTTTATTATTTCCCCTGCTTTTGAACTGAATATTTTCAAATAAAAAAAATGTAATTCTATTTGATGTAATTGATATTTTTGTATCTCTTTATTGAGGAGGTGTCCTGAGTATTCTTTATGATGTTTTTTTATTTCTTTCTCATGTTCTGTAGCATCATTCTTCTAAGAAGATATTTGAATAGGACACATAAGGAAGTTGTTTCCGAACCATATTGATAGAATCATCTAATGGAAGAAAATATTTTTGTGATAGTGGTGTGTGTTGTCTAATCTCTAGGGAATTTTTCTACTCCCATTTTCATTCGGGCTTCAATGGTCAAACCTTAATTGTTTGAATCTAGAGATCATACCCAACAGTTTTTTCACAGAAACCAACAATTTTACAAGTCCTGAATGATCCTTTATAAGATATAGATTGGTTGAAAAATATTGAGCTTCATTTTTAGTTCTTGGAAACATCTAACTTTATAATGGTGAATTTTGATACCTTCAATCTGAATGGGCCTAGAAGAAGATTGTGGGATTTAATGGTTATAACAAAGAAACATGTGGGCCTAGAGTATATAGAATTTAGAATTATTTTCACAAATTATTTTTATCTATAGTTTATGGTTTTGGAAAATTCCATCAACATTCTCAACTTAAAGAAGGGTGATAGTACTATGACACAATATGTAAATCATTTTTCTGAATTTGTTCAGTTTTTACTGGAGGTGGTGAAAAATAAGAAAATGATGGGTTAAAGATTTGAGATGGGTATTAAATTATATATTTGAACCCATTTTTTGATTATGAATATCAATAATTATGTCTATATTCAATATAGAGCATCGATGGATGAGATTAGCCTGGATGTAAAGTCAGGGTTGGATGTAGTTCCTTCTTCTCTCAATGATAGTTCTATTAGTTCCAAAAAACAAAAGATGATGTATGATGAGACTCTTGGTGGATCTCAGAAATAGGCTTTATCTAGACATCCCATATCATCAGTAATATTTCCTTTTACTTTATTTCATTGTGGAAAGTTTTGGCACATTAAGATAGTATTTACATAGTCACTAATGATATATAGTTTGTGTAGCTACATAGGCCAACTATATAAGTTATTTCATGCTTCTTAAACCCCTTATATTGGCATGGGATTACCATCACAAAAAATTACTGTGGTAAAATTTTTTGCTTCATGAACTAAGGGTTTCTATCCACATTCATCTAGAATGAAACTTCATTATAATGTGGAAGAATCTTCTAAGAAAGTTGATACAGGTCTAGTAATAATGAGAGGTACCATTATTACAGGTTAATATTTATGGAATAAATTATTTGATAGTGGTGTATCTCACTCTTCAATGTTGACTCATATTATGAACTCACTAGACCTCAATACAATTATTATTTCTTATTTAATGGATATTATTATGCCCCTCATAATGAAGAGAGAGTAGGATCTTTGTTACCCCTCTTGTGTTTTCACTCTATAAAATATTAAGCTCACATAGAATTTTATCATTATTGATATGAAACCTATTGACATCATTCTATGTATGTATTGAATTATTTCTCATAAGGATCAAATTTATTTTTACCTTTTTTGGGTCTCCTTTACTACACCTAGTGGGGTGTGTCATGTTTTTCAGGGAGAATTAGACTAGAGGTTGAGAAGATCCAGGCCTCATTTTTTTATGTTTTTTTGGGTAATGTAAGTTATTTATTTTAACATAGAGTTGTAATATTTTATTAGTTATCTCCATCCATATATCATTTAGTTTTCCAATGTGTTTCTATATGAATTTTAGGTTTTCCAGTTGCGATTTTGGTATATTTATCTATTTATTTAGTATCAGGTACTGAGATAGTGGATATTCCTTATCATCATATGGAACTAGATGAGTTGAGATATTTTAAGAATTAGTTGGATAAAATACTAGATAAAGTCTTTATACAACAGAGTGTGTCACCATGGGAAGTGTCAGTTCTTTTTGAAAAGAAGGCTAATGGGAATATTTTCCTTTATTTATATTACTAAAATCTCAATCTAGTTATGGTAAATAACAAGTACTTTTTAACATGAATTGATGATTTTTTTGATCAGTTTAAAGGGGGGAAGTGATTATCTAAAATTGATCTTCAATCTGGTTATCAACAGTTGATAATTAAATAATATAACATCTTAAAGACAACTTTTCTGAGTGGGTATGATCATTATGATTACTTGGTTATGCCTTTTGGCTTGACCATTACTCTATCATTTATTATCTAATTGATGAATATAATATTCCATGAGTACCTTGTTTTTTTCACCATGGTTTTTTTGGATGAAATTTTAGTATACTCCAAAACTGAGGAAGATCATGTGTGATATTTGAGAGTAGTTCTTGAAATTTTGAGAGATCACCAAATTTACAAGAATCTTTTGAATTGTAACTTTTTGAATCATGAAGTGAATTTCTTGGGAAACTTGGTCTCAGAACCTGTTATTTTATTTGATACCTAGAATTTAAGTTTGTAATGAAATGGGAGCAACATTGTACTGATTTTGAGATTCGTAGATTATTGGTATTGATGGGGTATTAATATTGGTTTGTTAAATATTTTTTGAAGCTAGATTCTCTGATGAGATATCTCACTCAAAAATTCTTGAAGTTAATTTTGGATTCAAAATTTCAGAATTCTATTGATGATTTGAAAATTATTTTGACTTATGCACCAGTGTGGCCTCTTCTGGAGGTAGGGTAGGGCTATGTGGTCTTTTCTAATGTATCTAATTTTTGTTTAGGATATATTCTTATGCAGGTAGATCATGTGGTATCCCATTTTTCTAGATAGCTTAGGCCACATGAAAATAATTACCCAACCCATGATCTTGAACTCACAATTTTGATGAATGATCTTAAGAATTAGTGGAATTGTCTTTTTTGAGAAATTTTTACCATTTATTTTGACCACAAAACCTGAGTTAAATCTTCATTCAGTAATATTTGAACATTCGATGGAGGCATGGGGTTTAGTATATGAGATCTTATGATTTAGAAATTACATTCACCCTTGGAAAGGGAAATTTCATTGTTAATTCTCTGATAAAGAATCTTCTAACCTATATTGTGATGGAATCAACAGAACAGTGGAATATGATTTCTTATTTTTTTTATCAGTTTTATTTTGGACTCAAGAGGATGTGACTTATATCATTCTAATAGGTGTTCAGTTGACCTCATCTATTCTCGAGATGATTCTTTAGGAGTCTCATCGTGATGTTGAATTCTGTAGAATTAGAGACTCTCTTTATAGTAGGGATACCATTGGTGAGTTCTCATTCTCCTCTAAGAGTATTTTATGTTTCCAAAACTAGAATTCTTCACATTTTCCCATGAGAAGGGATATGTTTAGGGATGTCCATAATTCCAAGTAGGCAATTCACCCCGGTGCCATGAATTGTTTCTCTGATATACAGTGATGAATCTTGTGTCTAGGTATGGTATAATACATCAACCACATTGTTTCTCATTTTTATACTTCTAAACAAGAAAATGTTGAGCACCAGAGACCTTTGGGGTTTTTTCAACCCCTTCCAGTGCCGACATGGGAGTGGGACAATATCTCTATGTACTTTTTGGTTGGGTTTACGCATAACCCACAAAGGAATAATGTGATGTGGGTAGTTATCGGTCGATTGAAAAAAAATATCAATTTATACCCATTCAACATAGAACCAATGTTGAGGATTCTGTATCTCTATAATTGATAAATATTGTTAGATTTCATGGAGTCCCATATGTTATATTCTATGGTAGGGATCCCCATATCACTTCCCAGTTTTTGTAGAGGCTTCCATGACGTATTGGGATCCTAGGCTAGTTTGAACATGGCATATCATTTGTAGACAGATGTCCATAAAGAGAGAGTTATAGAGATTCATGAAGAAATTTTATCTTATTACATTCTTGGCTTTGTAAGATCTTATGATATTCATTTGTGATTGGATGAATATTTTTACAATAACAGTTACCTGTAAACTATCATAACGTTCACCTTTGAGGATTTTTATGGTCATATTTCTAAATATATTTTGTGTTTTCCATAGATTGGGGAAGTTTCTTGGGTTGGAACAAGTTTTTACCAAGATTAAATGGTGAATATTTAACTGATCCTTCAAATAATGATGACAGAACAAAGTCGGTATAAATCCTATATTGATCGTAAATGTAGAGATTTAGTGTTTTTAGTTGTTGGGTAGGTTTTCTTACAAGTTTTACCTCATTTGGGTCAGCAAAGTATTAGAAAATAGGGAAATATTGCATCAAGGTTTGTGAGTCCTTTTGAGATTGTAGAGAGGATTGGTAATTTTCACTACTAGAAAACAGGTGTTTAACAGTGCTGTATTTATCAGAACTATAAAAAAGAACTGATAAATAGAATATTTTTCAATGTTAAAGAATTATCTGATAAATTTAACCATTTATCAGTGAATTATTTTTAGTGTTGATAAAGGTTCTCTTTATCATCCCTTTATTTTTAGCGATGATAAAGGGTACCCTTTATCAGTGCTTTATTTTTAGCGTTGATATAAAGGGTACCCTTTATCAGCGCTTTATTTTTAGCATTGATAAAGGTAACCCTATAACAACACTTTATTATTAGAACACATAAAATAATCCTTTATTAGTTCTTTTTTAATGCTGATAATGGTCTGAAAAAATAAAATAAATAAATAAATAAATAATGAGTTTATTAAAAAAATATTACAAATATTATTAACTAAAATATTATTGACCAAAATGAATAAATTTATTATACTAGATATAAATTATAAATACTAATAAGTAGTATGTATTAAATATATAGATAAATGAAAAATGAAAATTAGTCAAATTAAAATAATAAATAATTAAATTGAGAAAAATATTAAACATTTTATTAATTAGAAGATTATTAATAATGTTAAGAAATATTTTATATTAAATATATATAAATATATTAATGTTTATAAATATGATTTATAAAATAAAAAATATTATTCATAGTTTAAATTAAATAGTAATATAATCTGTTAATAATGGTTTATAATTAAATATTAATGTAAATTGAAAATATGGACTAATTGCATCGACTAATAGAAATAATTGAATGTTTTTTAATTTTTTCATTTATAACATAGATAAAAAAAATTATATTGATTTCAAATATTAATAATTAATACATTTTTATATACATGCACACACAAACAAATATCTTTTTAGAATTTAATCAATTTATATAATTAATTTTATATTTATTTTTTTATATGATTTAATATTTTCAATATTTATTCATCTTTGTTTTAGTATATATCCATTTTTTAAGGATTTATATTAATTAAACTTATCCAAATTTTTAATATTGTATTCATTTTAATTATTCAATTCTAATCATATTTAACATGCAAGAACTTAAGATTAAATATTCATTAATAATGTTAAAAATACATTTGTAAAAAAATATTCACAAATAAATATAGTATAAATTTATATTTAAAGTTTTTATTCATTTATAATAATAAAGAAATAAATAATATTTGTTTAAAAATTATTTATAAAATTATAAAAATAGTTATAATTTTATAATAATTTTATTTAAATGATGAATAAATTTACTATGTTTATATATATAAATAAATATTATCTAAAAAAGGATTTATATAATTACTAAAAGGTAATTATGTATTCAAAAAATTAAAGAATAATTTTTTTATAAAAGGTATTATTATAGGTATTATAATTATATATAATAATTATACTTGTTTAAAAAATATTATTTTAAAAAAAATAATTATATGTATTTATGAGTGCCTTTATAGCACTAAAAAATTCTGGGATTTATCAGCACTAAAAAGTGATGATAAAGATTCATTTTATTACTGATTATTAACTTAGCACTCATAAAAATGTATCTTTATCAGCGCTTTTTTGAAGCATTGACAAATGTGTAATGATATATTTTAAGAACCCTAATAATAGTGAACCAATTCGTGATATACGAATCTCTCTATGGAAGTGAACTAATGTTGGCGCACCTCATTGTCGAATCCAATCTCAAATCTAGGTTGGAATCACGGTTCCAATTATTCTATGGCTTGGATCTAAGTCTCAAATGATTCAAGGGTTGAACGCAACCACAGCTCAAAAAAACCAGGTTTTTTAATATCTATATTTTCCCTCAGTTATCCACTAAACCTTCTCATCCCACATATGTGTATCCCAACAAGTCTAGTTGCACTATCATATAATAAAAAAACCCAATATTCTTTTTTTAGATATATGGAAGTATTGTCTTCTCTAATATCATGTGTGTTTACTTAAGACAACATTTGTACTGTGAAAATTGAAATATATCAAACCTAATACTATTTCATGTTGTTGTAAGAAAACATAGGATCCCAATACCTATATTCCATGACGTCTACCTCTTTAAATTCATCAAGTTTTGAAAAATTCGTCCATATATTTGTCGTTGTAGTAATTGGTTTGGAATATTACATTACAAATCACATGGATGATGAAATATATGACATCATTGGCATATTATATTATTTCAATCAACAATTGGAACTGAGAGGGTTGAGTGAGGAGGTACTTAACTATAGTGTTATCCCCATCTATTTGAAAGCTAAATCTAGAAGTTGTTTCCAAAAATATAATAATGAAATATCTAACACATGGTAACAACTATATAATGATTTTTTATGATATTTTTTCATAAGATAATGAGCATTAGAATATGGTCTAAACTTAATGGATTTATTTACAAGGACTGTGAACTATTTCTTGACACTTGGGATACATTTAGGGGCTAATTATGAAATTTAACAGTCAAATGATTTTGATAAATCTGTAAAATCATTTGAGAGAAAACATTATATATGTTTTATTTTTTTATTATTTATTTAACTACTTCTTAATAAAATATAATGTTATCAATTTTTATTTTTTAATTATTTCAATTTGAATATATATAATATGACTTAAATTATATAAAAAGAAAAATTAAAGAGGTTTATGGTTCTATAATCCTTGGACTATATTATATAGGCATAATTAATTTTGAGAAAAAATCTAATTGATATTTTTATTTTGGTTGGTGAAATATAGTTAGAAAATAAATAATTGGAATGGGTCATTCTCTAGGAAAAACCACCACATCATGGTTTTTTAAGAAACAAAATATTTTTTCATTACATGGTGCAAAGTAAGAGAACATTGTTGATATAATTTTTTTTTATTCTTTATATTTCATCAAAAAAATTCAAAATTTGATGTTTTCTTTTGAAAAGTAACTTATTTAATAAGAAAAGTATTATATTATTTAAATTTTAAATAATTTTTTAAATCATTCAAGAATAAATCTTACACCACTGGATATAAATATTTTTTTTAAATAAAATATTAACATTTATGGACGTAAATTTAATAAATATGTTCTAATAGAATATATGTTTTTAAAATAAAAATTATTTTTCATGGATAAAATCATTACACCTTGATAATCCCACTTCGATTCAAGTTTTTTAGTTTGGATTTAGTAATTTAATTACATTCTATGTTCATTTTGGATTCTTAATTCTATTTAATTTTATGATTTATGAATATAAAATTAAATCCATTTTGTATTTCCTTCTATTGGTAATATGATCCCCCATAGATGTTACCATCTCAATTACATTACATTAAAAAAATATTTCATTATAATAATTTACCAATCCCTTTTATGTTAAGGGTTTTACAGAAATAGAATATAAAATTTACTAAATTCTAATGTATTTTTAAACTATTGGATATTTTTGGAACAATATATACAACAACAACTTGATCCATAAGAATCCTTCATTGTTCTTATTCTTATCTGGATCCTCAAGTCACATTGTTCTTATTTGGATCAAGCTCCCCATGCATAGATTTGATTAAATTATCATCCATATCATCCTCCCCAAATGATTTAGGGTATTCTTGGGAAAAATGAGGTTTTTTTAGAGTCTTACTCTTTTGAGTTTTCTTAGAATCTTTCCAATCATCAATGACATTTTATTCATTAATTTCATACTTTCTTTTATTTATTGCAATTTAAAACAAAATTTCAATATTTGAAATGATAACCTAATCTTTAATACTTGTTAAAAATCAATTCATTTATTTTATCACACATATAATAAGAACTATTTATATTTTACTTTAATCCATATAAAAACATATCATTATTTAACATTGCCTTTTGGTTTCACCCTTATGAGCCTCTGATTACCGTCCCTGTAATTTTCACAAATAGGAGGCATTCACCTTTGATAATGAATATATTATGTGTATTTATTTATTTATTTTACAAGAGGAATATTTTATAAACCCAATAGTATATCTTTACTTTCCCTTAAATGGGTAAAAGTTTCAATCCAATGTATCTTATTTTCTCCTCATCCTCCTCACTCATTGATTGATTGTTTTGTGAAATCTATTTTTGTATTTAATCATCATTATTTCATCACCATAAACATATCCCTATGTTCAATAATATTTTCATAGTAAATGAATTATCCATATAATTAATTTATTGTTTCATATTTATGTTAAATTTATTTCTTTTTAGTATTACTCATATAATAACATTTTATAGTACTAGTGGATTCTTTTGTTTGAGTTGGGTGGTTTGTTCAAAACTTCTCATGATCATGAGGGATTTTACTTCAATCCTACAACTAAAATAATAATAAAAAGTAAATTCATTAATAGTGCATATAACCATCACAAGAAGGTGACTCCCTACTAATTTTTTATTTTATTTTATCATTATTTTATCTACTATTTTTATGTTGATTTCATTATCATTTTTATCTAATACATATGTAGTTTTTTTAAAGATCTTATAGGAATTCGTGTTTTTCTTTCCAATATCTTCAATGAGATACAAGAGATAAAATGATTCTTTCTTCTAATGTAACCAATTTTTTTATATTCATTACCTTTCTTTGTCAAACAACCAACATTGTATATTGATTCACAATTATTAGCTAGAAAACCTTCTTCATTATTGAAATCATCTACTCTTATGACTTTCAATAATGAGAAATGTTCTTCGACTAAGAACATCGAGTCAATATAAAATGTTATCAGTTCAACATAGACATAAAATAGAAATATGGTAATATTGGAAGTTAAGAGTTTTTTAGACTTTGGGATGTGTATGAATCAACCACACATCAATTTGACCCACGGTGTAACTGGTATGACTCCAAGTGCTTATTGTTTCTCAAAATTGACATTAATTTTAGTAAAAAGGACAACTGATATTCTATAAATCAAGGAAAAATATATTTATTGTTTTTATACTTTAGAGAAATGATCCATAAGTCATTTGATAAGTGTAGGAATCTTCCACATATCAATTCGACGCACATTGTGACCGCAATACTCAATGTGTTAGTTATCCATTTAAAATAGATTATTTTGTTAAAAAAAATTCACTCACAAAGAACAAATAAAATGAACTTGTATTTTATTGATAATTTAGGAATACATTTCATAACTCATTTCGGATGTGTAGTAATTGGTCTCATGCAAAACTAATACATGATGTGATTGGTATAGGTCAAAGTGTTTGTTTCGAGTTTAAAATGACATTTTAATAAAACAAATAAGTAAAATATTCAAAATTGAGAAAACACATTTGGATTTTTTTTTATAATTTAATAAAAATATCGATTTGTAATTTGATAAATATTGGAATTAGATGAACTTAAATCGGACGCACAGTGTGACTGCTATGACTCCAAGAGCGTCTTCTTAATTTAAAAATGACATCAATTTCAATAAAAAAGTAAAGTGATATACTAAAAACGAGTAAAAAACATTCATATTGTTTTTATACTTCAGTAAAATGATCTATAAGTCATTTTAGATTTTTAAGAATGATCCATACATCAATCGGATGCATGTTGTTACCAGTATGACTCTAAGTGCATCTTTTTATTTAAAATTACATCAATTTTAATTAAACATACATCTGACATTTTCAAAACTAATAAAACACATTAATATTGTTTTTATACTTTATTAAAATGATCTATAAGTCATTTTTGACATGTGGGAATCATTCTAACCTCAATCCAATAAGTGATGTTTCTGGTATGACACAATGTGCCCATTATCAATTTAATTCAATAGTTTAGTTTAAGAAATATAACTCATTGAAAACTAAGAAAATGTGATTGGATTTTCTTTATAGTTTATTAAATTAAACAATAAGTAATTTTCTTATGTGTATTAATTGGTATCACATAAAACTGAAACACGATGCGAGCAGTATGAGTCAAAGTGTGTGTTTCTAGTTTAAAATGACATTTTAGTAAAAATGAAACGTTGCGTACTCAAAACCATGTAAACACATTAAGAATGTTTTTATACTTTGGTAAAATTATAAATAAGTCATTTTAGACATTTATGAATTATCCTCACATAAATATGACATATGGTGTGACAGGTATGACTCTATGTGTGTATTTCTATTTAAAATTGACATCAATTTTAGTAAAAAGGACAACTCAGCTACTAAAAACTGAGAAAACACAATTGAAATTTATAGATACATTAATTAAATGATCATAAAGTAATTTTTGGAATGTATTAGTTATAATCACCTCAATTTGATACACGATATGTCTGATATGACTCAATTTGTTTGTTTTCAGTTTGAAATCAATATTTTAGTTCAAAAAGTGCCACTTAATGAAAATCAAGCAAACACGCTCTTATTGTATTTATAATTTAGGAAAAATATTCACAAGTCATTTTTGACATGTAGGGATTAGTATCACATCAAACTAACACACGATGTGACATGTATGAGACAATGTGCACGTTTCTAGTTTAAAATGACATTTTACTAAAAATACAAGTGAAGTACTCAAAACCAAGAAAACACACTTGGATTGTTTTGATACATTAGAAAAAAGATCCCAAATTAATTTGAGAAATTTAAGAATCAATATCATCTAAATATCATCCATGGTGTGACCAAAATGAATCCAAGTGTATTTTTTCAATATATAAGTTTCATTTTAGTTTAAAACACACATCACATCGCCCAAACCGAGAAAAGAAGCCAAGATTGTTTTCTCTTCATTTAAATTCTGTATTCGTATTTTATGTTTTTGATTTCAGGGTGTTTTTGGTGTTGTGTTGTGTTGTAAAATCACACTACACTAGTGTTTCAGTGTGCTGATATTAAACACTATAGTATTCCCCATTATTAGTGCTTTTATAATTTCTACTAAAAGACACGGGCTTTTAATCTCACTCCAATAGTATGTGCTTCTCTAGCACTGAAAAAGTCCATTTTTAACACTTTTAAATGCATGTTTTGTAGTATTGTTGGATTACTTGTAAGACTTACTACTTCATTTGACATATATCTACAATTTCTTTCCTGTATCGTAGCTCATGATGTATCTTTATAACACTTCTCATGTCTTGATCTAAGAAGATCATGATGATGAATCTGATTTAATCATGAATGATCATTCAATAAGGACTGTAGATTATGAGATAAATGATATTCAAGGGAAGGTTATTCCTTCGGTATATGATATATGGTAGTATTATTTGTATTTTTATCTGAATTATGACTGTGAGGGACTAATGAGAGATAAATGGCCTTACCTCCTTAATATGGAATCATCTTTATTGGATTTCTGGGGACAACAAATGTTTATAGTGGGGCAGTTGTTGAAAATCATTACATTCTTTCTTATACTTCTTCACCCATTTTTTGATCATAATTTTTTTGGGGTGTGTATTAGGTTGTTTAGTGCAATATTCAGAAAATATTAGAACTATTCTGGGCTTTACACATTTTTCACATGATTAGTTTAAACCATTCCATTTGGCATAGGAAACTAGGAGGCCAATACTGATCCGATGGAAGGGGAGAAAATTTAGAGAAAACCATGTATCCACCCCTCCAAACCATGCACCATATTGATAGAGGTTTGTTCATGATTGGTGCTTGGTCAGTTGAACAGTGTGGTCAAACTGTTCACCCCATCTATAATTCCAATAGGGGAAGAGTTAGTGATCACAATTACTAATAACCATGATGAACATACAATAAGGTGTGCACACATTTTTAATTCCCCTGTATTTTCTATTAAAAAACATGGTACCCTCAGTTTTACAATGAATCACCCACATTCTACTATTCTATGATTCCCTCATCTTTGGAGGCTCTCAATAGGTGAAATTGACTACTCAAACCACATCTCTTTTTAGATATAAGAACCATTGAATGAGTTCGATCTCCTTCCAATAATTAGATCTCATCTCACTGATTTTCTTCCGATGTCCTTTTATCTTTTTCTTAGAGAGTAATAGACCATTTTTTGATGGATCTAATCAACATTTTTAGGTATCTAGATTCTATGTTTGATTCCTTGATATTATTTTCTTCATTATTCATTGGTGTTTCCCATTGCAGGTGTTGATTTGATCGTGTGATTAAAGGTAGGTGTTTTTATCATGATTCACCCTATAATTTAAACCTTAAATCACAAGATTAAATTGAAAGGGGTTTTAAATTTATTTATAAACCCAATTTTAAAATGATTTTATGTTTCGTTTGAAAAGGGCCTGAAAATTATGAAAAATACCAATATCAATGGTATTAAAATTATTACGTATATTTTGATAAAAATGATTTCCTAAATTAAAATTTGGTGTTATGAAATGATTTGATTTTAATTATTGAGAAATTTTCTTAAAATAAAAGATGGTTTTAAAGGAATGAAATTGATATAGACCTATGATTTGGTTTTGATATGAAAACAGATTATAGAACATGAAATTTTGAAATTTAATTATAAATAATGAATTCATTTGAAATTAATTATTTCATGATGATTGGTTGGTTTATTTATTTATTTAAGAATATGAGAGTCCAAGTAGTTAATAGTTGATTAAGACAGGAATTCAAGGACTCAAAATCCATAACAACGTATTGACAATGATAACTTGAACTAAATCTAATTCATCATGATTTTCCCCTATAAGATTTTTATTTATTAGTCACATTGGCCTTATCCTAGGGACTGTGCACAAGTACTTGAGTTGTCATTGATGATTGTGTTTTGCAGGGAAACTATAGCTAGAAACTGATGTAACATAGGGCATATGACCTTAGTGATTTGCTTTATTTTATTTAAATATAAAATCCATTATTTATATAACTATTTTATTCATTCCATCTTCTTAAATAACTATTTTATATTAATTATTCATTTAATCGTGTTTTATATGCCTTACATATCATTAATTTATAAGTATGTTTTTTTAATCTGTAAATTCCATTCCATGACTTGTTTTATTTTTATTTAAATCATAAATGTTTTTATATTTATAAAATAAATTATTGAACACTTGGAGATACCCTATTATATTGTTTATAACACAACATATCCTTGGATATGAGTATTTTTAGATTATCTTATGCCAGGTTCATGTAAAGTGAATCACCACTCAAAGATGTTAGGTGTACATGATTCATATAATCTGGAGTGACGGAGGTTACTAGTGGAGATGTGATTCTCTTATTACATGATTTTTTATGATTTTTATTTGGAATATATTGTGTCACCATTGATTATGTGCATTTTTTTTCTTTACCTATCTGATTTTGGTACTTTATCCTTGATGAGTATTTATTATACTGACTGTTTATTTATTATTCTTCCACTATTTTTTTCCTATGTAAATATTGTTCCCTTAGATTCTTATTTAGTTCTAGGTGCTATTCGCCAACCCTTGTGGATCAAGAATTCCTTTAGAGCCATGTTAGCACTAGTACTGGTATCAGTGTACCAAGGTATTTGGGTTGGTTAATGACAATTCCAATATTTATTAATATGATCAATCTATCCCTACACTCCCCCAAACAAATAATTATTATCTTATCACATATCATATACGATGAATACCCAATATCAAATTTTCATTGTTTATTATTTTAAAAAAATTTCAATGAAACTAACACCATTATATATTTTTACTTTCCTTACTCATTTTATTCTAAAATGTTTGAGAATTATTCATAATCAATTTTATTTGAAAAATTGATAGTAAAATTCACCTCATCATTTAGAACTAGACTTCTTAAATTGGGTCAACTCCCCCTCAAATTTTTATTTCCAATATTTCTATAATTATTGAATCAAGTAATATTTAACAAAAAGTATGTTATCATAGGTCTATATAAACAATAGAACCAAAATTATCCAAAAAATGAGAACTTTATAATACAAACTACTCAATGTCTAGAGTGTGGAACATCCATTTCCTTACCTCTCAAATAATTTACTTCAACCCCATTTAGTGGACCATAATTTTCTTTACCCTAATATATTTACCTTCATAATAGACTTATTTTTTGATCTTTCCAATTTAAAATTGGTATCAAATTTCATATTCAAGTAACCACTCCCATTTTTTCATAAATTCACAATTCATCAGGTGAAGAAAACTACTTTCATCCACCTCTTTATTTTTTCTCTAACTAAATTATTTTTATAATTAATTTCATGAATTTTATATTTTTTATAATGAAGTATCAAGTGATTTTTGTGATCATCAAAACTATTAGTTATTTAAATAATCTTCTCACTACTCTTTAAAATTTCTCCAACTTCATGAATAAATGTTTTGACATATAAGTTGTATTATGTAATTGATATTTGGGATCAAATAATGTTTTATGATAATAAAAAATATTCCCTTAATTTTTCTTTAATATAATCCATATTTTACTAAATAAATATCTCTTTCTAGTCATTATCAAACATGTTTTACATTTGAGGTAAATTACCAAGATTCTTTTTCTCCTTCTAAAGATTATATATTTTCCATCAACTCGTGATTTAGTTTGATTTCCAATTTTTCTACTCTTCATTCTCATCACTGTACAACACTTATTTATTCTCCTTCGTAATCTAGAATATCTCACCTTTATCACTAAATGATTAATTACAATTACTTTCAAAGTCGTCACTTTCACATTCTCTCATCTTCAAAAAATAACTATTAAATTTGAATTTCAAAAAGTTATTTTATTTTTCCGTATAGAGAATCATTATTTAATTGAGTTTTGGATTCTTATTCCAAGAGGATCTCTTAGATGATGACTCTTAATCTTCACTCTCGTCATCATTAAACATGGGATAAATTTACAATTTTTTTATAGTTTAAATTCATAAAATTAATGTTACTAGTATATATGAATTTCTATTTTTAAATATTTCTTAAGATGAGAAACTATAACCACCTTATCTTAACATACATATACATTACATCACTTTTTTAGAATAATTAAAATATTAAAAAAATGGACATCCAAAGACCATATTATTTTAGTGAATTTGAAAACATGTAATAAAAATCTTCTAGCTCTATGAAAGATCATCAATGTTTCCCTCAAATATCTTCCCCCTAAGTTACTCTACATAAAAACATTTCCTCATCACCTGGGGAGAGGAAACATATGAAATGGGTGATCTCAAATACTCAGTAATGGTAAATAAAGTAAATGTGTATGCATAGCCTGAACATAAGGGTACAATAATTTGATCTTGATTATTAGAAGATAATACCCTAGAAATCTAATATCATAAACATGAATCATGGAATAAAGATTTATAGTTCATAATACATGAATCATAAAGAAATAAATAGTATAAGCCATTAAATCATATCACAATAATAAGACATAGAATTGTGGCCTACATAAACATGTGTTTTCATTCCATATAAGTAAATATACATTGTAAGAACATATCAAGAAGCTTCATAAGATCTACACCTACTGGGAGGGACACACCACCATGCTGAGTCATAGTCCTTTACTTGTAAGGGATCAGGTTCCCCGTCATCTAATAGTATGTCGAGTTTCTACATCTTCCCACAGGGTACAAGGTTTCCCCATGTTCCAACTTTATGGAGACTACGCCTAATGTGTAGGATACACCACCATCCTTGGTCGCAGTCCATTCCTTATAATGGATCAGTTTTCCCAATATTCATATAGTGGATCAACCTCATAGACATGATTCCCATCATTGTCTCTTGAGATATAAATATTTACCCAATTCATTAGTGGTAGATTTAGGTCCCACCCATATCATAATAAAATCAGTCATACATGTTCCACTAGAAAATAAAACATTCATCATAACATGACCCATAAAAATAGATGTATTTTATAAACATCATATCATAATCCCAAGAACTGAAATGGTTAATAATAACTTGTCCTAACTTCATAATCTATGTAAAATATATAGGTATCATAATAATTTTGTAAATTCATAACCCATGAAATGAATCACATTTCAAAATCATATAACCAAAGGAAGAGAAATCGGTGTTATTAGAATTATTCAATCAACACATAAACTATTAGTGAAATAATATTAATGAAACCACGAGATTATTTTCTAGAAGGGAATGAGTAACATCAATGGATGTCATATTTAATGTAAAATAAATTTTAAATATCTTTTATAATAATTTCTTGATGAAAATATTCATTCTTCTTTGATAACAGATTTTAAAATATAAGATCTTTTAAAACAATTTCCTTGAAACTAAAATTTAAATATTATAACGAAATCTGTAAAAATATTTTGGAAACCTTTTTCTTTGGAAACATATAGAGGGAGATTGACAACTTTTTAAAATAATTTTTCCTTATAACTTATAAAAGGAGATTGAAAATTTTTGGAAAACCAGTTTACTTGAAAATATATAAATTGATATCGAAAATGTTTTCAAAACCATTTGAAATGAAAACTTATAAAAGTAGATTTGAAACATTTTGAAAAACATTTAAATAAAAAGATATAAAAGGATATTGAAAACATTTTGAAGACCAATTTACATGAAAACTTATAAAAGTATTGTGAAAAATATTTGAAATGAATTTTACATAAAATCTTATGAAAGGACCTTTAAAACATTTTGAAAACAATATTACTTGAAAACTTTTACAATAAGCTTCAAAACTTTTTGGAAACAATTTTCCTTGATAACTTATAAAAGATTTTTGAAAAAAAATTTAAAACATTTTTCCTAGAAAATTAATTTGAAAAACATTTTCTTAAAAATTGACATTTTTAAAATGAAAAGTAAGATTTAAAGAAATCATGATAGGTAAATTTTTAAATGTCGTATGAGGTAAAAAATATTCCTTTTTCAGGGATAAAGGGTAAAAACGGACTTGTTCCGAAAGCGACATGAAGATTAACTACTTTAAAATGGCCATATTCCCATGATTTTGAAAAAAAATATGTCGGTATAGGAAACCCTATACCCAGAGTTTTTCTAAAACTGTGGGTATTGATATTGTTTGAGAGCCTATACCCACAGTTTTAGAAAACTGTGCATATAGGTTGTTTATTATGACTTATACCCATGGTTTAAGAAAAACCATGGGTGTAGGGTTGATTTTTAAGACCTATACCCACCATTTTTTGTAAAGATGTGGGTATCGGGTTGTGTATTGAGGACCTATGCCCACAGTTTTCCAAACCGTGGGTATAACATTCCCGAGTAATGGTGGGGAAAGGTTTTTCACGGGACCCAAAAAAATTTCATGGGAACACGTTTTCCCATAGTATTCCCTCTTATATGCATGGTTTAAAATAATATATTTAGCTAAATAGATATATATATATATATACACAAAAATTAAGTAGATGTAGTGGTGAGGTATTGGGTTTTAGAGAAGGAAGTCGTGAGATCAAAACCCCTTCCATATTTTTTTTGAAAACCTATACCAATAGATTTAAAACTGTGGGTATAGGGCTATTAAATTTTGGAAAACATTCATACCCATGGATTGGAAAACTATGGTTATAGGCCATGGAGATTTATTGACACCTCGATTTCCCATGGTTCTTAAACCCAAGGGTATATCCTATACCCACGGTTTTGGGGGTTATACCCACGGTTCAAAATTGTGGGTATATTTCACTTTTCCAGTAGTGATTCCTTTGAAAGAATTAGTAAAAGAAAAAAGGGTAAAAATATCTTTTAATTAATATACTAGAATAGAATAATATTCTTGGAAACCCTTTTTTGAAAATATGGTTTTGAAGTAACACAGATTTCGGATCGAAGAGGGAGGTAAAGTTGGACATTCATAAAAATAGTTTCTTGATCATATTATGTACCAAAGAGTGTAGAAATGGTAAAATTACAGGTATATAAAATTATTAACTATAGATTAATAAATCTCATATGATTTATTGAGATATGGATCATAATATTTCATATATGTGAGCCTAATCATAAACAATCTAAAAATGGTGAGATAGTAGCCAAAACCCATTATCAATTCAGTAACATTAGATCATAAAAAAATGGAAATAATAAAGTTTAACGAAGCATAAAATATCATTAAAATAAGGATATTCAAGATATATCAGTTCAATGGTAGTATATACACCTGATGGAAAAATATAGGTTCATAACGTGGCATGTGTCTCTAAGATGGAAATTTGGGACAAAATCACATTACTGATTTGGTAAATTTTGAAACATGAATCCCATAAAAGAAATATTATAAAATAGATATGTAAATACCCATATATTAAAGTATATGGGTCATATAATACATCCAGGGTAAGTATAAACACCGCCCAAACTAAATGAGTGATGATTAAGCCATGTATCTCACAGAAATAACCAGTGAGACAAAATCCCCTTACCTTGTGTCTTGACTCTCGTCATACTCGTTCAAACCTCCTATATAAAAAATATAAGGTTATTTTACATATATTAAAGAATCATATTCTTGTATATAATTCCATATATGTTCTTATTATGAAATTATTTCACCATCTTGTTGACAATTTCATGTTAAGGTTATGTAGGGTAATATTCACTTTGTGTTTTGCTTGTGTCTTAATTTGTCATATTTTTTTTCCTTGTACTTATAACATGATTTTTAGAATTTAAAAAATGATATAAATATCATTTATATTCATAATATTTTTATTACAATAGTAAATAGAACATATGAGTGTCAAATGGAATACACCATTCATGAAGACGGTAGGTCGTACGTACGAAGGAATATCGCTTCTGTTTTATTGACATATTGAAAAAATTAAAGTAAATAAAATATATTTGTATGTATATATATAATATCATTAAATTATAATTATTATTTCATATATAGATAATATATTTTCACTATGTTGATCATTAATATATTACATATAGTGTGTGAATGAATCACATCGCGTTAAGGGGTTGTAGTCCACACTTCCTCAAACGAAATTATTATATTTACACAGGATGGAAAGAATAAGGTTATTTTATAACTAAAATTACAAAATAAATAAATAAATTATAAATAAAAAATATATAATCATATATAAATGGAGTCTCCATAATAATTTCCATTGTGAGAGGTGGTAAAGGAAAAATGAACAATCATCATTTCCTGAGGCGGTAGTTTTCCATACACGTAAACATTATATTTATTACCTATTAGATGATAGTTTGTTGGATGAACAATTATAACAAATGAAATCCTATTATATTTAGGATACTACTATTATCTTAAAATTATATAATAATAATAATTTATGGAGTGGATAATGAAAATAAAATAAAGGAGCTTAAGGGAGGGTGCAACCTCTTAATCGGGTAATACCTTTTGGTTTGTAGCAAACAGATTCCTTGGAAGTATTTATGCACAAAGGGAGACATAAAAATGTAAGGTAGGGTTTTTGTTATTTTTATTGAAATATCCTAACCGAACCTAAGTGTTTTTATTGGTGTGAGTAAGTGGGAGAGGTGGTGGCCTTATATAGGGAAGGGAAAGGACACACTTCGCATTTTTGAAAACAAGTTAGGTGTACCCACGTTTTATCCTAAATAAAAGTATAAAAACCAAAAAAATCATTAATTAAATATTTATTGATAGAATATGGCCATGAAATGGGTTTTTAACAATTGTATATGTCATTTGGGTTTTTAAGCTGAAGGTATATTACCTTGTTAAGCTTAATTTCACCATAATCGTTTTAATTAATTTTAATTACATCCACTAATATTTTTATTCACAAATTGAGTTTAAATTTTTATAAATTATATTTTATTTTTATTCAAAATATGGAATCCATTTCCAGAAATTCCGATCATATAATAATAAGAAATTAATTTAAAATTAATCCTACCAACATGATGACAATGCGGGTTTTTAATGTTAATACGTTCAAAATATTATGATGTTTTTATATTCAATTTCATTGTGAAATTGATTCCAATGACCAAAATTGGATTAATTTATAAAAATATTATGTAATTTCACATTCAAACTAATTTAAAATATAATTTATCCTTATAAATAAATTATATTAAAAATCTGTTTTGAATTAAAATTAAATTTTTTCACTATTTATCGTAAAATGGAACTTCATTGAAAATGAAAAAAAGTGACCCCAAACCAATCATTATGTTATATTTAAAATATGATGATTATTTAGAAATATTTTATTTATTAAAGTTCAAAAATTTATATTATAAATAGGTTCTGTGTTAAATTTTGGTAAAACTACTTTTTTAAAAATATAGGTTTTTATGTGTAATATTAGTTCTATTATCATAATATGAATATAAAATAAATTGTATTTCTATGAAAAATATTTGATTTAATATATAACTTATAAATTTAATTAATATCTCTCATTATTAGGGATTAATTTTACTTATTGAGATAAATCATCTTTTTC
Source organism: Viscum album (assembly GCA_963277665.1). Taxonomy (NCBI): domain Eukaryota; kingdom Viridiplantae; phylum Streptophyta; class Magnoliopsida; order Santalales; family Viscaceae; genus Viscum; species Viscum album. The sequence continues at coordinate 961,833,078 of OY728163.1, read as the reverse complement.
TAATAAAAATAGACAATTATAAAATCATTCCCTTTATGTTCATTTGGTTTTTATATTCCTTTATAATTAATAGGTTATCGACGAATTTAAATATATATAATCCTAATTTAGTTAATACTATAATATTAAATTTAACGGTTATGTTATATCTTATTAAATAATAATATTTTAATAATAAATTATTTTTTGGAAACTCTTAGTCTAGTGTGTTATGCACGCCATCGAGGAAAGTCATTCTTGCATGTAATGTAATCTAACCTCAGTGTTATGTGTAGAGACAAATAAAATTTATATTGTGTGTAGTGAATTATTAACTATTTTGTCATATAAATAAAGCTACACTAAGTTATTTAAAATAAAATAAACTATTTTCAGTATTTTGTGAAATGAAAAATGTCAAATAGATTAAATTAATTCAAAAATAATTCATAAAATTTTGTTTTGTTACATTCTACCCCCTTAAAATTAATTTTTACTAGAAATTAATCTTCCTTATCAGAGTTTTAATACTTTAATGTTACTTTTATATAAACCCTCACTATAAAACTGAATCCAAAACTTCCTTTAAAAATGGATTGTTGGAAACATAATGGTTACCCAAAGTAACATATACCTTGGGTTCCATATAAGAGAACATAGGTGGAAATTGAAAACATGGAATTGGAGGAAAATCATAAATATTTTTAGGTATTTATTAAGTTCATAAATAAAAAACATTGAATTGTAAATGAAAATATGATGTACTCCAAGTCATAAATATGTGATGATTTAAAAGGCCATCGGTTCAAAAAAGATTAATGTATTCAGATGACCAATTTTTTGATCATTATCAGATCATTGAGTAATTATTTTATTGACAAAGAATGTAAGGAAATGTACTTTCTTTATATATTTCTATAAAAAATTTCATTCATTGGTTATGATTTTATCTATTTCTAATTCATCCATTACATTAATAAATGGATTTATATAAATTAACTTTTATTCCTGAAGAACAAAAATACAATTTTAGCAGATCATAAGGCCCATAAAAGAATGAATATCATTAGTATTTTTCTCTAAAAATACATAAAAATCAATATGGTTAATACATGAATATCTAAACATAAAAAGTAACACTATTATTTCCTCATAAATATTTATTCATCGAAAATAATTATACATTAACCAGAACATTGTGTAGGTCAGTGGTAGGAATGAAACTCATATCATCTTTCAGCCATGGGTTCAGAACCCACCACTTTCCCAGACTTGATTGGTTTCTACCCAATATACATGGTTTTCATTTATAAAACCACAATAATATAATTTAAAAAATATTTTTAACATCATTTAAATAAGATTAATCACTAAATATCCTTTTAACCAAGATTTCCAATATAATATCAATACATTAATAATCCCTCTAAATTTCAAATTAAAATTTTCATGAATGGTTGACCTTATAGCCCTTATATTTGATGTAAATAAAAATTAGTATAAATGAGTTTAGGAAGTCATCCTAACATTGATCCCATATATATCACAAATTAGCTCTAGGTTATTACATTCCAAACATTTGAATATTTTCATTGTATATTCTCTTGAAACATTGAAATGATCTTAATTTCAATAAATCATTATTGAAAACATTATTTTGTTCTTATTCCAAAGTATATTGGATATATTCTTTAAATCAAAAAAAATGTTTTCTGCATCCATGATAGTACAAACCACTTGTCAACAAATCCTTAATCTATTCCAAGTTGATCGGTATCATCCAATTTTCTTATCCATTTCCAACATATCATTATCCAGACATCATTACTTAAACATAAGTAACATATTAAGGGTTACCTTCCCTTAATAAAATTTTTGCCTTTATATGAAATCAGTTTTTGGCCTCACCATCACCATTCAATATATCCTTTCATATTTTAAAATCACTTATTCTGAATCTTCTTATATATTTCATGATTCATATAATATAATATTTGAATTCCATAACATATACACTTCAATAATACAAATATACTCTTAAATGGTTAGATGGTATTTATCAAATTATTCCTTTATACCTGTTTCCAAGAATATAAAATATGAATCATGTATTAACATTATTCATACTCAATTTAATCATTATTATCCAAAATACTATTAAAACATCACATACCTTTCATATGTCATACATGGTCTCTTTGTCATCAGTTTAAAAACTCTCACATTCAACGCATTCTTGATTCTTATTACGAGCCTACTATATATGAAATTTATTTTCACAATGCACATAATTTCCACATTAAAGGAAATCTTCAATTTCTAATACCTTAGGGGTGTCCAAAATTCTCATCTATTATGTTATCTAAAATCTTCATTTTCCCGTTGCGGTTATATTCTTTGTTCCCTTCATTTACAGAGTCAAAACACATTCGGGTTCTTATAAGACATTCACTTAGGTGATTATTTACATATTATTGACAATAATGATACCAAATCTTATTTAATCTATGGTCTCTGTTAGCTAATCTCTCTGTGAACACCTTCAATATCTTCTTTGGTAAGTCAAAGAGTTGGTTAATGTAAACATTGTTGATTATGTTCCTTGAAAACTGATTAGGCATGATCACAAAATCCTTTACACTGGCGTTCATTTCATTTGACTTCTCATCAACATATTTTTCATCACATTCAAAATTAATAATGTTCCTTTTGATTCCCTATATGGGCTAAAACAATACATCAATTAATAAGAAATGATTGTCATAGTGAGGAACCACTTGATCATGAAAAGTAACTTATAGGATTCCTATGTTATGAAAACATCCCTAACATTTGACACCTTAGGTTTATCCTAGGTTATTCATAGTTATCTCTTATTAAAATCCTTAATAATGGTTTGTGAAGAGTTTGTGAATTTCCATGGTATATCCCCTAAGAGTGTAAAAATAGGTGTGCATCAAGGATAGTTGTCATGTACTAGATTACCCAGAGCCAGGAACTGGGCATCTTGTTGGAGTCTTTACCCCTAGATACATCGGTTCCAGAGACACATCCATTTTTAGTATCTAAACTTTTATGTATTTCTAGGAAACCACTCACCCTATCCTATACCAAGATTTTAGGACATTCTCCAAAACATTAGTCCATCCACAGACTTATCCTTTGGGAAATACCTTGATATATCCTTAGAAATATCCCAAGGCATCTCGCTAAATTTTTCTCATCTTAGTTTCCATATTTTAATAAAAAATCACTCTGATACCAACTATAATGCCCCAATATTAACATACATAGACATTACATCACTTTTACTGAATACTTAGAACATTATAAAAACAGAGGCCCAAAGACCATATTAGTTTAGTGCTATTAGAAACATGAAATAATAATATTCTAACTTAGTTAAATATGTTTAATGTTTCCCACAAAGATATTCCCCCTTAGTAAAACTACTTAAAACCCTTTATTCATAACGTGGGGAAAGGAAACATAAGAATGAGGTGAGATAAAATGCTCAGTAAGTGTAAATAAATGAAATGTGTATTCATGTCATGAAGATATGTAACACCCTGGCCCTAGTTACCCAGAGTCGATTCATTGTTACATAACATTGTCTAGATCAAAATAGATCAAGTCTCAAAATACTGATTAGTTTGTTAGTCTTGGAAGTACTAGATACATACATAAGTTTTACATTACCTCATAAAAAACAACAACAATGTGTCCCCTTTGAAAAAACTCTTATGACTTAACCTATCACTACAGGTCAAGCATAATATACTTTTCCACATACTTGGAAAAAGAAAACATAAGAAAGGGGTGAGATAAAATGCTCGGTAAGGATAACTATATAGCTGAAACTATCATAAATAAGCATAAACATTTAAGGCAATGTATAAGACTAAAACACAGGACTTTTAAACTTAAAATTCAGCATAATCTGGAAAATATAACTCAAATAATTCCATTTACATATTCGCATGGATATTCTACTAGTATAATAATCACATGTAATATCAATAGCTAATTTCAAAATGATGGAATGCATAATTCCGGACTTCATAACCACATATTCAAGGCCTCTTGCCAAGAATACAAATAAGATTTTTTCAAGACCTTGTGCCAAGAAACCAGTTTGTCTCATGAGACCTACCTATGAATCGAGGAGCTATAGCAGGCTCCACCCATCACATACTAAGTCCAATGCATTCCTCATATGAAAATTTTGAATCATAATCTAAAACTTCGTATTAAAACTAGCATACTAAATGTCAATATTTTAACCACAAACCATGAGTGGTATAAAAATAGCTCATCCATAGTCAAAAATAACTCTTTAAATAAAAATTAAAATATTGGATTATAATAAATCAACCTAAATAAATAATAATTAAGGATATTTACATATATTAAAATAATAAGTAAAATTATTTGAGAGAAATATCCCCTTTTTCTTGAAAAAAGTTTAAAGTCTCATTATTTATCTAGAATATGTTTAAAAGAGATTTTTGAATCAAAGTGTCCCATACAAATTTGAAACTTTTAAAAGTGATTTTAATTTTAAAACATTAATGTCCGTATAAATAAATCCTTAAGACCACTTTTAAAACATGGACATTAATGAAAATGATTTATAATCATAAATATTTAAAACATTTAAAATGATATTTTAGTTAGAGTTCCTAACCAAATGAGAGACGATTCAATACAAATAATTTAGGTAATAAAAACTTTATAATATCATGAGAATAAAGGGATTCATGATATACCTTTTCAAAGTATAGTATATACAACATATAAAAGTGAATTGGTGCACAACAACAAAGAAGTCTCAATGGAATGGAAATTGAGATGTAATCCCTCATCAAGACTATATCCTTCTGTTAAGGATAAATCAATGACATAATTATGTTTAAAAATATAAATACACTCAACATTATTGTATATTTAGTGTAAATCAATCAAATTACATTCACACATATTCTTGTAAAAACAACACCAAACATGGATGTTTTACTTAATGAATGGAAATTGAGTTAAGATTACTCTTATCAAGTATGTATCTATGTGTTTAGAATATATCAGTGGATTGATTATGTGTTTCAAAAGTATATCCACCCAAATGGGAGCTTCAATTACTATATAAATAAATAAATAAATAGTGATTTCCTTTATAATCATGGAGTAAAATAATTAATGCAATTTTTGTACAACCCAATGAGTGGAAATCGAAATTAAAAATTCTATTAGTGATTTGGTAACTTACAAAACATTCAAACCATGAAAGAAGGATCATATAGTGAAGATTTAAATACACATAAATTTAATTATATTACACAAATAATACAATCATGGTAAGTACATACTATACACAAAAGGAAATAGTGGAAAATATAGCATGAATCTCATGAGAATAAAAGTTAGATGAAAACCCCTTACCATGTACTTTTCCTTAGTAGATGGTAGGTTAACCTCATGTATAATGGTGAAATCACTGTTATTAAATTATAAAATAACCACGTACATAAATATTATATCATATATGATCTTTTAATATTTCCTTGTTTATAATATTTTAGTAGTATCATTGTTTTGGGTGTTAATTGATTCATTTTCCATTATATGTTTTATTACTGAAGTCATGTTTGATATTGATAGGATGTATTTAATTCATATAAAGAATGATATTAAGTAATAAAACATTATTTTAAATCATAAAATGAAAATTATTCTTGAATGGTTATCATGGGGAATGAATCTCATCGTGTTCATGGAGACGGTAATCCGTACGTAGGCACGAGCGAAAATACCATTCTATTGATGGTGAAGTAGAATGTAATTAGATGGAATATTATATATTTATATATATAATATTTAACATGTCATATTTATTATTTTAGTTAATTATACTCATTATTATACCCATCCAAACGATGAAGTGTTGAATAAAAAACTACACCACGACGTGGAGACAGTAAGTCATACGTATGCAAGTATGGTGACTTTGGCATTCATAGGATGGATAGAATAATAAATATGGTTGTACCATATATATAATAACATCACAGTATGTATAAGTTACTATAGTTATTATTTTGGTATAGAAAAAAAAATAAAAAGGAAGTGGAAGAAGAAAAGAACTTTAAAAGAGGTGATCAAATTATTACATCTTTTTCAGGTGCTTCCTATTGATTTGATCGAAAGGGATCTTTAAGTTGGCTTCTGATCAATGTAAGGAATCTAGGATGAAGTTAGGGTAGTTGGGAGGAAATTTGAGCAAGGTTTGGCCAAAACAAATTTCTTTGGAGGTGTGATTTTGAGATAAAAGGAACTACCCTTTTATAAGAGAGGTTAGTGCCACTTTAGGAAAAACTTGAAATATTATTTTATTATACAATCATATAAGGTTTACAATGACTCAAAAAGGATTTATTTAGTGTCTATGTTGGGTATGGGTAAAAAACCTCTCAAACAATAGGTTTTAGACAGGTTTAGGTCACTATATTAACCTTATCTATTAAATTTAACTCTCAGTTAAATAGTTTATCTTTTACCATGTATTCTGGTATTATTATAATAAATGGTTAATAAATATACTATAAAAATCCAAGACAACCCCAAGTGGTTCATTATTGATATATCTAGAAAAATCCAATACAACCCCATGTGTTTCATTATTTATATATATAACCTTATCTAAGTCTTTTTGACAAACCTTGGATTTTTAGGAATATTGTATCAATTAATAATATAGTATTTGTTTTAATAACTCATTTAGGACAATTTTGACACCTTTTAGTATTTGGTTTTTTTGAAAGTCATAAAAATATTTCCAGTTAGAAAAAAAAATATTTAATAAACCTTAATATTTCATATTAACCTATAAAATTCATGGAATACAAAAAAAGTCTCAATTTAAAATTATATTAAAATTTATAATATCAATTATTTTAATCTTTCAATAATAAGGCAATTACTGCATCATCATTACCTCATAAATAAATTTAATTATTTAATTTTTAAAATTTATAAATAAAATACCATTATTTAGGAAATATTTTTATCAAACTAATTAATATTTATAGTTGAATTCACCTTATGTATAATTCTATATTAAAAATGGTTTAGCTATTAAACTTTGAATATATCACTTTTAACTCTTCTTTAAATAAAATTATAATAAATGTCCGAATCTAATCCAAGTGGACCAAAAGGATCATATTTTCTTCCTAAGGTTTGTTTGGTCGAAATACACTTATCCAATAAAATTAGGACATGTGTTAGGGTACTTATAATATCATTTTTACCTCTAATTTCCCTATTTACTTTTAACCGTGGTAAATTTAATTCAAAAGATACTATTCACCAAAAAAAAAATTTTAATCCAATTTAACCACATTTTACTTACATATGTAAACCATGTCTCTTGGATATTTGAAATTCAATTCACAAAAGTGCCAAAATTAATTTTTTTGAAAATTTGCAAATGTGCCTAGAAGGTGAGTAAAAGAGGGTAAAAAGTTCAATAAAATTTTATATATCTTATCTTATTATTAAATGACTTCAATGAATTATTATTGACTAATATAGGTATTATTATTCTATTTTGATGTTAAAATAAATTTAAATTATAAATAATTATTTAAATAAAAAGTCAACTTTAAACAATAATGTAGTGTTTTTCACTATTCATCAAAAATTAAAGGTTTTTAGAAAAAAACCAAAAATTACCAAAATCTAATTTTGATCTTCCAAATTTGAAAATGATGTATATTTTACCAAATTCAAATCTTGGAAGTTTTATTAATTAGTTTAAAAATTATTCTCGTTGTCAAAACCTGAAAGCGGGTTTTTGAGAAATAAAAAATATCAACAGATTGATATGTGTTTATGTCCAATTAAAATGTAAATTACTTCTAATGACCAAAATTGGATTAAATGATAAAAATATAATCTAATTATACTTCAAAACAATTCAAATTTATAATTTAACCCTATAAATTATTTTGATTAAAAAATATTTTTTCAATTAAATTTTAATATTTTTCACTATTCATAAAAATTTAAAAGTTATCAAAAAAGCATTGAAAATTTATACAAACTATGTTTTTATGTTACTATTATAAAGAGAAAGTTTATTTTGTAAAATTTAATATATAAATGTTTCGTGATTCCATTAAATACATCGTGGCATAGGGGAAAATCCAAGGGCCGAAAGGATAACTCTCATTTGCCGAAACCAATGGAAACCAGGTCGGCCAAGAAAGGTGGAAGTAAGGAGACCAAAGGCCCACTCGGTAGGGCAAGTGGTGTGTCAAGAAGAGACGAAGGAGTGATGGGAGGAGAGGTCAAGGAGTGTCTTAAACTCATTATTCACTCCAAGGAATAAATGGATGGAACAACTGTATGTATGAATGCCTCAAAGGAGGACATTGATAGAATTTATGAAAGATAGATACAGGAGATATGCACGGAGGAGCAACAAGAGTGCATTGAAAAGAATGAATGGATCATTTCCCAGGGTTTTATCAAAGGCATAATTTCTATGGAGGAATTCATTCCAACAATGGGCAAAATGATGTCTTACCTCGAGGACTTAATCATAGAGGATCCAAGTACTCAGGTCGGTACCCTGTAATGGGAATTATATAGGGTTTCTGACTCAAATCATCTAAGCATCGTGTTTCCTAATTTTGTGAGTTCATTTAGCTCTTAGTGATGTGTCTGGTGAACTTAGGTTTTCCACTTCCCCATAAAGTGGTTTTAATAATAATTTATGTTTGGATGGATGGAATATATAAATGTTTCATATATTGGATATAAAAAGGGTTCGCCATTAAAAGGTGGAAAATTTTCATTTTTTGAAAAATACTTCTTTTATCTAAAAAATTGAATTTCTTCTTATAATATGTTTAATAAACACAAAATATGGATGTTAAAATTATATGGTGTATATAAAATTCAAAATTTGTTTATTACTATTCAACACCACTTTAAACGGCTAGTTTGATTGGTCGTGGTGCACTTGGACTCGGTGTTGCGTACTTCGTACGCCATCATATTATTCAAAGGGAAACGTACCGTAGAAGCTTGGGGTGTTACATTCTTCCATACATCAATATATTTCATCCTCTCAATTTGAAATTTTTCTATGAAAAAAAAAGTTCAAAAAATAGAAAATATCTTTATGGAAAACCCAAATTACAAATAGGGTTAATAAATTTTAGTCTTAATAAGAGGGAAGTGGAAATGAAAAATTCACCAACAAGTTAGGATTTCGAATAGGAGAACCTTGGTGGAAATTATAATTGTAGGAAACTTGTAATTATTTATAGGGATTGATTGAGGTCATTAATCACAAACAAGTGAATGGAAAATTGAGGGTCTCAAAGCCATGAATTTATTATGATTTAAAATATCATCATTTCAACAAAACAAAAGGTATTAGGATAACAAATTTTTTGTTTTAAGATCCTTTCCCTAAATATTAATAATTATTTTATTCATAGAATAATAAAAATAATACTTGATAAGTAGAGTTCCATCCTTTGACTAATTTCTACCACAAACTCATCTTTCACTCCAAAAATAAGTATTCAAGATGACTTGGTCACACTTGAAGCGCTAGAATCAACTTCTAGAGAATCACATAATCCACAAAAGATGAACTCTATATTTCCCTTGTCTTTAGACATTAAAGAAAACCAAAATTGTTAGTACAAGATCATATGATCCCTAAAAAGGATAATCCTTTATAAAAACAAATACTACTCTTAATCACCAAAATTAAACAAACAATACCCAAAGTTCAACGAAGACCATTCAAAACAAATTTTCACTAAAATTCATAAAAATAATCCAAACTAAGATTGAACCCAAAAATTCAGAAGGATTTGATCACATAGTCTTCCATGATAAATCTTAATGTTTATCTCCAAATAACATCGACTACTCATAAAGTCACATACTTAAAAGTAATTAACTTAATCACATATTCTCTATGATAGGTTAATCATTTTTCATAAATAATAGAAATACTTATACGTACACAAAAAATATACATTCTTCCAAAATAAAAAACCCCCATTACTCCTCAAATGAAATCCCATAGTATTCTATTTTCTTTAGGCATATAGTGTTCTCAAAAGAGAAAACTTCATCCAAAAAAAATTATCACTTAATCACAAAATCATTTCCCTATACTAAGTATAAATAATTATTTCAAAAAATCAAAATATTATTGATCCATAAAATCATTTAACTAAAAATAATTAGTCATAATAACCAGGGACTTCACGTAGTCTAGTGGTAGGTGATAAATCCTAATCACACTTTGGTAATTCGTTCGATTACCATCACTTTTTTTGAAGTGACGGGTTGTCACATAGTATATGTGTTGTCCTTTTCCAAAAACTATATAATTTATAACATTCCAAAAAATGAGATAAATTCCCCAAAAAATAACCATAACATATTTTAACCACAAATTTTATCTCATACCTTGCATTTTCTTCTCAAAATGTAATAACCTATAATTGACTCCAATTCAAGGAACATATTTACCCAAATGGTTTTTTATAACTATATCCATAAAAGAAAATATAATTCTTACTCAAATTGAATTTTCACATAATAACCTGTAGGTTTACACATACAAGAGAAAAGTCTTCCAAAGTAATCCCATCAACAAAGAGCATTAGTACTTTTAAAGATTTCTCCATCCATTTATTTCCACATAGGTTCTTTTTTGAAATAGAGGTTATCCTATAAAATAGAACATTGAATCGGGTAATTCCCATGTCCCCTACATATACGGAAAATGACTATAAATGGATTATTAGAACCATTTTTAATTTCTTCCACAGTACTCCTCATTTATCCTCAGCAATTCAAAACTTTATATCCTTCCTTCCCACACATAAAGAATTTCTTTGTTCCATTTAGACACTTTCCTGGGTGTCTCCATCCACATTTCTTGTATGATGGAAAATGATATTTCTATTCTCCACAGTCTCCAATGTTGGAGCACTTTTTATTCTCTACCTTTCTCTTCTTTTTTGTGTTCCGGAGTTTGTTAATGTATATTTTGTTGATCATATTTTTGGAAAATTGAATCGGCATGAACACGATATCTTTTACGCCTATCAACATTCTTTTTTTTTCTCATTTCCACCACTATTCCCACCTTGTAAATCATGTTCAGTGTTACTATGACTTCCTTGTAATCCAACCATTAACTAAAACTAGAAACCAGAGTATGAGTAACAATACTCATAAAATAATTTACAGAATATCCTGACACCTTATTTTAAATCTAAAACACCAAAGTATTAATCAATGTTATTTATTTTGATCTTATATTAAAATCCTTAAAATTTGTTTGTAAATAAAACATGAATTAACTTAAGTAGATCCCCAAGGAGTGTTATAACCAAGAGTGCAGCAAGGCCCGTTGTCATGAACCAGGATACCCCGGGTCAAGCCTGAAACTCCTTGTTAGAGTTTTCACTCCTAGACACTTGTGTTCCAGAGCTTCCTCTACCTGCTCATATCCAAATAAAGATGTATTTTTTATAAAATAAAATAAAATCTCTACATTACAAAGATTCTAGGAAATTATTCTATACTAATCCTCAAAGTCTTTCTTAGGGTAATTTTCTCTAATCAACGTTTTTCTAAATCTATCTTCAATAGTTTTTACTAAACGTTCTCTAATACCAAATATAATGCCCCTACCCCAGATACCTAGAGTCGATTAATTATTACATAACATTGGCATGATTACGTTACATCAAGTCTTGAAAGGCCGATTAGTTTAGTATCCTTGGATGTACTAGATGCATACATAAGTTTTACATTACATCATAAAAACAACAACAACAATGTGTCCCCTTTGAACACACTAATATCCCTTAACCTATCCATGCATTTCAAGCATAATATACTTATTCACATCAAGGGAAAAATAAAACATAAGAAATGGGTGAGATCAGATGCTCAGTAAGGATAACAAATTAGCAGAGACAATCTTAAATAAGTATAAACATTTTAGGCAATGTATAATACTAAAACACAGACCTTTTAAGCATAAAATTCATCATAATATAGAAAATATAAATCAAATAATTCCATTCAATTATTCACATGGATATTATACTAGTCGGATAATCACATGTAATATCAATTTATAATTTCATAGTGATGGAATGCATAATTTTAAACATCATAACCACATAGTCAAGGCCTCGTTCCAAGACTACAAATATGATTTTGTCAATGCCTTGTGCAAAGACACTAGTTTGTCTCAAGAGACCTAACAATGCATCGAGGAGCTACATTGGGCTCCACCCATCACATGCTAAGTCCAATTCATTCTTTATATGAAATGTTTGAAATATAATGGAAACATTCGTACTAAAACTATCATGAGAAATGTCTATATTTTTAACCCCCAACCATGAATGTTATATAAATAGAACATCCACAGTCAAACATAACTCATTAAATACAATATGCATTATTTTGTTATAATAAATCAACCTCAATTAAAAATAATGAAGGATATTGATATATATATGAAAATATTCAGTAAAACTATTTGAGAGAAATACCCCCTTTTCTTAAAAACATTTAAAATCCTCACTATTTATCAAGAATCTATTTAAAATAGATTTTTTAATCAAAGTATCCCATGAAACATTGAAACATTTAAAAGGAATTTTAATTTTAAAACATTCATGTCCATATAAATAAATCCTTAAGACCATTTTTAAAATGAGGACATTTATTAGAAATATTTAGAAGAACAAATTTTTAAAACATTTAAAATGATATTTTAGTTAGAGTTCCTAACCAAATGAGATACGCTTCAATACAATTAATTGAGGTTATAAAAAATATATAATATTTTAAGAATAAATTCATTCAAGATATACTATGTGAATGTAAAGTATATGCACCATATAAAAGTTAATTGGTGAACAACAACAAAGAAGTCTCAATGTAATGCATATTGAGATGAAATCCCTTATAAAGAGTGTATCCTTAGGTTAAAGATAAATCAATGAAATAATTAAGTGTGAAAAATATAAATACACTCAATATGATTGGATATTTAATTTAAATCAATCATAGTACATTCACACATATTTTTGTGAAAACAACACCAATGACATGGATGTTTAACTCAATGAAAGGAAATTGAGTTAAGATTACTCTTATCAACTTCGTATCGTTGACATGAGAATTCATAAATGGATTAATTATGAGTATAAAAATTATATCTACACAAAGGGTAGTGGAAATTACTGGATAAATAAATAAATAGTGATTTCACATATAATCTTGGAGTAAAATAATTAATAAAGCTTGTATACAACCCAATGAGTGGAAATCAAAATTAGAATTTCCCTTACTAATTTGGTAACATAAAAAACATACTCCCCATGAAATTAGGATCATAAAATGAAGATATAAATACCCATAAATCAAATTATATTACACAAAGAATAGAACCATTGGTCGTACATACGCCACACAAAAGGAAATAGTGGCAAATATAACATGAATCTGATGAGAATAAAAGTAAGATGAAAACCCCTTACCTTGTACATTTCCTTAGTATAAGGTAGTTTAACCTAATATATAATGGTGAAATAATTTTTATTAAATTATAAAATAACCACATAGGTAAATATTATATCATATATTATCTTCTAATATTGTTTTGTTAATAGTTGTTCAGTATTATTATTATTTCAGGTGTTAATTGATTCTTTTTCATTTATATGTTTTGTTTCGTAAGTCATTTTTTCTATGGATATGATGTATTTGATTCATTTAAATAATGATATTAAATTCTTAAACATTTTTTTTAATCATAAAATGAAAATTATTCTTTAATTGTTAGGATGGGGGATGAATCTCATCGCATTCGTGGAGACAGTAATCTGTACGTACGTACAAGTGACAAGACCATTCTGTTGATTGTGAAATCGTATGTAATTGGATGGTATAACATATATAAATTATCATTAAAAAGTTATTTGTATTATTTACATAAATTATAATCATTATTATACCCATCCAAATGATGATGTGTTGAATAAACTCTACACCATGACATGGAGACGGTAAGTTGTACGTACACATGTATGGTAACTTTTTCATTCATTGGATGGATAGAATAATTAGGATAGTTATACCATTTTTATAATAACATCATAGTATGTATATGTTAGTGGATTTATTATTTTGGTATGGAAACAACAAATAAAAAGTAAGTATAATATGAAAATAACTTTGAAAGAGGTGATGAAATTATTACCTCTTTTTCAGGTGCTTCCTTTTTATTTGATCAAAATGGATTCTTAGGATGGATTATGATCAAATTAAGGAATATTGGTATAAGTGGTGGTATTTTGGAGAATATTTTAGTAGGGTTCTAACTAGCCAAATAGATTTGTAGGTGTGATTTTGAGAGAACAGGAAGAACACTTTTATAAGAGAGGTGTGGGTCACTTTAGGAAAAGCATGAAATATTATTTTATTATACAATTATATACTGTTTATAATGGCTCCCAAAAGATTTATTTAGAGGATAACGTGGGTATGGGTCGAAAACCTTTCAAAAAATAGGTTTTAGATAGGTTTGTGTCACCATATTAACCTTATCTTTTATATTTAACTCTTAGTTAAATAGTTTAACTTTTACCATGTATTCTTGTATTATTATAATAAATGGTTAATAAACTTACTATAAATATCCAATAAAACCCCAACTGGTTCATTATTGTAATATCTAACCATATCTATGTTTTTTGGCTTCCCCATAAATTTTTAGTAATATTATATCAATTAATAATATAGTATTTGTTTTAAAAACTCATTTATGTCAATTTTGACACTATTTAGTATTTGGTTTTTGTGAAAGTCATTACAACTTTTTTCCATCGAAAAAAATTTATTCAATCAAATATAACATTTCATAGTAACCTATTAAATTCATGGAATACATGAAAATTTTCAATTTACAATTATATTAATATTTAAAATATCAATTATTTTAATCGTTCAATAATACGGTAATTACTGCATCACCATTGTGTCATAAATAAATTTAATTATTTAAGGTCTAAAAATTATAAATATAATACCATTACATTGTAAATATTTTTAGCTTTCTAATTAATATTTATAGTCGAATTTATCTTTTGTATAACCCTATATAAAATTGGTTCAGTTATTAAACATTGAATTTAACACTTTTATCTCTTCTTTAAATAAAATAATAATAAACATCCTAATCTAATCTAGTTGGACCAAAACGATCATATTTTATTAATAAGGTTGATTTAGGTCGAACTACAATTATCCAATATAATCAAAACATGTGTTATGGTAGTTATAATATCATTTTTTCCTATAATTACCCTATTTACTTTTAACCATGCAAAATAAAATTCAAAATTTACTATTCACGAAAAATTATTTTCATCCTATTGAACCAAATTTTACTTACTGGTGTCAACTGTGTATCTTGTATTTTTTAAATTCAATTCACAAAAGTGGTAAAATTATTTTTTATGCAAGTTTACAAATTTCCCTAGAAAGTGAGTAAAAGACCGTAAAAAGTTCAGTAAAATTTTATATATATAATCATATTATAAATTGATTTAAATTAATTTCATTAGAATAATATATGTATTATGCATCTTTTTTTTATGTTAAAATAAATTTAAATTAAAAATAATTATTTAAATAAAAATTTGGTTTTAAACAATAACGTAGTGTTTTTCACTATTCATCAAAAATTGAATGTTTTTAGAAAAATACCAAACATTCACAAAAATATAATTTTGATATTACAAATTAGACAATTATTTATATTTTAACAAATTTAAAACATATAAGTTGTATTAATTAGTTTAAATTTTTTTTCTCATTGTCAATACCAGAAAGTGGGTTTTTTGAGAAGTAAAAACTCTCAAAAGATTGATATGTTTTTATGTCCAATTTAAAGGAAAAATTACTTAAAATTACCAAAATTGGATTAAATGATAAAAATATAATATAATTACACTTCAAAACCATTCAAATGAATAATTTAACACTATAAATTATTTTGATTAAAAAAGTTGTTTTCAATTAAAATTTAGTATTCTTCACTATTAATAAAATATGAAAGTTATCTGAAAAGCACCAAAAATTTATCCAAACTATATTTTTATATCCCAAGTTTAAAGAAGATGTTTATTTTTTATAATTGAATATATTAAAGTTTCAAATTTTGTATTTAAAAAAGGTTTCTCTATTAAAAGGCAGAAAAATTACAATTTTTGAAAAATACATCTTTTATCAGAAAAATTAAAACTATTCTTATATTATGTCTACGAAACACATAATATGGTTTTAAAAATTATATTGAATATATAAAATTCAAAATTTGGTTATTATTATTCATCAATGCTTTTTAAACGACATGTTTGATAGGTTCTGGTTCGCTTGAACTCGGTGTTGTGTACTTCGCACGCTATCCTATTCTTCAAAGAGAAACGTATGAGGGAAGCATGGGGTGTTAAAACATAAGGGTATAAAAATTTGATACTAATAATTATAATATCATACCATAAATTTCAAAGATCATAAGTATGAATCATGGAAAAGATATTTTTAGTTCTTAAGACATGAATCATAAGGTAATCAAAAAAATAATCCATCAAAGCATACCATTAGAATAATTCATGGAATTGTGTCATGCATAAACATGTGTTATCATTCCCCATATTTCAAGACTCATTAAAGAGAACATATAAAGTAAATTCATGGTAACTTCACCTACTGGGCGGGACACATCACCATTTTAACATCCTGAGTTTTTAAAACTAGACACCAAGTTCGATAGCATACATAATACGCCACATCGAACTTAAGAGAATAACTAAATATTATTAGGTAGCCTTATAAACAAGATGTTAAAATGGTGGGAATTAAAAGTATTAATTGATAAATGAATGTATGTTTTACACATTTATATAATTAATTTTTTGTCCACAATTATTCGTAACTAAAAGTAAAACCTTTTTTTAATAAAAGTAACTCTTTTTTGAAAAACTATTTAAATGAAAATATTTGAGTTTAAAAAATAATAAAATCACTATTAATGTATTTTATTAATGAAATATAAATTTAATATATTCATTTTAATTTTTAAAATTCATCTTATATGTTTTTTAGACATGATATAAGAACAAATTCATTTTTTCAGATAAAAGAAGTATTTTTCAAAAAAGTGTAGTTTTACCACTTTTTGATGGAGAACCTATTTTAAATCTTGTTTGGACACTTTTATATATTATATTTGACAAAATAAAATTATTAATTGGAATTAGGGCATAAAATTTTACTCTGGATAAATTTTTTGTCTTTTTCTGATGATATTCATTTTTTAATGAATAGTGAAAAATACAACATTTTAATTCCAAACTGTTTTTTTGTCTAAGTTATTTATATAGATAGATAATATTTTTCTTTGGTTTTAAATTATATTTACATTATTTTATTATCATTTAATAAAAAATTTTCCATTTTAAGTAATTTCACATTGAAATTAGATATAAACGCATGTCAGTCTTTTGAAGATATTTAGTTTTAAAAAAACTTGTTTTCATATTTTGACAACAGGGATTAATTTTTAATTGATAACTAAAAATTCGGTGTTTTTAATTTAGAAAAATGGATTTAATATTTGGAATAATAAGTTCCATATTATGTAAATAGGTATCTTTTATTTTTACACATTATGGATAGTAACTTTGGTAATTATTTTTACTACCACAATTGAATTTAAATCAGGTAATTAAAGGTAAAAATAATATTATGATAACATCAAACTACCCTAAAACATATTATAACTTAATCTTATGAGTTTATTCCAACCATTATCATCCTCTAGATGATTTTAGAACCACTTGGATGCATTTAATTCTTTTATAAAATTATATTCAATGAATAATCATATTAGTTACACATTTATTTATAAAAAGTAATGTATTTTAATATGGAGTAATATAGGGGACCCCTTGAACTATAAATATTAATTTGAAATAGAAAAATATTACCTACATCATGATAATTTATTTATAATATTTCAAAATTAAATAATTTAATTTAATTATGACACAAAAGATGATGTAGTAATTTATTAATTAATGAAATAATCAAAAAAATGATTTTATAAATATTAAAATAAATATTATTTGACACAATTTGTGTCATACACAAATTTTATAGATATATTATACATTTTGGTGTTTATTTATAGAGTCCGTTCAAACTTATATTTTTTTCATGATATTTTTTAAAAGTCAACTAATGAATAGTGTCAGAATTGACACTATTGGTATTTTAAAATATAAAATAGTTTATTGAATGTTATATTATTAAAAAAATTATAATATTAATCCAAATGGTTATGATAAGTCATAATATTTCAAAAATAATTTTATATTAATCTTTAGACATGTTGTGGTAATTAAATTAACCAATAATGTGTAAATAACATGATATCGGGGTTAGATTAAAAAGGGTAAAATACGGGTAAAAACTAACAGATAAGGTTTACAATATATTAAAAACTTTTCTAATATTAATTGTATTATGTTTATTATACCCAAAATCATATTATACTCTAAATAAATAATTTTTCGACTATTTGGAACCAAAAATGAATTTATATTAATTTTATACTTTTAATAAATCAAAGGGTGCTCTCCCCTCTCTTATAAAAAGGTACTCACTCATCTCTATTACTCACACTTCAAAAGCCTTTTTGGTTGGACTATATCTAACCAAACCTCTTCCTGAAATCCCTCCCCACCTTCTTGTTCCATTACTTTGGGCATAACACCATCCTTAGAGGTGTTAAGGTGTTCTTAAAAGGTGGTCAACCAAAGAAGAGGTGTCATTTTTTAAGTGTTTCTATTTTATTTCTTCTTCCACATCCATTAAATATCATTATTCCATGAAGAAATAATAACTAGAGTATCCTAAATATACTGATATTTTATTATGTTGATATAATCACCTAAATCTTTCTCCAGTTTCATCAAATGTGAAAAGAACATTTCGTTCATGTGTATGGCGGACTACGACCTTGCAAACAGATATAGTTTTTTTCATTACCTTCGATCAATACTGGTTATAATGATGAAATACAAGTTTATATATGTTATATATGACATATTTATCATTTTAAAATGATAATATTTTAATTATTTTCCTTTTATCTATGCATAAAAAAATGATAATGTCATTCGTGTGTACATGTGAATTATCACCTCCATGAAGCAATGTGAATAGTTTTTATTCACCACATCACTTGTATGATATATATAAGTATATTTAAATTATTATTATGATTTTAATTATATTATTATCATTCTATAATGATAGAATAATAATTTCCTTATTTCCATAATGGTCAATGAAAAATGGAAATGTTTCTCATGCGTACACATGACCTATCATCTCCATGATTACAACGCTGTTCATTTTTCATATCATAAATGGATTTTTTTTAAAAAAAAAATTTATGTATAAAAATTAATATTATGTAGTGAATTTTATTCTTGATATTATTTAATTATGACCACATGGACTAGTGACATCAAACCATGTTCATTTTTGACTCAAGTACCAAATATTGAAAAAACGTCTAATATGAACTTAAAGAATTGTGTAATTTATATAACATGGTAATAAGTCATATAAAAAATAATAAAATTGAAAAAATTTCTCAAGAAATTAGAAATTAACCTATGTTTATTATTCATTAATAACAAGGAACATATGTGACGAATCAAACATAAGGTAACAGACTTCGTCTCAATCTTCTTTCATTGAGGCATATTTTGATGTTATAAACCACCTTCTTTTATAAGGTGTATAATCAAACCCTTTAGATTTTAATTTCATTAAATGGTTTTTAAAATGAAACTTTTTATATAGATCATTTTAATTTCTTTACAAAACAAAAAATTTATTTTTTTTAATGCACACGGTGATAAAGACTTTACCACTATTATGGCCATTATTTAATATTTGGCTTCCCCTACAAGCCAAAAGTTTTCTAAAAGAAAAATAAATACCATATTCTCTTTTTAGGTATTTTGGTATTGAAAATGGGTTTAATAATGGTCTGATATATCAATATCTTGAAATTATTTATTATTATAGAAACTTTTATGATATAAATGTTGATAATTGTAATCTTTTATGTGTTAAGATTATATAATCATACGTGTAAATTTAATAGGTGGTTACATGATAAAACAAATATAGGTGGTTACATGATAAACCAATGGTAGGTGGTTTCATGATAAACCAAGGATGTGTAGTTAGGTTATTACCTTTAATTCATTGGGTATGGAAGTCACCTGTATGGTTTTTCTATTTCGTGATATGTGTGGAAGTTGATCGTATAGTTATTATATTTAAGTATGATTATTTCCAAAGTTACCTTTATATGTTATAAATTTATTTCTATGGATGTTATGGTAATATTTTGGTTATAAAAATTGTAATAAATGATCTTATATTCAATGAAGAGTAATTACTACATCATAAAGGTTAAAAGTATTTCTTTGTGATAAATTAATCATAGTTTATATGTTTTCACAAGGATAATAATTTTCCTTATTTTTGTATCCCTAACTAATATTTTTATGATCATCCCAATATTTTAAATGTATTTCGTAGGATTTAAAGAAGAATAGAGTCAAGGATGGGTTCAAGTAAAAGATATTATTTTTAAACATGAAACGAACCCATGTTTCATTTAAAATTTTTTTATTTTATGAAAAAAATTAATAGTTACTAGAAGTGTCTAATTTGTAATATGTAATTTGTTATGTATGATTTATGGCATAAATCACTATATATCTAAACCTGAAAAGATCATCATTGTGAATTAATGTCAAATTCTTGACATATCTTATGATTATGTAACGTTTACAGATGAGGCCTTATAGTTGATATTAGAGGATGGTTTAGAAAACATTAGAGATTAGGATTATTTCTAAAGAGATAGGGATATCCTATGAGTTTATAATTTTAAGTTTGATCATAAGTTCAATGTATTATAAATCCATTTTGAATATTTGTGTCCTAAAATTTTAAAGTGATTAATGTTATTTTTTGAGACATTTATTTTAGAGGTAATTATGGGTTATTACTTTTTGGGAAGAAAAATAAAATCCATGAAAGAAATTTTGAGTTTAAAATTTTTTGTGGTCATTTTTGGGGATTTTAACTCATTTTGGGAGTGTTATAGGAATTATATAGTCTTATAAAATGGACAACCTGCATGAAGGGTGATAACTTATCGTGTCAAACAAGGCTATAGGATTCAAACCCCCAAAAAAAGTCGTACAAGGACTTATCACCTACCACTAGCCTAAGTGAATTCCCCAGTTAGTATAACTTTATATTTTTAGTTAAATGAGTTGATGAAATAAGAATAAGTTTATTTTGGGAACTTGTGTTTTATAAAGTGGATATCCTTGGTATTGGAATATGATTTGTAATTAAGTAATAAATACTATTTTGTAATATATTCTATATTTTGGAAACTTTATATGATTAAGGTAAATATAATACTACGAGATTTTATTTTAGGAGTGATTTTTGATTTTTGATTTTGGATAAATCTGTGTTTTTGTGGAGGAATTACGGAAATTTGGGTTATTTATAGAAATGATTAAACTTTAATGGATAATATGTGATTTTTAAAAATTCATTTTTGATATGATACATTAAGAGAGAATTATGTTATTGGATAAAAATGTAAAAAAAAATTCCCGGAAGACTTTGTGATCAAATCCATTTAAATTTTGGGTTTTAATATTAGTTTGGATTATTTTGGGAAATTTTAAGGACTATTATTTACCAAATGGTCTATATTGGAATTTGGGTTTTACTTTTGAATTTTGGATATTAGAAGAAATATTTATTCATATAATAGTTTATTATTCATGGAAATTATCTTATCCAAACCAATTTCATTTTAGTTCATGTTTCAATACAAGAGAAATGGATAGTTAATCTTTTGTGGATTAGGTGATTCTCTAGAAATTAATTCATCTTTAACACTCATCATTTGGAAAAAAATATGATTTTATGGGGGAATTTAATTAAAGGATGGAAACTATACTTTACATGTATGTATATTTCCTTATATTTTTATTTTAAGTAGTAAAATAATTCCTCCACTTTATAAAAAGTAATTTCAAACAAAAATGTTTTCTGTTTACTATTCCTAATATGAAAACAATGACCATTTAACCAATCACAAATTTATGGTTTTGTGATTTTTAACATTCTCTTGATAATGTTTTCTTTAATGCTCCATCAAAACAGGATGGTACGTTTTTCATTCATATCCATGTTTTCTTACATGTAATCCTTGTATGTGTAATCTCAAGTGACCTTCGTATTATCTTTTCTTTCTCTTAAAGTTGTTGTTTTATTAATCCTTTTTCTAATGTGTGATTACAAAAGATGTATTTTGAAAAGTCACACCCTTTTTACCACCCTAAATTTAAATTGTGAGAATGCAATTTTCAAAATGAGGGAAGAATGTAACCTATTGAGTTTTTAAAAGGATACACTTTGTTCGATTATGTACATAATGCACCACATCGAAGTTATGTGTACAACTAAATATAATTATGTTACCTTATAACCTAGTAGTTAAAATGGTGGGAATAAATAATATTCATTGATTTATGAACAAATGGTTTACACATATATAAAATTTATTTATTTCTGAACAATTATTTATAAATTAATATAATACCCTTTTTAAATAAAAGGAAATGTTTTTCTGAAAAACTATTTAAATGATAATAAGTGATTTTATAAAATAATAAAATCACTCTTTATGGATTTATTAATGAAATATAAATTTAATATATTCAATGTAATTTATAAATTTCAACTTATATATTTTATAGAGATTATTTAATAATAAATTCAAATTTTTAGATAAAAGAAGTATTTTTTTTAAAAAAGTGCATTTTTACAACTCCTTGATATCGAACCCATTATAAATATTGTTTTTAACACTTGTATAAGTTCTATTTGAGAAAATAAGATTATTCTATGTAATAAGATAATAAAATTTTACTTTGTTCAAATTTTTGGTCTTTTTTTTTGAAAATATCCATTTTTTAATGAATATTGAAAAACATTGCATTTTAATTCAAACCAGCGTTTCCATTTAAGTTATTTATATAATTAGATTATTTTTTTAATTGGTTTTAGAGTATATTTAAATTATTTTTTATCATTTAATCAAAAAAAATTCATTGTAAGTAATTTTACATTGAAATTAGATATAAATTCATGTCAGTATTTTAATGGTTTTTACTTTTAAAAACATTGTTTTCTCATTTTGACAATGAGGATTAATCTTAAATTAATTAATGTAATTTATGTTTTCCAAATTTGGAAAAATGGATTCTGTATTTTGAATTAGAACGTTTAAATTATGTAATTATGTCCCTTTTATTTTTAGATATTATGAATATTATCTTTGGTAATTATTTTTATTACTTCACTTGAAGGTAAATCGGGTAATTAAAGTAAAAAAAATATCTTAAATTATAAAACTAACCTAAAATTTGTTATGAATTAATTTAATGAGTATATTCGGACCATAATAATCCTTGGGTTAATTTTACGACCATTTGGAGCCACTTTCTTGACTTTAATTCTTTTATAATATTATATTCAATGAATAATATTTTGTTTATAAAAAGTGAATTATTTTAATATACAGTTATAAAAAATTTGTATTTGAATATAAATATTAATTAGAAATATAAAAATATTACCTACATCATCATAATTTATTTATAATTTATGAAATTAAATAATTTAATTTAATTATTATATAAAATGATGTAGTAATTTATTAATTAATAAAAAATAAAATTAATGATTTTATAAATAAAAAAAATATTATTTCAAATTATTTATGTCATACAAGAATTTTAAGGATATATTTGACATGTTTTTTATGATTTAAAATATTTTTTTTGAACTTATCTTGCTGTTATGATATTTTTTAAAAGACAACTAATGAATAGGGTAAGAATTGACACTATTTGTATTTTAAAATATAAGATAGTTTATTGAATGTTATAAAATTTCTAAAAATATTAGATTCATCAAAATTCTTATTATAAGTTCTAATATTTTATAAATGACACTTTTTTTATTGTTTTTTATGTTATGGTAATTAAATTAACCCACAAGCATTAAATAACATGATATCATGGTAAGTTAAGAAAGGGTAAAATAAGGGTTAAACAAAAATATAAGGGTTATAAAATATTCAAATCTTCTCTAATTTTAATTTGATGATGTTTATTCGACCCAAAATCTTATTATCTTTGATATAAATGATTTTGGAACCATTTCGAACCGAAATTTAATTTAAATTAATTTAATAATTTTAATAATTCCAAGGGTGCCCCTCCCCTCTATTATAAAAAGGTGCCCACTATTATCTGATACACACACTTCTAAAGCCTTTTGGTTCATCCAAAATCTTCCCAAAACCCTTAATAAAATATCTTCCCATATTCTTTTGGCCTTATTTTAGGCATAACACCATTCTTAGAGGTGTTAAGGTGTACTTTAAATGGTGATCAACCAAATAAGAGGTATCGTTTTATAAGTGTTTATATTTTATTTCTTCTTCAACTTACATTAAATATACTTTATTCATGAGGAAAAAATAACTAAAATATCCTCAATATACTAAGATGTTTTAATTTTAATATCACCACCTAAATCCATCACTAATTTCATCAAATGGGAAATAAGCATTTCATTCATGTGTATGGTGGACTATCGCTTTTTAAACTGATATAGATCGATTTTCATTACCATCTATCAATATTGGTAAAAATTATGGAATAAATTTTTATATATTATATTCATGACATATTTATCATTTTAAAATAATAATATTTCAATTATTTTCTTACATTCCTTTCACATAAAAATGATAACATCGTTCATGCGTATGTGTGAATTACCACCTCCACGAAGTGATCTGAATCATTTTTATTCACCACATAACATGTATAATATATATATATATAAATATATTTAAATAAAAAATGTTATTTTAATTATATTATTATCATTATGTAAAGATAGAATAATTATTACCTCATTTCTAAAACAATCAATGTAAAATGGAAACATTACTCATGCATATGTATGGCTTGTCATCTCCATGATAGTAACGTTATTCATTTTTCATACCATAAATTAATGGTTTGATTTAAAAAAAGTAAAATTTATGTATAAATATTATTATTATGTCATGAATATTGTTTGGATATTATGGACTTATAACCATATAGACTAGTGACATCAAACCATGTTCATTTTCGACTCAAGTACCATATTTTGACCAAACATCCGATATAAACATAAATAATTGTGTAATTTTTATAAAATAGTAATAAGTGAAATAAAATAAATAATAAACATAAATAATGTTCTCAAAAAAGTATAAATTAACTTAATTTTATTAATCAGGAAAAACAAGGAACATATGTGACAAATAAAACTTATGGTAAGGGACTTCATCTCAATATCCCTTAATTAAGGCATATTTTGATGTTATACACCACTTTATTTTATAAGGTGTAAAATCAATGCATTTGAATTTTTATTTCATTAAATGGTTTTTAAAAGGAATAATTTTAACAAAAAAATTAACAATCTTTAAAAAATAAAAAATGTATTGTTTTTTAACGTACATGATGACAAAGATATTTCAGCCGATGTGACAATTATTTGGTATTCAGTTTCCTCTACGAGCCAAAATAGTTATAAAAGAAAAATAAATACCATATTCCTTTTCCATTTATTTTGGTTTTGAAATTTGTTTTAATAATGGTTTATTATATCAATATCTTGTAATAATTCCCTATGATTTCAAATTTTATGTGAGAAATGTTGATAATTTCAACCTTTTTTATGTTATGTTTATATATTTGTACTTAGACATTAAATGGGTGATTACCTGATAAACCAAATACTGGTGGTTATGTGATAAACCAAAGACTGGTGGTTTCGTGATAAACTAAGGATGAGTGGTTATGTTATAACCTCTAATGCATTTGTTTTGGAAGTCAGATGTATGTCTATTTCATTTAGTGATATGTCTGGAATTTGATCTTATGGTTATTCTATTTAACTATAATTATGTCCTAAGTTACCTTTATATGTTATACGTTTCTTTCTATGGGTTTTATTGTAATATTTTGGTTACAAAATGGTAATCATTGAGCTTATATTTAGTAAAAAGTATTTACTACTTCATAAAGGTGAAAAGTATTACTTTTTTATTAATTATTCATAGTTTACATGTATTCTTAAGGCTAATATTTTTACCTCTTTGTGTATCCCTTACTTAACTTTTTATACTCATCCCAAGTATTGTAATGTTTCTCAGACTATTTAAAGGAGAATATAGTCAAGGATGGGATCATGGAAAAGTTATTATGTTCAAACATGAAATGAAACCAGGTTTCTTTTTAAAAGATTTTGTTTTATGGAAAAATGGATAGTGAGTATAAGTTCTTACTTTCTAATATTTAAGTTCTTATGTATGATTTATGGAATAACTATCTAAATCTATAAACCTAAAAAGATCCTCGATGTGAATTAAAGACAATTTATTGACTTATCTCATGATTATGAAATTTTTAAGGTTAGGGCCTTATAACAATCCCAAGTCTCAGTCATTTCCTTGTAAGCCATTGGGTTTACCCATGTTTCCATAGTGGATTTGGTTTCCCATATTCCCATAGTGGATTAGGTTTCCCCATATTCCATCTTCATGGTGACTACACCTACTGGGCAGTACACCCCACCATCCCCAGTCACATCCCTTTCCTTGTAATGGATCATATTTCCCCATCTTCCCATAGTAGATCAAGTATATCAAATTGATTCCCATCATTATATCAAGAGATATAAATACTTACCCAATGTATTGTCTGAAGATATAGGTCCCACCCTTACCATAATAAAATAATTCATACATGTTCCACAAGATAATATAAATTTTATCATAACATGTTTCATAAAAAGTGATGGGTTTTATAAATATCCTATCATAATCCCATGAAATGAAATAGGTAATAATAACATTACATCACATCAAACCCTGAAAAAAAGATATAGGTTTTGAAATCATTACATCAAATCATAACCCAAGAAAAAATCCAGTTTCAAAAACATATAACATGTGGAAGAGAAATGAGTGTCATAAGAATCATTCCATCAAAACATAAACCATTCAAGAAAAAATATGAATTGAACATTTTGATAATTTCTTATAAGGGCATGAGTAAAATAAAAATATGTCATCATAGATAGAAAGTAATTTTTAAATATCATTCAAAATAATTTTTGTAAGAAAATATCCTTTCATCTTTGAAAACAT
Source organism: Viscum album (assembly GCA_963277665.1). Classification (NCBI taxonomy): domain Eukaryota; kingdom Viridiplantae; phylum Streptophyta; class Magnoliopsida; order Santalales; family Viscaceae; genus Viscum; species Viscum album. The sequence continues at coordinate 961,805,564 of OY728163.1, read as the reverse complement.
CTCTTAAAAATATAAAATCTTTTGAAATCCATTTTCTTGAAAAAAAAACTTGAAGGATTATAAATAATTATTTGAAAACATTTTTGAAACATTTTTATTTTTATACTAATAAAGAAGAATTGAAATCTTTTTGAAAACCATTTTCCATGAAAACTTATAAAATTAACATAAAATCATTTTGAAAACAATTTAACATGAAAATTTATAAAAGTATCTTAAAAATGATTTGAAAACAATTTTACAAGAAGGATTATAAAAGGAGCACAAAAAAACATTAAAACACATTTTACTTGAAAATTAATAAGATAATATTGTGAATACTTTTAAACCTATTTACGTGAAAATTGTTAAAAGGGGCTTGTAAACATTTTGAAAACTATTTTACTTGAAAACATATAAAATAAGATTGAAAAATATTAAAAATAAAATTCCACAAAAATCTATAAAAGAAGCTTTAAAATTTTTTGAAAATATTTTTCCTTGAGAATTTCTTTAAAAACCATTTTCTAAAAAATTATCCATTAAAAAATTCAATTGAATCCTCAATGAAATAATGACAGGTAAATCCATAAATTCCATGCGAGGTAAAAATAAAAAAAATCCACGGTAAAAAGGTAAGAAAAATTCCTTGTTCGGAAAGTGACACGATGATTCTTTTAAAAATTTTGGTAAAACAATGGGTAAAAATATCAATTAAATATTAGAGGAAAATATTATAATTTTCCTGGAATTTTTTTTAAACATGGTTTTGATAAAATACATATTTTTGACTGAATAGAGAGGTAAAGTCAGCATTTATTAAAAACACTTTCTTTATCCTATTATATACCAAATAGTGGAGAAATGGTACCATTACTTAGATATAACATGAATAAAAAAAGGGTAATAAATATCATAAGATTTCTTGATATATGGATCATAATATTTTATCTATTGGAGAATAATCATAAACCATCTCAATAAATGGTGATATTGTAACCCTAAACCCTTACCAATTTAGTAACTTTGAATCAAAAAAATGGAAGGAATAAAATTAAATAAAGCTTAAAATATCATGAAAATATTTATCTTCATTATATAACATTTTAAAGTCAGTACCTACACCTATTGGAAAAATATAGTTGCATAACATGGCATGAGTCTCAAAGAATGAACATTGAGACAAAATCACATTACCGATTTGGCAACTTTTGAAACATAGACCCCATGAAATAAAAGTTATAAATTTTATATTTAAATAACCATAAATTAAAATATAATAATCATATAATACATCCATGGGAATAATACACACCACACAAGTGAAATGAGTGATGGTTAAGGCATGTATCTCATAGAAATAAAAAGTGAGATGAATTCCCCTTACCTTGTGTTTTGACTCTCGTCGTACTAGTTCAAAACTCTTGAAAAATAAGTATATTTTTTTATAAATCATTAAAATATCCATATTATTATATATATAATACCATATATTGTGTTATTATGACTTTATATTACCTTCATGTTAACAATTTCATGTTAAGGTTGCGTATCGAGTAATATTCACTTTGTGTTTCGCTTGTGTCTTAATTTGTTATGTCATTGGTCCTTATAATTATATCATGATTTAAAAAAAATTAAAAATGATTAAAATATAATTTTTATTAATTATATTTTTATTATTATCATCTATAGAATATATAAGTATGAAGTGTAATACACAATTCATGGTGACGGTATGTCATATGTATGCATGAACACTACTTCTGTTTTATTGACGTATTGAAAGAATAAAGGTAAATGATATATATATATATGTATATATGTATATAATATCATTAAAGATTAATTATTATGTCATATATATATATCATATAGAATCACTAAACATATCTATAATAAATTCCATGTAGTGTGTGAATGAATCACATCGCTTTGAGGGGGCTGTAGTCTACACTTCCTAAAACAAAATTATTGTATTCAAAAAATATAGAACGAATAAGGGTATGTTATAAATAAAAATTAAAAAAGAATAAATAAATTATAAATATAAAATATATCATATATAAATGGATTTTCCATCATAAATTCCACTATGAGAGGCGGTAAAGGAAAAATGAACAATCATTATTTCCTGAGGTGGTAGTTCTCCATACACGTAAACAGTACGTTTGTTACAGATTATATGAAAGTGTGTGTAAGTATTGGTAAAACAATCAGAATAAGAACATACTATTATTTTTATTATACATTTTGTTATACATTCATGGAATAATAATATTTTAGGGTTTGGATAGTGTAAATAGAAAAAAGAGCGTGAGGGATGGTGTTACCTCTTAGTTAAGTAAATCCTTTTGGTTTGCACCAAGGGGGTTATTTTGAAGTATTTGTCCCCAAAGGGAGGATTAAAGAATGAAAGGGGATTTTTATGTTTATTTTAATATATTATTCAAACATAATTGTTTTTAGAGGTGTCAGGATGTGAGAGAGGCGGTGGCCTTATACATGGAAGGGAAAGGACACACTTGGAATTTTTAAAAACTAGTTAGGTGTACCTATGTTTTTACCTAAATAATAGAATAAAAACCCCAAAATAAATACTTAATGGACGTTTTATGAATAATATATTTCCATAAATGGGTTTCTGACAAGTTTATAGGTCATTTGGGCCTTTAAGTTTAAGGATTATTCTCTTGGTATGCTTAATTTCACTGTAATCGTTATAAATAATTTTAATTACATCCACTGATATTTATCTTCAAAAATTAAGTTTTAATTTTTAGAAATTATAGACTATTTTGATTCCAAATATGAAATCCATTTTCCCAAATTATTATCACATAATATTCAAAAATTAATTTAAAATTAATCCCGCATATGGGACGACAATGCGGGTTTTTAAAGATAAAACTTTCAAAAGTTTGTTATGTTTTTATATTAAATTTAAATTTGAAATTGATTATGACGGCCAAAATTTGATTAATTGATAAAAATATTTTCTTATTGAACATTCAAACAGATTTAAAATATTATTTATCCATAAAAATAAATTGGATAAAAAATATGTTTTGAATTAATTTTCAATATTTTTCTCTTTTTAGAAAAAAAAAATGAATCTTCCTAGAAAAGTTCAAAAAATTTACCCTAATCTAATATATTTTTTTCTTTAAAAGATGAAGTTTATTATAAAATATTATATTTATTAATCTTAAAAAAATTAAAAATAGGCTCTCTATTAAATGGTGGTAAAACTACTTTTATAAAAATATTGGTTTTTGTGTGTCATATTAGGTATGTTCTCATCTTATGGTTATAAAATAAATTGGATGATTGTAAAAACTATTTGATTGAATATATAACTTATAAATTTAATTAATACCACCAACTATTATTATTTAATTTAAAATATTAATATAAATCATCTTTTTTTACATAAAAATAGAATTTTATAAAATCATTACCTTTATATTCATTTGGTTTCTATAATCCTTTATAATTAATAGGTTACCAATGAATTAAAATATATATAATCATAAGTGAGTTAATATTATAATATTCAATTTAATGTTTATGTTATATATTATTAAACAATATTATTTTAATAATGAATTATTGTTCGGTAACCCTCAGTCTTGTGTGTTATGCCAGCCATCATGGAAAGTCAGTCTTGCATGAAATTTAAGCTAACCTTAGTGTTATGTCAAGAGAAAGATACAATTTATATTGTGTATAGTGCATGATTGAATTTCTTTTGCATATAATTCAAGCTATAGAAAGTTCTTTAATATAAAATAAACTATTTTTATTATTGTGTGAAATGAAAAATATCAAATAGATTCAATTAATATAAAAAAATTCATAAATAATTGGGTTGTTACATTATACCCCCCTAAAATGAATTTTTATATAGAAATTCATCTAGGTTGTCAATGGTTAATAATATGAAATTTCCTTTCATAAAAACCCACACTGTGAAACTAAATCCAAAAACATAATTTAAAAAGGAATGGTGGAAACATAACGGTTTCCCAATATAACATATAACTAGGGTTCCCCATAGGAGAACATAGGTGGATTGTGAAAAAATGGACTTGGAGGAAAAGTGTAAAGATTTGTAGGTATTTATTGAGGTCATTAATAAAAAAATTAATGATCAAAGAAAAGTTTGTGGACTCCCAGTCATAAATCTGTGATGATTTAAATGGTTATCAATTCAACAAAAAATAATCTATTAGGACAAAAAAAAATTTGACCATTATCCTATATTTGAGTTATTCATTTATTGAACAATAATGTAAGGAAATATACTTACTTCATATATTTGTATAAAACATTATTCTTTTTTTCATTCATTTATTTCTAATTCATCAATTACTTCAAGAAGTGGATGTACAAAAATTAACTTTGATGCCTAAAGCACTAAAATACACTTATAGAAGATCTTAAGACCTATAAAAGAATGAAAAGTATAACAATTTTTCTATAAAACCCCTTTAAAATAAATATGGTTAATACATTAATATCTTTACATAAAAATTAACACTATTGTTTCATCATAAATATTTATTCATCAGAAATAAGTATACATTAACCAGGACATTGTGTAGGCTAGTAGTAGGTGCGAAACCTATATCATCCATCAGTCATGGGGTTAGAACCCAACAACTTTCCTAACTTGATTTATTTCCACCCATCATACTTGAATTCCATTTATAAACCCACATTAATATAATTTTCAAAATATGATGAACATCTTTTAAATAAGGTTAATCACTAAATAGCAATTTAACCAAGTTTTTCAATATAATATCAATACATAAATATTTCCTATGAAGTTAAAATTAATCTTTTCATGAATGGTTAACCTAATAACCCTTCTAAAAAATGAAAATACAAAGTAGTAGAAATAAATTTAAGAAATTATCTTAAACATGATCCCCCATATATCACAAAGTAGATCAAGGTTGTCATATTCCAAACATTTGAATATCCTCACTGTATATTCTCTTGAAACATGTTAATGCCCTGAATTAAGATAAATACTTATTGAAAACATGCATGTTTCTTTATTAAATAGTATATTGGATATATTCCTTAAATCCAAAAAAAAATATTCTCTACCCATGATAGTATAAACCACTTGTCCACAAATCCTTAATTGATTCCAAGGTGATCAATATCATCAAATTTACTTATCAATATCCAACATGTCTTTATCCAAAAATCATTATCTAAACATAAAGATCATATTAAGGGTTACCTTACCTTAATAAAATTATTTAATTTCCCTAAAATCAATTTTCTACCTCACCAACACCATTCAATATGTCCTTTCAAATTCAAAAATAACATATTCTAAAAATACATTTATATTTCATGATTCCTATAAAATAATCATTTAATTACATAACATATACACTTCAATAATACAAATTTATTCTTAAACCATTACTTGGGATTTATCAACTTATTCCGTAAACCGTATTCCAAGAATATGAAATAAAAATCATATATTAAGATTTATCAAACTCAATTTAATCATTCTTATCAAAAATACTGTTAATATAGCACATATATTTATTATCCCATTCGTGGTCTCTTTGTCATGAGTAGAAAACCCATTACTTTTACAAAATTGCTGATTATCTTCATGAGCCTTATATATATGAAATTTATTTTCATAATTCCCATAATGTTTTCATTTTATGCAATCATTAATTAATAATACCTTAGGGGGTCCAAAATTCTCATCCATTGATTAAACTGAACACTTCATTTTCCCTTTGTAGTTAATTTCTTTATGTCCTTTTATAAAGTCAAAACACCATATTATTCATATAATACATTCACTTAAGTGATTCATTCTATATTATTGACACCAAGGAAACCAAATATTCTTTCTTATGGGGTCACCATTACCATAACTCTAAGAAAAAGTATTCTTTCTCTTCATTGGTGATTTCAAGAGTTGGTTAAGGTACGCATTGTTGATTATGTTGCTTTAAAACTTATTATGCATGATCACAACATACTTTACACCGGTGGTCATTCCATTTGACTTCTCATCAAAATATTTTCCATCACATTAAATGTTAATCATGTTTCTTTTTATTCCCTATATGGGATAAATCCATAAATCATTGAATAAGAAATGATTATCATAGTGAGGAGCCATATAATCATGAAACGTCACTTATAGGATGTCTAAGTTATGAAAACATACTTACTATTTGATACCATTGGTTTACCCTAGGTTATTTATATCCATATTCTATTCAAATCCTTTATATTGGTTCATAAATAATTTTTGAATTTCCCAATAATATCCTCCATGAGTGTCAAAATAGGTGTTTAGTAAGGCTCGTTGTTGTGTACTAGATTACCCCGAGTCAGGAAAATGACATCCTATTGGAGTTTTTTCCCCTATGTATATATGATATAGAAACACATCCAATTTTAGTATCCATATAGGAATTTATTTGAAGGAAACCACTCAATCTATCCTTTACCAAAATTCTAGGACATTCTCTTAAACATTATCTCATCCTTAGACTTATCCTTTGAGAAATACCTATATATATCCTCATAAATATCACCGAGGATCTCACTAAAATGTTCTCATACTATTTTCTATTATTTAACAAAACCTTTTCTTTGATACCAAATATAATTTCTCAGTATTAACCTACATATACATTACATTACTTTTACAGAATATAAAAAACATTATAAAATGGATGCCCAATGACCGTATTAGTTTAGTTCCTTTGGAAACTTGTAAAAAAAGTAATCTATCTCAGTGAATGATCTTTAATGTTTCCAATAAATATCTTCCCACTTAGTAAATCTACTTAAAAACCTTTCTTCATAATCTGGGGAATATAAATATAAGAAAGTTGTGGTATTAATTTCTCGATAAGTGTAAATAAATGAAATTCTTTTTCATATCAGGAACATAATGGTATAAAAATGGGATCATGATCATTATAATATCATAACATGCATATCAAAGATCATAAAAATAAATCATAGAATAAATACTCTCATTTCATAAGACATGAATCATATAGAAAACAATATAATAATCAATGAAAGCATAACATAGGAATAATGCATGGAATTGTGTCATGTATAAACATTTTTTATCATTCCCTATTAGCCAAGAAGAATTTCTAGAACTTATCAAGGCACTTCATGGGAACTGTACCTACTAGGTGGGACACACCACCATCCCCAATCTCAGTCATTTTCATGTAAGGCATCTAGTTTTCCCATCTTCCCATAGTGGATCAAGTTTACCCATATTCCCATAGTATATCAGGTTTCCCAATCTTCCATATTCATGGTGACTACACCTAATGGGTGGTACACACCACCATCCCTAGTCACCATCCATTCCTTATAAAGAACTAGTTTTTCCAGTCTTCCCATATTTAATAAAGCTTGTAGACTTTATTACCATCATTATATCTTAAGATATAAATCATTACCTAATGCATTGGATGGGGATATAGGTCCCACCCATCTCATAATAAAATAATTTATACATGTTCCACAAGATAATAAAACATTCATCATAACATGTCCCATAAATAGATGTGGGTTTTATAAACATGTTGTTATAATCCCATGAAATGAAATGGGTAGTAATAAATTTTCATCACATCATAACCTATATAAAATAGATAGGATTCGTAATCATTTTATCAAATCATAACCCATGAAAAAAATGGTTCCAAAAACATATAACTTGTGGAAGAGATATGAGTTTTATAGGAACCATTATATCAAAACTTAATCCATTAAAGAAATAATTTCAATGGAAAATTTGGATAATTTTCTATAAGGGAATGATTAAAATCAATTGATATCATCTTTGACAAAAAATAATTTTTAAATATCTTTCAAAGTTATTTCTTGATGACAATATCCTTTATTCATTAAAAAATTATTATTAAACATAAAACCTTTTTAAAACCATTTTCTTGGAAATAAACTTGAATGATTATAAAGAAATATTTAAAACCCTTTTGGAATCCTTTTTTCTTTGTAAACTAATTAAGAGATCTTGAAAAAATATTGATAAACATTTTACTTGTAAACTTATAAAAGGATCTTGAAAATATTTTGGTAACCATTTTACTTGAAAACTTATAAAAAGAGCATGAAAAACCTTTAAAATCCATTTTACTAGAAGAATTATTGAATGATCTTGAAAAACTTTGGAAAATACTTTTACTTGAAAACTAATTAATGGATCTTGAAAAAATTTTGAAACCCATTTTACCTGAAAATTTATAAAAGAATATTGAAAGAATAAATTAAAAATAGTTTTCTTGGAAAACTAAAGAATCTTGAAATGGTTGGAAAATAATTTTCAATGAAAATTAATTTAGAAAAATATTTTCTTTTAAATTAACCTTTTAAAATTTCAAATGAATCCTCAAATAAATAACGATGGGTAAATCTGTACATGTCATGCGAGGAAAAATAATATTCCTTTTGCATGGTAAAAAGGGGAAAAATGACTTATTTGAAAAGTGATGTGAAGATTCCTTTGAAAGTATTGGTAAAAAAATGGGTAAAAATATCATTTAAATATTATAGTAAAATATTATAATTTTCATGGAAATCATTTTTTAAAAACATGGTTTTGAAGGAACACAGCTTTCTGACTGAATAGCATGCTAAAGTCGGAATTTCATAAAAACACATTATTTATCATATTATGTATCAAGTAGTGCAGAAATAGTGCCATTACATGGACATAACATAAATAACTAGTTAATAATAAATATCATAAGATTTATTGAGATATGGATAATAATATTTCATCTATAGAAGCATAATCATAAACAATATCGATAAATTGTGTGATTGTAGCCATTAACCCTTACCAATTTAGTAACATTAGGTCATAAAAAATTGAAAGAATAAAATTAAATGAATATTAACATATCAAGAAGATAATTAGATTCATGATATAACATGTCAATGAAATTATGTACACTACTTGGAAAAATATAGGCACTTAAAATGACATGTGTCTCAAAGAAGCCAAATTGAGACCAAAATGCATTTCTGATTTGGTAACATTTGAAACATAGACCCCATGAAAGAAATATCTTAAAATGGATATTATAATACCCATAAATTAATTTATAAGAATCATATAATACATACATGGTTATTATACACACCACAAAAATTAAATGAGTGACAATTAAGGCATGTATCTCATGAAAATAATAACTAAGATAAAATACACTTAGCTTCTATCTTGACTCTTCTCATACATGTTCAAACTTCCTGTATAATAAATTTAATGTTGGCCACTCTCTAGTTATAATGGTTTTAATAATTATAAATCATGTCCAATAATGTTAAATCATTTCAATCATCTTTATTTATGTTTAAATGTGTATAATTATGATTATGTAATTAGCACATTCTGTGTATATTCATGTTACAAGAAAGTTAAAATAGAGAAATTGGAGAAGTATGAGTCACTAACACTAATAGAACAAGTGTGACACTAATAGCACAAACTGACTCACTGATACATACACAATAAATGTCTCACCAATAGTTCAACTGAGACACCGAAAAAGGAATGTCTCATAGGAAGAAGGAATGTATCACCGATCGAAGGAATGTCTCACTGACAGTACAAACTAACACACCAATAGACGAATCACTGCTAGTAAAAATGAGACAAAGATAGAAGGAATGAATCACCAACAGAGCAAAATGAGTCACTGACACATTGATTCACCTATGCATAGAGATAATGACAAAATGAATCATCGATAGAATAAGTCACTGATACGAACAAAATGAATCACCAATAAAGGAGTCACAGATAGAATATATAAATTTTATATTATTAAAAATTATCTCTAACAAAAATATTTGAGTGTTTTAATGATACTAAATTAATTAATTATTTTTTCATATGGAATTAAATACTTTGTTAGTGGATAGTACTAAGTATGAGGTACCACCACATGCTTCTTGTCGGCCAACACAAGACACCCAAAATAAAATGAATGCTTGGCACATGAGATGTATATAATAAGAAGAAAAAAAAGAACATATGAGAAGATATTCTAGACCAAGAATAAGAACAACTTAATAACTCTCATTTCTATTATGTTTTTTTACTAAAGGAGTATTGTTGTGGATCAAAGCTTCAATCATCCTTACAGTAAATAAACACTAAAGATGATAATCTCATATTCCTGGAAACTAAACCTTAGAGCTCCAACAACACTCTATTTCAGTGTCTATTTCCAAAAGAGGACTCAATATTCACATTTACTACATCCAAAGAGTCCAAATCTATATTTCACAACACACAGAGCCTTTTAAACTCTATCTTCTTATTTCCTTCTCTATTGTGTTCATTTTTACTACATTTTAAGCAGTGTGTGACTTAGTCTTTCAAAAACACATTGTCTTCTGTGCTGAACTGAATGATACAATATATCCTTAAACAAAAATATTTTTAAACCTGTTATATGACAAATAGAACTATAGTATAGGTCTTCTGTGACATGGTTGTTTTAGTTCCCACATAGAATTGTGGTAGAGCTCTTGTGACCTGGACAGTGTGTATACAGTTTTCTAAACCTCTATCCAGGTGTGGATCAAAGATTTATAGATATTTATTGGTGACATGTGATCACTAAGTGGATAGAAATATATCTCAAATTGAGACTGACCCTATTTTTTTAATCCTAGGTGTTTTCAATTTTAGTTTAATCTGTTTTAACGCGTATTTCAGAAAACTAAGTTTCACTTTGATAATTAGTCTTGGATATTAATTATAACTATTTTGGTTATTAAATTTTTTAAAAAATTTATTTCAATATTTCATATTGTTATAACTAATAAGTAATCAATATTATAAGAAAATAATTAATCCTTTATACTATTATAAATTTACTACTTTGATTAATTGGTCTGTCTTATTTTTAAAATGGAGGATTATTTCAAATAAGGGTTTAAACATAAATCCTCATAGGAAGTCATATCGCCCCCCTCTTGAGTTTCCTACTCTGAAAGAATCAGTGTATGCTCTATGATAATCAATTTGATCTGGATCAGAGATGGAGCAATGTACATGGACTAACGCTGAGGTGGAAAAGAGGTACTGTGAGAGGATAAAGAGGTCAGAGGCGGTCTGAGTGGTGAAGTAGCTGAAAAAACTATGGGATCACTCTAAATATATAGATAGGGCTTCAAAGGATTAATGAAATCTATGATTATCTCCCCACTATATTATATTGACTTTTCAAAATCATCCTTGTTTTCCATGAACTTGTCAAGAAGAGGTGTGAAGTCCTTCAATTTTGGAACTTGATCCTTAAAATCTCTTGTCACTGAGGGAAACATAAAATTCTCTACCAAATATTTAAAATTAAATTTTATTTGATTTTATGTATAAATCTTCTTGAAGTAATTGTCCACTTTATATATGATCTGAGGATTGGACGTTTTCACACTCTTGGAGTAGAGCTTGACGATATCATGAACATGGTCACTATTTTTCATAAAATTTGAATGTGTCTCTTGATATATTCCACCCAACAGAGCTTGAAACTCTAGTAAAATTAAATTTTTTAATACCTCAACATATTTTCAGTGAGATACATTAGCCGTTGAGCTAGATTCCCCTTGTGAAATGTCTCTAGAATCCTGTCCCGACTAGGTAAAATCAGGAAATTGAAATTGGGAAATAATATCCTCAATTCCGTTCATTATTATTTTTTTCGTATACATGGTGGTAAAACTGTTGACATTGGAAACTAATACAGTAAAAAAATTCAAATGATATTTCATTTCCCTTATTTATGATATTCCTCTCTCCTTCATGCATTTTATTATTTAATATCTTTACTCATTTTTATAATCGAAAAAGGTGGAGAAAAACACAAGGCATTATTCCTTTTTACCTCTGATTATGTATGAACATTATCTATAATTATTAAGGCAATATGAAATGGGAGATAACAAGTATAATGAAAATATTATTCGTCAACTGATTAAACTTTATAATTCCATGATTATTTATCATAAAAAAGGGGGATATTATTGGCCCCTCTCTGGTTTTAATGGTTTTAATAATCACAAATCATTTCAAATCATGTAAAATCATTTAAATCATGATTATTTAATGTTAAAAATGTTTAATTATAATTATCTATGATCAAATATGTTTTTTACACATTCCGTGTATATTCATTTTATAATATAGTTAAAACAGATAAATTGGCTAAGTATTAGTAAATGACACTGACAGAATAAGTGTGACAATGAAAGTAAAAACTAACTCACCGATACTGACAAAGTAATTGTCTCGCCGACAGTTCAACTAAGTCACCAATTAAAGGAATGTCTCAAAAAAAAATTAATTTCTTACCGACAGAAGTAATATATGACTGAAAGTACAAACTAACTCAATGATAGAACACTCACTGATAGTACAACTGAGACACCAATAGAAGGAATGAATCACCAACAGAAACAAATTATTCACTTATTCATTGAGTCACCGACTCAAGAAGATAATAATAGAATAACTCGTCGATAAAATGAGTCATTTATACCAATAGAATGACTCATCGACAAAAGATTCACCGACAGGCTGTTTAAATTTTCTTTTATTTAAAATTATCTCTAATGGTCATATTTGAGTGTTTCAATGATATTGATTAAATTAATGATTTTATTTTAAAATATTAATGACTATGTTTGTGGATAGTAAGAGGTATGAGGTAGCTCTACATGCTCCTTATCGCCCAATACAAGACACCCAAAATAAAATGAATTCTTGGAGCATGATCTGTATAGAAGAAAAAAAAATAGAAAATATCATGCGAGCATACATTCTAAACCAAGCAAAATAACACACACAAAAATCTCATTCCTACTACGCTATGAACTAAAGGGGGTTTCTATGAATCAAATCTTAAATCATCCTTACGTAAATCAATCACTAAGGAGGATAATATCATATTTTTGGAAATCATAACACATATCTCTAGGGACACTCTATTTCAATGTTTATCTCTAAAAGAGGACTCAATATACACATCTTCTACATACAAAGAGTAATGAGCTGAATTTAACAACACAAAGATCCTTCTAAACTCTATCTGATAATTTCTAGTTTGTTGTGTGAATTTTTACTTTATTTCGAGAAATTTGTGCATCTATCTATTAATAACACACTATGTCAAGCACTGAACTAAAGGATACAAGATATCCTCACAAAAATATCTTTTTTTACCTGTTATATCCCATGTATAATTATTGTAGAAATCCTATGGGACCTGGCTATTTTAGTTCCCACGTAGAACTGTGGTAGAGGTCTTGTAACCTGGACAGTGTGTATACTATTGTGTAAACCATGATCTAAGGTGTGGATAAAAGATATATATATATATATATACATATATATATATGGACTCGTGTTAGGTGATCATCAAGTGGAGAGGACTAAGTCTCGACTTAAGATTGAACCTCTTGTTTTAATCTTCTATTTTTTCTAATTTAGTTTACTCTATTTTTTCTCACTTGTCAGAAAACAAATATTCACGTTGATAGTTAGTATTAGATAGTATTTATAACTGTTTCAGTTTAGTAAAATAGTTTCAAAAATTATATCCTTATCTAATATTGTTATATCTAATAAATAATCAATCTTATAAGAAATTAATTGAATAGTGAGAGTGTTATAAATTTACTACTTTTATTTATTGGGTTGTCTTGTTTTTAAATTGGGGGATTCTTTCAAATATTATTTTTAAGATAAATAATTATAGGAACTCAATTCACCCCCAACATGAGTGTCTTACTCCAACCAATATTTAAATTTATAATAAATATTTTATAGAAACATATTATTATATATAATATAGCATATGGTCTTATTATGAATCTATATTAGCCTCTTGTAACAATTTCATGATAAGGTTATGCTTTGAATAATATTCTATTTGTGATTCGCATGTGCCTTAATTTGTTATATCCTCAGTCATTGTACATATATCATGATTTCCATAATTTAAACCATTATACAAATATAATTTATATTTAATATATGTTTATAATAACAATCTATATAATATAGAATTATGAAATGGAATACACCATTCATGAAGATGATTGGTTGTACGTACACCTGAATGTTTCTTCCATTTTATTAACGTATTAAAAGAAATAATGTAAATGAAATATACATATATGTATATATGTATATAATATCATTAAATTTTAATTATTATGTAATATATATCCTATAGTTTCATTAAAAATATCCATAATATAATTCATATAGTTTTTGAATGAATCACATCAATTTAAGAGGGTGGTAGTCAACACTTCCTGAAACGAATTATCATATTTACACAAGATAGAAAGCATAAGGGTATGTTATAAATAAAAATTATAGAATAATATAGACATAAAAAATATCATATATATTATATATAAATATATTTTCTATCATAATTTCCACAATGTTATGCCATAATGGAAAATGAACAATCGTCGTTTTGTGAGGATGTAGTTCACCGTACACATAAATAGTATATCTCTTACCCATTAAATGGAAGTGTTTATAAGTGTAGGTTGAACCAATAACATAAAAATTCTTATATATTTAGGATTATATTGTTTTTATTAAATCATGGAATAATAAAAGTATATGGAGTGGAGAATGGAAGTAAAATAAAGGATCTTGATGGAAGGTGCTACCTCTTAATCGGGCAACTCTTATTGGTTTGAACCAAAGGGATTACTTGGAAGTATTTATCACCAAATGGAAGATTTAATCAGTAAGGGAGTGTTTTTAAAAATTTATTGGGCCTATAATGGATGAACCTAGGTAGTTTGAAATGTGTGAGGAAGTGGGAGAGGTGGTGGCCTTTTATAAGGAAGGGAAAGGACACACTTGACATTTTTTAAAACAAGTTTGGTATACCCATGTTTCTACCTAAACGAAGTCATAAAAAAATTATGAATGGAAGGTTTATGGACGAAATATGTACAAACACTAGGTTTTGGAAATGTTGATAGGTCCTTTATGTTCTTAATTTTATGATTTATTCACTTTTTAAGTTTAATTTCACTTTAATCGTTGTAATTAATTTTAATTACTTCCACTAATGTCTTTGCTAAAAAATTAAGTTTAACTTATTATAAATTATAATTTATTCTCATTCCAAATATGGAATACATTTTCCCACATTCCAATCATATAAGAGATATAGATTAATTTAAAATTAATCTTGTAGATGGGATGAAAATGTGGATTTTTAAAGTTAAAACATTCAATAGTTTGTTGTGTTTTTATATTCTATTTCATTGTGAAATTGATTATAATGACCAAAATTTTATTAATTAATTAAAATATTATCTGATTAAACAATGAAACCAATTTTAAATATAAATTCACTTTATAAATAAATTAGATGAAAAAGTAGTTTTGAATTAAAATTTAGTATTTTTCAATATTTATCAAAAAATAAAACTTCATAGAAAAATGCAAAATATTTTCCCTAACATAATATTTATATTCTTCAAAAAAAGATGAAATTTATTTGGAAATATTATATATATTAAAATTTTAAAATTTATATTTAAAATAGTTTCGTCGTTAAAATGAGGTAAAAATGATTTTATAAAAGTATAAGTTTTTATGTGTAAAATTAGGTCTATTCTCATCTTATTCATACAAAATAAATTGGATGATTATAAAAAATATTTTTTTGAATATATAACATATAAATTTAATTCATATTTTTCACTAGTATTAATTAATTTAACTTATTAAGATAAATCATATTTTTCACAAACAAATAGTTTTTATAAAATAATTCCATTTATATTCATTTGGTTTTGATATTATTTTCTATATAGTAGGTAACCATTTAATTCAAATATACATAATTATAAGTTAGTTAAGCTTATAATATTAAATTTAATGGCTATATTATATCTTATAAAATAATAATATTTTAAAAATTAATTATTGTTCGGTAACACTCATTCTTGTGTGTTACATAATCCATTAAGGAAAGTAAGTCATGAGTGTAATATAATCAAACCTCTATGTTCAGTGTAGAGAAATCTAAAGTTGATGTCGCATGTAGTGCATGATTAACTTGATGTCATGTATAACACAAGATAGACATATTTCATTAATATAAATAAACCATTTATAACGTTGAGTGAAATTAGAAATATCAAAAGGATTAAATTCATTCAAAAACAATAATAATTCGCAAAATCTCAGGGTGTTATAGAAACAAAATATTTTCAAATGTCATATCAATATCGTCATATGAACCTAATTCTTCACTTTGTTCCTTAAACATTATTTAAGTATTCCCAATCATCTAGGATTTTAAAGATATTTTCTTCTTTCTTTTAGTTCTCTTCGTAGAATAATTAACATTTCTTATTTAATATTCCAGTAAGAAACTATATAATTCATTAAGTGGAAATAAATATAGATCATAAAATTCAAGAGATAAAACATTAGAAACAAATATATCTAAAAAGATATATATTAACTTTTTGATGATCATTAAATCCTCATGAGTTTCTAAACAAACTCTGATTGAGATGACAATCACATTAACTATAGTGAAGAAAAAATCCACTAATTCTCCATCAAGTATAAAAAAACATTTCCAATTGAGCATGCAGGATATAAATATTTTTCTTCACTCTAGAATTCCCATAATAAATATTTCTTGTCTTATTTGATATTTGTTTTACTAATATGATTCTCATAACCTTAATTAACTAATTATCTTAAATTATGGGTAAGTTTCCATTCCTTTTATGACCATAAATTTCAATTTTCTACTTATCAGTTGGATTGATCATTTCACCTTCTGTTATTGTAGTAAAACCACCTATTACAATGTCGATCACTTATATACAAAACAAGATAAAGTATGGAAGAATCAATATTTTCAATACGTCATAATTTTTCCTATAAAATATTAGAACTCATTTTCTATTGGTTAAGTTGATTTCATCCTTGATGAAAATAAGAATTCATAATCAATAAAAACAAAAATAACAACAAAAAATATAAATTCTCACCAAACATATAAATAATCATTATGTTATTAAAGGGAGATCACCAATTTGATAAAAACATTAAAGCACAAAATAGTTAATGTATTGGGTTTCCATGGTTAGTATCCACTAAATGGGAGTGAATTAGTGAATACAATTCTTTTAAAATTGTTTCACTAATCATTATTTTTCATAGTTTATGATGAAATTAACAAGACATAACCAAAAAATCTTCTCAAATACTAAACCATTTATGATTTTAGCCAGTTTAATTCATTGACTTCATCTAAATATACACAAACAAAAATATAAACAGAGTGATATAAAATGTTTACTAATGAAAACAAAAAATATATATCCATGGAATGACATGGGATTGTCTATAACCATATGATTCAATAGAATCACCAAATTGCTTATAATGGGAAAGATTTATCCTTGAAATCAATTGTCTAAAAATGTTTCCTAAATAGTAAAATATAATCCCACACAATTTTATATATATATTTATAGTAACAAAAATATGAGTCATATCATACCAACTTGAGTCTCCGAATCCACTCAATAATGTATCCCCCTGTCTTCTCCACTTCAATTAGTGAAACATCAAACTTTAGTAATCTAACATTTTTTCTAGAACACTGAACATATTATTCTTTATTCAACTTAGAAATATCAAAGTATATATGAACTTATTATCATAAAACTCGATGAAAAAAACTCATAAACTCATAGAAAAACCTCTTTAGTGCATCTTCTTCATAATAAATATCTAAATATTTATTTTCCAAATATTACACTTTAAAGACTAGTAATAATATATGTCTTGAATTACTATTAGGTGTCTCTCCTTCTTTACTCACTATTCTCCTTCTCCAATTCAGGCACTCTTTATTTCTACACACTCTCCATCTTTTTTCTATTGTTGGAAAATAATAACCTTATTGAATGAAATTAGAAATTTAAATTCAAATTTAAATTCAAACTTCTTCTAGAATATCTCTAAATTTAATTTGAATAATTGGATCAACCCAAAAAATTTATTCACCTTTTAATATATTTTGAGAACGTGAAATATTGAGTTAGAGTAACAACTAAGTCATCTAATAATGTATATAATAAAAAACATAAAAATTTTATTTCAATGCCAATTATGTAGTGGTAATGTTAATTACAATGTGAACATGATATTGGAAGAAAAATAAGGTGTATGGTGGTGTGATCATTTAGTTATAAAGTAGATATATTTCAACTATTAAAAATTTATAGAATCTTTGTAGTGTAATCTATCCTATTATAGAGTGACATCTGAAACACTTCAGAATCCATAAAAAAATAACAAAACTCAGGGAATCACTACTATAGTGTTATTTGGGACTATATAGAATAACCAACTAATCTCATGATGTAATAATTTTTCCCATACCAAATACAATATTCAATTGTGAGCATTTAAGCATGAAAGAATCACATTTCTATGTGGCATATGAACTCTCCCAATCTATAGGGGTGCTAATTTTTTTCGGTCACAAGCACTGTGATGTAGTTTGATCCTATATAGAATAATAACACCCCTTAGGGTACAATATAGTTTCCCACACCCACTAGTGTGAAAATGACAAATCATATTATACCATTTACAATGTGATATTTATCTCATGAATAACTAGCTCAAACATAATCACATTTTATAAATAAATCATAATGATAACTATAAAATTGTCGTGTGATGTGTTTTTACTTCACAAAATTTAATCTTACTTAGATGAATTACATTTTAATTACCATATTACAATATTATCTTATCTATATTGTCTTCAAAAAATCCAAAATTCATTCTTAATGTAATAACCTAGAATTTTAAAGGGTTAAAAGGCTAAATGATATGGCTCATGTCAACAAGGTGAGCCTTTATTTTCAGGAGCCTACCTGATTAGAAATCCACAATTAAGTGTTCTTGGCCTATAGTAGTGATCAGTATAGAATACCTTTTGGGATTCTTCTGATGGTCCATGTGAGTGAGGAAAATAGGGAACTAGAAAGAACATGTGTTGTCCTATAGGGATGATCATTAGTCATATGACACATTCAGGCACATGGTTGTCCCCCAGGTGGGGTGCCATGGGTCTGTGGGGAATTGGTGGTACCTAGCGGGCCAGGACTCAATGACCATGTTATAGAAGTTTTCATGTGCTATTAGTGGGTACAATTTTTTACATTGGTATTGGAGGAGTAACCTGGACTTAAGTCTAATGGCACTACCTGGGTTAAGATATAGGGTCCACAATATGGAAGTTGTGCTCTAAAGGGGGTGAATGTAACACCCAAGAATATTAAAGGGTTAAAATACTATATGATATTAATCATTTCAAATATCTACACCTATATTTTATTAATCCTTCCTAATTATAACTTCAATGTAATGAATTCTTGGTCTGTAGTAGTGATTATGAGGGGTGACCATTGGGGAAGTCTCCCCGGGTGTGTTTGAGTGAGGATAATGAAAATTGGAAAGAAATTGTGTAGGACTGTATGCATAGTCATTAGTCTGATGACCTTTTTGGGAATGTGGGTGGGTCCTAGGTAGGGTCCCTTGTGTATATGGGAAAATTGGTGGTACCTGGTGGGCCAGGACCCAATTATTATGTTAAGTCTGGGTGTATGTGTTATCAATGGGGCCCTGTTGTTAAAAATAAACTTCAAAACACTTATTAACAACTTCATATTTCTAAATAATCTTAACATATTATGAATTTATTTAATTCATCTATGTTTAAATGTTATATATGTTTTAAAAATTGTATCAATATGTTGAAAAAAAATATAGCACCAATAATAGGAATCAAATCCACATTCACTTTACATCACGATAACAAAATTCTATGTTAACACAAACATCTTTGAGGGAACATTCAATATCAAATAGCTTCATAGTCATAATAGTTATGCTAAGTTGAATTTTAGATATTGATAAAGTTAAATTATATATGGTGAAATATCATGTTTAGATAATAAAGATATCTAGAACATTACACTATTTATTATAAAAGGTGGAGGAGGCTGATTGGAGAGAATATTCAAATTTTAGATTTTTATTTTATTAAGTTCTTATGATCTTACATGATAAATAAGAGGAAAAAAATATATTTCCAATCCATAGATGTATAAGGATAATTTATTTGCATTTGATTATAAAATGTGAAATTGATGAAATTATTTTAAGTGTTTATATATAAATTATAAATTTATTACTATATATTATTTTCTAAGAATTCATTTGTTTCAAATTACAGTGGTGATTTTCCTTATTATTTTGAATTGATTTTATTTTTTCCTATAATTTTAAAAAATTTGGTCTATCTCTTATATCAGTTTATATATGTTTGAATGGTTTTTAATGAGTTAAGTAATTTTTCCTCACCATGAAGTGAGTGAAAATATGTAATTTCATAGTTCATTACTTCTTCTCTTGATCAATACTTAAAATGGAATAGTAATATTTTAAATTATATTTAAAAAAATTAGTGATTTTTAATTAAATAAATCATCTCACATTAGAAAGGGTACCTTCACGGAGACCTTAGTTTAATTCTTATCAAACATCAATAAAACAATAAGGTGAAGATTATGTGATTGTGAATATCTATCACTAAAAAGAAAAATAGAAAGAATAAATAAATTATTCATAGTGAATGATAAATAAAATCATAGAATAATTCTAGGATTAAATATTTTTATATCACTCTATTCCATTTACCTATTAAATATTACTTTTAATTCCTTTCCTCATATCAATTATTGATTTTTCATCACCTATACCCTATTTTTTCAATTATATAGTTTTAAATAAATATAAGTATTAGAAAAAGTGACAAAATTAAACAAAAATACAATCTATTTGAGTGGTAATTTTATTTTCCAAAATACCATATTTCTAAACTAAAAAATCTATTTTAAGAGACCTCTTGAAAATTTTGCACCATAATCCTTCAAAAAATAATATTTCTCATATTATTATTAAATTATACAATACTTTTAATTTTTAAATAAAATCTGGAAACTTCTGAAAAATTTCCATCATACCATAGTTGAAATTATTATCTTCAAATTTCTTGGATCATGGGGCTTAGTAAAAATATCATCTAACTAATTCTCCTAGGGTGAAACTCTTAAGAAATTTCATATTCTACACGTTGTTTTAAATAATATCATATACCACCTCAATATATTTGATCTTTGAATAATAAAGTAGATATAAAAAATATTAAATAAATTGTTGTGGTTAATTAGAACGTGCACATGAGCCTCAACCTAGTTGGTCAGGACTCCTTAAGCGCATCCATGAGACCTAGGTTTGAAATCAGGAAGAGCCATATTTATGGGGACTATATCAGTACTGTAGTATGCATTATAGAAGGTATTGTAGTAAGTACTATAGGAGTGATATGTGGGTACTGTTGCAGGTACTATAGCAGGTATTGTAGCAGCTAGAACTACTCACCTTGGGCCACCGATTTGGTCTTGGAGCCCTTAAGGCCTTCAGACCACCCAGGCCTTCGAGTTAGCAAGGCTTTCGGGCCACCTCAAGGCCCTCAGGCCTCATGATCAGAGTAGGTTCCCTATAAAGACTCTAAAAAAATATCATCCCCATTGGAGGATTCCGATAAAGTGAACTCACCATAGAAGAACCAGATAGATTTGGAAGAATAAGATTGTATGGCTACGCCATCAGGACCAACCTGTGCTTATAGAGGAAGTCTAGCCAGACGGCCATGAAAAGGTGGAGAGCTACCATCACAATGTATATGTCAGGGAGGGGTAGTTCCTTTTAGTTATAGTCTAGTTGAATTATCTAAGGCCTTCAGGTGATGTAATCTCTTAAACCTACATTCCATGTAATCTCTGAGCCTAAGGGCCTTGTAAGGGTTCCCCCTCATCCCTTGAAAGAGGTGTTATCAAAAAAATCAATAAAAATGAAGTTCTTCTGTCTATTCATGCAATTAGAAAATTTTCATAGAATATTTCAAATCCACTTAATTTCTATCTTATCTAAATTGATTTAGAATGATGGTTTGTAGAAAAAATATACTCAAACTCTAAAGATAATAAAGCAGCTGAATATTTTTTCTTTGAACTCTAACACACTATATATTATCCTAGAAAAATAAATCATTCCAATAGTACTTTTGTATCTTATAACCTAAAAAATAAAAAATAAGTGTGATTAATAATCTCAAAATAATTATTAAAATGATAAAAAAAGATCAAGTTTTCCTTTAACAGATATCATAATATATTTAAATATACCAAAATGAGTCTATATTAGTCAAAATTAAAATAATTAACATAATAAAATGTTAAACATGATATCTCATTTACTGGAAGTGAGGTAAAAGTGGCTTCCTATCATTCTTATCTATATATTTTAATCCACTAAATTTCGGGAAAATTCCTCATTAAACATACAAGTAGTACTCATAGATATTCTCATGGTCTTATAAGAATGTTATCCAATCCTCTTAACTACATCCTTTAAATATTTTACTTGATTTATGAAATTCCTGTAATTTATTTAAAATATTTGAAAACAATAAAAGAACTTTATTTCATCTATTAAACTTAGTTATAATTATTTTTCCATTAAAAAGGGATACTCATTAGAGGGTTTGGTTTATGGAACCAAAGATAATGTCATAGATATATGTGTGTGTGTGTGTTTTTTGTCTATGTGAAATGTATCCTTTTAAATCCTAGTTATAAATAAGTTAATATATTATTTTTCATTTATGAAATGATTTAATAAAAAATATAGATATTATTTCATATCAGGATCAAGTGAGTTATTTTAGGCCATACATTGATTTATTTTGGTTTATATATGTGATTTT
The DNA here is from genome assembly GCA_963277665.1 of Viscum album. Taxonomy (NCBI): domain Eukaryota; kingdom Viridiplantae; phylum Streptophyta; class Magnoliopsida; order Santalales; family Viscaceae; genus Viscum; species Viscum album. Next base: position 961,782,597 of record OY728163.1, on the reverse strand, counting down.
AGTTCAATTCAAAGGGTTTTTTACAGAAAAAAATCATCAATTAACCCATTTAAAATGTTATTTTTTTAAATTATTTGATAAATATTAACATTACTGTGGTTATCATGGTCTAATGGAATAAAAAGAGCCTCTAATATATTAATAAGAATAAACATTTATCTATAGTCCATTATTTTTTCCTGATTTTATCCTTGTTAAATTACTCTTTCATTGTTTCTTATAGTTTATCCATATTTATCAAAATTTTTCCTGAAAATATATTTCATTCCAAAACAAATTGATCATATGGGATACTCGAAAATTCCTATAAATTATTCATTAAATAATAATTTGGCTCATCCTATATAGAAATGACCCAACTGGGATTATCCAATGGCTCGGTTTTATAGTTTGTTATAGGAACACTCGTCCGGAGACACACCAAATTAGAAATTCAAATTGTTCCAAAAACTAACGAACTATATAGGTATTAGAATTAACGTTCGATATCATATGGGAAAAAGGGTAGTCTATGGGTATATGGATTTAACCAATTATCTAGGAGACAAAAATGTGAGTGTAAAACGAGAAGAAAACACAATATATCTAACATTAGTGTTATCGGAGGTAGGGTTATAAGGTTGGATTTAAATACAAGGTGAACTCTGATTTTAGTGGTCTGTTGGGATAATAATCACTCAAATGATTTCAATTTATGAATGCTCATTGTGGGATTCAATTTTTTGAGTGGGTATTTGGTCCGACACTCATAAGATAATAGTTATTTAATAAAATCCTTAGTCTAGTATTCAATATAACTTGAATGTCAAGAAGTATGATTCCTAAATTAAAAGGATAGTGTATCAAATGGTCATTATATCCTATTATCCTAATTATATTGGTTTTATCTCACACTCAACTCCCTGGTCTGGTAATTGAATGTAATAATTAAATGAAATTTCAATCACAACAAAATCCAAACATAGCTAATAAATTAAAAGGCAATAAAGTGATAAAAATATTGTCCAAAAAATATCCTACATCAATCATACACAACTAATTGTTTAAGGAAGAATTGATACAATACATATATAGGGATTTAGATAGTGAAAAAATCAAAATAGAGAATCAAACCCCTTATTCAATGAAGATGTGATAGTGTTCCTTGGTTAGAGATAATCTTCACTTCAAAGGAACTATAATATACCTTAAAATACTTCCTTCGATGATTTTATAGGTTTATATTTGGGTTAGGAACCTCATATTTTCTCTTTTTTAGTCCCCTCTAGTGTCCCCATTGAGTTACAAGAGGAATTACCCCTTAAAAAATTCCAAATTCAAGTTAAAATGGTGATTGTAGAGTAGGTAAGTGGTGTAGAGTTTAGTGGCATGGTTTTTAAACCATGCTGAAGCTATGAGGTAACTTTTGAAAGAGGTTTTTTTTTGAATTGTTTTTCAATTGTTTTAAACCATGGGGAAAGTGTGAAATCTCTTATTCCTCAAATTTTTTCTTCATCATTGTTTCCTTAGTGCCTCGCATTTTTTCTATACCATAAAACACCAAAAAGTGGATTATTTTTTCTCAAAAACATGATTTCATCCTTCAAAACTTTCATATAGTCCAAATTCACATAAATTAAACATTTATTCAAAATAAAACCCAAATTAGAGATAACATCAAACATTTTACACACAAAAAATTGATAAATTTGTGCACACATTGGGTACATAAAACCCCCACACACTTGAAAATTTCTTTCCCTCAGCAAAACATATACAATAATTACAAATATACCAAAAAAGAAACAACCATAAACATTATAATTCATAATAACTAAATAAAAATGTTTTTTAATGAAAAATCATTAAATATCCTACATTCACATTTCATAACTCTCTAATATCTAAGAAAGAAATAATCATATATTCAAAATCATTTTTCAATTTGTAATATTGATTTTTTATTTATTTATAATATTCCACTCATTATTTTAGAAAAATTATCTCAATTCATATCCATCTTCTCATACCCTATGGTATTATTAATTAAAGTTCATCGATATCAAATGGTGGGTTACAAATTTTATAGTTCACACAATTTCATCGACTTCCAACATTAAATATTTAAATAGTTTCATCATCATATTGGGAATGATATTTAAAAATTTTAATTTCTCATTATGGTGAGATACTGGAATTGAAATTATATTCCAATTTTTCCTAATAAATCACCACATCTAATTATAAAAGAAATTAAAGAGCCCATTAAATTAAAACCTTGTTAAAAAATATGTGTGACATAAAAAAATACCTAGAAGTACTTCCTAAAAAAATCATAATTAATACTTTAGAATCAAGAGTTTCAATAATTTAAACAAATACATTGAAATTTTATCCTTAAATAAAATGTTTTAATATTAAAATTAAAAAAGATTACTTGAATTTTCTTAATCCAACTCTCTGTGAAAAAGTTTTTTTAATTGAATCATTTTCAAACAATAAAAATGATTCATCCATGATCTTTTAGAATTAAATAATATCAATGTGTCATATTTACAATATGCACATAAATAGTCTCTAATAAATCATTACATAATTGTTAATGAGATAGACATTGTTCAAGTTGTGGTACATGTTATACCCCCCCCCCCATACACACACACTTAAAATCAAACACTGTTTCTAAGGTATAATTTCAAGGTTGGTATGTATATGAAACATAGTATATATCATTAGATTTACATCACACAGAATAGAAAATACAAAATAAAATATTAGAATAATACTCCCCTCATGGTTTCTTATGTCACTTCTCAAGGAACATATAAATATATAGAGTAACCTAACTTCGATTCATGGGTAGATAATACAATATGTGTGGTTCATACTATGGTTTTTCATGATCTTTAATTCCATAAACCTAAAACTTCTTTAAAATATCCTTTTGTAGGAAGTTAAATACCAACTATATTATAAAACATTAATGCATGATCACATTCAGAATAAACAATTTATAATTTCATTCCACCTCCCTTTTAACAATTTAAATATTAATTATCAAATATTTACTTCAAAAAATAAAATTTATATCATTACATGATACCTTAGTTGTTATAAATATTGGATATTGAATTTATAATATGAATTCATTATTTCACCCATTTTCAAAATTAAAACATTCATAAAATTCATTATTAGGAATGGAAAAATTATTTGAAACCTCTATTTCTTTATAAATTGTGGATATAAAACTATATAACTCATCTAAACACTCATTCACACTTTCCTCTCCATCCAAATAAATCTTTTTATTTTTATTTACTATCATGGATAGTTTCCTGGCCAAAAAACTAAATCATTCCAAATTATTAGATTTTTCTAATTGTAGTTTAGTGCGAAAATCGGTCACTGAAAATAAATTTTCGAAAATAATGTTATCACTTTAATTAGGTAAAGTTCATTGTTGTGATAGAGGTGAAAATGGGTTAATGTCATTGTAATCACTCCACCCAGTTTCATCATACCCTTGTTGTAAAGAAATGTGATTAACACCAATAATTTTCAAATGAATCCTAAAATGATGGAAGTTTAACACAAGGGAATGAGAATGAATCATCCCATCATTTGTTATATGTGGTATATAAAACATAAATGTGATCACTGATGATTATGGGTCCTCTAATTTCATACCACCAATACAAAAGATCCATTTCACCAATTAGACCATCATGATTCTTTTAGAAAAAAGATAAACTGGTTTTTAAAAAAATCAAATAAATAAAAAAAATAAGTCACAAATTCCTTAATTAATTGGTTTAGGTGATTCATAAGTCCATGTAACATCTCCATAGTAGTGATACCAAAACATGGAATGCCTGTCTCAATACATTCCAAATTAAAAATCCAATGTGTATCCAAAACCAAATATATATGTAGATATTGAATGATGGGGTTGATTCCAAAGAGAATAAGGGAAGTCCTTTGGTATATATCTTTGAAATATTATCTAGGATATACATAGGTGAGTGGAAAACATGAAGAAATCACAACTAGTCCTATATTAGTGTTATGGGAGGTAAGATTTTAAGGTTGTATTGAAGTGAAATGTATACCCAAATATTTGTGATGTGTTGGGATCCTAATTAGTCAAATGATTTCAATTTATGAATTTTTACAATGGGATTAAATACTATGAGTGAGTCATTGGTCTGACACTCACATAATAACACTAGTTTAATCAAATACATGGTCATTTATTCAATTTAACAAGCATTTAATGAAGGAAAAAGATTCAATATAAGTACATAAGATTAAACGGTCATGCTATCCACTTATCTCAGTTGTATTGTTTTATCTCACACTCATCTCCTTGATCTTGAAATTGTAAGAATGAATTAAATAAAATGTTAATCGCAAAACAATCTAAACACAATCCATAAATGAAAAATTAATAAAGTAAATAGAATAATGTCCAAAACAACGACATCCATTAATCATAGAGAACCAGTAAAGTTATTAATAAGTCATATGGCATAGATACATGGATTTGGGTAGTGAAAACATCAAAACTAAGAGCCAAACCCACTTTTCAATGACAATCTAACTATGTTCCTTGGTACGGGATGATCCTCACTTAAAAGGAACACCAATAAACGTTAAGATCATTCATGTGATGATTTTATTGGGTTAGTGTTTTTTTATGAACATCCTATGGACTCTTATTACCCCTGGTATCCCCAATGATTTCCATGCCAAAACCCCCTAAAAACAGATCAAAATCAAGTTAAAATGGTGGTTAAGGGTTGGCATGTTTTTCATGGTTGAGTGGAATGGTTTGTAAACCATTAGGGAGCCATGTAGTAACTCCAGGAAGTTTTTTTCTGTACTGCATTATTTTATAATGGTTTTTATAGACCATGCTACAAGTGTGTAAGCTCTCATACCTCAAATGTTTCCTCTAACAAGGTTTATTATGCACCTCACACGATTTTCAAACTGTGTAACACCAAACAGTGGACTATTTTTGCACCAAAACATGATTTCTTCCTTGGTAACTGATATGTAGTCTAAATATACCTAAATGAAACATTTAAACATCATAAACACAAATTATATAGATATTGAACCATTTTTACAATAAAAATAAATGAAAAAAGTGTGCATACATTGGTTACATCTATAACTTTCTATGAAATAAAATAAATATTTTCACACATGTTTATTATACTATTTCTTATACAAATATGAGTACTTATGTATCCAATGACTATAAATTTGGTGATTCTTAATAGTTCTCTTTACTTTTTATTGAGGTTCCTTTAGATCCCCCTCAATTCTAATAAAATTTTTATTCAAAAACTCTCTCAACAAGATGAGAATCATTTAATTTCAACTCTTTAAGAACTTTTTCTGTATAATATAAGATTATTTTTTTCAAAGGGGAAATTTTAATCAATATTAACATAAATAGACTCTTCAACTTAGATTTTTTTATTAAAAACATTATAAACCTTACTGTTAAAATATTTTCCCAAAAACCCCTCCATCGTAATTATTATTATACTTGAAAAATTTCAAATGATTGCACTAAGTTACACCCCCATTCTCATGGATTCTCTCAATTGAAATTAAGGAATAAACACTTGGTATCATAGCTATTAATCTCTTTGTATTTGTTTTTAAAATTTAAAATAACTAGTATTAGATATGTTTCTTATTTTTTGTAATTTTTAAATATTTATATAAAATTATGATCACATGATGCTAATGGAATCATTAAACTCTATAAATAATTTTATGTTTAAATGAAATAACTTTAAATTATTGGAAACTATAATTCTCTCATTTTAGGTCACATGGTAATAATGTATCTATAAATGTATTTCTTAGGATTTTTCTCTATAAAGAGTGTGTAGAAAACATTATGGAACATAATAATAAATAATTAGATAATAGTGAAAATGGAATTAATACAATATGATTGTTAAGATATTTTCAAGATCATAAAAAATATTATTTTTATAAATCTTATGAATATTGAATAGTCAGTGGCCATATAGTCATCACTCACTAGGAGAAATTTTTCCTTAACTCAATGTAAACTAATTAGTGTCACTTTTTGTAGTTTTGGAAATTAAAGTAATAATAAATTTATGGTAGAAATGAAGACATGCATTAAAAAAAATCAATGAAATATAGGGTTATAAAGAATAGGTTCAATAATATGGTGGATAATCATATATTTCTTATCATAGTTCAATTGAAGTATTTTTCCCTAATTCATTTTTAAAAAAATCTAACATAACCACTTTTAAGGTTAAAGTGATAACCCTCACATATTCCAAAGTATTCCAAACTATAAAAAATGATTCATTAGTGGTGGTTTATTAGAGGTGTTTTTATAATTATGATAATTAAAAAAATGAAAATAATTTAAAATATAGTGGTGGTTTCACAAAACCACTATTATTCATTCGAATTAGTGGAGGTTTTATTCAAACCACACCTACATACTATAAAAATTCCTAATTAAACCCTCTCCCTGACCCCAACCTAGACTATGTGGCCCTAACACCATAACCCCACCCCCCACACACACACACCATGATCCCCCTCCCTTAATACATACAATAATGACACCCTCTGACCACCCCTCCCATGATACTAAATATCAGCCACCAACCCCCCCCCCCCCCCCTCCGATGATGAACCCCGACCCCCCCCCCCCCCCATTGATGACCACCAACCATAGACCCCCAACCCCTCCCTTGACACCAACCACAATGACTCACCATAATAACTCTTCTCAATAAGATAATGACCCATATGCGCTATTTCGTTTTCCCACCAACCATAATGGTATCCAATCCCTAACCCCTTCCCTACTCCAATGTCCTCCTCCCTTCCTCCACAATTTTTCCTAATTATATCCAAGTCAGACATTTCTAGGATCATATCCCCAGCCTCTATGATTATTTTTCCCACTCCTCCCCTCAGTGACCTTCTTCCATGACATTTGGACCTATTATTGTGAGGTGTAATATTTATTTGTTTGTGCTGATTATGTTTTTCATATTGAATTGAATCATTATCATGTTAAATTTTTGTTCTTTTGAATCAATTCTCTAACCTGATCAATGAAGATGTTGGTGATGTTAAAATTTGATTATACATATTTAATTAAACATTTATATTTTTATATATGAATGTATATGGAAAACAGTCACAATCAACTACCTATGGATAAAATTTCAATTAAGTTACCTTGAAATACACCTTAGTATTCCAAGGGTTTGGAAGAATTTTTAATTTATGAAATTAAAAACTGATAATTAGATAGTATAATAAAATGTTCACAACTTGATTATAAATTCAAGTGATTGTTTTTTAGAAATAAAATATATGATCACTTGATAATGAAACACCTATCCTACTTGATCTGTATGTTGGATTTGGAATAGAAAATTGAATGTTATGGAAATTCAAAATAATTAATATCCTATCAAAATACACAATGTGGCTCACCATAGGATAATTCAGTTAAAATTTTTTTAAATGATACATTTGGATTTATATGATACAATTTCTAATATTTTAATATATCAAAAAAACATTTAGCTGATCTGGATTATATTAATATTTCTTATAGTGTTATTGGATAAAAAATTAGTTTTCTAAATTAGTTGAAGATGGAAAAAAAGAATTATATAAAGGGTGTGCCAAGTATTTAAAGTTTTATTTTCTAATTAACTTGTATCATATTAAGTGTCTCTTTATAATTACTAATAAATAAGTTTCCATAATATTAGAGTTTCATGATGACGTCTTTAGTGAAGCTAAGATCCTTGATTCATTATATTAGATGAATAAAATCATAAAAAAACATGGACTTTACTGTACAAAGATACATGCATGACCTAATGACTGAATTTTTTACTAGGGAGAATATTTTTATAAAGAATAATTCATAAGATTTCATAAAATTATATGGATGTAGATAAGAAACAATTAGAGTAAAAATAAATAAAACATTAGGAAAAAAGATGAATAATAAAACGCTCATAAAGGTATTATTTTACTTCCCACTAAAACCACGCTTTCAAAGATTATTCATATCATCTAAGCATTTCTATGAAATAAATTGGCATGATCAAGATAGTAACACGGATGGCCTGATGATATATCTCAAATATTCAACATCATGAAAGGTGTTTGATTCATTATATTCATATATATATTTTTGAATATTATGAGTTTATATTTGGAATTATCTTTTGATGGTTTTACCCCTTTTAGTAAATTATTTACTAAATATATAATATGGTCAGTTGTTTTAATACCTTATAATCTACCTTCATATAAGTGTATGAAGAAGAATTATTTTATTATTTTGATAATTATTCCTAGAAATAAAATGATTAGAAATGGAATTTATCTATACCTTCAACCTCTATTCAACGAGTTTTGAGAATTATGGGATGATAGAATCAAATCATATGATGCTTCAATGAAAAAACTATCCAAAATTAATATTACTTTAATCTCGAAAACTATTGACTTTCATGGATTAGGAATCTTTTTTGGTTAGAACCCTCACACTATTTTGGCTAATCTAGTTTGTGAATTTAATTTTGATCCTCATTAATTGCCTCTGAGTAGAAAACGGTGTTTTATGTTTTATTGTTAATTTATTGATACTTTTTATAAATTCAAGTTTAGTGAGACACAATTAAATATAGATATTGAATTGAGAAACACTCCAAAGGTTTTATTTCATTTATAAATCATGGTAAAATTTATAAATTTCACTATAGAATCTGGAAAATGTAATCAGATGAAAGAAGTTAGGAATAGTATGAGGTACAATATCCAAAGTATATGGAACACAACAGTGGAAGGAAATGAGTATATTTTCCAAAAAAAATTATTATGAGTATAATTTGATACATTATAATCATGAAATAATGTATATTTAGAAGAACATTTATAGAAATGTAATTTTTACATTGCTAAATGTGCATGGTAAATAGAAGGATCACATTAATGTTTGTAAGGTTTTAGAATACATGAATATAAAGCATGTTTTCTGAGAAAATGAGAATGGAATATATCATTTGGATATTTTTAAAATGAAAAATCATGAGAAGGATATATTCCTTCAAAATTAAAATAATTTAAAAGTGTTAGATGGATATTCAAGTAATATTTCAAGGTGTATTTAATTAAAATATAATAAGTTATATGGATTGAAATGTAAAGACTCACATAATATGACCAAGAAATTGTTTCTATTAGAATTGTGTAATACATTACATGAAAAATTAATTATAGTTATATTTGATTTGTGTACCTCATTCAATGGAATTTTTAGAAAAAATCTAACTCTAATTGAGATTTATAAACTTCGTGAAATAATTTTTTTTACATTGTCATTTAGAGATGTTATCCCCCATTCATTTCTTCATAGTTAGGATTCATTTAACATTTCATTTGGTTGAAGAAACTTAACTTGGTGGATAGGTAAAATATTTATTGATATATCCAATTGAGAGGTACATTAATATTATTTTTTATTTTCATTGAAGAATTAAATTTTATAAAATATTTGGGAAAAATTTTATAATATGTTTCTTGTTTTTTCATCATGTATTTCAGTCATTTGAAATCATATGTAAGGAATAAATCTTATACTAGAAGGTTATATTTCTGAAGGTTACATAAGTGAATAGTGATTAAGCTTTTATTCTAGTTATTTGATTGGGATTGAGAAAATATTAAATCATGTTTTATATTTTTTCAACATCTCCACTAATTCTCATTTGGAAAACCAATCATCAGTATTTCCAACTATTGGATGACTAGTTTGAAAGGGGTAAAATTTTACACTGATTGAATTAGAGTTAATAAAAGTGTATAGATATGTTCTACTCAATAGTATTATTAAATATGCATTTATTTAAGAATTTAGTTTTCAAACAATTAGATGACTAATAGGCTGAGCTCAAAATGAGTTGGAATTAACAAATGTTGTTAATAAAGAGATTTCTGAATGTTTTACCCATTTTGTAATCATATACTCATATTCATATTATTGATGTGTAGTTATTTTTTCTACATTTAAAGTAACACCTTATATCTTCTTATATGGATAATTAATGTTGATAATTGAGATGAAATTTAAAATGATTTTATGTTTTTGTCTCGAGGTCCTCTAAGGAAGACAAATAGATTCAATCCATAAAATATTTATGTCTTCAAGTTTCATTCAATTTCCCAATAAAAAGACTTAAAAATTTAAAATAGTGGTGTATTTACACTTGAATAGTTGAGATACTCTGTAAATTTGGTTTATAAAATCAAATTAAACTATCACAGTCAATTTTTAGTTATCTTATTCAAATGAAATTGGTTAAACATTGATTTCGGTATAATAAAACATTCATTACATTTTAATTCTATCAAATTCTCTGTCTTGATCTATATTGGTGAGAATGAATAGCATAATCCATTTATCTTGAATTTACAAGAGAATATGGATTATTATATGGATGATTTAATTCATGAAGGATGTAGTGTTTCTTCACACATAAAATAGAGAGTCTTGTATGATGTGAGAAATGAAGGTTAATTGTTACTTTGTGATAGTGAGCCTCATCAACCAAAAAAAAATTGATCGGTTCTTCCCTAAATATATTTAAACAATAAAACTTTGAAGAGAGGGTAAAAATGAATTAATTATTATAATGGATGTTGATAATAATGAAGATAATGATGATGAAGATATTTGAATGTAAAAATTGGTAACAAAACTATATTAAAATTTCTCATTTATAAGTGTTTCATACATATAAACATTATTCAATTTTTTCTTTTTGTAAACATATTTAATTTCTAATTTTTTAAAACATTGAATATATTCTAATGTATTTAAATTATATGAATTACAAGAATAAAAATATGGCATCCTAGCTGATCAATATCTCAAAGCGCACCACCACTACCATCAGCTTTAGTTGATAAGGTATTTCATTCTACCAGATACTTCTAGTGAGCTGCCAACTTCCCCAAATTCTATTGGTAAATTATTGTTAGATGCACCTCCAAAGATAGAATAGTTAGTCACTCCTCCATCTAAGAGATATTCAATAGTTACCATTACTGGTATATATATCATTATACAAAAAATAATATATATTATTAATTATTGAGTACATTTATCAAATATAAAAAGATAACAATAGAAGAGATATCAATATGAACGCATTAGATGTATTACACCTGAAAGACATAAAAATTATCATTCCATTTGATGAGTCTGGGGTGCCTACCAATGATGCAATGAGAATCTATAGAAAGATTATTGGATAGCTTTCTTATGAGACAGTGAGATTTCCCATTAATTATAAAGACTAGAGTCATATTCCCATAGCTTGGAAAAATGATGTATTTGATAACCCTAAAAATGAAATTGTAATTTAATAGTCATTAATAACTAATTTGAATGTTACAATTAAAATTATTAATATACTTATAAATTATTATCTTTTCTATATGTAGATATTTTTTTTTTGATTTCTCTGTGTTTTTTTCACATGTATGGACCCTAAAAATGTGGGCAAGAAACTGAAAGATTTTAAATGGATATTACAACATGACTTTAATGATTCATCTCTGAGCTTTTGAAAAATGTATGACAGAGTTCCTCAAGGAATCTCTCATGAAAAGTGGAAGATGTTTTTCATTATTTAATGAGATACATATTATGAGGTAATTTCATATTTTATAGTATCTTAATAACATAATAAAAATAAAATTATAATTTTTATTAATGTTACTATGTTTTTGTAGGAATTATATAAAAAATGTTATGGATGAAGAAAAAAAAAGTCCTAACTCATAAAACTGGTTCATATAGTTTTTCTAGAAAAATGAACAATATTGGTTGTATTTTATCCATTATTACCAAAATTATTTTAGTATAACTAATGGTTTTTTCCTAACTTTTATTTATATTTTTATAAAGGATAATGAATTAGATCACTAGATTTATTATAAAGAGATGTGGATTTATTTTCATAGTAAACCTGGGGGTAGTTTTGTGAATGAAACTACTAGGGATATTAGATTAAGTAATTTTCATTACTATTTCATATTATTTAATTTCTATAAAAACATAATAATTTAAAATAAATTAGAACAAAAAACAAGACTTAAACCTAATTAAATGGGGCCATCTATATGGATCAAACGGTTCTAATTATCCTAATTAGTATTGTTTAATCCATGTAGTCATCCTTAATTAATTGATTTTCAGACTTATTTGTTGTTATAATTTATATTTCATTATTATGTTTTATATTAATAAAATAACATAAAATATTAATGAAAAACATATTAATTAGATAATATTATGAATGTTTCAACCATTTTAGGGAAGGATCATTACATGTGTAAATGGGTATGGGTTTTGGGCCTACTCTATCAGCTTTCTTTGGTAAGGAATTGTTGTCATTTATTGTTACTCTTTTTAGGGGTTAGAGTAGTTTCGTTGACTGGGAATCACCTAGGGAAATTTCAAGGTTAAAATAAAATGTGTAATAACATGAATCTTATTAGTGAAGAAATGTTCAGTGATGGTAAATAATAAAAAATTACTTTATTTCTGTATTTTAATGGATAATGGTAATGATCCCTGAGTAAATTTCCAGTCATATAGGTTCTCATATACAGGAAAATTATAAACTAAATCCATAACTAAAAAAAATTAAAATATGTCAATGTTTTTTAAAATATTATTGATGAGGTTAAAACCAAGAAAATGGTTTTGGATGTCCATGAAACCATAGTAATATTAATTTTTTAAATGTAGAAACAAATTTCATGTTAATCCAAGTTTTTGTTTTTTTATGATTCCCATAAAAAAATTTAGTGTTTTAAAAAACTAAAATGTGAATGTAATGGTCAAAAAAAAGACCACATATTGATGTGAAAAGATGAGACAACCACTGTTGAAATATTTATGAAATATGAGCAGAAAACACATCCATTTGACGAGCACAATTCTTGGAATGACTCAATAATTAGTTTTGAAAGATATCAAAGTCTTCAATAACATTATTCATGGATCAAAACCCAAGAAAATGGTACCATATGGTCATGAAATAATAATATAATGATTATAGGATTATTTTGGAAATGTAGGAACCAACAACACATCAATCCAAGTTACAATTTTCCCAAGATTCATGTAAATGAATATTTAGTGTTTTAAAACACTAAAAAGTTCATTTAACAGTCACAACCATAGAAAATGACCTCATATTGACATTAAATCATGGTAAAAAACTGTTGAATAATTTTTAACATGTATTTTAATTTAAAATGTCCATCCTACCCATGATGTGCCAAGAATGGATCAATAAAAGGTTTTTAAATATACCAATATCATTAAAAACTTGGTTAAATGGGTCAAACCAAGAAAATAGAATAAAATGGAATTTAAATCATAAGAAAATGGCCATATATTGATTTTTTAAATATAGGAATTTGTACTATATCGATCTAAGTTATGGTTTTCTTGGATGCTTAAAAAAATGTTTTTAGTGTTTTAAAATATAAAAAATGTTTATAACAGTAAAACCCAAGAAAAAATCATATTTACATGAAATCATGATAAAAACAACTTTGAATTATTTTTTATGTGTATGAAAATACAAAATATCAATCTAATATTCGGTGTGCTCAAAATAACTCAATGAGCAGTTTTAAAAGATACCAAAGTCAATAGAAATGTGTGTCAAAGAGGTAAAACCAAGAAAATTGTGTCATATAGTCATTTAAATCATAATAAAATTAAAATGGATTTATTTTTGAAATGTAGGAATTAATTCCATGTCATCCTGAGTTACAGTTTTTCTAATATGCTCGTAAAAACATTATTATTTTTTTTAAACACTAAAAATGCATGTGTAATGGTAAAAACCATATAAAACCTCAAATTGATGGGAAATAATGGTAAAACCACTATTGAATATGTTTTTTGGTTTAAAAGTAGAAAAACACATCCATATGGCAGGCAGTGTGCTTGGAATGACTTAATAATTAGTTTTATATGATACCAAAGACTTTAAAATTGTTCATCCGGGGGTCAAAACTAAGAAAATAGAATTTTATGGTCGTGAAAATATAAAAAAGTGGTAATAGAATTTTTTTTTAAAATTTAGGTACTAACTCCATTTCAATCTATGTTATTTTGTTTTCTAGGATACCTATAAAATCATTTTTTTGTGTTCTAAAACACTAAAACGTGGGTGTAAGGGTCAAAACCATAAAAAAAATAACCTATAATTGATGTGAAATCATGTTAATACCACCATTGAATTGTTTTTTATATTTATGAGTAGTCAACGCATCCATATGATGTGTTGTGTTCTTGTAATGACTCAATAATCAGTTTTAAAAGACACCAAATTCTTTAAAAACATGTGTCAAGGGGTCAAAACAAATCAAATAGCATAATATGGGCATAAATATTATTATAAATTAACTGAAGATTTATTTTTGAAATGTAGGAACTATATCCACATCAATCCAAGTTATGGTTTTCTTAAGATTTTAGTAAAAAAAATCATGGTTTAACACTAAAACATTCATGTAATGATCAAAACCATATAAAACAACCTTAGGTTGATATTAAATCATGGTAAAACCACTTGTGAATTATTTTTTATGTTTATGGGTAGAAATAATGTCCATATAAAATGTGGAATGCTTAGAATGACTCAGTAATTAGTTTTAAAAATAACAAAGTATTTAAAAACATGTGTTAGAGAGTCAAAATCGAGAAAAGGACATCGTATGATCATGAAATCTTGGATAAACAACCATATATTTATTTTTTAAATGTAAGAATTTATATCAGGTAAATTTGAGTTACGGTTTTCCCTGTATTCCCATAAATGTGTTTTTTTGTTTTAAAACAATAATACATGCATTTATTTTTAAAAATCATAGAAAATGTCCTTCAATTGATTTTGAAGTTATGGGATAATGACTTTTGATTTATTTTTTATGTGTATGAGTGGATAACACTTCCATATGACATGCAGTATGCTTTAAATGACTCAATAATATGTTTTTAAAAATACTAATGTCTTTAAATACATGTGTTAGGGGTTCAAAACCAATCAAAAAGAGTCGTATAGTTGTTAAATAATAGAAAAAGTAATTAATATTTATTTTTAAAATTTAGGAACTAAAACCATATCAGTTAGAGTTTTGGTTTTCCTAGGATGCACATAAATGTATTTTTTGTGTTTTAAAAAACAAAAACATGAATATAATGGTAAAAACCATATAAAATGACTTGATATTGATGTTAAATCATAGGAAAAATATCATTAAATTATTTTTTTATGTGTCCAAATTGACAACATTCCCATTTGATGTGTAGTATGCTCGGAATGACTCAATAATCAATTTTAAAATATATCAACGTCTTTAAAAAACATGTGTGAGGTGGTAAAATCAAAGATAATGTCATTGTATGGATATTAAATCACACTAAAATGAAAATAGATTTATTTTTTAAATTTAGGAAGTGGCACTATGTAAATCTGATTTATAGTTTTCCCAAGATTACCATAAATGAATTTTTATTGTTTTGAAACACTAAAACATGTGTGTAATAGTAAAAACCATATAAAATGACCTTATATTGACAAGAAATCATGCAGAAGACAATTTTGAATTATTAATAAAATTTATGAGTAGAAAAAAGAACCATACAATGTGTGGTGTGCTCAGAAAAATTCAATAATATGATTTAGGAACAGACCCCACATCAATATGAGTTATTATTTTCCCGAGATTCCCGTAAATGTATTTTTAGTGTCATAAAAAACTAAAATTAGGTTTTTAATGGTAAAACCCATATAAAAAGAACTAATATTTATGTTAAATCTCGAGATAACCACTTTTGAATTATTTGTGATTTGTATGAGTAGACAACACATACATCTGATCTGTAGTGTGCTCAGAATGACTCGATATTCAATTTTAAAAGAAACCAAAGTATTTTAAAACATTAATCATGGGGAAAAAACCAATAAAAATCATCATATGGATATAAAATCATAATACCATTATTTTTTATTAATTTTTAAAATTTAGTAAAGGACATCACATTAATCTAAGTTATAGTTTTCCCAGGATTCTCATAAAAGTGTTTTAGTGAATTAAAGCACTAAAATGTGTGTGTAACAGACAAAAACATAGAAAATATGATATCCTAGAATTATATAAATTTAAATTACCTTCTTATAATTATTCAAAATAGTTTAAATCACATAAAATCGCATAGATAACACAATAAAAACTTTATAAATGAATAATAAAGGGAAGAAGTGGCATTATTATAAGTTATAGAACCTATACAAAGGAAATATTAACTTGACCTTTGGTATAGTATCCTGGAAATTATGAATAGTAAATTTTCCAATTGAATAGTATGATCAACAACGAAATTATAATTAAAATTTAGGAATATTAGAAATTGTAATGTGATATAATTATATCATATTATAAGTAAATAAATGTTCTATATATTATTAGTAAACTGGTTATATTTTTTATAAAATATAAATGATAATTTTCAATTTAATAATTAATACAATAATTTAAAAGAAATTTTATTTTCATAAAATGTATTCATAAATTATTATTTTTCAATATTGTGATTAGATGATAATTTTATAAGACCTTAATTAATTTTTCAAAATGTTATAAAATGAGTTACAATTTTAAAATTGGTATTTTGAAAGTAAATGATGATTTTAATTTAAAATTAAATTTCTCATTTTAAGAAAATAATAATAAAATTGAATTTATATTTTTATTTTACAGATCAAAAAATCTTTCGGCTAAATTTTTGGGACTTTTCTAAAATACATGAATTTTTTATGAATGATAAAATATAGTAATTTATAGTTTATATACATAATGAGTTAAATACACTAATACTTGAGTCATTTATTATTTAATCAACATAATCTAGAAATCACCTTCACTGTTTTAATATATTTACTAATAATTCTCAATCTATTAAAATTCTTGAGGCAAAATAATAAACTATTGAATAGAGTAATAAGAAAACACCCCTCTCCGCCACTATAAATATCACCCCTCACCATCTATTCTCCTCACACATATTATGCCTCGAAGATTGTCTAATTTCTACTCAATAAATTTCCCAATTCTCTTCCCCATGTATAATATTTCTTAGTCTCAACAAAATACCAAAA
The DNA here is from genome assembly GCA_963277665.1 of Viscum album. Taxonomy (NCBI): domain Eukaryota; kingdom Viridiplantae; phylum Streptophyta; class Magnoliopsida; order Santalales; family Viscaceae; genus Viscum; species Viscum album. Next base: position 961,765,318 of record OY728163.1, on the reverse strand, counting down.
CCATTTTCTATAAAGAGGTCCTCAAGGAGAATAATTCAAGATCTAAAATCCTTTTTTACTTTCATTATTTTCTTTTCTATTTATTTTATTTTTCTTATACTATTATAACCTCATATATAAAAACATGAATTATAACTCTATTATCTTATATATATTTCAATTTTATTATGTTAATATAAAATCTACCATCAAGTATCTTGTCCTATATATTTTATTCTAAAAATGAAAATATTATCCATGAGGTGTTGATTTATCACCTTCGAGGATAACATGTTTTCACTTTATATTACCACCATCAAGGATATATGTAAAACAATTATAATAGCCGGTAAATATTTTAATGTTTAATTTATAAACCTTTAATGTTATGAAACAAACTTTTATTCACAATAATTAATAATGAATCAAAACTTGTTTGTGATGATCAAAAACTGAAAAAATAATCTGAACGATTGTCACTAACATCTTGTGTAATGATTCATCCTCACCCAAAATAAAAAAATGAATTATATAACCATTTAATATTATATATTTTCACTAATAACATATAAAATAAATTATTTATATCTATTCCCATTTTAAATGATCTTTCATACATTTATACAAGTGAACCAATCTGGAATACCACGGAAACGAACACTCCTGAACAATAAAATTGTATCTTATAACTCATTACGAAATACATAAATAAACATAATAAAATAATTATGAATTAAATAAATTTACAAAACATTATGTATTAATTAATTAATTGATTTAATTTCATTATCCATGACATTAATATCAAGTGCAGAACACTTTTAGACATAACGTACGGGATTTTCTCTGAACCTACATTTTTTCCTTCTTGTTACGCTTTATCTCTCTTTACCCCAATGTAACTCATATTTATTTTTATATAATTATTCTACATAATTTTTATATGTTCCAAAATTATTTATCCATATCATTACATCGTTATTTTATGGGTAAATACGTGTTTTAAAAATGACCCCTTCTCAATTTTTCCTGATAAGCAAGCTCAATTAAAAAAACATCCAATTTTCTTACCCATTTTTAAGTGAAATACATAATCTATTTTAAGGATAAATTATTTTTATAAAATATATAATTTCCTCATGAAAAACGATCTTGGTTGATTTATGGTTCTATGAAAAAATATGTATTTTCTGCTTTAAAATCTCTTTAATATTTTCCTTCAAGTGCACTAAAATGTTTCATTTTTAATGACTATCTAACACTATTTTTACATGTTTTCACTTCATATTGAAATAAATTATAGTGATCTATTAATATTTTACCTTATTAAATACAATTTATTATTTAAATCTCTTCTTTCATGGAAAACATTATGATATTACCTTTTTCTATTCCTTATGACTGGATTATGATACAAAATTCTTTCAATGGGTACCCCTTTGCTTGATTCTTCATGTGGCACACATATGCATGAACATCTTATGATGGGTTCACCTAGATAGCACTCCAATTCATTGGGTAGTGTTTAGTCTCATGATATGTAATGTTAGGATAGGGAGTGAACCTGATTCTTTTTTGGGACTTTGTTCACCATGTGTAATGGTCTTGGTAGTCAACCTAGACTATTGCTTATGTCATGTTGTGTATTGTTTCCTCATTCTTATGATTCCTTGATTAAAAGTACCCATGATCTATATGTTATGTTTCCTTATGTTTATTCATGTTTCATTCAAATTTATATCATTATGTTATGCCTTCTACCTGATGTCCATTTCTTTATTCCAATGTTTATACACTTACTGGTCTTTTTAGCTCATTCCTTTTGTTCATATATTCCTCCAGGGTATCCTACATAGATGTAGGATATCAATGGAAGTCATGAGATTTAATGAATGATTAAAATAAATGTGTTTTATTCTATTTCCATTTTTTTATTTTTATTTACATAATCATCTAAAGTCACAAGTCTTTACGATCATTAGCTTGTAATTTGGTGGTTAATTATGCTTAAAATCATGTAATGATATGTATAAATGGATAGGGTATATATAGTTGGTATCTGAAAATGGTCTAGCTATTTTTTGATATTATGACTTGAAAACTTTATTACAAACCCTAGGGATAATTATATCACAATTTATAAAATATATTGAAACTTAGGTAATCAAAATTTATGATATAATTCTAATTTACAAGTTTATTCTACTATGTTCGATGGTTTCTTTTCTTATTAGTGGAGTATTAAATCCCCCTAATTGTGAATTAATTTTTTTATTCAATTTATATAAATTGAATAACCCCTGACAACAATAAATGTGATAGTAAATGTGAAAATTTCCTAAATAATATGCCAAATATGATGGGAACAGGTGCTCAAAACCTCATGATAGTTATTTCTCAACTGGATCAAGTTATGAATAATAACATGAATAATGTGGAACATCCTCATTATCCTAATAAATAGAAATTTGTGGTTTATTTTTTTATGTTAAAAATCCTCCCATGTTTAGTGGATCTTCTTATCCACTCCTCACAGAACAATGAATTAACTCTATTGATAAGATATTCTATATCCTTCAGTGATTAGAAGAAGAAAAAAAATTTCTAAATGTTTATCATTTTTATGGGAAAGGTTATCAGTGCTGGAAAATGATCAAGAACACAAATTCCATGGTGTAAATTGATTCCATGGAATGGGAATATTTTAAGAAAATATTTCTTATTAAATATTTTCCCTGAACTCTCCATATTAAAATGGAGAGGGATTTCCTCATTCTAAAGAAAATCAACGACGGGTCTATCAAGGTGTATAAAGAAAACTTCACAAGAAATTCATAATAAACCTCCATATTTGTAATGAATACTGAAATTAAGGTGGATCTATTTTTTAGCAAACTAAATTCATGTCTACAAAAAAGTGTTGGTGATTCGAGACTTTGATATATATGTGGAAATTGTTCATTGTTTTCTTAAGGTTTAAATGGAGATCAGAGACTCTCAATTGTCTCATGGTCTATGAGATAAAAATAGGAAAATGGTTTTTAGTATCGGTGGATCAGTAGATAAATTCCATGATTGAAAGAAGACCCAAAAATATATACATAAAATGTTTGGGAAGAAGTATCATGTAAACTTCTTATAGGGATCCAAGAGATTCTTAAAATGTGGAAGAGACGGGAATATTGCTAATAACTGCAGAAGGGATACGAAGAATCTCACTAATGTGGAAAAATAAAGGAAGGTTCAGATGAACACTCATCATGTATTGTGGTGTTTAAATTACAAGTAACATGAGCATTATCCAATCCATTTCCCCAAACCAAGGTTTATTGGAGTAAATAAACAAAAACAACCTACAAGGAAATAAGGAAGGTCATATTCTATCACTACTACTAAAGTGGATCCTGTAAATATGTGGTGATAGGTATGCTGGTTATTCATTTAAGAATAGTGAACATACAATTTGATTTTTTTTCTACACATTCTTTCATATCTTTCAAGTTTACAAGAAATATTCAATAACCACCTCAAAATATGGAGGTTGACTTATATGTGGGAACATAAAATGGGAAAATTATTTCATCTAAAGTATGTAACTCCACTATAGTTAACTTTTTTGGATTGAACCTCCCAAAAAATATTGTATTACTTCATTTGGTAGATTTTTATTTGATATTGGGCATGGATTGGTTATCTTTATACAAATCTAACATCAACAATCAAGAAATAGAGATCACTCATCACATCCCAAGGTATCCTATAATTATATAAATGTTTAAGGAGGAGGATAAATATACATCATAATAATTTTCTCCATTATAGATATTATTTCATTATGAGAAAGAATATCTAGGTCAAATGATTGGGAAATGGGAGAGGGTCATGCTCGAACACATTCACATTGTGAGGGATTGTATTGATACATTCCCTAAAGAATTATTTTTCCCCCCAAACTGAGAGGTTTGGTTCTCAATTGAACTTATACCTGGATATTTTCATATATCAAAGAAGCCTTATTGAATAGACACTATTAAGCTATAATAACTGAAGAAGTAGTTACAAGAGAATCTGGACAAAGGTTTTATATGCCCGAGTGCTTCACCATAGGGTATACAAGTCCTCTTCATCAAGAAAATGGATGGATCAATGAGCTTATATATTAATTATTATGAGCTCAAAAAAATCAAAATAATGAACAAGTGTACCCTTCCACTTATATATGACTTGTTCAAACAAATATGTGGGGCTAAGTATTTCTCTAAGTTAGACCTTCGTTCGGGATATCACCAATTAATGGTGAGGAAGGAAGGTATTCCCCATGCTACATTTCGAATGAGGTATGGACATTATGAGTTCATATTGATTCTCTTCAGACTCACTAATTCTATAGAAATATTCATGGATATAATAAATAAAGTCTTTATAGATTACCTCAACAAATATTTGGTTTTCTTAATTGATAATATTCTAATATACTGCAAGAGCTAGGATGAACATGAGGAGTATTTGAATATTGTGTTGAAGACTTTCTGAAGGAATAAATTTTATGTGAAGTACAATAAATATTTGTTCTAGATATAGGAAGTATCATTCTTGGGGAATGATATCACAAGGAAAATAATGTATGTGGATCCTTCCAAGACAAAGTAAATCGAAGAGTGGCCCATTCCAACATCTATAACAAAGATCAATAGTTTCCTTGGTCTAGTTGGGTATTACCGAATATTTATGAAGATATTATCATGATTTTAAAACCCATTAACCATATTTACTCAAAAGTTAGTAAAGTTTGTCTAGACCATTAAATGTGAAGACTACTTTGAAGAGTAAAAAAAGAGTCTTATCAGTACACAAGTTCTCACACTACTGAGAAGTGGGAAACTCTTTATGGTTTATAAATATAATTAAATTAAGGTATTAGGTTGTATACTAGGGAAGAATGATAATGTGGTAGCCTATTCCTCAATGGAGTTGAAAATTAATTACCAAAACTATTCCACACATGGTCTAGAGTTGGAAGTTGTGATCTTTGCATTGAAAATCTAGTCGCATTATCTATATGGAGAGAAGTATGAAATATATACTAATCATAACAGGCCAAAGTATATATAAAAATAAAAGGATATTAATATGGAAAGTGAAGATGGTTAGAGAACATCACGTATTATGACTTCCCAATCCACTACCATTCTGGAAAAGTGAATAAAGTGGAGGATGCTCTAAGAATAAAGGGTCCTACAAAATTATAAATGATGGGAATTAATAAGGATCAAATATTTTTATACTTTAAAATTATAGAAATGGGAATCATTAAGTAAGAAAAATAATCAATCCATTCTCAAATGATTTCTCAACCATCCCTCATGGATAAAATAAAGGATTCTCATATAAATGATTTGAATGTTCTGAAGAAGGTGGAATACATGAGAAAGGGGAAATAGTCATAGATAAAAATTGATATGGAATGATTCATGATATTTGGTTCATAACTATGTGTACCATCTAATACAAAGATAATAGAGTTTCTGAATGATGCACATAGCTTAACCTTTTCTATTCACCTAGGGATCACAAATATTTCTTGAGATCTCCAAGAGAACTATTCATTGTAAAACATGAAGAAGAAGATTTCTTAATATACATCAAAGTGACTAGTATGTCAAAATTTTAAGGATGAAAGAAAAAATTTTAAGGGGATGATGTTACAATTACTCATACTAACATGGAAGTTAAGAAACATCACCATGAACATTTTTATCAATATTCTGAAGACATCTAGGGGAAACAATTCTATATGGGTTTTTTTGGACCGTCTTACAAAGATAGATCACTTTATCAAAATTTGAGAGGACTTATCAATGAATCAACTTTAATAGATATACATCAAATAAGTGGTAAGGCTGTATGGAGTACCACTATCGATTGAATCTAATAGAGACCCAATATTTACCTCAATGTTATAGAAAATTCTCCAACAAACTCTAAACATTGAGTTGAACTTCAATTTGGATTATCATCCTAAAACCGATGCCCAATATGAATGGACTATTTAAAAACTGGAAGACTTGTTGAGAGTGTTTTTTATAGACTTCAAAGGAGGGTGGGACCAACATTTACCTCTAGTCGAGTTCACTTACAAAAAAAATTCTACTTGAGCATCCAAATTGATCCATACGAAGACCATTATGGGAAAATATGAATAACACCAGCATGCTAGGTTGATGTTAGTGAAAATAAGCTGCTAGGACCTAAAATGGTCAAAAAAAATGGTGGAGAGGGTAAAAACCATTCAGAAACACATCAAGGAATCCAAAAGTTGACAAAATATCTATGCATACAATCGTGGAAGATACCATGAGTTTAATGTTAGAGATGTGGTATTCCTACATATATCTCCATGGAAGATGGTCATGAGATTTGGGAAGAAATGAAAGCTAAGTCCCATGTACATTAGAACCTTCGAGATTCTTGATTGTATTGGTGTTGTGACCTATCGAATTTCACTTACACAAACCTTGTATCAAGTATAATATTTATTCCACATATCCTTCTTGAGTAAGTACATACCAGATCCCACACATGTACTAAATCTAGAGGTTGTACAGTAGGAAAATGGTCTCTCTTACGATGAGTATCTAGTGAAGACCTTGGACTATAGAGATAATGTTTTACACAATAAAACTACTAAATTGGTAAAAGTACTGTGGAGTAACCATATGTAAGAAGAGGAAACATGGGAACCAAAGGAATTAATAATGTATAAGTACCATCACTAGTTTAAACCATAGTTTTTAAAATAAAATTTTGAGGGAGAAATTTCATAAGGGGGAAGAATGTAACAACCCAGAATTATATCAATGTAAGATTCTTTCTTATAATTATTCCATATATTATAAATCACATAGTGAACATGATACAAAATTTATAAATGAATAATTAATGTAATAAGAGGTATATCAATAAATTAAGGAAACTATACCAATGGAATAGTAACTTGACTTTTGGAATAGTAACATGACCATTTGGAATAGTAAACCAGACAATAGAATAGTAAAATCACCAATGAAAGTGTAAATAAAATTTATGCATCTTATAAATGGTAATATGATATTATTATATCATATTATATGTAAATATATATTTTTGAAATTCTTAATTAAGTGTTGATATTTTTTATAAAACGTGAATGTTTATTTTCAATTTTATAATTAAAATAATAATTTATAAGAAAATTTATTTTCAAAAAATGTATTCATAAATTTTTGTTTTGGTGTCTTACAATTATAATATAATTCTATGAGACATTAATTAATTATTCAAAGTGTTATAAAATCAATTATAATTTTAAATTCAGTATTTTACAAGTAAATGATTATTCTAATTAAAAATAAAATTTATCTTATTTAGAAAATTATTTTCATAAAATGGAATTCATAATTTAATTATTCACATTGAAAATGGTTCAGGTGAATTTTTCAGATTTTTCTAAAATTCTTGAATTTTTTTGAATAATAAAATACGATAATTTACGGTATATATACATTATTAGTTAAATAAAATATTATTTTATTCATTGATGATATAAGCACCATAATAAAAAACTACAACTAATTATTTTAATATATTTAGTGATAATTCTCAATCTCTTCATCTCCTTGAAGAAAAATAATAAACTAATGAATAAAATAATGAGAAAACACCCCTCTCCACCACTATAAATACAAACCCTCACCACCTCTTCTCCTCAAAACTCTTAAGCCTTGAAGCTTGTCCAATTTATTCCCAATAAACTTCCCAAGTATCTATTCCATGTCTAGGAGATTATTTTCTCAAAAAATACCAAAACCAATTTCCCTAAGGAGGTCCTTAAGGATTAGAATTCAAGAGGTAAAATCCTCTTTTCCTTTCTTTATATACTTTTCTATTTCATATATTTTTGTATAATCTCCATGACTACTATATATAAACATTAATGATAACTATATTATGATATATATACTATATTTTTATTATTTTAATGTAAAATCCACTATCAAGTCTCTTCTCCTCTTCCTTTTATTCTAAAAATGAAAATATCTTCTACGAGGTGTTGATTTATCACCTTCAAGGATTAAAATTTTTATTTTCCATTAACGCCTTCAAATATGGACATAAAACCATTATAATGGTTGTTAAATATTGTAAAATTTATTTTATAACCATTTTAATGTTTGAAAACTAAATTTTATGGGCAATAATGAATAATGAAACAAAACTAATATGTGGTGATCAAAACCCGCCAAAATAATCTAAACGATTGCCACTAACATCTTGTCTAATGATTCATCCTCACCCCAAATAACCAAATGACTTATATAAACATTTAATATTCAATATTTTCATTAATAACATATACATTCAATTCTGGATATCTATTCCCATTTTATATGATCTTTCATGCATTTATACAAGTGAACAAATCATGAAAACCAAGGAAACAAACACTCCCAAACAATGAAATTATATATTTAACTTATCATAAAGACCATAAATGAACTTAATAAAATTATAATAAATAAAATACATGTCAAAAAGTTTATTAATTAATTAATTAATTGAGTTGATTTGATTATCCATGACATTGATATCTTGTAAAGGACATTTTCAGACATAAGTTAAGAGATCCTTTCGAAACCTCCATTTTTTCCGTTGGGTTACACTTTCTCTATATTTACCCCAATGTAACTCTTATTTATTTTCATATACATTTTCTATATCATGTTTATATGTTCCAAAATCATTTATTCTTATAACTACATCCTTATTTGATGGTGAAATACATGTTTTAAAAATATTCGCTTCTCAATTCTTCTCAATAAGCAAGCCCAATTAAAAGGAACTTCCCATTTTCTTATCTATTTTTAAGTTCACTCCAAAATATATTTTGAGAAAAAGTTATTTTTATAAAATCATTCATTTCATCATAAAAACTATCATGTTTAATTTATGGTTTTATGAAAATAAATATTTCTTTTTTGTTTTAAAAACTCTTTAATATATTTCTTAAACCGTACAAAAATGTTTCATTTATAATGACTCATAACCACTCTTTTTACATGTTTTAAATTCATATTGATATAAATTATCATGATATATTCCTATTTTACATTATTAATTCCCATGTATGATTTAAATCCATTCTTCTATGGACACGATTATGATATTCCCTTTTTTATGCCTTATGACATGATTATGATACCCAATTCTTTCTATGGGTAACTTTTATGATTGATTATTCTTGTAACACACATATGTGTGAACATGTTATTATGGGTCTATCTAGATAGTTATACAATGAATTGGGTAATGTTTAGTCTCATGATATGTCATGTTGGGACAGGGAGTGAACCAGATTATTTTATGCGACTTTGTTCTCCATGTGAATTGGTCTTAGTAGTTAGCCTTGGATCATGATTATGTCAAGTAGTGTGTTTTTACCATATTCTTATGATGTCGTTATTACGTGTCCCCTTAATATATATTTTATTTTTCCTTATTTTTATTCATGTTCCATTCTTTTTTATGTTATCATATTATTCCTTCTAACCCATGTGTATTTTTATTCATATGTTTATACCCTTAGTGGGATTTTCATCTCATCCCTTTTGTTCATGTATTCCTTAAGTTATACTATGTAGATGAAGGAGATAAATGAATTTTTGGAGATCTTTATGGATTATTAAAATACATGTGTTTTATCTTATTTATGTCTTTTTATTTTTATGTGCCTAATCATCCAAAGACACAAGACTTTACGATCTTTGGCTTGTAATTTGATTGTTAGTTATGATAAAAAATATGTAATGTTATGTGAAAAAGGATAGGTTCACTATATAAAATTAACCTATATTAACATGAAATCATCGGAAAATATCTATATAGTTATTTTTTATGTTTACAAATAGATAAAACATCTATCAGATATGCAGTGTGCTTATAATGACTCAATAATTATTTTTAGAAGATACTAAAGTCTTTAAAAATGTGCATCAGGGGGTAAAAACCAAGATAACAGTGTTATATGGTTGTGAAGTCATAGTAAAACTACCATATAATTATTTATGAATTTTAGTAACAAACTCCTCATCAATAGGAGTTATGATTTACTCGGTATGTCTATTAAAAGCATTCTTAGTGTTTAAAACACTAAAACATGTGTGTAATGGTCAAAAACATGGAAAACGAACTCATATTGATGTGATATCATGTGAAACCTATCATTGAATTATTTTTTATGTGTATGAGTGGAAAATAAATCTATCTATTGTGTAGTGTTCTCAGAATGAGTCTATAATTAGTTTTTAACGATACCAATGTCTTTAAAAACATGAATTGTGAGGTAAAAACCAAGAAAATTATGTTGGATGGATATGAAATCTTAGGAAAACTACCATAGATTTAATCCTAAAATTTATCAATTGAATCCATGTCAATCGGAGTTAAGATTTTTTTGGGATGCCAGTAAATGCATTTTTAGTGTTTTAAACTCTAAAATGTATGTATAACTATTAAAACCATAGAAAACCCCCTTATATTGAAGTGAAATCAGGGGAAACCCCCCTTTGAATTATTTTTTATGTGTAAAAGTAGACAACACATCCATCTGATGTGTGGAGTGCTTGTAATGGCTATTAAAAGATACCAAAGTCATTAAAAATGTGCATCAATGGTTCAAAACCAAGAAAACAATTATGGATGGAAGTAAAAACCATTAAAATTACTATATATTGATTTTTGAAATGTAAGAACTAATTCCTTTTCAATATGAGTTATGGTTTTCTTAGGATGACCATAAATGTGTTTTAGTTTTTTAAAAGAGTAAATCGTGCATGTAACAGCTAAACCCATAGAAATAAACCTCTTATTGATGTGAAATCATGGGAAAACACAATTAAATTATTTTTTATGTGTACGAGCATACAAAATTTCTATATGATGTGTGGTTTGGTTGGAAGGACTCAATAATAAGTTTTCAAATATATCAAAGTCTTCAAAGACATGCATCTGGTGTCAAAACCAAAAAAACTGCATCATATTATTGTGAAATAATAAGGAAATGATTGTACATTTATTTTTAAAATTTACTAACCCACACCACATCAATATATGTCTTGGTTTTCTCAGGATGTCTGTAAATAAGTTTTAAGTGTTTTAGAACACTAAAATGTGCATGTAATGGTTAAAACCATATCAAAAAACCTCAGATTTATGTGAAATCATGCGACAGCCACCATTGAATGTGTTTTTAAATATAGAAAATGTTTTCATATCAATGTGTTTAAAAAATCATTTAGAAATTTCAATAACACCACATGTCGGTTTAAAAATTTATTATATTTGTATAAACTTTTATATTTTGAGTTCAAATAGTTGTATCATATCATAAATAAGTAATTTTATGTTTTCAAAGTGTTCTATATGATAAATTATTTTTTATGTTAAAATAAATGTTATCTTTTTTATGATGAAAATTTTAAATATAGGAGAAAATTACAGATATATTTTATGCATATTATTTTTTATATTTATTTTCAAAAATATTATATTTTTTATTGTAGTTTATAGATTCCCATTGTAGGCATGCGGTTGATTGTTTTGTTCTATGAAACTCTTAGGATGTTAGATAATACTGCTCATTGTTTTTGTGTTTTTTGTAGATATTATCAAAGATTCTTCTTTAATTATTATTTATTGTGTGCGATTCGGATTTATATCTTTTTTTTGTTTCGGTTGATGACATGATGTGATCAATTTCACATATCATTAATCTTGCTATAGACGTAGTAGGATGTACTGGAGGTGTTAATATTGACTTATTGGTCAAGGGATAGTGCATGTTGTCCATATTTTATTTATATATATATGATTAATGAGCATATGGTTGACTCATTGTTTTGTATTTATGATTTTGGATTTTTGGATGTATGGATGTATCATGTATAGATGTATGATAAGTTATTTATGGTTTATTTTATTGTATTATTGAGTTTTTTATATGCATATTATTTTTTATTCAATATTTTTGGGGAAATTATTTGATATATTTGGTGGTGGTTTATAAGAACTACCACTATTTTTCATGTGTCAGTTATAGTGGATTCAATTTTATTTTTTCTCTAGATAAGAAAAACACTGCTAATTTATTTAGTGGTCGTAATGTTAATTTCCCACCCCACCCCCACCAAACCACCACCAAATTAATATATTACCCCCACTAATTACCTCAAAATAATAGATAAAATATCCACAACTACACTATAAAAACTGTCACTAAATTATTTCTAACCAAAACATACATGGTGGTTTAATTAACTACCACTAAAAACATAAAGGTAATTTAAAACTCTATGTATAGTAAAAACCCCACCATTAATTCCTCGTTTTTTAGTGAAATTTTAAACCAATACCCAGGATCATGAACATAGAATTCAAAATGAAACACAAGATTTAAAATTTTAAATTAAGTGGGTCTCATGGAATCATCAAGTCAACATAAATACACATTCCACACATGACCGATGAGGATAAAAATCACTAACACTGGTCATTTTCATCATCGTAGCGAGGTTTCATCATCTATCTTTCACGTTATCACCACCCAATAATCCTTTTTTCTAACAAATTTAAAATACACCACTCACAAAAAAAATATCATCAACAAAAATACTTGGAAAACCACCAAATGTAAACCATAATTGGGAACCTTTAACTACAACCCCCCCCCCACCAGTACCACTTAGAAAATCAATACTAGGAAACTTTTGGCCAAAACCATACACTAACACAGTTCATAAGACCAACATGGGAGGAATACCACCAGACTGCCAATCTTCCACCAGATAACAACCGGCCTCCATTGATTCCATGTTAACCATATAAGTGTCATAAAAATATCCAACAAACTCTATATACCGTCATCATAAACATAAACTACAAGGGGAACTAGGGACCAAATACCACTTAAGGAACAAAAAAAATATAAAAACTAGATATCCATTAACCAAGCATACTAACACATCACAGACCTTGCTAAACCATAATGTATATGACCAATATGGGGTCTTATATGATGTTCTAGTAATGAAGAGTATAGGAAGGTTGAGGAAGACATGATTCCCTTAGGAAACCCAAAAACAAGAAGATTCTTATGTGTAGAGAAAATCATAGGAGAAACCCATCAACCTTCAATTACCAGATTTATATATATATATATATATATTTGTGTGTGTGTGTGTGTTTTGGTGTTTTGGTGTTTTTTGAAAAATAAATAATAAAATATGTATGGGTTTTAAATATTTTCAAAATTATTCCTCAAAGTTTGTAAATCTCTTAACATCTTTGGGCTTCTTGGGTGGAGACTAAATATGTTAAGGGGGTTTTCACCTTTTTCCTCGGCTAAAATCCAAAGGCATTGGGGCCCCAAAATCCTCTGTAATTAACTATATTTTTTTTATTTTAGGTTTATTCTATTTTTCATTATTTATATATATCACAAAAAAAACTAAAATAATTTTACTAGTTTTTAATATAAATCATTACTACAACTAAATTAGTTTGAAATTTTAACAAAATACCTCACCCAAGGATCCCTTTTATAAGAGGGTTTTCCCTATAAATCCTTATGAATTTCCAATGTGGGATTCATGTTCCCCTTTCGTATATGTAATTAATAATAAATTTTTGTTTACAATTATTAATAAATTAATAATAAATTTTATTACTAATTAATTACAAGTAAATAATATTTATATTTCCAAAATAATAAGTAAGGATTTACATTTAATATTAAATATTAATAAGTAAATAATTAGAAATTAAATACTGGAAAAATAATACTAATCACTAATAAATATTAACTAAGTACGATAACCCTTCTATTTATTACACATTAATTCATTATTTATTACATAAGATTACACATAAAACAACCCAAAAGATCAATAAGACTATTTTATTTGGGAATTAGAAACATTATATAATAATTTAAAACAAGAAAAAAACACCTTTATTGAATGCTTCCTTAACATGCTCGCACTTAAAACTGCGTGGGATAACCTGGGGATGTACTTATGAAAGGGGTGACCTATAAATACTAGTAATGAAATATATATGGAATAAAATAAATAATATAATTCAATTTAGACATTATGTATAAAAAGCCTTTTCCTTATTTCACACTTAAACATAATTTATTACATAAAATATGAACTTGATACAACATAGAAGATAGATAAGTCTAGTGTCTTTGGGACTTTTTAACATTTCATAACAACGTAAAACATGACATACACATCTTTATTGAAAACTTATTTTACATGACCACACACATTCCTTTGTACTTTGTATTTCATGGGAAAACATGAGGACATACATAAGAAAAGGGTGATCTATATAGCCCTATAACGGAGTACAAAATTCATAACATGAAGAATATAGTACATGTTAGGAAATAGGAATATCAATGGAGCTTAAGAGAAACATGAACATAAAGGCATGATATAGCATTATTATCATAACATGGAAATGTGGCATCACCATTTAACATGATATTAGCATGATCTAAGGCGCATTGCCCATGAAGCATGAGTAAACCCTCATTTCACTTGAATTAGAATGATTAAACCCTCGTTTCACTTGATGTATCATGATAATAATCTTTACCCAACACACTGGAGTGCTATCAGGGCGCACCCTTTTTAATCATTTCATTTCATGAATAACTATGCCACAAGGATCATATAACATGGATTCATTAAACAAAATAATTTATTCAATGATAAAGGAATATTAAATTAATACATGAAAAAATATAATAAATAATTAAATTTTCATAAATGTGAATACGCTTGATAGAGAAGTGGGCATGTTATTCACTACATAATGACATTGGCATGGAAAAATTGAGGTGCAATTTCGGCTGCATAACTGAATGACATAAGAATGCATAAAAATGGTTGGTGAGAGAGAAAGGGGTGTCTCATAATATTTACATGAGATGTAATGTAATTTGGTTTCATATAGATACATTTTCCAACATATTTAATGGAATTTATATTCCTGATACAAAAGAATTTCTTTAATGTAAATGCGAAGAAAGAATTTTCTTACAGAATTTCAGCATTGTAACGGGGGACATGGGAGGAATTAATGGGAGATAAAGAGTTCTATCATCATTGAAACATAAGTAGAGAATAATGGGTGTGGTACTAAATCATACCCGACATTTTTAATTGAAAACAAATTAGTATAACAACATAATGAAATTTGAACAAAAATTAGAAAGGAAGATATCCCTTACTTGGAATTGTGATCTCAAATTCTTGAGAGGGGAATGAGAGAGGCTTCTTATGAGATTATGAAGCCTTGGGAGGACATTTTAGGGAGTATGGAAAGGTAGGGACGTGCTCCAAGGGTTTTTAGTGGAGAGAAGTGGGATCTTGGGTGGGTTTATATAAGAAAAGAGAGAAATTCTTTATTATTTAGGTTTTGGACACCACACATTAAACTAATCAAAACCACAATCAAACCCATGGTTTTTGCCCATGTTTTTTGAAAAATGGGAGTGGAAAAAATTATTTTATAAGGCCAATGGCCTAACTTATTAAAATATTAGTCTTGCTTATGTAGAGTAGAGTCACACTCTAAAAGAAAACATTTTAAAATGTTAAAATGTTTTATAAGTCTTGGAGGGTCCACTAAGGATTTTTAAAATAAATAAAACAAAACAAAAATCACATTATTTTAAAGTTGAAACATATATTTGCCGAAAAACCCTTTTATTGTATTTTATCACATCACTATTGGGTCATTATGATGTCATAAAACACGTTATATATTTAAAGAGTATTTATTTTTTACCCAAACAAATCTACTGTCTCAGAAAATTATGAAAAACTCACCATTGGATAATTTCAACATCATAATTTCAAAGATAATATTAATTTTATCTAAATAATTTTATAAATATGTGAATTTTTACTTTTAAAATAAAAATTGATATTTATCAAAAATTTATGGGTTGTGACAACAAGAGCTTTCAAACATTATTAAAAGTTACAATTTTATTCATAACAATTATATAATAATTTATATTTAATTAAAATTAATTTAGTAATAATATTTTATTAAAATATTATTTAATTAAAACATCTATTAATTCATCAAAATATATTTCTTAATTTAATATTAACTAAAAATACTATTTGTGATTTAAAATCTATTTACAAATTAACAATAATAAAATGAATGTATATAATTTATTCTATATAAAAATAATGGACATAATAATAGTTCTAGGGTCTTGTTAGATAACCCCTTATTTCACCCGCATAAGACCGAAGGTTAAGGTGTGTGATGTTGACAAACTCTTGGGGAGTCTCGGATAACCTCACTTTGGTGTAATCTCTATTAACATCCACTTATCCCATAAGTGGTTCTACTCAAGCTTAACGTGTTGAATCTCTACTTGGGATTGTTTAAGAGGGAAGCCCAGTGATGCTACCTCATTTCCGAGCTCTGAAAAATGGTCTTTGTATGGTGCAATTCTACTAGATGAGGTCATCTCTTCATTTTTCTGAGTAAATTGGATTTTTTAAAGACCTCTATTTATACTAATCATGTGAAAACTATTCAACGTCTATATTAGCAATGGTAAAAATTCATAATGGTATATTGAAATCTAAAAACATAAAACCAAGTAATTTCATATGTTTCATATAACCATTTTACATAATAAGACATTTAATTAGATCAATAGGACTTTTCATTAATAAATGTTTGGGTAGTTACAATCTTCCCCCCTAATGAAATTTCACCCTCAAAATTTTATTTCCCACACTAAAACATATGAGGGTAACTCTACTTCATCACTTCAACTGATTCTCTCATTCCTTCATCAAACATGTGGTTTCTCCACAACACCTTGACAAGGGACATTGTTCTATTTTGTAGAACATTTACCCTACAATCTAAGATTTTTATTGACTTCTCTTCATAGGAGAGGTCATTCCCCAATGGTACCAAATCTGGATTGAGTACATGCGATGGGTTAGGTATGTACTTTCCCAAGATTGATACATGAAATACATCATGTACTTGAGGTAGGTTCGGTGGGAGTGTTGGTCGATAGGCCACTACTCCAATGCGATCAAGGACCTCAAAAGGGTCTATGTACCATGGACTAAGCTTTCCATTCTTCCCAAATCTCATAACCCTCTTCCACAATGATATGAGGAGGAATACCATGTCCCCAACATCAAACTCTAGATCTCTTTGATGATTATCAGCATAGCTCTTTTGTCAACTCTGAGCAGCTTCAATGAACTGCTAGATGGTCTTAACCTTCTCCACCATTTCTTCAACCATTTTTGGACCTAGGAGTTTTCGCTTCCCAACTTCATCCCAACATGTCAGTGTTCTTAAACTCTTACCATAAAGGGATTCATCATGATCAATTTGGATGCTTGAGTAGAAACTGTTATTATACGAGATCTCAAGTAGATGAATATGTTGATATCATCCTCCTTTTAAGTCCATTGATCATGCTATCAACATGTCCTCAAGTGTTTGTATTGTCTGATCATATTGAATATTCGTTTATGGATGATAAGTCATACTAAAGTTCATATCATTATTTAGATCATTTTGAAGACTCTTCCAGAACATAGAGGTAAATCTTGGATATTGATCAAATACAACAGATAGTGGTACTCCATGCGGCTTTACCACTTCTCTGATATATGTTTGATCCAGTTGATCCAATGATAAATCATCTCAAATTACAATGAAGTGTGTTATCTTTATATGATGATCCACAACAACCCAGATAGCATTGTTTCAGTTGGATGTCTTCATAAGTCTAGTGACAAAGTCCATGGTGATAATCTCTCATTTCAATGCTGGTATTGGTAATGGTTGCAACATCCCCTTAGGCTTATGACTCTCAACCTTCACTTGCTGACATACAAGGCACATTGATGTATACTCAGTGATCTCCTTCTTCATGTTATCCCACCAATACTACTCTCAGAGATCTCGATACATCTTTGTGTCTACTGAGTGTATAAAGAAATTAGAACTATGTGCATCATATAAAAGTTCTTTCTTTAACTCCTGTTTATATAGAACACATATTCTTGACCCAAATCTCACAATTCCTTCTTCATTAACATTGAACTCAAATGATTTCCCCGTTTTGATAGTTTCCACTTTCTTTTGAATTCCCACATCATCATTTTGAGCATCCATTAACCTTTCCAAAAGATACGGTTGAGAAATAATTTGGTAAAGTATTGATGATGTTACTTTCTTTATTATTCTCATGTCCATATTCATCAAATCTAATAAGATTTGATCCTTTTAAATTTTCATCAATGATAGAATCTTTGGGTCCTTTCTACTTAGAGCATCTGCCTCCTTGTTCACTTTCCCAGGGTGATAATGGATTGATCTTTAAAAGTCTATAATCAGCTCTAACCATCTTCATTGGCACATATTCAAATATTTATGTGTGAATATATACTTGAGGATTTTTTGGCCTGTATATATTTCACTCTTCTCCCCAAAGAGGTAATGACTCCAAATTTTAAAAGTGATGATTACTTCAGCCAACTCCAGATCATGTGTAGGATAGTTTTTCTTATGAAACTTAAATTGATTTAAAGAATAGGAAATTACTTTTTCATCATGCATCAACACATATCCCAGATATTTTATGAAATTATTATTTATTTAAAAATCCATTACTTCATTGAACTAAATTCCTTTATCAAATTTTAATATTACCGAAAAATACAATTTTTATTTTAATGTAATCAAAATCATTTATAAAGTAACAATAACAAGTAAATATAACCACTATTCTATTGAAAATATAATATACATATTCATATTATTATGGTCTTGATACATGTACATTTAATACACTAGAAAATTCTCTAAGAGTAAGGTGTGTGATGGTGAATCTTTCCTGGGGTGGTTCGATGTACATGGTTTGGGTCGTGATGTCGATGAGCGTGAACTTCTCCTGTAAGTGGTTTTTGTCATGCTTAATTTGTTGAATATTTTCTTGGGATTCGTAAAAGTCAAATCTTCATGATGTTATATCCCTCAGAAGCTCTGATAAATTAGATTCATAGGGTATGATCTTACTGGTTGAGGTCATCACTTCCATTGTGTCAATTGGATTTATCAAAATTTGAAATTTTTATTAATCATAAGATCATTATTCAATGGTTAAATTATCAACACCGATGATTATTAACAGTCTGTTAAATCCTATTGGGTATGATAAAACCAAATAAGTTCAAGTGTTTTGTATAACCGTATTACATAATAAGACAATTAGTTAAATTAAAAGAGATATTTTATTTATAAAATTTCATGTCATTACAATACTAATAAATAATTTTAATAAATAATTAATTAATAACTAATATTTTTTAATTTCCCAAACCTACATGATGATATTTGATATTTTTATTTATTTTAGGAAAATCCCCATTTTTTTAGGTTGATATAGAACCCTTACATAACCCATAGGGCCAAAGGCATAAATCCCAGTACATAACCAGAAGACCCAGAGGCACAGGGCCCAATACATGGCCTTAAAGGCCTAAATAACTAACTACACTGGAACTGTATCTCCCCATCATCTGCATCATTGAAGGTGTCTGGCACCCCACCATGCATGGTTAATCAGCTAGCATTGCCTCGTGAAGAGTTTCATGGTGTCTGGTAACGATGGAAACTTCTATACCCTCTTGTTCTTCCAATCTAATTAGCTCTAATCTGGTGGTTCCTACTTGTTCTGAATCCTCTTTTGGGGTATGCACCTGTGAGGTCTATCTGGACTGATATGTGGTCTAGTATCCTATAATCACATGGACTAGATGCCAGAGGTGGCCTGGAGGCCCTACAGCCCGAAATTCATTGGTGGTCAGAAGGCCCTATGATCCATAGCCCCAAATTAGTAGCCCGAAGGCCAAAATAGTATGAATAGTTTCGATTGTTACACTACCGTACACTACCTACTACAACACTTCTACAATAACACAAAAATGTCCCTCCATTAGGATATGATCTTAGGTTTTTTATAGGATTATGGGGTGTGTTAACCACTTGGCTGTCACCCTAACAACAATATTTTTTAATTAATTGGATGTTAAATAATATTTAATTACTAATAAATAATTTTACTAACAACTAAATAATAATTAATAATTAAAAAAATACATAATAATTATAATTAATAATTAGTAACTAAAGAATAATTTTAAATAATTATTCTAAATTAATATTAATTAATAATTGATATTTATTATATATTTAAATTTTCGAAAAGTATATAATATTATTTAATTACTATTTTTTATTAATTAATATTAATTAAATAAAATTATTTATTTAATTAATAATAATTTATTAAAAATTATTTGATAATTAGAAATTTATTAATTTGATCATTATTATTATTATTTAGTAATTAGATAAATATTTTAAATATTTATTAGTGTCATTTTTATAATAATTATTGATAATTATTAATTAATTAATTAATTAATTAATTAATTAGTAATTAATATTATTAATTAATAACTAATAAATATATTATTATTATAAATAATTAGTAACTAAATAATAATTTAAAATATTTACTATTAATTAATATTAATTAGAAAAAATAGTTAATTAATTAACAATAATTTAGTAATATTAAGTAAAAATTAAAAATTTACTTATTTAATCATTATTATTAATATTTATTAAATAAATAATAAATACTAATTATTTCTATCTATTTAATAATTAATTAATTATTTAATGTAAGGGTTAAATCCCCTTTATTAATGAAAAAAACAGAAGCCAATATGATGGGGTCTAAAAATGCAAACTACCCTCATCAAATACAGATCAGTTATAGAACAAGAATTCTAATAATCTCATCCAAGTATCATTGTTGACACCATCCAAATGAGCATTGGAAAATCCATTAAAAAATACTTGGATATGGGAATTATTTTTCCTACAAAGAAAGGGAAAAAGAAGGTAGTCGAGATCATGCGGATCGTGTGAACCCCCTGAATATATGTGATCATATGACCTTTGGAAGGTCACATGGGTGTTCCTGCACAGCGCATAGCTTGTGAAATATCCTAGTAAGTTCCTTCAATAAGTCCTTATGATCTTGATAATGTGCCCTTGACAATTAGTGATCATGAAATGGTAGCCAAATAGGCTCCCCCAGGTCTTGCCACTTGTTAATCGGTGGATGCATGATGAACCATCCAAATATCCTTGGAAAATATGTGGAAAATATCTAAAATGTGGGAGCCTCTTGTGTTTGGAAAACACACATGATGCATCACCTATGAGAAGAATGATTGTCCTTGACAATGCTCGAGCAAGTTCACAAAACCCCTAGGACATTGTAGAATAAATAATGGAAATAAAATGTAGTGAATGTGATAAGTTGTTGTGGTCATAAAAATCATGTGACATGTCCCTATAAATCAAAAATATAGACCAGAACTCAATGACATGTCCACCTTATTTCATGAAATCTCATATCCATGTTATCCTTATCATGTCAAGGGCCTCAAACATGTCCACATGACCTCATGCTTCCCATTTGGATCCATAATGAAAATAGATAGTGTTTTCCATGAAATTCTTGTGCCTCTCTACAAAACACTTTGCTGATCACATGTTGCATCACCAAGAGGTAGAGTGATTGTCTTTGGAAAAACTCATACAACCTCACAAGATCCCCAACCTTTTTAAAATAAATAAAGGAAATAAAATAGGTGATGGAGTTGGTTTCCTAGAACAAACTTCTATGTAATTTATGATAACCTATATTCATTGTTTTTTATATTAATAAACTTCTCATCACATCATGATTTTTCTTATTCATAACATAGTATATGATAATTTTCTAAGAGTAACTATCTCACTAAAAAGTCATAGGAGTTCCCTGTTATGATGAGAACTCAGAATTACTATGATACTATTCTTAAATATATGTTCTATATCTGAATAATATCATTTGTGGGATAGAAATGAAATAGGCTCTCTTGGGTGGAGACTCGGGACATTGGGGAACCTTCTCACGGTATACGCCCTTATTAATATCCATTGTTGGATATTATGTGAACGAACTCACCATTAGGAAATCGACATTTATTTGTGTCATTGGATGTTCTGATATGTGGTTGTGTGTATTGATACCTAGACTTTAATATTATTATTAATGAGTATTATGAGTTGTGTTTTTTGATGAATTGATGAAAACCATGATGACAAATGTTCACAGTGAGGTAGGATATGTTGGGTGAATCACGAGTACCTTTTCATTAATGAATAATGCAAGAAAGGATTTTTTTCTATTCTTTAACAGAAGTTAATATCTCAATCCCTTTATGGAAATTATATAGCCAAAATAAATCCATGTCCATGGGTTTCTATAGTAAAGTTCAATTTTAAAGAAGTAATGAAAGAGACATCAAGCATATGGGTTGATGGAACCAGAATTCAACCTACTTGATTCGAGATATCATGATAAAGGTATTATATTACATAGTAAGAATCTATAATAGTTATTATGTCATTGAAGCATTAACTTATTTCTCTATGGGTGTCTTGGAATATTGGTAGATGTTAACCTTGGACTTTAGGCTACTTCTCCTAATGCCACTAATAAAGAGTCCTAGATGGACACACTATGTGTATCCAGAATCTCAGTTAAATATTATTATTATTATTTATTGTTTATCAAGTTTTATAAGATTATTCCCACATGTGTTTTTATAATTATTCAAATTTTATTGATCACATGTATTTCGTCACCAGTTATTTGAGAGAATTTAATGTGATCGTGCAATTTAATAAATATTTATTTTCTATTTAGTTAATATAATATTTATTTATTTTTTATAAAATATTACATTGATATTTATTTAATATATAAATAGTAATTATTCAATGCCTGATAAATATTTTGGAGGAATGATGAACCGATTTTAATTGTCTAGTGACAAATAATAAATATTTAATATTATTTTATTAAATAATATTTAATTTCATTCACTAGTTAAGAACATGTTGAGAAATAATAATAATATTATAATTATTATTTGACATGTGGTATCATGGGGAATAAATAAATAATAAAGGGTACTTGTGTAATTATTTATTTCTAACCCTAATGATATATAAAACCAATTATATTATTTTCTTTAAGATCAAATTAATTTGTTCTGGTTGTGAATAATGGATTTAGAGAACCCTCTCAATACAAAGATAGATCCCTTTTCTAAGAATGCTCCCAATAATGGAGAGTGATCTTCCTCCACCTCCCACTCTCATTTGAAAAGAGACTAAGGAGAATGCTTTGGAATCATTTCTTGAGGTGATCAAAGGTAGATGACACAAGCAATAGTATTTTCCATGATAGCACCCATAGATTCATACGGTGACATTTGAAAATTTTTGGAACATGCATGGATCATCGCTAGAGGGAACCTGCCCTTAATTTCTACAATAGAATGAAGATACAATACAGATCTATTATCAGATCCATCAACAATGAAATAATTTCCTCATGTTAATTCTATAATTAATTAAATTAATTATAAATAATTTTTTATGACCCTCTCTCTAGTTTCATTCATCTATCCCTTGTCTATTTTCTTTGATTAAATTCCATAGATCATGACACTTATCATCGAGTAAATCACATATTGATCGTCAATCGTGAAAAAAAGTAAGGTTGGGAATAACCCATCGCATGCTTCTACTACACCCAAAAATGTACAAGTCGAATCAGAGATGTCACATAAATATTTATGATTATTTAAATATCATTTATTGATTTACGCATTTATGATTTTGTTTTTTATTCTAGTTTAATCATTATTTTAATATGAATTATGTTATTTTCTTCTTTATCCTTCATTTATTGTAGATCTAATATATGTGATAAATTTTATGAATGAAATGGAATCAATAACAAATCTAGAGGTTCCAATGATTTTACCTAGATACCATAGGATTACACTCTGTGTAACTGGAGTTACACGACAGGTACTTGTGTTCATTGCATCAAGAATTAATTCAGAAATTAATTCAAACTATGTTCAATGATGAAATGTAGTGTATTTAAAGCTTACACTATGTGTTGACAGGGACAGGGTGTCGTACAGTTAGCTGGAGTACATGATGTGTAGCCTATGTACATGGTATGCAGTCACATTGATTCACAGACCTATTGTGTAATACCATACACGACCTACTTGACAGATGACCATGTAACTCGAAGACTACAGGATGTGTAGTCACTTATACACAATGTGTACTCCAGTTTTCTAAGGCACTATTTAGACATAAATTCCCTAGGTGTGTGTCTCATATACACATTGAGATATTTACATGTTATCTAGCATGATTGTACATGTCATTTACATATATGAAATTACATATATCTAAAAATTATTTATTATATTGTGTAAACCTTATAGACATGTGATTATGTGTGGTCATTAATTTGATAGTACATGACATGTGACGGTTTTAATATATATATATATAATTAATATTTGTGTAATGTTTATATCTGCATATCATGTATGAGTCGCATTACATTTGTTACTCTATGTGAATTAAAGCATGACATGTTACAGAGAAATCATGTAATTTGTGTAATCATTATGTTGACATTACATATCATGAAAGTACATGATAAGTAATGTATTCTATATGTTAGAAAGAATAAAATTTATATGAGTATAATACATGTAAGGTAGATTTAGATGGTTATTCACCATGTTTCCTTCAAGGTCCATTTATGTAAATAGTTAACTTAATTTTTTTAATTTTCTTAAAATTATGATGGATGAAAATCTCAAAAAAATTCAGATGAGAATTAATATAAAAGAATTGATTAATTAAAGATGATAATTAATTGATTTGATGTGATTTATCTTAAATAATAATGATTAATAATTGAACGTAAGTTTTATTAAATGTGTAATTTTTTTCATGAATGTGGATGATCATGATAATAGACCTGTCCTTTGTATGTGATAGGTTTCATTTAATTTATTATTAATTTAAATTGTTGTCATGCATTCCTCCTATTCTATTATTATGTAAGGTTTTGTGTCCCCAAGGTATCTTTTATGTAAAACCTTTTTCAATCACCTGTGTGTGAGTAAAATTATATGTATTGGATAGATCTCCCAAGTCAGTGGAAGCAGTTCATGTTTAGAGTTGAGGTGAAACCAATCGAAGAGAGATACATATGTGGATAGGTGGAAAACTATAACATGAACCTTAATTGGTTCAATATGTTTCCCCTTAGGTCAATAGTTAGTTTATGAACTGGAAGATAAACTGACCATTAGTGAAATCCCATGATCATATCTGTCACGACCCGCCCTCGGGGTCTGTGCCGTGACTACCCCAAGCCTGCCTTCCATAGGCCAGGGGCTGGCGACTAGCACCAAGGCGTAAATCCCGGTAAAAAGGGAAGGCATTGCCTTTGTAATGTAAACAAACACCACAGAGTAAGCAAGCGGAAAGTAAACACTAAGCAAAAGCAGAGTACAACTGAAAGTGAGGAAAAGTAAATGGGCCAGTATACAAACCCAAACTGAAAGTAAAGTATAACTCGAAAGGGAAAACAGAAACTGAAAAGTAAAAGCCGCTACACCGAGCTGTCCACTGAAAAACCCACCTGAAGGGTGGGTACAGATAGCTCCACTGCTCCACGGGTCCCGCCGTCCGCTCCGAGCACGTCCCGCCCAGTGGTCCACCTCCGGGTACCGTCCCGCTCTGCAAGCCTCAGCTAAGGTCAACGCTGTCCGTCGTCTGCAACCAACTCAACGTAGTGCGGGCAAAGCCCGTGCAGGGGTGAGTATAAGCTACTTAGTAGGGACCCCGAGACCCCTGAAGGTCTCTCAAATCCACAAAGGATAAACCACGAAAAAAGGTACAATCACGAAGTAACAACCAACACTGCTTAGGTATATGCCCATACATATACCTAAGTCATCAAATTCAAATACGCTCCAACCTCCGAGCCCATGTACAACTCAGTCCACATAGGAAAGTAAACGTATTCCACACAGGAAAGCAAAACGTAATCCACACAGGATAGCACAACACAATCCACACAGGAAAGTAACAGGATTCAGCTCACACAGGTATACTTCTTCGAAAGACGATAAAGATGATCTCTGATCCATCTAAGTAGTCGGACCCACGAAGGATCGATAGGTAACTAACCCCCGCAAGACCCGCACAGGATCGGGCCCACACAGGACCTGTAGGCGCTGGTTCACACAGGACCGCTGAGCGCAAAGACCCACACAGGATCGGACCCACACAGGATCGAGCCCACACAGGTCCTGTAGCACTGATCCACGTAGGATCACTGAGTGTTGTAGTCGTCGTCATCGAATCCACACAGGATCTCTGTACTGTCGTCGTCGCAGTCACAGTAGCAGTAGCAGTAGCAGTAGCAGTAGCAGTAGCAGTATCAGTCAAAGTCACAGCCAGCACTAGAGTTCCCGCAAACAGCAAGCTCGTTCGGGAGGGTCCGCTCCACGAACCGAGAGGCTGATACATCAATTGTCACAAAGTCCAGAGTTGATGTCTCCAAAAGTTCCGTATCGTCAACAGGAACTCAACGCAACAGACGGCGCGTCGATCGGACGCCCGGTCTGAGAGATATTGGCCTTTTCGTCCCAGGGGCCCGGTTGGTTTTTAAGGCAAAACCAACCCGACCATACTCCACATGCGTCCAAACCTCTGGCGGAGTATGCCAAAAGATCTGTCTCACTAAGAGGAACACAACAAAGCCGACGGCACATCAATCGGACGTCTGTAGCTCGAGATATGAGTGTTTCCGCTCCGAAGGCCCGGTTGGTTTCGTGAACGAACCAACCTGGCCGAACTCAAAGTATTCCGAAACATTGAGTGCGATATACCGAATCGACCGTCTCGATCCAAGGATCGTGTAACCACTGACGGTTCGTCAATCGGAGGTTCGTGGCTCATGTTATGGCCAAAAGACCGAAACCGTCTCGAAAACGGGGGGTCCGGGTCCGGGCCGACCCGGCCCGACCCCCCCTGGGTCGGCCCGACCTGGGTCCGACCCGGCCCGGCCGGCGGCGCGGCGACCTGGTGGCGCGGCGGCCTGGTGGCGCGGCGGCCTGGCGCCGCACGGAGGCAGCGCGCAGGGGGCAGGGTCCCCGCTTGATTGGAAAGACGGCGCGGCTTTTAGCCGCGCCGTTTGGAAACCCCCCCCCCCCCCCCCCTCGTTGGGGGGGCCTGCTTTGAAGAAAATCGGGGGGCCGCCTGCCCCCCTCAAGGAAACCGCCCCCCAATTAAATTGGGGGGCTTTTGACCGCTGGCCGGGGGAATTAATTTCCCCCGGATTTTGACCATCCGGCCGGCCGTCTGGCCGGCCGGTTTTTCTTCAACGGGACTGGTAACTGGTCCCCTTTTTCCGGCTTCCGACGCCAGCGTCCCGGCCGCCGGTCTTCTCGTCCCGCCGCGGCCCGGAACCGGCCGCGGTGTTCGTCGTCCGGTGTGGTGCGACGGCACCGCGCTCCTCCGCCGCGCCTTTGATTCCCTTCAACACGGCGCGACGGCGTCGCGTTCTTGATGATCCTTCCACGGCACGGCGCGACGGCGCCACGCAAAATAAACGTGCGAATATCCGCGTGGTGCAACGGCACCACGCCATCTTTTTTCAACCGCAAGATAAAACATCAAGAACTAAGGAGGGGGTTCGGCCGTGTTCATGCAGTCCGGCCCCCTCACGTTAAACAAAAACACATATTTAGAATCCTCACGTTAGTCATGCTAGAACCACGAACAAGGATAAATAAATAAACAATTAACAACAACCCCTACCTTGTGTTCAAGTTCGAAGATTGTCAACGACCCGCGGAAGACAACGTTGCGGAGGTCTGGCGTCGCGGTAGTCATTCGTCAATTCCGATGACGAAGAGGTACGTCCGAAGAGGTACGTCGTTGGAGAATCTTCGTATGCCGACGAAGGAAGTCCGAGGAGGAAGCGGCGTTCCCTTTCGTTGACACGGAAGACGAAGAAGAGAGGAGCGGCGTTCTTCGTCGGAGCTTGAGCGTTCTTCGTCAAGGCTTGAGCGTTCTTCGTCAAAGCTTGAGCATTCTTCGTCAAAGTTTGAAGAAGAAGGAAAAGCTCTCAAAAGGTCTCAAGATGGCTAAACAATACTAACCAAATAAAATAAGATAGAGACTTATTTTATTCACAAACATAACAAAATGAATTTCAAAGGTTTGAAATTCAAAAAGGATAACTCCAAAATTAAATAACAATTTGTCATGTCATTTAAAGAGGGGTTAAGGGAGTTTGAGAGAAGATGAAAAGTTTAGGGTTCGTGTGGGCCCCGCCACACTTAATCCTCTCAAGGGAGGTTAAGTGGGTGTGGGTCCCACCCCTAACTTCCTTTGAGAGAAGTTAACCAACAAAAGTAAAATAAAAAGTGTTCCACATTTTTATTCAACTTTTCATAATTCTCCCAAAAACTAATTTTCGTCCCGCAATAAACGCAACTTCGGAAAAAGTCTCCTTAAGCGAATATCGGTGCTGCGAGTTCATCGGTGCCCTCGGATTTCAATTCCGAGCACCGGATCAAAAGTTAGAAATTCCCGCTCGTTCGTTCACTGAACGTACCCGAGCCAAACTTCAGAAATTGATTCCGGGCACACCGGGCCTCGGAATCAGGTGCCGTCTAAAACCGCGCTCTTGTAAAATTCCAAAGAAAATTAAGAAAAAATTTCCCTTGAATTTTACGGGTCTTTACATTACTCCCACCTCAGGGCTTTACGTCCCCGTAAAGATACATCAAAAACTAGGGAAACAAATGACGGTACTGAGCACGCATCTGAGCCTCCCGCTCCCATGTGCTCTCCTGGAGGTTTTCGTGCTTCCATCTGATGCGCACAAGAGGAATCGATCGCCCACGTAGGACCTGCTCCTGTCGATCCTCTATCTCCACCGGGACCTCCGTAAAAGTCTCCCCATCGTCAACGTCAAGCTCCCCATGGTCAATGATGTGCGTCGGGTCGTGCACGTATCTCCTCAACTGAGACACGTGGAAGATGTCGTGCACTCGGTGCAACTGAGGTGGTAGTGCCAGGGGATAAGCTACCTCATCAATCCTGCTGAGGACCTGGAAGGGTCCAATGAAGCGGGGAGATAACTTGTCGCCTCGGCCAAATCTCTGAATACCACGTCGAGGTGACACCCGCAAGAAGACGTGGTCGCCATCCTCGAACTCCAGTGGCCTCCGCCTCCTGTCAGCATATGACTTCTGCTGGCTCTGAGCTATCCTCATCCGCTCCTGGATGACCTGGACCTTCTCTGTCGTGGCCTGGACCATCTCTGGTCCCACAAGTGCTGACTCCCCAGGGTCTGTCCAGCACAAAGGAGATCTACAAGGTCGGTCGTACAACGCCTCGTAAGGTGCCATCCCGATGGTGGAGTGGTAGCAGTTGTTGTACGCAAACTCCACCAAGGGTAGGTGGTCCTCCCAGTTACGACCGATGTCGAGGACACATGCGCGGAGCATGTCCTCGAGAGTCTAAATGGTCTTATCCATCTGACCATCCGTCTAAGGGTGAAAGGCTCTGCTCAGACGTAGCTGCGTCCCGAACGCCTCCTGTAACCCCTTCCAAAGCCGGGAAGTAAAGCGAGCATCTCGATCGGAGACGATAGATGATGGAACACCGTGGAGCCGCACAATCTCCTGAACGTAGAGACGTCCCAAGCTCTCCACTGAGCCCTGCTCTCTAATGGGTAAGAAGTGTGCCGACTTGGTGAGTCGGTCAAAAATCACCCAGATGGAGTCGTGACCTCTGGAAGTGCGTGGAAGTCCAGTCACGAAGTCCATAGATATGTCGTCCCACTTCCACTCCGGAACCTCCAAGGGCTGTACCAAGCCTGCTGGTACCTGATGTTCTGCCTTCACCTATTGGCAGGTGAGGCATCAAGAAACGAACTCTGCTACTGCCTTCTTCATGCCCGGCCACCAGTGCTGTCGTCTGAGGTCCTGGTACATCTTCGCCACTCCAGGATGTACCGCCAAAGGAGAAGTGTGAAACTCTCTCAGCACTTCCTCTCGTAAAGCGACTGGTACCATGGTACGTCCTCTGAAAAGGATGTCGTGCACTGCTCCAAGAGAGAAACCATCAGGTGCATGTCCCGAGGATATCTGTGCACGCCGTGTCTCACAGTCAGCGTCGTCATGTTGTGCCTCTCTGACCCGCTGCAGTAGTGGAGGGGTGACTGTGAGAGACTGGAGGAAGGCTGCTCCATCTCCATCCACGAAGGACATCTGTAAAGAGGCTAGATGCTCCGTCGCCTCCTCAAGTAGCTGAATGCCCGTCCTCCTACTGAGGGCATCGGCTACTACGTTCCCCTTCCCAGGACTATAGACTATCTCAAAATCATAGTCCTCGTGGAACTCGAGCCATCGCCGCTGTCTCAGGTTTCTGTCCTTCTGCGAGGAGATATACCTGAGACTCTGATGAGTGATGGGTTGTCCTCTCCTCCGCGGAAGTCCATCCTGTGCTGCAAAGGCTCCCTTCTCGCCGGTGAAGGTGAACCTGCTCTCGTCGGTGCGTACACATCGCACCTTGCGCCTAAAACAATCAATCCGTGCATGGACCGTAGATAGCCAATCCATGCCCAAGATGGCGTCGTAAGGCCTCGACGCTGCTACAAGAAGATCCCAGCCGAAGCTCTCGCCTCCTAGAGTAAGCTCACACTGTCGGCACTAGTGCGTAATCGTCGAGTCTGCTCCCGTAGGAGTCTCTAGCCGTAAGGATCGAGCCAACGGCTCTGTCGGAATCTCTGAGCTCCGAACAAGGGCAGCGGCTATGAAAGCGTGACTCGCTCATGTGTCTATAAGTACTGCAGCAAGGGTAGAATAGACACAGATAGTACCTCGAATCATCTCGGGTGTGCCATGGTCGTAGGCCTCTGCTGCCTGGAGCTGTGCCTATCTCTGCCCGCCAGCTCCCTGTGGTCGGGGTGGACCTCCTGGTGGTGGTGGTGGCAGAGCCTCAAAGCGTCTCCCACCACCGGCTGCTCGTCCAGCTCCTCTGCCTCATCTGCCTCCTCCCTGCGGACCACCACGGTCGACCCTCTGCCTCTGCCTCGGTGGTTCCTCAACCGTCTGCTGCTCCTCTGCATGGCGGTTCGGGCAGTCACGAGCCATGTGGCCCTGCCCGCCGAATGCATAGCACTGTCTTCCACTCGAAAGACTGGCTCTGCGCTGTGTGCTCCGCACTGATGAGCCAGTGCCCTGAGGTCGTCTGCCCGATGGTCTGGTCTGTCTGGACCCCTGAGTCACCCGTCGACTGCCTGCTGCAGATGGCTCTGCCACGTGCCGCCCTGCGGTGGGTCTCGGTGCTGGTGTAGACTCAGCAAGGAAGCTATCGATCAAAAGGGTCTGCTCCAGTACTCCTGTCTGAGTCGGTATGCTGAGGGAGATCAGCGATGCCCTGATCTCGTGTCTCAAACCCTGCTCGAAGGTCCGGGCCCGGAAGAATGGGTCTCGTACCATGTCGGTCGAGTAGCGCGAGAGATCAGTAAATCTCGCCGAGTACTGAGCGACCGTCATGCTGCCCTACCGCAGCTGAAGAAGCTCCTGGATATGCACCGCACGAAGGGTGGCTGGGACGAACTCCGAGCGGAAGTGGCTCTCAAAGTCCGTCCAAAGAAGAGATGCCTCATCGTGCACCTGGAGCATCAAGCTCCACCATCGTCCTGCTGCTGCGTGTAGTAGGCTCGCAGCGAGGATCACCATGAGGTCTGCTGGTGTCCTCACTAGCCTAAACACACGTACCACTGCCTCCAGCCAGTCCTCGGCTGCCTGGGGGTCCGTCTCCCCATGAAACCTGGGCGGTCGCTGGCGCTGAAACTCATGCAGTGCGCTGAGGCGACGTGCATCGTCAGCGGCTGGTGCTGGAAGCATCGGGGGCTCGGCGGGTAGAGCTACCGCCGGTGCCACTGCTGACAAAGGGCCCTGCACCGAGGCCTCGTCGCTCGGTGGGCTGTCGTCACACTCGAGTCTCGGAACCCTAGCTGGCTACCGTCGTGGGGCCATACTGAAAAGGAAACAGGTGCGCCACGGTCAAAACAGTATACCTGGTGAGCTGATATATAAAGTAATCACAAGGAAAACTTTGAAACACACACGCAATCAATGTTTTCGTGCATTATGTCCGAAGTCAGAAGTCAGTGTCCTGGTGTACGGATACGTCGGCCGCCGCACCAACACTGGACTCCCTGGACTGATAACCACACTCAATACGCTAAACATTATTGCTTCACATAGAAAAGATCAGATTTCGCGGTAGAACTGAACTCCTTTGATACCAATTTGTCACGACCCGCCCTCGGGGTCCGTGTCGTGACTACCCCAAGCCCGCCTTCCATAGGCCAGGGGCTGGCGACTAGCACCAAGGTGTAAATCCCAGTAAAAAGGGAAGCCATTGCCTTTGTAAAGTAAACAAACACCACAGAGTAAGCAAGTGGAAAGTAAACACTAAGAAAAAGCAGAGTACAACTGAAAGTGCGGAATAGTAAATGGGCCAGTATACAAACCCAAACTGAAAGTAAAGTACAACTCGAAAGGGAAAACAGCAACTGAAAAGTAAAAGCCGCTACACCGAGTTGTCCACTGGAAAACCCACCTGAAGGGTGGGTACAGATAGCTCCACTGCTCCACGGGTCCCGCCGTCCGCTCCGAGCACGTCCCGCCCAGTGGTCCACCTCCGGGTACCGTCCCGCTCTGCAAGCCTCAGCTAAGGTCAATGCTATCTGTCGTCTGCAACCAAGTCAACGTAGTGCGGGTAAAGCCCGTGCAGGGGTGAGTATAAGCTACTCAGTAGGGACCCCGAGACCCCTGAAGGTCTCTCAAATCCACAAAGGATAAACCACGAAGAAAGGTACAATCACGAAGTAACAACCGACACTCCTTAGGTATATGCCCATACATATACCTAAGTCATCAAATTCAAATACGCTCCAACCTCCGAGCCCAAGTACAACTCAGTCCACACAGGAAAGTAAACGTATTCCACACAGAAAAGCAAAATGTAATCCACACAGGATAGAACAACACAATCCACACAGGAAAGCAACAGGATTCAGCTCACACAGGTATACTTTTTCGAAAGACGATAAAGATGATCTCTGATCCATCTAAGTCGTCGGACCCACGAAGGATCGATAGGTAACTGACCCCCGCAAGACCCACACAGGATCGGGCCCACACAGGACCTGTAGGCGCTGGTTCACACAGGACCGCTGAGCGCAAAGACCCACACAGGATCGGACCCACACAGGATCGGGCCCACACAGGACCTGTAGCACTGATCCACGTAGGATCGCTGAGTGCTGTTGTCGTCGTCGTCGAATCCACACAGGATCTCTATACTGTCGTCGTCGCAGTCACAGTAGCAGTAGCAGTAGCAGTAGCAGTAGCAGTAGCAGTATCAGTCACAGTCACAGCCAGCACTAGGGTTCCCGGACACAGTAAGCTCGTTCAGGAGGGTCCGCTCCATGAGCCGAGAGGCTGATACATCAACTGTCACAAAGTCCAGAGTTGATGTATCCAAAAGTTCTGTATCGTCAACAGGAACTCAACGCAACAGACGGGGCGTCGATCGGACGCACGGTCTGAGAGATATTGGCTTTTTCGTCCCAGGGGCCCGGTTGGTTTTTAAGGAAAAACCAACCCGACCGTACTCCACCTGCGTCCAAACCTCGGGCGGAGTATGCCAAAAGATCAGTCTCACTAAGAGGAACACAACAAAGCTGACGGCACGTCAATCGGACGTCCGTAGCTCAAGATATGAGCGTTTCCGCTCCGAAGGCCCGGTTGGTTTCGTGAACGAACCAACCCGGCCGAACTCAAAGTATTCCAAAACATTGAGTACGATATACCGAATAGACCGACTCGATCCAAGGATCGCGTAGCCACTGACGGTTCGTCAATCGGAGGTTCGTGGCTCAAGTTATGGCCAAAAGACCGAAACTGTCTCGAAAACGGGGGGTCCGGGTCCGAGCCGACCCGGCCCGACCCCCCCTGGGTCCGCCCGAACCGGGTCGGCCCGACCCGGGTCCGACCCGGCCCGGCCAGCGGCGCGGCGGCCTGGCGGCACAGCGGCCTGGCGGCGCGGCGGCCTGGTGGCGCGGCGGCCTGGCGCCGCACGGAGGCAGCGCGCGGGGGGCAGGGCCCCCGCTTGATTGGAAAGGTGGCGCGGCTTTTAGCCGCGCCATTTGGAAACCCCCCCCCCCTCGTGGGGGGGGGGGGGGGGCTGCTTTGAAGAAAACCAGGGGGCCGCCTGCCCCCCTCAAGGAAACCCCCCCCCCCCAATTAAATGGGGGGGGGGGGATTTTGACCGCTGGCCGGGGGAATTAATTTCCCCCGGATTTTGGCCATCTGGCCGGCCGGTTTTTCTTCAATGGGACCGGTAACCGGTCCCCTTTTTCCGGCTTCCGACGCCGGCGGCCCGGCCACCGGTCTTCTCGTCCCGCCGCGGCCCGGAACCGGCCGCGGTGTTCGTCGTCCGGCGCGGTGCGACGGCACCGCGCTCCTCCGCCGTGCCTTTGATTCCCTTCAATGTGGCGCGACGGCGTCGCGTTCTTGATGATCCTTCCATGGCGCGGCGCGACGGGTCCGCGCAAAATAAACGTGTGAATATCCGCGTGGTGCAACGGCACCACGCCATCTTGTTTCAACCGCAAGATAAAACATCAAGAACTAAGGAGGGGGTTCGGTCGTGTTCATGCGGTCCGGCCCCCTCATGTTAAACAAAACCACATATTTAGAATCCTCACGTTAGCCATGCTAGAACCAAGAACAAGGATAAATAAATAAACAATTAACAACAACCCCTACCTTGGGTTCAAGTTCGAAGATTGTCAACGACCCGCGGAAGACAACGTTGCGGAGGTCTGGCGTCGCGGTAGTCGTTCGTCAATTCTGATGACGAAGAGGTACGTCCGAAGAGGTACGTCGTTGGCGAATCTTCGTATGCCGATGAAGGAAGTCCGAGGAGGAAGCGGTGTTCCCTTTCGTTGACACGGAAGACGAAGAAGAGGGGAGCGGCGTTCTTCGTCGGAGCTTGAGCATTCTTCGTCAAGGCTTGAGCGTTCTTCGTCAAAGCTTGAGCATTCTTCGTCAAAGTTTGAAGAAGAAGGAAATGCTCTCAAAAGCTCTCAAGATGACTAAACAATACTAACCAAATAAAATAAGATAGAGACTTATTTTATTCACAAACTTAACAAAATGAATTTCAAAGGTTTGAAATTCAAAATGGATAACTCCAAAATTAAATAACAATTTGTCATGTCATTTAAAGAGGGGTTAAGGGAGTTTGAGAGAAGATGAAAAGTTTAGGGTTCGTGTGGGCCCCACCACACTTAATCCTCTCAAGGGAGGTTAAGTGGGTGTGGGTCCCACCCCTAACTTCCTTTGAGAGAAGTTAACCAACAAAAGTAAAATAAAAAGTGTTCCACATTTTTATTAAACTTTTTATAATTCTCCCAAAAACTAATTATCGTCCCGCAATAAACGCAACTTCGGAAAATGTCTCCTTAAGCGAATATCGGCGCTGCGAGTTCATCGGTGCCCTCGGATTTCAATTCCGAGCACCGGATCAAAAGTTATAAATTCTCGCTCGTTCGTCCACTGAACGTACCCGAGCCAAACTTCGGAAATTGATTCCGGGCACACCGGGCCTCGGAATCATGTGCCGTCTGAAACCACGCTCTTGTAAAATTCCAAAGAAAATTAAGAAAAAATTTCCCTAGAATTTTACGAGTCTTTACAATATCTATTTATTATTTTATTTCCATTAGGTTTTAGGGTTATTTCATTATGGATGATTTATCCAAATAACATGAATTAATGAAATTAACAATAATATAAGATAGAACTAAAATAAATTGGCTTATGCATACATATTATCTAGGACATGTTTAGTCAAATAAGTAAATAAACATAACATTAAAAGGTATATGAAAAATATAAAAATTGGAAATTTAGGCATAAATGATAAAATCCCTCAATTATATATATTAAGTTGTTATAGTCTTCCACCACATGAGTTAAAATGGAACCATAGTTCAAAAGTGCTTGACCATCCAATGTTGGGGTTCTTTGAATTATTGAAGAATTATAACTTGAAGGTTTTGGTTGACCTAACTTTTTCCACATCAAGGTTTGATCTCTAAAGAAATACTTAGTGTAACATAGATTAAAGGGTTTAGGAAATATAATTTAAGTATTTTAGGATTGGGGTTTTCACTGAATATATCATGGAAATATGAGTTAATTCAGATGGAATTTGTAATGCCTACCAAAAAACATTCATGTTTCTTGAACAGACAAATTTGGGGTAATGAAAAGGGGAATATAAATATTTGACACTAGAATTTCCAAGAAATGGTATATTCCGAAACCAATGGTGAGGGCTATTGGGTTTTGATAAAACAGTGGGAGACTGATAAATATAATATTTATTTATTTATAGGATTAAATTTTATTAGAATAATTGATGAAATTATACTCAAATTATTTCTATAAATAGAATTAAAATGACTTCAAACATATTATTCTGATCCATACATGAGAAGGATAACCTTCTCACTAGTAAAACTTTTTTAGAGTGGAAAAGGAACTTATGTGTTATCCTTCTGCATGAATGAAAATTGTATGTGCTGGAAGAACCTATTCTCGATGCGCCTAGTAATTATGCAAGTGATGAATATTTATCTCTCGATGATAAACATATAAATGATGCAGTATATGTTCAATGTTTTATGCTATCATCCATGAACAATGATATTTTGAAGCAACATGAGGTCATGGATGCGTATTGAATGATGTCTAACCTTCGGGATCTATATCAAGAGAATGAGAGACAAGAGAGGTATGAGTTATCTAATTCTTTGTTTACAACTAAGATTTCAGAGTCTTCTCTAGTTGGGACTCATGTATTCAATATTATTGGATACATTGAACACTTAAGAATCTTAGGGATTAAATTATGGGATGAGTTTCTTATAGATCTCATACATTATCATTAACTAATACCTTCTCTAATTTTATTATTAATTACAATATGAGAAATAATGAGAGGAGTCTTTTGGGACTTTTTAATTCTATTCTCCACGTGGATAAGGACTTGGGGCCTGATAAAATCATGGTCTTTATGGTGAATAAGAAAAGTAATAACATGGAAAAGTGTCCCAAGACTCATAAAAATTATAAATATCCCTAGAACCGTCTTTCCAAGAAGAGGAAGATCCAATGGTAGGGCAAGGAAAATGAGGAAGTATGTTTTCAGGTGGCAAGCTAGACCAATGGAATAGGAACTGAACCCAGAAGTAAGCGGAGGCTAAATTTAATTCATTATTGAGTGAAATCTTTCAATATCTACACATTGGGTATTAGATATAGCTTTTAGTTCTCACATGTATATATCTAAATTTAGTATCCAAAAATATTTTTAAATATTTCTATAGGGTAGGTGGATCTAAGAGTTGTTAATGTGAGAGGATGGCTACCCTGGTCATTGGTGGCTACCATATTAAGTTTCAAATAGAGATGATTTTGGTTTTGAAGGATTATTAATATATACGAACAGTTACCAAGAACATAATTTCATTATCATGCCTAGATTCTAATGGTTTTATTTTCATGTTTGTAAATAAAAGATTTTTCTTTTATAAGTAAAATATATGTTATTGTATGAAACATTTAAATAATGGTATTTATGAATTAACTTATGAAAACCAATTATTTCGAATTGATAATGAATCATGTTTTCACAAATCATAAAACACCCATCTACGGTATCACCGTCTTCGTCATGTAAATGAGAATCATTTGAAAAATCTCTATCAATATTCTTATTTAGACTCATCTAAGCTAAAACAACTTGAAATATGGAATGCTTGTTTATAAGGAAAATGACCAAACCACCATTTGGTGGAAAGGGTGAAAGGTCCACATATCTTCTATGATTGGTACACACTGATGGGTGTGGAACATTTCCAATAGAACCTAGAGGTGGATCTTACTTCATAACTCTTACTGATGACATGAGTAGATATGGATATATCTACTTGATGAGGTATAAGTCTGAATCCTTTGAGAAATTCATATAATTCAAGAATTAAGTAGAGAATCAACTTATAATAGAGATAAAGAAACTTAGATTGGATCGAGGAGGTGAATATATTAACCAAAATTTTATTGACATTCTATGAGAGTTTGGTAGTCTATCTCAACTCACTCCAACTTACACACCATATTGTAACGGTGTTAGTGAAAGGAGGAACCTTACCTTATTAGTTGTGGTAAGTTCGATGATGAATCATGTAGATCTTCTGTTATCCTCTTGGTGATATTCATTAAAAACTATAGCATACACATTAAACCATGTACCAACTAAAGCAGAAAATGGAATTCCATTAGATTTGTAGAGTGGAAAGAAAACTTTTTTGTCATATACACATGTATGGGGTTGTGAGGAGTCAGTTAAGGCCTCATTAAGAAACAAAATAAAATAGTAGGGAACAAATTCTATTTTATTTTGTATCCTAAGGAAAAAAAATGGATACTACCTATAAAACCTCTCATACAGGAAAGTGATTGTTTCCATAAAAGATGTCTTTAATTACAGGGAGAACATCCTTACAAACAATAGTAAGAGAAATATTTACTTCTATGAAGCTTATGCTCAATATTTACAAGATTTGGTATAGGAATAGATTCCATAGGTCCCTATGGAAGAAGTTGTTCCTTAAACACTAGTACTGCAAAGGATCACAAGAGAGTTAAGAGAATTTGAGAGATATGGTTTTCTAGTCACTAAAGATTGTGACTCATTATTGGTTGAAAATGATGAAACTATATCCTACAATGAGGAATTAAATATCTTTGAAGCTGAAAGATGTCAAGAATCCATGAATTCTGAAATGGATTCCATGTATCAGAACCAATTTTGTGTTCTGGTTGATGCGCCAGTTGATGTAAATCCCATTGGGAGAGAATGAGTTTTCAAGAGAAAATTGGACCTAGAAGGTAAAATAAATACCTATAAAGAAAGGCTAATGGATGAAGGGTTTAAATAGAATTAATTTATTGATTATGACAAAACCTTTTCACTATTTCCCATGTTTAAATCCATTAAAATTATTCTTACTACAATATCTAACCATGATAATGAGATTTTTCATATGGATGTAAAAACTAGATTATGTAGTGGGAACCTTCAAGAAGATGTCTATATGAAACAACCAAAAGATTTTGTCACTCTATGTGATGCCAAAAGTATTTCCAAGTTATAGAGATCCATTTATGGATTAAGTAAAGCATCTATGTTATGGAACATTCAATTTTACGAATCTATAAAAGAATTTTCTTTCATTAAGAGTGAATGTGAGTCGTATGTTTACAAGAGGTTTAGTGGGAATGTGGTAGTTATCCTAGTATTATATGTTGATGACATATCACTTATTGGAAATGAAATACTAGTATTACAATATGTTAAGTATTTTTTTTAAAATGTTTCACTATGATAAACTTAGGTGAATTAGTGTATATTCTAGATTTCATGATAATTCACGATAGATCCAAGAGGTATCTTGGAATAATTCAAAATACATATATTGAATAGATACTAAAGAAATTTGTTGTGGAACAATCGAATAAGGGACTGGTTATAGATTCACAAGGTTTACATCTTTGTAAGAAATTTTTTCCTCAAACACAACAAAAGAAACAGATAATGAGTATGGTTTATATTAGGATTATCATCCCACTGTGTTGGAATATCAAAAAAAATTGATAAGCCTAGCCTAAATCTTACAGCTGATCCTATGTAACCAGTGTTCTAATGAAATAATTACATCCTCATGTTGACAATTCCATGTGAGTATAATGGATGAATTGGTAATAAAAGGACAATTATTTTAACCATGCATATCTGATTTATCACATATTTAAAATGATATTACACTAATTGGTGAACTTGTTATTTATTTTATGTATAAATATAGATACCACTATCATAAACATAAACATGATCTAACTTAATGTGATCATACAATGACCATTCCAATAAGTTAGTTGTTACCTCATCCCCCAAAGGTCACAACATGAACTCATCTTCCTGATAGCTTCAATTTCAAGTGGTAAACACAATGTTCTTGGAGTACCATTGATTTGGTACAATCTTGTTCCAATAAAGAAACTCATGAGGGCCTGGAAGTACTAAATTCGATGAGTCTACATCATCCATGGAAAGCTACTTCTAATCCAGTGGGCCTCATTTCCATGGCTAACTAGTTCGGGAGATTATCCCCA
This sequence comes from Viscum album, assembly GCA_963277665.1. Taxonomy (NCBI): domain Eukaryota; kingdom Viridiplantae; phylum Streptophyta; class Magnoliopsida; order Santalales; family Viscaceae; genus Viscum; species Viscum album. Next base: position 961,724,861 of record OY728163.1, on the reverse strand, counting down.
GCGTGTGACAATCACCACCTTAAATATCTAATAAAGGTGGACTAAAGGTGTCAAATATGGATCCATTCTTATCCAGGTGATACCGATGAGGGCTTCTAGCATATGTCATCTCCAGCGTCATCCAATTAGTACCCACTAGTCACCAACTGAGGGTACCCCCCGACAAACTACCACCTCTAACACCCATGAATGGGAAAAACTGAATACATATCGAGTGAGGAAGATGCTAGATATCCAGGAGAATCCTCATATCACCACTCTCACTGACAATGCCTTCCAGTATATTCTAGAAGTAACCAACAATCAGGCTCATATCCCTGATCACTCATAGAAATTATGTGGGCATATTCCTCTAACAGGCATCGGGGAGGTTCATTTCCATTCACCCATTCATGAAGCCAATAATCATATTGAAATGGCCTAAGGAGGATATAATTGGGCTCACATCCTCTATTAAATCGAATATATATTCTAGTATATAGTGAATTTGGAAAATGTGTAACCTTATATCCATGTGAACACATTGTTAAAATGACATTACATCTTAGAAACAACTGAATAAATCTGTTGGTATATTCAGGAACAGGCACAGATATAGGTATAGGCACATATTCCTATCCTTATAGCTGGGGCAGCTCAACACTATAATCATTATGAACAAGTTGTTGCTCTAAAGCAAGCACACATTTTCCCCCTTTGAGGAGGATTATCTATATATTCTGGTAAAAGATGTGGCATCATAACAGGATCATATCCCTATTCCAAACTAGTATCACTAGGTAAGATAAGAATATGCCTCAGGAAAGGGAAACATTCCTATCAAAAAAGTCTAGCGGCATATTCCAATGACCCAGGATCGGGGTCATATCCCTTTTTTCTCTAGGGCTCACCAAGTGAGAGGGGAAAATGCCTTTGGATATGTTCATATTCCTATCTAAGAATACCAGTGACATACTTAAAATGCCTAGGATTGGGTTCATATTCATATTATGGCTAGGTCTAATCAAGTGAGAATGACACATGCTTTAGGATAGGGTTATTTTTCTATCGGTGAATCTGCCTCAAAAATTTCAATAGTTCATAGAAGCTAGGCACATATTCATACATTCGCTGGTGAATGATTTCACCAAAAACCTACTGAAGAAATACAAAAGGAGTCTCATATCCTTTCTTCCATTCTGAAGTTCCATATACATATCCCTGTGGGAAATTCATATTTGTACTAAGCTCATATTTTCATTCCAAATGGTGCTCACTAAGTGATTGTGTCACATAAATTAGGGTAGGATCATAATACTGCCACAAAAGACCGTTTACATATTCCAAGTTTTTAGGATCAGGCTCATACAACTATTTTGACTGAAGTTCACTAAGTGATAATATCAAATTCCTCAGGACAGGCTCATATTTCTGCAATAATGAGGAAGGTAATTTTCATATTCCAACAAATTCTAAACAGTGAGATCATACTCCTGCATCACCATATGGATATAAAAAATGTTTCTGAAACCGTCATATAGTAAGTGAATATCTCTTCATAATTCCATATTTTTTGTCAGTATATTCCATCCATGACATAGAATAAGATATGTATTCCTAATTTTCTCAATTCTAGTGTCCTTGAGGTCATTTGAGACACATTCTCAACACTAAAATGTTCCTTAAACTCTTCAATCGTTTAATAAGATGATCATTACAATGATATTCAACCTCATGTAAGTTTGGAGATGGATCCCAGGGAATCTAATCCTAAAATTCATCATGGTAAACCTACCCATGAAAATATCTGCAATGGATAAAGAAATACTCCCCTTACCCAAACACCTCTACATAGATAGGTGTTCAAAGATCATATTCCATCTTATAGAGTTGTGCTCGAAACATCAGGTTCAACCGCATATATTTACCTATCAAATTTCAATAGCACTCCAATCGGGTCAAAAGGAAACCCCAATAAACATATTCGATTGTCTGATCTGATGGAGGCATGTAATTCTAATCAAGAGGAGGCCAACATTTACATATGGGGAGATTTATCTGGAAACCACCTCCACATCATGTTTGTCCCCTCTCCAATTCTAACTATGAGGTATAAGATTATGTAGAAAAGGAGTGCATTCCTCACCTATGCCAAAATATTGGGGATAATCATCAGTGACTAAAGTCTAGACATATCCTCTACCTAGGGTACAAGTATCACCTTCATGTCATCAATATGGTATATTTTTTGCAATATATTGAATATTTTTCCATAGTCTGAAACCTTGTATTGAAAGAGCATGAAAAAGGCCTACGTAGTGTTTTTCACCTCATTGCAATAACCCTCTGTTGACTAATTTCCTGAGAATTTATAGATGTGTGTATCTAAGGATGGGATAAATATAGATAATTCCACTTCACTATGCCCCCAAAATAGAATAACCCTTCAGATACAGTGTCTTGTTATGTCATAAACTCTAGTAAAATCATAGGATAGGCTAACGCATAATCCAATTGGTCACTACAAATGAATTTCCCAATTTCCACAATGCCTAGACATCATAAATGGTGGGAGAGGTTAGTCATCAGACCTTTTAACTTGGTCCCTCAAAGTAGTTGGAATTTATTTCAAATATATAAATTAATGTTTTAAAAAACCAAAAAAAAATTCATGAAGAATGATTCCCATCATGGGATGCCATCCCCCTAAGGTTATATGTGATCATAATTTCACTACATCAAACGGGTTGCAGTAGTAGCATATATAGTAGTCGTCTAGGATATAACTAATTCCTCAAGGTTGGGGGAAAAACTACCACATCCTCCAACTCTAGGATCATCAAATCTTGAGTGGATTGAGGTCATATCATTATCATCTGCAAACAAACCCCATCCCACTAGGCTGGGAGAATTTATATCTCAATCACCTTCACCATGTTCATAATCCAATAGTGGGTCCTAGAGAAATAAACAATGATTCTAGATCAAACTCATCCCAATATTATGGGGGCATTAATTTCTCAATTTCAATCCCAAGAGTCATCAAATACTAAATTGAAATCATTTCAATCCTAAAAAATAGAATTAATCAACATCAATTCCAGACCTGAATAACCCTTATCCCATATGGATGGGGTGATTTTCATTATCATCATCACTACATAAAGATTTAGTCTTATCTAGGTTGGGAGGTAAAAATGATGGTCATTATCCCATCCATTCCTCCCATCACATGACAAACATCTACTATTTAGAGCTTGTTTGAAAAACATGACTTGAAACTCCCTCATGATCATTTTTCATAGACCAATATAGAAGAAGCATATGAAAAAATAAATCATGCCCCAAAGGGGTTGCAATAAAAAATTGCCTAATATGACCAAGGGTTTGAAGAATTACCCTATTGAAGGCAGTGAAGAATCATCATGTTGCTTTCATAGTAATGGGATAACCTAAATTTCCTGATATTCTACTGTGAATGTCATCCCTTTAAACATAATAGATATGGTGAATCAAGAAGAAAATGTATAGGGTTACAATATGGAAAATATACCCCAATAGTAGGGTGACTTGTATACACCAAATGAGGCTTCACACACCTAGAACCAAAGGAGGCTCCAAAATCTAGAACCTCCAAATATCGTGTTTCCTCCTCTCCAATGGAAAACTAATAAAGAAAAAGGGAAAGGTTTGGCTACATCCCAATCACCACCAAGATGATTTTAGATTCCATCCATAGAGGAATATTTTTCACAATATGAGAATAAATATAAACACTCAGATAGATCAATAAAGAGATAATTCGAAGCAATATTTTTATTGGGAATCATTTTAATGTTTAGGAGAATATTCATCCTCCTATAAGTTTTAATCCTCAAAAAAGTGTAGCTTCTGAGCATCAAACTAGCTCTAGATCCAGAAGGTTGATCTACATAAATGAAGAAGTTGAAAATGAGTGTAACTACCCTATGATGTTGCAACAGCCTCTCCCTCTCATGTGTGATCATTTAGTCTTAATAATAATTGCGAATTAGTGAATGAAGAAAGTGGTTCCACCTCATTGACCCCCTCTTGCTCCCTATAGATGGGTGGTAGCTCATACAGTAGTACCCTGGAGATGTTTAACTTCATTGAGTCCTTGATTATTCAAATTTAATCTACAGAAATGAGATGTTGAGCTATGAATATTGAGAGGAATCCAAATCTTGAGTGGGTGGATGAAACTTTTTCCCCATCCAATTTCATTAATCCAACATTATCAACCTTTTATGTTGTATAAAACCCTGAATAGAATCTCATACACTTTATATCCTAATGTGGACTGATGATAGGATCTCAAGATCAATAGTAGGTTACTAAGATGAGGTCTTTTTACATACTCTAATAGGTCCAACCTTTTTTTGGTACAGTAGTCTGGCAGCAAGTTCTGTTCCAGGATTGGAAGACCTTCATTGTCAATTTCTTTATCAATTCAACTCCATGATGAGGAAAATGACAATCTTCAACCTAAAAACTATAATAAATTTGAAAATGAGATGGTTCTTGCCTTCTTAACCTTATCCAAATGTTTAAACAATTCACTCAATATCCTTCTCTCATGAGATCAATTACTAGAACTCTATGATTAAGATAATAGGGATGAGTTCAAGAAACCTATGATCCTAATGATGTATCCAGGTGGCTTCTATGATTTCTCAAAAAAAGGAAATTTTTTTGGAGGACACTGTTAAAAAACTCAATACAAAACAAGACTCATTCCCTTAAGCATGGGGGAAGTATAAGAAAATTTGAAGATGTAGCTCTCACTATCAAGTCAGCAGCAGTTCCCATCTAAAAACCTAGGTCGGCCCTAAACCACTAAGTGCCTCCTATCGAGCAACAACAACCAGAAAATATATCTTTCCCATACGCATAGAAGTTAGGGTCTCTTGATATTTTAGGAACATATGAATAAAGTATAATTCTTCTAAAATTAACAATTCTTTAGCTATTTCTTGTAATCCATGGGTAATAACCTTCTCAAGATTCTACAAGCAAGGAAGCCAGATGAGGTCAACCTCCTCAACCATCATGACTCCTTCCCTTTACATACAAAGATAGATCATAATATCTAGGACTAATTCATCTTCAAATATGTCCTTCAAGACATGGTATATTTTGGAAATGTGGTGTTAGATAACTCTTTAGAGAAAGTGTCATGCATAAATGTTTCCCAGTCCAAAGAAGAAGGTGGTTGGTAGAAATATTTGGCTAGGATTGAGTAGAAGTTTGAAAACTGGATAACTCAAAAAATAGTTTATCAAGATCATTACTCCCTAAGAGAAAAACTTTGTAAAACCAACTAAACTTTGTAACCTATGAGGTAACATCATAAATTCTTCCCAAAGGTGTATGTGACCATCAAAGATGGAAGATAAAGAAGAGGAGGAGTCTATTCCACTCCAATTAAATCTCTAACTCTTGGATTTTTCTTCCCTGAGATATCTAAATTATAGGATCCTCCCTGCCAAATGGAACCCTCATTGGATGAAGAACATGTCTACAGTGTTTTCAATGTGATTCACTTAGAAGACCCATTATTTAATGACAAAAAATGCCTCTGAATATGAGTTTCATGAACATAACAGGGATGAGGAGGACATATTCATAGAAAAAAATGATGTAGGGTATAGTGCATGCATGGTTGGACCCAATATTTTCGCCACACCCCTGCATTATAACAAATATGTAATTTAAACTCATGGTAAAGTGATCTAGTAGGCCCAAAAGATATATTGAGGCATCCCATAACCTCTTTAGTCAATGCCCATGCCTTGTTGTCCAACATTATCACCTTACGGGGGTGAAATTGTCTAATCAAACCATGAAATGAGGAATTTTGGAATGACATGTGACAATGTCAGTACAGTCTTCATCACCCACTAAATAAGAACTAGGACCATCCACCTTGAATTCCTTGCCTTTATAGCTACATGTCAATGAGCATCCCCACATCAGGAAGTGTTAACCTCTGGCACAAAAGTATGACACTCAAAAACTGTCGGTGGTTCTCTAATACAATCTATCAATCCTGGAGGCACTCAATATTTCAAAATAACCCAGGGAGGTACTTGTTGAACACTCTATAACCCATGGTATTTCAGGATATAAGTCACTACCGTAAATTTTGTTCAAGTGGAGATTGTTCCATCAGAATTCCATGTCACCATATTATTCACTAAGCATGATGAGGAAGAGATCATCCACGGGAGCATTAATCCACAATATTTTTTGTTCATACTTACTAATGTCTATGTATAAAGGTCTATGATTGATAACAGTTTCACAATCAACCTCATCTCAGTTTAAACCCTATGATATTTTGGATATAGATAAGGGGACCTATCTCCCACAAATTTAGCCATTCAAGGGCATGATAAGAATGTGAAAAGACCTCTTTGGAAGATAAAGATCAAAGATCAATTTTGGTACCTCACCTATGATGTTGAGTTTATGGTTATCCAGTAAGACACCATAAACAAAGTCATACTCAGAAGGCCCTGGCTCCATATGCACATGGTGGTGCCTTCAACATTCCATCAATGTGTGAAATACCCCATTGATGGAAAGGTCAGGACACTGCATGTTGATAGTTACCCATTAAAGACTTGTGAAGACACATATATTAAAGATGATTTATATAAAAGGGAAGTAAAATAGTCAATGTTGGATGATGATATGTAGGTCGCATCCCCCAACAACTTGGGGCCACCTCAGAAAATATATGGATTATTCTTTACAGAGACTATATGCTCCCCATAAATCTATTTGAGGTGATATACATGATCCAGATGTCCAAGATCATTCTATCCCTAATGACAGCATAAAAAGTTATCCTTGGAATCTCTCTATAATGACTCAGATAGTTAGGTATGATGATGTATCTTATAATGGCCTCTCTCATTTAGATAGTGATAGAGAAGCCCACAGATCATCAAATTCATCTGAAAATTTCTCAATAAAATCCTAGATGGTAGAATAAGAGGATCAACTTAGGAATACCACACCCACATTCAAAGATGGTTCCTCTACTACCATTGATGATCTTAGGAAGGTGAATCTAGGAAGAGAATAAACCTTGTTGACTACACTATTTAGTGTCTCTGTTCCCCTATAATAGAACGATATGTATATTTTATTCCTGGAGTAGTATAGATATGTGTTCACTTGGAACTATAAAAAAATGTCCAAACTAAATCCAGATGTGTCTATCCACCATGTCAAAATGCCCAGTGAGCATCGGGGATTCAAGAAGGAAGATAAAAGAATGTACCTCTCATGCCCCTAATGTAGAGGTGGAAGTTGACAAAATTATCAAATCCAACTTTGTCGGAGAACTGAAATATCCAATATGGATTTCCAATATTGTCCCTATCAAGAAAAATAATGGGTCGATTATGGTATGCATCGATTTCAGAGACCTTAATCGGCATTTCCCAAAGAATGATTTCCTATTACTAATCCCAAAACTTTTGATCAATGCAACTACTAGTTTCCAATCTCATTCCTTCATGGAAGGTTATTTGGGGTACAATAAAATAAATATGACCTTTGAAGATGAGGAATACAATTTTTCAAAGCACCTCAAGGGATCATTTAATATCAGTTCATTCCCTTTGAGTTTAAAAAAACTTGAACTACTTATCAATGTTTTATGCATTGTATCTTTAATTTGTTTTTTTGAATAATAGTATAATGTTATATAAATGAACTAGTGGCCAAATCCTAGCAACGATGTGATCACTTCACATATATTAAAACAGTAATATACAAGCTGTTATGGATTTATCTAAAGTTGAATGTACTAAAATGCACCATTGGTGTAACATTAAGGAAGTTCCTGGTATTTTTTGTATTCCACAGTGGCATTGAGGTTCACCCATGGAATACTAATTCTATTTTAGCAATGTCACCCTGCCAAAATATCAAATAGATGAATGGACTCCAAGGGAACCACACCTATATTTTACATTTTATATCCAACCTAGCCAAAAAAATATCTCCCCTTTACCAGGATAATGTAGAAGGGAATCACCTATCAATGAGGCAATGACTACAAATAAGCATTCAAAAGTCTCAAATAGTATTTATTACACCCACCAGTTATGATTCCTCTAGTTGAAGGGATTAATCTCATCTTACATGTAACCACCATAGAATACTCACTAGGAACCATCCTCACATAGAATAGTGATACGGGGAGTGAGAACAATCTCTACTTCCTTAGGCGAACAATGCTAGGAATTGTGACCTGATAATTTGATGTCGAGAAGAATTGCCTTGCACCCATATTCATAGTGAAAATATGATGCATTACTTGTATCACCATGAATTCCATATAGTCTCTTATATTGATCCACTCAAGTACATCCTTTTTAGTCCCATGTTTACTAGTAACTTGGCCCAATGGATGCTCATTCTGCAGAAATATGACATTCAGTTCATATCATATAAATTGGTGAAAGGAAAAGACCTAGATGGTTTTATTGCAACACATCCTACCCTGAATAATACACCATTGGACACTAAGATTTTATATGATGAGGTATTCTCTTCCCATGAAACCCCTTATACATGGGAGATGTATTTTTATAGAGCCTCTAGAATTCATATTGAAAAAAGGATAGAAAACCTATAACTCAATCGGGTTGTCCTAGGGACTGTGTTTGTCTCTCCAGACTTAGTAGTTTTTCACTAATATTTCTCACTATATAAGGGATGCATGAATAACAAGGAATAACACTAAGACCTCATTGTTAGGTTGGAAATTTTCCTACAACTATAGATAGCATAACATACTATCAAAGGGGATTATGAACTAGTGATAAAGTAGATCAACGGTGAATGTTCCATCAAAAAGGAAGAACTATCCCATCTAGTTGGCTACATCAGGGGATTTATAAAAGAGTTATCTTTTGATCCAACATTGAAACATGTTCCCCGATCATAGAATTCTCACACTAACACATTGGCTAATGCAGCAACAGTATTGGTTGACCCAGATTAAGAGGAAGAAATATTTTGTATAGCACACCGAAGAATGGTCTCATCAATCATCTTCAGTGATATAGAAGAAATCAATCAGGTGAACACCACCCCAGATCATGATGAACTAATATCCTCCATGGTATGGATAGATCCCATAATCGATTATCTCTGAAATGGGAATCTCTCAATAGATCTACCCGAAAGGGAAAATATTTGGTGTTGTGCAAAAATATTTACCCTGAAAAGTGATATAAATGAACATAGGTACCTCTACAAGAATGTCCTCAACAGAATCCTCCTTAGATTCATAGATTAATGATATATACTTTTCATCGTGGAGTAATTCCATGTAGACTTTTATGGATCTCATTAGTATGGGACTGGGATATCCCAAAAAAATCAGGAGGCTTGGTTATTACTAGAAAACCATGATATAATGCTATGTAGAATTCACCAAGAAATTTCAATAATTCCAGATCCAAACAAACTTTATCCATAATCCCCCATAATTTATGTATACAGCTTAATATTCTTGGACACTTGTCGTTTATGTAATGGATATTGTGGTTTTATATCCCCCATCCACAATGAATTAGTTCAAGTACATCCTTACTGCTACTAAATTATTTTCGAATTGGGTTGAGACAATACTCCTCAAATAAGTCGGGATGAAGAATATCATCAATATTGTAAAGTCTGATATCATCACTAGGTTTGGAGTCCCTCACACAATATTGACAGACAATGGAACAAGCTTTTTTTGTACAGTGTTGAAGAAACTGTACCAAGAGTACAATACCAAGTCTAATCACTCATCTCACTATAATACAGTGTAAAAAAGGATAGATGGGGGCCTTAAATAATAAAATTTAAAATATACTCCAAAATATGGTGAATAAGGGTAATAACTCCAATACATAGAGGCTCCTCCATGATTTATGGGCCCACTATACCACCACGTGTACTGATACACAAGAAACATCGTACTCATTGGTGCACAAGACTGAGGCATTGATACCCATAGAATAATATCTACCTTCACTCTGAATATTCATTTTCAACAAACTCCCATACGATGATCAATCTTTGAAGTGTCTAGATGAATTAGATCAGCTCTATGAGAACAAGTTACATGTATTTCACCACATTGAAGACCATCCAAATCCGATCGCAGGAGCCTTTAATAAAAAGGATTGCCTACATGCATTCCTATAAGGAGAACTAGTGTAGGATATCACGACCCCAATGATACCATACAAGAAGAATTTGAATCTGGAACCCAAATGAGAAGGGCCTTGCATCATACATAAGTTCTACCATAACAGAGCTTACTCACTGGCCACAATGAATGGAGAGCATGTCACGCCATCCACCGATGTGAGGTTTCTAAAGAAATAATTTGCATAGATGTCATAAATATTTAACATCATAGTTTTATGATGTTAAACAACATAATTATTCCTAATAACATGATGTTAAATTTTATATAACTCATCATAAAAGAAATTTGCTAAATTTCATAGCATCTTACATCCTGGCAACATGACATTAAACTATATGGAGACGTCCTGACCACATGATGTTAAACTATATGAAGACAAACTAACCACGTGGCACTAAACTACACATATAATTTACTCATTGTATGATGTTAAACTTCATGGGAAGAACCATATCACTAAAAAATCACCATAGATGAGAAATGTTTGTGTGAGGGAATGATGAGATGCCCCCGTCTACTTCTGAGAATTAGCTTCACATAAAGAATCTCAACATATGAGAACTATGTGTTTTTGATTCCTACCATAATAAGATATATAATGATTCATGGACCTATAGTCTTGGGATAATCCAAAATCTTACTTTTATTTCACGTCAGGTGATCCTCCTCATCACTACAATACATTAAACTTCACAGATGATGTCATTTCCCCAAAACATTAAACTGCACAGATTTTCTAAAAATATGATAGGATTGATTTTCATTTTAAATCATATATATAGGTATTCCTTGATCTTATGTCTTGTTCCATCCACCACATGATACAAAATACCCCTACTATATCCTTTATTTCCTCTTCATGGTGAGTGGAACCCTTTCCATTTCTTGTTTCTCACACTAAGGACAGCTGACATGATTTTAGGAATTTTAATAAGGTCTTCCCCACAAAAACAAAGTATAAAAGCTCATGGGATGATCATCATGGTATAGAACACAAGAACTTAAAACGAATACGATGATTCCTCACAACATGATGTTAAACTACATGGTTGATGTCCCTTGTAAGGTATAAAACTGCAAATCCTTGTGGACCTCACCCAAGAGGGACACTACTATAGGTGATCAGTCTCCTACCACACCTCCATTCCTCAATAACATTGTGTGACTTGATTCATAACATTATAGGATTCATATTAACACCCAGATCTTGAATCCTAGTTTTACTCACAACAAATAAACAAAAAAATACCACCACTCTGCATATAGTCTAGACTTCTGTAGAAAGATCCTTCCACAAGAACTATGTATTGCTTGATTCCTAAAATTGTGGGATATATAGTAATACTTATATTTCCATACATGGGTCCAGGCACAATGCCCCTTTCATGTTGGGAATCCAATTTCCTTTAGACGTGATTTTAAACTATATGGTTCCTCAAGAAATATGTGTGGATTCAACATTATCATTACAGGATACTTAGTGACTCCTCGATGTCAAATCCTAGGCCAAGATACACAAATCTACATAAAAAATTCCCACATCTACATATAGGACATACCAATGTAGAGAGTTTCCCATTTAAGATATATATCTGAATTGATTATTATCATCATAGGAAATGTAGTGAAACTTGGATCTCTAATCATAGTCCTAGCTATAACAACCGATAAAAGAAATACACCCCAACTACATAGAGGTCAAGCCATAAAAGACCAATTTTCCTAAATATGGGTGAGATATATGTATATAATTCTTTCACATGTAATATCTCAGTTGGTTGGAGTGATTACTCAGGAGGGGAGTGAATTGAGTTCCAATAAAAAATTCTGGTAAAAACATTATGATTAAAATCCCCCAAATTAAATACTAAGTTAAACTGCAGTGAATTTGTAAAGATAGTAAGTTTTTAATTAGTTTCTCAAGATATTGATCATTTCTCAGTTAACTCAATATGAAGATTAAATAAATTTTGAAACTAACTTACTGGTTAATAAAAATTATAAACACTTTCTAGTCTAACTATGAGAGTTACTTTTAAAAAAATATTTATATTTCAAAGTACTTAGCAGCAGAATATTCAATATAGTTTAAGCACAATAGATATAACAAATAAGTTCAGTCTCAAGTCGAGACTTAGTCCTCTCAAATAGTTTATATAAACTTTGATCCAAACCCTGCATCAGGGTAAAACAACAATACAAAGTCTATCCAGGTCCTATGACCTCTACCACAGTTCTATGTGGGAAACAAAACAATAGCACATAAGCTATCCAGGTCACACTTGACCTCTACCACTATCCACGGTGGGATACAAGAGTATAGGGAAAATATTGTGTGAGGAATTATAAATACTTCAGTTTAGCACAGGAGACAATGTGTGTATGGAATATACAGAGTATACACACTGCTCAAAAAGTAAGTAAAAGAATCATTAAGAGAGAGTAGATATGAGTTTTAGAATTCTCTAGTGATTTGAAGTGTAGCTATGGACTCCTTTTCATTAATCAGAAATTCTTCTAAGTCCTTCGTTGGTTGTTGTCTAAAAACTGAGTGTCATTTTTTTTCGTGACTTTCAGGTTCAGTTTGATCATCTTGAGTGCATGAATAGATCGTTTTAGTTCTTCACTACTTTACTAAAGTTCAGCTTGTGTTCTCTTCTTGTATGAATGGACTCATGTATGTACGGTGTTCTTCAGGTAAGAGAGTGTAAGGATGTCGCCTCTCTATTGTGTATATACGTCACTTTTCTGGTTGCTTTCGAGGTTACCTTTTATATATTCAGCTCTGGAAATGGGAATGATTACTTTTTTACAGCTACGAGGTACAGTTTCTGAAATTCCAACAACTATCATTATTTAATAGCAGGTACATTAAAATCATAAAATATGACCATTGCTAAATAAACAAATAGAAATAGAGTTTAGAGAAATGATGACTGGTTTCCATCGGTTGCACTTAGTATCAGGGAGCTTGTATCGGTAGCTCTTCTATATCGGTATATTTTGTCCTTTATAATGGTAGCTCTATGTATTGGTAGCTCTTTCCATCGGTAGCTCCTCCTATCGGTAGCTCTTTCGTACTGGTGGAATTCGTGTATCGGTAGACTTTGTAGCGGTAGCCATATCTCTGTTAGTATCGGTAGACTTTATAGCTGTATTGATGGACTTCATATCGATAGTTGTCTGTCTCTATCGGTAACTGTGTATCAGTGACATTTGCTTATCGGTAGACTATGTACTGGTAGGTATGGATCAGTCGACTTGTGCATACTGGTATACTTGTTCTATTGGTAGCTCTTCTTCTATCGATAGTTGTTATGCATATCGGTGACCTTATCCATATCAGTAGACTTCTATACTGGTGTACTTATCTTTATTAGTTGCCATTTATTTTATTGTCTGTATCAGTATCTATGTGCATACCGGTGGACTTATGCATACCATTAGACTTAACACTTATTTGTTCTATGCAAAACATATCCAGATTGAGTTAGAATTATTTCAAAGTATGTATAAACATTGATAAACATTTATTAACATATTCCCATGATTATTTTGATATTTTTGTCAACATAATTTAATATATATGTATATAGGATTATAAACACATATTAAAGCATAATTACGATTTTCAAAACAGGTGAGGTCAATAATCTCCCCCTTTTTGATAGTCACAACTTATTGTATTGTAATCCAAAAATAATCATCAATTTATCGGTATAAAATACAATGGTTTTTATTTCTTAGTGTGAGTAATGACATTTTCAAATGTGAGATTTTAAAAGTATCAGAGGATATAGTATTAAATGCAATTGTATCAGAGGTACTGATAAAAACAAGGTACTAGAGTTACAAAACAAATGTATCATAGAATATATTATTTGATGAAAATGTGTCAAAGGTAAAAAAATATAAAGCCAATGTACCAGAGGGAAATGTATGATTATCATAAAATATAATGATTCTTCATATCAGTTCTCCCCCTTTGTATTATTTCTCCCTTAGTTTTCCCCCTTTGTATTATTTCTCCCTTAGTTTTCCCCCTTAAATAATATTTCTCCCCCTTTGTGATTAGAAAATAGTGGGACAGAAAGGAAATACCGGAAAAGAGAAGTAACAGAAAGTAAAAGAGAGAGGGAAAGAATTTATAAATTACTTGAGGCAAAAATAAATAGAAATATAGAAGTGAACCAAAAATAATACAAGTGATTCCCATCAAAGGTCCTAGGTTTTAATCAATCTACCTCCTAAATGTGAACTTTGGATTTGGATTTGGGTTCAGAGGTAGACTCAGGCTGACTAGTTTCAGTAGAGGGATTGGGAATTCCAGAAATCACGACTAGTGGTTGAGCAACATAGACATTTCCTAGCCTGTAGTGGGTATCTCTCTATGTGATCATAGGGGTGAGACTCCAGATTTCTTGGACTGGAGTCATCTGAGGAATGGAGGCAGACTGAGCAGAGGCAGGCAGAGCTAGAGGTGCAATGATAGAAGTACTGTCTACATGCAAAAATGGAAGCAACAGATTCTTAAAGATCATAATGATTCCTCCTCCTCTTTCCATAGTAGAAATTAAGTCATCCTTATTCTCCATAAACTTGTCTAGAGCAGGAGTCAACTCTTTCAGCTTTCTTACTTGTTCTTTGAAATCGTGTGTGACTGGGGGTAGCTTCATGTTTTCTAACATAATATTGAAATGGTTGTTTAGAAGATTCTTGGTATAAACACTTTGGAAGTAGTAATCCACTTTGTCCTTTAATTATTTCTGAGAGGCAGTGGCCTCTCTCATAAAATCCTGAACAATTTTCATTATATCCCTAGTGGTAGTCATCACTTGGGTCAAGGAAGTAGAGTCTACAGATCCACTAGTAGAAGACTGTCCAAGATCTTCCCTCATCACTGCTCAAAACTGATCAATATCTACAGAGTCACTGGATAAAGCAAGAGGTTTGACAGTGAATGCAACAGTCTCCTTGAATGATTTGGTTAAGTTTATTATCAGCTTCTGGACAACCAAATCCTAAGTGCTCACATGCTCTTTGAACAACATCTTAAAAGCTTCAAAGACATCCACAAATTGCCTTACTACACCTTTAATGTAATTGATATCAGCATTCATTTGAGCTTGAGAACTACTCAAGTTAGTCAGAGAAGCAACAGACTACTTCAAGACACCAATAGCTCATGTCCAGCTCTCAATCTGAGAATGACACACTCTAATCTCATTCATCATCTCTATCATAGTGGTTGACATAGTACATCCAATAGAGAGTTCAAAAGATATTTCCATTTTGGTTATATCTTCAACAAAATAGCTCTTTAAATCAGCGATAGATGCAGTCCAAGTCTCCTTCAACTCAGCCTTTATAGACTCAAGATCAGCCTTAATAACCAGATTGTCAGGCACAACTATAGGTGCTCTTTCTGCCACATTAGTAGCCACAGTGTTGTTCATAACAGGTTGAATTGATGATATTAAATAGGTTTCCATTCTTCTTATCTCTTCCACAAACTAAGTCTTAAGATCAGACTTCAATTGGTCTAGATCAACTTTCCTTACCACATCCTCAGGTAAAAACTCAGAAAAGATATCATAGTTAACTTGTGGTCTATTCAATGGTGTCTCATCTTCAGAATCAGGATATTATAACCCACAAACAACAAAACATGGGTCTTCTTCCCAATATTTAATTCCATCACTTACTGAAACATTTCCAAGTCTAGTGGGATGTTCCCCCTT
This sequence comes from Viscum album, assembly GCA_963277665.1. NCBI lineage: Eukaryota > Viridiplantae > Streptophyta > Magnoliopsida > Santalales > Viscaceae > Viscum > Viscum album. Next base: position 961,708,892 of record OY728163.1, on the reverse strand, counting down.
AATTTGTGCATTCTCTTGTATATATATAGAAACAACATCCTCAACATCATGTTATTCCTCAAAAGAGTCTTGCACAACCATCTCCATATCTTCAACAGCAGGAGGCTCCTCAGGAATAGGTTCAGGTCTATCTACATCATCAAGAACAGCCTCTGGCATATAATTACTTCCAATCAATGGACCCAAACTCAAGGAGGCAGAAGAAGATGTTTCAGTTTCAGATATTTCTTCTTCCTCATTCTCTGGAGCAGGATGGTCTTCCTTAGTAACAGGTGATTCTTCATTTCTCTCTTCCAAGACTGTTTCCTTTCCATATGATACGATTTCAGCAATAGGACTTGGAGGAAATTCTTGATCCCTTCCATCAGCTATAGAAGTATCCTCCTCATTAGTATCTTCACTATACTGAGGTTCCTCTTCATTAGATCCCAGACCTGGATCCCTCACATCCTTAGGCCTAGAAGGATGATCCACAAGATTAAACTTATCATATAGATTTTCATCATCACTGACCCATTCTCCTCTCCATGGATTCCAATTGATCTTCATGTACTTACAAACTGTGCTTGTGATGAAAAATTGTTCCTTACCACTATTTTCTCATCCTGAGACTCAGTTATACCCTTAACTTTGATCATAATTGAAATTAACTTTACAAAGAATAAAGAATTGGACTTTGATTTGGTCCTAGTCATATCCTCAATATGATTCATTAACAGTCTACACTGATTCACCTTAACACCATGTCTTAACAGATATAGAAAATAAATATCTTGAAATTTTAGATTTGCAAAGTCCCCTCTTCTTGGACATAGCACATGTTGGATGAACATGAAAAGTAACCGGTTCTCTCCATCCATTTTGGCAGAAACTACCTTTCTTGGTGTACCATCTCCTTTTAATTCATCTAGAGTAGCATCATATTCAAATATGTTACTGGTAGGAGGTACTGATTTGGAGAAATATCCAAAAACTACTTCATGTGGGACTTTCAAGCATTCATCCCATTCAGCTGAGGAAAAAGCTTTTCCCTTTCCATTTACAACTGAGACCATTCTATTCTCAGCTTTTGATTTTTGCAAACAAATAAACTCATAGAACTCTTTCTACCAGATTCGATAATAAGGACCATTTTTGTTCGAGAAGCATTCTACCCATTTTTGATCTTCCAGTACTTTCAGAACTAATGATTTACTGGACATCAACAATTCCGCGCACAACTCTTTACCAACTACTATTTCCATTTGAATGAGATGTTTATTAGTTGGTTTATTCACATCACTTCCACCACTAGACTATCCTTTGAGTCTCTTGGCATTCGGCTCATCATCCTTCTTGATGACTGATGGTATCTTCACTCTTGGAATTTTTCGAATCGCGAGGCTTAGGGTTCGAAGATTTTAGAGCTAAGGCTTGAAGGTAAAGGATTCAAGGTGGATTGAGAGAGGTCAGATCATATATTTTATCATTTAGGAATCACAAAATAAATAAATAAAACATAATAAGTAAAATATAAATGATACAGATTTCGGCTACTAAAGATACAGAAGTTTAAAAATAGCGCAATCCTATCGGTAACACATACCAGTGAGAATTCCTACCGGTGAGGTATTCTTATCGGTGAGGTCCACTAATAGTGAGGTTCATACCAGTGGGGTTTCTAATGGTGAGGTTTCTAACGGTGAGGTTTCTAACAGTGAGGTTTCTAATAGTGAAGTTTCTAAGGTGAGGTTTCTAACGGTGAGGTTTCTTAACGGTGATGTTTCTAACGGTGAGGTTTCTAATGGTGAGGTTTCTAACATTGAGGTTTCTAACAGTGTGGTTTATAACCTACAAAGTCTATCATTCCTAACTCAAGTCTAATGTATCTTAACCTATATGAACTTAAGGGCTTGGTGAAAATGTCATATAATTGATTTTCGGTACCTATAAATTCAAGATTAATATCACCCTTTTGGTACTGATCTCTCAAAAAATGGTGGCTTACATCAATGTGTTTTATCCTAGAGTGAGACACCAGATTCTTAGAGATATTAATAGCTCTAGTGTTGTCACAGTTTATAGATACATGTGTAAACTGATATCCGTAGTCCAACAAAGTATGTTTCATCCACAGAATTTGGGCACAACAACTACCAGCTACAATGTACTCTGCTTCAGCAGTAGAAAATGCAACAGAGTTCTGCTTTTTACTACACCATGATAATAGGGACTTAAAAATTAATATGACATGTTCCAGAAGTTTTGTTTCTATCTAACTTGCAACCATAAAATTCAGCATTTGAATAACTTATTAAATCGAATTATTGTCCTTTGGATAAAATAATCCTAAGTTAGCAGTATGTTTAAGATATTTGAAAATTCTTTTAAAAGAAGTCAAGTGTGACTCTTTTGGATTAGCTTGAAATCTTTCACACATACTCACACTAAACATAATATATGGTCGACTAGTAGAAAGATAAAGTAGACTCCCAATCATACCTCTATAGTTGGTTTGATCCACTGGTTTTCCAGTTTCATCTACATACAACTTATAAATAGTACTCATAGGTGTATCTCTTTCCTTACTACTATCTAAACCAAAGTGTTTTAAAAGATCCTTTGTATATTTACTTTGATTTAAAATAATACCATTTTAATTTTGAAAAACTTGAAATCCCAGGAAGTATTTGAGTTCTCCCATTAAACTCATTTCAAATTCATTTTGCATACTCTTTTGAAAAATCAATACACAAATCATTTTTAGAAGATCCAAAAATAATATCATCAACATAGATTTGTACTATGAAAACATATTTGGAATTTTTTTTAATAAAGAGAGTTGGATTAGAAATCCCTTTAGAAAAACATTTTGAAATAAGAAAACCACTGTGTCAATCGTACCAAGCTCGTGGGGCTTGTTTCAAACCATATAAAGCTTTAAAAATCTTAAAAACTCAATTTTGAAAATGAGGATTAATAAATCTAGGTGGTTTTTCAACAAAAACATATTCAATTATAAATCCATTTAGAAACATACTTTTAACATCCATTAGATATAACATGAAATTCAGATGAGTAGCATAGGCAAGTATAATCCTAATAGCTTCTAATATAGCTATAGGTGAAAAGGTTTACTCATATTCTATTCCTTCTTCCTGACTATATTCTTGTGCAACTAGCCTTACTTTGTTTCTAACTATGTTTCCTGACTCATCAACCTTATTTCATAAAACCCATTTAGTGCCTATGGTCAAAGTGTCTCTAGGTCTTTCAACTAATTCCTGGACTTTGTTTCTTTCAAATTTATTTTGTTCTTCTTGCATATCCATAACCCAAAATTCATCATTGATTGCATCACTGATAGTTTTAGGTTCTAACTGTGAAATAAAGGCTTGATGTTAAACATGGTTTCCAAGAGAATCTCTAGTCTGTGTCCCTCTATCAAGATTACCAACAACAGCATCTAAAGGATGATTCTTTAGAATCCTAGTTGATCTAGTAAAGGTAGGACTAGAAATCTCAGGTTCTTATCTAGGTTCGGGTTCACCAGGAGAAAATTCGGGAATATGTCCAGAACTTGTTTTCTTTAAAATAGCTTCATTGATTTTATCATTAAGGTTTAGAATAGATAGATATTCTTCAATATTTTCATTATAAGACTTAGGTTCATGTGGATCAGTTTCATCAAATTTGATGTGAATAGATTCTTCCACACATTTGGTTCTTTTATTAATAACTCTATAAGATTTACTTGTTATAGAGTAACCTAGAAATATTCCCTCATCACTTTCAAAAGAAAACATGTCACGATTATCCATAGTATTAAGAATAAAGACTTTCAAACCAAAAACTCTGAAGTAACTAACTTTAGGCATCCTATTATTTCATAGTTCATAACGGGTATTTTTAAGAATAGGTCTAATCAAGACTCTATTTGTAAGATAACAAGTTGTATTCACAGCTTCAGCCCAGAAATAAACAGGTAAATCATACTCATTAATCATAGTCCTTGCAATTTCTTGAAGGGTTCTATTTCTTCTTTCAACTATACCATTCATGTTGAGGTGTCCTGGGGGCAGAAAAGTTGTGACTATAGCCATTTTGTGAGAAGTAAGATTCAAACTCATGATTTTTAAACTCATATCCATGATCACTTCTCAAGGTTTTAATTTTAAGGTCACTAAGGTTCTCTACAGACATGGATTATTTCATAAAATAAAGGAAATATTCACTTTTGTGAGGTAAAAATTATACCCAAGTGTATCTAGAAAATTCATCTACTAAGACATAGACATAATGCTTCCCATTTAAACTAGAAACTCTAGAAGGTCCAAATAAATCCATGTGAAACAACTCAAGAGGTTAAGAAGTTGAAACTTATTTCTTTAATTTGAATGAAACTTTATGTTGCTTTCCCTTCTCACAGGAAGTACAAACTTTGTCTGATGGGAATTTTAGATGAGGTAGGACTCTAACTAAATTCTTCCTAGTCAATTTTCTAAGTGAATGAATGTTGGAATGTCCAAATCTTCTATGCCATATCCAAGATTCATTATGAAAATCATTTAAACAAGTAACATTTTGTTTGGATAAATAATTCAAATCATTTTCATAAACATTTTTATTTCTCAAAGTAGAAAATAATAAAATATTTTTAGAATTAAAAACATTACAAGAATCATTTTCAAATTTAACATTGAAACCATCATCACACAAATAATAAATACTTAACAGATTTTATTTTAATCCATAAAAAAATAATACTTTAGAAATTAAAACTAAATCAGTGTTATCAATCTGGCCTAGGACAATGATCTTTCCTTTTGAATTATCACCAAAGGTTGCATTTTCTCCATCAATCATGATTAAACTCTATAATCGTGAGTAATATCCAATAATATGTCTTGAACATGCACTGTCCAAGTACCATATCTTCTTACAGGAACTCTTCAAGAAAGTTTCCTACAAAAAATGTTTAAACATAAAATAATTTTGGTACTCTGATCTTCTTGGGTCCAGACAGGTTAGCAAGCAAAGCATGAGGTAACCAAATTTGTCTTATGGATCTCATATAATTTACAGAATCAATAGATTTTGTAAGATAAACTTTATTTCATCTATAACTATGTGAATAACTAGTTGAAGCATATGAATTTCCAGAACTAGTAGCATTCTTTCCAGATTTAGGAATAAATCTATTTTTAGTAATCTGTCTCTATCGAGGATGATAGCCTATTCTAGTGGTATATTTGGGTGCCACTTGTTTACCTAACATTTGTGTAAGTGTACCTTTTCCATTTGTGAATTTCTCTAAATCCTTCCTTAATTTCTCATTAGACAATTTCAGTTCAGTATTTTCCTTAAGTAATTGATCATTCTTTTCCTTTTCTATATCAAGTTTAGATTTAATAGAGTTGGTCAAAGCATGTTGTTTCTTCAAGGTATTATACTTGTCCTTCAATTCATTATAGGTTTCTTCTAGAATATTAAAATATTCAAATAATTCTTCACTAGACATATTTTCATATTCGAATCAGATTCAACTCCATAATAATAAGAATTTAAAGGAGGAGTATCCAATGTTACCTCAGATGTGTTTGTCATGAAACACATGTTGGCATGATTCTTTTGAGCATCAGAAGTCTCAAATTCACTTGTGCTGTCTTCTGAAGCACTCAATGTTTGTTACATACCTTTCTTATACATATTGTCCTTGTAGTCATATTTCTTCTTGAACTTTAACTTTGGACAGTCAGACTTAATGTGTCCTTTCCTTTTACATTCATAGCAGACAATGTCATCACTCCTATCAGACATTTTTTAATCCTTCTTCCAATGAACTTTGTTGCCATATTTCCCTTTTTAGTTTGATTTTATAAATAATTTATTCTTTCTATAGAATTTCTTGAATCTCCTGGCTATATGAGCCATCTATGCATCACTATCAGATGAACTCTCATCACTACTCAAGCTTTCAGTCAGTATGTGAACTTTCTTCTTTTCCTTGCTCCATGAGGTAGTAGACTAAAATTCCACTGATCTCTTCTTAGGTTCATCATCATCCTATTTGTTTACCTTTATCTCTTCTTTATACATCATTAACTTACCAATAAGCTTCTTTAAAGGAAGTTAAATTATGTCACACGATTCTTTTATTGAGATTGATGTGCCTCTCCATCTCTCTAGCAGACACCTTAGTATCCTGATGATTTTTTATTTTGCAGGAACATATTTTCCAAGTGATCTCATTATATTTACTATATCATTGAACCTAAAATACATTTCAGAAATAGGTTCATCAGGTTTCATTTTAAAATTATCATATTTAATAGTGTAAGTTTTCAATCTCATTTCTTTAATATTTGTTGTTCCCTTATGAGAAACACCCAAAGTATCCCAGATTTAATAACCTGTTTTACAAACAGATATTCGATTAAATTTTTCATCTCTTAAATCACAGTACAGGGCATTCATAGCTTTACAATTATTATTGTAAGATGTTTTAGTAGGTTCATCCCAATTAGTTCTTTCAGTTTCTGGAATCTTATACTGAGTCTCTATGGCAGCCCAGATATCAAATCCCATACTTTCTAAATGAATTTTCATTTTCATTTTCCATTGGGAATAATTTACAACATTAAATAAAGGTGTCCAGTTAGTAGCAACACCTTCAAATCTATAATCCATAATTAGATTTTTAGCAAGTATATTTAAGCAGATAAAATTTATAACTAACAGAAATTTAAGATCTTTAAGATACAACAAAAATCAGAGTTGAAAAACATAATATTTGGAAATCCTTTATTAAGAAACAAATAACCCTCTGATACCAAATGTTGGTCAGTGTGGATACTCAAGAGGGGGTGAATTGAGTTCCAATAAAAAAAATTGTTAAAAACTTTATGATTAAAATCCCCCAAATTAAATACTAAGTTAAACTATAGTGAATTTGTAAAGATTGAAAGATTTCAATTAGTTTCTCAAGAGATTCATAATTTCTCAGTTAACTCAAAATAAAGATTAATTAACTTTTTAAACTAACTTACTAGCTAAAAAAAGTTATAAACACTTTCTAGTTTAACTAACAGAGTTATTTTTAAAAAAAATATTTATATTTCAAAGTACTCAGTAGTGGAATATTCAATATAGTTTAAAACAAAATAAACAAGCACATCTGATATAACCAAGAGGTTCAGTCTCAAGACGAGACTTAGTTCTCTCAAATAGTTTATATAAACTTTGATCCACACCCTGGATCGGGGTAAAACAACAGTACAAAGACTATCCAGGTACTATGACCTCTACCATAGTTCTATGTGGGAAACAAAAAAGTAGCACACAGGCTATCCAAGTCCCACTTGACCTCTACCACTATCCATAGTGGGATACAAGAGTACAGGGAAAAGATTCTGTGAGGATTTAAAAATCCTTTAGTTTAGCATAGGAGACAGTGTGTGTATGGAATATACAGAGTATACACACTGCTTAAAAAGTAATTAAAAGAATCACTAAGAGAGAGTAGATATGAGTTTTCGAATGCTCTAGTGATTTGAAGTGCACCTCTAGACTCCTTTTTATTAATCAAAAATCCTTCTGAGTCCTTCTCTGATTTTTATTTAAAAACATTGTGTCGTTTTCTTCCATGACTTTCAGGTTCAGTTTGATCAGCTTGAGTGCATGAAGTGATCGTTTTTGTTCATCACTCTTTTACTAAAGCTCGTCTTGTGTTCCCTTCTTGTATGAATGGCCTCATGTATGTCTAGTGTTCTTCAAGTAAAATAGTGTAAGGATGTCTCCTCTCTATTGTGTATATATGTCACTTTTCTCATTTCTTAAGAGGTTCCCTTTTATATCTTCAGTTCCGGCAATGGGAATGATTACCCTTTTACAGCTACGAGGTTCAGTTCCTGAAATTCCAACCATTATCATTAATTAATATCAAGTGCATTAAAATCATCAAATATGACTGTTGCTAAAGAAACAAATAGAAATAGAGTTTAGAGAAATAATGACTGGTTTCCATCGGTAGCTCTTAGTATCAGTGAGCTTGTATCATTAACTCTTCTATATCGGTATCTGTTGTCCTTTATAATGGTAGCTCTATGTATCGGGAGCTCTTTCCATCAGTAGCTCCTCTTATCTGTAGCTTTTTCGTACTGGTTGCAGTCATGTATCGGTTGACTTTGTAGTGGTAGTTATCTATATGTTAGTATTAGTAGAATTTATAGCTGTATCGATGGGATTCATATCGGTAGTTGTCTGTCTCTATCGGTAACTGCGTATTAGTGACCTTTTCTTATCGGTAGACTTTGTACTGGTAGGTCTGTATCTGTCGACTTGTGCATACTAGTAGACTTGTTCTATCAGCAGCTCTTCTTCTATCGGTAGCTGATATGCATATCAGTGACCTTATCCATATCAGTAGACTTCTGTACCAGTGTACTTAGATTTATCAGTAGCTATGTATCTATTTTTCTGTATCAGTAGTTATGTGCATACCGGTGGACTTATTCATACCATTAGACTTAACACTTATCTGTTCTATATGAAACATATCCATATTGAGTTATAATTATTTCAAAGTTTGTATAAACATAGATAAACATTGATTAACATATTCCAATGATTATTTTTATATTTTTGTCAACATAATTTAACATATACATATATAGGATTATAAACACATATTAATGCATAATTGGGATTATCAAAACAGGTGAGGTCAACAACTTCTTGTATAATTTTTCAAGTAATTTCCCACTTCCATACCGCATGATGTTAAACTGCATGGAAATATTCCTGGTCGCATGAAATTAAAACTGCACAATGAAAACATTCTTACTGCATGATGATAAAGCACATGACAAGTTACATTACTGCATGATGTTAAACTACACAGAGACAAATACATCCACACTACATGGTGATAAACTATACATACCATCACCCATTTTTATCCCTTATCAAAGAGCCACAATAGTATTACCCTGGTTATCTAAATTATGGGGTGCTTCTATCATATTTTAAGCACCTCAATCCAAAAATCATTTTTCATGTCTCGAGTCTCGTGGGTTTAAAAATCCTTCAAAATCCTTTGGAAAAGATAACCATATTTAAGGGACCCTTTTTTGACTATTCATAATGCCTATGGCTCATGCATATTTACCTATGTTCATCAACCAAATGCATCACTCTGTAAAAAGGGATTTATGGTCTTTCTTATCCCTAACATCTCCATGGAAGAACTCAACACCTTAGTGTGTTTTGAAATACTCCTAGTATGATTTTCCCATATCCTTACTCATGACCTGAGAACCTTGATCAATAATTTACAATATTTTCATCTCCTGCTCAGATGGATTATGGGGTACTCTTGACGTTGAGTATCCTAATTCAGATCTTGTGTATCATCCCTTATATTTGGTCTATGTGCAACATAGTCTTAAACTACTTACACTTTGTTCAAATATTTATGAAATTAAACTCCATCCTATAATGGGTCAAACCATAAGACCATAAAATTATAGAGAAAGAGACACAAAAATTATTAGGTTGAAAGCCCACAAAGGGATTCTTGATCAAAAGTGAAGTCTTCACTAGCTAAAATCTTCATCTCAAGAGTTTAGGAAAAAATTATGGTGAAAATAAATAAGGCATAAATCTCATAGGGCCTACTCTATATCCCTAGTGAAAGCCAATATATGCTCACTGAACACCCTAGTTTAGGAAAAATATAGAGTAATGATTTTTTACATCTCATCACCATGAGAAAGTTTTCTCAAGGATGTTGAACAACTTTTAGGGTGCTTTAATCCTTTTGGGATATTACAATTTCCAAAATTAACACTTCATGATTTGAGCACCTCGAATAATCATATATCATCCATCGCCCTTGAAAAAGGATACCCAGCTTCAAGAGACCCTTTACTTAACTGTTCATGTATTCCTATGTCTTATTCATACCTGAATATGGTCATCAACCAAATGTTTCACTTTTCAAAAAGGGATTTCTAATCCTTTTGATCCCTAACATCACTGTGTAATAACTCAACACTCAGTGTGTTTTGGGTCATTCCTGGTAAGATTGTCCCACATCATTCTCCTGAACCGAACACTTTGGACTGTGATTTACAATCTCCATACCAAAAATATCTGAGTGTATTTTACATCCTTAGGGTTACATCACCATGTTTTGTACCCTTTCTCAAAGCATGAATGTGACGCTCCATTTTTAAACCTTTGATGGCCCACGCCACATTATTTGAAACCACATGGTATAGCGTCCGTGCTTCATAATTAAGATCTAAACTTCACTAGGGATCCAAAACCCATCCTGGATAGCATTCCTTCATACCCAACCTCATCATCAGGACATTTTAGTCTTCACAAGTCTCTCCGGGCCCTCGAAAATAAGTGAAGATCATATTTGTTTGGCCATGTTTTTGACACTTAAGGGATTTTACCTTCAAACTAATTCATATTCTCCTAGCAAGAAAGGAGATTCAATACTTGTGATCCCTGGAAACACCATGGCCTAAATTGGATCCTTAAGGTGTTACGGTTCATCCCTAGAAAATCTTCCTCATCCCATATTCACAAACTCAAACTTTTGGGTTATGAATTATATCACCCATACTCCAACTATCCAGGTGAACCTAGCATCCCTCTTATTTCTCTATCAACCAATATTCCCACCATAAATCTTCCATGACCCTTAGAAAAGAGTAGATAAACCTCTAATTGAAAATGTTACTAATGCATAAGGTCTTTGACCTACGAACCAGAATAATCTCTTCCTTGTAGGAAAGCAGCTCTAATTCTCATGAGCCTTGGAAACACCAAAACAAAACTCAACACACCAGAGTTTTTAGATTCATTACTATAATGTTTGTACCATATACCATGATCATCAATCAATTCATAGTTGTAAGACTTTAAAATTCATAGAACCCAAACTTCTAATCTAAAAGACCCAAAACTATATCAATGGAAGGTTTGTTTCAAAAAAATATTAAACTAAAAAGATATAAGGTCTAAGATAAATGAACCTAAACTAAAGAGATTGAAGGTATGAGCTAAAAGAGCCTAAACTAATGTGATATAAGGTTTGAGATAAAAGACCTTAAACTAAATTGATAGAAGGTTTGTGCTAAAATTCCAGAAAATACAGCACAATAGTTATTTGTTCTACAAGAATGTAAAATATTATAAGGCCCATTATATAGTCTTAGAAAAAATCAAGCTGCGCTCTCCAAGCCATCAGCTTCATAAAAAGAAAGAGAACTCTCCCTCCATGACATATATTCTCCCCAGTTATCCTTATGTGAATCGGGTTATCTCAAGATAGATGGAACAGATACATCAATAAAGAATCTCTTATCGGTGGGCATTCATAAAAACTTCTTGAGAAAAATCCCTTAAAATTACAACATTCAAAGACCATAAATTTAGGTTTACTTTATATTAGGAAAAGGATGGATATCATTGGTGATTCATATAACATCGGGTCCACAAATTTTCATGCACATCATGAATGAAGGAAAAACTAAACAAAAACATATAAAGTTTAGAAAATCCATTCATTGATATCATAAATGAAAAAGAATATCTACATTTCAAATTCTCTATAAGAATAGCATCAAAAAAGTGTTCATATCAACGGTAAAACTACATTAATATTCGATCATCTGAGATGGCCAAGTCAGAAAAATCCTGGGGAGAATCATCATTTTAACGTTGAAGTACCACTCGTCCAGACTCTTCTACTTCTACCCTGGGATGGACAATCTCAACAAAAGTAGTAATCTCCTCAACTCTCTTTTGAGTAGTTTCCAACATGGATGATGGCATTGAAATTTCATACCATAGGAGAGCCATGACTTCCTCATATCTCCATATTTCATGTTCTATGAATCCATCTGGGCTTGCAATTTAGATGTAAACTAGAAACTCTACTCCAGTGCCTCCAATTCCTCCATCTACTTAGCAATTGGAGCCTCTTATGTGAGATCTTGCAAGACCCTCTCATTAGCGGCCAAATATTATTTATTTAGGATAATTTTTTTCATGGTTTTTTAAAATGGTTGTTGATCAAAGCTGACCACCCTCAAGTCATGAAATAGCTGATGAAGGTGATCCCATTAGTCATAAAATGGTTCCAAATGAGTCTCTATAATCAAGGTGCAAATCTATTTCTAGATCATCTTGTTCCATGTATGAGCTTCTGGGACTGATAGAATGAGATCCAAAATGAGTAACGACTGGGTGATATGGAAAGGAAGTTGGAGATTAGGCTCCATATATCCTTCCCTCTATATAGGTATCACTCGTTTCTTGTGTTTGAGGGATGATTTCCTTGATATATTCCTCCCATTCTCTGGATAGTCTTCTCAAGGATGAGGGTGCTTCCTCGAAGACTCTCCCAAGTCTTCAATCAAATCCATTATTTCAAAAAGTAAAGGGGTTGGTGATGCAAAGGGATTACCTACATGATGAATCAATCATACTAGCACACCAACTATATAGGATTCTACCCAAGTATGGTAATAATCCTAAGTATGAAATGTGGGAGAATTAGCGGATAGAAAAAATGATCTCAGCATTAGTGTCTTCACACGCCAACATCATCCAAAACTATAGGATGATCCTAGGGTGTCTCTCTCCTCATACACAAGATGAAGGAATAGGAGAGACCCTTTGGGTGCATCCAAACTAATAATAAAATTGATAAGGTGTGTATGGATCATAGATGATCAGCTCATCCATCCTAGCTGTAAGAACCCTATCTTGAAGGGAGATCTTATACGACCTTTTTTTGAGAGAGTTACTTACAATGTCAATGATCGGCCCAGTTGATACAGGATAATGGGTGAAATAAAAGCTATCAGATTGACTCAATAAATCTATATCCTTATTAGATCTTAGTGACATAGACTCATCCCAATATATGTTTAGGAACATTGGATGGGATAAGGTATTGGGGATCCTAGTGGAATTGTAGTATTTGTAATAATGGAAATCCTCCCATGTCCATCTGAATAAAAATTATAAAGGACCACTAATCATATAGGGGATTATTCCATGTTGAATTTAGACTAGGATTTTGTAAAGTCATGCAAGGTTTGTCAGCATAATTTTAAGTCATTGTCCCTTCGCTAGTTGTGCTGTCATTACCAACTTACTAACCCAGATCCATGTGCATGCCTCCTTAGTTGGGACAACCCATCTGTTCAAAAAAATGACCATAAATCCCACCATCCTAAGGCATATATAGATCTCTTACTTCACTCTATATCCCGACAAATTATGATCCCCATCTTCTAAAATAGTCCAATACAAGCCATCACTATCATGAACATTCTTGGAATATTGTCCATGGGTCTGTATAGTAGTTATCCTAAACACGTTGTGACAAAGAATAATATTGAACCAATCATTGAAGCAGATAAGCGAGCACATATTTAACTTCTTTATTAGTTTCTCATTTACAATGTTTATCATGTCCCTATCCAAGAATATATTCTGTAAAGGTTCATCTCAGAAAACCACGGTAGGGGTGAACTCATCGTACATCTCTCTGAGAGGGTGGATCCCACCCAGTTAGTAGATATCCCATATGTTGATTTCATATCATAGTGGGATGGATGAAATGATTTAGTGTTAGGGCCCCAAAAACTGATCATTTATCAAAGAATATCAAGCTAGTGGTAGAAAATAAATTGGTAAATCCATACAAATTCATAAATATGGATCCTATATAACTATTTAGTGAACTCTAAAAAGTTTTTAGTGAACTATAATAGACATTCCCATTCATTAGAAAAATTAACACAAGGAAAGATATCTTATTTTGAGCTCTATCTTCCACTTGGTTTATTTATATAAGAGATGAATATACTCAAGTAACTCTAGGAAATAAGCTGATGAGTGTAATCACAGCCATCTGAACCCAATGGAGTGTTCTCCGACATATAATACAACCCATGGTATTGAGTTGTGACCAAATATTCATCCTTATAAATTTTGATCTTAATAAATTCAATATAATTTGACACCTATAAAGATGGAATATTTATGTTTTAATGAGGAATGACAACATCATCTAGCAAGTCGGACCCCTATAGAGTAATCTAGTGTGATAAATGAAAATTTTGAAGCTATAATGGAAGAAACTATTTCAGAATCTTGTTATTTGAGTTCTTGTGATATCAAGGGTTAGCATTGGTGTTTATAGAAACAATTCCCCTTTAATTAACTGCAGTAGAGTAACTTTGACGAGAGTCAGAAACCATATAAACAAAAGTAATGGCATATTCCACAAAGATAAAATGAATTTTTGTCAATGAAAAGGCATAAAAATGTTAACATCAAGTGAATCACATGAATCAATATGGAATTCATTAATCACATTAAGGACTCATGAATATACTAACTATCTAAGATCTCACTTATCTTGTAAACTCACAAGGCATCATATAATCATCATGACCCCTCAAAGACTCATGATCGTGTGACCTTGAAATGGTCATGTAAGTCACATAACAGTCAAATGATCATGCGATCAAGCCAGAAGATTCCATGAAATCCTAAAATATGATCTCATACCCATGGAAAAAGTTTGAATAATAACTGAATTTTAGTTCATAGTTGATTCAATCAGGCACTTGGACAGAAGTCTTAAAGAGTAGTTCTCTCAAAACAGGATCACGGTGAGGTCTCGAGATGGGTCCTTTTATGAGGGTCTTCTGACAAAGACAAATTACGAAAGTAGGGAACTGGAGCTCCGTATAATGGAGTTTTAATTGAATAAAACCCCCTCTTTTCCCATATTTATAGGTCATATTTAAAAATACAAAACATCACCTATAAGAGCATGTGTTGCAAAAGACACTAATTAGAGACATCACCAAAGCCTCATTCAGGTAAATACATTCCTAAAAAATGATCCCCTATCCTCGAAAATATCATTCTTGAGGGGGAGTTTATTGACACCTACCAAATGAGAATTGGTAAATCCATGAAGGATAAAAATAATTGAATATAGGCATAATGTTTCCCATAAATCAAAGGATAATCAAGGTGTTCAAGATCATGAAGATTGCGTGAACCCCAAGAAGACACATGATCACATAACCTTGGGAAGGTCATGTGGATGATCACACATAGCGCATATCTAGGAGAAGATCCCATGAAGTACCTTAGACTAGTCTTTCTAATCTTATAAAGGCACTCTTGATATTCATTGATCATGCTCTATCAGCCAGATAATCTCTCCCAGGTCGTGTGGCATGTCAACGGGTAGATTCCCAATGAACCATCCAAATATCCTTGAAAAATAAGAGGTAAATATCCAAAAGGTTAGACCTAATTATGATCATAAAACTCATGTTACACATCACTGAATAGAATAATGATAGTCTTTTATAACCCTTAGGAAATATCATGAAACCCCCATTCCTTTGTAAAATAAACAAAGGAAATAAAAAGAAGAGAATGTTGGAGATTCTTGCGGTCATAAAAAACACGTGATGCACCCCTATAAATATTAAAGACGCCATTAGAACCCAAAAACATGTCTACCTCATTTCAAAAAATCTTGTTTTCATGTTATCCTTATCACATGAAGGGCCTCATACATGTATAGGTGACCTCACGCTCAAAATTTGGTCTGATAAGTAAAAACAAATAGAGTTTTCTATGAAATTCACATGCATATCCACAAAACACTTTCTTGTTCTGGTGAAACATCACCAAGGGGTAGATTGGTTGTCTTCAAAAATGCTCATACAACCTCATGAGATCCCCAAACATTATGAGAGAAACAACGTAAATAAAATTGGGACATGATGGTATCCTCTCATGGTCATAAAACTCATGTGACATTCTTAGAATGTTTGTATAACTTTCTTGAAGGGCCCCTTGACAAGTTGTCCTAATCTCATAAAGTCCCTCTAACAAGCCATCCCTGTCTTACAAAATGACCCAAAAAAGTCACCTAAGATCATGTGAAGGCCTTTAAAAAGGAATATTGAACTTGCGAAGGCACCTAGACATGTCAAACCTGACAATATAAAATTCCCTTGAAATTTTCGTATGATTTGGAAAGACCCATTAATTATATATAATCCAATAAAGAAACCATTTATGGGATGATCTCAAGGTCCCTGAAAATCCGATGATGCCCCCAAAATGACTTGTAATAGGAACTTAGGAAATTCATGGTGTCAAAGCCCTCCACAAACTCCATCTTGGATTCACACAGTACACACCACATAAAGAGAATAATAACTGGGGAGGTGAGGCATATAAATCCTCCACCCTAGCCTAAAAATTGCATGTTGGGAAGATTTACATAGATGGCCTTTTCTTGGGATCCTCACATTATTTCACCCAAGAACAATAACAGATTTTTTAGAGCGGTTTGTCTCATGATCAAACAATATTACTTTCAAGTAATATCCAAGGAACAACTAGAGAAATCATGCAGAATGCATAATAAGATCACATGATCATCCATATTTCACGTGAAAGACCTCTGGAAGGACACACGAAGAAAATTGCACATATTTTCTAAAACACACGATACATAAAATAAGCTAACGCAGAATAAATATAAGGCATTTGAAATAAAAGGCTAAGATGAAGAATAAAACATGGGATACATATGCAAAAAAAATATACATTGATCCTCATATACTTTGTGTTAGCCACTTAGGTCATGAGACTTCACTAGGTACATGTCGCCCAAATCCTATAATTCAACATTGGTATGTTATTTAGATCATGTGAAGTACTCTATAATTTTCATATCAAGTAACATAGAACCCCTGATAATTCTACCCAAGTCTTGAAAATCCCTCAAGGATTTTCATCCAAACCTTGTAGTGTACTTCATAAATGTTTCCCAACTCATATGAAGGAACCATCACCTATCACGATAATACCCAAGCATGTCAGCTGACTCCTGAAATGCCTTCTAGGAATTCCAGTCAGATCTTGTGATGTCCCCAGATATTTCATCCTGGATCATGAATCACCCTCGGGATATGTCGTGTTGACTCTCACTATTCTCTTCAAGTGTTTCAACCAGCTTTCATGATGACACCCGAGCATCTCATTGTAATAATGTGACACCCTCTATGATTTATAACCAAGAACATGTGCTGGATTCCATGATCATCCATCCAGGTCTCACGATGTCCTCTAGACAAGTCATCCTTGATCATATGATAACCCTCAAACATATCATCTAGGAAATGTAACATCCCTCAGAAAAGAAGACTAGATAATGTGATTGTATTTCGACATGTCTTTAATATAACCATACATGTCCAAAAATCCTCTGATATGTCAAAAAAACAATAAAGGCATGTCAAGAAGGCATTCAAGAATGTTAGACAAGAAATATATCCCGGTCAAATGGGCATCCAAGGACTAAATATCCTTCTTTCATCCACAGTTTGTAAGCCTTGATCAAAAAGTTAATCCTCAGTGTTTAAGACTCGATCCAAGGAATGACATGATATTTCAAGTATATAATGTCAAATTCTGTATGTAAGACCTCGAAATTGAACTACAATTATGATTCCTACCATAACCTAGATCTGTAGGATGCCTTCCTAAGTCCCCAACTCTATATTAAGTATCCAAAGGGAATTCCCATCACATAATCCCCACATCCACAAGCAATTAGACTGGTTATTTTACATCCCTTATTTCTCATACCAGAAATAGGTCAAGTGGGATTAGTGATTTTCAATGATCATATAATTCATGTAACAAGTCTCTACCAATATAAGGGAAATGTTAGTGTGTAATCCTCTGACTAGTTGAACTACACGGACTCTGATTCCTAACATAACCAGGATACATAAGAAGAATTACTAAAGACTAATGATGAACTCAAATGGGAATATACCTCAGTTAAAGTCCCATAATGTCTTCAACATTTCAACCATAAGGACCCAATCACTCCCATGGTCTGACCATTCTACCATATCCATCATCGGACTGAGAATATAACTAAAATATGATGACTTTAGTTCCTGTTATAACCAGGATATGTTCGAAACCTTCTTTTGTCTCAATCTCCATAATAAACACCCCAAGGGTAGTCCCAACACATAATCCCCATGTCCATATTCAGTGAAGTTGATTACTTGTTATCCATTGTTTCTCACATAGAGCATCAATCACATGTTCTTGATGAGTTAGGATGTTCACCACATTCACAACATGAATATCCACCATGCAAGTAAATCTATACATGTAATCCTTGATGATTGGAATGATATAAATATCCCTTATATAAGGGAATCTACCTTGGGGCCTATCCCAAGGGCATAAATGAACTATGATAACTCTAATTCCTATTATAACTAAGATATGTAAGAAATAATTTCAAGACAAGAGCTCAAATAATTGGTGTCTAAGTGCATGCACAAATTTCATTTCCACATGACATTAAACTTCATGGATTTAATGAATTAAATGAGTTATGATTCATACTATAAAAACCATATGTGAATGCCTTATAATGTCTCAATCCCCTCCTTATAATATTAAATATCTCCCAACATGGTATCAAATTATGAAGTGCCTTGTTGTGAGGGTTCATTATATAAGCAGTTATTCATTAATGAGAAATGGATTAAGAACCTTGGATACAAACAGATGGATTCAATAATGAGATCCCCTTCTTCTTATGTATATAAAAGGATTTAACCTCTGATCATTCTATTAGGGTAACCAATCAGGTATTGGGATTAGGAAGATATTATTCAACATGTCATAAATATATAAGAGATTACCAAAGTAAAAAACAATTTCCCCCAATAGGAAGTGATGAGACCAACCTCCCACCATCTCAAACATAATTATTCCCCAAGTATCATTGGGTTTGAAACCCTAATAGACCACCAGCCATTGGGAATAAAGTCTATACCCAATTATTGATGAGGTGACCATTGGGATTTTCCATTAAGAATGATAATGGTCACCCGACATTAATGATTGTAAATGAAATGAACCCCTAAAAATTGAACATCAATCCCAACCAAATGAAACTATTGGTTGTCTTTTTCTTGTAAAAACAGCCATGGTTTTCATTGTGTCATGACCCCAAATTTATTTGACCATTTCTGCGGCCTGGACCTCTTGGATGGCAGTCTCTCCTCTATGTTTTCACACATTCTCCAAAGTCTATAAATATATTTTTAATCCTATAAATCACTCTCAATAACATCTATTTGAAAAATTTCCATATTATAGTGATTAGGGGCCTCTACATTCATAGAGAGACATTCAACATCAATGGGTGAGTTAGGCAGTGCATCCATGCTACCTTCTTCTATCATTATTATAATATGAATCACATGAAACAAGGTATGGGCCACTTATACCCTAGAAATATTTTATAGATCATTGATTGAGTCATGAACTCCTAAGGTATTGGATGTAGACACATTTTCTTTGTTGATGTTTTCATGTTTGAAAGATTGTCCACTATAGGTGCTTCACTTTTCATTATCACCTACCAATGCATCAACAACTTGCTTAAATTATTACATTGGAGTTCCAATATTCTCATCCTTATGAGTTCTCACAGGGTCCAAGTGAGTTCCACTTATAAATTTAGCTAATTCAAGATTGTTGTAAGATCTTGTAACTACTTCCCTAACATTATATCCCCAATCTAACTTTATAGAAACTTCTTTTCTAGAATTTTTACAAGATAAGAGTTCTTATAACACATCCAATTTAGTGGGTGTGACTATACTTCTAGCCTCATTGATATGTACACTGAACAACAAAACAGAAGAACCAATTTTGCATGCCTCTATACTGAAGAATATATGATAAATTGTAGGACTTGTTGAGGTCTATATCCTTTGAGAAGGTTCAACCCATTTAATGTTGGATTTGTTTTCTGAAGAAAAAAAATATCCTCATACCCTTAAGGATCTTAGTGTTGACTATTTTTTTCTCTATCCATATATGATGATCATCCAGGGCCTATAATTCATTATCTTCATCTTATTGACAACTCAAGGAGTCAACCATAATTTCAACATACAATCCATGAGGAAGTGCATCCCTAAAAGAGGGATAATGTTACTCCTCCATAGCTGCATCAGCCTGATACCCAATTTGTTTAGAATGAGCCAAGCTACTGCTCAGTTCCTTCTCTTGAGGAGTTTCCTGGTCAGTATCCTTATATGTAATTTCTAACCATGATTTAGAATTCCCACTACTAAGATGGATCCTAAATGAGCATTTACCAACTTTGGAAACTGAATACTTCCCACTATTTAAGAGACCCTTGTCCCCCAATCTAGGCTTCTGAGTGTCACATTTAATAGGAACCTATAAAACCACACCTGAAGACATCTTGGATCATCCAGACTTGTCTTTAGATTTATTAATCGAATAGTCTAAAAATGATACATCCTTATCCATGCACTCTTGTGAAAAAAATTATCTAGATATCCCTTCAATCCACATGCCTCAAATGATATATTCCCATGAAAAAACTCCAATTTTTTCCAAGCATCCATACACACAGCACAAAATGTAAGGTGCTTATCATACTCAAAATTGATGTGAATATAATTAGTGGAAGTGAAGAGAGTTGCATTTTTAATGAGAGTGGAACTAGGATAAACCTCAACCAACATTATAGTATAGTGACCAAATCATACTTGCTCAGTTTATTTGTCAAGGTATATAGGAGTTCCAATTTCCATGGAAATATCATGCAGGATATTCAGATTCCAATGAATATAATCAAGTACATGTAATCTCACCCATATCTGGGAAAATCATTCCACACCCATGAGATATTCAAATATAGGGACTATTAAAGAAGGTGGAGCAATTCAGGCTTTAAGAATAGAGACCTTTAATCTATGTTCGATGCTTCGACTTATCCATAGAAAAAATACAGTGGAAAAACCACCACATAAAGAAATGAACCTCCAATATGAGAATGAATAGAGGGTATGAAAATATATATCAGTACCGGGCACTGTGAAACTTTTCACTGGGAAATTCTAGCTGATCATCCATGCACGGTGGTGAAGTAGTCACCATAAATGAAGTATATGTCAGGTAGGAGTAGTTCCATTGTAGTCGATTCGTTGAAAATCTGGTCATGTATTATTCCTTGTACCTCTATCCTGGCGATTCGTGTAAGGGTTCCCTCTCAACCTAGTTAAAAATTGGATTATCCAAAAATAAATATAGATTTATGTAATTCAGGCCATTTAGACCAGTTAATTAATTAATTCTAATTTAATAATAATTAATTAATAACTAGAAATTTAATAATTTAATTAATATTATTAATATTTAGTAACTAAATAATATTTTTAAATATTTATTAGTAATTATTAAATTATTATTATTATAAATTATTAATAAACTAATAATTATTTAGTTAAAGAGTAATTAATATTATTTAGTTAAAGAGTAATTAATATTATTATTACGTAATTAAAAAATTATTAATAGAAAATTAATTAATAAATAATAATTATATTATTATTATTAGTCACTAAATAATAATTTAAAATATGTATTAATAGTTAATATTGATTAGTAATTAATATTTATTTGAAATCAATATTATTAAAATGTCAATAATAGTATTTAATAAATATTTTTTAGTTATTAATATTTATTAGTAATTAATATTAATTGGAACAAAATAGTTAATAAATCAATACAAATTTAATAATTATTATTTAATAATTAATTATTTAACAATTTAGTCATTATTATTAATATTTAGTAACTGGATAATATTTTTTAATATTTATTAGTTATCGTTCAATTATTATTATTATTAATTAGTTATTATTTTTTTAAAAATGGTACACACAAAGAATTTGGTTAAGACCAAATTCATGATCTGACAATTTATTAAAGAAAAACTCACACACCCAAACATACAAGGATTATTATAAGGAAAATCCCAATCCAAATAAATAAAAACACCAAAAAAACTAAAACTAGAACCCTTAAATCTCAACAAAAAAATTTAAAGATTCAAAGACCTATCCAATATGAAAAAATATGGCACATTTGCCACCATTGAGGTGTACATTCCAATCAGTATGAACATCATTTGTAGTCAGCTCTTTCTTGATCTAAAATAACCTTCAAAGACTTTAAAATATTGGTTATCCATATCAGAACCAACCCACTATCAAACAACAAGACCAGACCTGAAAACACCCAACACACCAACACTAAATTGAAAAATAGCACTGATTGGCGTATAAATCCAATGCACATGCCTCCAATGGTGTATTTCATAGCTCCAAAAGAAGACCTACAAACATCCTAAAAAGAATCCAAGTAGAAGAATCTACATACCAAAATTGCAACCATAAATGAAACACATATGCAGACTGAGTAACATCTTGAAAATCCATTGCAAGACATAATAGTGGGGATATATCAAAATAACCTCAATACATCATCTCATACAAGGTCCATGTTTTTCACACAATGGACAAAGTATAGATCCTGACAATTATGCTTGATAACTTTTAAGGAGATCCTAAGATCGAAGACTCATTTTATGATAGGCCCCATGAACTCCTCAACCATGAGGACATTAACCTCCCCTCCAAGTTTTAATAGGGTTCCACTAATTATTTGGATCGTGTTAGTCTACCACCAAAAAATCAGTCATCAATGGAGGAATCCACTATCACCATGTTGGGATTCTTAAAGAAATTATCAGAATCAAAAATCTTTTTGTGAGTAGAGAAATATAGTTAAATCAAGTCAAAGGAGTTGAAAGTGAATTTCTAAATTTGTACTCTCCCTTCAACAGGTCGAGAATATTTTTAATCCCTTTAGAAGTAGCCTAAGTTGAGGATGAAAAGGTATTAGGTTTTCCCAGGTTGTTAAGATTCAAATACAAAATCAGTCCATGTCCATCTATTTGTTGGTCAGTTATAATGGTAGGATTATCTAGAGGTGTTGGCCTTATGGAATGAATTCAAACATCCATTACAGTCGAGTCTGCATTCGTTTCCTTGGAAGTAGTTCTTCTATAATAATTCCAAGTTTTATTCTAATAATAATAATTAATTTTTAATTGTTAATTAATTAGTTAATTAGCAATTAATATTATTAATAAGTAACTACATATTATTTAATTGCTGATTAAATAATAACCATTAATGAGAATATTTCTCTATTCTCTCTTAAAGAACTCCTCTGAGCACATATTTCCCATTACAAGGTTTCCCCCCCTAACATTTTAGCTTCATCCTTAGCCTTAATTCCCTCTCGAGGCTACATTACTCATCGCTCCTCTTCATCCACGCTATCTCTTCTTGCTTTGTTTTGTAGCTTGGATTCTCAATATCATTTTATTATCCGATTGGGATGATTCTCCGACTTCATTGTTCTTGACACCTCATATTCAAGGTTTCATCATTTTGTATGGGATATACAACACTCTATGGGTTAGCATTCATTAACATGTGTGAGAGGCCTCATCCTCTCTAGATATAGATTTTCATTTGGTTCTCATTATTCCTATTCAACATTAATGGATGTAGATCAGTGGTTACTGGGTGGTCATATTCTTCCCATATCCCTTCAAGTAGAATCGGCTCAAAGTTCAAGCAGTATGCTGGTGGATGACATAGATCTGGGTTCCATCGGTGTTGTCGCTCATGGGTCATGCGAGAACATAGTGGTTGATCACTAGTGGGTGATCAATTTTAGTGGTTGATGGATTCAGGAGTCACTGACACGGTATAGATTTTCTGGTCATCATCGGCCTTGTAGCCTCTAGATATGGCGGTGGAGAAAGTGGTAGGGATATTGGGCTTAGGAGTGGATAGGGCATATGGACCTTTGGGATTTCTCTTTTTGGGAATTTTCCAATAGACCTCTGAGCCATGATTGATTTTTCTTCTTGGTTTGGTGCTCTTTCCTTTAGGCCTTTGGTAGATTTTTTCCTTTGGGACTTGGGATATCTTGGTCATCACTTGTGGGTAGCAAACGACATGACTAAAATTAGATGAATTCTTTTTTGAATTGGGAAGGTAGTTTTGAGTGACATTTGATAGGATATATTCAATTTTATCGATTGGTGTGTTTATACTCAATATTTATCCTTTATCCCCAATTGCGAGATAGTGGGGTGACCTTCCATGTGAATTTTTGATAACCATAATTCAGTTGTTTACTTTGCTGTAATTTTTCCACTTCTTTTCATTAAAATATGTGATAATGGATATGGTATGGGTCAAATTTTTCTAGAATAGAGGCTTCATAGTTTTTCATGAAAGGAAAGGTATAAAAAGTGAAAACCCAATGGTGTAAATTTTGTGATTCCACCCTACATGTCAAGTACCTGAAGGTCACAGCCTGATCCAAAGTCGTGAAGCTAGTCGTGACCAAGCCACGCAACCAGCAATAAAAAGACACTACAAATTGTTAATTACTCTTACATGACATGATGACTAGTCAATGCCTCAAGCAATCAATCCGTGAGTACTCCACGTAAAAATATAATGAACATAGGGTACACTTCATTAAAAATGGTTACACATTGGTTATGGGGTCAAACTCCTTAATGTGTGAGACCCACATGCCACACTAGGTATCCTTAGGAAAATGAAGTGGATCAAGGGTACATGTCATGTACCATAGGTACACTTCATGACCATAATCTCTTATATATGTAGAGTATAGGCAGAGCATTGGAGACACTTCAAGATGATCTAATCTTATCATTCTCGGCCCCTTGTGAACTCTTTCACCATTTTCCCTCTCAAACTCTCAATTATTTCATATTATGGGAATTTTTATTAATCCAAGAGTCATGGAATTTTCGTTCTTCAAGGCATTCCATTTCCTCCATCGTGTTTAGATTTGGTTTCCGTTCCTCTTTCACAAGTAAGTTTGTTTTATAATTGTGAATTACTTTGTGCATGTTTATTTTAGTTATCATTCCCAAATCTCTTTCATGATCCTGATTCCATTAATTTTTATATATCCATTAAATATTCTATCTCTAATTTATTTAATTGCATTTTACCCCTCCAAGAGTAGCTAAATCTTTAGGGGTAGTGATCAAGTGAAGTATCGGAATAATCTAAATTCACCATTAAATCTATACTTTGAAATTCTAATTGAAGTAGTAATTATGATATTAATTCAATGTCTATCCCATTTGTGGGAACTTCCTTGAACACGGGGCAATCAAACAAATGACCCAATCCTAATCGGAGTAGAATGAGATACAACCACTAGCTTAGGAAGCTTTCTATCTAAGAATCCAAACTTAATGCACCTAGGTTGTTGCTATTTACTAAATACAGAATAGCTACATCCTAGGAAGATCTAGGAGACTAAGACCAAACTAAGTCATAGGATCTTGTTAAGGTTAGACATATAAGGAATCCTTCACCCAAATTCTCTACATGATCTTAATCACTCATTTATTAGTTTAAGTCATTCCAATAAGAACTCACACCAAAATTCCCAAACAAAGGACTTATAGAAAAGAATCATTTTTTGAAATAGAGACCAAAATTATTCAAGACAAATGGTAGTGTCCCTGTGGATTTGACCCCACACTACCACTATACTACACCCTTGTAGTTAGTGAATGTTTGGGAAGAAATATAAAATTTAAATTTGATCCACGTCAGAGGAAGTAACAACACCACCGCACAAGAGGCCATCAATTTCTCACTTGGAATTAGTATGAAGAAGCATTGCAACAATCAGGTGATACAATAGATGGTCCACACGAGAATCACCAGGTAAGAAACTCAAAATAAAGATGGGTGTGTTGGCACCCATCATCATCCCACGTTTCACACCATTAATGGAGGGACTTGCCTAATTATGTCAGTCCATCATGATACAACATTTTATGGAAGGGGGGAATGAATTTTTTGGATTGGACTCATGTAGAGATGACTACTAGTAGGGTATGGTGTGTCATTTGACTGGTGAAATGTCATGTTTTAAATTACACACTCTGGGTATTTGGTCCATGTTTTGGCATGCAGTTCATTGGTCCTTCGAGACATGTCATGTTGGGTCTCTTGGGATTCAAGCCTCTGGGTCATGTAAGGTTTACCTCTCCATCATATTTTAAAGCGGGATTTTTTTTACCTAACAAAAGGGGTCTCGACCTCAACCTGCTAAAAATATTAATAACTATTATATATTAATAATTAATTGGTAATTAATTTTTTTATTTATTAATATATTTACTAATATTATTAATATTAATTAATTACTAATATTTAATACTGAATTTGAAAAATTATTTGTAATTTACGGATTATTAATATTATTTACAATTATTTATTAGTATTTTATATTTTTTATTAATTTATTACTAATTAATGATAATATATTGTTATTATTATTAATTTTCCATTGGAAAGGGGAACCTAAATCCCACATTATAAATCCATATTGATTTCCAAGGAAATCCCTCTTATAAATGGGATCCCTAAGTGAGGGTTTTTTTATAATTACATACTTCTTTAATTATAGTATTGTTATATATTTAATAGTAGTTCAATTCTACTAAGAAATTTTATATATGTAAATAAGAAAATGAATATTTTAAAATAAAAACAACATAGTTAAGTACAAAGGTGTTGGGGACCCCAATGCCTTTGGATATTAACCTATGTGAAAGGTGTTAAAACCCATAATGTTTTTGGCCCTCACCTAAAAAACCCATAGGCATTAAGGGATTTAACACCTTTTAGGCTTAGTTTTGAAAATATTTAAAACATAGGATTATTTTATTAATGTTTTTTATTAAAAAAATTATATTAAAAACCTTCAATAACCTAAACCACCAATCTCACAACCATACTAGATAAGTAATGGGGTTCAAATGTGATGGGGAAAACCAAGAAGGTAGAAGGAGAATCTAAAACTTGCAACTCTAATCCACATGAAAAACCATAACCATTAAGTAATAAAACCACTAAAGTCCCAAGAAAATAAAGGACGTGTATTAAGAAAAAACAAGAGAAAGAGAATAAGAAAACGGAATAAAGAAACATGAGAGAGTAAATATAAAAGAGGATAACTCAATACTCAAGGGAGATACAAATTCCAACAATGAGGGTTTTAGGAAGAATAATATATGTTTTTTGAAGGACAACAAATAAGACATTATACTATAATGTGACGCTCCCTTTCCATCTACGTATAATAGTAGAAATTATATCATGATCGAGTAAATGAAATATTTACAACTCATCTCAAATAACCTCACTAAGAATAGATATCAACTACACATGGATATCGATTAAGAAACCACTCTCTACTATATTATCCAAATTCCTCATATGAAGGATAACACTATAAAGGATATCAATGATAATTCATCACATAGAAATAATAAGAATAATCAAAAGAGATATAGGGACCAATGACTCACTCTATTACTTTAACTAATCACCATGGCTTCATAGAGAGAGAGAAATAATGAATCAAGTAACTCATATTCAAAACATGATGATATTAAACTAAATTATCACCCATTGATTAAAAATTGTATACATTTCTCTATGAATATTGATCTCATGTTCGTAGAAGGAAAAACAATAATATTATTACAACAAACCCTCTAGAGCTGACCTGATACGCCACCCAACCTGATTCTCCACTAGGTCTAAAGGGAATTCCTGATCCCCATAGGTTAGAAACCATTGTATGGTAATTATAGGAAAAACCTTGTGAATACTTTCTTCCTCAAATCAAAGTAAGATATCATCATATTATTATCCATAATTCTATCAGGGACAGTTCATACCATAGATATCCATCCGAAATCAAATAATTAGAGAGAAAAAAATACCAAATGTGTCAAAATAAACATTAATAATTATTTAACCCATATCATTAATATAAAAATATCAAAAACATAGAGTAGAATATTAATATAGATAAAAGAAATCCGACCTTCCTATTACATCAGTAAGACCAAAATATAAGAAAATGTATAACCAATACCCAATATCCTGCACGAAATCTAAGGTTTATCACACCATGTACCCTCTCATCCAATAGTGCAAGATAATGATAAATACTTTGAACAAAACATGAAGCTTGTATAAAATATAATAGCTACATATTCACACATCAGTGTGTACACATGGTGTTTGATAAAAATCCCAATATTATCTTTGTAATGAATCTATGAAATTTCATACAAGATACATTTCATGAGTGATAATTTGAAAAATACAATGGAAAATAAGGTTTTTAACTTTTCAAATCCAAAAAAAGAAACAAATCATATAATTTTAATTTTTCACACAATATAAAATTATGTTTAAATTTTTAATATTATAATGCTTGAAATAAAAATACAGGTATTTGATTGAATAATTAACAATTTCTATTTTATTTGGAAAAAATTTTCTAAAAACCACTTTTAAAACAATTTGGTAAACCAACTCAACTAAACATAACAAAAATACAAGATGATTGTGAACTATTACTTCAATGAATTAAGCAGAGCCAAAACCAATCTCAAGGAGATATATACAAAGAGGTAATCACCTGTATGGAACACTAATCAAGGTACATGTGTCATGGGAAACTCCCTAGGTCCTAAAGTGATATGACCCTAACAACACTACAAATATGGGACCATCTTCCCACATATGTTGCATCCTAAAAAATTTACAAGCCATCCAACTAGACCGCACATACATCCTTAAGGAGACTCCCAGTATAACGACCCATACTTTACATACATTGTTATTACTTCAGAATTGAAGCACACTTATTACAACATATAACAAAACCAGGAATAGACCGTATAGGTATAGTGTCTTTAGAAACTGGGAAACATAAACAACTGGTTCATAAAGCATCTACACTGTCTCCCATTTATTTCATCATATCTATAGTCCCTTTTGGCACATCTTACTTAATAAAAATCTTCCTGACCTGGGGAAAGAAAACATAAAAAAGGGTGACCTCAAATGCTCAGTAAGTGTAAACAAAAGAAATATCAATCACATCATATACATAAGAACATAACTTTTGGAAATCATAACCTGCAAAAGAAATCATAATTTCATAACATGGGATAAATCATAGTAGTGAAATGTAATCCCAATAATCATAACTTAAAACATGAAACTTTGTGGCATACACACATAATCATAGAAAATCATTTCTTATTAGTCATGAATCGTTGCCAAGACTATCTTAGTGGACAATGTCCATTTCTAATCTGAGTTCACTCCTCGTTTCAGTCTTGTTTCACTGAACCGGTTTAACCTGCCATTCCATCCATGTCTATCTCATGAGATATAAAATCTTTACCCAATGCATTGGAGGGAGATATAGGTCCCACCCATCTCATAATGATACCATTCTTATGTGTGCCACAAAATCATAAACCATACATCATAGCATAACCCATGTAATAAAAATGGGAATCTTAAAAATTGTGACATCATAAAACAATTCATATAAGATAAAGGAATTCATAAAAATATTTCCAGCACAACATAATCAAATCCATGTAATAATAGGGATAAAAACAGAACCCTATATTATCTTATATGGAAAATAATTTTGATAAAACTCTTGAAACGCCATTCTTGAGGAAAATATCCTTTCTACTTCAAAAACATTTTTCCTTTCTTAACATGTCATACAATTTAAAACTAAAAGAAGTTGATTAAAAATAAACATGAAAACTTGTAAAGGAAGATTCTTGGAAATTTTGTTTTAAAAATCCATTCATGCCGTATAAGTTAAAAAAACATTCTTCTCATACTTTTGTCGGAAAAGTCAAAAAGTACCTCGTACGAAAAACGACAAAATATTTCTTTCATATCTTTTACTAAAAACTCACCAAAGGGTAAAATTGGGTTTAAAAAATTGTAGGTGGATGGAAATAATATTACATATTGAGGAAACATGGATGTGGATGATAAAATACACCCCAGTAAATACCGAAGTATAAACAATCTCGGATAAAAATGAGATTGTGATATTTCCCTTACCTTAGGTCTGATTTGCTTCATAAGTGTCCGAACCTCCTGTATAATGATTTAAATAATGTTATTGAATTATTCCAGAATAATACTTATTTTTATGATATCATATATGGTCATATTCTTAGCTTGTTATTAGTAATATTTCATTACTACTTGTTTATTTGGGTGTTTATTACTTTTTGTTCTTATGCGTGTTTTGTCGAATAAATTATTATCCTTATTTTTAGGTTATAGATAACTCATTTCCAGAATGTTATTAGTGTAATATATATCATATTAATTCATTCAATTCATTTATATAATCATTATTCAATGAAGATCATGTAGAATGAGTCGCATCACATCGTGGAGACGGTATTCTGTACGTACGCACGAGTGATGATATCGTTCCTATGATGGTGGAATTGTATTGGAGTGTATGTATACTATTTCAAAATCAATATAACTTCATAATAATCATATATATTCATTATTTACACCATTATACCCATCCAAGTAAGGTGGTTGTGGAAAATAGATTACACCACGGCGTGGAGACGGTATTCCGTACGTACGCACGCGCGGTGATTTCATTTTCCGTAGGATTGATAGATGGTGAAATAGGGTTGTTTAATACTTATAATAACATATCAGTATATGAGTGATACTGATACTATTACTTCATAATGAAACAACTAAATAAGAAGAAGTGGAAGAAGAAATAAAGTTTAAAGAATTGGTAACGGACATTACCTCTTCTTTGAAACGCCTCTTTGAGATCTCCTTTTAGGGCACTAAAATTGGTCTTTGAAGAAGACCAGGACCTCTAGGATGTCTCTAGGGAAGTGGAGAGGGTAACGTGGCAGGGTTTGGCCACGCTTGAAGGCTCAAAGTGGTGTGAGGAAGAGGGGGAGGAGGTTCCCTTTTATAAGGGACGAGAGGGGCTCCTTTAAAGAAACTAAAAATATTATTTTATTATAAAGTCAAGTTCGGTTTTAAATAGCTCTAAATTGATTTATTTAAAATCTAAGGTGGGGATGGGTCGAAATAAACTCATACAATATAATTTAGACAAGTTTAGGTTCCTATTTTAACCTTATCATTTAGATTTAACATTAAGTTAAATAATTTTACTTTTACCGTGTCTTCTTGTGTTCTTATACTATAAGGTTAATAAAATTACTATAAGCAGACAAACGAACCCCAAGTTGTTTATTATTAATATTTATAATATTATCTATGTAATTTGGCCAAACATTAGATTTTTAGGTATAAAATTATAATTAATAATATAATATTTGTTTTTAAAACTATTTTGTGTTAATTTTGACACTATTTAGTAATTGATTTTTTGTGAAAATCATAACAGAATGATTAGTTCGAACAAAGTTAATTAAATCAATAATAACATGTCATATTAACCTATAAAATTAGTTTAATTCATAAAAAGTCTCAAATTATATTTATTTGGGTATTTATAACATCAATTATGTCAATATTTCATTAATAAGATAATTACTGCATCATCATTGTGTCATAAATAAATTAAAATATTTAAAATCTAAAAATTACAAATAAAATATCATTATGTAGGAAATATTTTTATCTTTATAATGAATACTTATAGTCGAATTTATCGTATGTATAACCCTATATTAAAAATTATTTAGTTATTAAACTTTGATTTTAACTATTTTAACCCTTCTTTAAATAAATTAATAATAAATGTCCTAATCTAATCCAAGTGGGCCTAAATGGTCATATTTTATTCCTAAGGTTATTTTTGGTCGAATTTCACTTATCCAATAGAATTAGAACATGTGTTAGGGAAATAATAATAAAATTTGTACCCTTAATTACCCTATTTACTTTTAACCGTGGTAAATAAAAGTAAAAAGTTACTATTCACCAAAAATTATTTTCATCTCATTGAACCACATTTTAATTACTTACATCAACCGTGTCTCTCAGATTTTTGAAATTCCACTCACAGAATCGGTAAAATTAAGTTTTATGAAAAATTCAGTTTTTTAACTACCACTTAGTGGCTTCACTATTCATCAAAAATTGAATGTTTTCAGAAAAATACCAAAATTTCACCCTAGGCTAATATCGATAATCTGAATCCAAATGTGAAGTCCATTTTGAAAAATAAAATTTATAAAATTTCAAAAAGTGGTTGTTACT
Source organism: Viscum album (assembly GCA_963277665.1). Taxonomy (NCBI): domain Eukaryota; kingdom Viridiplantae; phylum Streptophyta; class Magnoliopsida; order Santalales; family Viscaceae; genus Viscum; species Viscum album. The sequence goes on along the minus strand of OY728163.1, from coordinate 961,676,709 downwards.
ATTCATAACAACTAGTTTTAATAATATTTTAATAGCATATCATTGTTTAGTGAAACTCGGTATTGCGTACGATGCAAGCTATCGAGGAAGGTCGCGATTTCGTGTAAAGCAAGCCAAGAAAGTGAAAGATTCCTTTGATGATTTATATAACATAAAAGTCTTGGGTGTTACATTCTACCCCCCTTAAAATGAATTTTTCCCTCGAAATTCATCAGTTTGTAACAAACAGATGAGGATACCTCTCCCTCATCATATTCTCAAGATCCCATGTAGATTCTTCTAATTGGTGGTTCCTCCATTAAACCTTCACCAAGCGAGTGGTATTGTTTTGTAGGACTTTTTCGCTACGATCTAGAATCTCTATCGGCTGTTCTTCATAAGAAATATCTTGCTCCAGCGGTATAACTTCTGAGCTGAGTACATGTGAAGGATCAGGTATGTACTTTCTCAGGAGAGATACATGGAACACATCGTGAACTTGAGAGAGATTCGGTGGAAGCGCCAATCGGTAAGCTACCTTCCCAACACGATCTATTATTTCGAAAGAACCAATATATCTAGGGCTCAGCTTCCCCTTCTTTCCAAATCTCATGACCCTCTTCTAGGGAGATATTCGTAAGAACACTTTATCACCCACTTCAAAATCTTGGTATTTTCTTCGGTTGTTGGCATAACTTTTATGTCGACTCTGAGCTGCTCTTATTTGTTGTTGAATAGATCGGTCATTTTCTGTCATCTCATCAACAAGAACAGGTCCTAATAGCTTTCATTCACCAACTTCATCCCAGTAAGTTAGAGTCCTGCATTTCTTTCCATAGAGAGATTCATAAGGAGCCATCTGAATACTAGAGTGAAAGCTATTATTATAAGAAAATTACACCAAAGGTAGGTGTTGATCCCAACCACCACTGAAATCCATAGACCAGGCTCTCAACATATCTTCTAGAGTTTGAATTGTTCTCTCAGACTGACCGTCTGTCTGAGGATGATAAGCAGTGCTGAAACTAAACTCTGTATCCAGAGTATGCTGAAGATTTTGCCAGAACTTTGAGGTAATCCTCGGATCCCGATCAGATATAATAGAAAGTGGTACTCCATGAAATCTTACCACTTCCTTCACATATATCCTGGCAAGATGATCTAGAGAGAAATCCTCTCTAATAGCGATGAAGTGTGCAGACTTTGTAAGATGATCAACTATGACCCAGATAGAATTATTGCCTTTGGATGTTTTAGGAAGTCCTGTGACAAAGTCCATAGTGATGTTTTCCCATTTCCATTCAGGTATGGGTAATGGTTGTAACATCCCCTTATACTTCTGTCTCTCAGCTTTAACTTGCTGACAAACCAAGCATTGAGAGACATATTCAGTAACATCTCTTTTCATTCCATCCCACCAGAAGTACTCTTTCAGGTCCATATACATCTTCGTGCTTCCAGGATGAATAGAGAATGAAGAACTATGAGCCTCATCCAGCAGCTCCTTCTTTAATTCGGGGATGGGAGGAACACAAACCCGATTCCTGAACTTTATTATCCCATCACAATCAAGGTTGAATTCAGGAACATTTCTCAACTTCATTTGTAACTCGACATCTTCTTTCTGTGCCTCTTTAATCTTCACATGTATAGATGGTTGAACATTCATTTGAGAAAGATACGATTTTTCCCCTTTCATTATAATTCCAAGATCCATCCTTTGTAAATCCATAAATATTGGATCTTTTGTGATCCTCAACATGGATAAACTTGCATGGTCTTGTCGACTTAATGAATCTGCCACCTTGTTTGCTTTCCCAGGGTGGTAATGGATTGAGCATTCGTAATCCTTAATCAGCTCCAACCATCTTCTTTGGCGCATATTCAGCTCCTTTTGTGTGAAAATATACTTTAAACTTTTATGATCAGTATAAATGTCACACCTTTCTCCATAAAGATAATGCCACCAAATCTTTAATGCAAAGATTATCGCAGCTAACTCCAAATCATGAGTGGGGTAATTTTGCTCATTTATTTTCAATTGTCGTGAGGAATAAGCTATCACCATATCATTTTTCATAAGAACACACCACAATCCCTTCTTGGATGCATCATTGTAGATCACAAACCTTTCTCCATTACAAGGTAGTGTGAGCACAGGTGCACTGGATAACCTTCTTTTCAACTCCTTGAAATTCTCTTCACATTCCTCCGTCCAAACAAACATAACTCCTTTCCGAGTCAACTTGGTGAGTGGATTAGATAATCATGAAAAATCTTTCACAAAACATCGATAATATCCAGCCAAACCAAGAAAACTTCGGATCTCAGTTACTATTGTTGGTCTCGACCATCTTTCGATAACCTCTGTTTTTGATGGATCCACAGATATCCCCTCTTTTGAGATTATGTGACCCAAAAATGCAACTTTTTGAAGCCAAAATTCACACTTGGTAAATTTGGCATAAATCTTCTCCTTTCTCAGGGTCATCAATATAATTCTCAAGTGATCTTCATGTTCTTCCTTGCACTTTGAATAGATAAGAATATCGTCTATAAAGACTACCACAAACTGATCAAGATAGTCTCTAAAGACTCTATTCATCAGATCCATGAAGATAGCAGGGGCATTAGTAAGACCAAATGGCATCACTATAAATTCATAGTGTCCATACCTTGTATAGAAAGTCGTATTTGGTATATCCTCCCTTTTGACCCTTAATTGATGATACCCTGAATGAAGATCAATCATGGAAAAGTATTGAGCTCCGCGTAGTTGGTCAAATAAGTCATCAATGTGTGGGAGAGGATATTTGTTCTTGATAGTGATCTTCTTAAGTTCTCGATAATCAATGCAGAGTCTCATTGATCCATCTTTATTATTAACAAACAGAACAGGTGCTCCCCAAGGTGACGCACTAGTTCGTATGAACCCCTTATCAATATTCTCTTGGAGTTGCTTCTACAATTCCTGTAACTCAATTGGGTCCATTCTATAAGGTTTCTTTGAAATAGGCAAAGCACTCGGTACGAGTTCTATTGAAAACTCAACTTCACGATTTGGTGGAAGACCCGGTAATTCCTCCGGAAAGACATCATCAAACTCCCGTACAATGGGCATATTCTTAATCTTGAGTTTCTCACCAACCATTTGAGATAAATAACCTTCATTTAGTTGTATCAAGACCCATAAGATGGAAGAAATTTCCACTGGAAGGTTATGTTCATCCTTGCATTGATAGACAATCATAGATTGATCTGTAATACGAAATGTGACTTCCCTTATTTGGAAATTGATATGAGCTCCATATAAAGAAAGTCAATCCATGCCAAGAATCACATCAAATTCCACTATAGGAAGGATCACAAGATTTGCAGGAAGCACTTTCCCACAAACTTCGATCGGAGAAGAATTATAAACTTTTGATGCGACTGTTGTGCCATTAGGGGTTGTCACAGCTAACTCAACATCTAATTGTTGAGGTAGTACGGTGATATCCTTAGAAACTTCTTCAGAAATAAAAGAGTGGGTGGATCCAGAATCGAATAAAACATTTACTACTTTAGAGTGGATGGAAAGTGTACCTTTCACGACATCGTTATCGCACTCCACATCGCTGATAGAAATTGCATGTGACTTTCCTTTGTCTTTAGCCTTAAGAGTTTTTTGACGTCGACCATCATCATCAACCCTTGGACTCGGGCATTGATTGGCATAATGCCCCATCACCTTGGACTTGAAACATTGAAGTGTAGTAGGTTCATTCTGTGTATCCCTTCCTTTTTTTGCATCAGTAGACATCTTATTCCCATCATTGCGGCATTCAAATTCTCTATGACCTTCCTTTCCACATTTGAATCATTTACTTGTCCCTTTAAGAAAACTCCCTCCATGTTTCTTTCCACACTTTGAGCATAAGGGAAATCTCATCTTCTTGTCAGTGTGCTCGTTATATTTTCCTTTGAATTCCATTTTCCTCTTCTTATCAAACCCATATGACTGATGGGTTACTGCAATCTCCATCTCGACTTTGAGAGCACATCGAACGATTTCCTCGTGACTATTGAAGTCCCGTATGGCTAACACCCTTCGAATACTTGGTTTTAATCCACTAATGAATCAATCGATCTTACTCTCAGGTTGGATAATAATACCAGAAGTGTACCTTGCAAGTCTTGTAAAATTTGCTTCATAGGTACCAACAGATTCATCATCCTTTTGCTTTAGTTCAAGAAACTCCTTCTCCATCTTTGTTCGGAGAATACGAGGGAAGTACTTATTGAAAAATAAGTTCTTGAACTCTTCCCATTCCATGGACTCAATTTCATCCCTTTTCCTCATATTCTTAATAAGATTCCACCATTGATCAGCATCACCTCCAAACGATACACCGCTAAGATGACTTTATCATGTTCAGAACATTGAAGAACTGAAAATATCTTTTCAGTATTACTAATCCATTGTTCAGCAACTAATGGATCAGTAGAGTCGTTGAATGAAGGTCGACACTATCTCATGAAGGATTCAACAGAATGTTGCTCCTTACTTTGCTCGTTTGGAAGTCCTGCATGATTCATAGCTTGAGAAAGTTGTGTGAGCATAGCTATAAGATTTTTCATTCCAGCTCCCATTACGTTTGGTTGCTCCGGGGGACAATCATTGCATTGCCCGTCGCATTCCGCATTAACACGGTTCCTTCAGGTTCCATCCATTGACTAAAACCAAGAATAATAGTGTGAGAAACACTAATTATAATAGGAAAACCACATAATCAAGAATAAAATTTCACACTTAAGGTCTTATCCTAGTTTATTCATGGCCATTTCTAAAACACTAAGATTTTGTTCTATGCTTAGACTTATCCTTAGGGTTCTTACTAAGGCTTTCACATCCTAGTTTCCAAAGGTTGACTATACCATTCCTCTAATACCAACTATAACGACCCATACTTTATATACAATGTTATTACTTCAGAATTGAAGCACACTTATTACAACATATAACAAAACCAGGAAAGGACCGTATAGGTATAGTGTCTTTAGAAATTGGGAAACATAAACAACTAGTTCATAAAGCATCTACATTGTCTCCCATTTATTTCATCATATCTATAGTCCCTTTTGGCATATCTTACTTAATAACCTTCTTCCTGACCTGGGGAAAGAAAACATACAAAAGGGTGAGCTCAAATGCATAGTAAGTGTAAACAAAAGAAATATCAATCACATCATATACATAAGAACATAACTTTTGGAAATCTTAACCTGCAAAAGAAATCATAATTTCATAACATGGGATAAATCATAGTAGTGAAATGTAATCCAAATAAGCATAACTTAAAACATGAAACTTTGTGTCATACACACATAATCATAGATAATCATTTATTATTAGTCAAGACTCATTTCCAAGACTATCTTAGTGGAAAAAGTTCATTTCTGAATGGAGTTCACTCCTCTTTTCAGTCCTGTTTCAATGATCCGGTTTCACCTGCCGTTCCAGCCATGTCTATCTCATGAGATATAAAATATTTACCCAGTGCATTGGAGGGAGATATAGGTCCCAACCATCTCATAATGATACCATTCTTATGTGTGCCATAAAATCATAAACCATACATCATAGCATAACCCATGTAATAAAAATGGGAATCTTAAACATCGTGACATCATAAAACAATTCATATAAGATAAAGGACTTCATAAAAATATTTACATCACATCATAATCAAATCCATGTAATAATATGGATAAAAACAGAACCCTATATTATCTAAGATGGAAAATAATTTTGATAAAACTCTTGAAACTTCATTCTTGAGGAAAATATCCTTTCAACTTCAAAAACATTTTTCCTTTCATAACATGTCATACAATTTTAAACTAAAAGAATTTGATTAAAAATAAACATGAAAACATGTAAAGGAAGATTCTTGGAAAAAAAATTTAAAAATCCATTCATGCCATATAAGTTAAAAAAACATTCTTCTCGTACTTTTGTCGGAAAAGTCAAAAAGTACCTCGTACGAAAAATGAAAAAACATTCCTTTCATATCTTTTACTAAAAACTCACCGAAGTGTAAAATTGGATTTAAACAATTGTAGTTGGATGGAAATAATATTACATATTGAGGAAACATGGATTTGGATGATAAAATACACCCCAGTAAATACCGAAGTATAAACAATCTCGGATAAAAATGAGATTGTGATATTTCCCTTAACTTAGGTCTGATTTGCTTCGTAAGTGTCTGAACCTCTTGTAAAATGATTTAAATAATGTTATTGACTTATTCCAGAATCATACTTATTTTTATGATATCATATATGGTCATATTCTTAGCTTCTTATTATTAATATATCATTACTACTTGTTTATTCGGGTGTTTATTAATTTTTGTTCTTATGCGTGTTTTGTCAAATAAATTCTTATCCTTATTTTTAGGTTATAGATACCTCATTTTGCAGAATGGTATTAGTGTAATTTATATCATATTAATTCATTCAATTCATTTATATAATCATTATTCAATTAATATCATGTAGAACGAGTCGCATCACATCGTGGAGACGGTATTCTGTACGTACGCACGAGTGATGATATCATTCCTATGATCGTGGAATTGTATTGGAGTGTATTTATACTATTTTAGAATCAATATAACTTCACAATAATCATATATATTCATTATTTACCCCATTATACCCATCCAAGTAAGGTGGTGGTGGAAAATAGATTACACCACGGCGTGGAGACAGTATTCCGTACGTATGCACGCGCGGTGATTTCATTTTCCGTAGGATGGATAGATGGTGAAATAGGTGTGTTTCATACTTATAATAACATATCAGTATATGAGTGATACTGATGTTATTACTTCATAATTAAACAACTAAAGAAGAAGAAGTGGAAGAAGAAATAAAGTTGAAATAATTGGTAACGGACATTACCTCTTCTTTGAAACGCCTCTTTGAGATCTCCTTTTAGGGCACTAAAATTGGTCTTTGAAGAATACCAGGACCTCTAGGATGTCTCTAGGGAAGTGGAGAGGATAAAGTGGAAGGGGTTTTCCGAGATTGAAGGCTCAATTTGGTGTGAGGAAGAGGGGGAGGAGGTGCCCTTTTATAAGGGAGGAGAGGGGCTCCTTTGGAAAAACTAAAAATATTATTTTATTATAAAGTCAAGTTCGGTTTTAAATAGCTGAAAATTGATTTATTTCGAAGCTAAGTTGGGGATGGGTAGAAATCCACTCATACAATAGAATCTAGACAAGTTTATGTTCCTATTTTAACCTTATCATTTAGATTTAACATTAAGTTAAATAATTTTACTTTTACTGTGTCTTCTTGTGTACTTATACTATAAGGTTAATAAAATTACTATAAGCAGCCAAAAGAACTCCAAGTTGTTTATTATTAATATATATAACCTTATCTAAGTCATTTGGTTGAACCTTATATTTTTAGGAATAAAATAATAATTAATAATATAATATTTGTTTTAAAAACTATTTTATGTCAATTTTGACACTATTTAGTAATTGATTTTTTTGAAACTCATAACAGAATGATTAGTTCGAAAAAAGTTAATTAAATCAATAATACAATTTCATATTAACCTATAAAATTATTGTAATCCATAAAAAGTCTCAAATTATATTTATTTGGGTATTTATAACATCAATTATGTCAATATTTCATTAATAAGATAATTACTGCATCATCATTGTGTCATAAATAAATTAAATTATTTAAAGTCTAAAAATTAAAAATAAAATATCATTATGTATTAAATCTTTTTATCTTTCTAAGTAATATTTATAGTCGAATTTATCTTTTTTATAACCCTATATTAAAAATGATTTAGTAATTAAACTTTGATTTTAAATATTTTAACCCTTCTTTAAATAAATTAATAATAAATGTCCTAATCTAATCCAAGTGGGCCTAAATGGTCATATTTTATTCCTAAGGTTGTTTTTGGTCGAATTTCACTTATCCAATAGAATTAGGACATGTGTTAGGGAAATAATAATAAAATTTGTACCCTTAATTACCCTATTTACTTTTAACCGTGGTAAATAAAAGTAAAAAGTTAATATTCACCAAAAATTATTTTCATCTCATTGAACCACATTTTACTTACTGACATCAACCGTGTCTCTCGGATTTTTGAAATTCCACTCACAGAAGCGGTAAAATTATGTTTTATGAAAAACTCAGTTTTTTAACTACCACTTAGTGGTTTCACTATTCATCAAAAATTGAAAGTTTTCAGAAAAATACCAAAATTTCACCCTAGGCTAATTTCGATATTCCGAATCCAAAAATGAAGTCCATTTTGAAAAATAAATTTTATAAAATTTCAAAAAGTGGTTATTACTATTCCTAACGGTTATTTTTAATAATATTTTAAAAGCATATCATTATTTAGTGAAACTCGGTATTGCGAACGATGCAAGCTATCGAGGAAGGTCGCGATTTCATGTAAAGCAAGCCAAGAAAGTGAAATATTCCTTTGATGATTTATATAACATAAAAGTCTCGGGTGTTACACCCAGTAAAATACTATTTCATACTAGATGGGACACTACCCTATGTGTGATTTAAAATCATATAGTATAATATAATATCTCCCACTTAGTTACCAAAGTTTCCAATGAAAAATATATAGTGGAGTTGATTAAATAGTCAATTAAGGAGAATAACAAGACACAAAATCATAAAAAAATCTTCCTCACCTTCAATACCCTAACACAAAACATCCCATTCACATTATACATTAATCACATAAAAATAAACAACCCATTACGGGCATATTACTATCAGGGGTAATAAAACATGGTCTCACATGAATCATAAAATTAATTTATAAGGTTTAAAATGATTCTTATTGAAATAGAGACTTATAATTCCAATACTATTTTATATCATTGAAAACATACCTCTTTACAAAACATCATTGTAAATAAAAAGGTGGAAACACCCTTCAATTTTTTAAAAAATCATTTGACATCATTATTTCATTCATTTAAAATAAAACACTTTTCCTATGACCCAAATTTATCATCCAAATATTTTGAATGTATTCTTGGTAATTTAAAAAATTATTGGAATATAAAAAACAAATTATCCGAAACAATTAAATTAAAATAAATGGAAAACCATTTATTCCAAGAATAGAATTTACTCAAAACTTTTTCTGAATCTTTCTTCTAAGTTGTACATAATAATATCTTAATTAAAAATTAATTTATAATGTATCATGCAATTATTGAATTTAAAAATAAATAAATACCATGGAAAATCCTTCCTAGGTCAAGTGTAGATTGTGTAGAACCTTCAAGAATAGGGAGAGGAAGGTTCAAAGAGGAATCTACACACTCTAGGAAGAAAATACACAAGAATATAGAAATATAACCCCACCAAGTTTTCTTATACCACCAACCTTAAACAAGGATGATTAATAAACCCCAATAGAAAGAAAAAAATAAAGTGGTGGGAGAGAAAAACAAATAACAACCACTAAGAATTGTAGGTAGGAACCCCCAAATCTTATAGAAAAAAAGAGAGAACCACCCCTAGAGATCATTGTCATGTTTCGTATAATAGGTAAGGAGAGGATGGGGTTTGGGGGTTAAAAATAAAATTGGATAGAATAGTAAAATAATTTTTTTAATAAAATAGGACGCATTTTTTATTACCACATAGTTTGGAAAACCATACACTAATAGTATGAAATGACACTATTAAACTGAAGAACATATTTAAATTTTTTTCACATAGTTTCTCCTAACCATGAACAAACTATGATCCAAAAAACACCCATAAAAGGGTAACCCCACTTGGTTTCCCCTAAGTCAAGAATTACCCATGAATATCAACCATATACATTCAAAAATGACCTAAAAAGGCCCTACATGAAGGGTAACATGCATGGTTTTCTCACAACCATGTAAACTAAACCATAAATATAAGGGATACCATGTAAGGGTAATTTTAATGGATTTTATAATCATGAAGTGATCATTTGAAATCCCTTCGTAAGCCAAAAACACAAAATCTTCTAAGATTGGTCCAAAAACATCAAAAAACATTAAATAAATTAAAGGAAAAAATAATAGGGGTATTAAAATATCTTCATAATGATAATTTCTACCACTAAAAAGTAATAAATAAAAGTATAAGGAAATTTATAATTATAATCCACACACCATAAGGCTAGATGAAGTTGTGTTGGGAGAAAACGAAATTCCCTCATTGGGAAAGGAGCATCAACCAACCTAAATAAAATTTAAACAATAGAAACAAATACTCAATAACACCAAACATCTCCAAACACCACTCCACTATAACCTGTGATCTATAATACTAATTAAATGGAGACCTAGAATAGACCTCCCTGTAATTTAGAATTCATCTATAATAGAACAATAGAGAATAAACACTCCAAAAAGAGACCATAACCATGAGCAATAACTACACTACAAATCTATCAAAAGATAAAGACTATGATTAACCACAAATGATAATTTCGATAAGAACTAATAAAATCCCAATAGAAACAACCCATGATGACCATAAAATAATATATCAACTAATTATTACCACAATCATTCAGAACTAGAAGCAAAATGGGCTCCTACCTTAGGTCACGACACTCCAAACATAATAACTTGGACCACAACCAAGGAACCCCATATCTCGGTGAACCCATTCCAAATATAGAACCTACATTCTCAAAACTATAAAGAAACATTCTTCCTAGTTATCCAATCATGGAACTATGGGTTTCCCATGACATTTCATCAATATTTATACCTCAACATGGCCTTCCAAGCTTATTTATAACTAATGAAGAAAAATTCCATAAAAAAATAAAAACATGACCACAAAATAATTCATTATACCAAAAAAATGTTAAGAAAGCACCCAAAGATAGAATCTATTGAGATCCACCTCAAAATATTTAATCAAATTTAATCCAAAAAGATTACACCATAACAGATTACAATAAATAGATAAACATCCCAAACCAAACTATATCATACACTTCTTCAATGAAAATATCATAAAAATTCTCTTAAGGTCACCCAAGTGGATACAATGTAAATATGTCCTTGGAGATTTGTCCAAAAAAGGCTTAGAGTGCCCTATATCTGTTTGAACCAAGGGTGTTTGTTGATAATATTGGAGTTTGGTTTGTGTTTGTTGTCAATCTGCACATGGAGTTTTCATGTTTGTTGTTAATTTTCACATATATGACAACGGAGTTTTCAAATAATGGTTTCATGCGTATGAGACTGAAAGTATTATTGAAGGTCACTACTCTTCAAGATATTCGTCACATTACAACATTCATGAAAGTCACCACATATCATACCAAAATACCTTCCTCATCAAAAGGGTTACAATGCCACAAACGACTCATCAATAAGACCTTCAGTTTGCAAGATATAGGACTTTTAATAAATAGGGGGATGGTTATGTAGAACGGTACCCAGTGAAGGCATGTGGTACACGAAATGGTATGGGGTGGAGGCATGCAGTACGTGGAATGTTGTGGAAATAGTTTGCAGTTTGGTATGTGGTGAAGGCGTGTGGTACGCGATGAAGGTATGTGGTATGGAAAATAATGTCGAAACGGTTCGCAAAAATAGTACGTGATGAAGGCACGTGGTACATGGAATGATGTGTAAAATAGAACATAGTTCGCAGTGACGGTACGCAGTAAAGGCGTGCGCGGTATGAGAAATGCTGCCGAAAATGGTTCTCATCAGTGGTACGTAGTGATGAGTTGCAGTACGTGGACCAAAAACCATAAGGTACGTGGAAGGTTAATGGTACATGATAAAGGTTTATAGTTTAGAGTATTTCAGTATGAAATGGAGGATAACAATATGCATTTGGAGTTTAGTTTACAGATTGTCCCACATTGAAAATTTGGGTAAATCGGATTACCAAAAATTTTGGAGATATGTGCCTATTTAAGGAGCAGTAATCCCCTTTGTTAAGGGACGATATTGAGTTATAATTTTTTTGGTAAGAAATTCGGTGATCTCCAAAGTTGTACGTGGAGGAGAAAAAGGTACGCGGATAGAATCATCCGTGTAAGGAAAATAATTCATAGAAGAAAGCGCAGTTCACACAGGAAGCTCTCGTGGTACATGACTGAGCAAGGCAGTACACAGAGTAAGATGGTATATGGAGGATTGGATCAGTTCATTTTGGACCATGGAAGTACGTGAAGTAGGATGGTATATGGAGGAGTGGAGTAGTACGCAGAGTAGGGTAGTACACAGATTAGGGAAGTATGCGGAGGAGCTGCATGGTACATGGAAACAATAATAGTAAGTGGAAACAGATGCACATTATGCAGAAATAGATTCAAAATACATTGAATAGAAGCAGTATGCAGAAACAGAACCACTACGTGGAAATATCTAGAAGTACACATAACACCCAAGGAAGCCTGAAAATTGACCAAATAAGTTTGTGAAAATAATTTCCATAACATATCATTGTACGGGAAAATAAATTACATCTATGGGAGATTACGGTACATCAATAGAGAATCCATTTATAGTTGTGGATTCATGATCTAATGCTAAACCATTGAAGTGACCTTCAAGTTGATAAACTAAGGGAAGATTCTTCCAATATAGTGAGCAAGGAGGAGTTAGCAGATGTGATCTGAGGGATGCAGTGTTCTATCCCTGAACCTTGTAAAGGAAGTGCACATGGAACATAGTGACTATTCTAAAATCATATAATCCACAACTTTTGAAGATTAGTGGATTTTGGTATGACAGTCACACTGTCGGTGTATGGTCTTTGGACATTTCCCTTAGTGGTGAACCATGTAAAATTGTTGTGTCATTGCTTTTAATGTAATTGTTTATTTTATAAACTTCCTCTTTAGATAGTTTTAATAGGTTCCTACCAACATGGTAAAAATATCCATCAGTTTAAAATAAACATTTGACACCCTGATTCACCCCTCCCCTATTAGGGTGTTTCGGGGTCCTTCAAGTGGTATCAGAGCATAACGGTTTGCTAGTGTTGAATCTGTCTGTCATGGGGAATCCATTCAACCTTAGGGGAGTTACCCTCTTCAATGGAATTAATTTTCAAATATGAAAAAAACAGGATGAGATCTCACCTATGATCTATTGTAATTGAAGGCTTATTTTTTATTTCATAAGGAATACAAGAAACTAATCCTAAAAAAGTATCGATGAAAAATACATATAGTAAATTGATTGATGTTGAGGAAAAAGAATAGAATGCTCACACTATATCCCTTTATGATTAGATTTATCTAAAGGTATTGAGTTTCACATATTCTAAGTCAATGTGGGATAAACTAGATAATATTTATGAAGGAGATATAAAAGTTAGGGAGGGAAATTTTCATGTACTACACAACAGGTTTGATGATCTGAAGATGTACCCTGATGAGAATGAAGACTCCTTTTTCAGTCGATTTACTGAAGTTTTTTGTTCAATTTGAGGACTAGGGGAAGAAATAAAATACCTTGACATGGTGAAGAAAATCTTCAGAAGACTTCCACCCTTTTATGATGCAAAGGTTTCATCCCTTGAGGAAATAGATCTCTCCAAACTCTCATTATATGATCTTCTAAACAATCTATCAGCTTATGAAATGAGAATCAAACTACAAGAAGCTTCAAATCATGTGAACAATGAAATGGAATTCAAATCCATGGACAAACTAATGGCTTTTGGGGATAGCGGTGATAAAGATAATGAGGAAAATGAAACTCTTTCTCTCATTACCAAGAATCTCAAGAAGTAAAGAGGGAAATTTGAATTCAAGATACCTATGGTTGGTTTTTTCTATAGAAAACTTGGGCACATTTCCTCTCAGTTCTCAACAATGTTTTATGATGAAGAGAGTGAAGTTGAAAACATGGAAAATATTCAGAAAAGATTATTCAAAAATGGAAACTTCAAATTTGAAAAGAAATTACATAAGAATAGTTTTCCCATGGGGAGAAATATGATCATAATGAATTTTTGAGGAATAAGAACCATAATTTAAAATTAGAAACCCTGAATCCATTATGGATACTATTGAAAAGTCAAAACCATTAATAGATAAAGTATTAGATAATCAGTAGAATACTAATGTTGATCCAAAGTTTCAACTTAAGGATTCTTTTGGTAAGATTGATATTAAATGTAAGAGATGGAATATGTGGAAAGAAATAATGGGGGAATCATCGGAATATATTGATCCACTGGAAGCAGAAATTGAACGGCTGGAAGAAATAGTGAAAGTACAATCATCAATCCTTGAAATCACTGATGATGTTATAGAACTAAAACTCATAATTGAAGAACAAGAAAATTTCATTAATGACCTTACCTTGAGACTAGAGGATAATTCCAAGAAGGTTGAGGGATTCGAAGAAGAAGTTGTTACTCTTAGAAGTAAACTCGATAGTAAATCAATTTCAAAAGACGCAAAGAAGAAAATACAATTTTTAAGGTTCTCAAATACTGATTTTCAAGAGATAGAAAAAGGTGGTTCTGATGGAGTAAAGAATATCTAGAGTTATAAAAGACCCACATGCATGGAAAATAGTGGAATTGGTTGTGATGTCGAAACACCAAATGATATAATTAAAGTGAGCCAGAATAAAGGAAAGATGAAAGTTGATCATGTTGAAAATCCACCAAAAGTGCTGAAAATGAAACCCTTAAATCAAACTGAAAGGATAATTGAAGATTATCCTTGATTTTCTTGAAATTAAAGGTAGTAAACCTATTTTTACATGGAAGAAGGAATGAGGAGAAATATAAGTGTGAAGACATTTCCATTTATGAAGTGCCAATTTTGTGTCTATCTGGGCCATACCATGTCATACTGTGAAGAGTCATTGATCTATATGAACGGGAAAGAGTCAGAAGTTCAAAAAATGAGAAAATATTCATATCCTACATCTTATAGAAGAAATAATTTCTATGGATATTGTTTTCATTGTTCTAACTTTGGCCATAAAGCTGTGTATTGCAGGTAGATGTATGATTGGGGAAATTATTTCAATTTTCTGAGATGATTCAATACACGTTAAATAGACAATGTCGTTATTTCAAACAAGTTTTCTCCTCGGGAAGAAGAATTTGAATATGAAGAACCCTTGTACATAAAAGAGATAATTGAAAGGCCATTAGTGTCCTACACACAATCCAATATCTCGTTGAAAGAAAATAGGAAATTTGAAACGTCCAATTTTATAGAAGTAGCACTCAAAGATACAAAGAACTACAACACCTAGATTCTTGATAGTGTATATTCATCTCACATGACGGTTAATTCAAACCTATTAAAAAATTTCATGAAAATGGTTGGTGGAACAATGAGGTCCAGTAATGATGGTTCTTTGAAGATAAAAGGTGGTGAAAGTACTAAGCTAGCTAATAGAGAGCTGAAGAAAATTAAATTTCTGTATGTGGACGGTCTTCCTTACCATATTCTTAGTGTTTGTCAACACTATGAATTAGGTTTTATTATGAAATTCAATAAGAATATCAGTACTATAAGAGTAAAGTCTGGTAATTCACTCATGAAAGGTTGTGTAACATAAGGAAACTTATATCAGGTTGATAGAAAAGAGAACATTTGCTACCTAATAGTTGGAGAGGAACACAACTTATAGAATCAGATATTGGGGAACATTAATCATAAAGACATGGAAAAGATATTTAAGATGAATATAGTCATTGATATCCCTAATTTGATGTGTGAACAAGAAATGATTTATGATTCCTACATGTTAGGGAAACTAGTCTGTAGTTTCTACCGGCCAAAGAATAAAATAGCATCAAATTTCCTTGACCGCATCCATAAAATTGTATGTGGCACAATAAATGTTTATGGAACACATGGAGAGAGGTAATTTGTTATTTTCAAAGATGATTACAATAGAATGGAATGTGTGATCATTATACATAAGAAGTGACAAGTTCTTGATTGCATGAAAACCTATCAACAGATCACCTATAATGATTCTATATAGAAGATCAAAGTCCTAAGGTCTGATAATGGAGGGGAAGACACATCCATTGAATTTGAAAATTAGCTAGAGAATCATGGGATAGAACATGAGGTGGCGGCTGTGAGAACTTCACAGAAAAATGGAGTTGTTGAGCACAAGAATCAACAGGTAAAAAACATAGACCAATTTATGCTGATTGAGAGTTGTATTCCTTAACATTACTAGAAAGAGGAATTAAAATCTGCAGTGTATATTCAAAATTTAACCGGGCTAGTTATGGGTGAAATAAAGACAACATATTAATTGTTTCATGGATGGAATCCCTCTTTGAAATATTTTTATGTTTCTTGAAGAAACTTTTGTATCCAAAACAAAGAAGTAAATCAAGGGAAGTATGGAGACAACAGAGATGAAAGAATATTTCTTGGATACTCAATGAACATAAAATCCTAAAAGTGTTTCAATAAGTGTTGGGTAAGAATTGTGGAAATTAGTGATGTAAAGATCATTGAATAGAAAAACCTGAATGCTTCAATGAATTCTTATGATGATGTGATATAAGATGAAGAAGAATGTGAACATGGAACAAATTCTAATATAGAGGTAGAGGAAGGTGTGAAAAACTCTCAGGAGTAACATCATTATGTTGACTCTGAAGAAGAAGCAGAAGAGGAATCTATAAATGGAGATAATTTTGTTGAACCCCAAAGGAGAAATCGAAGAGTAAAGATTTATCAGTCCAATGTTATCAGGGATTGGAATTCACCTACACAAAGAAGGAGAATGAGGAATTGTCCACAATATTCATTTCTATCAGTTATGGAACCATCCTCATTTTAAGAGGCTACAAAGGATGAGTCATGGATAAAATAAATGAATGAAGAGATATATAATATTGACAAAAAACAAACATGAGATCTGGTTAAAATACCTAAATAACATAATTTTATTGGTATGAAGTGGATTTTCAAGAAACAATTTGATGAATATGAAAATGTGATCATAAATAAGGAATACCTCGTATGTAAAGGATATTATCAAATTGATGGTGTTGATGTTGATGAGACCTTTTCTCCCATAGCGATACTGGAGTCAATCAGGCTATTTATTTCCATATAAATCCAAATAGGTTATAAAGTGTATTAAATGGATATCAGTACAACATTCTTAAAAGGGGTATTGGAAGAAGAAGTCTACATCGAACAACCTGTATGGTTCTTACTTGGAAATTATGAACTGAAGGTTTTCAAATTAAATAAATCTCTTTATAGCCTAAAATAGGAACCACGGGTATGGTACTCTCAGTTGGACTCTTATCAAATAAATCTTGAGTTTAAAAGAAGTGGAGTGGATCACAATCCATATGTGAAGAACTCTCAATAGGATCAGTTCAAGGTATTGGTATACGTGGATGATATTATTCTTGGTGGATGTAGACATGGATCAATGGATGAATTTTCCAATCACATGAAATCAGAATTTGAAATGATCATGATTGGTGAACTCACATTCTTTTTAGGGTTGTAGGTACTTCATAAGATGAATTTCACTTACATTTCTCAAGAAAATTATGCAATAGAGCTACTAGAGAAATTACATATACATGATTCCAAACCAATGTTGACTCCAATATTAGTTGGATAAAAGATCAAAAATCATGAGGAAGGGACTTATATGGATCCTACCATGTACAAAAGAATCATTGGAAGCCTACTGTACCTGACGGCAACATGACCAGATATTATCTTTGCAACTTTCCTTGTAGCACGCTTTCAGAGTAATTTGAAAGAACATACGTCGGTAGTGAAAAGAATCATGAGATACATTTAAGGTACAAATAATTATGGGCTATACATTGTTTTACGAATATATGGTGAATTATCAGCATTTTATGATGCTGATTGGGTTAGAGATGTAGTGGATAGAAAGTCTACCAGTGGTGGAGCATTCTATATTGGGAAGAAATGTGTGGGCTGGTTAAGCAAGAAACAATAAATTACCTCACTTAGTACTACAGAAGATGAATATATATATGCTACCAAGGCATGCACTCAGTTACTTTAGATAAAGTAGCAACTAAGTAAAATAGGTGATGAGTTAAAAACAACCAATGGTGATTTACTATTATAACAAGAGTGCAATTGATCTTACAAAAATCCTATTTAGCATTCTCATAAGAAACATATTGAGATCAGATATCACTTCATCAAGGAAAAAAGTTGAACAAGGTGTGACCAAAATGGACCATTTGGGAACTGATGAGAAAGTGGATGACATTATGACCAATCCATTGTAAGCGGATATGTTTGAGAAACATCAGTTGAACCTTGGTGTTCAGCCACCTCCTAGTGCATAAAAAGGTTACAAGATTCCCCTCTCCCTTGTTGTTTTAACAATTTTTAATCTGTTTTTAGAAATGATGCAGGTTTATGGAGGAAATATGATCCAGGGAGAGTATGTTTTTTAAACTCTAAAAGTTAAAATTCATTTCATTAGGTTTATTTCCAATATGGGAGAATTCATAAATTCAATGGAGAGTTTTCTTCTTTCTGGTTACGGGAAAGATGGAGAATAGTAAAACTCATCAATGAAATTATGAGGGAGAAAAGAAAATTATGAGAACCTAATTCATGTCCCCTCTCTTGTTTTCTACGCTGAGCACTACTCACATAGACTTAGAGTGATGTATAAGTTGTTTCTTGAAGTTTTGGGTTTTGATCATGGCTGGCGCTTCAGTGAATTTTTCTGGAGATTTCCAAAAAACCCAAAGGGGGAGATTGTTCGAACCAAGGCTATTTGATGATAAAATTCTAGTTTTTTGTGTTTTTTGTTATTTGGTATAATCAGTTTACATGTTTTTTTTAATATGTACATGGATGACTTGGGAGTTTGCAAATAATGGGATCAAACGTTTGAAACTGAAATTAATATTGATGGTTCCCCCTCCTCAAGTTATTCATCATATAAAAACATTCATAACAGTCACAAAAATTCATACCAAAAGATTTTCCTCATCAAGAGGTTCCCAACTCTAGAAATGGCTCGTCAATCGGACCTACGGTTTGAAAAATATGGGTGTTTTAGTAAACAGGGGTCCAGTTACACAGAACGGTACAGGGCGAATGCATGTGGTATACGAAATGGTATGTGGTAAAGGCATGCAATACGCAAAATGTTGTTGAAAATAGTTCATAGTGTCGTATGCATTTAAGGTGTGTGTTATGTGGTGAAGTAATGTGGTACGTGGAATACTATAGAAATGGTTCACGACAACGGTACATGGAAAAGGCTTGCGGTATACAGAATGGTGCGCATAATTGAAAATAGTTCGCAGTGGCGATATATGGTGAAGTTGTGTTGTACGTGAAATCCTACAAAAAAAGATTCATAGTGATGGTACGTGGTGATGAGTTGATGTACGCAGACTGACATCCATATGGTACATGGAAAGTTAATGGTATTTGATAAAGGTTCGCAGTTTAGACGATTGCAGTACGCGATGGAGGCTAACAGTACGCAGATTGAGTTCAGTTTACATATTGTCCCACATGGAAAATTTGGGTAAATCGAATTACCAAAAATTTCATATATATGTGCCTATATAAGTAGTAGTAATCCCCTTTGTTAAGGGATGATATTGAAGTATAAAGTTTAGGGAATAAATTTGGTGAAGTCTGAAGTGGTATGCGGAGGATAAGACGGTATGCAAAGAAAGTCATTCCTGTAAGGAAAACAGTTCGTGAAAGAGAGTGTGGTTCACGCAAGAAGATTTCTCAATACATAGTCGGGCAAGGCTTTACACATAGTAGGATGGTACGTGGAGGAGTGGAGTAGTACATGGCAGACCAAGGTAGTACGCGGAGTAGGACGATATATAGAGGAGTGGAGTAGTATACGGAGTAGGGCAGTATGCAGATCAGGGAAATATACAGAGGTGATGCATGGTACACAAACATAGCAAAAGTACGCAGAAATAGTTGTACAGTACATGTAAATTTCTACATAGTATGAAGAAATAGCAGCAGTATGCAAAAACAGCAACATTACGTGGAAACATCAAGTAGTACGCAGAACACCCAAGGAAGCATGAAAATTGACCAAATAAGTTTGTGAAATTAATTTCCATAACATATCAGTTTATGGGAAAATAAATTATATCTATGGGTGATTACGGGATGTCAACATAATGTCCATTTATAGTTAAGGATGCATTATCTATTGATAAACCATTGAAGCAACATTCAAGTTGATAACCTGAGTGAAAATTCATCCAACACATTATGCTAGGGGGAGTCAGCAGAAGTGATCTGAGGAATGAAGTGTGTTATCCCTAAACCTCGTAAAGGAAGTGCTCCTGACACATAGTGACTATGCTAAAATATTGTAATCCTGAACATGTAAAGATTAGTGGTTTTTGGTATCACCGAAACAATTTCGGTGTATTCTTCTTGGATGTAGCCCTTAGTGGTGAACCAAGTAAAATTATTGTGGCATTGCTTTGAATGTGATTTTTTTATTTTCTACACTTCCTCTTCAGAGAGGTTTAATAGTTTCATACCAACGTGGGAAAAAGATCCATCAGTTTAAAAGAAAAATTTGACACCATAATTCACCCTTGACCTCTCCAGGTGTTCTGGGGTCCTTTAATATCTCTACTCTAAAATCACATGAGTTTTCCTTTCTTCTAATAATGGTTTGAGGGACACTAATCATCATCAACCTACACCTTTATAATGGGTTAAATCTAATAAATACTCCTATTGTCAAGATCTTTTCATGATTTCATGTTCTTAAGGAATAATCACTAAGAAAACATTGACTTTAAGAAATCCCAATACATTATCTCATACTACTAAGAAGGAACCAATGTATCCCCCCAACATTGACCTGATCAAGCCAGAAAACAAGCAATAATTCTCTCCGAGGATGTTTTGGGAGTCTTGAAAAAAAATCAAATATTCACACAATCCATTTGAACCACTACATTTATTTAAACAAACCTTGATCCCCACTAAAAGAGGGTGGTCCTGATTTGAGAAAAACAAAAAATGGTCCATGAGAAAAGAATTTTCTTATTCCACTACTCTTTTGGGCGTTTGGGTAGAATCCTAAATGGGAAGGGTCTTCCCAATGTGATGAGAGAATCCACCATTACAAATATCCTCAAAAACTGACCTTCTAAATTCTTTTTTATCCTTTTTAGGAGGTATAATCTAAATAATACAGGACTTGAACATGATCATTTCATGTCTCATGACTTAAACGAATGGTCCCATTGCAACTAAGGGATAAAACTAGAAATATTAGTCCATTAAAACAAAACACTTCACCCACAAACTATAAAACCTGCATTTCTCTTTAAAATCACAAAATTCCATTAAACATATAGATTCATTTTACCAAGTAACATTTTGAAAAATAAAACAACCTTATTTATTTAAAATTAATGACATTGGTAAAATGACAATCCCACTTGTAAATTTCTAAAATAAATCTTTTCAAAACACTCACCAAAATGGTTTCAAAAAAAAAATTTAAAAAATCTTCTCTTTTTACAAAGAAAATATTTTAAAACATTAATAATAAACAAAAAAAATCATGGAACAGCAAAAAAACCATTCTACAATATTGAAAGACCATCAAAACACTCTTGAATCCATCTCCAATAAGTGGTAATCGCTTTTAGAGTAATTTGGTGAAATTCAAAACCCAAAGAGGTCAAAATAGAATATATATAATTGATAAAGAGTTATGCATGGTTTGGATACATGGTTTAGTAGACCATGAGACAATAATTCCTCAAGCTATGTAAAGACATAAGATTCATTCTATATGGGATCGGCATGGTTTACCCAACAATATGATCTAATCTTAAAACACCAGTTCGTCTTCCAACTTCACCCAAAAACATAAGGTAATCCCAAAAATCATTTACCCAACTCATTGGGGATTCAAATTTAATCCATTAACAACAATAATTACTAAAACTACTCATGAACGAAATGAAAATAGAATACTCCACCCCGTAATTCCCATGGTAACTTGAGGATATGAATAAGAAGGAGCTTGGGAGGCCCTTCCATGCACATTCCTATTGAGTTTCAATTTTCTAATCTCATCACTTTCAATACACTTGATAAATAATGAGAGAGTTTACTCAAGAACCTAGGCCCCAAAAATTAACCTGATCATAGATACCATCTATAATGAACCTACTCAGGATAACATTATAGATTAATTTAATTTATTCATCTCTAGGCCTGAAGGACGTTCTCGATCCCCATAGACTAGAATCTACTATTGGGGAATTGTTGGAAACACCATGGGAATGGTTTCACCCTCAAATTAGAGTAAGTGGATAGTGTACTATTATCAATAAATCTATCTTGGACCATCCATACCTTGAAAATCCATGTAATATCAAAAATGTATGAACAAAATAAAATATTAAACCAAAAAAGTCAAACTAAAAAGTAATAATGATCCAACCAATCTCATAAATATACAAAATCTAATAATTAATTTAAAACTTGTAGTAGAAACTAAAAACAAATAGAAGAAACAGGACCTAGCCAATACATTAATAAGATAGATATAAAATCAAAGCCATAAAACAATGCCCTGTTACCCCCATGCAGCCCAACGTTACTCACAACACATCCTCTTTCATTAATTGACTTAAAAGGATGATAAATAGTTAAAATGAAACTCAGGGCCTATATAAAACCTAATAGATGAATACATGCATATGAGTGTGTATGCAGGGTGTGATCTAAAAATCCTAGTTGTATCTCTCCATGGAATTTATGAAATTTCTTAAATGTGACAACCCAAAAGTGATAGATTAAAAAATGAAATGTAAAGTAATGTTTTTTACTTTTCATAATATAGAAGGAAACAATTCACACACTTTTCTCCTTTTACATAATATCAAATGAAGTTCCCATTTTTGAAAAATAATTTTTGAAAACATATATATGGGTCTTTGAATCCTATAAAACCAAACCTTTTCACTTTTATTTGGAAATAACTTTCCAAAAATCACTTTTAGAAAAAAAAATCTAAATTAAACCGAATGAAAATAACCTAAAAATACATGATGAGAAGGTAGCACAAAATCAAATAAGTAAGAGGAACCACAACCAATATTAAGGGGATACATACAAATAGGGAATCCCATATATGGATCAATAATTAAGGAATAATTGTAAAGTAAAACTACCTAGATCCTATAGTCAGATGACCCTGATAACACTAGAAATATTGATAATTCCTATTCAAGATCAATTTATCATTGAGAAGGGGAGGGATAAATCAGTGATATATTTTACTTTTGTGATTACTTTATTTTGAAACAACCTTTTCCTCCTATTAATGATTTATCATTTTTCTGAAAATAAAATAATCACACATCTATAGAAACACAAATATTTATAAGATTCACTACTCAATAAAATTATTTACATCTATAGCATGGTTTGGAAACAATTTAATACCAAACAATCCACTATAAAATAATCCTTTTGTGTGGATACAAGAAGTAGGATATAGCCTTACACTTATGTAGCATTATATTAAATACAATAGTAAATGTGATTATTTTCTCATGAATGATGTAATACAAGTTTGTGTAACATGTAATGAAATCTTCTCTAGTTGGTTCAAAACATGTTACTATGTTGCCTTATCAACTTCCACATTAATAGCTTCAAAACATAATTCTTCTCTTTTATACCTAGCAGTAGGTAGAAACTATATTTTTTAAATTTGCTAAAAAAACTCATTATGATGCATTAGTTCAATTCTTATGTCTGATAACTCAGTATGGAATACATATAAGAAATAATACCCTGGAAAAAATTTTGAACCACTTTAAATTTCCATAGAAAACTACATTAGATTTCTCAATCTGTACTAATAACCATAATATCTATTATTCTGTATGCCTCTTCTATCTGGTATAATTTCTCATAAATGATTAATACATAAACTTATTCACTCTTTGAAAACATTTATCACATTCTCTATGTATTCATACTTGAACAGTACCTCTATCAGTTAAAAGTAAAATTTACTTTCTACTATTTATAGGTGCACCAAAAGTGGTTTGGGTAGGAATTTAAAAAATGTTCCCACTTAACAAAAATTCCTTTACTTCTAATTTTATTTCCATTTTGACTAAATTTTTTACTTCTTCAGTGCTTTTCAATTCTTATTGATTTTTCTTGAACCATCTTAAATCTTCTCACGACTTCAGTCAACATTTAACTTTCTAACCATTATTCAGTCTGATACCAATTTTTGTTATGATATTTCTTCATTATGATAAAAACATATAATAACTGAATACTTATCATTATGATGATGATTATTACCACCTATAATACATAAATATTTTTGAATCTCTTTACCATCTGAAAAACATAAAACATTGAAATCATTCTTCAATAAACAAAGTTGAAATTTATGAATCATTCAAAAACCCCCTTCCACTGCTATTTATAAAAACTTTTCAAAAAAAATATCCTTTTATTATATCCTTGGACTGATGATCCCTTGTTTAATAAATTTTATCATCTGATGAATTTATCAGTGTCCTCATGCATCTAAAGGATCAGTCTTTATCTCACTATGATGGATCAGTTTCAGTGTCAGTCCAATGAGTTAGCACCAGTTTAGGTATGATGACTCTCGACCCCAATATAAAACATATCAAATTTATTCTTTAAATTTTGAAAAAATTTTGGTCAAACAAAATTTATTTTTCCCTTGTCCTAGTTGAGTAGGATTGAATATTTTTTTTATGAAAATGGATGACTACATTGTTGATCTTCATCCGATTGATTGTTTCCAACAACTCCCAATTCATTTATTATTCTTTGGTCCAAAAAACATAAAATTAGAAATATTATTCCTCCAATAGTTTATTGGGACACTTCTTGTTATGGACCGGTTTTATAAACTTATAATTCAAAAACTTTTAGCTTCCCTTCCTTGAAAAAACTTCCACATCTAATGATCGTCACACCAATAAACTGAGATAATAAGACTTCAACTTAGTAGACATTATTCTTCCACAAAATTCTTCTTGTAATCATGAATTACTCATAAATTTTAGAACATTGGGATCATAATATCATATTATGTCTTAAATTTGATAGTTTCTATGATTCTATATCCTTTCTAAAACTTCTATATTTCCAACCAAAACTCTAACTGATTGGAAACACATTTTATCCTCCTTTACTTTATAAGAATTTCATCAAAATTTTCTCAATAAAATTATGATTTATAAAAACTCCAAGATCTAAAAATCATTATTGTATTTAGTATAGTGACATTAAATCTTTGATACGGCTTCTCATACCAAACCAAACATTATTTTTGGACCTAATATAAGTCTGATGAACAAAATCACTCATCAAACATCTTTAGTGAATAAAACTGAAAATGAGAGGCTTTATTATCAAAAACAATTCAATTTTCTGATTTTTATTAATCCTTTCATTCCTATCGTCTGGTCACAAAAATTTAGAGATTAATGAAAATTCCTTTTCTTAACAAAAAAATACAACACAAACTTCTTTCTGCATCCAATAACAGCTTCCATCCAGCATGATCCCAAAAATATACCCCTTTGGATTTTATTATCAAACAATTTTCATTAATCAATGAACTTTTTAAACTTAATAAATAGATCACTTATCAAAAATTATAAACCTACTTAATTTAACTCATTATAGTAAAGAAGAATCATTGATAGAAAAACCATGTTGTCCAAAAGTAGTGATTGATGAAATATCTTCATCTTTCCAACTTTCCTTTACATAATTCTTCACTTCTTCGTTTACTTCTTCCACTTACCTATAAAAACAAGTTTCCTACAACAATTATAATAAACTATTAGAATAGTTTATATGATTACATGTTGATTTCACAACTTACACACAAACCCCTATATACAAGTTTTCTTAAAAGGTTTAACACATATAAATGCATATATTTATGAAACAATTCTATCCATTCA
The DNA here is from genome assembly GCA_963277665.1 of Viscum album. Lineage (NCBI taxonomy): Eukaryota > Viridiplantae > Streptophyta > Magnoliopsida > Santalales > Viscaceae > Viscum > Viscum album. The sequence goes on along the minus strand of OY728163.1, from coordinate 961,650,678 downwards.
CAATACTATCCAAAGACTATATGGAATATGGGATAGAAACACATACCTAAACCTTGAAGATAAAGATTATGGATACTCATGTGAAGTCTCAATTTGAAAAATAATTCCTTTAGTAAGGGTTTTTTTGAAAATGACATAAACTTGTTCTAATTTAGGAACACCCTCCAACTTTAATTCATTCTTCTCTTTATGCTCATTGATGAAATGATATTTTATATCAATATGTTTTGAACGATAATTTTGTACTTGGTTTCTTGTATGGTTGATGGAATCTTGATTATCACAACCCAAGATTAAGGGTAACTTCACTTAAATAAGTAAGTCTTATAATTGAGTCATCATCCACATGAGTTGTGAAGAAGATTGAGTGGTAGAAACTTACCCAACTTCAATCATGCAAAGAGTTTCTGAATTTCGTTTCTTATTATTCCAAATAACCCAACATTACCATAAAAAAGAAAACTCTACTATGTGTGGATCTTATATAATCAATAATTCTTTTTCAATCATCATTTTTATATCCAAACAAATCCATACTTTTTTGATCTATCCTACCAGATTTTGAAATCTGATGTGCCTTTGATATATCGGATAATTAGTTTTCTAACCAATAAATGTGATTATTTTGAATTATTTTAGAATCCTTCAAATAATTTAATAGCATAAACAATTTTTGGTCTCGAAGTAGTCAAATACAATAAATATAAATTTAGTTTCTAAAAACTCTTTAGATTAAAATTTCTTACCTTCTCCATCTATAGTCAAATTGGTTCCCACTGAAATTGGTGTTCAAACAGATTTCAAATTTTCCATGTCAAACATCCTAATAAGTTTCTTAACATACATTTATTGATAAATAAATATGTCTTTATTATTTTTTGAGAATTATAACCCAATAAATTATCTCATTTCACCAAGCATGGACATCTCAAACAACATTTTCATTTCCTCAGAAAATATTTCACATGATATTTCATCATTCCCAACAATGATAATGTCATCAACATATATAATAATAATGAGGTAAATCTATATAATTTATTTTATATAAAAAATTACTTTCAACTCTTCCTTTCTTAAAATAAATATTTCTTAAGTAGGTATCCAATTTAGAATACCATGCCCTGAGAGATTTCTGTATCTCATACAAGGATTTCTTCAACATACACATGTAACATTCATCATTCCCAATAATAAATCCACATAGTTGTTCAATATAAAAATTCTCATCAAGTTCACCATTCAAAAATGTTGACTTTGTATCCATCTGAAATGTTTTTTAACATATTTGTGAAACAATATAAAGAAATATTCTAATTATTTCCAACCATGCCACAGGATAAAAGGTTTCATAAAAATAAATGACTTCAATATATGAGTAACCATTTTACACTAACCTTTATTTGTTTTTTATCACTTCACCACATTCATTCAACTTGTTTTACAAAACCCACTTTGTATCGATAACATTTTTTTAATTTTTATTAGGTATGAGTTCCAAGGTATCATTCTTCTCAATTTGATCCAACTATTAATTCATAGCCTAAACCCATTCTAGATGCTAAAAGGATTCACTAACATCATTCAACTCAGCTTTTGAATAAAAATAAGTATATGTAATAACTTTTTATGTTCTTATTTTTTGAATATTTTGATGTTGATCACCAATAATGTTTTGATCTTACACCTGTTTCCTCATCTTAGGATGAGATGTTTGAGATTATTCCACATCACTAGAAACATCTGAGTCTGATTCTTCTTCTTGTAATGGATTATAATTTTTTTCATCCATATCATATATTTTAACAAAAAATTCTTTCACCCTTTTCATATTCCACATTTTTATGTGTTCATGACACATCTTCCTCAGTTTTCTCAAGAAATTTTACATCAAATGAATCAACTAATATTATTATCTATTTGTTGAAACATCTATATTCTTTTCCATTTATATCATATCAAATAAATATTCCATCTTCAGTTCTCTGATCAAAGTTTCCATGGTTTCCACCTTTGTTATTTATGATGCAGGGACTCCCAAAGACTCTAAATTGATTCAAACATGGATTTTTTTCATAAAACATTTCATAAAGATTCATATATGAAATTTACCTATTGAAACACTAGTTGTGAATATAAACAACTCTTCTCCATGATTAACTCCAAATTTAATTAGAAAGACCATGTTAAAGTAACATAGTGCACCCCATTTTGACCAAACTTTTATTCATCCTTTAGCAACCCCATTTTGTTCAGGTGTGTATGGTGTACTAAACTCATGTTGAATTCCATGCTTTCAATATAGATTTTAAACTCCTTATTCCTATAATCACCACCATTATCAATTCTCAACTTCTTCCCAAAATACCTACATTTCTTCTCAACTTTTCTCCTAAAACTTTTAAATATCTTTAGAGAATTTAACTTATGATTCAAATACATAACTCAATTAATTCAATTAAAGTCATCCATTTATGTAATTAAGTAATTGTATATGAAAGTTGATTATTTTATCATTATCTCACATATATAAGTAAGAATAATTTCTATGTGTAGATATGAATGAATATCAACTTTATTATGCAATGAGTTTGTAATATGTCTTTTCTGAAAAATTATGAAACACTAATATATTTTTCTAGACATATCAAAAATACTAGAAACACTATATCTATTTGATAAATTTCTCATGTGTTGACACAAATATGAATCAAAATTTTATTACACAAATTATTTTAATCCACCATGATTAAGTAACATGAGTTTTTTACATCACCAACTTGGAATAAGTTTCCTTTTATGTGTTATCCTCTTGTTAAAACTTTTCCATCTTCTTGTTTTTTCTCAAAAAACATATTTTCTAAAAAATTATTACCTTCATAAAAACGTTTTGAAACACTCAAAAAAATTTGCTTCAACAAATTAACAAACAAATATTTCATGAATTTCATTTTTTATTCCCTAATAATAGAAAATTAAACTCCATTGATTCAAAGGGATTCATAATTACCAAACATCATTATTCATTATTTGAAATATTTCACATTCATTAACAATCTCAAATATCCTATCATATGAGAAGAACACCCACTATCTAAGATCTAGGGTTGTTCTCCTTTTTTAATCTTTGAGAGTAGTTTTCATAACATAATATTTTTCTTTCCCTTTTTCTTTATTCACATCTGGCTTCTGAGAAATGATGTAATTTTTTTCTATCAGTAACAAAACGAGACAAATTTTTTCATGATATATAGGTTTTTCACATATTTTACATATAGTTTCTAGAGTTTGGAATCTATTTTTATCTTTCATAACATCCTTCTCAAATTTCTTCAAAACACCCTTCTTATATTTCTTCCTTTGAAAGGATTGGCTCACCATCAAATTTTGACTTCTATAATTTAAAGAATATTTTTAATGTTTCTGATTAAACCAACACATATTTTTTGTATTCCTGAATCCACAAAAATACCAAAAAATAGTTTTAGAAAGAATATTTACCTCCATAACATGCATTATGTTTGGAGTCGTGATCATATTTCTTATAAACCTTCTTATTTTGTTAGTAGAACATTGTTGACCACCAACCTTTCTGTTATCACTCTGAATCTTCTTTTTTAACTCAGATTTCTTTCTAGCCTTATCAAAACTTGGTATAGTAAAAAAAGAAGACTAATTTTTTTAAAAAACTTATGACTTCTCCACTTTTTTTCATATTTATGATTTTCCCAGTTTTTTTCTTCTCAAAAACAATTTAAACTTTCTTATAAACCTTTGAAGGTAATTTTTTCCTTTTTAGGTTCACTCTTTCTATAGATTTTACCAAATTCATTGATAGAATTATTGAAACTTATAAATCCCTACTCAACTTTAGAAAACTTTTGTTGAACAAGTTCCAACTCATCCTCTATATTTGAAATTTTTCCTTCTTCACTTTTGTATTTAATTCATAAATATTACTTAGATTTTCTCAGAAACCTTTAGTAGTTGAAACTACCTTAAATATTATAAACTCACTTTCAATAAGTGATGAGTGTAAATACTTTTTACCTCTTTCATAATTCAATTGATTCTTCTAATCTACATATATAGGATAAACTTTTTTATCAATAGATAGAAATCCATCTGTAGCTGCATCCAGAACATCATACCTAAGAGACATAAGATAAGGTAATATTACATCTTTCTAGATATGATAGTTATTACCATGGAAGACTAGAATCCCCTTACTTTTCACAAAATTAAGATTTTCCATCACATATTCTCTTCAAAAACATTCAACAAAGTGTAAATGAAGGGAACCTTACAACTGATATCATTTAATAATGCTCAATTAGGATCAATGTATCACTGAGAGGGGGAGGGTTTGAATTAGTGATATATTTTACTTTTACGTTTCCTTTATTTTGAAACAATATTTTCCTCCTATTAAATATTTATCACTTTTCTGATGAAAAAATAATCATACATCAATAAAAAGATAAGTTTTTATAATGTTCACTATTCAACAAGAGTAACTACGTCCTTAGAATGATTTAGAAACAATCCAATAATACATAATCCACCAAAAACAATCATTTTATGTGGATAAAAATAGTAAGATATACCCTTACTCTTATTTAGCACTATGTTCAATAAAACAATGCATGTGATTATTTTAAAATGAATCATGTAATACAAGTTTGTGTAACAAGTAATGAAACCTTCACTAGTTGGTTCAAAAAAATATCATTATACTGCCTTATCAAATTACACTTGAATAACTTCAAAACACAATTATTTAGTTTCCTACCCATGATCAGGTAGAAACAACCTTTATAAACATTGTTAGGGGAACTCGGTACAATGGATCATTTTGATTCTTGGGTTCGTTAACTCATTCTGGAAAATAGATAAGAAATAATTCCACAGAAACAATTCTAAGCCACATCCACTTTCCCTAAAAAACTGCATTTGATTTCTCAGTTCCATTTGGTAACTATGATCACTCTTATTTTTTATGCCACTTCTATCTGGTATACTTCCTCATAAATGCTCAGTCCAGAAACTTCTTATCTCTTCAAAAACTTTTAGTGCTTTCTTTGTGTCTTAATACATGAACAATACCAATGTTAGTTAAAAGTACAATGCACTTTAAACTATTTATAGGTTCACTAAAAGTTTGTTGGGGGAATCTGAAAAAATTTCACGCTTAACCAAATTCCATTAACTTTGAATTTAATTTCTATTTCAACTACTTCTTTAGATTCTTCACCTATTTTAAATTCTTCTTGATTCTTCTCAAACATTCTTGAATCCTTTCACGAATTCATCCAACATAAAACATTCTAACCATTATTCAGTCCAATACGAATTTTTTTCTAATGTTTCTTCATTATGATGAAGAAATATCAGAACTAATGACTTTTAATTATAATGATTCAAACCACCTATAATATGTAAAACTTTTGGAAGTTCTGTACCAGCTGAAAAACATAAAACATTGAAATCATTATTCTATAAACATAGTTGATACTTATAAAGCATTAGAAAACCCTCTTCAACGACATTGTACAAAAATATTCATGCAAACATCATTTTCATTTTTCCTTAGGGCAATGATCCCATGTCTAATAATGTTTATAATCTGGTGACTTTAGTGTTAGTATGTGTCTAAAGTATCGGCCTTTTTCAAACTCCGATGGATCAATTTGAAGGTCAGTACAATGAGTTGGAACCACATAATGTCCAATAAATCCTGAACCAAATGTAAAACATATCTAAGTTCTTCTTTCATTTTGGATCTAATTATAGATAACCATCATTTCTTTTTCCCTTGTCCCACTTGAGTAAGAAAGAAATTGTTTTATAAAAATGGTAGACTACATTATTGATTTTCATGTGATTGGTTGGTGTAATAAAATACCAAATATTTTCTTATTCATTGGTCTCAATAACCTATAGGTAAAATTCTTATTCCTCTAATGTATTTGTATCACACTGAATACAATGGACCGATGTTATCAACATTAACCTTCCCTACCTTTAAACAATTCTATATCTAGTGATCCTCATATTGATGAACTGAACTGGAAGACATCAAATTCATATAAAATATTCTTCCATGAAATTATGATTGTAATCATGACTTCCTCATCACTTTGAGAACATTAGGATTGAAATAGAATTATATGAATTCAATTGTAATGTTTCTAAGACATTACATCCATTCAAAAACTTTTGTCTTTCCAACCAAACCATAAATAGATTAGAAGCACAGTTTTTCCTCTTTCCTTCATAACTCTTGAATCAAAAGTTTCTCAGGAAACATATGATTTTTGAGGACTCTAAGATCAGAAAAGAATCATCAGATTTATTATTGATACATTCAGACTCTGATAAAACTTCTCATACCAAAAAAACTTTATTTCTACACCCAGTGTGAGTTTGATAAACAATTTCACTCACAAAACTTCTTTTAGGTAGAAAACCAAAATTGAGAAACTGTCTTATCAAAACTATGTTTAATTTTCTCATTATGATGTATCCTTTCATCCCTATCTTTCTATAAACATACATTAAATGTTATGTGATTTACTTTTATTTAAAAAAATACAACATAATCATTAAAAAAATATTTCCACATCCAAAAAAAACTTACAAACTGTTGGTCCCAATAAATAAGAGATGAATTCCCAACCTCTATTGTGTCCTTACTGACACCCAAGGCACATGAATAACTCACACTAGAATCCTTTAGGGAACTCCCTATCAAGTCCTATTTCACACTAGATGTGAAACTATGACATGTGTGATCTAAACTAGTATAGTATAATAAAATATATTCAACTAAGTTACTCAGGTTTCCCTTGAACAATATATAGTGTAGGTGATCAAGAATTCAATTGAAGGGTATCTATTACATGAAACACATGCATAATAAAATAAATCTCCCTCACCTCCAACACTATGAAATAACCCCTTCGTATCATAGATTCATTACACCGAAATAAAAACACATCATGGTAAGAATAAGAATATAGGAAAATATATAGGGTCTCACATGAATCAAAACATTACTCATAAAGTATTAAATGGGAATTATTGAAATCATGACTTAGAATTCCAATACATTGTGATATAATTTAAAATATATCTATTTACAAACCATAATTGGAAATCAAATGATCTAACACCCATCGATAATAAAAAAATTCTTTTTAAAACATAATTTCCTTTATTTAAAATCCAAAACCATTCCTAATATATACAAATATAATCAAAATCATTGGGAAATTTCTTATAAAAATTTAATCAAATTCTTGTCATGAAAAAACAATTGTCTCAAAACAATTCAATTAAAATCTATAGAAAAAAATTTATTCCAAGCATGTAATTCACTCAAAAAAAATATAAAACTTTCATAGAAGTTATATATAGTCATAATTTAATTAATAGTTAATTTAAAAATCCACAATTACTTCAAAAATTATAAAAGAAATAGGTAGCATATATCACTTACCAAGGTAAAGTGAAAATAGATTGGATACTTCATGAACAGTGAGATGAAATTCCAAACATGAATATATACCTCCTAGGAATAAAATCTGCAATACATTAGTAACACAACCACACCTAGGATTTTTCCTTTACCAACCCTCAATAATTAAGAATAAGGCAATGAAATAGACAAAATAAATAAGCGGGGAATACATTTTACCAAGGAATAACCATTGAGAATCTAAGGTGGGAATTCCCAAATCTGAAGAAGGAAAAAGGGATACCCACCCCTAAATATCCTTAGTGTGGGAAGCATAGGAGGGGGTATTAGTGTTAAAAATAAAATATGATAGAATATTAATATAAGGTTTTCAAAAAAATTGTAGAAATAAACACAAAAATAATAATGATTTTGGGAGATAATTCTCTCCAAGAAACACCCTCAAGTTCTAGAAATAATCATTTCTTAACGTATTCATTAAAATATATGTGAATTACTCTTTGTTTGAAGAAAATTCATTGAAATATCACATCATTTCATCTTCTCCTTAATGAATTTGTACTTGATTTCAATATTCTTCAACATCAAATATTGTACAAGATTTATCAACAAATTTATTTTTATTTAGTTCTCACACTCAAACATTAATGGTTATGAGAAATAAACCCTCATGTATTCAAGATATAAATCTATTCAAATCATTTTTGTCATGTATTTTTATTATATAACATATTTAACTTCTATTGAGAATGTAGATATTGAATTTTTCTTCTTGTAATGCCAAGTAATACACATCCTCTAATAAAGAATACATATCCAGAAGTAGTCTTCTAATTGGTGATCTCACTAGGAAAAAATTTATTGGTATAACCATAAATATAAAATGATTTGTTATTATCATAAATAAAGCTTTAATAAATATTCCCTTTAATTTAACATAAGATCTATTTCACTGCTATAAGATACGACACCTTTGGATTTCCTTAGAATCATGTACAAAGTGTAACTGCGAATATAAGTTCCAATCTAGACTCCTTAATGTAAATTATAACGTCGATAATCCTACAAAACACTATTTGATCCAAATTATTTTCTTTATCTTCAATGAAAAAATTATACCCAAGTGTTATAGAATTTTATAACTCTCTTTACTATTTCCTGTGAAAATTCTTCAAAAGTTAATGAGTGTACTTATCTTGTGTGAGAAAGATGGAACATGATGTGTCATCACTTTCAAGACCATAAATAATTCATTCCCTCCAATCATTGAAATCTCAAAGTATTTCCTCATTTAGATAGAAAATTACTCACAATATTCCTCTCTTTTTTAATAAAAATTATTTCATTTACACACACAATCAAAATTATTGAGTTTGTATTGTCTCTTGTAACATACATATTAGAATCCAACATTAATTTCATGAATTTAATTATCTTTAAGAATATTTTAATCTTTTAATACCATAATTTTTGTTCTTCTTTAATATTTTATAAATCCATTCTCATCTTCCAAACTCAAAAAAATCACCATTGAGTGTAAAAAGTTTTCATTGTTTAATGTATATATTTTCCTCAAGTTTATAATTTTAAAATTCTAACTTCACATCCACTTGAAAAACAATGTAATTCCATTGAAAAAAAAATCATAATAGACATAATTCTTGGTTCAAGCCTTATAAATGGTGAAAATAACTGATCAAAATATATACCATCAATTTGAGAGTATCCTTCACAAATAAGAAGGGATTTATTTCCTGATACTTCAACTTTATAATTGTGATTATTCTAAAAAACACACTTCACCACTATCAAAATTATTCCATTGGGATATGAAACCAACTACAAAGTGCCATTATTTTTTATTTTATTTAGTTATTATTCAATCACTATTATCTGATATTTGTGTTTTAATACCTCTTAAATAATTTTTTGTTCAACTTGTGAAATAAAATAGGTGTGATTGCAATTTATTACACTTATTTGAGTATGTACACCCTTATTGTTGTCTAAAAGAATGTTTTTATTATCAAAATATAATCTAATAATTTATATATAATGAAAAAAAATCATGAAAAATAATATTACATCATTTTAAACATACATATTTTTAAAACACACTAAATATATATAAAATTCTAATGTCCTTTAGGAATTAGAGGCATAATACAACACATTGAAATAAACTATGTAATATTTTATTTACATCATAATAACTTGATCCTAAATCTCATAAAACTCTTATCACTACATGGTATATCTTGGGGACTTAAATAAAATAAGGGCTAAGCCATAAATCCTTGTAAGGTGATAAAATAGGGTTATCTTGAGATGAGATATCAAAAGTGTCAAAAATCATGAAATAAAAACATAAAAGAAAAAGGAATATAAGCCTTCACATGGAATCATGGAATAAGATAAAATATATCATCAGAATCAAAAAAAATATCACAAATATAAGAAATTTAATTATAATAAAAGGTTAATTCTCACTATAAATACATCAAAATATTATATAAGACGTTAACATCACTTATCCAACACATAACATTGTGGATAAAACTACCTACATCTGAAAAATTGATCATGATATCATGAGATTTAAATCATTCCCGATCAATTGGGGGATATATAATTCATTTTCTACCCATTATATAATAATATATCATGAATAAGTTTTTCATATCTGAAATAAATTTCCTAAAGAATAAATGTGATATAAACCCATGAGGAAGAAGTTGGTAACATAATAGATATAATTTTTTTTATTTAGCATGGTATCATGTAAGATACCAAAAAATAGAGATTAAGGTATCTTGGAAATTAATTATCAAATAAATTATAATTTTTCATGAAACTAAATATAAAAGTGAAAGAGAAATTATAATTAAATTATGAAGAATAAGTCATAAAATATAACCGTCATTGTAAAAATTTTAATAAAAGGTGAAAATAATATTTAACATGAATTATATAATGGATTATTCACAAGAGTATAAATAAAAAAACATTTTAGGGAATGTTTTTTAAAAATAATATAAATAAAATTATCATTTTAATAGTGCAATATGGAAGGGAAGAAGAAAGATAATTATTCCCTTTCTTAGGTCTGACATAAAGAAAATATTATAAATGGAGATAGAGAGACATGCATATCCCCAAAAAATAAATAAATAATGGGATAGTAAATATAAAATAAATATTTATAAAAAACATAAAATAACATAATTTAATTGGATAAATAAGAATATGCATATATAGAGTGTGTGTTATAGAGAACATATCATCAACAATGAGAAAGTATGTGAAAGAGGGGAATGACCAATTACAAAAAATGGGTAGGTAGTAATACCATTAATTCATCATAAATGAAGGTAAAAATAAAACATTTACATTCTATTCCTTTAATATAATATATATAATATAATATAGTATATATAGAAACAATAATTGAAAAAATAGATAGTTGGAAAGTTACCCTTACCAAAAGTCCCATTTTACTTTGTATGTCCCATTAATTCTTGTTAAATAAATTATATTAATCATTTACTTGTTTGTTATTTTTCATGTTAATTTAGTCATTGTAATTTCACTAAATTGTTTTATTATAATTTATTATTCACTTATTAGATTTATTTTTCTTAAATTAGTTATTTTGTGTTTGTTCAATTCATAATTACAAATCTTCTTCAGTCATTATCTAATAGTTGTATAAGTTTCATAAGTTTCATGGTATAGTTTTGATGTCATTCACAAAATGAAATGGATTAATAGTTCAATATTTATAATAGAAGAGTCAAAAATTATCAAGTGTTTCTACATTATCATGTTTTAAAAGGATAAAATATATTTGATTGTTTTATTATTAAATATTCACAAACATAAATTTTTTTATATTTAATTTTATATTCAATCCAAAAAAAATTAGAATATTCATAAAAGGAATCAGTGAAAACCAAATATCATCTTTCACTTAGGTAATATGAAACCACTATGATCATGTTATGATTTTAAAAATAGTTCAAAAGAAAGGAAAAAATAATAAATATTTGAATTTTATAAAAAAAATATTATAATTAAACTATTGATTTATGTTTACTTATAAAGCTTTATTGTGTTATTAAAAGGAGTAAGGGGAGAATTAATATTAAAAATATGGAATTATATTAAGATAAGGTTAAAAAGGATAATTTAAAAATAAGAGTTTCAAAATAATGTGGGTACAAGGAGTCCATTAACTCACACCTTGACCTACCTCTTTTTTATTGAGCCTAATCCCTTTGGAGGAGGAAATTTTCCTCATACTTGAGTAGTAAGGATGTGTATAGGATAAGTTAGAGAGGGTTTTGGGTAGAAAATTCCAAATTAAAGTCTATTAGAGTTAAAAGAAAGTGGTGGATGAAGGGTGTTTATATAGACAAGGGAGGAATTGTTTAGAATAAAGTATTGATTATTTTATTATTTAGTAAAAAAGGCTTGGAATAGTATTTATTATTTTGAATTTTATTAGTGTTTGAATTACAATAAAGGTTTATTTGAAATTCTAACACACTAAAAACCCAATATATATTTCTCTAAATATTTTGTACTAGGTAAAGAATCAAATATAGTTTTTTTATTATAATAAAATGTACCTTAGGTTTCGAAAAATAATTTTTGGGTTTTTAATTATATTATTTATAAATGAATTATTTTACCAATTAAATAAATATTAAGTTGAGAAAAATGTTTTATAAAATTTTATGTCATATTTATATCTTGATTATTTCATAAATCATATGGTGTTCATAAAATTGGTATTCTTTACTATTTACAAAATAAAACTTTTTAGAAAAATACTGAAAAATAAACCTAATTTAATTTTGATGAATTTGGTTAAAAATTTAATTCTATTTGATCAAATTAATTTTCAAATTTTATACATTTATCTTCCAAATAAAATCATATAATACATATAAAATTAGTTTTATCTGAAATAAATACAATTTATTTTTCATAAATGATTATATTCTGGTTTGTTATTATTAATTATTTTAAATTTTATAATTAATTATTTATACATGTTAAAAAAATAAATTTCATAAAATTAACCTTATAATTAATTAGAATTTCTATTTTGAATAAATATTTATAAAACAAATTTGGGTGAACCAAACATTATAAAATATGTTTAAAAAAATATGTTAATGGCCATTTTATTTTTATAATAACAACAAAAAACAAGAAATAATTAAACCTAATTAAATAGGGGTTTCTATATGGATCAAATGTCACTAATTAGATCTATTAAATACCACATTTTCAATGAACTAATTTAGAACAATATCATCTTTAATTATTTTTTTAAGGGTAATTTTATGTCCACATATAGTTTTAGCAAATATATTTTTTAAATTTAATTACCCTTTTTTGATAATAATACACTATGAATATAAGTAATTTTATTTTGAAATAAAATAATAAATACTTTATAATATTATTTTATTACAAAACATGTTATTTAACATTTTAGAAAGAAATTTTTATAGTAATAAAACGGATACATAGAATATGATAACAATCATTTAGAAATTAAATGAACTGTTATGTAAATTATAAATTCATTATAATATATAATTTTAGTTAAAAAATAAAATTTAAACATTTATTTTATCATGTTTTTCAAATCAAATAAAATTTAAAATTACATTAAATGGTTATATGTTAAATATATTACTATTAAAACATTTATCAAACATTGTTAACAATTAGATAAAAATGACTTAATTACCATTAAAATGATTATATAAAAATAAAACAATTCATAAAAGTGATATAATTATAAAATAAAACAATATGTGTAAAAATAATTGTTAATATATTTTATAAAACCATTTTAATAAATAATTATCATTCATAGAATACCTTTGTAAATTAATTGATATTTTCAAGGAAAACATGTAAAGGAAACTACTTAAGTGACATATATATATATATATATATATTCGTGGTTAATATTATTAAAAATAAAAGAAAAGAAAATATTTTTAATATTTATATATTTAATTTAAGAATAAAATTTTTATGAAAATATTCATTGGAAATATGGGATGTTACATTTTATCCCCTTAAATAAGTTATGACCACACTATTGTACTCATTCATGAACACTTATTAATATTTTCTCCCATTTTAATGAATTAAAATATTATGTTGCGGACATGGAATATGTAAGGATCACTTAAAACTTATATTCTTAATCCCCCTCATGTTATGTCTTTATGTCTCTCCATGCCTATTGATTGCCAACAATGTTCTCTTAAAGAAATATTTTCACCTATGAAGGTGAATCTAAGGTAGACTGTTGTTTATATCTCCCCTCCCCCTCCCATATCAGTGCTAATATATAAGGTAATATCCCTAAATAAGGTAAAAATTATCCCCACTCTAGAGTAATCTTATACTTTTCAATACTCCTTTGATATTCTTGGTGATTTAGAAGAATAATTGGTCCTCTAACCCTTATTTCAAAGAGTCCTCAAGAAGATCAAATATCTGCCTCCTCTGAATTATATTGTGACTCAATCAAATTCCAAGAATTAGTGTGGTTTAGTTGAATTTTATTTTCAACAGACCTTAGACATATGTCCCATTCACCATTCCTCGATATCTCTTCTATTCTTTTGAATGTCGGGGGGTGGGTTCCTTGAAAAATAGCGAGAACCTTCATAAATTTCATAATAACAATCATGTTTCCATGATCACAATATTAAAACTCACACATAATTAGGAATACATTGACTATATGTCCAGTAAGCTATGTATATCCAATTATGTGTATGGGATACCAATTACCCCTCATATCTAGATATTTTAAAAATATAAACTTCAAGTGGATTAAATTGATAATTCCCCTTAACACATCACTATATAGGTAAGTAAAAAATTGATCCTCCCTTCTCCTAACTATTTTATATACTGAATGTGATTCCAATCAAATAATGGGTCTATGGAATTCTATTTATTCATTAAATCCTATATCCAATTCATTTTTCATTGGATGATACTTCAACACCATCCTTGATAACTTTAAGAAGAAGGGAGGTGGCCTCTACCCCAATAGTTATATGAAATTTGTTTTATACTTTTTAGAACAAAAAATCCTTTTTACTTAGTATACTCAAGGGAATATTTTACCTAGTGTAATAATAAATCTGACAGTAGTCAGATATAGAGTAGGTTGGAATGTTTTCTAGGTAACTTTCAATCTATTTCAACTTTTTTGAACACTATTGTTAAACTATTAGAAAGATCTTTTTTTAATCATTCCTCACTACTCCTTAATATTTTGAATTTGGGTGACTATAATAAATGATTTTTATATTCAAACATGGGGATGTAATTTTATGGTTTTAGAGTCATATTTCATGCATCTTTGTTGTATTCTACCCAGGTTCATGCATGGGTGGTGATGTAGAAAAAACTCAAATGCTTGAAATGCAACAGTGTCAGTCGGTTCAATAGTCAAAAAATCCCTAGATTCATCTTGGATGGCCTTAAATATGAAATTGGTTATTTTTATAGCACCTTATAGGATTTATGGGATGATTATACCGCCATTCATATGTATCTAAAGTCCCATAAATTGGGGGAGGAATTGCTTTCCATTAAAAGGACCACTATGGAGAAATTGAGAACCAAATGGATAAGGGAATGAGATAGAAACTCATACAATTTCCATGATTTCATTAGGGAAAATAAATTCATCATAAAACTCAACATATATATTAAATATGGATCCCATTATGGTGATATTGATATCATGGGTCCTTTTACGGTGTCCAATTCCATTGGTTTACATTTAGGTTCTTGTTATTCATTGAGTAAAGTAATATATAAGCTTATAGAGGATGATATGCTTTTCAAAAACATACCTCTTTATTTAAAAAACTGAATTATTGACTCTCTAAAATGATTTTTGAATGAAAATTAGATTATGGATTCTAACAAGAGCCTCAATTTGGATAGTACCTCGGGCCTCATCGCCTTCCTTGGGTCCTTCAATCTGGATGCTTATGACATCATTGGAAGATAGGTTATTTAAAAAGTGCAAGATCACTTCATAGGAGGTTCTATTTCTAGAGTCACCACTTACACCATTCATTTCCCCATTCCTAAGTCATTTTTTCAGAATGTATTTGAAAAATTCCACCCTAGAAGAAAGTGAAATTTCTTAGTCAAAGTATCATACCATGTTTTGAATAGAAGGATTTATCTTCACTTGCATACCCTAATTTCAACTAAGTATCCTGGTTTTATTAAAGGGTATAGAGGCTATTAGACTATATTTGGATATGATCTATGACATTAATTGAATGTTTTTCATTAAAATATTATGATCAAAATTGATATGGATAATTCTTATCATATAATGGAATGGATCTTAATCTTAAAATTTATGAGAATGTGTGGTTTATTCAAGTGGGTTTGTGACTCTTCTTCTACTGATCCTCTTCACCTTGGTTCATCATTTCACTCATGGGTAAAAATTAAATTTATTCAAGTTAGTTAGGTTAATTCTAAAGGAGGGCCACTCTCTCTGGGCCTCATTATTCTTTCTCGGGATGTACTTGGAATAAATATCGTCAAGGTTTTAGATGAGGGCATGGTCCATTCCTTTAAAGGTTGCTATGGATTTTCTAGAATATATATTTTTTCACTAATTTTATTTACATCTTTAATAATGGGAGGATTGAATATATTAAACTTTTTCAGTTGATACTCAATTATTATAAAAACAAGAGTGGTAAAATCATAAATATCATCAAAATTTTTGTCAATCTCTCTAAAAAGATTATGATAGTGATGGATACATGTATTGAACATAGACATGGAATTTTAAAAAGGAACATTCCCATGGATTATTTTGATTCCCCCATAGCTAATGTAATGAATTGTATCCACAACTCTTATGGAACTATTAATAAGACTATGAGTATAATTCTTAAATGGAATAGTTGTTTCCTCTCTTTTTGAAGAAAGATAACCATAGTGAATAGTATTCATTCATCTATTCCCATTAATATTATTTATGTGCCTAGAAATTTCAAGATCTCCATCATAAAAACTAAAATCATTCACACTATTTTCATTTAGAAATCTCAATAAGAAGGTTGGTACCACTGGGACAACTATTCTAGACTTTCCAAACCCAGTCACAAAGGAGGTATTAACCTAAAAATCATTGAATAAAGCATACAATAATTACAATAAAAGTTGGTTTTGGAATAGATCTTGGGAAAATCTCTCTAGTCCTCCTTAATCATGAAAAAATATGGAAACTCCCCATAAAACCATCCTATTAGAACATCTAGCTCTCATATTTAGATAAATATCTACAGTAGCACTCAACCCATTCTTGAAAACTCTTGGTGGATTATTGGTAAAGAAAACATCTCATTTTATAAGAACAGTGGGGTGGGTTCTCAACAATTATATCTTGGTTTTCTTATCCCTGATATCAAATTTAGTAATTCTAGTACCTTCCAATAGTTTATTAATGTAATTATCAATGAATACCATAAGGTTTTATACTATAGTATTCACATGATGGAGAAGCGAGACAAATGTGTTTTCATTACAACCCCCTCTAGTGTCTATACCTATTCAGACTATCATAAAGTGATTCATCCTAATATTAATTTTGAATTATTTGTATGTATTCTCTGGTAAAAAATTCTCCCTTAAAAATTAATTTTTCTTGTTTGGAGGATCTGTACCTAGGCGTTACTTATAGACAATAGCATCCAAAGTAAGGGTTTCCAACTTTTCTCTAAGTATATGTGTTATGTAAACTCAATTGTTGAATAATTGTAGAATATCATCAATAAAACTGACTCAAAAAGGTCCATATAACCTCATATTAGAGATATCTTAGGCATTAATGATTTATATAGTTCAATGGATAAATTATTTCATACATGTTATGAGTTTCATGAGGGTATGTGTTCTATTTATCATAGTAGAGATATCCTATTTAATACTAGATGTTTAGAAATTACCTCAATTAATTTTCCACTCTAAAATTTTCACATAAAGAACATAGATTAATAACTACTACTGGACAAAATATTAGTTCTTAGTTTAGGTAGAATCAATTAATTTGTACAGAATAAATTGATAAACTTTAAACAACTTTATGGCCAATTACATTAGAATGGCCTAAGTTTGGATTAATGAAATACATTTAATAAAATCACTAAAATTGATTCTAAACCATTTTTTAATAAATTTCAGTGTATTTTAAATAGTACTTTTAAAATTCATTCCATTCACCCTTTCATGTGTGAAGAGTCACCCTTAGGTATCAAAATTGATGCGTTGTCAATCACTCTTTTACACACTATAGACTCGCCAGGTCATAACTGTAACACCCCTAGATTTTATGAGATATATTATTTTTAATTTATTTGATTAGATACTACACCAATATTAGCTTGTACTATACGCAACATTATTCATGGCTCCTGTTACACACAATTTCAAGTTCATTTTGTGGAAATTATTCTACGCAACATTAAGTATAGATTTTTTTTAATGTATAAATGAAATAAGTTCTTATTATTTTATACGCAACACCAAATGGAGTATTAACTACACGCATCCCTGACATGGCTTGCATTACACGCAATCACGACCTTCCTCGATAGTGTGTGTAGTACGCAATACATGGTTTCACTAAACAACGATATATTGTTATACTATTATTATGGACTAGCCGTTATGAATAGTATTAACTACATTTTTAATTTTATAACATTATTATTCATCTTACATATTTTCTAGTGCATGGTATGAGAACTAAATAAATTTTTCGGGTAAAATAAGTATTTTTCAAAAAATGCAGTTTTTTCGCCTTTTGATGGCGCAGCGACATTAAATCTAGTTTTTTACATGTTTATAAGTTAAATTTGACAAAATTAAATTCTTCCTTCGAATCAAGATATAAAAATTTAATTTGGATAAATTTTTCATATTATTCAGATAACTTTCATATTTTAATGAATAGTAAAAACACGCTATATATTAATTAAAAATAACTTTTTTCATCACAATAATTTATATGGTAATGTTATCTTTTTAATTGGTTTTAAAGTGTAATTAGAATATATTTTTACCATTTAATCCAATTTTGGTCATTATAATTAATTTCACTTTGAATTTGGACATAAACAAGTGTCGATCTTTTGATAGTTATTGTTTATTAAAAACACGCTATTTGTTTTGATAACGGGAATTAATTTTAAAATTAATTAATTCCACTTATATTTTTTGAATATGGAAAAATAGACATCATTTTTGAATTCGGAATATCAAATATAGCTTAGACTGAATTTTTGGTATTTTTCTGAAAAACATCGATTTTTGATGAATAGTGAAACCACTTAGTGGTAGTTAAAATACTAACTCTTTCATTTAAATGAAATTTTACCACTTCTGTGAATTGAATTTCAAAAATCTGACATACATTGTTGTTATCAAGAAGTAAAATGTGGTTCAATAAGATGAAAATAATTTTGGGTGAATAGTAACTTTTGACTTTTATTTACTACGGTTAAAGGTAAATGGGGAAATTCAAGGTTAAAAGAATATTATAATAATTAAAAATTACCTTAACACGTGTCCTAACCTTATTGGATGAGTAGTGGCCGACCATGAGCATCCTTGGGTCGATTTTGGGATCCCATTGATCCACTTGGTAGTGATAATGACAATTTGGATTAATTAATTTAATGTAAAGACAAAATTGACATCAACAAAAATATTTCAGTAATTAATTTTTATAATGGGTTATATAAATTATCTTTTCAACTATAAATATTCATTGTAAATATAAAAATATTTCCTACATGGTGGTGTTTTTTTATAATCTTTAGACATCAAATAAATGAAATTATTTATGACACAATAATGTTGTAGTATTTACATCATTAATAAATGATTTAAATAAATAAGATTATAATGATTAAAATATTATCCAAAACATGTCCAATTCGGATAGAATGATTTTATTTAGACCATGAGTCATCTTATCTTCATATTTAATGATTTTTGGACCTTTTGAAACCGAAGATACGTTTATAATAAAATAATATTTTTACACTTTCCAAAGGTGACCCTGTCCTCCCTTATAAAAGGGCACCTCCTCCCTCTCCTCTTTACCCAAAATTGATCCTTCAAGCTTGGCCAAACCCTGCCAATTTATCTTCTCCACTTACCTAGAAACATTTTGGAGGTTTTGGTCTTCTCAAAATACCAACTCTAGTGCCTTAAGAGGAAGCTTAAAAGAGGTGCGTCGAAGAAGAGGTAATCTCTTCTACCGATTCTTTCAAGTTTCTTTCTTCTTCAACTTCTTCTTATATTGTTTTTTAATTATAAAGTAATAACATAAGTATCACTAATATACTGATATGTTATTATAAATATTAAACAACCCCATTTCTCCTTCTATCCATCCTATGGAAAATGAAATCACCGCGCGTGCGTATGTAGGGAATATTGTCTCCACGCCGTGGTGTAATCTGTTTTTCCACCACCACCATATTTGGATGGGTATAATGGTGTAAAGAATAACTATATATGGTTTTTATAACATCATACTGATTCTGAGATATTATATCATCCACTCCAATTCTATTCAAAAATTATGGGAACGATATCATCGCTCGTGCGTACGTACGGACTACTGTCTCCACGAACATGATGAGATTCATTTTCCATGATTAACCATTAAAGTATGATTATAAAGTATATATATTATAAATAGTAATTAAATATATTACATAATAATGATACTGGATTTCTGTACATATATGTTATATTTACTTAATTCCATTTAATTCAATAAGTAAATGAAAACAGCGTTCATGCGTACGTACGGTCTACCGTCTCCATGAACGGTGTATTTAATTAAATTTATAGATCTATCATATATATATTTATATACTGAATATATATTATATATAAATCATGTTTTACATTCTAGAATTATGTGAATCAGGATATAAGTAAGAATATCAAGAACAACAAATTGAAACACGTACGATAAATGAAATGATTTTACCCAAAATGTTTCTTTAACATTGAATTTACAAAATAACAGGTAATATAAAGTCATAAGTGAACAATATATGATATAATAACAAAAAATATGATTCTGTAATAAGTCAATGACATTATTTAAATCATTATACAGGAGGTTCGGATATATACAAAGCATATCAAACATAAGATAAGGGATAATTTTTCAATCTCATTTTTATCCGAGATTGCTTATACGTAAATATTTACTTCGGTTATATTTTTCAACCATGTCCATAAAAATATTTTTCATAAAGTGTTTATTATTATTCCATGTATGATTAAAGTCATGTTTACCCCTTTTTGACTTTTACTTTGTGTTATGGAAGGAATCATTCTTTTGTTTACCAAACATGGCACTTTTTGACTTTTCTGTTAAAAGTAAGAGGAGAATGTTTTTTTAACTTATACGGCATGATCGTATTTTTACAGTTTTATAACGCCTTATTTTCATGAAGCTTACTCTACAAGATTTCATGACTATTTTCAAAAAAAACCTTTGCTTTTAAAATTGCATGGAATTTTGTGAAAAGAAAATGATTTTGAAGAAGAAATGATATTTTCCACAAGAATTCATTTCAAGTGTTTTATCAAAACCATTTTCCATATAAGATGACATTATTTCATATGTGTATGTTTCAAGTATAATGTATCTATGATTTACAGGGTTTCACTTTTATATTGATGAAATGATATCCCTTTGTTTTATATGGATTATGTTATGATGGGATGATGTTTATGAAACCCATTTTATTCTTTGGGTTATGATTAATGATTTATGTTTATGTTGTGGAACACATAAGAATGATTTCATTATGAGATGGTTGGGACCTATATCTCCCTCCAATTCATTGGGTAAAGATTTATATCTCATGATATAGACATGGCTAGAATGGTAAGTTAATCCGGTTCAGTGATACAAGACTAGAACGAGGAGTGAACTCGATTCAGAAAGGGACTTTGTCCACTAAGATGGTCTTGGAAACAATGTCTTGGATACAATGGAAATCATAACATCGGCCTAATGGTTTTCTTCAATTACATATTTTATTCCCATGCTATTTTATCATGATTAATGTTTCTTTATGATCTATTCCTTACGCACTACCATGTTTTATGTCATTGCTCAATATTTTGATGTTTAAACATTATGTTCATGTTTTTAAGTTCAAATGTATGTGATTTGTTTTATTTTATCCATGATTACCCTTATTGAGAATTTCAGCTCACCTTTTATATGTTTTCTTTTCTCCAGGATTTAAATAAAGGTTTTAGGTAAGAAAAAAAAGGGGGAAGATCTTTATGGGAGATGCTGAAGATCTTTCACCACGATTAGAAGATTATGTTCCGAGTTTCCAAAGACACTATACTATTATGGTCCATGAGTGTTGGTTCTTGTTATATATTAAGTATTCTGCAAAAGTAATGTAATGTCCATGTACATCAAGATCTGGGTCTTTACAGTTGGTATCAGAGGAAAGGTTTAGTTAACCTTTGGAAACTAGGATGTGAAAACATTAGTGAGATCCCTAGATATATTTGTAAGGTATGTCTAGGGATGTCCCTAAGGTTAAGTATAAGTATTTGTTATAGTCCTAGAATTATGGTAACGATCTTAGAATTTAACCTAAGATGTTAGATATTTAAGGTACTCCCCCTTTATTATGTTGTTTTCCCTAGCATGATTTTTTCCCCTCACACTATTCTTTTTGGGTTTTAGAGGATGGATGGAACCTGAAAGAACCATGTTGATCAATGTAATGGACAATGCAATGATTTTACTCCTGAACAAACCAATTTTATGGGAGATGGAGTGAGAAATCTTATTACTATACTTACACAAGCTATGAATCATTCTGGAATTCCAAATGAGCAGAGAAGTGAACAATATTCTATTGAGTCCTTCATGAGGAAACATCCACCTTTTTTCAGTGGGTCTTCTGATCCACTTGTTGCTGGAAAATAGATCAGTACCATTGAAAAGATATTTTCTATACTTTGTTGTTCGGAACATGAAAAAGTCATTCTGGCTATTTACCGTTTAGAAGGTGAAGCAGATCAATGATGGACTCTAATTAAGAATACGAGGCCCCGAGATGAAATTGAATCCATGGAATGGGATGAGTTCATGAACTTATTTTTCAATAAATACTTCCCTCGTATTTTTTGAACAAAGATGGAGAAGGATTTCCTTGAGCTTAAGCAAAAGTATTATGAATCTGTTGGTATATACGAAGCTAATTTTACAAGGATTTCAAGGTATTCATATGGCTTTATCATCCAACCAGAAAGAAAATTTGATTGATTCTTCAGTGGCTTAAAACCAAGTCTTCGAAGTGCATTAACTATAAGAGACTTAAATAGCTATGAAGAGATTTTTCATTGTGATGTCACGGTAGAAATGGAAGTTGGTGTTACATATCCATCTCATGGTTTTGACAATAAATGAAAGATGGAGTTCAAAGAGAAATATCAGAATAATGGTGAAAAGAAGATGAATGTTTCTTTATGCTCAAAGTGTGGAAAGAAGCATGGTGGAGATTGTCTAAATGGTACTAGAATATGTTTCAAGTGTGGAAAAGAAGGTCATCGAGCAGCTGAGTGCCGAAGTAATGGGAAAAAGGTTTCTAATGACGTGAATAGAGAAAAGACTACAGAGAACAATCCACCAACACTTCAATGCTTCATGTGTAAGGAAATGGGGCATTATGCTAATCAATGCCCTAATCCAAGGGTTAATGATGATCAACATGAGCAACCTCTTAAGGAAAAGAATAAAGGGAAGTCACATGCGATCACTATTTGTGATGTTGAGTATGACAATGATGTTGTGTAATGATTAAGTGTCTATGTAATGGGATTTCAAAATAGTATCATGGAATCTCAGTTATGGCGTCGTGGAATTTTGTAATATCTATGTATTGGTTTTCTATATTTATATAGTACTGGTAACCATGAAAAGTGATTGAAATTTTTTTGGAAATAAGATGATATGCCCATAATGACGGGATAAAGAGAAAATGAAATGAGATCATGACTGATAATGGGTATTCATTTTTCAAGAGAATACATGATTAAGGTATTCACATGTTTGGAATGTGGACAACAAGATATATCCTATGATATATGGGGGATAAATGATGGTATTCACTTGCTTCGTTAATGACATTTCTAGTAATCATTTTATTTATACTATGAGATTGGACAGATGTATTTTGGATAAGTCTAAAGACTGGAATGGATTATGTCGAACATCAGATAGTATTGTTTAAGGCTATAACTTTTTGATATTATTTTTTGAATGTTATAATAGTATAGTTTTGGAAAAAGGGAAACCTATAGGACGGGCAACAACCTATCACATCAGACAAGGTTGCATGAATCGAACCCACAACCAAAGTACGACATGCCTTTATCACCTACCAATGGCCTATAGGAAGTCCTTGTTTAGTAGGAACTAGTTTTATTTTATTAATCGGTATGATAGATGAAGTGTAAGTCCATTGTTGGAATCATATATGATTAATCTCACCATAGATGGACTTATGTATATTTAATTAATTATGCTAAAATTTTTGTGATAGAAACGGATGGGATGACTTATCAATCTATCGCATGATCTACTAACACTTCATGAATGAAAAATGCAACTTCATTTCTTTAAATAGAGATGAATTGGAAATTGTTCATGGAATGACCAATGATGATATTACACTGAAATAAATTAAGTATTTATCCTTATGTAGAAGTTCATCAATGTTAGGGAAATGATATTGGAAACCAAAAATGTTGTTCTAGTAATCTCATATCTAATGAATTGGATGGTACCTTAGATCATCAAACATTTATGGCTTTTCGATTGTTGGCTTTTTCATAGCCATGTTCTCTACCACTCTCCATCAGAACTTGATGATTAGATTTCTCTTCCATATCCATATTTTCACCTATATACTCCTATGTGGGAACCCAAGTGATGAGTTACTTTGGGTATCCATTTTTTTAGTAACTTTCCTTTTTAAAATGATAATTTAGTATTCCTTTTTACGATGTGTGTTTCTAGGAATGAAACTTTCAAGTATTAAATGATTTATAACCCCGGCGAATTTCGAGTGAGAAATTCATTTTAAGGGGGTAGAATGTAACACCCCAAGATTTTAAGACATACATTATTTTTAATTTCATTGATTATACAGTACACCAAGATTAACTTGTACTATACGCAACACTGTATTATCTTGCAGTATACACAACACTATTCTTGGGTCATGTTACACACAATTTCAAGTTCATTTTGTGGAAATTATTCTACGCAACATTAAGTATATATTTTTTTAATATATAAATGAAATAAGTTTTGATTATGTTATTCGCAACACCAAAAGGAGTTTTCACTACATGCATCCTTGACTTGGCTTGCATTACATGCAATCGCGACCTTCCTCGATAGCCTGTGTAGTACGCAATACCGGGTTTCACTAAACAATGATATATTGTTATAATATTATTATGGACTAGCTGTTATGAATAGTATTAACTAAATTTTTAATTTTATAACATCATTATTCATCTG
This sequence comes from Viscum album, assembly GCA_963277665.1. Taxonomy (NCBI): domain Eukaryota; kingdom Viridiplantae; phylum Streptophyta; class Magnoliopsida; order Santalales; family Viscaceae; genus Viscum; species Viscum album. Next base: position 961,625,512 of record OY728163.1, on the reverse strand, counting down.
ACATGTTTTCTAGAACATGGTATGAGAACTAAATAAAATTTTCGGGTAAAATAAGTATTTTTCAAAAAATGCAGTTTTGCCACCTTTTGAGGGAGCACCCACTTTAAATCTAGTTTTTGAAATTTTTATAAGTTAAATTTGAAAAAACAAAATTCTTACTTGGGATCAGGATATAAAAATTTATTTTGGATAATTTTTCATATTATTCGGATAACTTTCATATTTTAATGAATAGTTAAAACACACTATATTTTAATTAAAAACAACTTTTTTCATCGAAATAATTTATATGGTTATATTATCTTTTTAATTGATTTTAAAGTGTAATAATAATATATTTTTACCATTTAATCCAATTTTTTTCATTGTAATTAATTTCACTTTGAATTTGGACATAAACAAGTGTCGATCTTTTGATAGTTGTTGTTTTTTAAAAACACGCTATTTGTTTTGATAACGGGAATTAATTTTAAAATAAATTAATGCCACTTATATGTTTTAAATTTGGAAAAATAGACATCATTTTTGAATTCGTAATATCAAATATATCTTAGGCTGAATATTTTTTATTTTTCAGAAAACTTCAATTTTTAGTTAATAGTGAAACCACTAAGTGGTAGTTAAAAAACTGACTCTTTCATTTAAATGAAATTTTACCACTTCTGTGAATTGAATTTCGAAAAACCGACATACATGGTTGTTATAATGAAGTAAAATTTGGTTCAATAAGATGAATATATTTTTTTTTGAATGGTAACTTTTGACTTTTATTTACTGCGGTTAAAGGTAAATAGGGTAATTCAAGGTTAAAAGAATATTATAATAATTCCAAATTACCTTAACACTAGTCCTAACCTTATTTGACGAGTCTTGGCCGACCATGGGAATCCTTGGGTCGATTTTGGGACCCCATTGAGACACTTGGTCGTGATAATGACAATTTGGATTAATTAATTTAATGTAAAGAAAAAATTGACAAAAACAAAAATCCTTTAGTAATTAATTTTTTTAAGGGGTTATAAAAATTATATTTTTGACTATAAATATTAATTGGAAAGCTAAAAATATTTCCTACTTGGTGGTGTTATTTATATAATTTTTAGAAATCAAATAAATTAAATTATTTATGACTTAATAATGATGCAGTATTTACCTCATTAATAAATGATTTAAATAAATAAGATTATAATGATTAAATTATTATCCAAAAACATGTCCAATTATGATTGGATGATTTTATTTCGACCATTAGTCATCTTATCTTCATCTTTAATTATTTTTGGACCTTTTGAAACTGAGGATAAGTTTATAATAAAATTATATTTTCACACTTTCCAAAGGTACCCCTCTCCTCCCTTATAAAAGGGCACATCCTCCCTATCCTATTTACACAACTTTGATCTTTAAAGCTTGTCCAAACCCTACCCATTTATCTTCTACACATTCCTAGAAACATTCTGGAGGTTTTGTTCTTCTCAAAATACCAACTCTAGTGCCCTAAGAGGAATCTTAAAAGAGGTGTGTCGAAGAAGAGGTAATCTCTTCTACCGATTATTTCAAGTTTCTTTCTTCTTCAACTTATTATTATTTAGTTGTTTCATTATAAATTAATAAAATAATTATCACTAACATACTGATATTTTATTATAAATATGAAACAACTTCATTTTACCTTATATCCATCCTATGTAAAATGAAATTACCGCGCGTGCGTACGTACGGAATACCATCTCCACACCGTGGTGTAATCTGTTTTTCCACCACCACCTTACATGGATGGGTATAATGGTGTAAATAATAACTATATATGGTTATTATAACATAATACTGATTCTGAGATATTATATCATCCACTCCAATTCTATTCAATATTTATGGGAATGATATCATCTCTCGTGCGTACATACGGACTACCATCTCCACGAACGCGATGAGATTCATTTTCCATGACTAACCATTAAATTATGATTATAAAGTATATATATAATAAATAATAATGTAATATATTACTTAATAATGATACTGTATTTATGTAAGTATTTTTTTCATTTACTTAATTCCATTTAATTCAATAAGGAAACGAAAATAGCGTTCATGCGTACGTACGGTCTACCATCTCCATGAACGGTGTATTTCATTCCATTTATAGATATATCATATATATATATACTGAATATATATTATATATAAATCATGTTTTACATTCTGGAATTAAGTAAATCATTATATAAGTAATAATATCAAGAACAACAAATCGAAACACGTAGGATAAATGAAATGATTTTACCCAAAACGCTGCTTTAACATGGAATTTACAAAAGAACGGGTAATATAAAGTCATAAGTGAACAATATATGATATAATAACAAATAATGTGATTATTTAATAATTCAATGACATTATGTAAATCAGTATACATGAGGTTCGGATACATACGAAGCATATCGGACATAACGTAATGGATAATTTTTCAATCTCATTTTTATCCGAGATTGCTTATACATAAGTATTTACTGGGGTTATATTTTTGAACCATGTCCATAAATTGGTTTTTCATAAAGTTTTTAATATTCTTCCATGTAATTTTAATGTCATTTTTATCCCTCTTTGACTTTTACTTTGTGTTATGGAAGGAATCTTTCTTTTGTTTACCATACGTGGCACTTTTTGACTTTTCTGTTAAAAGTACGAGGAGAATGTTTTTTTAACTTATATGGAATGAATGGATTTTTATGGTTTTATAATGCCTTATTTTCATGAATATTGCTTTACAATATTTCATGACTATTTTCAACAAAATCCTTTTCTTTTAAAATTTTATGTAATTTTGTGAAAAGAAAATGATTTTGAAGAAGAAAGGATATTTTCCTCAAGAATTCATTTCAAGTGTTTTATCAAAACCATTTTCTATATAAGATTACATTATTTCATATGTGTATGTTTCAAGTATAATGTATCTATGATTTACATGGTTTCACTTTTCTTATGATGAAATGATATCCATTTGTTTTATATGGATTATGTTATGATGGGATGATGTTTATGAAACCCATTTTATTCTTTAGGTTTTGATGAATTATTTATGTTTATGTTGTGGCACACGTAAGAATGATTTTATTATGAGATGGTTGGGACATGTATCTCCCTACAATTCATTGGGTAAATATTTATATCTCATGATATAGACATGGATGGAACGGTAAGTTAATCTGATTCAGTGATACAGGACTAGAACGAAGAGTGAACTCGATTCAGAAAGGGACTTTGTCCACGAGGATGGTCTTGGCAGCAATGCCTTGGCTAATATGGAAATCGTAACATGGTTTTAATGGTTTTTCACAATTACATTATTGATTCCCATGCTATTTTATCATGATTAATGTTTCTTTATGATCTATGTCTTACGTACTTCCATGTTTTATGACATTGCTCAAGATTTTTATGTTTAAACATTATATTCATGTTTTTATGTTCAAATGTATATGATTTGTTGTATTTTATCCATGCTTAGACTTACTGAGCATTTGAGATCACCCTTTATATGTTTTCTTTTCCCCAGGATTTAAATAAAGGTTTTAGGTAGGAAAACAAAAATGGGAAGATCTTTATGGGGGATGTTGAAGATCTTTCACCCAGATAAGAAGATTATGTTCTGAGTTTCCCAAGACGCTAAACTATTACGGTCCTTGAGTGTTGGTTCTTGTTATGTATTAAGTATTCCACAAAACTAATGTAATGTCCATGTACGTCAAGCTCTGGGTCTTTATAATAACACTATTCTACGATCCTTTATAGAGGGGTTAATCTGGCATAGTCAATTTATAAATTTAGTATTGGCCCGAGTATTCAATGATATATTTTTGTCATACCACTTTCCTTGAGAGTGAATTTTATTTCTACATTAAGAATTAATATTTATAAAATTTTAGTCTCTCTCAGTTAATATTTTTTAAATATGTTGTTATGATAATTATAAAAATAAATAAACATTATGAATGAATATGCATGACTAAAATTATGGGTATGAATTTATATTTATAATAGTAATTTATGTCTAGTTTATGATGATGATATAATTACCTATAATACTTATGAATAGATGATATGATGCTTGTTAAATCCAGTGAAAAATAAAACTGAATAGTTTAAAAATACCAAAACTAATGTATTTTGGATAATGTAGGGTCTTATATCAATTTTATGGATAAAAATGAAAGTTAAGTAATGTTTTAAGCATTAAAATTTTAATTACATTATTATATTGATGTTTTTAAAATAAAATTATATTAATATTCTCAAAAATATCTTATAATACTATTTAATGTAGAAAATGATATATAAATTGTATTAAAAATAATAAAAATAATTTCATGATTCATGTGGATGGGTAAATAATCAATAAAACCACTAATTTTCATTTTTTGTACAACTTGTAGTCTTAAAATTATATTTTTACCCTTAATTATGTAATATTTATGAAAATGACATTAAATTCTTCATATAAAATGAAACTCATTATATCCTTATAAGAACATATTCCATGTTCATTTTTCACTAATTACTCTACAAAAAATATATCACTAAACATACGTACCCATGTTCAAAATGATCTGGTATTTCCAAAACTCCTTTCCTTGGAGGTTTTGAGATTAATCCAAAAGAGAGGTTTCAAGGATCAAGGTAGGGGTTTTCAAGACTAATTATTTCTTATTTTTTATTCTTTGTTGAAAAAATCATCTAAAAAGCATCTTATTTTTTTCCATGATTTTATTATTATATTAGTTTAATATTTTTGATTAATACATGATAAAATATGATCTATTTCCACTCACCAAGCTCTTTCCTTAAGTTGTTACTATGTAAACAATGTTGGTTTTTCTAAAACCTTGACTATTCATTTTAATTATCCTATTACTCTTTAAAAAAACATATGTGACCTTTGAAAGTATTTATAAAATGATATTCTAATTATAATGTTATTTTTTTTTTAAAAAACTCATATGTTTATTGGGTTTTATATTATTTTAAAACTCTTTTGAAAAGAATCATTCTCCATAGTAGTTTTAGGATATATAAGTGAATGGTGATGTTTTCAAAAATTAGGAATTTAATGTGTGTTTTTAAAAATTAAATTTATAATTAAATATAACATTAATTCTCAAGTAATTTTATATGTATGATCCTATAAAGGTAATAATCATAGTAATTAAATTAAAAGTAAACTATAATAGTTATCTTTAGTGATTAAAAATAAGATTTTTAGGGAAGATTTATGGAAAAGTAAAAATTTCAAAACTATTTAACCCTTTTGACTATATAATGACATATATAAAATATATTAAAACCTATTGATTTTATGTAACTATTGTACAGAAATTTTGACCATTATAATGATATTGAAGCTATTTTTGAATTCAATAATCTTAAAATGACCAAAATTAACTATATTTATTTCATAATTAGGTATATCATGATAATAATGAAATAAAAGGAATAATATAAAAGGAAATGAACATGAAAATGATTCTAAAAAAATTATATAATTAATATAATTTTATTATACTAAAATTAAAGGATATACATGGTGAGTCGGGATTCATAGTAAGGTATTTCTCATCTCAATTTTATTTCTTTGAGACTTATTCCATTTTCCCCTCATGTTTCTTTATGGTGATAATCGTCCATATGAAGGTACTTTAACATTAATTTACTTAAACTAATGTGGTTAATAAATCAATTTCAGGTTTTTTCTTTTAAAGTAATTTTATTTCAAAAGTTACCATAATCATAATGGATTTTTTTAAATGTTATTTTAAATATTTTAATCTCCATGTCTTCTATATACATTTTCTTTTAAATGTTTCAATAATTTTTTTATTTATACATTAAATACTTTTAAATTTCAATTTCAACAATTTTTTACATGATTTTAAAAGGTTTTAAAATGAATCTTGTAAAATCTTTTATGTATGAGTAATTTTTTACTTTCATTAAAAAATAATATAAAAAGAATATATTTTTTAACATATATTACATAAATTGATTTTTAAATCATAATGTCCCTTATTAATTAATAATATTACTCTACATATTTTCACGGTTTTTAAAAGAATATTATATTATAATTATTCTGATTATTTTCCATTTTTAATAGTTTTCAATGGAAAGAATATTTCTCCTAATTTTTATGGAAAAATGGAAAGTTCTTTTTCTTGTGGTTTAAAATTGGTATTTAAATGGTTTTATGAAGAAAAATTTCAAGATTATAGTTTTTTATACATGATATGTTTTTAGAAAATTTCACATGATGATGGGTGAATCATATATAGATCTGATGATAGTTGATCCCTATATATTTATCCAATACATTGGATAATGTGATATAGGTAACTAGATATAAGTTAATCCTAAGATATATGATGGAATTAACCATAAAGGTTATTCCATTATAAGGTTTGTTATAAGGGTTATTGTAAGGATAATTTTCCAATATGACTACATGATTTTTCAATGTTTTCTATGATTTTTAAAAGACATTTCTTAATTTAATAATGTAAGAAAAGGGGTTTATAAAAGGTTTTGACCTTCTAAAGGTAAACATGATTATTGTTTAAAGAAAAGGTTTTCCAGAGTTCTTATGTATTCTCAATAAAATATCATGGGTATACTTTTTCATTTATCATTTATAATAAATGTTTTATAAAATATTTAGGATTTGAAATTGATTTTATGATTAACTAAATGTTCATATAATATTAACGTTTATTTTTTAAAAAGTAAAACCTCCATATGGATTCTCATTTTTTTCAAAATAGACCAATGAGTTTCTTTTATTTTTATATCCCTTACTAAGATTTTTTTCTCATTCCATAGTTTTAAATTTTACTCACAGGACATAAGGATATGTTGGTATAATAGCATGGTTAATACTAACATGTCTTGAGTAAAGAAAAAGTGTCATGAATGAAACAAGAGTATAAACATAAGAACCAATTTAATTAAGAGAAAATGTACACAATTTGATAGTGTACCCTATATAAATGAATGTGTTTTCTTAATTATATAAAACTATAAATATAAAAGATATTGGGAATTAAATAAAGTATTAAACTTGTTATAAATTAGGTAATTATTAGTTTTTAATGATAATGGGAAACATAAAAAGTCTTTAGTTAAAACAGAAATTATCTAATTTCAATGTTTATTTTGATAAAATGATTATATATTGTGATAATACATATTTTATTTCAATATCAAAGAGTATTTTTTTATATTAAAATAAAATACATATTTATTTATATTTCACTCTATAAGATATCATGTTAATATATTAGATATTATGATGGAATTTATTTTCAGAAAAAATAAAATTTTTGATATATTTAACAAACTAGTAGATATAATAAATTTTGAACATGATATTATAGAAATATGGCTTTAATTATTAGATTTTTAAATGATTATTATTTTTTTAAAGTGAAAAATAATCTATTGTACTAAATGGTGTAAAATAATTATGAAAATATTTGATTTATTTAGGTTTATTACACTGTTTTCTATTGATTATATAAGTTAGTATAGTTTTTATACTTATATTTTTGTAGATTGTTTATCTTAAAGTTTACATGTATTATTATTTCTCATTTTTTTTCATTTTTTTAATCAATCTATATTTAGGAACATATTAATATGTTTTAAGGTTTTTGGTAAATTCTTTACAATACGTTTTAAAAAATATATACATTTATTAAGGGGTGATTAAGTGTTTCTATATTTACATCAACGTGAGTATTACTTATTTACTTGTTTTAAAGTAAATCAGAGAAAAATTTATAAATTTATTTGCCATGGTAAATTATTACTTATTTAATTATGATAATTCATTTATTAAGTAAAAAAAGTTTTGATTGAATTGCATAGTTTTTTTATTTTTGATAAATTTCAAAAAAGAGAGAATTTATTTAATTTTTTCTAAATTATAGAAAAATTTATTAGTTTCAAAAATGGTTGAAATTGTTAGTTCTAGGATTAAATTGGATATCATAGGAGATTATTAGTATTAATGTTTGATGTTAGTTGTTGTTTTGAATATTTCAAATTCCTCCCATTGTTTATAAGTACATCGAATAATTTATAAATACCTCACATTAATGGTTTAAAATTTTTATAAATGGATAATGATAATTTCTGAAAACATTATCAAATAAAATATTTTATATTATTTAAGTAGTTTTTATGTTTATAATGTTTTTAGAAATAAATCTATGGTCACTGTTTTGTCAGTTGTTTTTTGGAATTTTTTTGTTTTTATGAAGTTCAATTTTTCAAAGACACGTGATGTTTTTCTCATGTTTAATCATACTATAATGATTATTATGTAAAATACATAATCCTATTAATTCATATATATATATATATATATATATTTATGTTTATAAGAACTGTGATTAAGAAAACTAAATTTATGTTTACAAAGGAGCTAGAATCTTGTTTATGTGAAAAGTATGAGTTCATGCTTTTGAAATTTAGGCTTATATATAATTAATTCTTATAGTGAAATTATGCATATGTAATTTTTATGCTTATAAAAAAGTGTAAAATTGTGTTTACATAGGAATGTAAATGATATTTATTTAGATATCAAATGGAAAATTATGTAAAAACTACTTTCTCATTTTAAGATCAATTCAATACATTTTTTTATTATAATTTTGATATTTTTATTTAATGCTTGTTTTCTAGATTTATTTTATATATTTTATAAGTTTTTAAAATAAATATGATTATTAATGATGATATGTGAATATTTTTTTTAACTATTTTGTGATTTATTAATAAAGTGATATTTCAATGAAATTAAATTAAATTATTCTATATTTGTATTCATTCTAACTATGGATACCTATGATTAGTTCTCAAGAAAGTCTCTTATGTCCGTAATTATCATGAAGTTTTTTTTATTACAATTGGATGATGATTTTATATCTTCTGATCTAGAGAACTCATGTTGGTACAGATGAGTTATATGACCTGAATTTCAAAACCTTGAGATTTTACTAACGTGAATTCCATTCCTATTATGATATATTCAATGTTTGATCTTTTTCATAAGTGTTAAAATATATATAAATGATATATAATCATCAAAATTATTTTATTTTTAATTTATTTCTGGTTATCAATGTTATATCGTTTTATTTTATATTTTTTCCTGATCATCAGTTTATGATTTTCCTAATCAAAAGAAAGTCTAGTCTCAGTTATACCTCCTTGAAAAATGGTATATTCCTATGTTGTGAATCCCGATAAAATTAAGTATTTTTCTAGTTATTTTTTTCTATATAATGGAGGGATATATAATTTTTTTGTGTTTCTCGGTGAGAAAAATACAGTATCTATAAAAGGATATCACTTTTATATAAAAGTTATATTTCTAGTTAGTATCATTCCTCTCATCGAGTAGAGGGTAGTAAAGAGTATATGTAGGACCTTTAAATATAAAATACTATTAAAATAATGTTTTTATTATTATTATTCTATTGTATTTTATTATTTTAACACTACATCACATTTTTCTTGTTTTGTAGAAATATTTTGTTTCACCTATATGAAATAGTATACTCTGATTTTATAAGAATATTTAAAGTTGAAAAGGTTTATTAACCCCCACTATACAACATTTTCCATCTTAACTTGGAAAATAAATATCACTGTGAATATAGATTCACCTTTACAAGATTCATCATGGAAACTCTTCTTTCTTCTTTGTAAACATATTCAATGAGTTCCAATTCTCTATACTTATTCTTATTAGAAATCTTATATAATATATCATTCATCTATTTTTATTCCCTATTTCTTGTACACCAAAAACTGTCATTATTTATGTATTTATATTCCTCTATAATTCTATCTTTCCAAAATTTCCTTTTCTCTATCTCTAGATAAATTATTCATATCTCTCTCATTAAAGATATTCAATTTTACATGAGTGTGATAGTAAATCCATCCAAAACTCTTCTCTAAAACCAAGTCAAAGTATTTTTTTAATCAAAATATTTCCCTCCTGAAATATAGGATTTTATTAATATGAAAATTTATTGACTCATATTCTTTTATGTGTGTGTACTATCTCTATAGTGTGGTTCTTATCTTCTAATTCCAAGATCATGTCACTAAAGGCACATCAATGGCGTGACACTTCCCTTTGTGGAATTTCCTTATCCTTCCTCAGCTAGATCACATCATGATTCCAGGAATTGTAGCATGATTCTTATTCAATGACCATATCCATGAAATCTACTCAATAACTTATATTTAATTCCTCGAATATTATTGTATGATCCCCCTTTAATCATAGTATAATATTCTCCATCCGGACATCTCAACATCCAATACTAGATGTATTATCATTTGAATATATAAGTGATAATTCACATAATAATCCAAGGATAGTTGATGAATTCTCAAATAGAAATGAAATTACTCTAAAATATTTCCCCTATATTGCATAAATATCACTTATATATTGGATTGAATACATTTATGTATCACATTTTAGTCTAACAATTCTCTGTTTTTTAAAATGGGAATTACCTTTACATATCTGGTTCATAAACCTTACACATCATAGTGACTCTTCTCTAGGATTTTTATAAAAAAATTACATAGTATTCTTAGTTCCAAATAACTCTTAAATATTAGAGTAAATGGCTATTATGTATGGTAATTTATCAAATACTTATAAATATTTAACATTGTGTATCAGTTTGATGACCTTAGTATTGTCCTAAGTATTTTCCTTTTATTGTATCTCTAAAAATATGTCCATTACATATCATCGATGACCTTTAAGTATTTAGGGAACATTATTCCTTTTCCATTTTCGGCACCATAGTATCAATTATGTATTTGAAGGATGACCTTTACACATATGGGGAGACATTAAAGAATTTTCATCTTTTCTATATCTACAAAAACCCTTACATATAAAGGAAGCTTCATGCCTTCATCATTTTGTTGTCAACTTTTAATTTTGGTTGACTCTTATGTATTTTCTTGGATGAATCTTACATATATTAACATTTTCAATTTCTATCCATATGATCATCGTTAGCAAAAATAAACCATTTCCTATTAAAAACATACCTCGTATAGTCCTACCATGGTTGAGATGCTGTTGTAGTAAATTTTTTACACCAATAATACCATGTGATTATTGACACACTCATGGTGTGTTCCATGATTCTATAGTAGCATCACTTCATAGAAACCTTCCACCAAGATTATATACTAATAGATTTTTCAATAATTTCTATCTCACTCTCAATTCTATTTTCTAAATTTCATTCCTTTCACTTATTAAGGATTCTATTGGAGGGATATTATTATTTTGATTTATGTTTCTAAACTTATCTTTGAAATCCTTGGTCTTATCATACTAATACACCAATTAAGAAGCCATCTATTTCAACCATGGTCTAGTTTATTTTTTGGATTTTATCTTCACTTCAAGTTTTATCTTGGGAGGGATAATTATTTCCTTCAAATATTTCTATATGGGAATTTTTTTCCCTCTTCATGTCAATGTTCTTCAATTTAATCTCATTATAATCATATTTTTACACCCATTTTCCAAATATATTTATTTAATGACACCTCCAATTGATTTATTCTTTGATTCTACTCAATTAAATTTTATATGTGTGTGGAAAGTTCTTCCTTCTTAGCATTCAAATTTTGAACATATCTTATATCAAGGACCTTATCCATGGAAATAGTATTAAGATTATTTACCTTTGAGGATATCTATTCCTATTTATAAACTTTTACATCATTCTTATTTTCAAATAAGATTTAAATTTAACAAGATTTTTTTTTTTTAAATTTTCAATTTTTCGACATAAATCTTGTGTACTGTAACATTGATCTTGATATTCATTCTCTTTTATCAAGTTGATGTGTTCTTATTGAATCCCCTAATCAAGATCCTTTTATAAGTAGATATATTCCTCATTTTTATTTCATGTTATCTCATAATCATTGGTATATTCAACTTCACTTGAGATATCATACACCTTATATAATATGATAGTATCATTGAATGAATTAGTAGATTCATAAACATAATTAATCATACCTTTATTTTAAAATATGATAGAATATTCCATCGGAATCACACTTTTCTTGAAAATTGTTCCTTTATATAGAATTCCCTTTTTGTTTTTCTTATTATTTATATAATTTTAATTTTAAATTAAACTTAAATAATGTAAGTGAATAATAAAACTGAACTCCAAGAACCAATCTATTCAATTTAGAACAAAAAAATCCAATATAAAAATTTCCTTGATACCACTTTTCAGACCAATACAGATATTTATTAATAAATACCTAGATAGGGGATCTGGGTATGAAACTCATTCCAATATAAAAACGTATTCCTTAAACTATCACCACCCTAAATGATATTATACTCATAGTTAATAGGGTCATACATTAGTTATTATGTCAATGTTGATCTGATTTTCATCTCTTTTTTCTTCTTCCCTTAATCATATTTGAACAATGATTTATTAAACCTCATTCACTAATTATATATTACTAAATAAAAGTAAATAATGAATCCAAGACACATTTATTTTACTTGGTCCACCCACACTAGGATAATCCAAGCATCATACAAACATAATGTATCAATGTATCATAATCCACTAAACTGACTGTTTGGTGAAGCGTTTAGTCTATGTAATTATAATCATGGGATCACTACCCTAACAAGGTTTAGGGGTGGATCACTACCTCAATAGGTTCAATAACTTCAATACTCTCCTTTTCTCACTACTCCTGGAAAGGAAAAAAAATTGGTATGCTGGTTAACACAAAATAGTTTCATCACTCTTGTTTTGAAACCAAGTATAGATTGGTTCTCATTAATCTCTTCACTTGTCTATAAAATATTGGCTATGAATATCACCACAAATGAAACTTCATATTTCATTTATTCATCATAGAAACTCAAATTTCTTATTTGTAAATATCTTTAAGGAGTATTAATCCCCTCTACATATACTTATTATAATTTCTATATGATATGTCATTCAACTCTCTATATTCTCTACCATTTTCACCCAAACAATCATTATTATTTATAGAGATAGATATCTCTCTAATTAAAACTTTCAAAAATTTCATTTTCACTATCCCTATATAAATTTTCCATGTTTACTTCATTAAATATATTCTATTCTCTATAAATATGAAGGTAAAATCCATCAATCAATCTTCTTTAAAACTGAATCAAATTTAGTCATTGAATTACAAGATTTCTATCCTAAAATTTAGGTTATTTGAAATATGAAAACCCATTAACTTTTATACTTTATGAAATGTGTACTATCACAATATCATGATGATTATATTCTAATTCCATGCTCATATATCCATTGAAACCTCCATGATGTGAGACTCCTCTTTGTAGTGTGTCATTTTGTTTACTTATTGATATCATGGAATGATTCCATGCATTGATTCATGACGCTTAATAAATAACCAAATGTACAAAATCTTCTCCTCATATTATATTCAACACCATGAATATTATTTCATGGGCCTCTTTTAATCACTTAATGATATTCTCCATCATTTAATGGTAATATCCTCAAATTGATATATTATCAATCATATCTTATGATTTCTAATTCATATCATAATATGAGGCTAGACGATGACTTCTCAAATGGAAAAGAAAATAACTCTTACATACATCAATCTATTATGGAAATGAAACTTATGAATTTGATTGATTACATTTATGTTTCAAAGTGTAGTCCAACACTTTTCTATTTTCTAATCTAGTCATTACCTTTAATTATTGAGTTGATAACCCATACGCATCACAGTGAGGATTCTTCTAGATTTTTCCAAATTTCTCACTTAGTCAACTCAATACAAAATGATCCTTATTTATCAGAGTAAATGACTCTTATATATGGTAATTTACAAAATTATTACAAATAGTTACCATTATGTATCGGTTTGAAAATCATTATTTATTCTCCTGAATTTTTTTCCGATGTCTTATTTTAAAAAAATTAACCCTACATATCATCAATGACCTTTAAATACTAATGTAACTTTATTACATTAAATTTTTAGTGCCATGGTTAACCTTACATATATATAAGAGATATAATTTAAACATATATAGAGACCTCCAGGGATTTTTAGTATTTTTATATCTATAGGGAACCATATGTTTACAGGGTGCTTCATACCCTTATCATTTTCTTATGAATGTTTAATTTTATATGATTTCCCTAGGTGACACTTATGTATAAGTACTTTTTCAATTCTATAAAAAATTCACATGTAAAACCTCCACAAAAAAATTCATCTTAGCCTCTATTTTTTGAATATCTTTCAAACTAGTAATTCACTTATAGATCATTCACTTTCATAATGACTTATAAAACCCCTCCATATCTCCTTCTAGAATATTAATAACTGATATTCTAGGTTATTATTTAGAGCTTATTCAATTCCTTATCTAGAGTATCTTTTATAATTACTTATATAACATTCTAACTAAAACGTATAGAATAATAATAATTCATTTTTTAAAGTAATTTATATAATATCCTCAACTTTTTGAGCATATGTACTTTGGTTTCAACAACTCCAACACCGAAAATCGCCCTTTGTTGAAAAAAATTCAACACAAGAAATAATATTCAATTAGATGCTAATAAATGGTTATCATATGTTTTCATAATAATTATACTTAACATGGTACTCTAGATATAATGTTTATCTATTTAAGGATTTATACCAAAATTTCCACAATGTTAATTCCCAAAAATAATAAAACTCAAATATGATACCAACTGAGATAACCAATATTTTTTATACATAATATTTCACCATTATAAACTTAAATATTCATAAAACACCCATATAAATCTAGAGTTTTTGTGCCTTTTGTAAATTAGAAACATAATCTAAAACTTTTTAATGAACTATTCCATTTACATCACTTACTACTAAATCTCGGTGAACTCTTATCATTTCATGGGATATTTTGGGAACATACATAAAAGATGAGGTGAGCCATATATCTTAGTAATAGGATAAAATGTGGTTATAATTAGATGAGATATCAAAACATTAACAAATCATATCCTGAAAACATAAAAAATGGACTATAAAGAGTTGCATTGAAGAATGGAATAAGAGAAAAAATATCATCAGAATCATAAAATATGGAACAAATATAAGGAATGTAATTATAAAAATAGTTCAAGGACTACTAATAAAACATCATAGCATTGTATATGAGTATAACCACACATGGACCATGCATAACATTATGGATGAGACCAACTATATCTAGCCCACATATAATGATGCAATTCCTTGACCCCAATTACCCAAAGTCAGTGAATTATTACATAACATTGGAATGATCACAAGAGATCAAGTCCCAAAATACAGATCAGTTTAGTAGCCTTGGAAGTAATAGATATATATATATAATTTTTACATTACATTATGAAATGAAAAAACAACATTGTGTATCCTTTGAACACACTCATATCCCTTATTCTATCCCTAAAAGTCAATCATAATATACTACTTCACATTATAGAAAAATAAAACATAAGAAATGGGTGAGCTCAGATGCTCAGTAAGGATAACAATATAGCATAAACTATCATAAATAATCATAAAAATTTAAGGGAATGTATAAGACTAATACAAAAGCCTTTTAAACACAAACTTCAAAATAATATGGAAATGATAAATCAAGTAATGTCATTTAATTATTCACATGGATATTCTACTAGTCAAATAATCACATGTAATATCAATAGCTAATCTCATAATGATGGAATGCATAATAATAGACATCAGAACCACATAGTTAAGGCCTCATGCCAAGGATATAAATAAAAATATTGTCAAGGCCTTGTGCCAATACACTAGTTTGTCTCATGAGACCTACCGATACATCGAGGGGCTATAGCAAGTCTCGCTCGTCACTTACTATGTCTAATACATTACTCATGTGAAAAGGGTAAAATATAAGATAAACATTTATATTATACTAGCATAAAAAATGTAAATACTTTAACCATAAACCATGAATGAAATAAAAATATCACATCTACAGTTAAACATATCATAAAACTATCAATAAAATATGAAGTATTTTATCATAACAAAAAAACTTAAATTAAACATAAAATTCCACTATAGATGTTGTCACAGATTAAATAAATCCAAAAAACTATTTGATAGAAACATATCATTCTACTTTGAAATCATTTAAAAGTCACATAATTATAAAAGAAAATATTTAATTTGAAATTATTCTTATAATATTGTAATATATGCTTCAAAGGTGTTATAACGGCAGAAAATATCCCCACTTGTCGTATAAGTTAAAAAGTCATTCTTAGCTTAATTTTTCGAAAAGGTCATGAAGGACCTCGTTTGGAAAACGAAGGAACGATTACTTTTAAAAAACTTTTATAAAAAGTAAAAAAAGTGTTTAAATGAAATTAATCCATAGTCTAGGAAATAGTAAAAATGATTAGAAATACATATTTAAGAAACATGGATGTGGATGATAAAGAGGTCTGAGTAGATACTTACGTGTA
The DNA here is from genome assembly GCA_963277665.1 of Viscum album. Classification (NCBI taxonomy): domain Eukaryota; kingdom Viridiplantae; phylum Streptophyta; class Magnoliopsida; order Santalales; family Viscaceae; genus Viscum; species Viscum album. Next base: position 961,608,851 of record OY728163.1, on the reverse strand, counting down.
AATAAACTCGGATAATAAAGAGATTGTAAAATTAACCCTTACCTTGTACTTTTACTTAGTAAAGGGTATTTTATCCTCTTGTATAATGGTTAAATAATTTTAATTAAATTATCAATGAACCACATACATAAATATGATATCATATATTTTTTTTAAAGGTAGGTTCTGGTCAAAAGACCAGAACTAAGACATTTATTCTAAAGAGAAAGTCACAAACGAGTTACAACAGACAGAAAGAGGGCAATTTTCTAGAATCCTTAATAAAAGCAGGAATAAACTTTGGTGGGAGTTCATTCATCCAAGTGATCTCATGAGAGACTCTCATGTTGGAAAGTCCATCTGCGACCATATTATCCTCCCAGTAGGTATGCGTGGCAATAAAATTGAGGTCATTGAGCGTAGCGAGGATATCCATCCATCTGGGGTGAGAGGCCATGCCAGATGAACATCAACCTTCCAGATGGCTTGCACAATGGTAGTGGAATCGCTCTCGATCCAGATATTCTTCCAGTTTAAGTGCTTTGCATAGGAGACGGCATGAATGGTAGCAAGCATCTCGGCCTCCAGTGCAGAAGCAGTTCCACAGCTTCCAAAGAAACATCCAAGGATCTGGTCTTGATGATCTCTAAAGATTCCCCCGCATCCAGCAAGACCAGGATTGCCCTTTGAAGCTCCGTCCACATTTACTTTAATCCAACCAAGAGCAGGTGCCTGCCAGAAAACTTCAATAGTGTATCAAGGTTTCGGGAAAATACCTTTGACGCCAATTCGGTGAAGGGTTTCAAGATCTATGACGGAATTGTCACAACAATCCTTTTGTATCATAGCCACTTCCCTCATAGCCTATAGAATCTGCATTTTACCTTCATTAATATTAAATGAATTATTGTTGAAAAGAGAATCATTTCTACCGTACCAAGGAATATACATAAGCTCCGTAATAGCCGTTATAAAGAGATTCTTGATTTGAGGAGATCTTGGGAATTACAACGTTCTTTTCATTTGAGAGAGAATAAATGTATCTAAAATCCATCTGCAATCAAAAAGGTAAAAAATGTAATGCCAAAGGGCCATAGCAGTATCACAAGATAAAAAAATATGATTGATGTCCTTGTGATGTTTGTTGCATAATCTACATTTAGAGCAAAGGCTAAAGTCGTAGGATTGCAGGAAGATATCAGTTGGAATTTTTTTATGAGCAATACGCCACATAAGGTTAAGGCGAGAAGTCTTAATCCAAGCTTTATTGTGGTTAGAAACCCAATTAAAAGTTTCATCCTTATTAGGGAATTGATAGCGATAAAACTTTTTAGAGTCTAACAGGCCATTATGAGCAGGTTCCCAAACAAGGAGATCCTCATTGGAGGTGAAATAATAATTATCCACAATCCCCTTGATAGGATCTGAAAGTTGAGAATCAGGGGAATTGATCATCTCTCTAATAGAGCAATTTAATGTATTATGAGAAAAGGTATTAGGAATATCAGTAATGAGAGGGTATCCAGTCCAATTATCAAACCAGAAATTTAATGAAGAGTTTTTACTAACAAGCCATCTAGAATTTTCCATGATAGAGTGAAAAGAAGCTTTGATCGGAGGCCAGATAGAAGAAGTCATATAATTAGAAGAGCCAAACATAAGCTTATCAAGGAAGCGACTTTTGAGGAATCTCATGGAGAGAGAGTTATTATGAATGAGGGACCATGTGAGTTTGTCTTGAAGAGCCTCATTAAAAATTTTAAGATTCTTAATACTAATTCCTCCATTTTCAATAGGTTTACAGCAAGTGGGCCAAGAAACTGTAACTAATTTCTTTTCCAGAGTACTTCCACTCCAGATGAAATTTCTGATAGCTGTATTAAGTCTTTTTATCAGCCCAAAAGGCCATTTGTAGACCATCATGGAATAGACAAGCTTAGAGACAATAGTGGATTTCACAAGGCAAATTCTTCCAGCCATAGAAAGGGATTTACCTTTCCAGGAAGAAAATTGATTTAGAGTTTGATCAACAAGGCTAAGAAAATAACATGATTTGGGCCGACCCTAGAACAGGGGAACACCAAGATAAGTAAAAGGAAGGGATCCTTCCTTTATCCCTAAAACATTGGTGATATTAGATTTCCTATTATAGGGGGTGTTTTTACCAAATTAAATGACAGATTTTTTCCAGTTAATGCATTGACCAGAAATCTCTTCGTAGTGAGAAATGATGGATTTAAGGTTATTGACATTTCTTTGATGGTGAAATAATATGTTATTGAATGACATATTATATATAAATAATCATTAACATGATATATTTATTATTTAAATCAATTATACACATTATTATACCCATCCAAAAAATGAAGTGTTGAATAACAAACTATACCACGACATGGAGACGATAAGTCGTACGTACGCATGTATGATGAATTTTTCATTCATAGGATAGATAGAATAATGAATATGGTTATAAAATATTTATAATAACATATCAGTATGTATAAGGTACTGGATTTATTATTTTATTAGGGAACTAACAAATAAAAAGAAAGTGGAATAAGAAAATAACTTTGAAAGAGGTGATAAAATAATTACCACTTCTTCGGGTTCTTCCTTTTCATTTGAACAAAATGGATCCTTAAGTTGTATTTTTTATCAAAGTATGACATCTAGGTTTAATTGAGGGTATTTGGGAAGATATTTAGGACGTTTTCTTCTGAGACAAATGGCTCTGGAGGTGTGAATTTAAGATAAGGGGAAGTACCCTTTTATAAGAGAGGTGAGGTGTACTTTAGGAAAAGCTTGAAATATTAATTTATTAGAAGATTATTTTTGGTTTCTAATAGATCCAAAAGGATTTATTTCTATGATAAAGTTGGGATGGGTCTAAATCCTCTAAACCAATTGGTTAGAGACATGTATAAGTTTCCATATTAACCTTATCTTTTAGATTTTACCCTTAGTTAAATAGTTTGATTTTTACCATGTCATCTTGTATTTTTATAATACATGGTCAATATAGTTACTATAAAATACCAAGAGAACCTCGAGTGGTTCATTAATGACATATATAACATTATATAAGTCATTTGGCCAAATATTATATTTTAGGACTATTATATAATTTTATAAAATAGTATTTTTTTTTAAACTCATTTGTGTTTATTTTGACAATATTTAGTTTTTGGTTTTTGTTAAAGTCATCAAAACATGATTACTTAGAAATAAATACATTGAATCAACCCTAACATGTCACATTATCCAAGAAAATTCATGGATTGAATCAAAAGTTTTAATTTAAATTTAGTTTAATATTTTTAATATCATTTATTTTAATCTTTCATTGATAAGGTAATTACTGCATCATAATTGTTTCATAAATAAATTGAATTATTTAATATATAAAATTTATAAATAAAAACATATTATGTATGAAATATTTATATATTTATAATTAATATTTATATTTGATTCTATCTTATGTATAATTCTATATTAAAAATGGTATAGTTTTTAAAATTTGAATTTAAGACTTTTAACCCTTCTTAAAATAAAATATAATAAATGTCCTAATCTTATCCAAGTGGATAAAAAATGATCATATTTTTGTCATAAGGGTGATTTTAGTAGAAATAAACTGCTCCAATAGAATTTGGACATGTGTTGGGGTGATTTTATATTATTATATTATTATTTTTACATTTAATTACCCTATTTACTTTTAACTGTGGTAAATAAAATTCAAAAGTTACTATTCACAAATAATTATTTTCATCCTATTAAACCTCATTTTACTTAAGAATAAAAACCATTTCTGTCGGATTTTTTAAATTCAATTCAGAGTAGTGGTAAAATTATGTTTTATGTAAATTTTCAAATGTGCCTAGAAGGTGGGTAAAAGACATTAAAAAGTTCAACAAAATTTTATATATCTAATATTATTATAAAATGACTCTAATGAATTGAATTGGAATAATATAGGTATTATATATCTATTTTGACTTTAAAATAAATTTAAATTAAAAATTATTATTTAAATAAAAAGTTTGTTTTAAACAATAACACAGTGTTTTTCACTATTCATCAAAAATTGAAATTTTTCAAAAAAATTCCAAAAATTCACCCTAAGCTAATTTTGATATTCCAAATCAAAAAATGATTTCCATTTTGAAAAATAAAATTTATAAATATAAAAAGGTAGGTATTACTATTCTTAACTTCTTATTAATTGGCTAGTTTGATTGGTTGTGGTGTGCTAGAATTTGGAGGTGCATACAGTGCAAGCTATTGTATTATTCAAAGACAAGTGTACTATAGAAGCTTCGGGTGTTACAAATGACCACGTGAGATATAAATAATTACAAAAATTGATTAGGGGGAAATATAATTCTTAACTAACTCATCTCATCATAATATAACATTCATATATATTCCATATATAAACACACATTGATAAGGCATAAACATGAGATAAAACCATGATGAAAAAATGGGTAACATAGTAGATATAGAAATATTTATTCATAAAATTATCATATAAGATCCCAATAAAATAATATATTAATCCATATTATATATTCATTATTAAAAAAAATTCTTGTTCATGAAAATATATCTCAAATTGAAATAAAAAGTATAAGAAAAATGTGAATAATAATTCATAACATGAAACTCTTTTCACAAAACTTTTAAGAAAATGGGAAATTAATATTTAAAAAAATAAGATCATGGAATCTTCAAAAAACTAGAAATAAATACAAAAATGATAAAATAATGAATGGTTTTAGGGAATAATATAAATTAAAAAATATTTTTAATAATAGGACATGAAAAGGAATACTAAACAGAATTATTACCTTTATTGGGTTTAGCTTAAAGAAAAATTGGAAATGTAATTAGAATGGAATGTATATCCCAAAATAAAAAAGGGGGAATGGGATAGTATAAAACAAATAAATATATATAAATAACAAATAATAAAATAAATTAAAGGGTGAAATAAGAAGATAGAGATATATAGTTTGTGTTTTTATGTGTTTGACATAGAACTTATCATCAAGAATGAGAAAGAGTGGGAAAGATAGGGAAGGCCCCTTACGAATGATGTTGGTATGGGAAGAGGTGACATGAATCGTCTAGGATGTTGTCTTCCATCCTTCGCCTATTAAAAAACAATACATATTGACACATAATACTCAATATCCCTCTTCATGTTGTCCCACCAAAAATGTTCTTTCAAATCTCTATACATCTTAGTGATGTGAGGGTGTATAGAGAAAATAGAGTTGTGAGCATCATCCTGCAATTCCCTTTTTAGATCAGGTATATCGAGAACATAAAGCCTCTTCCCAAATTTCAAAATTACATCTTCATATACGAAGTAAATCAATCTTCCATCATTAACATCGTTAATTTTCTTTTGAAACACCACATTATAAGTCTGAGAAAATTTTATTCTTTCTCGTAAAGATGGTTTGGAAACCATTTGAAAAAGTATTGATGTTTCACATTCAATGATTATTCTTATATCCATATTCACTAGATCCATGAACATAGGATCCCTTTCAACTATCATCTTGTTCAAAACTCCATGATCCTTTCTAGTCAAAGCATCTGCCACCTTATTTTCCTTCATTGTGTGATAGTTTATTTTGAAATTGTAATTCTTGAGTAGTTCAAGCCATCACCTTTTCCTGATATTTATTTCTTTCTGTGAGAAAATATACTTTAAACTCTTGTGATCAGTATATATCTCATATTTTTCACCATAGAGATAGTGTCTCCATATCTTCTTAGAAACAATTACAGTTTCTAACTCAAGATCTTGAGTAGGATAGTTTTGTTCATGAATTTTCAGTTGCTATAATTCATAGGCAAAAAATCTATCCTTCAGCATAAGGACACAACCAAGTCCTTTCTTTGAATCATCATTATAAATAACAAACCCATCATTCCCTCATGGTAGAGTCAAAATAGGATCATTGACTAATATTCTCTTCAATTATTCAAATCATTCTTCACACTCTTTTTTCCAAACCAATTTAACACCTTTATGTGTGATCTTGGTTAATGGGATAGCTAATTGGGAAAAATTCTGGACAAAACACTGATAATAACCTACTAAACCAATAAAATTGTGTACCTTAGTTATACTCATTGGTTTTATCCATTCTTGGACTACCATTTTATTTAAAGTATCAATAGATATTCCATCCTTAGAGACAATACAGCCAAGAAAAGAAATTTTCCGAAGCTATAATCCACACTTTCTAAACTTCCAACATAATTTATTTCGTCTAATAGTTTTTAGAATAGTGCACAAGTGATTTTCATGATCTCTGTAGCTTTTGGAGTATACCAAGATATCATCAATAAATACCACTAAAAATTCATCTATATATTCCTTGAAAACTCTATTCATTAGATCCATGAAAACCTAGGGAGTATTAGTCAGTCCAAAAGGCATTACTGTAAACTCATAATGCCCATACCTAGTTTGAGATGCTATCTTTGAAATGTATTCCTTCATTATGCACAACTGATGGTATCCAGATCCAAGGTCAATATTTTAAAAATATTTATCTCCATGAAGTTTATCAAATAAATCATCAATGTGCGGTATGGGATACTTGTTCTTTATTGTTATAGCATTTATCTCCCTTTAGTCAATGAGGAACCTCATAGATCCATCCTTCTTCTTAACAGAAATAATATGAGATGCCCATAGAGAATCACTAGGGAAAATAAATCATCTATTACTCAATTCTTCTAGTTTTTTCTTTAGTTAGACTAATTCCATAGTGGCTATTCTATAAGGGGACTTCAATATGGGTTTTGAACCAGGAATTAAGTCAATATAAAACTCATTTTCTCATTCTAAAAGATGTTAAGGTCAATCTTTTGGAAATACATCAACATATTCTTTCACAATAGGTACATTATCTATTTGAACGTTTTTTTCCTTGACCATAGTTATTTCACTCCTTCATCACCAATAATTAAATTTAGTAGAGCTACTGGGGGTGGATCTATATGAGAATCAGATAGTGATTTTTCTGCTCTAAAGATAAGGTATTCCTTATCATCATCAAAAATTATAACCTCTTTATTATTAAAATAAATTTTTACCTCATGGTCTGAAATCCAATCCATACCGAGAATTATATCAAATCCAATCATGGGTATGAAAATAAGATCAGTAGATAAAGCACGTTTATATGCCATAATGGTAACTGATTGACAAAACTTTTTTGTTATGATACTTCCCTTAGGAGTTTTACTAACAAATCCCTTGTTATATCAAAATGTAAATATCTAATTTTCTTGGAAAACTAGGAAGATATGAAAGAATTCAATGATCTATAATCAAATAAATCATTGGATAATTTTTAGGAAACGATTAAAGTACTTTCCACCACGTCATTTAGAACTTGAACCTCGGTAGTAGTGACCACATAAGCTTGGAATTTCTCCCTTTTCATTTTTTGAGGAAAGTTTCCTTGACACTTAGGACATTCATTTGAATAATGTACTATCTCCTTTCAATTGTAGCATTGAAAATTGGAAGCCTCTTTCTTCCCCTTGCAATTACGATCTTGGTGGCCTTTTTATCCACACTTATAACAAACTCTCATCCTCTTTAGGCATGTACCAGGGTGTTTCTTCCCACAATTATTATAGTATGGAAAGCTAAATTTTCCCTTCATTCACTTATTTCCTTTTCTAGAGTGTTTGGTGGATCTCTTCTTCTCTTTCTTTGCTTTAAAGTTATAAGACATAGAGAATTAATTTCTATCTTGAGATCACATGAGACTATATCTTCGTATGACGAGAAGGATTATGAGACTAATTCTCAATGAAGAAATGGTTTTAACCCATCAAATAATTGATCAATCTTACTTCTTGGTTTATGTATATAATCTCAAGCGTTCCTTGCAAACGTTGTAAAGTTAGCATCATACATTGTGACTTTCTTATCCTCCTTTTCACTCAGACTCCGAAATTGCCTATCCATATCTGCTATATGTTCATGAGGAATGTATTTTTATAAGAAAATCCATTCAGACCCCCTCTATTCCATATTTTATACTTCTTCATCCTCCTTTATGTTTTGAATTAATGATCACCATTGACATGCATCTCCAAAGAGGCGATAAACTTCCATGAAAAACATTCCCCTTTCGCTACTCCACAAAGCATAAAATATTTTCTGTAATGAACTTATAAATTTCTCAAGTACAAATGGATTTTTAGTCCCATTGAATATTGGTGGCTGTTTCCTCATAAAATAGTCTAACATTGATCATCTGTGTTGTGGATCAGGGTGCTCCATATGGGTAAGGTTATTATTCATACCCTGAGTGGGTTTTCCCAATATGGTTATAAGTTGTTCAACATCAGTTACATCTTCATATCCAATATAATTATCTATAATATGATGCAAATCCCAACATAGATCATTTTCATTGATACGTTTTCCATTACTTCCATTATGTGCCATTTCTAAACAATTACATTCACTAAATTAGTTAATGAATCGGAATGCATAATTCCAAAATTATAAAATACTTAACATAAATTGAACAGTTTATGCATATAATACATAATCATAAAAATGTTTTCTTTGGGGATGTATTTAATCATAAACCCTTTATATTGGTTTTTAAAGAAAATGTGAATTATCCTAAGCATATCCCCTGAGAGTGTCAAACCAGGTGTGCAGTAAGTCCCGTTGTTGTGTACAAGAATACCCCAGGTCAAGCCTGAAACTCCTTGTCGGAGTTTTCACTCCTAGGTACATCTGTTCCAGAACCACATCCACTTTTAGTATATTGATAGAGATGTATTTCTTGTAAAACCCACATAATATATAAATTATCAGAAAAATTTGATGTTCATCTATACTAATCCTCAAAGTCCATTTTAGGGAAATGTTCTCTAATTAGAGTTTTCCTAAATCTAGTTTTTAAGGTTTGTACTAAAATTCCTCAGATTCAAAATTTAATTCCCTAACCCCAGTTACCTAGAGTCAGTTCATTATTACATAATATTGGAATGATCATAAGAGATCAAGTCCTGAAATACCGATCAGTTTAGTAGCCTTGTAAGTACTAGATACATACAAAAGTTTTGTATTACATTATGAACTAAAAAAACATAATTTTGTATCCTATGAACACACTTCTATCCATTATAATATCCCTATATATCAATAATAATATACATTTTCACATCATGGAAAAATAAAACATAAGAAATGGGTGAGATCATATGCTCAGTAAAGATAACAATACAGCGGAAACTATCCTAAATAAGCATAAACATTTAAGTAAATGTATAAGACTAAAACACATTCCTTTTAAACATAAACTTTAGCATAATATAGAAATGATAAATAAAATTATTCCATTTACTTATTCACATGGATATTCTACTTGTTGAATAATCACATGTTATATCAATAGCTAATCTCATAATGATAGAATGTATAATTTTGGACATCATAACCACATAGTCAACGCCTCGTGCCAAGACGATAAATAAAAATATTCTCAAGGCGTTTTTCCAAAAAAAATAGTTTGTCTCATGAGACCTAAAGATGCTTTGAGGGGCTATAGCGGGCCCCACCCATCAGTTACTACATCCAATTCATTACTTGTATGAAAAGGGTGAAACACAACATAAACATTCGTATTAAACTAGAATAAGAAATATTAATAATTTAACCATAAACTATCAATGACATAAAAATAGTACATCCACAGTCAAACATATCATAAAACTATCAAAACAATATGGAGTATTTTATCATAATAATTCAACTTCAATTAAACATAAAATCAAATAATAGATGTTGTCACAGATAAAATCAATCAAAAAACTATTTGATAGAAATATATATTTCTAAATTGAAATCATTTAAAAGTCACATATTTATAAATGAAAACATTTATTTTGAAAATATTCTTATAACCATTTAATGGATGCTTCGAAGGTGTTATAATGGCAGAAAATAGTCTCACCCTTCCTATAAGTTAAAAAACTTTCTTTCCTTAATTTTTCAAAAAGTTTATAAAGGACCTCATTTGGAAAATGATGGAAAGATTCCGTTAAAAAAAATTAAGAGAAGTCAAACAAAGGTATAAATTACTTTAACCCATATCCTAGTAAATAGTAAAAATGTTTTGAAATATATTATTAAGAAACATGGATTTGGATGATAAAGAAGTCTCAATAGATACTTACGTATAAATAAACTCGGATAATAAAGAGATTATAAAATTAAGCCTTACCTTGTACTTTTACTTAGTCAAGGGTATTTTATACTTTTTTATAATGGTTAAATAATTTTTATTAAATTATAAAATAACCATATACATAAATATGATATCATATATGATCCTATAATATTTATTTGTTAATAATATTTCAGTAGTATCATTGTTTTGAGTGTTAACTGATTCATTTTCCTTTATAAGTTTTGTTATGTAAGTCATGTTTGTTATAGATAGGATATATTTGATTAATATCCAGAATAATATTAAGTTCTTAAAAATTATTTTTTTAATCATCAAATTAAAATTATTCTTGAATGGTTACGATGGGGAATGAAATATCATCGCGTCATGGAGACGGTAAGCCGTATGTATGCACGAGCGACAATATCATTCTATTTATGGTGAAATAATATGTAATTAAATGGTATATTATATATAAATAATAATTAACATGATATTTTTATTATTTACATATATTATACTCATTATTATAACCATACAAATAATTATGTTTTGAATAACAAACTACACCACGACATGGAGACGGTAAGCCGTATGTATGCACGTATGATAACTTTGTCATTATAGAATGGATAGAATAATGGATATTTTTATACCATATTTATAATAACATATCAGTATGTTGAAGTTACTGGAGTTATAATTTTATTATGGAAACAATAAATAATGAGGAAGTGGAAGAAAAAAAGAACATTGAAAGAGGTGATAAAATAATTTCCACTTCTTCGGGTTCTTCCTTTTGATTTGAACATAAGGGATCATTAGGTTGGATTTATGAACAAATTAAGGCCTATATTATTAAGTGAGGGTAGTTGGGAAGATATTTGGGAAGGTTTTGACCGAGAAAAATGGCTTTGGAGGTGTTAATTTAAGAGAATAAGAAGTACTCTTTTTTAAGAGAGGTGAGAGGCACATTAGGAAAAGCTTGAAATATTAATTTATTATAAGATTATTTTAGGTTTATAATAGCTCAAAAAAGATTTATTTCTAGTATAATGTGTATATGGGTCTAAATTATCTCAACCAATAGGTTCTAGACATGTTTAGGTTACCTTATTAACCGTATCTTTTAGATTTAACCCTTAGTTAAATAGTTTAGCTTTTACCATGTCTTCTTGTATTTTTATACTACATTGTTAATATAGTTATTATAAAATGCCAAAATAACCTCAAGAGGTTCATTAATGATATATCTAACATTATATAAGTCATTTTGCCGAATGTTATATTTTTAGGACTATTATATAATTTAATAAAATAGTATTTTTTTAACTCATTTGTATCAATTTTGACACTATTTAGTATTTGGTTTTTGTGAAATTCATCACATCATGATTACTTAGAAAAAAATAAAATAAATCAACCCTAACATGTATTATTAATCAATAAAATTCAAAAATGGAATCAAAATTTTTATTTTACATTTATCTTAATATTTATAATGTCATTTACTTTAATCTTTCATTAATAAGGTAATTACTGCATCATCATTGTCTCATAAAAAAATTTAATTATTTAATGTTTAAAATTTATAAATAAAACACTATTATGTATAAAATATTTTTATATTTATAATTAATATTTATAGTTGTATTTATCTTATGTATAAACCTATATTATAAATTGTTTTGTTAATAAAATTTGAATTTAACACATTTAACCCTTCTTTAAATAGAATATAATAAGTGTCCTAATCTAATAAAAGTGGATAAAAAGGATAATATTTATTTATTAAGGATTATTTTAGTATAAATAAAATTATCCAATATAATTAGGACATTTTTTGGGGAAATTTTATATTATTATTTTATTATTTTTACATTTAATTAACCTATTTACTTTTAACTATGGTAAATACATATCAAAAGTTATTAATCACCAATAATTATTTTCATCCTGTTGGAACTCTTTTTAATAAATAATGACAACTATATCTGTTGGAGTTTTGAAATTCAATTCACAGAAGTGGTAAAATTAGGTTTTATATAAATTTGCAAATGTGCCTAGAAGGTGGGTAAAAGACGTTAAGAGGTTCAATAAAATTTTATATATCTAATCTTATTATAAAATGACTCCAATTAATTACATTGGAATAATATAGGTATTATGTATCTATTTTTAATTTAAAATAAATTTAAATTAAAAATTATTATTTAAATAAAAATTTGGTTTTAAACAATAAGGCAGTGTTTTTCACAATTCATCAAAAATTTAAATTTTTTAGAAAAATGCCAAAAAATCAACCTAAGATAATTTTGATATTTCGAATACAAAAATTTTGTTCATTTTGAAAAATGAAATTTATAAAATTTTACAATGTGGGTATAACTATTCATAACTGCTTTTTTAAATGGCTAGTTTGATTGGTTGTGGTGTGTGACAATTCGGAGCTGCATACAATGCAAGCTATTGTATTATTCAAAGACAAGTGTACCGTGGAAGCTTAGGGTGTTAAAAATGACCTAGTTATATATAAATTATTAAAAAAATATATTAGGGGTGCATATAATTCTTAACTAACTCACCGCATCATATTATAAAATTCATATATATTCCATATATAAAAGAACATTAATAAGGCATAAACATGAGATTAAACCATGAAGAAAAAATTGGTAACATAATAAATATATAAATCTTTATTCATAAAATTATCATATAAGATCCCAATAAAATAATAGATTAATTCTTCTTATATATTCATTATTAATAAAATATCCTTGTTTAGGAAAATATATCTCAAATTGGAAAAAATGTATAAGAAAAATGTGAATAATAATTCATAAAATGAAACACTTTTCATAAAACTTTTAAAAAAAGGGGAAAATAATATTTAAAGAGAATAAGATCCTAGAATCTTCAAAAAACTAGAAATAAATCCAAAATGATAAAATAATTAATGGTTTTAGGGTATAATAAAAATTAAATAATATTTTTAATATTAGTACATGAAAAAAAATACTAAATAGAATTATTACCTTTATTGGGTTTAGCTTAAAGAAAAATTGGAAAGGTAACTAGAATGGAATGTATATCCCCAAATAAAAAAGGTGGAATAGGATAGTATAAAAAATAAATATATATAAATAACATATAATAAAATAAATTAAAGGTTGAAATAAGAAGATAGAGAGATATAGTTTGTGTGTTCATGTGTTTGACAGAGAATATATCATCAAGAATGAGAAAGTGTGGGAAAGATAGGTTATTTCCCTTACGAATGATGTAGGTGTGGGAAGAGGTTGCATGAATCCTCTAGGATTTTGTCTTCCATCCTTCACCTGTTAAAAAATGATACATATTGACACATAATAAGCAATATCCCTCTTCATGTTGTCCCACCAAAAATGTTCAATCAAATCTCTATACATCTTAGTGCTTCCAAGGTGTGTAGAGAAATTTGAGCTATGAGCATCATCCAGCAATTCCCTTTTTAGATCAGGTATATCGAGAACACAAAACATCTTCCAAAATTTTAAAATTACATCTCCATATACAAAGTCAATCAATCTCCCATCATTAAAAGCTTTAATTTTCTTTTGAAACTCCACATTATCAGTCTGAGAACTTTTTATTCTTTCTAGTAAAGATGGTTTGGAAACCCTTTGAAAAAATTTTGATGTTTCACCTTCCATGATTATTTCTATATCCATCTTCACTAGATCCATGAACATAGGATCCCTTTCAACTCTCATCTTGTTCATAACTCCATGATCCTTTCTAGTCAAATCTTATAGCAACTTATTTTCCTTCCCAATGTTGTAGTGTATTTCGAAATCATAATCCTTGAGTAGTTCGATCCATCACCTTTGCCTAATGATTATTTCATTCTGTGATAAAATGTACTTCAAACTATTGTGATCTGTATATATGTCAAATTTTTCACCATAGATATAGTGTCTTCATATCTTCATAGCAAATATTATTGATGCTAACTCAAGATCTTGAGTAGGATTGTTTTGTTCATGAATTTTTATCTATTTTAATGCATAGGCAATAAATCTATCATTATGAAAAAGGACACAACCAGGTCCTTTCTTGGAATCATCACTATAAATAACAAACCCATCATTCACTGATGGTAGAGTCAAGATAGAAGCATTGACTAATATTCTCTTCAATTATTCCAAAATTTCATCACACTCTTTTTTCAAAACAAATTTAACCCCTTTACATGTGAGGTTGGTTAACGGGATATCTAATTGAGAAACAATTGGGATGAAACACCAATAATAACCTACTAAACCAATAAAACTGTGTACCTTAGTTATACTCATCGGTGTTATCCATTTTTTGAATGCCCTTTTCTTTGAAGGATTAATAGAGATTCCATCCTTAGAGATAATATTTCCAAGAAAAGAAATTTCATAAAGCTATAATCCACACTTGATAAACTTCCCATATAATTCATTTCTTCTAATAGTTTTTAGAGTAGTGCACAAGTGATTTTCATGATCTCCATAGATTTTGGAGTATACCATGATATCATCAATAAATACCACTACAAATTCATCTAGACATTCATTTAAAACTTTATTCATTAGATCCTTGAAAACCTAGGGTGTATTAGTCAGTCCAAAAGGCATTACTGTAAAATCATAATGCACATACCTGGTTTGAAATGATATCTTTGTAATGTATTCCTTCTTCACACACAACTGATGGTATCTAGATCGAAGGTCAATATTTTAAAAATATTTATCTTCAAGAAGTTGATCAAAGAAATTATCAATGTGAGGTAGGGGATACTTGTTCTTTATTGTTATAGCATTTATCTCCATGTAGTCAATGTAGAACCTCATAGATCCATCCTTCTTCTTAACAAAAATAATATGAGCTCCCCATCAAGAAACACCAGGGAAAATAAATCCTTTATTACTCAATTCCTCTAGTTTTTTCTTTAGTTACACTAATTCCATAGTGGCCATTATATAAGGGGTCTTCAATATAGGCCCTGAATGAGGAA
The DNA here is from genome assembly GCA_963277665.1 of Viscum album. Lineage (NCBI taxonomy): Eukaryota > Viridiplantae > Streptophyta > Magnoliopsida > Santalales > Viscaceae > Viscum > Viscum album. The sequence goes on along the minus strand of OY728163.1, from coordinate 961,593,602 downwards.
TTAAGTCAATGGAAAACTCAATTTATCATTCTAGAGGATATCCAGGTCAATCCTCTAGAAACACATCAACATATTCTTTCACAATATGTACATTCTCTATATGGACTTTCTATTCCTTTACTATAGTTATTTCACTCCCTTAATCCCCAATAATTAAATTTAGTAGAGCTATTAGGGGTTGATCTATATGAGAATCAGACGGTGGTGTTTCTACTCTAAAGATAAGGGATTCATTATCATCATAAAAAAATTTAACCTCTTTATTCTTACAATAAATTTTCACATCATGGTCCAAAATCCAATCCATACTAATAATTATATCAAATCCAATCATGGGAATAACAATAATATCAGTAGATAAAGCCCATTTATTTTCCATAAGGGTAACTGATTGACAAAACTCTATTGTTATGATACATCCCTTAGGAGTTTTGACTAACAAATACCTTATTAAGTCAAATAGTAAATATCTAATTTTCTTGGAAAACATGGAAGATGTGAAAGTATTCAATGATATATAATCAAATAAATCATTGGATAATTTTGAAGAAACGATTAAAGTACCTTCCACCACCTCATTAGGAACTTCCACCTCGATAGTAGTGATCGCATAAACTAGGTATTTCTCCCATGTCCTTCTCTGAGTTAAGTTTCCTTGACACTTAGGACATTCATTTAAATAATGCACAATGTCTTTTCAATTGTATCATTGAACATTTGAAGCCTCTTTCTTCCAATTTCAATCACGATCTTGGTGGCCTTTTTCTCCAGAATTTTAACAAACTCTCATTCCCTTTAGTCATGTAACCGAGTGTTTTTTCCCACAATTTTTATAGGATGGAAATTAAACTTTTCCCTTATTCCACGTATTTCCTTTTCTAGAGTTTTCAGTAGATCTCTTCTTCTCTTTCTTCTCTTCGAAGTTATAAGACTTAGATAATTCATTTTCTTTCTTGATAGCACATGAGACTATATCTTCATACGATGAGAAGGATTGTGAGACTAATTCTAAATGAATAAATGGTTTTAACCCATAAAATAATTGATCAATATTACTTCTTGGGTTATGTATATAATCTCCAGAATTCCTTTATAACGTTGTAAATTTAGCCTCATACATTGTGGCATTCTCATCCTCCTTTTAACTCAGACTCAGAAACTGCCTTTTCATATCTGTTCGATGTTCATGAGGAATGTATTTTTCTAAGAAAATCCCCTTATAATCCCTCCATTACATATTTGATACCTCTTCATCCTTTTTTTGTTTTGAATTAATGATCACCATTGATCTGCATCTCCTGAGAGGTTATAAACTACCATGATAACCTTTTCCCTTTCACTACTCCCCAAAGCATGAAATATTTTCTCTAAGAACTTATCCATTGCTCAAATAAAAATTTATTTGTAGCCCTATTGAATATTGGTGGTTGTTTCCTCATGAAGCATCCTAACATTGATCATCCATGTTGTGGATCAGGGTGCTTCATACGAGTAAGGTTATTATTCATAACCTGAGTGATTTTTCCCAATATGGTTATAATTTGGTCAACACCAGTTACATATCCATATCAACTATAATTATATTTAATATGAGGGAAATACCTATATGGATCATGTGGATTGATACATTTTTCATTCCTTCCACTATGCGCCATTTCTAAACAATTCCATACACTAGATTAGTTTATAAAGTGCAATGCATAATTTCAAAATTGTAAAATACCTAACATTAATTGAAAATTTTATGCATATAATCCATAATAATAATAATTTTTTCTTTGGGTAAGTATTTAATCATAAATCCTTCATATTGGGTTTTAAAGAAAATGAGAAGTATCATAAGAATATCCCCTGAGAATGTCAAACTAGGTGTGTAGTAAGCCCCGTTGTTGTGTACCAAGATACCCTGGGTCAAGCCCGAAACCCCTTGTCAGAGTTTTCAATCCTAGGTACATTTGTGCCAGAACCACATCCAGTTTTAGTATCTAGACAGAGATGTATTTCTTGGAAAACACAAATAATATCTGCATTACCAAAAACTTTTGATGTTCATCTATACTAATCTTCAAAGTCTCTCTTAGGTTAATGTTCTCTAATTACAGTTTTTCTAAATCTAGTTTTCATGGTTTGTACTAAAATTCCTCGGATTCCAAATTTAACGCCCTGACCCTAGTTACCCACAATCAGTGCATTATTATATAACATTGGTATGATAACAAAAGATCAAGTCCTGAAAGACCGATCAGTTTAGTAGCCTTATAAATACTAGATACATGCATAATTTTTACATTATATTATGAAATGAAAAAACACAAAATTGTGTATCATTTGAACACACTCGTATCCCGTATCTTGTACTTATAGTTCAATAATAATATACTTCTTCACATCATGGAAAAATAAAACATAAGAAAGGGGTGAGATCATTTTCTTAGTAAGGATAATAATATAGAGCGGAAACTATCATAAATAATTATAAACATTTAAGGAAATGTATAAGACTAAAACACAAGCCATTTAAACATAAACTTTAGAATAATATGGAAATGATAAATCAAATAATTCCAATTACTCATTCAAATGAATATTCTACTTGTAAAATAATCACATGTAATATAAATAGCTAATCTCATAATGATATAATGCATAATGTCGGACATCATAACCACACAGTCAATGCCTCATTCCAAGACTACAAATAAAAAAAATTCAAGGCCTTGTTCCAAAACACTAGTTTGTCTTATGAGACCTATAGATGCATCGAGGGGTTATAGCGGGCCCCACCCATCAATTACTACATCCAATTCATTTCCTATATGAAAAGGGTGAAGCACAACATAAACATTAATATTAAACTAGCATAAGAAATATTAATAGTTTATCCATAAACTGTCAATGACATAAAAATAGCACATCCATAGTCAAACATATCATAAAACTATAAATAAAATATAAAGTATTTTTTCCTAATAATTCAACTTCAATTAAACATAAAATCAAACAATAGATTTTTTCACATATGAAATCAATCCAAAAAACTATTTGAGAGAAATATCTCTTTCTACTTTGAAATCATTTAAAAGTAAAAACATTATAAATGAAAACATTTATTTTGAAAATTTTATTATAAGAGTTTAATGGATGCTTTGATGTTGTTATAATGGCAAAAAACAGTCTCACCCTCCATATAAGTTAAAAAACATTATTTCCTTAATTTTCCAAAAAGTTCATAAAGGACCTCGTTTGGAAAACGATAGAAAGATTCCGTTCAAAACATTTTAAGAGAAGTAAAACAAGGGTATAAATGACTTTAAACCATATTCTAGGAAATATTAAAAATGTTTTGAAATTCATTATTAAGAAACATGGATGTGGATGATAAAGAATTCCCAGTAGATACATACGTATAAACAAACTCGGATAATAAAGGGATTGTAAAATTAACCCTTACCTTGTACTTTTACTTAGTCTAGGGTATTTTATCCTCTTGTATAATGGTTAAATAATTTTAATTAAATTATAAAATAACCACATATATAAATATGATATCATATAAAATCCTCTAATATTCATTTGTAAATAATATTTCAGTAATACCATTGTTCCGGGTGTTACCTGATTCATTTTCCTTTATATGTTTTGTTACGTAAGTCATGTTTGTTATAGATAAGATGTATTTGATTCATATCCACAATAATATTATGTTCTTAAAAATTATTTTTTTAGTCATCAAATTAAAATTATTCTTGAATTGTTACGATGGGGAATGAAATATCATCATGTCGTGGAGACGGTAAGCCGTATGTATTCATGAATGACAATATCATTCTATTGATGGTGAAATAATATGTAATTTAATGGTATATTATATATAAAAAATAATTAACATGATATATTTATTATTTACATCAATTATACTCATTATTATACCCATCGAAATAATGAAGTGTTGAATAACAAACTACGCCACGACATAGAGACGGTAAGCCATACGTATGCATATATGAGGACTTTTTTTCATTGGATGGATAGAATAATGAATATGGTTGTACCATATTTATAATAACATATCATTATGTAGAAGGTTCTGGAGTTATTATTTTATTATTGAAACAAAAAATAAAGAGGAAGTGGAAGAAGAAAAGAACTTTGGAAGAGTTGATAAAATAATTACCACTTCTTCAGGTTCTTCCATTTGATTTGAACAAAAGGGATCCTTAGGTTGTCTTTATAATCAAATTGAGGCATTTAGGATTAATTTAGGGTATTTTTAATGATATTTAGGAAGATTTTGGCCGACTAAAATGGCTTTGGAGGTGTGAATTTAAGATAAGGGAAGTACCATTTTATGAGAGATATGAGGGGCACTTTAGGAAAATCTTGAAATATTAATTTATTATAAGATTATTTTCTATTTCTAATAGCTCAAAAAGGATTTATTTATAGGATAAGGTGGATATGGGTCTAAATCCTCTCAACAAATAGGTTCTAGACATGTTTAGATCACTATATTAACCTTATCTTATAGATTCAACCCTTAGTTAAATAGTTTAACTTTTACGATGTCTTCTGGTATTTTTGTACTACAGGGTTAATATAGTTGCTATAAAATTACAAAAGAGCCTAAAGTGGTTAATTAGTGAAATATTTAACATTATCTAAGTAATTTGTCCAAATATTAGTTTTTTATAAATATTATATAATTTAATAGAATAGTATTGTTTTTAAAAACTCATTTTTGTCAATTTTGACACTATTTAGTATTTTGTTTTTTTGAAAGTCATCACAGCAGGATTACTTAGAAAAAAACATTTAATCAACCCTAACATGTCATATTCACCAGGAAAATTCATGTATGGAATCAAAATTTTTAATTTACATTTATCTTAAAATTTTAATATCATTTATTTTAATCTTTCATTAATAAAGTAATTATTGAGTCATCATTGTGTCATAAATAAATTTAATTATTTAATTTATAAAATTTATAATTAAAACACTATTATGTATGAAATATTTTTAGATTTATAATGAATATTTATAGTTGAATTTTTATTATGTATAACCCTATATTAAAAATGGTTTAATTATTAAAATTTGAATTTAACACTTTTAACACTTCATTAAATAAAATATAATAAATGTCCTAATCCAATCCTAGTGGATAATAAAGGATCATATTTTTTACTAAGGATGATTTTAGAATAAATATACTTATCCAATAGAATTAGGACATGTGTTGGGGTAATTTAATATTATTGTATTATTTCTTTACATTTAATTACCCAATTTAATTTTAACCGTGGTAAAACAAATTCCAAAGTTACAATTCACCAATAATTATTTTCATCCTATTGAACCTAATTTTACTTAATAATGACAATTATTTCTGTAAAAATTTTGAAATTCAATTCCTAGAAGTGGTAAAATTATGTTTTATATAAATTTTCAAATGTTCCAAGAAGGTGGGTAAAAGACGTTAAAAAGATCAATAAAATTTTATATATCTATTATTATTGTAAAATGAATCAAATGAATTATTTTGGAATAATGTAGGTATTATGTATCTATTTTGAATTTAAAATAAATTTAAATTAAAAATGAATATTTAAATAAAAATTCTATTTTAAACAATAACGCAGCGTTTTCACTATTCATCAAAAATTGAAATTTTTCAGAAAAATACAAAAAATTCACCCTAAGCTAATTTTGATATTCTGAATCCAAAAGTGATTTCCATTTTGAAAAATAAAATTTGTGAAATTTCAAAATGTTGGTATTACTATTCATAACTACTTTTTAAATGGCTAGTTTGATTGGTTGTGGTGTGCTAGAATTCGGAGCTGCAAACAATGCAAGCTATTGTATTATTCAAAGACAAGTATACCATGGAAGCTTGGGGTGTTAAAAATGACCTCGTGGTATAAAAATAATTACAAAATAGATTAGGGGGGATATAATTCTTAATTAACTCGTCGCATCATAATATAACATTCATATATATTCTATATATAAAAGAACATTTATAAGGCATAAACATGAGATAAAACCATGACGAAAAAATGTGTAACATAATAAATACATAAATCTTTATTCAAAAAATTATCATATAAGATCCCAATAAAATAATAGATTAATATGTATTATATATTCATTTTTAAAAAAAATTCCTTGTTCATGAAAATATATCTCAAATTTAAATAAAATGTTTAAGAAAAATATAAATAAAAATTCATAAAATAAAACACTTTTCATAAAACTTTTATGAAAAGAAAAAAATAATATTTAAAAAAATAAGATCATAGAATCTTCAAAAAACTAGAAATAAATGAAAAAATGATAAAATAATGAATGGTTTTAGGGAATAATATAAATTAAATAATATTTTTAATATTAGGATATTAAAAGGAATACTAAATAGAATTATTACCTTTATTAGGTTTAACTTAAAGAAAAATTTGAAAGGTAACTAGAATGGAATGTATATCCCCAAATAAAAAAGGGAGAATGGGATAATATAAAATAAATATATATATATATAACATATAATAAAATAAATTAAAGGGTAAAATAAAAATATAGAGAGATATAGTCTGTGTGTTCATGTGTTTGACAGAGAACATATCATCAAGAATGAGAAAGAGTGGGAAAGATAGGGAAGGCCCGTTATGAATGATGTAGGTTATGATCAATAAATATATAAGGGTTGATATGAGACTAAAAATTAATCATAAATAAATGTAAAATATATTTTTATATATTTAATACCATGAACATAATATATATAAGATAATATATGAAATAAAGGAAAAATACCTGAAAAAAATGGATATTTGGAATGTAATACTTACCTAGATCCAAGATTGCTTTGTATATCTTCTGAATTCTTATTTAATAAAATTTTATTAATTATTAACTTATATCAAAAAAACATGTTTATTTAATTATTATTATTCCTTTTATTTATATTATTATAATTTATTATTATCTTATTAGATTTATTTCTCTTACATAATCCATTTTTAGGTTGTTTGGTTTATAATTCCAAATTTCCTTCAAAGTGATGGTATCATTCTATGGTCACTATCCTATGATTCCTTAAGATCCATAAGTTTCAAAGTATATTTTTGTTGTAATTAAAAACCCTAATTAGTTCAATAGTTAAATATTTATAATATAATAGTTCCAAATGAATAATTTTTTAATCATAAACTTGTTTACCACAATCCATTTTTATTTTATTTTATTGAAAACCCACTTTAAGGGTAAGTGGGAACCTGTAGAACTATTCCTCCAATATCAAGACACCCCTCACAAAACAAACATAACAGAGTTCCAGATTAAAAAAATAAAACACCATCGAACACCGCGTCACTTGTTTCAAAATTCAAAAGAAGTCGACATCACACCGCAAATCCAAGTCCTTCACCGATCTTGAGTCCGAAATGACGCCACCAAAAAACAATTAAAAATTTCAAAACCAAAAGCAGTCGTACCATCATCATGACTCTATCACTGATGCCTCGAGATGCACACACTGTCACATTGTCTCTAGTACAGACCCCCGTTGTTTCCAAGAACATCATCATCGTCATCGTAGAGAACCACCATCCGTCTTCGGTGTTGAAAATAAACACCAACATCGCCATTGAGAAACCATCAGAGACCGTCATCGCCGAGGGAGAAGTCATCATCTTCACTTCTGAGAACAGAAACCCATCGTTGATGTCGTAGTCTAGGTCGTTGATCCATTGAAGACGCCAGAAGAAGAAGAACAAAAGAGACACCACGGGCAGAACACCCCTGAAGCACAAGACACCACAGCACCAAACCAACAAAACGCCGGTGGCGACCGCCACTGGAACCCACCATCACGATCATGAACTGACCAAAAACCAGTGAGCTGCCCGAGGAACCCATCACCACAGACTGCAAACACATGCCACCGATGACCACCAAGAAACACCGACACAACGCCAAAGAAGAAGAGGAGAATCCAGGGAGTAGAACCCTACAAAACAAACAAGATAGAGAAAGACAATCGAAAAGTGACATTATGAGGGGATGAACCCCTAGAGAGAAATAGGGGGTTGAAACCCTAAAAGAAGAAGAAAAGAGATGTAGATAGGACCTACAATTGCCAACCCACCTTCCCAAAGCCTCGGTGTACCCATCACTCCAAATCTCCGACATGGAGAGGAGTGGTGGGACTTGAGGCCAAAGCGCGGTAAATCAGCCAAAGAAAAACCTTCACGGAGCCGGGGGAGTCAGAACAGTGGAAAGGAAACCGAGAGAAGGATAGGATCGGACTTGAAGAGATCAAAGAAAATTAGAATGAAGAGAAGAGAGAACCAGGGAAATTGGAGTTAGATGATCCGATGCTGCTAGGGAGAAACCCTAAGAGGAGGGAAGGGGAGAGCCAAGCTAAGAGCCTGAGATCAAACCTGGAGAGTGAGGTGCCATGAATCAACATGTTTAAAATGGTTAAAATGAATTTGATTGTTTACTATTAATATTTTTATTATCATGATTATATTGTCATTTATATTATTTATTAAATTAATTTATATAATTTTCTTTTAAAATCACAATAAACTTCATATTTTACTAGTGTTAACTTGATTTTTTGTTTTAATATTTTTTTGTGATGTTTTATCTTTTGAATGACATGTTCCAGATGAGTTTATTGGAAACCAAAAACTTCTAATTCATTATAAATTCACGTAAAAAGATTTTAATAGAAGATCTTATTTTATATACTATGTTTCATAAAAGTAAATTTTTTACACTAAGATCTTATATTTTATCATTTCATGTTTTTTACATCTAACAGCTATAAATATAAGACCAAGCATTCAATTAAAAAATATCATTTCACATTAATTACACATTGATCGGCCTTCATTCAATAGTTCTTCACTATCTCAATGATTGAATGATTATTTGTGTTTTTTGTTGTTAAATGAGATATTAGAGATTTCAATTTTGTGGAATTTAATTATAAAATATCTATGTTTTTTATTTTAATTATCTGATTCTAAACGAATTGTGATCATAGAGTTTTAGGGATAAGAAATGTTACCTCTAAATTTCTATATTTGAAAAATTATTAAAGCTAAGGATTTAGATGATTTTAATCATCTATATAACACCCTGATTTTTTTTCAAAAAAAGAAGTTATTCTTGATATCATATTTCACACACATAATCAAGCATAAAAATACTTGAAATATATTTCTCTAAATATCTTTTGGTACATGAAACCCTGAGTATAAATGAACCATAAAATAATATATCGTTACAACCTAGCCATTAAATTGGTGGGTATGAATAAAAATAACTAAATTATTAAAAAATATATATTTTACATGTGTATAAAATAAATTAAATGGTTAACTATTTATTATAAAATAAAATAAGAATAATTTTAACTAAAAAGAAAATATTTTCTGAAAAAACAGAATTTTCTAAAAGGTGATTTCATCGTGCCGTTCACAAATACATTAAAATTAATTTTTCCAATTTCTGAAAATTTATTTTAATGAATATAATCAATTGTATAATTCATAGTATCAAATTTATAATAGGTTGAATGTTTTTTATTTTTCAGAAAACATGGATTTTTCAGTGAATAGTGAAAATACCAATTCTAGTACAAATGCCATTTCTTTTCAATAATTTAAATAATTTAAAAGTACAATTATGTTGTAAATAAAATTTGAAAGTAACATAAGTATTATTTATTTATATTTAATCCAATTAATTACATTTTAATACTCCTTATAATTTATTTTAGTACAGGTTTATTTTTTGGTTTAAAAACATGATTTTTTTAAAAACTATTTTAAAGTCCATAATATTTATCCATTTAATTAATTAAAAACCCCTAATTAGGATTTATTTTAATGAAATTTATATATTATATTTAAATAGAAATAAATTTAAATTCATATAATGATCATTATTGGTCATAGAGTAAATATAAAATCATTTTATACTTGAAAATACAAATCTCAAAAACCTTCTTTTTCTTCACATCTATGGGTTGAATTTTAAGTTAAATTCTCCCAATTATGTGAATTTAATTTAGTAAAATGGGTTAAAATTTTAGAAAAATCATTATTTATATTATCTAATAATTTAAACTTAATATTTATTATTATTAATAGTAAAAACATTTAAAATATTTTATCATGATTAAGGTAAAAATAAATTTAATGGGGGTTAAACTAGACATATAAGGATTAAAATAAACTTAAAAATGTATAAAATATATTTTATTTCCATATTTAGACCTTATCATGTATAATTATAGATAATGGTCTATTTTGGGTCTTTTTTCACTTCAAAAATGTGGTTATTCATTTTTATTTTCAAAAATTACAAGTGTTCCACTCACCTCAATTATAAAAGGGCATCCCCTCTCCTCACCATTTCACACCTTCAAATAAATTTTTATCATATAATACCTGAAATTGTAATTTTATAAATTTTCTATCTATAACATAGATCAATTATTTTTATCAAAAATCCATCCTAATAAATATTTTGGTGTTAAATTCAAGATTATGTTCGAAGAAGAAGTACCATGCTTAACCAAGCATTTTTTTATTTCCTTTTCTACCACCCTAAAATATTATTAAATTGTTCGGATGTAACAAAACCAATACATCTTATATACTGAGATATTATTATTTTAATTTAATAATATAAATCCATCTCCTCTTATATCTAATGGGAAAAAAACATCGTTCAGGTATATGGAGTACTACTGTCTCGTGTACCGGTACCATTCAATTTTCATCATCACCTATCACGACATGTTATGATGATAGATTTAAAGTATATATATTATATTTTTAACATAATCATACTTAAGAAATTATTTTATCACATATACCTTCTTAATTTCCATTTTTTGATGGATATGATAATGTCACTCATGTGTATGATGGACTACCGCCTCACGAAGCGATATGATTCTTTTTTCACTAAATCTTTAAATGGAAGGTAATTTGGATAAATATAATTAATATATTTTATATATATGAAATATTTTTTACATTTATGACATATTCATAATTCTTAAATTATAATATTTATATAATTTACATTTTATATTTCCATTCTCTGAAAAAAGATAATGTCGTTTGTGCGTACGTGTGGACTACCACTTCCACGAAGCGATGTGGGTCTTTTTTATCACATAATAACATAGATGATATATATAAATATATTTAATTAAATAATAAAATAATTAATATATTATGGTAATTATTTAAATATAAACCAATGCTTACCTTATTTCTATAATGATCGTTGAAAAATATAAATGTTACTCATGTGTAAGTATGACCTACCATCTCCATGATCCTAATGTATTTCATTTTCCATAACCATATATTATGATTAGATTTAAAATTATTATTAACACATAAAAATGGTAATTATTTGATGATTATTATTATGTATATGATTGGAAAATGACCACTTTGACCACGGTCAGTACACCGAATCCATTTTGAAATAATGAACTGAACGTCTTCAAAACACCCGATATAAACTTAACTGATTAAGTATTTTAATATTTCATTATAAATAAATAAATAAAATGATTTAAGTATAATTTATTAAAAATATAATATTTTATTAATAAATTAAAGAATTTATATAGGCTTATTATATATTAGTTAAAGAACATACATCAAAGTTTTTCACTCGATGTAAGGGACTTTGTCACAATTGTCCTTCATTAAGGCATATTTTAATGTTATACACCAAATTTATTTTATATGGCGTATATAATGTCACTTTTACATGTAATATAATGAATACTTAATACATCATGGTATTTTATGATTTAATATTAATTATTTCATCCATGGTGATTTGACTTGAATGTTACCAAATGGTAAGGAATTTCATAACTAAATTTCTTTTCATTGGGTTATATTACTTATTCATTGTCTTTGATATTACAAGATTAAGTGTGTAATGAATTTTGAATATATTATGGTGTATTTACATTTTTTGTGGATTTAAATTTGATACAAATAATTTATTCATTTATTAATCCTCACTTTAACATTATGATCATTATAAGGGTCCCCCATCACAAATCGACTTCTTTGGGATATAGGTTTTGTTATTCACATATCTTATTTATAAGATGTATCTAATTGAACATTGATATGTTATATCATGAATATACTTATTTTCATGGTATTTAATGTTTAATTTTAATTTATTCTTTCATGGGGTGTATTATTGAAAATTTACCAAATTAGAAAAGGCATTATGTTATAATCTCTTTTTTAATTGGATTGTTTATGCTTAAACATTCATTGAAGGAGTTTATTATATAGTTTTATAACAAACCCCTTCAATTTTATTAGCCTATATTTAATAATTATATTTTCATATAATAGTATCATTTTCCTCCCTTTGGTACTTAAAATTATTGATAAAATGTTTTTAATAATAACTAACTTTATTTCACTCTTCAGTCGAAAATCCTTTTTCTTTCAAATGAATGTTTTTTTGAAAATGTTATCAATTTTTTTATTGTGATTGTTTAAAGTAATTTTTACCCATTATTGCATTTTTTTTAAAAATAAAAGGAATATTCTTATCATTTTATGAACAAGGTAATTTTTGACTTTTCTTACAAAAATGTGAAAGGAATATTTGTTTTAAATGTTTATAACATGAACAGATGTTCCTACCATCATGTCCATTAATTTACATAAAGTTTCATTTATATGACTCCATATTTTCCATTAAATATAATTATTTTCACAGTAATTACTGAATTATCAGTTTTTAAAAGTGAATTGCAATGTAAATAAAGGTATTTTCCTCAATAATATTTTTAATGATCTTTTACTGGTATATTTATTCATCAGCATCAAAAACCATTGATTTTACTTACAGTCCACTAGAGATATGTTATATTGGTAATATCCTTATTATTTCTATGGATGGATTATGATATTTTCATTAAACCCATTTCTTTTTCCATTGATTAATCAAGCAACAAAAGAACATTAATTATTTTTTTGACTAAAAAGTTAAGGCTTCTAATTATTTTATTCATGTATGATTCTTAGACATTATAGATGATTAATGGGTGAGCCTGATACATACTAAATGAATGTTTTATCCCAATTATAACTCATGGGTGATCCTGATATCGAATATATGATAGGTGTACCCAAACAGTATCTGGTGATCCTAATATATCTTATACGATGGGTGTGCCCAAATAGCATTGAGTGAGCCTGATATAGTTTATATGATGGGTACGCTCAGATAAAACTATAATGAATTAGGTAATGTTTTTTTATCTTTAGATGTAAGGAGAAGGTAGTTACCAAAGGTTTTCTCATATTGATTTAATTAGGATCCAATTATTTTTAGTATGGATTTAAAATAGGTTATGAATATGATCTTCCAAGATACCAACACATTTTCATTATGCTTGTTATGGGTTATAAATATTTACTTTGATCAATATTGACATCACATGTCTCATTATTATTAATTCTTATGACTCTTTCCTTGGTTAAAAACTTATTCCATCTGTTCTTGTTTGATGATATTGGTATTTATGGGTATGAATATTCTTATGTTATGATCATGTACGTTGATTATGTCATCATACCCTTATTCTCTTCTTATTCTCACTAACGACATTCAACTTTTAATGCTTATATTTACCCTTACTATGCATTTGAGATCACCCTTATTATTTTTTATATTCCTTGGGTTATGAAGAATGGTGATTAAATGATTCTTGTTTAGAACGGCTTCTAATGTAATGAAGTTTGTGGGAGATGTTGAAGACTTAATATGGAATATGAAAATATGGGTATAATAGGAAAACAATCCCTTAAATTCATGGGTTTTATTTATGTAATATTTTTTTAATTATATAAAACTATAAACCTAAAAGTTTTAAGGGTATGTAAGTGTTCTAATATTTCATTTTTTATTGTATTTTTTGGATGGAAAAAGGGGTCATGTTTATCAGTATCAAACTAAAAATGTAAAATTTATATTTTTAACACTGTATCTGGGAGTGTGGGTTTCAGTATATTATATTTCACATCAAATAAAAATTTTATATAACTTTGGATATTATGATGCTTTCTTATGATGTTATTTGAAGAGTTATGGAAACGATCATTGGTCTATAAGATTTATGAAGATCCTAATTTAAAATTCTTAGAGACCCCTTTGAGGTTTTAAATAATGAAATCTTAATGTGATTAATGACAGCTTAGATGATTTTTTTATTAGATTTAATTATATTTAATTCTTATATTTAACATGAAGTATGCATTTAAATTTTTTGGACATAAGTTTTAATGTGTTGATAGCCTTTATGTTTTATATGATATTAGATATTGAGGTAACTATGGGAACACAAGTTGTATTGTATAGATAACAATGGGATTTAAAAATTTATTTTGTGAAAAAATTGATTTATGTTATCACTATATTTTTTGGAATATAATGAGATAGATTTTAGATAAAAATTTATGTTAAAACACTATTAATATTGACGTTATTAAGGTTATTTGGGATATAGGGTTATTAATTTAGGGAATGATTTAGTTTAAACTTTGGGTATTACTATTTATTTTTAGGGATTAATGTATTATTTCATCATATTAAGGTTTATTCATTTTGGGAATTATCTTACCATATACTAACCATTTTGGTTTTAGTTAATATCTAAAGATAGGAGGGATAGATTTATTTTCAATTTTATGGTTATGTGGTCTTTTAAAAACTAATTTTAGCGATTCAATCATGAAAAAAAATCATCTTGAATACACATAATTTGAATAAAAATATAATATTGTGGAGGAAATTGATTGAGGATGAATTTGTACCCATTAAGTATGTATATTTCCTTATCCTCTTAGTCTATATGGTAAATTAATTCCTCAACTCTGGGAAAAGGATGTTAAAATAAAATGATTTCTTATTACTATCATTTCTGATGACATCAATGATATTTTTCACACCACTTTGGGGTTGGGTTTTTGGTTTTTTTACTTTATCATGATCATTCACTTTCTTATTATCAATTATTTCGATCCTTCACCATCATTATTTGGGAATTATATTTTTTTCCCATGTTCATATTTTCACTTCCCACTAATGTTTTCCAACTTGGGAACCTAGTTATTTATTATTCTAGATGAACTTTGTACATACATTTCTCTCTTATCAAGAATATTTTTTACAATTCCTTTTAATGATTTGGATTTTTAACAAAATTATTTTCATCTATCAAAACATTTATTATCAAGATCAAGCTCAAATTGCGAGGATAAAATTTATTAAAGGGGGAGAATGAAACACCCAAATATTTTTTTCAAAATATAATTTATGTTTGATAGTGTGTTTGAAATGAAACATAGATCTTAAATGACCCGCAAAATATATTTCTTTAAATATCTTGTGGAACATGTAACCCCAAGTATCAATGAACAATAATATAGTATACCAATATAACTGAATGGTTAAATTGAAAGGTATGAAAAGGAATAAACAAATGCTTAAAATTATACAGTTTATATATGTATAAAATAAATTCAATGGTTATATATTGATTATAAAATAAAATAAGAATCATTTGAAATAAAAATAAATGTTTTCTGAAAAAAAAACTCTATTTTTCTAAAAGGTGATTTCATCGCACTTTGTACACATACATTAAAATTTATTTTTAACAATTTTATAGAACCAATTTAAAAAAAATGTAATTAATTTTTGAATTCATAATATCAAAATTATCTTTGGGTGAAATTTTAGGTTTTTCAAAAAATACTGATTTTTCAGTAAATGGTAAAAAATACCGATTTTGGTAAAAATGTCATTTCTATTCAATAAAATAAGAAATTTAAAAGTTTCATTATGTTTTTAATATGAATTAACATATGAATTATGTATTTATATTTTATCCACTTAATTAAATTTTAATCATATTTATATTGTATTTTAGAAAAAGGTTTATTTTTTGGTTAAAAAATGAGGTTTTTGAAAAACTATTTTAAAGTGAATAATGTTTCTCCATTTTAGTTAATTAAAAAATGCCTAATTATGAATTACTTAAATGAAATTTATAGAATATATATCTAAAAATCTTAATTTATATTCATATAATGATTATTATTTGTCATATATTTAATATAAAATCACTTTTTTCTTAAAAAATACACTTCTTGAAAACCCTCTTTTTCATCGCATATACACGTTTAATTTTAAATTAAATTCTAGTAATTAAAAGAATTTAATTAGGTAAAAGGGATTAATTATTTTTAATAATCATTATTTATATTTTATATTAAGGTTGACTTATTTTTTTTCATAATTAATAGTCAAACATTCAAAATGTTTTACCGCGATTAAGGTAAAAACATATTTACATGGGATTAAACTAAAAATATAAGGGTTAAAATGACCTAAAAACTTATATAAAATATATTTTAGGAGTATATTTAGATCTTATAATGTATAATACTTGATAAATGTTCATTTTGGATCCTTTTTTCATGTAAAAAACGTGGGTACACCATTTTCTTTTCAAAAATTACAAATGTTCCACTCACATCACCTATAAAAAGTCACCCATACCCTCTTTTATTCACACCTTAAAATAACTTTTAATAAGTAAATATATACCCAAATAGATTCATTATTTACTTACCCACAACTTATATAACTTTTTTATCATAAATCTATCTTAATAAGTATTTGTTTGCTAACCTAAGGTGGTTTTCTGACGAATAGGTATCATGCTCAACCAAGAATTTTTATTTTATTTATTATTTAAACACCATCAAATATTATTAAATTATACTAATATAATGACATCATTCTATCCCATATATTTAGATTTAATTAATTTAATTTGATAACCTAAATCCATCTCCACTTCCATTAAATGGAAGACAAAATCATCATTTGTGTGTACGGAAGACTACTGCCTCACGAATTAGTGTCATTCGTTTTTCATCATCACCTCTCAAGGATTGTTATAATGAATTATTTAAAGTATATAAATATTATATTTATATAATAACTATATGGATTTAATTATTATATCATTTATACCTTCTTACATTCCATTTCATGGGGGATACGATAATATCTCTCGTGTGTATGGCGGACTACAGGCTCACGAATTGATGTGATTCGTTTTTCACTAACAGTTTTCAAGAATGGTAAAAAGGGTAAATTTAATGAATATATATGATATATATGACATAATTATGATATTAATGACATCTTATTCATTCTGAAAATATAATGTATAATTTAATGTTTACCATTTCATTTACTAAAAAATGATAACATCATTTGTGTGTATGTGTGGACTACTGTCTCCACGAAGCGATATGATTATTTTTTCATCACCACATAAAATGGATTATATTTATTTATACATTTAAATAAATAATATGGTGTTTATGATATTATTATCATTCTGTAAGGTTAAAATATTTCCTACCTTATTTTCATAATGATCACTGAAGAATAGAAGCATTATTCATGCGTACACACGACCTGTCGTCGCAGTGATGGTAAAATAGTTAATTTTCCATTATCATATTTAATAATTGATTTTAAATTTTAAATTTATGTATAAAAAAGATAATAATTTAATAATTTTTATTATGGATGTGATGGAACAATGACTTCTTTGACCACAACCAACACACCGAAGTCATTTTGAAACAATAAACAAGACATCCTCAAAACACTTAATGTGGAATAAATAGATTAAGTATTTAAATATTTAAATAAAAATAAAAAAAAATTATTTCATAATAAGGTATTAAACCTAAAAAATGTTCTCTATAAATCAAAAAATTAATAAAATCCTATTGTATGGTATTTAAAGGATGTGCATGGAATGTATTTACTTGAGGTAACAGACTTCATCTCAATTTTAATTCTTTGAGGCATATTTTAATTTCATAAACATAATTTTTTATATATGGTGTATATACTAACCCTATTAAGTCTAATATCATTAATCATTCATAAATCATGTTATTTTGTGTTTCAATTTAAATTATTTCATCCAATGGGATTTGAATTTAAAGTTACCAAGTGGTAATGAATTTCATAACTCAATTTCTTTTCATTATGTCATAATAATTGTTAATTTTATTTGATATTAAAATTTTATGTGTGTAATAAATTTTTAATATATTATGGTTTATTTACACTTGTTATATGTGGATTTAAATTTTATATGCATAATTGATTCATTGATTAATCCCCACATAAACATTATCATCATTATAAGGGTTACCCATCTCAAATTGTGTTTGTTGGGACATATGTTTTTTTGTAAACCTATATTATTTTATGAGGTGTATATAATTCCCATTTTATATGTTATACCATGAATATACTTATTTTAATCATATTTAAGGTTTCATTTGATGTTATTTATTCACGAGGCTTATGATTGAAATGTTATGAAAGTGTAAAAGGATTTATGTTATAATCTTCTTTTTAATCAAGATTGTTTATTAATTACATTAAATTGGAGTAAATTATTTTAAAATTTCCTAATAAATCCCTTTTATTTTCTTCTAATCTATTTATTTATGATATTTTCAAGTAATAATACCATTTTCCTTGATTTGGTACTTAAAATGATTGAGAGTTTTTTAATAAAATCCAACTTCATTTCTATCTTTTGTAGAAAATCATTTTTCTTTAAAATATATTTTTTATAAAAGTGTTTTAAAAAATATTTTAATATTATTTTTTAAATTAATATTTACCAATAATTTTATTTTTGAAGAAAAAAATATTTATTTAATTTTATGAACAAGTTACTTTTGGAATTTTCCTACAAAAATGTGAAAGGAATATTTTTTTTGACATTTACATCATGAATGAATTTTCCCACTATCATGTACTTTAATTTCCAGGAATTTTACTTTATATGATTCTATTTTTTCAGATAAAGGTATTTTTACAATTATTTTTGAATTTTTTAGTTTTTAAAAGTGGTTTTCAAATTAAAAAGTTTATTTTCCTCCATAATATTTTTAATGATCTTTTAATGGTATATAAATCCATCAAAATCCACAAACCTCTGTCTAAATTATACTCCACTGGGGATATATTGTATTGGTAACATCCTTATTCTTTATTTGAATGTATTATGATATTTTCATGGAATCTGTTTCTTTTTTCATGGGTTAATAGAGCTTTGAAAGAATGTTCATTATTATTATGATTTAAAAATAAAATATTATAAATGTTTTATTGATGAATGGTACTTTTAATTATTAATGATGAATGGGTGATCCTGATACATCTTATACAAAGTTGTTGGACCCATTACAGCTCATGGGTGAGCCCAATATATCTTATATGATGGGTTCTCCCATACAGCACCTCGTGAACCCGATATAACTTATATGATGGTTCTACGCAGATAGTGTCGGGTGACCTCATTATATCTTATATAATGGGTGCACCCAGATAGTGTTGCAATGCATTGGGTAATTTTTCTTGTATTTAAAGTAAATTAAAAGGGATTTATTGGAGGGTTTCTCTTATGGATTTAACTAAGCTTAATTTATTTATAACACGGGTTCAAAACGAGTTATGAAGATGATGTTACAAGATGAAAACATGTTTTCATTATTCTTTCTATGGGTTATAAATATTTCATTTGATCAATATTGACATCACATGGCTCATGATTATTGATTCTTTACTCTTGTCGTTTTTTAATCCTTAGGTCTTGTTTTCATGTTTGATGATCCCGGTATTGATCAGAATTAATATTCTTATGTTATTCTCATGTACTTTGATTATTTCATAATAACCTTATACACTTCTTATACTAACTGATTAAATTCAATTTTTAACGCTTATATTTACCCTTATTGAGCATTTTATCACACCCTTATTATTTTTCTTATTCCCCATTTTATAAAGAATTTTGATTAAATGACTTTTTTCTAGAAACATTTCTAATGTGATGAAGTTTGTAAGAGATATTGAATACATAATATGGAACATGAAAATATGGGTATAGAGGGAAAATATTCCCTTGAATTTATTGGTATAATTTATGTAAGAGTTTATTCTAATTCCCTATAATGATAAACCTAAATTTTTCATGGGTATGTAAGTTTTCCAATATTTAATATTGTTGTTATAAGTTTTGGATGGAAAATTGTGTCATATTTATCGATATTAATCCATAATTGTAAAGTTTATTATTTTAGCACCATATATGGTAGTGTGGGTTTAGGGATGTTATAATATTATCAAAGAGGATCTTTGTGGTAAGTGATTTTTTCTCGAGACATTTATTAAATGTGTTTGAAGATAAGACATATTTATTTTGATATTTTGATTAAAGAAGTTTTGAAGTTTCAAAACAATCATCCTTTGGATATGGATTTTGGTCATCCTGCCTCTTTGAATTAAAAGTGAAGAGCTTTCTTTATTTTAACCATGGTATCCTTTAAAAATATTTCTTATAGGTATACTAATAATTATCAAGAATCTAAGCACATTATTTCAATCTATATTTATTCTTATTTTGTTTTGTTCATTTAATCCATGTAGTTCATTACTTCCGAGTTGTTTATTTCCATTTCATTTATTAATTGTTTTAATTCAAAAATCCATAACTTATATGTTTTGAACTATAAAAGTACCGTGAGTGGAAAAAAATAAGTTTTAGAAAATTTCAATTTTACCCCCTCTTAATGTTTCCATACTAGAAAAAAATTGGTCTTAGAGAATGTTTTTTATTGAACTAATGTGTATTAAAGAGAATATTATTTTTCTTATTATAGGTTTACCAATTAGAACGTTGTAAAATATTGATCATAGCACACATATTGTCTTTAGTGGTGCTAATTTTATGTATTGGAAGGAAAGGATGAAGACCTTTTCTATTAATACCAGAGTTGATAACATTCAGATAATAGATAGTAACTAAAATATTTCTAAGAATTAGATACCAAACTATACATTTGAAAAAAGAGATGAATATCAAATAAATTATATATTCTATAATACTCTATTGTGTTTCAGTACATAGAATATCTAAAATATGATATCTCCCTATAAAATTGATAATATATTTTGGAGTAATCTAGATATAAGTCAATTTCGAACTTCTAAAGCATTGAAGACCTAGAGAGAAATGTAATAAAAAGATTTTCAGGCTTTTAATTTTCTTCTAAGAGAGTCATTTTCCAAGATGCATTAGTGTTTTATGAATTTGGTGAAAAAATTTCAATCTATTGGTGAGGAGTGATGAAATATATACATATATATATTCCTTATTAATTTTAGTGATTTAAATGGCCAGTTATGTCTAATTCTATTTATTCTTATTTTTTAAGGCATAAAAAAATTTATAATTGAGTTTTATTATGTTTGTTGATTTTTTGGTGAAATTATATATTTTATCTAAAATTTGGAATTGGGAGTGAATATGGAAATATGGAAAACAATTTACAAAGATAAAAGGGATAAAAATGGTCTATCTTATAGTTCATACCTGAATTCAAGTGTAATCCACATGGAAACCAAAGGAGGGAAGCTGGCTAAGCCCTAGGGGAAGGTTGATCTGGTGGGGTAGGCCCCTATTAGGGATAGAAAAAGGGTGGGTATGTGGTCCCATTTCAAGAGGGAGGTCACCTAGTGTGGTTATTCGTAGAAAGGTATGGTGAATAGCCTCACAGTGGGAATAGGTAAGGAGGTCATAGGAGTCCATCAGCTCTAGTCAATCTTCAACAAGTTACTGGCAGCGCAAGATCATTTATTAAGTAGAAATTTCTCTTCTGTAAGTTTGATGTGGAATAAAAATATAGTAGGGAACTATTAATTGTAAATTTTTCAACATCATTTAATATTGATCCCTACATCACTGTATTTATTTATTTTCATTGTGCTTCTACCATCGATCCTACACTGTAAAATCACCATTTTTATAAAAGGTGAGTTCGAGTTGCACTAGAATATAAGATATGGATACACTACAAGTCTGTGGTTACATCTTAGGATCCTAGTTGATATAAGTATATAGATAGAGGTTGTTTCGGCATAGGGTGGAGTTATATTAAACAGTGGACTACATAAGTGTGAAGAATTGGGTTACATGTTGGTTATGTGAAGGTTGATACATTAGGGTAAGAGGATTGTTGTGAAGTTATATAAATATTTTTATAATGAGAATATGAATTCTATATGAGGATTTTACCTACATCATGGAGCTACTATCATCCATAATAAGGTATCGATGATTTAATCCCTGTGGGAACATAAACACACTATAATATTTTATTTTATAGCATGGATGTAGGACTACTTCAAGGATATTATAAAATTTTCTTTTCATTATGTAATGGAATAAAATTTTCTGAGGGAGGTTCATCTATTTCATTGGAAATGTCAATGTGGAATTCTCACTCTGTTGAGGTTGGATGAATGAAAGTGGAAGTTTTCACCATAGGGGATTCAATACATTTTATTTATAGAATAAGTCTTAAATAGAGGAGGGGTTATGCTATGATGTGTTTATCTTACACTATTGAATCGTTGTCATCATTTTCCAAGGAATCTTGTCAATGCACACTGAACATGTTGTAATCAATATTGTGTTTCACATATGAATATATAGATAATGTATACATTGTTTTCACTATCTGATTTCATGGATGTGATCTGTATAGATGTCTGAATATCACATAGTGATATCTATAACATGGATATATCATGTGATTTGGGAAGTAACTGAATAATATCACATGATAAATAGTCACACACCGCAACACTATTCTATAGTTGATGAAGATTAGTGTTTTTATGACCTGAGGAGAATACATAAAAGGGTTTTATTCTTGTTGAAATGACCT
Source organism: Viscum album (assembly GCA_963277665.1). Classification (NCBI taxonomy): domain Eukaryota; kingdom Viridiplantae; phylum Streptophyta; class Magnoliopsida; order Santalales; family Viscaceae; genus Viscum; species Viscum album. Next base: position 961,570,671 of record OY728163.1, on the reverse strand, counting down.
GATAATTTATGAATAAAAAATACCTTTCTTTTAATGTCTTATATATATAATACATCAACTCTTTTTTTTATTATTGGGTTTAAATGACTATTAAGTATCATTGTCATTCATAAAATAGTCATTGAACAGTGATCACATAACTGATATAAATATAAGGGTTCTTTAAAAAATCCTTTTGACATAAACAAAGGAGAAAATGGTCTCATCCAGTAGACTAGGGTCATACGAAACTCATTTTTTGAAGCTTAGAAAGGAGGTAATGTCACTGGGCTTCGCTTTTGAACAAACCCAAGTTGAGATTCAACATGTAAAGCTTAAATGGAATCACCTATGGGATAAGTTCAAGTTAATAGAGATTACCACCTGGACGATGTTATCTGAGCTACCCCAATAGTCTACCACCATTGCACACCTTACCCTCGGGTATTATGAAGATGTTATTAGGGGTTATCTAACAAGGTATTATTTACTTATTGTGTAATCCCTTTTATAAATAAAATTCTTATTTCATCAGTTCCTTTATTGGAATATCCTTTCTTAAAAATATAATGAATTTGATAAATTGATTTTTTGGGGTTAAAATTTTACTTTTTAAAAATATATACATTATGTTTTTTATAAATAATATTATAAAATAAATTCTTATAAATGATAATTTTATTATTTCCTTGTCTATAAATGATTAGGTAATCAGTTTGATAATAGTTATATTTTTATACGATAAAATAGAAAGTGTAATTTTGAATAATTTAATTTAGGGAATTAAGGATTTTTTAAAATAAATGATATTTTAATAAAATATTATTATCAAGTTACTTTTATTAATAATAAATGAGTATATAATTTTTATGAAGTAAAATTCAATTTTTAAAAAATAGTTTTAGTCAAAACCCGTCAATTTTCAATAAATGTCGGTTCTCATTTCAAATGTAAAAATTCACATATGTAGAAAATTATTTATATAAAATGAATATTTTTTTTGAATCAGGATGTCTAAATTATCCAATGGTTAATTTTTTATAATTTTCTTAGACAGTCAAATTTTTGGGTAAAAAAGATATATAAATATATGGTCTATTTTATAACATTATAATGACCAAATAGTGATGTAATAAATACTATAAAAGGGATATTATATCAAACCAATTTTTCAACTTTAAAATAATGTGATTTTATATTTATTTGAATTTTTTTATAATGCCTTAGTGAATCCTCCAAAATGTATAATATATTTTATTATTTTAAAATCATTTTCTTGAGGGTGTGACTCACCTCCACATAATCAAGGATAATATTTTAATGTCTTTGGCCCTTTTTCTTATAAAATAATGCTTTCCACTCCTATTTGGTGATAACCATGGCAAAAACCAAGGTAAGGTTTGTGGTTTTGAATATCTAATTATATATATTTTAAAACCTATGTTTGTGAAATATTAAAGAATTCCCCTCTCATTTCCTATATAAACCCTACCAAGTACTCATTCCTCTTCACTAAAACTCATTAAATCTTGTACTAACTCTTATCTCCACTCTCTATAGTCCTCCCAAGGTGCCCTAATCTCCCAAGAAGCCTCTCCCAATCCTTTTAGATCACACATCCAAGAAAGGGATCCTCACTTTCCTTCCTTTCACATTTTTTTCCAAGTTTCCTTATATTATTATACACATTTTATTTTTAAATTAAAAATAATGGGGTATGTTTTATCACCTCCCTCATACATCCCTTATTATTTTTTAATGATTATATACCCCTTTCACTCTCATTAATCCCTCCCATGTACACCTATTACCATGCCTAAATTCCATAAGGGATTTCTCTCTCTTTATTTTCATTCAAGCATTTCTCTTATATTATGCATCTCGAATTCCATTTCATATGTTGGGATATTATGATCCACGATCCCCTTGATACCCATTTTATATATAAATGATGAGTTTCCCATTTCTCTCTCATCAACCCATTTTTTGAATCCCCATATGATGTCATTATACTGCCGAAATTGCATCATGATTTTCCATGCCAGAATCCTTATGTAGTGAATACCATTCTCATTTCTCTATCAAGGGTATTCACCATTATGAACATATAATTTTTGATTATATACTCTAATTTATGTATTCAATGTTCCTTTATCATTTAATAAATGTTGATATTGAATGAATCCTTATTATACGATCTATGTGGCACACATAAGCATGAGATTAAAATGTTCATAAAGGTTGTGCACTAATAGTGCTCCAATGCATTGGGTAATTCTTATTATCAAGATACGTCATGTTGGGATACAAATTTACTTGATCACTTTATATGAATTTTTTCCATCATGTTGGGATAGTTATTTACCTTATTCCTTTATATTAATGATGTCGTTTTTTATGTTGTTTCCACATTTCCATGTTATGATAATGTTGCTATATCATGCCTTTATGTTCATGTTTCTATTGTTCTCCATTGATATTCATATTTCTTAGCTTGTATTGTATTCTTCATGTTATGAATTTTTTACTCCCTTATTGGTCTATATAGATCACCCTTTTCTTATATATGTCCTCAGTTTTTCCCATGAAATGCAATGTATGAAGGAATGTTATGGTCATGTAAAAGAAGATTTCAATAAAGAGGTTGTATTTTATTTATTAAGTTGTCATGTAAGGTTCCTAATCCAAAAAGAAATCAGACCTCTCGATCTTCTAGGTTGTATTAAGTTCAATTTTATGTAATAAATCATGTATAAATATGAAATAAAGTGCAGCATTATTATAGTTGGTATGAAAGGATATGTTTAGTTATTTTTGGGAATAGGACTAGAAAACCCAAGTGAAAGAATTAGGGATAGAACTAAGTATAAGAAAAACATCCCTAAATTTTGGTGAGTATATAGTAAGTGGTTTCTCAAGAAAATACATATCTCTCTGGATACGAACAAGTAGATGTGGCTCTAGAACATATGTATATAGGGTTAAACCCAAAAACACTGTTTAGATCTAGACTCAAATGGGAAGTGGTTCATCACAATGGGCCTTGCTTCACTCTTGGTTCAACACTCTCAGGGGATATGCTTTGGTAAATTCATAATATTAGTATGAACCATTATTAATAGAACAAAAAAATACTATAAGAATATATGTAAGGAAATAGATAATGGATAACTTAGACTGAAGCCTAGAAATCCATAAGTTAAGAAAATAAATGTAATTTGTAAGTTATCCCATTTTTGTCATTGGATTCTCCTTTATGTGTTTAATAGTTTAAAATAACTACCCTTAATTTTTCTTTTATTCATGCTAATGGACAGTAATTTGAGGACTCAAGAAAACAACCGCTGCAAGGATCAATGTGATGACTATTCTAATGAGACGCCTAATCTGATGGGCGTGGGAATTGAAAAATTTGGCATGATACGCTCTCAGTTAACCCACGTTTTGAATAGAAACATAGTTCTAGAGGAATTTCTAACCCCCCCCCCCCCCCCACCCCAAGAAATAACATGTCATAATTGAGAGCTTCATGAGACAAATTCCTCCTACTTTCAATGGATCATCTGATCCCTCAATCACCGAACAATGGATCAAATCCATTGAGAAGATATTCTCCATCCTTCAATGTTCTAAACAATAGAAGGTTCTTTTGGATGCTTATCATATAGAGGGTGAATCTGATCAATGGTTTACATTTATCAAAAGTACAAATCTTGAGGAAGTTATCTAGGTGATGGGATGGAAGGATTTCTAGAAAAAATAGATAAAAAGTTTCCCTTCACCCTCCATCTTAAGATAGAAATATATTTACTTTCACTCAAGAAAAAGGATGATGAATCTATCAGAGCATATAAGGAAAACTTCACAAGACTTGCATGATATGCCTTCAGCTTTGTCGTTACCCCTTAATGCAAGCTTTCTCTCTTATTTGGTGGGACAAAACCTAGACTACGGAAAGCCCTAGTGATCTGTTACATTGATAGCTATGAAGAAATTTTCTGTTGTTCCATCAAAGTCCAAATGGAGATTAGTAAATCGTAGGTGTATCATGGGGATAAGTAGAAGAAAGTGGAATTTAATTTTGGTGGTCTGATGGATAAATTTAATGGTGCTAAGAAATTCCATCACCCCACTTGCAAAAGGTGCATAAAGAAGAACCCTATAAATTTCCTGAAGTGGATAAGGAAATTATTTAGGTATGGAAGAGAAGGGAACATGTCCAATGATTTTCGATAGCAGAAACCCTCCCATGTGATAGAAGAACAGAATGTTATGTTTGACCCTCAATGCATTGTTCATTTCTACAACTGCAATGAACCTGAGCACTTTTCAAATCAGTTCCCTAATACAAGTTTAATTTGAGGTAACCAACAACCTCTAAGGCAGAAATCACAAGTGTTTTCCATCCCTACTACTGAAGTGAATTCGTAAAATGAAGTGGTGATAGGTACACTAGTTATTCATTAAAATATAGTAAACGTGCTTTTTATTTTGGTTCTACACATTCTTTTATATCCTGAACGTTTAGTAGAAAAATCCAAAGAACACCACAAAGAATGGAAGTTGAGATATCACTGAGAACGGAAAATAGGTCAATTATTGAATCCCATGAATATAACTCCTACCCTATCACAATTTGTGGATTAAACTTCCCAGTGAACCACATTATACTTCCCTTGGTGGGATTTGATGAAATTCTTGGCATGGATTGGCTTTCCCGATATAGATCTAACATAAATTTCTATGATATGGAAATCACTCTTCATATTTAGAACTGACCCACAATTTTATTCAAGTGTAAGGATGAGGATTAATCTCCCTCACCACCATCATCTCATGCATGGATATTACTACCCTATGAGCACACATATCTTGCTCAGATGATTTATTCTTAGGAACCATCCACTACAACATGCCTATTTTGAGGGAATTTGTTGATGTGTTTCTTGAGAGATCTCATGGTCTTCCTCCGAGAAGAGTTGTTTAATTCTCGATTGATCTTATACCTTGGGTGTTTTGAGTATCCAAGACTCTGTATAAAATGGATGTTATAGAGCTTTAGTAGCTAAATAAATAACTATAAGAGAATCCAGATAAAGTTTTTATATGCCCAAGTGCTTCACCATGGGGTGCACCAGTCCTCTTCATTAAAAAGAAGGATAGGTCAATGTGCCATTGAATTGATTATCGTGATCTCAACAAAATCATGATAAATAACAAGTATCCTTTGCCAAAAATTGATGACATTTTCAATCAGCTATATGGAGAACAGTACTTCTCAAAGGTGGATCTGCAGTTGAGATATTACCAAGTAAGGGTGAAGTATGAGGATATACCAAAGAATATTTTTTGTATAAAGTACGGTCACTATGAATTCATAGTAATTCTATTCAGACTCACTAATGATCCAGAAATATTCATGGACATTATGTATAGAGTCTTTAGATAATACCTCAAAAAATTTCTGGTAGTCTTTATAAATGATATTCTAATATACTCCAAGACCCAGGAGGAGCATGAGGAGAATCAATGTACTATACTAAAGACCTTACAAAGAGGGAATCTTGATGAAAAGTACAGAAATTGTGAGTTCTAGTTGAAGGAAGTCTCATTATTAGGTTATATCATTACAAGCAATGGGATATCTGTGGATCCCTCCAAGAAAAATGCAATTGAGGGAAGGACAAGGGTAATATATGTGATTGATATCCATAGCTCCCTTGGGTTAGCTGGATATTATCACTGATTTGTGAGAAATTTCTTATGATTTTCAAACCCTCTTACCAAGATAACTCAAAAGGTGTTCAAGTTATCATGGAATGATGAATGTGAATAATGCTTCATGGAGTTGAAAATGAGGATTATCACCGCACCCTTTCTCACACTACCTAGAAGTGGAGAACTTTTAGTGGTATTTAGTGATGCTTTGAAGAAGGTTCAGGGATATTTGTTGATGAAAAATGACAAATTCATTGCCTATGCTTTGAGGAAATTGAAATTTCATGAGCATAATTATCCAACACATGATTTGGAGTTGTCTACAGTGATATTATCTTTGAAAACTTGGTGATGTTACCGATTTGGTGAGAAGTTTGAAATATATATGGATCACAAAATCCTCAAGTATATATTCAAATAGAAAGAGTTAAATATAAACCAATGAAAATGGTTAGAGATTATTAAATACTATGACTACTCAATTCGCTGCCATTGAGGGAAAGAAAATAAAGTGGTAGACACTCTAACTAGAAAGGATCTAGCAACTCTTTCATTTATAATAATTGATAAGAATCCAATATTATTATAATTGAATTGTATGAACATGAGAATCATAAATAAAGAAACACCATCAATCCTTTCCAAAATGATTTATCAACCATCTCTTTCGGAAAGGTTAAAGATTATCAAAAAGAAGATGTGGTAATTCAGAAGAAAGTGAAAACTATTATAAAATGGAAATCCTCGGAGTTCACTATTAATGAAGTATGAATTGTAAGATTTGGGTCAAGACTATGTGTTCTATCAAATCCAGTGTTAAAGAAATAAATTTTGGATGATGTACATAGTTCAAATTTATCCATTCACCCAGGAAACACAAAGATGTATCGGGATCTCTGATATCATCATTGGTGGGATAAAATGACGAAGGAGATCACTCAATATACAACAAAGTTCTTGGTATGTCAATAAGTGAAATATGAGACGCATAAGTCTAAGGGGATGATGTAACTATTACCCATACTAAGATAGAAATGGGAATACATCACCATGGACTTTTCCACCATACTTCTGAAGACATCCGAAGGAAACAATGTTATCTGGGTTGTTGGGGATCATCTTACAAAAACTACGCACTTCATTGAAATTCAATAGGATTTCTCAATAGATCAACTAGAATGAATATAAATCATAGAATTGGAAAGGCTGTATGGTGTACCACTATCTATTATATCTAATTGAGATCCAAGATTCACCTCTAAGTTCTTAAAGAGTCTCCAATAGACTTTGAATACAAAGTTGAACTTCAGTACAACTTATCATCCTCAAACTGATGGCCAATCAGAGTTACCTATCTAAACACTTGAGGAAATTTTGATACAATGATCAATATACTTTAAAGGCATATGGGATCAACATCTTTCTCTAGTTTAGTTCTCTTACAATAATATTTTCCACTCAAGTATCCAAATGGCTCCTTATGAATATCTTTATGGGAAGAGGTGCAGAACACCAGCATGATGTGATGAAGTTGGGTAGAAATAACCTCTATTTCCATAAATGGTCAAAGAAATGGTGGAGAAGGTTAATACCATCCAACAACACATCAAAGCTGCTCAGATTCGAAAAAAGATCTATGATGACAACCTTCGATGAGACCTAGAGTTTGATGTTGGATATATGGTTTTCCTCTTCATATCTCTATGTAAGAGAGTGATGATATTTGTAAATAAGGGAAATCTTAGTCTAACGTACCTCAAACCTTTTGGGATCCTTGATCACATTAGAGTAGTGTCCTATCGACTAGCACTCCCACCGAACCTGTCTCATGTAAATGATGTATTCCATGTATCACTCTTAAGGAAGTACATACCAAACCCATCACATGTAATCAATTCAGAGTTGTTACAATTGGATAATGACCTCTCTTATGAAGAGAATCTGGTGATGATCTTAGATCATAGGGAAAAAGTTATACAAAATAGTATGATGCCCCTTATTAAGGTGTTGTGGAAAAACCACAAGTTTGAAGAAGCAATGTGGGAACCGGAGGATGTCATTAGGAAGAGTTACCCTCATATGTTTTAGTGTGGGAAAAGGAAATTTCCAGGTAAAAAATTATTAAGGGGGAATTTTGTAACTACCTGATCATTTATAAATAAAATTCCCTTTCTTTTAATGTATTGTGGGTATATAAACTAATGTACTTTTTTTTATTATTAGTTTTAAATGACCATTAATTATCATTAAAATTTATAATATAGTTATTGAACAGTGATCACACAACTGATATAAATAAAATGTTTTTTAAAAAAATTTCAACATAGAAAAATGAGAGGATGGCCTCATCCAATAGACTCGGGACATTCAAAGCTCATTTTTTGGAGCTTGAAAAGGAGTTATCGTCACTGAGGTTATCTCTTTACCAAGCCTAATATGATCTTCAACATGTTAATATTTAATGTAATCACCTATGGGAGAAGTTCAAGTTAATAGAGATTACCACTCGGGCGATGTTATCTGAGCCACCCCAGGAGTCTATCACCACTGCACACCATACTCTTAGGTCTTATGTGGGTGTTATAAAAGGTTATGTAACAAGGTATTAGTTTCTTATTGTGTAATCCCTTTTTATAAATAAAATAACTATTCCATCAATTACTTTTAAAAAATAGTCTTTCCTTAAAAAATGATGAATTTGATAAATTGATTTTTCTGTTAAAAATGGTACTTTTGAAAAATAAATACTATGTTTTTTACAAATAATATTATAAAATCAATTCTTATAAATGATGATTATATTTTTTCCTTATCTTTAAATGAATAGGTAATTAGTTTGATAAGATTTATATTTTTATATGATAAAATAGAAAGTCTAATTTTAAAGAATATATTTTAAGGAAATAATGAACTTTTTAAATAATTAACATTTTAATAAAATATTATCATCAAATTACTTTTATTAATAATAAATGAGTATATGCTTTTTATGAAGTCAAATGTAATTTAAAAAAATGTTTTTGTCAAAACCATCAATTTTCAATAAATGTCGGTTCTCATTTTAAAAGAGAAAATGTAAATATTTATAAAATTATTTATATATAATGATTTTTTTTGGAATCAGGTTGTTGAAATTATCTAGTGGTTAATTTTTCATAAATTTCTGAGATATTCGAATTTTAGTGTAAAAAATAAATAATATACAAGTATAGTGTGTTTTATACCATTATAATGAACCAATAGTGATGTAATAAATACCATAAAATCAATATTCAACAAAATATATGTTTTGAATTTAAAATAATTTTAATTTAGATTTATTGGACTTATTTTATAATGCCTTAGTGAATCCTCCAAAATATATAATATATTTTAGGATTTTAAATTCATTTCCTTGAGGGTGTGACTCACCTCCACATAAGAAAGGATAATATTTTAATTTCTTCAGACCTCTTCCATATAAAATATTTTTTTCTCCTCCTCTTTGGAAAAAACCATGGGCAAAAACCATAGGAACGTTTGTAGTTTTAAATATTTAATTATATAGATTCCAAAACCAAAGTTTGTGAAATATTAAAGAATTCCCCTCTCATTTCCTATATAAACCCACCCAAACACTCATTCATCTTCACTAAAACTTTTTAATGATCTTCATAAGTCTACTATCTACTCCCTAGAGTCCTCCCAAGGATCCCCCATGTTCCCAAGAAGCCTCTCCCAATCCTTTGGGATCACACATCCAAGTAAGGGATCCTCACTTTCCTTCCTTTCTCATTTTTTCCTAAGTTTCCTTATATTTTTATACCCTTTTATATTTCAATTAAAAATGATGGGATATATTTTTTCACCTCTCTAATACTTACCTTATTATTTTTTAATGATGATATACCACTTTTACTCTCATTAATCCCTCTCATGTACACCTGTTACCATGCTGAAATTTCGTAAGGGATTTCTCTCTCTTCATTTTAATTCAAGCATTTCTCTTATATTATGCATCTCAAATTCCATTTCATATGTTGGGATATTATTATCCATGATCCCCTTAATATCTATTTTATGTCCAAATTATTACATACCAATTTCTCTCTCATAAACCCATTTTATGAATCCCTATGTGATGTCGTTATGCTACCAAAATTGCACTACGATTTTCCATGCCAAAATCATAGTGTAGTGAATACAATGAACATTTCTCTATCAAGGGTATTCACCTTTATGAATATATAATTCTTTATTATTGACTCTAATGTATGTATTCCACAATAATTTATCTTGTAATAAATAATTATGTTGAAGGAATCCATGTTATATGATCTATGTTGCACACATAAGGATGAGATTGAAATGTTCATGAAGGGTTCACCCTGATAGTGATCCAATGCAATGGGTAATGTTTATTATCATGATACAAAATTTTGGGATAGAGTTTTACCTGATTAATTTATAGGACTTTTTTACATTAAGTTTGGAAAGGGTTTTACCTGATTCCATTATGTTAATGATGCAGTGTTTTAAGTTGTTGTCACATTCCCATGTTATGATAATCATGTTATGTCATGCCTTTATGTTTATGTTTCTCTTATTATCCATTTATATTCCTATTTCCTAACTTTTATTATGTTCTTAATGTTATACCTTTTTTAATCCTTTAATGGTCTTTATAGCTCACCCTTTTCTTATGTATTTCCTCAGGTTATCCCATGAAATTCTATGTACGAAGGAATGTTGTGGGCATGTAAAATAAGTTTTCAACAAAGATGTTGTATTTTATGTCTTAAGTTGTCTGGTAATGTTCCTAATCCACAAAGACAATAGACTACTCAGTCTTCTTGGTTCTATTAAGTACAAGTTTATGTAATAAAGCACGTCTAAATATGGAATAAAGTGTAGGGTTTCTATACTTGTTACATGTAAAAAAATAGGAGGTTCATATTTTCATTGAGTGTGGAGGCTATGGAACGGGAATCCTCCTATGATTAGAGGTACTGATATTGATAGAAATGATATTTTTGAAACTATCTAAGAGTTTTAGTGGAGGAACTGACCTACATCATGTAGGTTCCTAAACATTAAGTGTCGTAGGTTTTTTGTATCAATTGTTTTATAAGATGTTTCATTGAATGTAAGTTAGGCTATGGTGTAGCCTCTTGTGTTAGTAAAATTGAATTTAATTCCATGAACAAATTTTCATTAAAGAAATGGTTTTTCTATGATATTCTATGGAGTTCAAAAAGAGGATATTTTGGATCTTTGGTTGAGTGGGGAGTTACACCATGTTTATGTAACTTATTTCAAATAAGTTCTAATATTTTTGAAGGCCGCATAGGGTTATGCTATAGAATTTCAAACAAACTTATAAATTATTTTGAATCTCCTATATTTTAGCAGTATTTTATGAATATTTCAATGATGACTTGTATCAACATTGAAGATATTTTATAGATTAATTTTCCCCTATATGATAAAGTGGAATAAAAAAGAGACAAGAAAAATAGGGAATCAACCACTTAAAGATCGGCTAGGAGACAAATGTAGTATCAGATCTATCAAGATTAAAGAAGCGTGATAGGATTCAACCAATGATGATGTTTCTTAGATATTTTTTTCTTTTACTTTTAATTGTGTGATAATAAAATTCATATATTGGTTTTATTTTTGGAAATTCATGTATTATTTATTCATATCAAAGTTAATTTATTTTAGATATAATTTGTATTCTCTTTTCTCTGATTCTGTATTCATCCATGGATGACGAATAATCAACCATGTGTAGCTAAGTGTTGTAAGAGAGGGTGGATTGGTTGAAATGGATTCTTACCTATTGTCTTTAAATTCCTCATGACTTGTGTAATTAGTCTTATTTAATTAATATAATATCCTGTGATCTCCTGGTGAAAGCAATGATGATTGTGGTACAAACCCCAATTTGGTTGAGGTGAGTGAGGGAGTTATATCCAACTAAAATCCACCTATCACTTAAGATATAGAACCAAATACACCTATATTTTTTATATATTACCTACATATAGGGATCTTCCAACCTAGTTATAATTAGATTTCATCGAGAGAAAAAAACTAATTAATTCTAGTGGTCTCATGACTTCTAATTGCATTAAATCCATGAGTTAAGTTTTTATCACTTTTTTCAAGGAAGTAAAAGAAAATAGTGATGTTATAAAAATAGTTTGGTTAATTAAATTATTTCATTTACTCCTTTTTATTCCATAATTTTATTTTAGGAATTATTTCTCTTGATTTTATTTTTAAAATTTTATGTTCTTGGTTGTTGGTGACTATAACGACCCTTCTCTTTATTACACACTTAGACATTATTTATTACATAAAATTTCACTTAATATAACCCATAAAATTTAGAGGTCTATTGTATTTTGGGATTAGAAACATTACATGAAAACTTAAGACATAAAATACTACATCTTTATTGAAAACGTCTTTTACATGACCACAAAATTCATTCATACTTAACATTGCATGGGATAACCTAAGGACATAAATAAGAAAAGGATGAGTTATGAATCCCATTAAGGGAGTAAACAAGGCATAAAATGAATAATAAAATACATGTTAGGAAATAGTAATATCAATGGATCATAAGAGAAACATGAACATAAAATCATGATATAGCATGATTATCATAACATGGAAATGTGGCAATAACATAGAACGTGATATTAGCGTGAGAAAAGGCTCATTGCACATGGATTAGAATGAGTAAACCCTCATTGAACATTAATTAGAAATATTAAACCCTCACTGTAAATGGATCATCATGATATTAAACATTACCCAATGTATTGGAGCGCTATCAGAGCGCCCCCTTTATAATCATTTCAATCTCATTCTTAAGTGTTCCACATAGATCATATAACATGGATTCATACAAAATAATCATTTAATCAAAGACAAATGAATTTGGAATAAATAAATGAAATTATTTAATCAATAATTATATTTTCATAAATGTGAATACCCTTTATAGATAATTGGGCATGGTATTCACTACATGATGAATTTGGTATGGAAAATCGTGGTGCAATTTCGGCAGCCTAACGGCATGACATAAAAATTTATAAAAATGGTTAATAAGAGAGAAATGGTTATATCATCATATATACATGAAATAGAAAGAAATTTTTTCATATAAATACATGTCCCAACACAAGGTATTTGGAAATATAAGGAGTAACATAGTAGAGAAACATGAAGAAAGATGAGAAATGGAATAACTCTTTGACAATTATGGCATGGTAACGAGTTTACATGGGAGGGATTAATGAGAGAAATAAATGTATATAATCATTAAAAAATAAGGGGTGAAGTATGGGGAAGTTAAAAATCATACCACCAACATTTTAATAGAAAGAAAAGGGTATAACAACCTAAAAACTTGGATAAAAATAAAAAAGGAAGGAATCCCTTACAAAAATTTGGCAAGGTAACGTGTGTACATAAGGGTTCATAAGAGGGATAAATGAGGGTGAAAGGGGATATCATAATTTATAAATCAAATTGGAAGTAAGGAGGATATTTATTAAGATATATCAACATAGGAATAAAATAAATTAAAAGACATAACATGAAAATAATTCTTGATAAAAGAGGAGCGTAGAAGATCTCTTACTTGGATGTGTGACCCCAAAAGCTTGGTAGAGGCTTATTGAGAGCTTGAGGGTTCCTTGGGAGGATTATAAAGATGTGAGGAAATATTAGGGACGTTCTAAAAGGATTTTTAGTGAATATAAGTGGGAGATTGTGTGGGTTTATAAAGGAAATGAGAGAGGAATTCTGTAATTTTTCATAAACATGGGTTTTGGAATCTATATAATTAAATATTAAAAATCAAAAACATTCCCATGGTTTTTTCGCTAGTTTTTTCCAAATAGGAGTATAAATAATTATTTTATAAGAAAAATTCTTTTCCAAATAAAAATATTTCCCTTACTTATGTGGAGGTGAGTCACACTATCAAGGAAATGAATTTAAAATCCTAAAATATATTATACATTTTAGAGGATTCACTAAGGCTTTATAAAATAAGTAAAACAAATCTAAAATCACATTATTTTAATTTTAAAACATATATTGGGCCTAGAATACCCATTATAAAATCTATTACATGATTTTGGTGTCATTATGATGTCATAAAACACATATTTTATTTATACGATATTTAATTTTTACCCAAAAATTTGACTATCTCAGAAAATTATGAAAGATTCTCTGTTGAATAATTTAGACATCCTGATTAAAAAAATAATATTAATTTTATCTAAATAATTTTCTAAATATGTGAATTCTTACTTTTAAAATGAAAACCGATATTTATTGTAAATTCTAGGGTTTTGACAAAAACAGTTTTCAAACATTAATAAAAATTACATTTTTCTTCTTAAAAATTATATACTCATTTATGATTTATAAAATTAATTTTATAATAATATTTTATTAGAATATTAATTATTTCAAAAATTCATTAATTACTTAAAATATACACTTTCAATTTTATCGTATAAAAATATAACTCTTATCAAATTTATTACCTAATAATTTATAGATAAGGAACTCATATAATAATGATTTATAAGAATTGTTTTTATAATATTATTAATAAAATCATTAGTTTAATATAATAATGTATATATTTCTCAAAAGTACCATTTTTACAAGAAAAATCAATTTATCATTTTTATCATTTTTTTAATAAATACGTTTCCAATAAAGGAATTGATAGACTAATACTTTTATTCATAAAAATAGATTACACAATAAGTAACTAATACCTTATTACATAACCCCTTATAGAACCCACATAATACCTATGGGTAAGGTGTGCGATGGTGATAGCCTCTTGTGGTGTCTTGAATAACATCGCTCGATTGGTAACCTCTATTAACTTGAACTTCTCATGTAGGTGATTTTTTTCCATCTTAACATGTTGAATCTTGGCTTGGGATTGGTCAAGATCAAATCCCAGTGATTCTACCTCCTTTTTTATCTCTAAAAATGATATTTGTACGACACAAGTCTACTGGATGAGGCCATCCTCTCCTTTGTCTGTGTCGAAAGGATTTTTTTAAAAAAAACCTTATATTTTCATATGTCATGTGATCACTATTTAACAGATATATTATCAATGGTAATATTACATAACGGTCACTTAAACCCAATAAATAAAAAAAGAGTGCATGTGTTTTCTATATCCATAGGACATTAAAAGAAAGGGAATTTTATTCATAAATGATCGGGTCATTACAACTTTCTACCCTTAATAAATTTCAACCTCATAATTTTTTCCCCACACTAAAATAGAAGAGGGTAACTCTACCTCATCACTTCCTCAACTTCCCATGTTTCTTCATCAAACATGTGGTTTCACCACAACACCTTGATGTGGGGCATCATATTATTTCTTAGTACTTTTTCTCTATGATCTAAGATCTTCATTGGATTCTCTCAATAGGAGAGTTAATTATACAATGGTATCACCTTTGGATTGAGTACATGAAATGGGTCTGGTATGTAATTCATAAAGAGTGATATGTGGAATACATCATATACTTGAGACAGGTTTGGTGGGAGTACTAGTCAATAGGCCACTACTCAGATGTGATCAAGGATCTCAAAAGGTTTGATGTACCTTGGACTAAGATTTAACTAATTCCCAAATCTCATAACTCTCTTCTATGGTGATATGCGGAGGAATACAATTTCTCCAACATCAAACTCTAGGTCTTCTAGAGAATTTTCATCAGAGATCTTTTGTCGACTCTGAGCAGCTTTAATGTGATGCTGGATGGTTTTAACCTTCTCCACCATTTCTTCAACCATTTTTGGACCTAGAAGTTGTCACTCCCCAACTTCATCCTAACATGTTAGTGTTCTAATCCTATTTCCATAATAAGGATCCATTTGGGTGCTTGAGTAGAAATTTTTGTTGTAAGAGAACTTAACTAGAGTCAGATGTTGATCCCACCGTCCTTTGAAGTACATTTAATATGCACTCAACATGTCCTCAAGTGTTTGGATATTATTCTCAGATTGGATATTAGTTTTAGGATAATAAGATGTACTGAAGTTCATCTTAGTATTCATAGCATGTTGGATACTCTCCTAGAACATAGAGGTGAATCTTAGATCTTGATCAGATACAATTGATTGTGGTACTCCATGCATCCTTACCACTTCTCTAATTTATATTCATCCCAGTTGATCTAATGATAAATCCTATCGAATTAAATGAAGTATTCATCATTTATAAGATGATCCACAAAAAATATGATATCATTGTTTCCTTTGGGTGTATTTAGAAGTCCGGTGAAAAGGTCTATAGTGATGTTCTCCCATTTTCATATTGGTATGGGTAATGGTTGCATCATCCTCTTAGACTTCTGCCTCTTAGCCTTCACTTGCTGACAAACCAGGAACTTTGATTTATACTTCGAGATCACCTTCTTTATGTTATCCCACCAATAATGATCTCGTAGATATCGATACATCTTTGTGTTTCCTGGGTTAATTGAGAAATTTGAACTATGTGCATCATCCAAAAGTTCTTTCTTTAACTCCATATTTGATGAAACACATAGTATTGACCCAAATCTCACAATTCCTACTTCATTAACATTGAAATTCAAGGATTTAACTTTTCTGATAGTTTTCACTTTATTATTAATTCCCATATCATTATTTACATAATCCTTTATCCTTTTCAAAAGAGACAGTTAAACAATCATTTGTGAAAGGATTGATGATGTTACCTTCTTTATGATTCTCATGTCCATATATATCTAATCTAAGAATATTGGATCCTTTTCAATTATTATCAGTGATAGAATCATTGGGTCCTTTCTACTTAGAGAATCCACCACCTTGTTCACTTTCCCAGGGTGGTAATGAATTGAGTAGTCATAGTCTTTTATTACCTCTTACCATCATCATTGGTGAATATTTAACTATTTCTATGTGAATATTTACTTGAGGCTTTTTTAATCCGTATATATTTCACACTTCTCCCCAAAGATTTAATGTCACAAAATTTTCAATGAAAATATTACATAATCCAAATCCATATCATTTTTTAGAAATTTATTCTCATGAACTTTCAATTACATTTAAGCATAGGAAATGACTTTTACATTTTTCATCAACGTAGCCCAAGCACTTCTTAGAAGCTTCACTTAATACCATGAAAAGTTATCCACTTGTGGGTAGTGTGAGTACAGGTGCAGTGATAATCCTTCTTTTTAACTCCTTGAATATCCCTTCACATTCATCATTCCAAGAAAACTTGACTCCCTTTCTAGTTAGCTTGGTAATACGGTTTGACAATCAAGAGAAATTTCTCACAAATCAGCGATAATATCCAGCTAACACGGGAATGCTATAGATATATGTCATAGATGTTGGCCTCTTCCATCACTCAATTATATTTTTCTTGGAGGGATCCATAGATATACCATTTCTTGTGATGATATGACCAAAGAATAAGACTTCCTTTAAACAATACTCACACTTGTTGTACATTGCATAGAGATTCTTATTTCTCAAGGTCTCTAGTACAATGCTTAGATTCCCCTCATGCTCCTCCTTGGTTTTGAATTATATTAGAATATCGTCTATAAAGGCTACGACAAATTTGTCTTGGTAGTATCTAAAGACAATTCATCAAGTACATAAAGATTTATAGAGCATTAGTGAGTTTGAAAGTCATTACTATGAATTCATAGTGCTCGTACCTTATATGAAAAGTAGTCTTGAGGATATCCTCCTTCTTAACCCTTACTTGGTAATATCCCAACCATAGATCCTACTTGTAGAAGTTTTTTTCTCCATGTATCTGATCAAATAATTCATCAATTCGTGGAAGAGGATATTTTATCTTTATTGTGATTTTGTTGATCTCATGATAATCAATGCCAAGGTGCATTGACCCATCCTTCTTCTTGTCAAAGAGGTCTAGTACACCCCATGGTGAAGCACCTGGGCATATAATCCCTTTATTCAGATTCCCCTGTAGTTGTTTCTTGATCTCATCAAGCTCCAAAATATCCATTCTATATGGATTCTTGGATATTGGAAATTCCCCAAGTAGAGGATCAATTGAGAATTCAACATCTCTTCTAGGAGGAATACCAGGAAATTCCTCGAAAAACACATCAATGAATTCCCTCATAGTAGGCATGTCTTCAAGGATGGTTTCATCCATAAAATCAATCATTTGAGCAAGATATGTGTGCACATAGGGCATTAATATCCACTCCTGATATGATGGTGCTAAAGAAGATTCATCCTCCTCCTTTCACTTGTACAGAATTGGGGGACAATCCACCATATGGATAGTGATTTCCCACTCATCTCAATTTATTTTGGATCAATATAGGGAAAGGCAATCCATGCCAAGAATTACATCAAATTCAACCAGAGGGAGTATTATGTGGTTCTACGAGAATTTAAATCCACAAATCATGACATGGGAGGCGTTATGTTCATTGGATACAATAATTTCTCTATTTTTCATTATTACTGACATCTCA
This sequence comes from Viscum album, assembly GCA_963277665.1. Classification (NCBI taxonomy): domain Eukaryota; kingdom Viridiplantae; phylum Streptophyta; class Magnoliopsida; order Santalales; family Viscaceae; genus Viscum; species Viscum album. The sequence continues at coordinate 961,552,417 of OY728163.1, read as the reverse complement.
ACCTCCATGTTTTTTTTGGTGTTTGGATTTTTTTACTAAGCATTCGGGAAATAAATGAATGTGTATAACCATAACCAAAAAGTACATTCTCTATTCTTGAATTAATAACCAGCGTACTTGTCACCACATTTTTTTCGATATTAACTTCAGTAGTAGTGATGGAAAAATATCACCCTTTCTACCTTGGAGGTTATTGGTTTCCTCTAAAAACCCTTGGCTTATGGAACTGGTTTGCAATGTGCCCAAGTTATTTGAAATTTTAGAAATGAAAAATGCGTTGAGGGTAGAATGAATCATTCATCTCTTCTTTCATATCAGTAGGTTTTTATTGTCAGTAACTATAGGCCAGGTGCCCTTCTCTTCCACACCTAAAGCATTTCATCAACTCTTTAGGAAATTTTGGGGATGTTTATTTTCGAACCATTGTAAATTGGGGTGCTAGAATTTATTAGCATCGTTGGATTTATCCATTGAACCTCCAGAATTAATTTCCACTTTAGGCTTCGTATCCCCAGGATACCCCTAAGATTTGTGGATCTCCATTTTGACTTTGAGGGCACATCCAACAATTTTCTCATAGCTATCAAAGTCACATATTGCTAGGTCTTTCTTTAGCCTAGGTTTTATCCCACCGAAGAAGTGGTAAACCTTTAATTCAGGGGTAACAAAAAATCCAAAGGCATATTGTGCAATCCTTGTGATGTTTTTCTTGTACGCTCTGATGGATTCGTCAACTTTTTTGCTTCAATTCAAGGAAGTACCTTTCCATCTTAAGTCAGAGGGTGCAAGGAAAATATATTTTGAATTTTTTTTTCCAAAAATCCTTTCATTACAACCCCTCAATATCTTCCTTTGGATTCATATTATTGATCAATATCCACCATTGATCATCTTCACCCTCCATATGATAAGAATCTAGAAGAACCTTATCTTTTTTGGAACATTGAAGGATGCATAATATCTTCTAAATGGAGTTGATCCATTGTTTGTGGATTGAGGGATTAGATGATCCATTAAAAGTAGGAGGTATTTGTCTCATGAATCTCTCGATTGTGACTTGTTATTTGTTAGGTGGGTTTGGAAGTTCCTCCTTACCCATGTTTATATACAAAACTTCAGTTAACTGAGAGAGTATCCTAACAAAGTTTGTGATTCCCGCTCCCATCGAATTGGGCATCTCATTAGAACAGTCCTCACATTGATATTTACATCGATTGTTTGACCGAGTACTTCTATTAACAGACATTGGATAGAATAAAATTAAATTAATGGGTAATTATTTTAAACTATTAAACACATAAAGGGTAATCTAATGACAAAAGGGGACAACTTATAAAATAAATTTATTTCTTTAACTTATGAATTTATTGGCTTTAATTTATGTTATCCATGATATACTTCCCAACATATATTCTTAGGGAAATTTTTCCCTTAATAATGGTTCATAACAAGATTATGAATTTACCAAATCATATCCCTTGGGAGTGTCGAACCAAGAGTTCATTAAGGCTGATTGTCGTGCACCAGTTCCCATTTGAGTCCCGCTCAAAGCGGTGTTTTCATGTTTTACCCCTAGATACATTTGTACCAGAGCCACCTCTACTTGTTCATATTTTGATAGGAATATATTTTCTTGATAAACCACCTATTATATACTCAATAATATTTAGGAATTATTTTCTTATACTCAGTCTTATAACTAAGGCTTTCACTAGAGTTTTATAACCCTAATCTCAAAAATTACTGAACCTATCCTCTAATACCAATTATAATGACCATGATCTTTATTACACACTTAAACATGATTTATTACATAAAATTACAATTGATAAAAACCAGAATATTGAGATTTGTAGTGTATTTTGTTCTTAGGAATATTACATGACAACTTAAGACATAAAATACAACATCCTTATTGAAAGCTTCTTTTACATGACCACAAAATTCCTTCTTACATAACATTGCATGGGATAAAATGAGGACATACATAAGAAAAGGGTGAGCTATAAATCCAATTAAGGGAGTAAGAAATTTATAACCTAAGGAATAAAATACATGTTAGGAAATAGTTATATCAATGGAGAATAAGAGAAACATGAACATAAAGGCGTGATATAGCACGATTGTTATAACATGGAAATGTGGAAAAAACATACAACATGATATTAGCATGATCCAGGGATCATTACACATGGATTAGCAAGAGTAAACCCTCATTTTACAAGAATTATAATGTGTAAACACTCATTGCACATGGAGTATCATGATACTAAAAATTACCCAATGCATTGGAGCGTTATCCAGGTGCACCCTTCATAATCATTTCAGCCTCATGCTTAAGTGTACCCCATAGATCATATAACATATATTCATTCAACATCATCATTTATTCCATGATAAATTAATGTGAAATAAATAATTTTATGTTCATAAATGTGAATAACATTGATAGATAAATGGGAAAGGTATTCATTACACGATGATTTTGCCATGGAAAATCATGGTGCAATTTCGGCAACCTAACGGCGTGACATAAAAATTCATAAAAATGGTTGATTAGAGAGAATGGGGTCTATCATAATATATATATGAAATTTAAATTAATTCGGTTAATGTAAATATATTTCCCAACATAGATTATTTGTAAATAGAAGGCATAACATAATAGAGAAACTTGAAGAAAGAGGAGAAATGGAATAACTCTTACGAAATTTCGGCATGGTAACGGGTGTACATGGAAGAGATTAATGAGAGATAGAGAGGTATATCATTATTAAAAAATAATTAGGGAAGTTTTTTGGAGGTAATAAATCATACCCCAACATTGTTAATTGAAAATAAAAGGGTATAACAACCTAATAAAGTTGAATTAAAATAAGAAAGGAAGGAATCCCTTATAAAAATTCAGCATGGTAACGAGTGTACATAAGGGTTAATAAGAGGGATAAATGAGATTGAAATTGGATCTAATAATTTATACCTAAAATTTTAAGTAATTAGGATATTTAGTAAGATATCTCAACATAGGAATAAAAGAAATTAAAATACATAACATGGAAAGAATACTTGATAAAAGATGAGGGTGGAAGATACCTTACTTGGATGTGAGGCCCCAAAGACTTAGTAGAGGCTTATTAGGAGATTGGGATCACATTGGGAGTATTATAAATAGGTTAGGTCAGATTAGGGATGTTATCTAAATATTTCTAGTGAAGAGAAGTGTTAGCATGGGTGGGATTATATAGGAAATGATAGGAGAATTCTTTAATATTTCACAAACTTAGGTTTTGGAATCTATATAATTAAATATTCCAAACCAAAAAAAAATATCATGGTTTTTTCCCATATGTTTTTTCAAATAGGAGTGGAATATATTATTTTATAAGTACAATGTCCGAACATATTAAAATATTTCCCTTACTTATGTGGAGGTGAGTCACACTCTTAAGGAAATTAATTTAAAATCATTAAATCTATTATACATTTTGGAGGATTCACTAAGGATTTATAAAATAATTAAAACAAATATAAAATCACATTATTTTAATGTTAAAACATATATTGGGCCTATAATACCCATTATAGTATCTATTACATAATTTTGGGTTCATTATGATGTCGTAAAACACATATTTTATTTATATGGTATTTAATTTTTACCCAAAAATTTGACTCTCATAAAATTATAAAAAATTCACAATTGGATAATTTTGACATCCTAATTCCAAAAATATTATTCATTTTATCTAAATAATTTTTTAAATATGTGAATTTTCACTTTTAAAATGAAAACTGACATTTATTAAAAATTCACGGGTTTTAACAAAAACAGTTTCCAAACCTTAATAAAAATTACATTTTACTTCATAAAAATTATATACTCATTTATTATTAATAAAAGTAATTTGATAATAATATTTTATTAAAATATTAATAATTTTAGAAATTTATTAATTCTTTAAAATACACACTTTTTGTTTTATCATATAAAATATAACTCTTATCAAACTGATTACCTAATCATTTACTGAGAAGGAACTAATATAATCATAAATTATAATATATTTTTTAATATTATTAATAAAAACCTTAGATTAATATAATAATGTATATATTTCTCAAAAGTACCATTTTTACCAAAAAAATCAATTTATCAAATTCATCATTTTTTTAAGAAAGTCTATTCCTATATAAGAATTGATTGAATAAGAATTTTATTTATAAAAATGGATTACACAATAAGTAACTAATACCTTATTTCATAACCCCTTATAACACCCACATAAGACCTAAGGTTGTGGTGTGCGATGGTGAAAAACTCTTGGGGAGGCTCGGATAACATCACTCAGGTGGTAATCTCCATTAACTTGAAATTATCCCGTAGGAAATTTTGTTTAAGCTTAACATGTCGAAGCTCATCTTGGGATTGGTCAAGAGAGAAGCCCAGTGATGCTACCTCTTTTATTATCTCCTACAAATGAGATTTGTATAGCCTGAGTCTACTTGATGAGGCCATCCTCTCCTTTTTGTATGTTGAAAGGATTTTTTTAAACATTATATTTATATCAGTCATGTGAGAACTATCAAATTTCGATATTATCAATGGTAATGATACTTAATGATCATTTAAAACTAATAATTTAATAAAAAAATATTTCATGTGTTTTCTATATCAATAAAAAATTAAAAGAAATGTAATTTTATTCAGAAATTATCGTGTAATTACATTGATGGTATACAGGATTGATCAGTTGATAAATTAATCTATATTGAATCATTGTATCTAACACTTTTGAAAGGGCGTACATCCGTTTGTTTTGGAGGATGCAATGACTGTTTCCCCACATTCCCACTTTCTAAAGGTGGGCGACATTCATTTCTTATTCAAGGATGTTTTCACCTTGATTGAAACTAGATGATAAGATATCAGTTCCTCCTTATGTGGATTCTTCCTCAGAACTCATCACCTAGTCTGGGTCTCCCCCATAGATTAAGATGTTTTTCATGAAACTATTCTTAGTGTCATATATTCATGGATTTTAGTTAATTACACTGCTTCTGTCAGGACATTCTAAGGGTTCCGGTCAGGGCAGCAACCTTTGGTCGGGTGAGTAGTAACATTGAACATCACTAGCATGTATGGATGCTGGAACACTAGAGCGTCTGTGTTTCTTTCCCTTATGATAGGGCATCTAAAGGGCACGGAATCATAAGTCATCCCACGTCGAATGCGGGGAATTATATGCCATAGGCATGTATCTAAGGTTTTTCACAGCTTCCCATGATTGACACATGGTATTCCATGAGTTTAACATCTATAGGAGACATATCGGACTGATCAGAACACTAATGGGTGTGGATCATATGGGTGAAACCCCTGGAGGTAACATTGATTCTGGGGATAGTGCGTGGTTGGTAGCTAGTGTGCTACTAGGGGGGTGTAGATGTGAATGGCATGATCTCACCAGAACGTGGCGGCCCGGGTAAGAGTCATAATGGGTGATGGAAAGTTGAATGAAGTGGTGGGGGATGAGATGGAACCATCATGAAGGTGACAGTAGTGTTGTCCTTGAGCCTTGAAGAGACTTCTTATGTATCCTCGTGTCAGGGAATAAAAGTCCATGTAGTTCAAGATGGGTGGTATGGAATCAGAGTGTGCATAGAGGGCGACGACCCGATGATTCACTAGGGCTTATGCATGGTTAGCAGCCCGAGTTGGTCTAAATCCATAGGGGAAGACTGGAAATGTGCGTCCAGACAAAGGGGACTAAAACGACTTACTGTTTATTGGGTAACACAATGTCATACTACTAGTTGGGGTTGATAACGACCTACCATTGATTAGGGTTCCAACAGCTTACCGCTGGTTGGGAATCACAATGTCTTACTGTCGATTGGGGGACAGTTTAGTGTCATGTGGTACAAAAAAGGGTCATACATTTTAATGTCATGTGGGATGAGGTGGACCGACATAGAGTTTTTGGGACCGGTGGGTGTAGGGCTTGATCCTCAGGGAGCCTTCCTATGTAACTTTCCTTAGTAAGGATCAAAGTCCACATAGTTCAGAATGGTGTTGCTGAGCCGATGTGAAGGGGGTCATGACCAATATTTGTTGGGATTGAACCTTAGGGAGGTTTCCTGCGTACCTTGCCTTGGAAAGGATCAAAGTCATCATAGTTTGGGTGTGGGTGCTGGAGAACCGACGTGAAGTGGTCGGGACCACTAGGTGTTGGAATTGAACCTCAGTGAGGCTACCTACATACATTACCTTGGCAAGGATCAAAGTTCAGGTAGTTTGAAATCGTGTAGGGGATTAAACTCTGGGGAGGCCCGAATAGGATTCCATGGTCGATGCTTACTCTAATCCCACATGAGTCATGCTCGGTGTGAGAAATAAGAGGTGGAAAAGACTTGATGATCACATTACGAAAGGTGTGTCTGTGGGAATTGGGGTGGGGCTTCCATGTGGTTAGCCACCCAAAGAGGAAACAGGGTCTTACATGTGGTTATTAGCCCAAGGAGATGAAGATTGGTACTTAATCTAAGATGGAGGCCTGAGTGGTGACAAAGCCCAATGAGAGAGGGATTTGTCACGGAAGAGAGGAGGGTACTGGTGCCCATCCCCCCTCTGGTCTTTGGAACCAAAGAATAGAGGAGGGGCAGGGATACTGCTTCTCGTAACAAAGGCTATGGGCTTACACCAATATGGTTTTCCTTCCCCGCAAACAAGCGTCACTCCAGCAAATAAGATCTCATTCCATGTGAGGAAGATCTCACTCCCATAGAGATGAGCGGGCATAGAGAATGTCTGAGATGGGGCACCACACGTAAAGTGCATGGGGTGAGGTCACAGTTTAACATCATGTTCTGAGGACGATGGTGCTTAGTAGTTTAATGTCCTACAGGTCGGATGAGATGGGTTCACTCCGCACCCCTAGGAATTAAATAGCTGGAAATCCTTAACCCTTTGTTAAGGGAAGGCACCAGAAATGTCATGGTGAGGTGGTGTCCAGGAGTGATCCATTGATAGTCCCACATTAGCGTGGTTATGAAATGAAGAAATAGTTGTTAGCATACCTATGAGAATAATCATAATGCTAAGTAATGCAATATGAAGCACCGCCCAAGGGACCTTGAAATTAGTTCTTACAAGCCTAGAGGGCCGTACGGGAGAAGGGTGTGTAATATAGGTGTTTTGTGTGTAATAATCACCTGAAGATGGTTTCTGGGAGAGCAACATCGAACACATGCTAAAAGGCGCACACATGAGGAAGGGGTTGTGTGCAAAAGGAGAGGTTTTCATGCAATAGGCATGAAAAAAGAGGGTTTTTGCACGCAAAATCCTGGGTTTAGTAGAAAACAAGGTGTGTGGGAAAATGGAAGAGTTTTACACGAAAATAGAGGTAGAGGTTTTGTGAACAAGGAGAAGGGCTTGCGCGCAAGTACAAGGGTTCGCACGTAAGAGGAATGGTTTGTGTGCAAGTGGACCAACACTTAAGGAAATGGCCGAGGGTCAAGCCCTAGTTGACCAGCATGAAGGTGGACCCCTGGGGAGGCCGTTCATGGAAAATATTATACCTGAAAGGCATATTTTGCGCGTGGAAGAGGTGGATTCCGCATAAGGGATATGGTTCATATTCTTCCACCCCATAAGCAAGGGGTGACCTTTTATTTATAGGCGAGTGGGAGCTGTGGAGGGCACACATAACTTGGCTGATGCAGAAAATCCCTATCTTCAGTCAGCGGCGTGCAATATTCCATGAGGCACGCAAAAAAAATCCTTGGCGTAGCTTTTTACGCGTCGTAGGACGATTTTACGCACACTCCTTGGCTATTTCATGTGGCCCTTCAGGCAGTCCCAGACTGGTACCTTAAATGAAAACTCACCTTCGTTTTTTCCAAAAATTTAGTCTGAGGCCTTCGACAAATTCTGGCATCAACAAATTCCCCCCCTTGGAATCAGAGCTATGAGGGGGCGCAAAGGTCAGATTCTGAGGGAAATGCCGAGACAAATACCTTTTCTACCGGTGGTTCACGTAAAACCCTTCAGGTGTGTGTAAATATTTTTTTCACGCACAAAAAATCCACCCCATGCCTATAAAATCCCACAGAGGGTCCCACGGTCCATACAGATTTCCCTGAATGATAAGATCTCTTACTCTCATGCGTGGAAAATTTCCCCCATCTTTGCACGGAGTCTGACCTCCGTTGCGCGGAATCCCTCAACTTTGGTCATGTTTTTTCCCAAAACATCAGTTTTCTTCACCATTTCCTTGGTTTTTTGTTCCATCTTCTAATATTTCATGCATTGTGATTTCTTTTTCACACAATAATTTTTCAGATTTTACCAAAAGAAGAAGGATGCTGAGCAAAGTGATGCTGAAAGAGAAGCTATGTATGATACTCTAAGGGACAAGATTGTCATGAATAATGAAGTATATGGTTCCCATAAATTTGTATCTATAAATAAAGCTCTCTTCAACATTTTGACCCAATAACAGATTTATTATGTTCTATCTGACAACCTACCAATATGGTATTTTGGTATTTTGGAGGAGGTCTCGGGGCTAGGATTTGAAGTCGACACACCACGGTCATGGGTGACTCGCGTGGATGATCTTCCTCGATAAAAAATCACAAAAAAATGGCCATCTTTCCAAAGATACCAAGAAAATTTCCATTTACATTCTAAATCCAAGGATCATAACCATATCAAGAGGTAAACTAGTCGCTGAGGACTCTCTAGTCGATTACACAAGTACCTTTCGACAGATCATCGCAAATGAGACAAAGGGTTGGATGCAGGACTGGGACCTAAGATCTGGAGGCAATTTCACAAATGATTGGGCCTATGCATATTGGGTACACCAATCATGTGATTAGTTCAGGGTAGAACTGCAGCACATCAGGTTGTTCGAGGCGATGTGGACATCAGAGTTCCATTTCCCCTGCCAGCAAGAACTTGGACCAGAGCTGTTTACCCAGTGGTCCCCTGATACCAACACCTTCCATCTCCACCATGGGGAGGTTGGTATCATTCTTTGGTACATTAATTGCATCAGGTTAATCCCTTTATATGGGCATAAGTATGATGAATTTCTTTTGACAAAGAAGATCTGGGGAGATAGGTCACAGACCTCTATCCTAACATGGAACCTATTGGAACTATCCAAGGAGAGGTTGGGGGTCGAGGACTATTTGAATTACATTGCCTACTCAAATTGGTTTATCCTATTTCTAAATAAATACCTGAATATCAAGATATCGGGGCAAAGAAGGTGGTGTCTAACTGTGTCATAGAGGAGAAAAAGTGGATCATACTAGAGGATCCTGGAGGCGGGGGAATATCAATCCTAGGGTTGTAGTGTGGATGAGAGATGGGAATAGAATGTCTGATATGCCATATTTCTTGCAACCTTCTTAATAAGGTGGCTATTTCTAGTATGGGACACAAGGATGGGAGTCCATACCACAACATTGGTGATGTTCGGCATTATGGCAGCCAACCAGAGGTTAAATTTTGGGGTCCATGTATTGGCCCGATTGTACTCCATCTTGAAGAATATTTCAAGAGGGGGATCACTGAGGAGGATATGTGGCCCTTTCCAATTTTTTCATGGTTGGATTGTGGCTCACTGTGGTGGGTAAACCTTCCCAAATTCCATTCATCCCCCAAATTGCATCTTGCGAGCTTCCTTGTTGAACATTGTCAAGTTCATGTCGTCGATGCTCAACAAAGAGGGGATAAGGATCAGGATTGGAAATCACACCAATTTTACCTTTATTATGTTCCCCACCCTGGCTATCCAGATGATAGATGATAGGAAAGGCTCATTGGATCAAAGAGAATACTTGGAGAGCCTCATAGGTGGGGTGCTTGGGGCCCAGGTCGATGGGAATATTTGTTTTCGAGCCTTATGCGCCATCAAGATTTTCCAAGCAGTTTGGATGCCTCCAATGGATGCTGAAGAGGGTGTATACAAATGTCTGGGAGGAGAAACATCCTCGAATTCTCCATAAAATGTGGTTGATGTTCACAACCTATGGATCTGGTGAGGTAATTACCTTTCCCTCTACTAGAGTCAACTCCGGCCTCTCAAAAAAATATGTCGAACATTGGGTGGCAGCATATACCAAAGGGCTCCGAAAAAAGCAAGCCTGACTGATCATGGAGGCCAGTGTGGAGCCTGGGTAGTGAGTGAATAGACAAAACATATTATGGGAGGAAAGTTTGGGGACAAGTCAGGCAGTTGGGTTGGTATAGCCATGACTTTAGTAGCTAGAACATCATATGGTGCGATCGTGCCCTCGTCATTCAGTGGGAGAGGGGATCGTGAGCACCCTCATGGAGTAGGTAGGGAGATTCTTGGGAAGCAGATAAGGTATCTTCTTCAACTTTCTTAGGACGCAATCTTCCCTATTCTATGATCAGACTGGTTGACCCTGCAGTAGTCAATGGGAACCAAATCCCTATGGAAAAAGATAGTACGAGATGGAATCCAGCTTTCAGAATTTGGACTCATCTAAATTGACAAAAATGTGAACTTCCATTTTTAGCATGCATATTTGACATCCATGGATGCATATGCATGCCAGCGGGGTCGGTGTGAGGAACCACCTCTCTAGGTGAAGGTAATACTCATCCAAGAGCATGATCCATAAATAATGTCGTCTGAATATGATGACTGCGATGATGAGTCTGAGGGAAATGAGTCAGAAGAAGATGAGGGAGAATGAGAGGAAGAAGAAATAGGGGAAGCTGAAGAGGATCTTGAAGGTGTAGGGTCTCAGGGGACATCCCACCAAGGGATTATTTAGGACTGCGGTGAGATTGTTGGCTCTGATATAGAAATAACTGAGGTACATGAGGTATGACTCAATCCTTATCCTAGATTTTTTTCTTTTCATCGCTCATAATCTTCAATCAGATTTTTTTTATCACGTTCAGATGAATATTGTGTAAGAACCTGGATCTTCGTTTCAGGTATGTTTTTTTTTTGAGAAAAAGAGGAAAATCTGAAAAATTTTCTAAGTACACGCTGTGTACCCCAAAAGTACACGTTGTGTAATTTATTTATTTTTCATTAAAGGGATGGGGTCATGCCTGATGGAAAGAACTTGCTTCTTCTTCAGGTTCTTCGTCTGAGAGAACCTGTACGGCTACGGAACTTCTACGATCCCCCGAGCCTCCATCCATTCTCCGAATCAACCGTCGTCGATTGCATTGGAACTGCAGCGTTAATCCCTTTCTTCTGCTATATCTTGGTTTTCCAATTCCTCCTCTTTCTCAAGATATTGTAGGTTGATCATTTTGTGCGTTTTCGTAGATCTACGTCATTCTAAGGAGAATCAATCATCGTGGTTCAATTATATTGATATCCTAGGATCGAGGTAGGTGGTTTGTGCCTTTCTGTATGATTTCTTTGAATATTTTGTGCAATTCCACCAATTCCCTTGAATGGGGTATTGTGTGTTTCCTATTTTTTTCCCCTGTTTGCTTTCTTTTCTTGATTTCTTGAGTAGAGGCCAATTCTTGTGAATAGGGTAATCTTTACGGTGCTCTGTATGTTTTTCCATGCATGTTTTTCATGTTATACGTTTTTCCAGTTGTCATTCCTAGTTGTAGGATAGTGGAACTATTGTACTATTATGTTGTTGTGCCTTAGAATGATAGCCAAGTAGTTCTTAAGGATTACTTGGGGTGGTACACATGTTATGCATGTTTTTTTACACAGGGTTGTGAGAACCTAGTATAGTAGACCATATGAAGAATGGACGTAAGGGATTTTCCAGAGTGTCTTTAATTACTGATGTGAGACCACAGGGGGAATTGATGTTGAGTGCTTCCTCAGAGAGTATGTAGTTCCTCGACGTGGGCCACAGGGGGAATGAGACGTTGAGTGCTTCCCCAGAGATCCTTTAGTACGATATGAGACTATATGGGGAAATGATTGTGAGTGCTTCCTCATAGAGTCTATTTATTTTTATTGTAGCTGAACCAGAGGGGTAAGACTGTGTGTACCTCCCATAGGGTTACGAGTACTTGTCGGTTAAACCGTAGGGGTTAGGCTATGAGAACTACCTAGAGGTTACCTTCTTGTTCTACTTGCTTGATTGACTATTTCTTGTTTGTAAACTATATTCTAGAAATTGTGGATTGTTACCGCTGTGTATTATCTTGTTTACTACTTAGTGTTTACTGCTTACTGGTTACTGCTTACTGTTTACTACTTACTGTACTTCACCTGCCATATGTTCACTGACTATTAGGCACAGATCTTTGGGTGGTTTCCTATTGGAACTTTGTCTCACACCCTGTTTGGGCTAGGATCATGGGCCCAAATAGATTATATTTTTGCAGTAATAGATAAGGTAAAGATCCCTTTTAATTCAAGTTCTAGATTGTTGTGGATCTGGAGAGCATGAGACCAAGCCAAGGATTGTGATTCTAAGGACTCACTCATCTATTTTTCTTTTGTACTTTGGTTTAGTACTATTTTCAGCATTGTGACTTGTTTGGATGTTTTCCTATACATATATATATATATATATATATATATATCATGCATCATTATTATATATGTGTGCTCTATTTTTCTTCTTTCAGTCTTCTGCTGTTTATTTCTGTATGGATTATTATTACATCCATTGTTCTATGTTGTTTACTTCCACTGTATACTCTTCCAATGAGGGCATAGTTTCCCCACTATCACACCCAAGGCCCTCACTGCTAGTCGGTAGCCTTTGGCGTTCAGGGAAATGCTCTTGAGTCCATGTGACCAACCGGGTACGGGGTGCCTCTGGGTGGCTTCCGAAACTAGGACGTTACATATTGGAACCGATCAAGAAGCTCCACCCGAAGGGGGAGGATGTGTCGATAGATCAAGGCGGGGAGTCAACACCCATTATTGAACTGAAAAAATATGAAGGGTCTCCTTCAATGATAGCTCATGCAGCAACGGAAACGTCGAAGGCTGACGCGCTGAGCTCTCGTAAATTTTATCACTCAAATTCTGTTATTTGTTGTTATAGAGATTAGCTGATCAAGGCATTCATTGTTTGTGAATTAATCATGAAACTGGAGGCTTGATGGGATACTGAATCAAGGTCATCTACAGATGATCCAATAGAGAACGCACTGACCCACTCAGGACATATTTCTCAATATGAGCTGGCCTGGGAATTAGGTGATAAAATGGTTGTGGACATCGATGATATTAACATCCTGTGGGGTCTGAAGTCAGTCAGGGTGAAGTTTTTTAGATTGAGGTGAGAGAGGAAGTCCTCCCACATGTTGAAGAGCCTAATCCTTTTAGAGGACTACTATAAGAATACCCTTCCACTGATCTCTTGGATGTTTTCCCCGACTATAGGCCTACAGACCTTGAGGAAATAGATGACACCAATTCGGAAGAATCTAATGAGAGCCGTATGATGTGGCGCAAGGGATGGAAGTGAATTAAGCGCTTCCTCAGTAATCCACGGGTAGAATGGCTAAAACGGATGAGATCACTCCACACCTAGCAATACTTTCTCTATGCTGGAGGGTTAGATGCTCACCATCTTCATGTAATGATCCATGATTACAGGGTGGAGAAGATATGGTAGAATAACCAACATTCCGATATTTCCCAGTTCCAAAAAGAATCATAGAATACTCAAGAATTCATGAAGGCAGAACAGAAGGTCTGATACCTTGAAGAGAAAGAAAAAGAAATGGAGGCATTCATTGAAAAACACTTCGAGCTCATCGAGAAAGTGAGGGCCCAGCTAGCGGAGATAGTGTAGGAGAATCTCCAAATAATTGAGCTCCAAACTAACCAATCGCAGGTACAGGACAGGGCTAATGAGTTGCGCTCTATAGTTGTTGATGAAGAGAAGTATCTTAGGGGGTGGGAAGCAATGCTGGAGGACAAAAGTTCATAAATTGGAAACACTGGAACAATCCATCCAAAACATTGATCCTTAAGGGCCCTATTTTGGCCAAAATCATAAACGTATTCTTCTTTGATGTTTCTTGTTTTAGACTGTATAAATGAACAGATTATTCACTTGTTTTTTTAGTTTAATTCATTCCAACCACAATCGTAAAATAATTAGTAATCTATACCTAAGCTCATGTGGGTCGTGCCAGAGGTGAGAAAAAAAGGATGGCCACATCGTCACATCATTTGAAGGTGGGAACTCCAACCAAATTTCAGGCATCCAGGGTATAAAAAAACCCGTCCGGGCTTCCAAGAAGAAAGGGGGAGGCTTGACCATAGAATGAAGCTCCCAGAATAGTAGAATTATCACCTTTCCAATGTAACCTAGTCCACGAGAGGGGTAATTTCAAGGGTGTTAGAATCAATCCGAACATAGGGGAGTGGAAAGTGTGACTCACGATACCCAAAATTTGGAACACTGTAAAGGTGGTATGACAATGAAGGATAATTTTTGACCGTGTTCGAAACACAGCATCCCTATTGTGTTAGATTGATATGGGGTTAACAAATGAGGGTTGTCCACTGACCATATTTGAAACATGGGGCTAGACTCAAAGTTTCATTCATTAGTCTTCTGGAATGCCGACCCCGGACAGTAGGCAAGCCATAGGCTGAGCATCCTTACTGTTAGGGGGTTATTTCAGATGTGAAAGGAAATACAGACCAAAATAAAGGGCATGAAAAGTGTGGAGAGTGGATTTATTGGTTGTTTGACTGGAATCCAACACTCTTGAAATTACGCCACCATGGCGGAAACACATTAGGTGGGTGCATCGGTGTGATCGAGGATCAAAATTACTTTTGAACATGAACTCTAAGGTGATAATCTAGAAAACATCATACAGTAATGGATGATGAATGGAATATTTCAAGGTTATATGACATGGACCGAGGTTGGGGCCGAGGGGTAGGAAGGACTAATGACCCTGGGGATAAGTCCAAGGAAAAGGTCTGGATGTCGCTACGTATCCCATGCAGATGAGAATCAATCCAATGTAGTTTTTAAAGAACAACATGGTTAGAGACCAACGCTGGTAGGGTGAATCATCTCTGTAAGGGAAACTAGTGGATCCCATAATTATTATGGGCATCCTAATCTTTTTTAGGGTAGATCTGCACATGCATGGTTCCCCAAAAGAGTTTGGGCCAAGGGGCTGAAAAAGAGGGGGGCAAGATTTAAGATTCCTAGGGTTGGACCTCAAGACAAGTTTCCTTGGCGTTTCTACATATCCCATGATGATGGGAATCAATACATACGTAGTTCTGGTTGTCTTTACGCCTTTTAGATAAGATATAGAGATATATTAGTTAATGGTCTTAGTTCTCAGAACATAGATCTTAGTTTAAGGTATTATATATCAGACAAGAAATTGAATGGAATGAGGGAGACACATGGAATGGTAATTATAAAACCCAACATGAATAAGGATGAGGCCTACACCATGTGCTTCTTGGGGAGGTTTTAGGTCAAGGTACTGAAAATTAATGTTAGGTTGGGACAGAGGCAAAGTGCTTGGGTGTTCCTAAATACCCCATGAGAATGGGAATCAAACTATACATAGTTCTAGACTTGGCATGGTAAGATACCAGTTCTCACGATTATAAGGTCATGAGGGTCTGTTCCACTCACCAATAGAAGCGGCATTTCATAGTTCTTGTTTGTCCTTTAAGATAGATGTGTTTTTTTTTGTGAAGAGACAAACCTAGGACAGAGAATCCTGGTATCACTACAAGAATCAAGCGATATGTAAGCATTGAAAAATGGTATGGTGGATGACCAATACACAACATGATGTCCCCTTGAGCAAGGACATCACGATGTAGTGTTGTTTTTCATCGTGAGGCCAGGACAATAATGTCACAGTTTAGGGTCGTGTGATAGGACCAACCATGCATTTTAACGATGTACAATAAAGACATAATAGTTTAAACTCATGTGGTACCATAGGAGGAATGTGCATGATGTGATAAATAATACCTGATGTGAATGAGGATGAGGTACACATCACACCATGCATGATTCTAAGGACGAAACCTCATGCCGAGAGGGCAGCAAAGGTTAGAAAATATGGGGCTGAGCCTGTGGAAGAAATGTCTAGGTGTTCCTACGTATCCCATGAAGATGAGAATCAATCCATACGTAGTTCTAGGAATTAATTTTAACGTCATGAGGTACAAGAGGTAGGAGAGACCAGCTCCTAGAAGTGGAGCAAGTGGTGCAGATATTGTAAGCCCGACTTGAATGAGGGAATAAGTCCACACACACCACACCACACAATCCTATAAGATTCGGGGCCTAAAAGGCTGAACAGAAGAGATAATTATTGAAACCTGAGTTGGACCCAAAGATGAGATATCTGGTTGTTCCTACATATCCCATGAGGATGGGAATCAATCCATACATAGTTCTAAAGATAGGACGTATAAGGAGATCTTTTTTTAAGGTCTTAGAGCTCGGACCACGGAGAAGCAAAACTCTTCCAAGAGAGTGTAGACTTTGATCAGATCTCTAAGCCCATGTGAGTCAAACTTAGTGTGGTAAACAAGTTCAGAAGAGGTATTTGCAACACATGGGATACACGTAAAGTGGAAATCAGTGCGGAGCCCCGAATGACTCCTTTCCATGGATTTTTCCTCCTAACGCGCAAATTTGCACTGAGGATAATACCAGGAGTGTCGAAATTCTACTTGCAAATGATAGGGTGGAAAATTATGTGAATCATGCAACCAATATTTAAGGATAAAAGTGGTTGGAGTGACGATGGAGGATTACTCTTGACCGTGTTTGAAATGTTGTATCCATATCGTGTAACCTGGAATGTGAAAAACAAATGAACATCAAACACTGAACATTTTCGCAATGCAGTATTTGTATCAATTTTTCTTTTGAAACCCTCACGGGAATTGTCTCAAAATGGTATGAGATATCTTGGTATGAGAATCCATGACATTTGGTGGGTCCCTTTGGATGTGAAAGATGATGAAAACACTAATGAAGGGGACACGAATCCTGAAAAACGAGAGAGGGAATGTCTGGGTAGAATCTAACACTCTAGGTTCTGAACCAGAGTAATTTGGGGCACATTGGTGAATCACCAGAGAGGGTCAAGGGGGAAAACTTAAGAGCAGCCGACTCAAAAATCTGAGTGTGGAATAGGGGAGTGAAGGACTCTTAGGAGAAATAGGTATGTTGTGTGGTTATTACAAACACGATGTGAATAGGGATATAATCCCATACCGCGCCATATACCCCTCCCCTATAAGGACTCAGTACAAGAGGCCAGAGTGATAAGGAGGTTTCTAAGAGATGGGGCTAGACTTGAAGACTAAATGTTCAGGTGGTCCTATGTATCCCATGAGAATGGAAATCAAGTCATACATAGTTCTGAAAAGGCCATGCAATTTAATGTCGTGTTGTGAGGATGATGGAGAATTGAATAATGAGAGGGGAACATGGGGTGGTCATCGTAAACCTGCCTCCGACAGGGCCAAAGGATTTTACACTACACCATGGGGGATACTCCAAGATAACTACACCCAGGGGTAGTTGAAGAGAAAAATTGTGGATGTGCTCACGTCCGAGTATTCCTACATATCCAATGAGGATGGGAATCAAGACATATGTAGTTCTGAGAGTATAGTTTAACATCATGCAGGATGTAATAGATTAAGTTCATGTAGGAAAATATATAGTTTAATGTCATGTGGGACCACATACAGTTTAATGTCATGCGGGACAGGACAGTTTATGGTCATGTTGGTCCCCATTTTCTCATGAAAAGTACAACTTGAGGAACTTGTCATTAGTGGGAGGAGTTATATTCTCACCATTCATGGTAAATAGGGAGTACGCGCCATTAGGATAAACCTTGTGAATGATGTAAGGTCCTTCGGATTTGGGATCCAATTTGGGTGGTTTCTTCCCAGATATCATTGGGGTCCTCGTGGCCAACACCAAGTTGACTTGAAAGAAAGAGAAAAAGAGAACTTTATTGTTGGAAGCTCTATATATATTATTCTGATGCCTCTCCAAATTTTTTAGGGAATGAAACCTATTATCGTCGAGTACTTCCAATTTAGCCAGAAGAATTTCATCAACTTTATCTAGAACTTTTTGATCATAGAAATTTATGTGTAATGAAGGTAACTAGATCTCAATGGGAAGTAAGGACTCTATTTCGTACACTAGGGAGTATGGGGTCACATGTGTGTAATTTTAGGTTGTTGTCTGATAAGCCCAGAGGGCATTGGGAAACCTATCCACCCAAATCTTCTTGTTCTATCCAACCATTTTCTACAAAATGTTAAATAGGATTTTTTTGAATGCCTCGATCTTCCCATTTTATAGCGTGCCATAGAGGGATGTATGATTAGAATGGATGTTGTACTTGGCATACAATTTCTTCAACTCTTGTACCTGTAAGTTGGTGTTTTTATCATTGAGGATGAGGTGAGGGGCTCCAACCCGATAAATGATATTGGAGATAACAAAGTCAATGATAGAACGGACATTGACCTCCTTAAGAGGAAATGTTTCTTCCCAATTGGAAAAGATATCTGTAGTGGTCAGTATGAATCTTCATTGGTGATCTGTCACCAGTGGATATGGTCTCATGACATCAAGTCCCCAGACCGCAAAGGGAAAAGAGTACTTGGTAGTTTAGGGAGGCTCTGGTGGTTGATGCACAAATTTGGCATGAATTTGGCATGCATGGAACCTCTTGGAAAACTTGATGCAGTCACAGATCATGGATGGCCAAAAATACCCCAGTATTTGGATCCGGTGAGAGAGTTTCATCCTGGTCTAATTATCCATGCAGGAACTGTCAAGAACCTCCTGCGTGACTTTAGAAATATTAGCTCCTTGAATGAAATGGATGAGAACTCCATCAAACTCGTGCTTTTAGAGGATCTGATCAATACTAGGACCTCCTTGAAGGGTAAACTATAACACGCAGTGTCGGATTACATTTCACTCAGCCCGATCCTCGGGGAGATTACCATGTTGGAGGTACTCAACAAAGGAGATTCTCCAGTTGGGAGTCACCTCAATCACTGCATCTAGAGGACCTATAGGTCCTGACATGGAGGTTCTGGTGGTAAGTTGGGTTTCTTGTAGGCTGTCACTGTCATCTAGAGTAATGGGAGTGATGACACTCATGTTTCACACATGGATAACCAAATCATCATATTCAGGCTCTGCAAGTGATGTAGTTAGGCTGGCAAAAATGCCTGCTTGACTATTCTGGGATCGAGGGACATTAGTAACATCTGGCCGAGTTGGAAACTAGGCCATCAACTGGAGGGTACATTTCAACAGTGGTAACAACTCCAGCTTTCTAACCACATAGTAATCATTGATCTTCTTGATGACTAATTTGGAGTCCCCTTTCACATGAGAGCGGGGAATGTCAATCTCAAGGGCCAACTCAAGGCCAGTAATGAGATCCTGATACTCTGTCTCATTGTTGGTGTAGCCTTTTGACAACATGAATGAATATGGAAAAATATCTTATGTTGGGGTAATGAATATGATATTGAGGCCTACTCTCTTTAGCCTAGGGCCATTGAGCCATTTTTGAGTAGGGCACTAGGAAGTTCCATCAAAGTAAATTTTCCAGCATGGGGTGTCTTGATCTACTGAGAGGATGGCCTCAACATAAAAATCAAGGTCCAGGGACTAGTCAACAGGAGCTGGATGGGTGGAAAGGAAATCATCCCACACTTTACCCTCAATAGCCTTTTGAGGGACAAAACTGATGTCGAACTACTAAAGGATTACTGCCCACCAAGCTAGACATTCTGTCAGCATGGGGCGGTTTAGGATGTACTTTAGTGGATCCACTCAGTACACCAGTTTTACCTCATAGTTCTACAAGAAATGTCGCAATTTATGTACTTTGAATATCAGTGTGATGCAGCTCTTCTTGATAGGGGTATCTGGTCTCAATATCAAGGAGCATGCAGCTAAGATAGTAGAGACTATTATTATTTCTCTCATTGTTCTTCTAGGTGAGAAGGGAACCGAGAGATCATTCCAGGGAAACCACATAAAGAAATAGCGGATTTCTAGAGACAGGTGGAATTAAGACCAGAGTCTGGAGTAGATACTTCTTGATTTCCTTGAAAGAAGTCTCACATTATTCATCCCACTCATAGACAGTTCCTTTCTTCATGAGCCAAGAAAAGGGATTACACTTTCCATCCAAATTCGCAATGAATCATCATATGTAGTTCAAGTTTCCTTGGATGCCTCGAAGCTTCAGAATGTTGCTTAGTGGAGACATCTAGATAATGGCCTTGATCTTCTCTGGGTTGATCTCAATGCACCTATATCTGAAAAATAATCTAATAAACTTCATGTAGGTGACCCCAAAGGCACACTTCAATGGGTTAATCTTCAGGTAGAGGGAAGCCAAACACTTTATCAATATTTTTGATATGGTCTTGACACTGGTTAGATTTAACCACCAGATAATATACGTAGCATTCCACCAGTGTCCCGAGGATAGGCTTAAATATTCTATGCATATCCCATTGATAGGTGGCACCTAAATTCTTTATACCAAAAGGCATGACTTGGAAACAGAAAGTACATTTTAGTTCCCTGAAGGCTATAGACTCCTCATCCTCGGGATTCATTTGGATCTGGTTATACTTGGATTACCCATACATGAAAGAGATGTCTTGGAACCTAGTTGTAGCATCAATTAATAATTCTGTCACGGGGAGTGTAAAATCATCCTTCGGGCAATGATGGTTGAGATCCCAAAAGTTGATACAAACTCGGATCTATCTGTTCTTCTTTTTGAACGACATAATGTTTGATATTCATTTGGGTTACTGGACCTCCTTGATGAAATTCAATCTGATGAGCTTATCAACTTCATCCATGACCATGGCACCGTGAGAAGGGTAAACCTTTCTGGGAGGTTGCTTAAACCCGCGGTGGTTTGCTGGGAGACCGAGGCAGTGCATGGCTACCTGGGGATATAGCCCCAACATTTCATTATAGCTCCATTAAAATATGTCACAATGTTGTTTGAGAAATTCCATGTACTATTTTTTCCCTTCTACAGGCATAGCATCACTGATCATTGTGGGCTTCAGATCTACCTCGCTATCGAGGTTTACCTGTACCAATTCATCGATTATGGTGGAGACACCCTCTTCAAAGGCTAGAGGAGAATCCTATAAATCATCTTATTCACCTATGGAGGAGTGATCTTTAGAATAATTAGTTTCCTCTAAGTAAAAAGATCTTGATGGGAGACTGGTGCTAGCCTGAGCAGCGGTGGACACTACATTGAGGGACTCATGTGCTGCCGAAACCATAGCAATGAAGGTTTTTGATCTGATCCCATCTGCTCTTCGCCCCAAGGGGCCACACTTGATGATATTGATGTAATAGTGAAGCATCATCTTGATTTGGTTTATCCCAACCTAGTGGAACAAGAAGGTATGATGTATTTTTGTTTCCATGGGGTGGACATCCTGATACCTTATGGGGGTAGGGAGCTCCGAGACCACCTGATCCTGATTTTTTTAGGAGTTTGAGGTGATCTTCTGGCATCGCTTAGACATGGTAATGTCCTCCCCCCTCATTCCAGAAACAATGAATCATTTTCCCATGTCCAGGGTTGTAGCCTTCAGTCAATGGATTGGAAAGATATGGGCATCATCAAGATCTGTCCATGGGTCAGTCAGAGTCATAGCATGCTCAACCTTGTTAGCCTGAATCTGTATGTCCTTGCTCTTGTAACATTTGGAATCCAAGTAGCGGGCTTCACAAGAGTAAAAGGGAGATGAGTCACCTTGTATTATTCCCACTCGAACATTAAGAGAGTACTTAATACACTGGTGATATGATGAAGCTCCCACCGCATGTAGGTGGAGCCATGGCCTGCCCATCAACGCATTGTAAATTGTGTCCTAAGAGACAACCATGAACTCAGTGCTAGCTACCAGACCACCTAACTAGGTCTTTATGTGAATTTTTTAGACTGGTTTTTGTCCCATCCTATCATAACCTTGGATTTTTATGTTAGAGGGACTTAGATCATCCTTGGATAAACCATGTTTTCATAGTGTCTTAGGTGTGTTTAGGTAGATCCCAGAGCCTGTGTCGACAAGACAGTGATGAAACTCCACGCCATTAAACTGGTCAATGATGAACAGTGGTCAAATGTTCCCCTATATGGGAGAGCCTTAATATTCTCTAGAAAACAAGATGACGGCTTCGTCTTTAAAATGCTCGATCGCCTCATCATGGAAGGCTTCTGCGGCTGCTACCTTCGTCTTGAACTGGAGAGGGTTTATTAGACCCTCAGTGAGGGATTCATGCATATTTGCTGATAGTTAAAAGGATTAAAGGATGGATATCCTTGCTGGAATTCTAGAAAGATGTTTGAGGACATCATACTTCTGTGTCAGGCATGAGCGTTTTCTTATTGGAGGTCACTCTGTGACAGGAGGTATGGCAGGCCCTTCCGGCTAGACCAGCGGCTGACTGGTGCTAGGAATATCCCACACCTCACTAGCCAAAATATGTGGAGTGACTACTGGATGAGGGTCATATGGCTGAGACAGGTTTCTAGAAGAGTGTGGCTGATCACAGTGTGGTCGAGGTGTCTCTGTCCAATCAAGAAGCACAAATGGCGATGAAGGCGGGCCTAATGACACCAGATGAGAAGGTTGCACGAGATGATCTTTGTGTTGGGCCTACTGTTTGGTCTCAGTGGCATGAATATCCTAGCTATAAGTACTGAATAACACACTCTAATAACCCATATTTCCATAGCTATGTCGATGCTAGCGATGGCTGGGAACATTGGGAGGATCTACCTGGCACTCCTCGCCATCTGAAATCATGTAGGGGTTTACCAACTCTACGTTGTTAACCAAGGCGTACCCTTGGATTTCACTTGAAAAATCATCCACTACTAGATGGACTCTAGAGAGAATTTTAATCCTTGGGGGAATGAAGTCTCTAAGAGTACGGGATGACAACGGAATTGGTGGGGGGACTTTTTTTCCCTTACGTCACTGATGATTTTTCTTCTGAGAAGGGGACGGTTGAGACAATGATGCAGAAGTAGTAGTTGTGGCTTCTGAAGGTTTTGTTTGATTCAGGCATGCATGGATAATACCATATACATGGGTGAGTACCTTACTATCCATTCAGTCATCGAACTTCTGGGACCTGCAGTTGGATACTTGATGGCACTCACCCTTTTTGTCACTAATGTTGTCTGGATTCACGAAGACACATTCCATGTGTGTCAGAGCAGGGCCTAACCTGAATAAGTTGTTATCAAACTTGTCTCTAATCCATTCCTTAAACATATAACACTGTTTTAAGGTGTTCCCCAGGATCTGTTGGTAGGGGTAGTAGTTGGGTTGAACAATAAGATCCACCTCTTTCGGCCTCATGTATTTAGGAAAACATAGAAGTCCCAACCAGGAACCTAAGCCTTGTTGAATGAGTAGGTTCGGTTTCTCTTATCTAGGAAGGGGGCCCTAGGATCCTGACCCTGATGAGGTGTCAGAGGAGGCTATTGAGGAGGTGGATCCTGGTTATCTCTCCTAGGTGGTGGTGGCACATTATGTAGGGGAACTTGTCAGTTCATAGGTGGGTGCTGCTGGGTCGGAGGCTGCGCTTGAGGTGGAGGGCCTCTGTGAGGCAGTGGAGGCTGCTCCACTGGTAACAATTCTAGTTATCTGGGGGGATCTATTTGGGCCACCATAGTGGGCTCAACCCTGGCGGCCCTTCTCGCAGGAATTGAAGGAGGAAACAGACGTGCCTGTATGGCTTACTGCAAGGTTTGTTTTAGATGATGGGCCTTATCAGAGAATTCTTGGAATCCCTCAAAGTAGTTCTGGGTGATCAAAGAGGGGACCATTTCTGTCTTGACATTACCCACACACATCGTCAGCAGTTTCTCCTAATTCAGTGGCATGTAAAGATATTATGTGAGCCCTTTCCACTAGGTGAAAAAGTCCATGATGCGCTCATCAGGCCTCTTCTTGCACATTAATAGGTCTGCAATACTCATCTTCCAAGTGGTGAAAATGAACTAGTTAAGAAATTATTTACAAAGATCTTTCAATCTGGCTACTAATTCAATGTGTAGCTGGTTGTACCAATCAAACACATACCCTTCCAATGTCTGTACAAAACACCAGAGTTTTTCGGCCTCTTACTGTGATGGAGTTCCCAACATGAGTTCATACCTTGAAATGAAGTGGGTCAGATGCTACAATGGGTAACCCATCCCTTTAAATGGGGATCAGGTGGGATTTATGAAACCCAGGGGTGCTGTAATATCATCCACCGATGCTGGATATGACTTTCCATTAGGCGGGATTTCCACCTATCATGTTTCCAATGACTCAAGGAGAGTAATGAGCACCGCCATGGGATCATCTTGGCAGGGGTCCCTATATTGATGGGGATCCCTAACCAACAGCATGTTGGCAGGTTCTTCAACATGATAAGCAGCCCATCGACTCGTAGATTGGTTGGTTGGAGGACCTATGGAGCAGCTAGGGGAACCTGAGCTGGGTCCTACAGTTTGCCCATCACTCCGGTGGATTTGGCGACACATATCGTGCCCTATTTCCATAAGTTCCAGCCTCAACCCTGTCTGCATGGGCAGGATGGTCAGGGTCACCTGGAGGTACTTCGCTGGGTGGAAGTTGTGTTTTCTCTTGCTAACCCAACTGAGGATCAATGTAGTCTGGTTGTCACTCTGCCACATGTTCAGTAATAAGTTTATCGACCATATTCTTATGATCTGTGAGTTGTTGACGCAACATGGATTTCTCGGGATCATATTAAATATTTTTTACTTAGTCGGATAAGTCAGAGGGTTTAACGGCTATGAGGTTCTCCTTGCCCTTGTTGAGATTTCGGTTGATAACTAATGCCTCAGTGGGTACGGTAACACCTACTAGATTTCTCTGCTGGATAGTAACCCTTCCCAACAGGTCCAAAAGTTGTGGCACTCCCCGGGGGGTATGTTTTCCTCAAGGAGTTCTGCCTCTATCTCTTCCTCCAAGAGATCATCCATGTTAATAGAGACTCTTCCTGGAGGTATATCGTCGATATCTTCTAGAAATTCAGGCCGGAAACATATAGAACTGAAGTGGAGGGAAGCATACTGCCCCCAGCAACAGATCTTCATGTGGGTGGAATCCTCCTTGATAATCGTGTGGATCACTTTAAAGCTCTGTATGAATCATTGTTGGAGGGTCCTATGGCAGCCCGGTGACTCAAGGCGTTGGGACATTGGGAGTGCAGCCAGAACAACCAAACGGAATTGTTGGCCAATGTTTTTAAAATAGGCCTGGCTCTTGGGGTAGGCCACTCGTCGATGATGAAGATGGAAATGCATCGCCCAGAGGGTTTGGGGAAAGTGTCCAACCTCCTCCTAGGTGAGTGATTTTGGAACACTGAAATTCGGTGCTACGAATGGCCAAAACATCTCTAGGAAATGGTCTTCCATAAGAATTTCCCACAATCTCCTTGGCTCAGACTTGGGGTTTGGCCCTTTGTTTCCCTACTTTTCAACTAGAGGCAGTTGGGGAACCGATAGTGGTACTGAAGAAGACCACTGAGATGGCAGGTGGGATGGTGGAGAATATGGAGATTGGGATGGCAAACCATTGCATCTCAGTCTATCCTCCGAAGAGTGTAGTGAATTGGCCACCACATCTTAATAAGACGGGCTGGTGACCATAGTTTCTGGCATAGGGACTATGGCTGCTGGCAGTGGACCATGTTGTTGCTCATTAACCATCGGTCCCCTTAATAATTCTTCATGATCTTTGTTCAAGGTAGAGAAAGATCCTGGTGATAATGGTTGTGATTTCACAGTCGTACCCTGTGGAGATGCCAAATCTTAGTCCTCATGGATGTATCTGTAGAGGGAGGCAGGGATCTAGTGGACCTCACATTCTGAAAGTATGAGGCGGATGTGCCTCATTTCTACCCGAGCCCCTAACACGGAGGATTAAGGTAAGGGTTCCATTGCTAAGTCAAATTCTGCCTCAGAATCTGAGAAGAAGATAGGTTTAATCTTGCTCTGAATCTTCTATGCATTATTTTTATGGTGGCGATGACCTTCCTTCCTTCACCAGGATGTCTCTTTGAGGTAGGGTAGATTTCTGGCTCGGGGAGTTCCTTCATCCAAACTAGTGCTGGGATGGAGAGGACTTCTGCCTCAGTGAGTTGGGGTGTGAGAAGCAACTGGGCAGATGGTAAAAGGAACATGGGGCAGACCTCTATGTCCACTAGCTGATGTGTAGAGGGAATCTCCATAGGAAGAGATGAAGTAGGTAGTACCTCCGCCAAAGATGGTAGGAACATGGGTAGGACCACCATGCATATTTCCCCTTGCAGCGTCTGCATGAGGAGGGTCCTCGTACTGGTCAAGACGAACACGGGTAGGACCTCCATGCTGGGTTCCAATGAAGCGAGGATGACCCTCACTCCTCTGATTTCTGGGGTGAGGAGGACCTTATCTGGTTACTGTAAAGAAATGGGTAAGGATCCCATGTTAGAGATTAACCAGATGTGTAAAATTTCTACGCTGGTGACTTGTGGTAGGAGGAACGACTCCATACCCGAGGCCATGAGCATAGAAGAGGCTTTTGTACTAAGTTTCACTGTTGTGGGGAGGACCCTCATTCGGATTAAAGGTGGAACTGGGTAGACTTCCATTCCAATCTTTGAAGTGGGGAGGACTCACGTTCTCTATGGTTTCAGTATGAGGAGGACCTTTGTACTGGGTGTCATTGCTGTGGGTCGGTCCGTGTCGGGCACTACCTGCGCTGACAACAAGGTGGGTCATCTCGGCCTGCCCGTGGGGCAGTTGGGCCCCGATCTGGGTCAGGTGTCTACATTCCCTTACTCGTAATAGAAAGGGAACTGATGGTATAATTCGGTGGTGGCATGATCCACAGTAGTCGTTGACGTTGACGCCCCTTGGTAGGAATCCTTCTCGGCCTACGCATGATGCTGGCGTCGGGTCAGTCGGACTGGGGCCAGCGGTACAGGGGCATAGCTTACCTGCTCCTCGACCCATGTGCCTGGGTGGAAACACTGGAACGGCCTAGTTAGGGACCTCCTTGGGGTCCCCTAGAAAAGAATCTCGGTTGGGATGGCCCGGAAACCCCCCACCTCATCGGTGTAGGGGAGGGAGTTGTCGAAGCGTTTTGGGGAGAAGATCCTGAAATAGTTGTGCATCAGAGTGGGGAGTAGTGGTTCCCTGCATGTCCCTTGGGGGCAGCAGAGATTATGAGGTACAGATGCCTCTAGGTCCTTTTGGGCCCTATATCTAGTTGGGATAATCCCCTCCTCCTCGTATCGGTGAACGAGGTCGTTTATCACCCTTTGCTGAATGAACTCGAATAAGGATATGGGGCGTGGGCACCCAGTAGCTGTGGACATGGAGGCTTCCATGGGGGGAAATGAAGCCACGTAGGATTTTCGTGGTGATGTTTCCCCTGCCTGTGCGTCAGTAGGTGGGCGATGATCAGTTTCTTAACACAGAAACTTGGGTCCTAAATGATAGGGAGATTAAACCATTAGTGTTAAAAGGAGGAAATAAATGTCCAGTGCCGTAGTTTCATTCCATCTTCCATGGCTGTTAATAAGGATCCACACTGACAATGTCGCAGATTAGGATGTCCAACATTCAACTACCCCAACTTATGGACAGTTTCACTCCAGGACCACTATTTTCTTCGCAGGACCTAGGGTCGGATACATGGATTTGGTGACACTCTAGTCCGCTAATGTCTCGAACTCTACTAATCTCCACATTAAGGAGAATAAGTTCACATTGGGCTCACCATTTCTATTTCTGATGATTTCATTGGGGCGTACATCTGTCTGTTTCATAGGACGCACTGACCGTTACCCCGCATTCCCTCTTTCCAAAGTCATGCGACATCCATCTCTTATTCATGGAAATTTTCTCCTTGATCGAAATGAGATGATGGGATGTCGGTTCCTCCTTCTGTAGATTCCTCATCAGAACTCATCACCTAGTATGGGTCTCCCTCATAGATTAAGAGGTTGTTTGTGAAACTCCTCCCAGTTCCATGTCTTCATGGATTCCAGTTAATTACACTACTTCAATTGGGACATTCTAAGGGGTTCGGTCAGGGAAACAACCTTCAATCAGGGTATTAGTCTTGTTGGACATCATTGGTGTGTTTGTACATCGGAACACTGGCGCGTCTGGGTTTTTTTCCCATATTATAGGGCTTATCGAGGGCGTAGAATCCCAAGGCATCCCGCGTCAAATGTGGGGAATTATATTGCATAGGCATGTCTCTAAGGTTTTCCTCATCATCCCATGTTTGAAATAGGGTATTCCGTGAGTTTAATGTCTAGCGGAGATGGATCGTACTAATCAGAACACTGACGGCAGTGGATTAGATGGGTGTAACACTTGGATGGAACACTGATACTCGGGCTGGCGCGTGGCTAGTGGCCTGAGTGCTACTAGTGGATGTAGAGGTGAATGGAATGATCTCACTGGGATGTGGAGGCCCGAGTAAGATTCAAGATGGGTGATGGAAAGTTGAATGGAGCTGTAGGGGATGATATAGAACTTTTTTGAAGGTGACGGTAGTGTTGGGCTTGAGCCTCGAAGAGAATTCTTATGTATCCCCATGGTATGGAATCAAAGTCCACATATTTTAGAATGGGGGTATAGAATCAGGTTGTGTGTAGAGGGAAAGGACTAGATGATACACTAGGGATTACACATGGTTAGCATCCCAGGTTGGTCTGACGCCATAGGGGCGGACCAGAGATGTGGGTCCCAATAAAGGGGACTACAACGACTTACCATCAATTGGGGAACACAAAGGATTACCACTAGTTGTGGTTGACAATGGATTACCAATGATTGGGGCTCCAATGGCTTATCACTGGTTGGGGATCACAATAGATTACCGTCAATTGGGGGATAGTTTAGTGTCATGCGGGACAAAATGGGGCATACGGTTTAACATCATGTAGGATGGGGTGGACCGACATAGAGTTATTGGCATCGATGGGTGTTGGGCTCGAACCATGGGGAGGCTTCCTATGTACCTTTCCTTGGAAAGGATCAAAGTCCATGTAGTTCAGAATGGTGTTGGTGACCCGACCTAAATGGGGTTGGGATTGATAGTTGTTGGGATTGAACCTTAGGGAGTCATCCTACATACCTTTCCTTGGAAAGGATCAAAGTCCATGTAGTTCGGGAGTGGGTGTTGGAGAACAAAAGTGAAGTGGTCCGGACCAATAGGTGTTAGGATTGAACCTTAGAGAGGCTACCTACGTATCTTGACTTGGCTAGGATCAAAGTCCTCATAGTTTGGAATATTGTTCAGGATTTCACTCTAGGGTGTCCCAAAGAGGATACCATGGTCGATTCATACTCTAAGACCATCTTAGTCATGATCGGTGTGAGATAGAAGAGGCAGAAAATACTTGATGATCGTGTCACGAAAGGTGCGTCCATGGGAAGTGGAGTGGGGCTTACATGTGGTTAGCCACCCAAAAATTAAACAGGGGCTTATGCTTGGTTAGAAGCCCAGGTAGATGAAGATTGAGACTTACTGTAGGATGGAGGCCCGAGGGGTGACAAAGCCTGATGGGATAGTGATTTGGAATAGAAGAGAGGAGGGTTCTGGTGCCCACCCCCCACCCCCCTCTGGTCTTTGGTACCAAAGAAGAGAGTAGGGGGAGTAGGGATACTGCTTCCTACAAGAAAGTCTAGGGGATTACACCAAGATTGTTTCCCTTCCTCGTAGACAAGCACCGCTCTAGAAAAGAGGATCTCATTCCATGTGAAGAATATCTCACTCCCTTGGAGAAGAGTGGGTGTTGAGAATGTTCGAGATGGGGCACCCCATGTAAATTGCATAGGGTGAGGTCATATTTTAATGTCATGTGATGAGGACGATGGTGCTTGGAAGTTTAACATCATGCATCTTGGACGAGGTGGGTTCACTCTGCACCCCTAGGACTTACATAACTGGCACGCTTTAACCCCTCATAAAGGGAAGGCACCAACAATTCCGTGGTGAGGGGGTGTCATGGAGTGATCCATTGAGGGGCCCACATTTACGTAGCTATGTGAAGAAGCAATAGTCATTAGCGTGCCTATGTGAAGAAGCATAAGGTAATGCAACACAACATGAAGCACCGCCCAAGGGACCTTGAGATCACTTCATACAAGCCTGGAGGGTCGTATGGGAGAAGGGTGTGTAACATAGGTGTTTTTTATGTAAGAAGTGCCCGAAGATGGTGTCCAGGAGAGCGACATAGAACACATGTTAAAAGGCAGACACAAGAGAAATGGGTTGCATGAAAAAGGAGAGGTTTTTGCACAATAGGCATGTAAAGAGGCTATTGTTGCGCGCAAAAGTCCGGGTTGAGTAGAAAACAAGGTGTGGATGAAAATAAAAGAAATTTTCACACAAAAGGGGAAAAGGTTTTTCATGAAAGGTGGATGGAAAGTATTCAAGTCCAAGGGTTTGTACTCAAGTTGAAGGGTTTGTACGCAAGTGGCCCAAAACTTAAGGACTTGGGAGAGGGTCAATCCCTAGTGGTCCAACATGAAGGCAGGCCCCTAGGAGACCTTTCGTAGAAAATATCATACCTAAAAGGAATCTTTTGCGTACAGATGATGTGAATTCTGTGCAGGGGAGACGGTTCATATTCTTCTGCCCCAGAAGCAAGGGGTGCCCTTTTATTTATTGGTAAGCAGGATCCATAGAGGGTGTGCGGAACTGAGCTGGCACGGAAACCCTTTTTCTCTGTTAGTGGAACACCACTTTATGCGTGGCACAACACTTTTTTGTGGCATGAAATATATTTCCTTGGCGCAGCTTTTTACGCACCGCGGGAAGGTTTTACGCGCGCTCCTTGGCTATTTTGTGCGGCCCTTTGAGATGTACTAGACCAGTTCCTTCAGTCAAAATTTGCCTTTGGTTTTCCCCAAATTTTTGTTTGAGGCCTTCGGCAGATTCCTACATCTACAATCATCATTGAAGTATTAATTTAAATAATTGTAGTTCATTATATGGACATCACATAATTTTGAATGGGATTCACAATATGTAATTGGGTGAAATGATTCTAACCCTTTATGGGTATGATGAATTCCAAAACTGAAATTGGAATGATACTTACTACCCACTATTTGTTGGATCTCTTATTTATCAGAAAAACCAAGGTGAACCATAGGTGGGGAAGTGCTACGAAGAAGAGCTTGCATTTCAAATGACTCAAGAGAACTATTCCAACATAGATTTGATATATATAGTCTTACACTTCACTGAAAATATTGATATATAGAAAAATGAATATGAGGTTACATAAATGTAGCATCCATGAGAATATTTGATGAATATGATCTTGAAATTAACTTCTAATGCTGCGAGGAAAATAAAAAAACATGAGACATAACTCCAGGTACATGCTTATATGCTCAGATAACAAGAATAATTTTTTAACAACTTAGATAAACATATTATGTTTTTAGATTACCTTATGACTAAATCATTTGTTCCTATTCCTAAATTGAATATATTAAAAGGTAAGTTAGAGGTAGAACACATGGTTTTAGTGGAAAAAGTGGGGGAAAATGAGAAAATATTTTTTTACAACCACTAATATTCTAGAAGATAAAGGAGAATAGTTTTCCCTCCTACACATAAAATTTGAAGAGGATCAGCCACTGATGGATATTATTCATTACATGATGAAGAAATGGTAGTACTAGGTTTAATTTAAAGTTAAAAGCCTATTGAAAGAATTTTTGAAAGAAAAAGTGGTGGAGGATATGTAATTCAATAAACCAGCTGAAATTTTAAATAAATTCACACCTCCAACACTTTAACTAAAGGGGAATACTTATAAAACACAAAATACATCATATAATTCCAAGATAAGGAACAAGGAGTCATGGTAGAGAATGAATGTATGGATGGTGATAAAATCTCATAATAAATATCACTTCAAACACTATGTGTAGAAAAAAATGAAGAATTTTTTGTAGGGGTTCTTAAAACAAGATAATATATTTAAATAAGAACCTATTAAACATGAAAATTATGCCATAGATGCTGGATTTACCAAGTTGATCATAGATTTTGATGTTGAATAAAATTAAATTACACTAGTGTGGGATGTTTGTTGGGAGAAGGGTGAAATTATCATGTAATACCACCCTCCAGTACCTAAGAAATAGGAGTGTGCAACTAAAATTCATAGGATAATTCTAGAATTTAAGGATGAGGAAAAGGATAAAAATTAAAGGGTAGAGGAAGATTACCTACATGTCACTGAAATTATTTATATAAAAGAACCTCACACTCCCAATTAAGATGAAAATAATTGTGTACCTATGGGTTTCATGTACAAATAGAAATCTACGATGCATGTAATGATGGATCATGTGGATGAAATAAAAAAATTTACTACAAAATTCTATGAAAACAAGTAAGATGAATTAGTATATGAAGAAGGTTATAAAGTATGGTGATATTTTAAATTAATGGTTCATTACATAAATTTTTCCATCTCTAGTAGTCCACTACAATCTAGTGTGAAGATAATCCCATTGAGGAAGATTACAAAAAAGAAAATGGATGCTCGGAACATCAAGTCATTCCAAAATTTGGACCATGTGACCATATTTCATACTATAATTATGTGAAACTTGAGGTAAATTTATTTCTTAAAGAATTAAAACAAATAAATTCTCTGAGAAAATATTGATTCTTACTACTTTTTAGAAATTATTTTTAATTTTAAATTGAATTTTTGTTTTAATTCAAAATTTATTTTGTGTTCGAAGCTGAATCTTATATATTTTCAAAATTTAATGAATGTAATCTACAATTCTACTTATTTAAACTATTTTGTAGGTTTAAATTTGAAAAATATATAAACAAATAATGAAAATATATAAAAGGGCGTCAATTTCAAATCAAATCATCCATGTATCTGGTAAAGGAATATTTTTAATAGGTGAGAATTTATGTTTCACTTACTTATTTTTTAACCTTTTTTAAACTGAGAATAATAAAAAAAATTCATACACTTCACTCACCTTGGTTGAATATTTGGTACAATGTTCAATTTAATTATGGGGGAGAAATACTTTGATTCCCCACATTTGTATTTTTTCCCCTTTTGATTTGACCTAGGAGACATCCCCCCATATGATATATTTATATTATTGTTAGAAAATTTTCAATTTTTCATGTCTATAAATGAAGAATATATAGATGGATATTTAGGATAGCCACATGCTTTTTCAAATTTTGAGTTATTTAAAAGTGATTGTTGATATGATTTTTAATGTTAACTTTGATTATTATAAATTTGAATTTATCCAACAATTTATTAAAATTTATTCCATGAATTAATTGTCTATCATTTTAAATTCTCATTCCAAAGATTATTTTGAGAAATTTTTTATATATTCTTTTCATACCCTCTTTTTGAGAAAACCTAGGATGAGTTCCACTATTATAACTTTCTTTACTTTCTTAACAAAACATGATGATTTTAAGCTTCTTAAAAATGAATAAGGTCGTTGATTAATAATATTTGATCTCATTGGAGCTTTATACCTAATCTATTTATATCCTTTTTTAAACCATTAGAAAACATAAAATTCCTTGATAAGAAGCTACATTATAAGAAAATTTATTTTTCCTACCCTTACTTCTTGGAGTGTAATTGTGTAATCATTCATTTTATATTAATAAGAGTTGAGTATTATCATAAATTTGTTGAAATTATTATGATAAAATGGGAAATAGGGTTTGGTTCTCTTGATTTGTTAGGAAAAGGATAATTAATTTTCTCATTATTATTTATCACATCCTTTATATAAAAATTAATGAAGAAAACTTGAAAAATATATGAAATAATAAAATATAAAATAATAAAAATTAATCATTTGGGATACCTTGGATTGACCTATAGTTGGATAAAACTTCCCTATTCTTATTCTAACGATTAATATTATTGTTGGTAGGATATTGATGGTGAATATTGAGGTAATAGTTTTTTTACTTACATATTATGGGAATTTCTCTAACATATATTCCACAAAAAAAGAGGAAAATTATTGAGAGAAAAAAAATATGATTTTTATTATTGATTTTAATACTTAAATTATGAATATTTCTTTTGAATAATAGAAGGAAATGTGGAATTTTTTATATTAAAATTATTTTAAGTAGGGTCATAATCTCACCCAAATTTTCCCAATTTTAGGGTTCAAGTGATCGCTTGTAGTATATTTTGGGTTGTCTAATCCTTAGATACCTAAGAAGAAACCTAAAGACACATATAATATATGAGATGATATTTGGATATGAAGTGGAAAACTCTTTTTTATTTGAGATGGTTTAAATGAAACCTAAGTGACCTAAGTGAATTCAATTTTAGATAATGAGATGATCCTAGGTTGTTGTTAGGGGTTGATTAGAATGTTTTCTCAATATAGTTTCAAAATATTAAATTCGAGAGTGTTTCTTTCAACAAAATGATAAATTACTAAATAACTCAAATAAATTGTGTTTTTAATATCCCAAGTCTAATAACATATACACTTAGAGGATATTATTCATGATCACTCCATGTTAGAGTATCATTATAGAACTCGGAACATGTAGCCTTAAAATTAGTGAGATCTAAGGAGAATGTACATTGTAGAATGAAAATATCAACTAGAAAAATTGATGAAGAATTATTAGAATGATAAATAAAATCCAATACAGCCCCTTTAAAATTAAATTGATCAACCCATAATATGTACATCCCTCTATTTATATAAATCTCTTATGTGAAGATGGAATTAGGCTTATAAAGGTGGGATTGAAGAAGTGAAAATAATGAAATAACAATCACTCCATCATTGTGTGAGGAATTTCAAAACTATTCATGTAAATAAATTCATACATTGATTTAATGGTATCAATTTGATACATAAAATAAAAAAAAGAGAATAATAGGGACATTAATTAAGAATCTAGCGTGATTCAAACAACTTTAATAAGAAAAACTAACCTATGATTACAAAAAGACAACAAAAAATTACAATTGAAACAAAAAAAAATGAACTAATAAGTGCTTCACCACCACCACATTAAATTAAAATTTTAGGATCCTTGGGTCGATCCCCTATCATTTAATTTTATCCCAATTAATTAGGATAACGAATGGTGGGTTAGGAAAATGGAAATTCTACTTTTTTAAATTGACCATAAAAATAGAACCAAATTCATCCCCCTAATTAACATGAGAAATAGGATTTTAAGATGGCTGATTTTGGAAAAGTTTTATAATAGAGAAATTTTCTTACATATTTCCAATAATATTTTAAAATTTTTCAAACTTGGATCATCCATTAAATTGTTACGATCAAAATGGTTGTATAATTTTTAGGCCTTCAAATCAAACCCACAATTTTAAATTCAAATTGGGATACCTATATCCCATTGAAAAATTATGAATTATCTTTGTCCATAGTTTAATGAATTTTTTTGCATAATATCATATATATCTAGAGAAAATATCAACTCTATTGGGATTTAATTGATGTTTCCACATCTATTTTATGTTCCTAAATCCTAATCTTCTTTTTCCAGAAATTTCTACTTCCATGGAAAAAAATGTTCATATCACCTTATAATTATTCCATTAATCCTAAAATAAAAAACTTTACACTCAAATTGGTCCATCATATCCTAAAATATCAAATTAAATTAATGAAAATAATATATTCCACAATCTGTTTATTAATTGGGAAAATTTTGATATACTTTAAAACTGAATTTCATATCTGCTGAGAAATTGATTTCAAATTGTAAAATTCACTAATACTGGTGTTTATGAAAATTGATTCACTAGAATATTAAATTATAAAAAATTAATATTAGCCTATTTCATTGGATAATCAAACACCCTCCCCAAAATGATTTTTTCTATTCCTGAGAAAAAAAGTATCTCAAAAGTATGAAAATTGACTTCCCTAGTATAAAAAAATTAACATGCAATACTTACCGAAAGACATCATTATGAACAGTAATGAATCATATAAAAGTAATTTAATACAATCTAGGTTCAAAAGTATATCCAAAAACCAATCCCATTCCTTTTTTCAAATTCATTAACACATTTCATACAATTTCAATTAAAAATGATGATGTGTTATGAATCACAATAGAGATGGGGTTATTTTTTATTCAAGTGGGAAAATATAGAAGTGTTGGGTGAAATCACATTTTAATCTTTTTACAAGTATAATTTTTTTGTAATTTTTCAATGTTAAATGAAATTGAAATCAATCAAGTTAACCCCTGCATAAAGACTTGGTCAATAACTTCTAAGCTAAAATACCTTAGGGAACCAAGTGACGATCACATCCTTGGGCATCATCTTTATTTTAATTAGTCAAATACAAATTCAAATTACCACTAATAGAGATAAAATACCAAAGTCTAGGCCAAAAAACTATGGATTCAATAACTTTATGTTTCAAAATCCACATATTATGTCAATCCATTTATCTATATTTAAATTTATTTTTTATATTTATAATTCTTTTAACACTCATTTTAAAATTACAAAGACCACTAAACATGTTCTATTTATTATGGGACCCCTAGAAATCAAACTAATACCCCACAATACAAAGGAATTTCATTGTGAAATTTTTATTAAATGTATGAAAATATAAATAATGAAAAATAACATTATACTCCCACACTTTAGAGATGTTATTCTTATGTTATTATACTTGAATTAAAATCGAAATCAAGGCATGAAAATTTATTTGATGTTCATATTTAATGTTTGGAATATGTATTATCATGTTAAATGTTAAAAAAATTATTTCCCATATATGCACACAAAAATTTATTATTTCCCAATGGATGCACACACAACACGTTTTATTCTACCCACACAAAAATTATTTTTTATTCTTTATATTAATGGCCCACCACCCACTTAAACATAGAATAACATTGTACCTATTGTTTAAGGGAAAAAATTTATAATGAGGAATAAATATAGGAGAGTAGTTCCAAAATATTTAAAATAAAAATATAAAACAATGTCACCTGGTATCTTAACTAATAATTTCATGTTGAAACTAATTAATACTTTGACCGCAGTGTCACTTGTAGAAACCTCATTAATGGTGATATATTGTGTTTGAACATTTAGAATAATGGTGAATTTATTTGAAAATAATACACTACTTCATCTACTAAATCAAAAACATAAGAAACATTAGATCACATTAGAAACCACAAGGTTTACTTTAACAAAAAAACAAAAAAACACAAAAAATAAAAAAATGTTGAAGTCATGTTTCCTCTAAGAAAAAAAAAATTTTAAAGTCTTTAGCTCAAAATGGACCCCCAACTTACTCAATATCATATTTTAGCATCTTATAGATTTTATTTAATATCCCTTACATTAGATTGAGATTTATCCTTAGTTTAAAATATATTTCTGGTATAATACTATATGTTTTAATTACTAGGATTATCCAAGAGATATCATAATTTTTTTGTCCAATTACTTTTATACTCTTGCTTAAGATATTAAGGAAAATTTTCTCTTTATTAGATTCAAGAGGGTATGAAATGAACGTATAATGGTTTTAATTATCCCCTTTGAAATAATATTTGATAAAGGATGGATGAACACCGATTTAGAGATTGGTTTGGTGGAAATTTCCAAAATAGATTGGAAATTTTATTCAAAAATATTTTTTTTTCAAACAAACAGAAAAAATGTTTCCTCATAAAAAGATGTTTTGACCCCCAAATTTTCCAAATTAGTTTGGGGGTTTGGTAAAGCCTCGTAGTTTCAAATTTTTCACCATAGTTTAATGGTTTTTTGTTCTAAAAAATCCAAAATAAATAAATATTCAAGATACTCAGACCATGATGTAAAATCACCCTATTGTGAATATATAAAATAAAATTCATCTTGATTTAAACACCCTTCAAAATTTACCAATTTTTCCTCTAGTTGACATTAAATATTACCTAACCAACTCATCTTAATATCCTTATAGAATTTTTCATATTCTAAATCTGGTTCTTAAATATTTTCCTCTGACTTTGAAGCCTCAGATGTTTTTGGATTCATTACTTCAAGTTTTTCATTAGTTTTACCACTCTTGAAAATAGGCACATATTTGAGTTTCCATGAGAGGCTTGTGTGTAACAATATTCTTTTATAAATTATATTTAAGGGAAAACATAAGTGAAAATGGGTTCTATAAATATTTAAATTCTTTGAAATTCTAATCTCAATGATGAGACTTCTAAATTCATTTTTTCTATTTATTCACACAATTGTTCAAGTAATGTTTATGGAATAGATTGGGTAAGATTTTGAGATAGTGATGATTAAAAATGGTCAATGGTTGGAATGTTTTTTGGATTTTAAATATTAAAACAATATAGTTTATTAGGAAATTTATTATCACACTAATTGAATCTGGGATAGTCATTTTACATTGGGTTAATTTGTTTTGGGTTTTGAGGATATTGAAAATTTAAAGAAATGATCTCTAATGATTTAATACTAGAATAACATACTTTATTTATGGAATGGTTGAGAAATTATCATTCCTATGGTCATTATTGTAAAAAATATTTCAAATATGGTGATCATTTTGAACAGCATGTACTTCCCTAAGTTTTTTCTCTTCAACCATCCTATTGAGGGCTATGAGTTATCCCACAGGCTTTACTATTCCCTATGAGTGTATATCCCCTTATGTTTTTGTGAATTATCATAGTTGGGATAGGTTAACCATGTTTGTTATTATTTAAAAATGCATTACATTAGAGTAAAATCATATTTAAATTTGAAATTATTAGGAAAATTTGTTAAAGGACATTCATGGAAAGAAAAACGAAAATATAAGTGAATTTAAAGTTAAAATAGAGAATTTGGGATGATATTAGAAGTTAAGTTCCTAATATGACTTTCTTGGGTCCCCAAAAATGGTTCCAAAATTTGGTATTTCCCAAATTTACCCAGGTTCATGGTTCAATCGGCTGCTTGTAATATATCTTGGGTTTTCGAATCGTCAGAAATCTAAGAATAAATCTAAACACACATACATTCTATGAGAGGGGATTTGGATATGAAGTGGAAAATATATGCTTTATTTAAAATGATTTAAATGAAACCTAAGTGACCTAAGTGAATTTAATTTTATATAATGAGTTTATCCAAGGTTGTTTCTAGGGGTTCAATGGATGAATTTCTTAAAATGGTTTCAAAATATTAAATTACAAACTGTTTATTTCATCAAAATGATAAATTGCCAAATCACTCATGGATTTTTTTTGTTTTTACCACCCCAAGTATAATCACATATACACTTAGAGGATCATATTCATGTTAACTTAAAGGTATATGGTCATTTTAACACTCAGATTTCTCAACCTTAAAATTAGTGAGATCAAAGTAGAAGGTACATCATTGAATGTAAATATAAAGTAGAATAATTGATTAAGAATTGTTAGAATGAGAAATAGTAACCAATACATCTAATTTAAACCTAAATAGATCAACCCATAAGTAGTTTATAACTATATTTATGGATATATTTAAATGGAATATGTAATTAGACTTATAAAGGAGGAATTAACAAAGTGGAAAAACAATGAAATAATTATCACTATACCATTGTGTGAGGAATTTCAAAACAAATGGTGTCAATAAATTCACACATTGATTCAAAGGTATAAATGTGGTATTGAAAAGAATATAAAATTATAATAATATGAACTTTTATTGAGAATATATTGTGATTCATCCAACTTACTTGAGAAACATGAACTTGTGACTACAAAATGAAAGCATAACATTACAATTGAAAGAAAGAAACTTGAACTCCTAACTAGTTTACCCCCAAAATATTAAATAGGAATTTTAGGATCCTTTGGTTGATTCAAAATCGTGTAAATTCGTACCAATTAATTGGGATAGTAAATGATGGGAGGGGTAAAATGGAAAGTAGACTTTTCAATATTGCCTGAATGGCCCAAAGGCCTACTTTTTTTATAATCCTCATTTCAAGGGTTGAGGTGGAACCCTTATAAGACCTGTAGGCTTAGTGGATTAAAATACCTAAAGGTATTAGAGGAATTAATCTTAGACATGACTACTTGGAAATTCCCCTCCCCAGTTTCTTGATTGTGAAGTCATCTTCCCACCTTTGCATTGCTTGTTCGACTATCAAAATGGTGGGCTCACTTTTTGGGCCTTAAAATTTAGCCCACAAGTTAAAATTTAACTTGGGATTCTTGGATCCCCCTAAAAACACAATTTTTTTTTGGAAATAGTTTAATTATATATTCCCCATAATATCATATATCTTATGATAAAATTTAATCTTCCTTGGGATTAAAAATAGGGCTCCATATCTATTTTATTTTCTTAAGGCCCAATATTATTTTTTCAGAAATTTTTTCATCCATGGAATAAACTATTCATCCCCCATTATGATTCTTTAATTCATCCTAAAATTAAAAACATTACACACAAATTTATTAATAATATCCTAAAATATCAAATTCAAATAATAAAATTAATTTATTCCACAAGCTAATGATTAATTTGGCCCAATTTGATACTATTTAAACATGAATTTCATATATTATGATAAATGGAGTTAAAATTTTAAAATTCACTGATACTGGTGTTTATGAACATTGATTCACATGAATATTAAAATATAAACAATTAATATTTCCTTATTTAATTGGATAATCAAGCATATTTTATTAATATTTAC
Organism: Viscum album; assembly: GCA_963277665.1. Taxonomy (NCBI): domain Eukaryota; kingdom Viridiplantae; phylum Streptophyta; class Magnoliopsida; order Santalales; family Viscaceae; genus Viscum; species Viscum album. The sequence goes on along the minus strand of OY728163.1, from coordinate 961,511,568 downwards.
TAGAATATCATTCATTTTACTTTAAGAATTGTGCCCTCATTTTTCAGCCACTAGTTTTATTTTTCACATCATTATCCACCCACTTTAACCCTTAGAGACATTAGAATCTAAATGGAAAACTCATCAGGATATATTTTTTCATACTTCTAAGTGGATATTGAGATCACTTTCAAAACAATTTATAGATAAAACATACTTGAGATTGAGCATAATTCTATTTCAAATGTTATTTATATACAATTAATATGAATTATTATAAGGTAAATCATAATTCGCATGGATATTTAATAATTAGTTGAATTATGTGAGTTAAATAGGAAAAATTTATTAAATTCAAAATTTCAAATGAAACATTATTTTGAAACTTTTTTGAGTTTAGTTTTATGATTTTATAATATCTAGTTATAACATTAATTTATGAGTAGGATTGTTTTAAAATTTTCCATGTGGGGTATTTATCCTTTGTAAGTAGAGGTTTAATATTTTCTTGAGGACAGTAAATTATTTTATTGTGGGAGATCTGATGACCATAATATATATATATATTCTATATTAATTTTATTAATTTAAATTCCCAAGTATATCAAAATCTAATCATGTTTCTAATTTATTAAATAAAAAAATATATAATTGAGTTTTATTTAGATTTAATTATTTTTATGTGAAATATTTTATTTTGGACATAATTTTTCATTGAGAGTGAATTTGGAAATCAGGAAACCCTTTAAAATGATAGGGTAAAAATGGTTCAGTAATTAGGCATGCCTTTAACCCAAGGGAAACATAAGATCTATTATTAAGTAGACATTGACCTTTGACAAGTCCTGTGTGGTATGAAAACATAGTAGGGAACTATTAATTTTAACTTTTAATAAGTTGTTTGATGTTGATCCGAACATCAACATCTTCATTTTTTTGTGAGGTTGTGTAAGGATATTCATAAAGAGAAGATGGCTTTGATGTGAGTCTATGTCCTGCACTATGGAACCACTATCACTGATGATATGGGATCTATGCTTCACTAACTATAGTACCATGAACACACCACAAGACCAGGATTTTCACCATGTACATAGGAGAAGTTCAAGGATATTGAAATATTTTTTTTCACTTTTTCATGGAAGTAAATTGAATAAGGGAGGTTCATCAATTTCATGGGTAGATGTGATTTAAATTGTTCTCTTTTTTTGTGGTTGGATTAATGAAATAAGTGAGAGTGGATTCTACCATTAATGATGCTAATATATAGCTTTGTTTTATATATCAATTTTAATTGTATGATAATCGAATTCGTATATTGGTTTTATTTTTTGTTAGTTTAAGTAATATTTCTTTATTTTTACCAAACAATTATTTTAGTAATAATTTTTATTCCCTAATCTCCACTTCATCATTCTCCCATTGTTGATGAAAAATAAACCATGAGTGGATAAGTGTTGTAAGAGAGTATGGATTGTTTTAAAGGTATGTGTACCTAATCTATTTGTGTTCCTCATCAATCATGTAATTAGCCTTATTTAATTATTATAATGTTAAACTAAATTATTACCATTTCTGCTAATATCCTAGAGAAATTGATGATGATTAGGTGGATGAAACCTAATTTGATAGAGGGGAGTAGTGGATAACAAGTAGACTCAACTCCATGTCTCACTTTAGATATAGAACCCAATGAATCTAGATTTGTTATATATTACCTCGATAAGGGAATTAGATGGCCTACGTATAATTAGTTTACACCAATAGGTTTAACTAATTAAGTCAAGTATTATTGTGACTTTTAATTCGATTAAATCCATGAGTGGAGTTGAATCATTATAAAATATACAAACCAGTCTCTAGAAACCAATTCCCTTCACTTTATCCTTTCAAACTAATTTAAGTTTATTTTATGTCTAGTTTATATTTAATTAATTATTATAGTTTCATTTCATTTTAAATTTAGATATTCCATTATAATGACCTAAAAATTAGTTTAGAGTTTTTTCTATGATTACCTACTTCATTATGGGATTAAACCCACACTTTTACTATGCCACATCTTAGTAGTTAGTATTATTTTTTATGAAAAACTATAAATTCTAAACTCTGACCACCCTTGAGTATTAAGAATACTCAGGGGTGTGTCAAGGGGACTATAAATGAGAAGTTATTAGAGAATATAATTTATATACTTTTAAAAAAATTGGAATCTAAAATAATAATGATAGATAATGAAAATAATATTACAAATATGTGTTTGGATAATTTTATCAGTACATTGGTGCAGTTTGAAAATCAGTTGAAGTGAGATGCTGACAAGGAAAATAAAAAAAAGGGGTCGATTTTTCTAATACTATTTTCGGATATACTACTTATAAATTGAATAATTCAAAGGAATATAACTCAGAACATAATTCTAATAATTATTTTAATGAAAGTGCGAAGGAACGTACTGGAGGAGAGTTTGTATAGTTTTAAAGATGAATGTTTTAGGATAAAAACATTCGTAATAAAAACCAAAATGGAAAAAGTGATAAAAATGATAAATCTGGTAAAATATGTGACATGAAGGATTCCTCATATGTTATTTTTTATAAGAGTAATATTCCTGGACACATCAAGATAATTGTTTCTATGTTGAAGAAGTAGGATAAGGATTCTAGATTTTCCACTAAATTAAAATGAAATAAGGTGTATGATGTGATGGAAACTTTGATTATGAGGGAAGATTCATATTATAATAGTTCTTATAAAAGTAACGATAGTTGGGAAATAAATTCTTTCTATGCTACAATTCCTCAAAATGAGTCATGGTATTGGAATGGTGTATCTCGATCTGGTTGAATGAATTTGGAAAAACCGCTTATGGCCCAAGCAATAGTATTGTTGACTCACTATAGTATTCATAACCAAATACATTGATAGAGAACTGTATCAATGTAGACATTGAAAATTTATTATAGGTGAATGTGACAAGTGAAACTGATAAATCAATGTAGCTCCGTGGATATCATTCCATCAATTACTATATCACAGTGGAATTGCTTTGTTCTTAGCAGTACTAGTAATATTTTCATGTATAATAGATACAAATTTTGAATTATTGTGTTTAAAGAAGTATCTAGGATAAGGACTTGGATAATTCTGATTATATTATTTATATAACTAATATTTTCAATTATTTTTATTTTTATTTCAATAAAATAAATCCCAAAAAAATAATTTTCATTGGATATTCATGGATTTTAGTTTTCAATGATATTTTGGTAATTTCAATAAAAATGGATAAATTAATAACTTTTAGGTGTTTTAAATCATTTATTGAGTGAATTGATCAAGATTTACAATTGTTCTCGATTATTAATTGTTTTTAGAAAGCTTGGTTTTGAATGTAAAAATTATAAATTTATCTAAGTCATGATAATTAAGTATGAGGGTAAAAATTCTATTCAAAACGTAAGCCTTTTAAACTAATTGTAATACTTTTCAATCCATCAAAAATCTTTTTCATATTTTTATAAAGTTTGAATGTAAGGATTTAAATCCACTTTTTCTTTGCCAAAAATTTAAAAACCCAACATTTTAAGGCATTATTAACATTGAAAATAAATATTTAAACTCCACCATAAGGCTTTAAATACTTTTGATGGGGAAATTCATACGATGAATCTTCCAAAGTATTATGATCGACACTATATGAAATTTTAGAAAATATAGAGGCCGCAAAAATATTTTTATATTATCATGAGTATCAACCAACATGGATTCATTAAAAGAGAACATTATGAGTCGCTACTTTAGGTATAATAATAATAAAAGTGAATAAATTTATTCCATGCGCAATAGAATTTAATATTGTCAACCGTTATGCATGTAAGGAAAGAGTCTTTATTGCTACTTCCACCTAGAAATTTGTGGATGAGTCGATGCATGCATGAGTATCATACTAAGATTAAATTTAAGGATAGAATCAAATTTAAAAAAACATAAAATTTCATAGAGGAAGAAAACTATAGAAAGAAGAAGGTTCTTCCAAAAAGGTATTCCAAAAAAATGAGAGGCATACAGTGTAATAAGTGTGTAGTGTTCCTACTGAAGGAGGAATATGGGAGTTGATTTAGCTATTCTTGGATAAAATTCTAAGTGTTTGTGACAGTGTTATCTAGAGGAATCCTTTATAAGTTTATGTTTTTATTACATCACTTTTGTATTTATATGGAATCATGTTTTTGAATTGAAGAGTTCTTATTCTTTCATAAAAGATTTTATTTTAAATTGTTCTAAGTAGTTGCTCAATTTATAAAAAGTAAAGTGATTATTCTCACTATTTAAACTTCTTTGACATGGTAATTTCAATGATAAAAGTTAGTTTGGTTAGTTTCATTTTATTAGAGTCCTTTGGGCTTCTCAATCACCTTTATAAAGGGAAAAACACGTATACTAAGGTCTTAGTATAGTACTTAGGTATATTTAAGTGTTTACCTAGATTTATTTGGGTAGAAATTGAGAAATACAATTGGATAATCATTTTAGATAAGGAATAAGGTAGATTCCAAAGGATCTACACTCTCCATGGATATTAATTTAAAATTTTATTTTCTTATCTATTTATTTTTTATCTGAATTTTTTTTATCTTTTTTTTATATTATTTTTAACTATATTTAAAAAAACCCACAATTTTAGTTAGAATTTATTTTCAAAAAATAGAAAAAAAGTGAATGTTTTAGAGTTAAATATAACAACCTCTCTAAGATAAAACCCGAGGGGGTTGTTCATTGTATTCTTTAGGGGTAAGTTTTTATAAGTGACCGGCAATAGATCTCTTCCATCAACTAGTGTCATTTACAAGGATGTTTCTTAAGTTTATTTTAATTTTCTTTTTATATGTTTAAAAATTATGACCCTAATTGTTTTATTTTAGATCCTAAAATTGATAGATTTTACCCCTCTAAGTCTATAAATATTAGATATTTTGATGTTATAAGTTTTCATTCTACCACTAACACACCAAGAATAAGTATTGTTGAATCAAAAATCCCAATAGATGATAATACATCTTTAAAATAATTGGACTCATCTTATGAAGTCAATCAACAATACCTTATAGAATACCCTGATTTTCCTACTGGTTTTGGAATCAAATCTAGTTTTTTTTTAAATTCCAAATTTAAATGGATTTATTATTGAATATTAATAGAAGTATTTTCTAGAATTAAGTTATCTCTATGTTCATATAATGCCTCAAGGAATGGATGGAAATAAAATGATATTGGGAGATTTTAGTTTTTCATTAGAAGTAATTAATAAATAATAGTTTTTTTATTAGAATTAAATTTAATATTAGATTGGAATGAATTTAAAAAAATTTAAAAAAAATTATGTGCTTCTAAGACTAAATCCATTAAAAAATAAATTTTTTGAATTACAAACACTCAAGGAGAAACTTTTAATGAATACTCAGAAAGATTCTGGATAATGTTTTTAGTTCCCCCCATTACCAAATAAGTGAAAACATTTTGATCCAATATTATTATTAATGATTGTATCTTACTTATAGAATTATAATTGATGTTACCATTGTAGGTGCTTTAGTTAATGAAACAGTTAATGCTGCTACAAATTTAATTATAAACATGGAACTAATTGATCAATAATTTAAAACAAGAGTCCAATTACATTTTAAATCTACTTAAGAAGTCTTCACTCCCAATTATGAAAAAATTTATTCTAAGACAACTCCGAGATATTACTACCATGGTGAGGTCGATAATGTTTTCCAACACTCCACAACCCCAACCAAAAATTGAAATGGAATTTTAATTATAAGTCCACTATGGAATTTTATCTTCAAATGACCACTTTAGAAACAAATTACCTCAAATGAAAGAGATTATTAAAATTTATAACATTTTATTTCCTATAATACCATTTTACTCAACTAAAAAATATATATTTTTAATCAATAAGAAAATCATAACCAAGGCTATGACAATCAAACTTAAGAAATATTTAGACATCCTGAACAACTAAATATATTTTTTCAAGATGAGAATAGTAATTATCAATCTTGATACTTCAATGATAAATATAATGATCATCTTGGGAGAAATTTCTGACAAGTTTGTCCTATCCAAAAATCAGAAACCAATTTTAATGAAGTTGCGAGACAAAAAATGATGTCACACCAAGAAAATTAAAAACAATAAAAAACCATAATTAATAATTTGATAGATATAATGGGTTAACTTGATACTGATATGGGTATTATTAAGAATCAAATCAGTGTAGGTTTACCTTCATAACCTAATGTAAACCCTTGAGAAAAAACCTATTAAAGATCTTTCTAAAAATTATAAATCTATTTAAAATTAAAAAAAAAATTTGAAAGAGAAATAAATGTAATAAGGAAAAGATTTTTTGGAAAAGATCAAGAAATATTAGAAAAGGATATTAGGTCCTTATTTCCAAACAAATCAAGAAAAATGCATACCACCACTATCGTATCCTAATATTAGACCGCTGGAGGAATGTGTTGAAAAAGAGATGGATAAATAAATCCTATAAACGTTTTAATAAGTGAAAGTCATTAACTCTTTGTTATAATTTTTGAAAAAAAATAACAATTATACATTTCTTTAAAAAGATATTTTTTATCACAAAATAATATTTGAAGAGATAAAGTGAACATAGGAACAAATTTATCCTTAATAAGTTAGCATGTATTTCCTATCAAATGTAATGATCTAGGAATTTTCTTTGTTCCTTGTACAATAGAATAATTTTAATTCAAGTATTTAATGGTTTATTTTGTAGCTCATAAAAATGTCATTTCTCCCTCTATTTATTCATTTTAATAGGTTGGATATCTCAAACCAACTGTAATGGTCATTCAACTTGATAACTAAAGTTCCACCAAGCCTACTGATGTTATTAAATTTGTTATTATTCTAGTAAAAAACATGGTTTTATTAGTAGATTTTTATGTGTTATAAATAGAAAATTGTCTATTTATCACACATGAACCTCTCATTCTTGGTATAGCATTTTTGAAAACTATTAAAACCATTATTAGTGTCTACCAAGAAACATTTTCATTAGAATTTGTAAGATAGGTATCTCATTTAAATATTTTTAGTATATAAAGCACAAAATTAAAGATCAATAAACCCCTACAGTAAACATTATTGTTTGGTTAATACTGAGATATTCTCTAATTTTAAAACTCCATTGTTTGAACATTTTGATTTTGGAAACACTAAATTTAGAAATTGAAAAACATTTCAAATGTCAAAATTTTCTGAAAGAACAAACGAGTTCACAAACTATTGAAAAACCTATTATCCCAAACATAAATAAAAAATATTCTTATTTTGGTAAAGAAATAGGAGATTAATTTGATGTTACTAAGTAACACACACTTTGGTTTACCAAAGAAAGTTTCCACTTGAATTAAAGACGAAACTATTACTTGTGAACTTTTAGTATTCCTTTCTTGGTGAGAATAAGAAAACTCTTATTATTATTTACAAAGATGTATCAAAATAATAATAAATCTAAATTTTATGAGTCCTTAATTAATTCAATAAATCCTTATGATGGATCCTCTCTGATCTCACTGGAATCAGTCTATTAACTTCCATGCATAAAAATTTGTTAGAAGAAACTTCCAAAACCATGATAAATTTTCGAAGAAGACTAAACCAAACTTTGTTATAGGTTGTTTAGAAATAATTTAACACTTTATTGGATGATGTAATGATAGTTACCATATATAATATCCAATGAGTAATCCCATTTAATGTTATCCCTAAAAAATGGATTCATAATCTCAAGGAATGAACTTAAAGTAATTTTCCCTATCATGACTCCAAATAAGTGGAGGATGTGTATTAACTATAGAAAAATCAACTTGGTTATTTATAAAGATCATTGTCCAGTACCTTTTTCTTAATAAAGTTCTTGAGATACAAGGTTGATAGACCCATTACAATTTTCTAGATGGAATCTCTTGTTATTTAAAAATCAACATGACACCTGAGGATTAATAGAAAACCACTTTCACATGCCATGTTGGTAAATTTCATAATTGAATAATTCCATTTTCTTTGTTTAATTCACCCATAAATTTTCAAAGATACAAGATTAGTATTTTATCTATGTTTTTAGAAATTTGTATGGAAGTTTTTATAGATGACTTCATTATTTAAAGATCATAATTTGAGAACTTTTTGAAAATTTTGTCTATTTTTTCAAACTTTTATTCACAAAAATCTTGTTTTAAATTATAAAAATTTCATTTCATGGTGAAAAAAGTAATTTTACTTCGCCATTTCACGTTTCAATATATAATCCAAGTTGAAAAGTCCAAATTTGAGGTAAATTATTCACTAAATTGCCCAAAATTTGTGAGATATGTCAGTTTATTTCTTAGTTGTGCTGGTTTCTAAAGAATATTCATAAAATTATTTAGTTAAATAGATTTTCCATTATCTAGATTTATATAAAATAATCACCATCTTTATTTTATGATAATTTCAAACAATTATTTGAATATATGAAATAAAAATTGATAAAACCACCGATAGTTCAACCACCAAACTGGAATTTGTTATGTGAAATCATGACTGATGGTTATAATTCTTCCCTTAGAGATGTTTTGAGCCAAAAACTAGATAGGTAATATCATTTCATTTCTAAGGATTCTATAAATTTAGATAAATAAAAATATAATTACACAACTACTAAAAATGAGTTATTGGTTTTTTTTATTTATTTAGAAAAATTATATGTTACTTGTTGGGTTCAAAAGTTATTTTTTTCACTGATCATTCTACAACTAAATTTTTTATAAAGACGCTTGATGCCAAACCAAGACTTTTTAGATGGATATCATTGTTTCAAAAACATTATATTGAATTAAAAGATAATAAAGGAAATAAAAAACTTATTTCTGGCCATTTAATCTAGATACACACTATTTTTTATAAAAAAAATCAAGTATGTCCACCCATAAAGAAAACTTTTCTTGAGGATAAATTCTATGCAATTAGGAATGCGAGACCTTGGTTTTTCTAGTCAGTAAATTATCTAACTCATATTGAAATTCAGCATATTTTTTTCAAATAGTTTATAAACTTATGAGTGATTCAAAGAATTATATTTGGGAAGATCCTTACATGTGTCATGTCGAAAGTGACCAAATGATTAGAGGATGCATTCCAAATTTGGAATTCTAATCTGATCTAAATTTTTTTACACTTTAAACTGTATAGATTACCTTAGAACTCAACGAACTACTAAAAAAGTTCTAAATTCTAGTTTTTATTATCCCAAACTTTTCAAACATATTTTTTAATTATGAAAAGCTTTTAAGAGCTTCCATTTTCAAGGAATTGTTTTATAAATAAATGAAATGTCACAACAACCCATCCTATTTTGTGGTGTATTTGATGTACGGGGTATGGGTTTCATGGTACCATTTCCCAATTATTTTGGATACCTTTACATACTGATTATTATATATTATATATCAAAATGGATAGAATCCATCCCCATAATAACTAATTATGGAAAAGTGGTTTCTAAATTTTTAAAAGAAATATTTCATATGGATTTGGTCTACCCAAGTTCTTAACCACTGATCATGGAACACACTTCAATAATAGAACTTTGGAAGTTGTGTTAATGAGGTAAAGACCCAAAAATTTTGAATAATATTTTGAATCCTAAAAATTTAAGTTTTACTATGTCATAATAAATAAAACTATATAAGTATAATTGAAATGTAACCATCGATTTTTTACCATTATATGAAAATTGGTTAATATGACCATTAGAAACAATAATAATTTTTAAAGTTATATTTATTTTTTATAAATTGAAATGATAATGGATAATTAATGCAGAAAGAATATTTGATGGCCTCATCTAGTAGACTTGCGTCATACGAAGCCCATTTTTAAGAGCTTGGGAAGGTGGTAGCATCACTGGGATTTTCTTTGGACCAATCCCAATATGAGCTTCAATATATCAAGCTTAAATGAAATCGTCTGTGGGAGAAGTTCAAGTTGATAGAAATCACCATTCGGGAAACTTTATGTCAGCCTCCCCAAGAGTCTATCACCATTGCACACCATACCCTTAGGTCATATACACGAGTTATAAGGGGTTATGTACCGAGGCCTTAGTTACCTTTTGTAATCCATTTTCATAAATAAAATTTTTATTATGGTAAAATAAATATCATTTTTTTATTTTCAAATGTCAAAATTAATCTAGGATGAATTTTTAGTATTTTTATAAGAATTTTCATATTATTGGTAAATATTGAAAAAAATATATCTTAAAATATTTTTATACTTTAAAAAATTGATACTGAAAAATGATTTTCAAAAAACGGACATAGACAGTTGTGATCAGTAAGAAATTTAGAGTCTGATAAGATCAACTTAGTTTTTAGTGAATAGTAACTTATGAATACTAATATTACCCTTATGAATAGTAATATGACAAATGGAATAGTAACCTCACCTAATAAAGAATAAATATAATTTAGGCATCTTGAATGGTAATGTGATATAATAGTATAAGTAAATAACTATTTTAGAAATTATTAATTAAGTATTAGTATTTTTGAGTAAATAGTGATTTTACTTAGAAATTAAATTTCTCATATTTAGAAAATTATTTTCATAAAATGGAGTTCATTTTTGAATTCAAAACATTGATATTCAGTTAGGGTAAATTTATGAGATTTTTAGAAAATGTTTTGTTTTTCAGTGAATAGTAAAAATACAGTTTTTGAGTTTTTTGTGTGTTTAATGACATCATAATGATGTCATATGTAATTTAAAATTATGGTCGTCTCATGGGGATTTAATTATGATATTAGTTTTAATATGTTTCCAAAAATATTGGCAAATACCATGGTCAAGCCCATGTTTTTTCAAATACCACCGATGAGGTGTCCTCGGAAATTAATAAAAAACTCTCTATTTTACTATAAATACCCACACATTACTCCATTATATTTCAATTAAAATTATCTATCCTAAAATTTATGATATTATTATCTCCCAAGTAGTCCTTCCAAAGTTTCCTCAATCCCCCAAGGTCCCTACCTTCATGTTTTAGGAGTCACTACTCAAGGCAAAGGAAATATCAACTTCATTTTTCCTTTCATGTTCTCTTTTTATGTTATACGTCTTTCAAATTTCCATATCATGTTATTATGTCCATTTTGTTCTATGCATATATTTTATTATGATTATTTTATTATTGGGAGACCATTTTTCCTCTCTATTTAATGTTTTCAAAAACTGTGTTTCATACCCATTATGCTGCCGTATTTTCATCTTGAAATTTCCCTCTTTTTAAGAAATTATATTATTTTATTTTGTGAATACCCAAAACTATATCTTCTATAGGGGTATTAAAATGTATTTCCAAATGATATATTTTAATTCTATTATTAATATACATGAAACCCACCTTCCTTTTCCCTAGGATTGAAATGGAAAAAATGAACTTTTTTTAATCACTTTTTAAAATTCCTTGATTTTGATATGTAACCCATTTATTTTATTCTATATGGGTTTTTTATGAAATTTTTGTTTATTATATATGTGGATCAAATGAAAATAAATGCATATTAATGGTTCACCCAGATATCTCTCCAATTCATTGGTAAAAGAAATTCATCTCTAGAGATGACAAGTTTTACGATACCTTGGTGAATAACCATGGTAATTTTTACAACACCTTGGGGTTAGACCTTGGGTATATGCTCAACCTTTCCTTTGATGTATATCCCCAGGTTATGAGATTCAATAAATTTAATTAGGATAAACATTTCAATAATCCCCTCAAGAGGATTAAAGTAATGTTATATTTTTTCATGTATTATATACCTTATTTCCAAGACACTGAACTTTAAAGATCCTCTATTTGTAAACTGTAATGAACAGTTATGTAATAAAAAAGTGGGATGTTGTAGTTGAAATCAAAGGATATTTTAGTTATTTGTGTAAATTAGGATATGAAAATTTTAGGAAGAGACCTATATAAAGAGTTTAAATATAAGAAAAACTTCTTGGTATTTTCATGAAATATTAAGTAAGTGGTTTCTAAACATATAAATACATGTCTTGATACGAACATGTAGATGTGGCTCTAGCATAGACGTATCTAGGGGTAAAACCGAAAAACACCAATTTTATCTAGACTCGAATGGGAATGGGTGCACAAAAACGATCTTTTTGGTACTATGGATTTAACACTCCTGGGGGATATGTTTGGCTAGTCACAAAAAAATTATGAACCTTTATGAAGGATTTATAAAAAATGTAATTGTTGATAATGAATAACGTGTTTAAGAATGATGTTTTAAGACAAAAAAATTCTTTAGAGTTATAATATTACTAAATAAAATAATTTTCTCACTAAGGTTTTCTTCTTTTAAAAAATAAATAGAAAAGGAGGAATCGTACAAATGGTGACTGCGATGGACCATGCACTGAAGACCCTCTGATGGAGTCAAAAATAGAAGCTTTCATGAGAATTATGAATCAAATGACTTATGTTATGGGAAATAACTTGAATCAATTTGAGAGACTAGTTTCACCAAGAAGGGAATAACATTTCACTGAGTCCTTTATGCATAAATGACCACCAATGTTCAATGGATCTAATGAACCATTGATTTTGGAATAGTGGATAAGCTCTATAGAAAAATCTTGTATGTACTTCATAGTTATAAATAAGAGAAATTCACCTTTAGTGTTTACCACTTAGTGGTAGAAGCTGATCAATGGTGGGATCTGATTAAAAACATGAGGCTAAGAGGGGGATTGAATCTATGGAGTGGGAAGAGTATAGAGGGGTATTCTTTAATAAGTATTTCCCTAGTTCGATGAGAACAAAAATGGAGAAGTAATTTATCGAGCTGAAGTGGAAGGTCAATGAATCTATGGGAATCTACAAGATGAAATTCACAAGACATTCTTGTTACACCTCAAGATTTTTCATGGATCCTAATGAGAAGTTTGATAGATTAATTGGTGGAATAAGACCTCATATGTGGAATAATCTATCCAACCAAGGCTATCATAGTTATGAGGAGATCATGAGGAGTGCTATGAAATCTGAACTTGAGTTATATGAGATGAAGTGGTCTCACAAATCTAATGAAAAGAATAGATCAATGGATCCAAACATGGGGAGGAGATTTGATCAGGGAAGAGGGGGAAAGAAAGTGAAACTTCCCACATGTAATAAATGTAGGAAGAATCATCTAAGGAACTACCTTATTGGGAGTGGTAAGTGTTACAAGGGTGGAAGAGATGGTCATATCTCTCTGAATTATCGTAGTGAGGTGAAGCCTCAAATTCCCAACACTTACGCCAAAGGGAAAATGGCGTTGGCCCAACCTGAAGTCCAATGCTACAGGTGTGGACATCTTGGTCATTTTTTCAATCACTATCTAAATCTGAGGGATGTATAGGGGAATCACCATCATCCTTAGATTAGGCCAAAGGATCAAGGTCATGCTTTTTCTGTCACAACAACTGATTTTGAAGCTCTAAATAATGTGGTGCCAAGTACTCTTATTGTTCTCTCAAAGATAGAAAGTACTTTGTTTAATTCTGGTTCTATGAATTCCTTTATTTCCTCTAACTTTGAAAATAAGATAGAATCAATCCTTGAACTACTAAAAGTAAATTTATTAGACAAGATTCCTAGAGACATTATCCAAGAATAAATAGTTTTTAGAAACGCTAGTATTTACTTTAGAAAGCACAATATTATTATAAATATAGTATTCATTATCATTTTGGAATTTGATATTATATTAGGGATGTATTGTCTCTCAAATTATAATGCTAGGATAAAATACATAAGTAATGAAATATTTGTACTCTAAAATGGAAAACCTATAGTTATCTTCCAAGAAGAAGAAATAAATGAGAGCATAAAGATAGTGAATGTCCCCATCATTCAGGAATACATTGACGTATTTCTTGAGGAGTTACCCAGACCTCCCATGGAAAGAGAGGTATATTTTTTCATTTAACTCATTCCTAGTTCCATGACGATTTCAAAAACCCTATATAGAATGAATAATTTGGAGCTGGAGGAATTAAATAAGTGACTCCAAGATATTTTGGATAAGTGGTTTATTTGTCCAAGTGTGTCTCCTTAGTGAGAACTTATTCTCTTTGTGAATAAGAATGATGGATCAATGTGGTTATGCCTTGACTATAGAGAACTAAATGGGATCACAGTAAAGAAAAAATACCATCTTCTAAGAATTGATTACTTATTTGACCAGATTTGTTGGGCTCAATTATTCTTCAAGATTAATATTCGATTTGGTTATCATCAATCGAGGGTGGAGAAATAATATATTCCAAAAACCTCCTTACGATCAAGATATGAGCATTATAAGTTTGTTTTTATTCCCTTTGTATTGACTAATGCACCTACTATACTTATGGATTTGATGAATAGAGTCTTTAAGTACTACCTTGATAATTTTGTGGCAGTTTTTATTGATGATATTATAATATATTCTATAAGATTTTAGGAGCATGAGGGTCATCTAAGGGTTATTTTTCAAACTCTATAGAAGGAAATAATTTTTGGAAAGTTCATCAAATGTGATTTTTTGTTACAATAAGTTTCTCTATTGGGTCACATTGTAACTAATGAATGAATATCCATTGACCCTACAAAGAAAAAAGTTGTAGAGTAGTGGAATAATCCTATAATAGTAACTAAGATTCATAGTTTCCTTGTATTAGTAGGATATTATAGGAGGTTTGTGAGAAACTTTTCATGAATTTTTAATCCACTAACCAAGTTAACTAAAAATGGGATCAGGTTTATTTGGACAAAGGAGTGTGAAAAAAATTTCCAAGAGCTAAAGAATAGATTAGTTAATGTTCCCATATTAACTCTACCCTCAATCAAAGAAGGATACATTATTCTTAGAGATGCATCTTTGAAAGGGCTTGGGTGATTTCTCATGAAAAATGAAAAATGCATTGATTTTGCATCTTGAAAGTTGAAGCCTCATGAGTAAAATTATCCTACGCATAATTTTCAGCCGGATGTGGTTGTTATTTATCTGGATATTTAGAGGCACAATCATTATGGGGAGAAGTGTGATATATACATAGACCATAAAAGTTGGAAGTATATTTTCATGCCAAAGTATTTGAACATGAGATAGAAGAGATGGTTGGAAATTATTAAAGACTATGATTGTTCAATTCATTATCATCTTGGAAGATCAAACAATGTTATTGATGTATTAAGTCAGAAAGACCATGTTGTTCTGGAAATGATGAGGATTAAAGGAGATCCCTTTATCAAAGACCTTGTAAAACTAGACATGGAAATTTTAAGGGAAGGTACATCGTCAACCCTATCCCAAATGATTTCTCAACCATAATTACTAGAGAAGATCAAGGAATCTCATAAATAATATTCTTTATTACAAAAGATGTTTGAGGGTGTGAAGGATGGTAAGTTTACTAAGTTCAATATTGATCAATAAGGTGTACTGAAATTTTGTACAAGAATTTTTGTTCCATATATTCTAGAAATAAAGAAGGATTTTACGGATGAAATTCATAGCTCTACATTCTCTATACATACTAGAAGCACAAAAATGTATAGGGACCTTCGTGATAATTATTGGAGGGATAATATAAAAAGGTAGATTACTGACTACACTAAAAAGTGCCTATTATGAGAGTAAGTGAAGGTAGATTGAAAAATTCATAAAGAAGTATTACAACAACTGCCTATACCGACATGGAAGTGAGACAATATCACTATGGACTTTGTCACCAGTATCTCAAGAACTTATAAAGAAAAAAATGATATATGGGTTATAGTGGAATGTCTCACCAATAATTCTCATTTTATATCTATTTGGGAAGATTTATCTCTTGATCAACATACCAGTATTTATGTGAAGGAATTGGTAAGGCTGTATGGAGTTCCACTTTCTATCGTATCGGATTGTGATCTAAGGTTCACATCAAAATTCTGGTGAAGTCTTCGATATGCTCTGTGTACCGAATTTATTTTCAGTACAGCCTATCACCCTCAAACTGGTGGCCGATATAAAAGGATTATTCAGACACTCGAGGACATGCTAAGAACATGCACAATGAAATTTAAAGGTGGATGGGATCAACATATCCCATTAGTTGAGTTCTAGTACAACAACATATTCTATTAGAGAATTCAAATGGAAACCTAGGAATCTCTATATGGGAAGCAATGTAGAACTCCTACTTCATGGGATGAATTTAGTGAGAAAAAGATTATTGGGCCTGATATTGTGCATGAGATGACAGAAAATGTTCATGCCATCCAACAACACAATAAGGATGCTCATAGTCATCAAAAGAGCTATATCAATAATTGTGGAAGTGGATTGGAGTTTTATGTTGATGATAAGGTCCTCCTTTGAATTTCTCCATATGAGAGAGACATGAGGTTTGGGAATAAAGGGAAGCTCATCCCTAGGTACATTGGTCCTATAAAATCCTTGACCACGTAGGTGTAGCGGCGTATAGGCTTGTACTTACTCCAAATATATCTCAAATTTAGGATATATTCCACATATCCCTCTTGTGGATGTACATGTCTAACCCCTCACATGTAGTGAATCCATAGGTGGTACAATTGGAACACTAACTCTCTTATAAGGAGCAGTTGATGCATATCTCAGATCATAGAGACAAGGTTCTACCCAACAAGGCTACCCACCTTGTTAAAGTGTTGTGCAGGAACCAAAAATATAAATAAGCCATGTGGGAACCAAAGGAGACTATAAGGCAGAAGTACCCACACCTTTTCTCTTCTAAGGGTACAAGATGAATTTTTTAAGATGAAATTTCTTAAGGGGGGAAGAATGTAATGACCAAAACATTATGGAGAATATTTTGTTTCCTAAAAATGTAAGTTTTACTATGTCATAATCAATAAAACTATATAATTATAATTGAAATGTAACCATAATTTTTTTACCATTATATGACCATTTGTTAATATGAACATTGGAAACAAAAATAATTGTTTGTGTTATAATTATTGTTTATAAATAGAAATGATGATAGATAATTAATGCAGAAAGAATATTCGATGGTCTCATCCAGTAGAATCAGGTCATACGAATCCCATTTTTCATAGCTTAGGATGGAGGTAGAATCACAAGGCTTTACTCTGGACCATGCCCAATCTGAGCTTCAACATGTCAAGCTTGAACAAAATCGCATATGGGGGAAGTTAAAGTTGACAAGAATCACCATTTGGGCAATGTTATCTGAGTTTCCCTAAGATTTTATCACCATTGCACACCTTACCCATAGGTCATATGCAGGCATTGTAAGGGGTTATATATCAAGGCCTTAGTTACTTTATGTAATCCATTTTTAAAAATAAAACTGTTATTATGGAAAAATAAACAAAAAATTTGAAATTAAAATGTCAAAATTAATCTGGGATGAATTTTTAGAATTTTTATAAGAAGTTTAATATTATTGATGAATATTGAAAAAAAGAGTATTTTAAAATATTTTTATACTTTAAATAATTAAAACTGAGATATTGTTTTCAAAAACTAGATATACATGATTGTGATCAGGATGAAATTTAGATTCAAATAAGATCAATTTAATTTTTGGTGAATAGTAACTTATGAATATTAATATTACCCTTATGAATAGTAATATGAAAAATAGAATAGTAACTTCACCTAAGAAAGTATAAATATAATTTAGGAATCTTGAATGGTAATGTGATATAATAGTATAAGTAAATAACTGTTTTTGAAATTATTAATTAAGTATTAGTATTTTTAGAGTAAATAGTTATTTTAAATAAAAATTAAATTTATCATTTTTAGAAATTTATTTTCATAAAATGGAGTTCATTTTTGAATTCAAAACATAAATATTAGGTTAGGGTGAATTTATGATATTTTTATAAAATGTTTTTTTAGTGAATAGTAAAAATACAGTTTTTGAGTTTTTTGTGTGTTTAATGACATCATAATGATGTAGTATGTTATTTGAAATTGGGGTCAACACATCTAGATTTAATTATGATATTAGGTGTCCTAATTGTCCAAAACCAAAGGAAAATACCATAGGCAATCCCAGGGTTTTTCAAATACCACCAATGAGGTGTGCTTAGAAATTAATAAAAAAATCCCTCTTTTTGCTATAAATATCCAACCATTCCTCCATTAGATTTCATTAAAAATTATCTATCCTAGAACCTATGATATTATTACCTATCAAGGATTCCTCCAAAACTATCTTCAATCCCCCAATGTCCTGACCATCAAGTTTTAGGAGTCACTACTCAAGGTAAGGTAAATTCTAACTTCATTTTTATTTTCATGTTCTCTTTTTAGGTAATATGTCTTTAAATTTTCCATATCGAGTTCTTTTATAAATTTTTTTCTATTACTATACTATATTATGAGTCTTTTATTATTGGGATACCCTTTTCCCCTCTCTATTTAATTTTTTCTAAAACTATGATTCAAACTCGTAATGTTGTTGGATTTTCATCATGAAATTTCTCTCTTTTTATCAAGAAATTATTTTATTTTATTTTGTGAATACCATAAACTATAACTTATCTAGGGGTATTTACATGGATATCCAAATGATATATTTTAATTCTAGTATTAACATACTTGAAACCCACATTCCTTTTCCTTGGTATTGAAATGAAAAAAAAATAACTTGTTTTTAAGAACTTTTTAAAACGCCATGATTTTGATATGAAACCCATTTATTTTATTCCATATGGGTTTTTTAGGAAATTTTTATTATGATATATATGAATAACATGAAAATAAATAAATATTAAGGTTGTTCCCTAATAGTGCTTCAATTCATTGGGTAAATAAATTAATCCTTGGATATGACAAGTTTTACGATAGCTTGGTGAATAACCTTGGAAATTTTTACAACACCTTGGGGATAGACCTTAGTGATATGCTAATGAATGTATAAAATAAATATTGTAGCCGCATATTCAAGTTATTATTCATGTTCATATTGTTATTATATTCATCTTTCTCGTGAATTTATGAAATTCTTCATGTTCTTATTGATAGCTCAAAAGTTCATATGTAAATTGCTTCCCTTATTTTCCCTTATTAGGCCTAATGATCACCCTTTCCTTTGATGTATGTGCCAAGGTTACGAGATAAAATAAATGTACTTAGGATGAAAATTTATAGAATCCTTTTAAGTAGATTAAAATAGAGTTACATTTTTTTATGTATTATGTACCTTATTTCCAAGACATTGTACTTTAAAGATCCTCTATTTGTAAAGTGTAATGAAAAGTTATGTAATAAAAAGTTGGGATGCCATAAATGAAATATGTAGTTAATCACCGGGTTTCAACACTATATCACCAAAAAACTAATGGAATATATAACTATAAAATAGATAAATCAACCACACTGTGTAGAAAAATATGAACCCAAACACAAAAGACTGAAGCTTGAGGATACATGATACACTCTAGAAATATAAAACTTCTTTTAAATCCATAAATAGAATTTCACCCTTTATATTAATATATAAAAAATATTTTCACCTTCTTATTTAGTTAGATCATAAATCTTTTTGGGATACAAAAACATTAAACATGAATCTCTTTTTATCTATAAAATAAATAAAATTATGCTTACATGAGATATAATAAAGTAGAAACAATGCATGTTAAATTATAAGGATGTACAAGGAGAAAGAAAATATTTTTCATAATGAAAGGATACTCACCAAATAATTCAAATAAGGAGATAATTTATTGTTGTATGAATGTAGATACCTGAATCTTGACGTACATGGACATTACATTACTTTTGTGGAATACTTAATACATAACAAAACCAGACACCAAAGGACCATAATATTTTAGTGTCTTTGGAAACTCGGAACATAATCTTCTAATTGTGGTGAAAGATCTTCAACATCTCCCATAAATATCATCCCCCTTTTGTTTTCTTACCTAAAAGCTTTCATTAAAACCTGGGGAAAATAAAACATATAAAGGGTGAGCTCAAATGCTCAGTAAGGGTAAGCAAGGATAAAATAAAACAAATCATATACAATTGAACTTAAAAACATGAACATAATGTTTAAACATCAAAACCTTGAGAAATGACATAAAACATGGCAGTACATAAGTCATAGATCATAAATAAACATTAATCATGATAAAATAGCATGGGAATAAAACATGTGATTGTGGAAACCATTAAGAACATGATATGATTTCCATAGTAGCCAAGGCATTGCTGCCAAGACCATCTTAGTGGACAAAGTCCCTTTCTGAATCGAGTTCACTCCTCATTCCAGTCCTGTATTACCAAACCAGACTAACTTACCATTCCATCCATGTCTATCTCATGAGATATAAATTTTTACCCAATGCATTGGAGGGATATATAGGTTCCACCCATCTCATAATTAAATCATTCTTACATGTGCCACAAAATATACTTAAAACATTCATCATAACCCAGAGAATAAAATGGGTTTCATAAACATCATCTCATCATAACATAATCCATACAAAAAAATGGATATATTTCATAATAAGAAAATTGAAACCATTTAAATCATAGAGAAATTATACTTGAAAAATACACATATGAAATTATGTCATCTTTGATGGAAAATGGTTTTGATAAAACACTTGAAATGAATTCTTGAGGAAAATATCCTTTCATCTTCAAAATCATTTTCTTTTCACAAAATTACATGCAATTTTAAAAGAATAATATTTTTTTGGAAATAGTCATGAAATATTTTGGAGTAAGCTTCATGAAAATAAGGCTTTATAAAATCGTAAAAATCCTTTCAGGCCATATAAGTTAAAAAAACATTCTTCTCGTACTTTTTTCAAAAAAGTCAAAAAGTTCCCCGTGTGGTAAAGAAAAGTAAGATTCCTTTCATAAAATGTGGTAACTTTTAAAAATGGGTAAAAAGGACTTTAAAAATACATGAAAAAAATTTTAGAAAACATGGGCATGGATGATAACAATAATCCCAGTAAATACTTACGAATAACAATCTCGGATAAGAACAAGATTGGAATAGTTATCCCTTACCTTACGTCTGATATACTTCGTATGTATCTGAACCTCTTGTATAATGATTTAAATAATTTCATTGAATTATTAAATAATCATATTAATTGTTATGATATCATATATGTTTCACTTATGACTTTATATTACCCGTTCATTTGTAAATTCCATGTTAAAGCATCATTTTGGGTAAAATCGTTTCATTTGTCGTACGTGTTTCAACTTGTTGTTATTGATATTATTAATTTTATACTGATTTACATAATTACATAATGTAAAAAATTATTTATATATAATATATATTCAACATATATATATATATATGATAGATCGATAAATGGAATGAAATACACCGTTCATGGAGACGGTAGGTCGTACGTACGCATGAACGCTGTTTTCGTTTCCTTATGGAATTGAATGGAATTAAGTAGATGACATACATATATATATACATTAATCCAGTGTCATTATCATTTCATATATTTCATTATTATTCATTATGTATACTTTATAATCATTCATCAATGGTTAACATGGAGAATGAATCTCATTGCGTCGTGGGACGGTAGTCCGTACGTACGCACGAGCGATGATATCATTCCCATGATCATAGAATTGTAATGAAGTGTATGTATAATATTTCAGAATCAATATCAATTTACAATAATTATATATAGTTATTTATTTACACCATTATACCCATCCAAGTAAGGTGGTGGTCGAAAACAGATTACACCACGGCGTGGAGACGGTATTCTGTACGTACGCACGCGCGGTGATTTCGTTTTACCTTGGATGGATGAAAAGTGAAATAAGGTTGTTTAATATTTATAATAGCATATAAGTATATAATTAATACTTATGTTATTACTTTATAATGAGACAACTAAAGAAGAAGAAGTAGAAGAAGAAAGAAACTTGAGAGAATCGAAAGAAGAGATTACCTCTTCTTCGACGCACCTCCTTTAAGCTTCCTCTTAAGGAAGTATAGTTGGTATTTTAAGAAGACCAGAACCTTCAGAATATTTCTAGGTAAGTGTAGAAGAGAAATGGTTGGGGTTTGGCTGAGCTTCAAGGATAAAAATTGTGTGAAGAGAAGAGGGAGGGGGTGCCCTTTTTATAGGGGAGGAGAGGGTCACCTTTGGAAAAACTTAAAATATTATTTTATAATAAAGTCATATTCGGTTTTTAATAGATACAAAATTGATTTATTTATAATATAAGGTGGTGAAGGGTCGAAATCCTATCAACAAATATATTTTAGATAGGTATGGGTCATTATACTAACCTTATCTTTTAGTTTTAACTCTTAGTTAATTAGATTGACATTTACCATGTCACTTTGATTTTTTATATTATATAGTTAATAAACATACCATATACATTAAAGAGACCCCCAAGTGGTCCATTAATAATACACCTATCATGATATAAGTATCTTTTCCGAACCTTAGATTTTTAGGAATATACTAACAATTAATAATATAATATTTGTTTTAAAAATTATTTTATGTCAATATTGACACTATTTGGTAATTGATTTTTGTGAAAACTATAAAAGCATGATTAGTTCTAAAAAAGTTAATTAAATCAATAATAAAATGTCATATTAACCTATAAAATTATTTTAATTCATAAAAAGTCTCAAATTACATTTATTTGGGTATTTATAACATCAATTATGTTTATATTTAATTAATAAGACAATTACTGCATCATCATTGTGTCATATATAACTTAAATTATTTAATGTCTAAAAATTAAAAATAAATTACCATTAGGTAGGAAATCTTTTTATATTTCTAATGAATATTTATAGTTGAATTTATCTTATGTATAACCATATATTAAAAATGAATTAGTTATTAAACTTTTATTTTAACTATTTTAACCCTTCTTTAAATAAATTAATAATAAATGTCCTAATCTACTCCAAGTGGACCTAAATGGTAATAATTTATTCCTAAGGTTGTTTATGGTCGAATTACACTTATCTAATAGAATTAGGAAATGTTTTAGGCTAATAATAATACATTTTTACCCTTAATTACCTTATTTATTTTTAACCGTGGTAAATAAAAGTAAAAAGTTACTATTCACCAAAAATTATTTTCATCTCATTGAACCACATTTTAGTACTTGATATTAACCGTGTCTCTCTGATTTTCTAAATTCCATTCACAGAAGTGGTAAAATTACGTTTTATGTAAGTTTTCAAAAAGCTCCTAGTAGGTAGGTAAAAGACGGTGAAAAGTTCAATAAAATTTTTATATATCGAAAATTATTATAAAATGACTCCAATGAATTAAATTGAACTTATATAGGTATTATGTATCAATTTTTACCTAAAATAAATTTAAATAAAATAAATAATTATTTAAATAAAAATTCGGTTTTTAAATAGTAACCCAGTGTTTTCACTATTCATCAAAAATTGAAAGTTTTCAGAAAAATACCAAAAATTTACCCTAAGCTAATTTCGATATTCTGAATCTAAAAATTGAGTCCATTTTGAAAGATAAAATTTATAAAATTTCAAAAAGTTGTTATTACTATTCATAACGGCTAGTTTGTATAATATTTTAATAACAAATCGTTGTTTAGTGAAACTCGATATTGCGTACAACACACCCTATCATAGAAGGTCGTGATTGCGTGTAAAGAAAGCCAAGTCAGGGATGCGTGTAGTGCAATCTCTTTTTGGTTTTGTGTATAACATAATCAAAACATATTTCATTTATACATTAAACAAAATCTATACTTAATGTTGCGTAAAATAATTTCCACAAAACGAACTTGAAATTGTGTGTAACAATAGCCAAGAATAGTGTTGCGTATACTGCAAGCTAATAAGGTGTTTCGTATAGTGCAAGCTAATTTTGGTGTAGCATAAAACACAATACATCAATGAAATTAAAAAGAATAATTCTCATAAAATCTCGGGTTGTTACACTCTACCCCCCTTAAAATAAATTTCGCCCTCGAAATTCATCTGGGTTATAAATGGTTTACTACTTGAAAGTTTCTTTCATAGAAACACACATCATAAAAATGAATACCAAAACTGAAATTTAAAAACTAAATTATGAAACATAACGGTTACCCAAATTAACTAATCACTGGGTTTTCACATAGGAGAACATAGGTGAAAATATGGATATGGAAGAAAAATCTAACCATCATGTTTTGATGGAGAGTGGTAGGGAACATTGCTATGAAAAATCCAACAATTACAAAGCCATAAATTTGTGATGATCTAAGGTACCATCTGATTCATCGGATATAAGGGCACTAGGACAAAATTTTTGGTTTTCAATATCATTTTCCTAAAGTTGAAAATTTTGAAATAGAAGAAATACTTACTTTATTCCGGTATAATCTCATCGTTTTTCGTGCCTTGAACAATTTCCACTTCATCTCTTAAAGAAATAAAGTATAATTTTTTATTCGTGAAGTCTGAGCAGATCATGTGATAGAATGATGGGTCATTATATATGTCTCAAACAAAAGGTTAGAAAAAGTTATCAAATATACATAAGTCCATCTATGGTGAGGTTAATCGTATATGATTCCAAAAATGGACTTATACTTCATCTATCATACTTCTTAATATAATAAAACTAGTTTATACTAACCAGGGACATCCTGTAAGCCAGTGGTAAGCGATAAAGGCATGTCGCACTTCAGTTGTGGGTTCGATTCCCACAACATTGACCGACGCGATGGGTAGTCCCTCGTCCTGCAGGTTGTCCCTTTTTCTAAAACTACATTATAATAACATTCCTAAAATAAAATAGAAAAAAATACTATCTTATGTCTAACTTAATTCATTTTAGGCTTATCCAAAATACTTTTGTCCAAGCTCATAGTATAAAGAAAACAATTACTAGAAAGTTTATCTACCGAGTATGTGAATACCATCATTTATCCATCGTATATCATACGATATATCTTGTTGGTCACATCCCAAACATGTGAATACCTTAATTATGTATTCTCCTGAACCATAGTGAAAACATGAATGTTGTCACAAGGTAACACTTTCCATATACCAAAATCCCAAAAATTCTATATACTCAAACCATGATATCATTTTTTTCCTTATATTAGTCATGAGCTCATTAATACTATCAAACATTTCATTATCTTCTTATCCCCTCTTTATGTGCATATCATCTGCTTTCCAAAATATTGGAATCACTTTTCATGGTTACCGGTACCATATAATTATTGAAAACCACAATAACCCATTACATAGATATTCCAATGTTCCATAATAATATAAATGAGATTCCACAACATTATTTTGGAATCCCTTTACAAAAACACATAATCATTCCACCACATCGTTGTCATACTCAACATTGCTAATAGTAATCGCATGTGACATCCCTTTGTCCTTTTCCTTAATAGGTTGCTCACATTGATCATCATTAACCCTTGGATTAGGGCATTGATTAGCATAATGCCCCATTTCCTTGCACTTGAAGCATTGAAGTGTTGGTGGAGCGTTCTCTGTAGTCTTTTCTTTATTCACATCATTAGCAACCCTTTTTCCATTACTTTAACACTCATATACTCGATGGCCTTCTTTTCCACACTTAAAAAATTTTCTAGTCCCATTAAGACAATCTCCACCATGCTTCTTTCCACACTTTGAGCATAAAGAAACATTCATCTTCTTTTCACCATTATTCTGAGATTTCTCCTTGAACTCCATCTTTCGTTTCTTTTCAAAATCATGAGATGGATATGTTACACCAACTTCCAGTTCTACCTTGATAGCACAATGCACAATTTCTTCATAGCTAATAAAGTCTCTTATAGCTAATGCCCTTAGAAGACTTGGTTTTAAGCCACTGAATAATCGATCCACTTTACTTTCAGGTTGGATGATAAAGCCATATGCATACCTTGAAAGTCTTGTAAAATTCTCTTCATATATACCAACAGATTCATCATCCTTCTGCTTAAGCTCAAGAAACTACTTTTTCATCTTTGTTCGAAGAATATGAGGTAAGTACTTACTGAAAAACAATTTCTTGAACTCGTCCCATTCCATGGATTCAATTTCATCTTGGGGCCATGTATTCTTAATTAGATTCCACCACTGATCTGTTTCACCTTCTAAACGGTAAATAGCTAGAATGACTTTATCATTCTCCGAACAGCGAAGTATGGAAAATATCTTTTCAATGGTACTGATCCATTGTTCAGCAACAAGTGGGTCAGAAGACCCATTGAAAGAAGGTGGACGTTGCCTCATGAAGGACTCAATAGAATATTGTTCCCTTCTCTGCTCATTCGGAAGTCCAGAATGATTCATAGCTTGCGTATGTATAGCAATAATATTTTTCACTCCATATCCCATAACATTGGTTTGTTCATGGGGACAATCATTTCATTGTCCATTACATTGATCAAAATGGTTCCTTCGGGTTTCATCCATCATCTAAAACCCAAAAAAGAATAGTGTGAGGGGAAAAATCATGCTAGGGAAAACAACATAATAAAGGGGGAGTACATTCGATATCTAACATATTAGGTTTAATTTTAATATCATTACCGTAATTCTAGGACTATAACCTATACTTATACATAACCTTAGTGACATCCCTAGACATACTTAGAAATATCTCTAGGGATTTCACTAAATTTTCCGCATCCTAGTTTCCAAAGGTTAACTAAACCTTTCCTTTGATACCAACTGTAGAGACCTGAAGCTTAACGTACATGGACATTACATTACTTATGCGGAATACTTAATACATAAAAAAACCAGACACCAAAGGACCATAATAGTTTAGTGTCTTTGGAAACTCGGAATATAATCTTCTAATCATGGGGAAAGATCTTCAACATCTCTCATAAAGATCTTACCCTTTTTTTCTTACCTAAAACATTTCTTTAAATCCTGGGGAAAAGAAAACATATAAAGGGTGAGCTCAAATTCTCAGTAAGGGTAATCATGGATAAAATAAAACAAATCATAAAAAATTGAACTTAAAAACAAGAACATAATGTTTAAACATCAAACCCTTGAGCAATGACATAAAACATGGTAGTACATAAGGCATAGATCATAAAGAAACATTAATCATGATAAAATAGCATGGGAATAAAACATTTGATTGTGAAAACCATTAAGAACATGATATGATTTCCATAGTAGCCAAGGCCTTGCTGCCAAGACCATCTTAGTGGACAAAGTCTCTTTCTGAATCGAGTTCACTCCTCGTTCCAGTCCAATATTACTGAACCGGATTAACTTATCATTCTAGCCATGTCTATCTCATGAGATATAAATATTTACCCAATGCATTGGAGGTAGATATAGGTCTCACCCATCTCATAATGAAATCATTCTTACTTGTGCCACAAAATATACTTAAAACATTCATCATAACCCAAAGAATAAAATGGGTTTCATAAACATCATCCCATCATAACATAATCCATATAAAACAAATGGATATCATTTAATAATAAGAAAAGTGAAACCATGTAAATCACAGAGACGTTATACTTGAAACATACACATATGAAATTATGTCATCTTTTATGGAAAATGGTTTTGATAAAACACTTGAAATGAATTCTTTAAGAAAATATCCTTTCTTCTTCCAAATCATTTTCTTTTCACAAAATTCCATGCAATTTTAAAAGAATAGGATTTTGTTGAAAATAGTAATGAAATATTTTGGAGTAAGCTTCATGAAAATAAGGCTTTATAAAACTGTAAAAATCCTTTAATTGTGTATAAGTTAAAAAAAACATTCTTCTCGTACTTTTTTCGAAAAAGTCAAAAAGTTCCCCATGTGGTAAACAAAAGTAAGATTCCTTTCATAACATGTGGTAAATTTAAAAAATGGGTAAAAATGACTTTAAAAATACATGAAAACATTTTTAGAAAACATGGGCATGGATGATAACAATAACCCCAATAAATACTTACGAATAACAGTATTGGATAAGAATGAGATTGGAATAGTTATCCCTTAACTTACATCCGATATGCTTCATATGTATCTGAACCTCCTTTATAATGATTTAAATAATGTAATTGACTTATTACATAATCATATTCATTGTTATGATATCATATATGGTTCACTTATGACTTTATATTACCCGTTCATTTGTAAATTCCATGTTAAAGCAGCATTTTGGGTAAAATCGTTTCATTTGTCCTACGTGTTTCGACTTGTTGTTCTTGATATTATTACTTATATACTGATTTACATAATTCCATAATTTAAAACATGATTTATATATAATATATATTCATCATATACATATATATATGATAGATCGATAAATGGAATAAATACACTGTTCATGGAGACGGTTGGTCGTACGTACGCATGAACGCTGTTTTCGTTTCCTTGTGGAATTTAATGGAATTAAGTATATGACATACATATATATATACATAAATCCAGTATCATTATCATGTCATATATTTCATTATTATTCATTATGTATACTTTATAATCATTCATGAATGGTTAACATGGAGAATGAATCTCATCGCGTCGTGGAGACGGTAGTCCGTACGTACGCACGAGCGATGATATCATTCCCATGATCGTGAAATTGTATTGAATTGTTTGTATAATATTTCAGAATAAATATCACTTTACAATAATCATATATATTTATTTATTTACACCATTATACCCATCCAAGTAAGGTGGTGGTTGAAAACAGATTACACCACGGTGTGGAGACGGTATTCTATACGTATGCACCTGCGGTGATTTCGTTTTCCATAGGATGGATAGAAGGTTAAATAAGGTTGTTTAATATTTATAATAACATATCAGTATTTAATTAATACTGATTTTATTAATTCATAATGATACTACTAAAGAATAATAAGTAGAAGAAGAAATAAACTGGAGAGAATTGGAAGAAGAGATTACCTCTTCTTCGATGCACCTCCTTTAAGATTCCTCTTAAGGAAGTAGAGTTGGTCTTTTGAGAAGACGAAAACCATTAGAATATTTCTAGGGAAGTGGATAAGATAAATGGGAAGGGTTTTTCCAAGATTCAAGGCTCAAAAGGGTGTGAAGAGAAGAAGGAAGGGGTGCCCTTTTTATAGGGGAGGAGAGGGGCACCTTTGAAAAAAACTTAAAATATTATTTTATAATAAAGTTATATTCAATTTTTAATAGCTATAAATTGATTTATTTAAAATCTAAGGTGGTTATGGGTCGAAATCCTCTCAACCAATAGATTTTAGACAGGTTTTGGTCATTATATGAACCTTATCGTTTAGTTTTAACTCTTAGTTAATTAGATTGAGATTTACTATGTCACTTTGTATTTTTATATTATATAGTTAATAAACGTACCATATACATACAAGAGACTCCAAAGTGGTCCATTAATGATACACATATCATTATATAAGTATCTTGGCCGATCCTTAGATTTTTAGGAATATAATAACAATTAATAATATAATATTTCTTTTAAAAATTATTTTATGTCAATTTTGACACTATTTGGTAATTGATTTTTTTGAAAACCATAACAGCATGATTATTTAAAAAAATGTTAATTAAATCCATACTAACATGTCATATTAACCTATAAAATTAGTTTAATTCATAAAAAGTCTCAAATTACATTTATTTGGGTATTTATAACATCAATTATGTTAATGTTTCATTAATAAGATAATTACTGCATCATCATTGTGTCATAAATAACTTAAATTATTTAATGTCTAAAAATTATAAATAAATTACCATTAGGTATGAAATATGTTTATCTTTATAATTAATATTTATAGTTTAATTTATCTTATGTATAACCATATATTAAAAATGAATTAGTTATTAAACTTTGATTTTAACTATTTTAACCCTTCTTTAAATAAATTAATAATAAATGTCATAATCTAGTCCAAGTGGACCAAAATGGTAATAATTTATTCATAAGGTTGTTTTTGGTCGAATTAAACTTATGAAATAGAATTACGACTTGTTTTAGGCTAATAATAATATATTTTTACCCTTAATTGCCCTATTTACTTTTAACCGTGGTAAATAAAAGTAAAAAGTTACTATTCATAAAAAAATTATTTTCATCTCATTGAACCACATTTTAGTCCTTGATATTAACCGTGTCTATCGTATTTTTTAAATTCCACTCACAGAAGCTGTAAAATTAAGTTTTATGTAAGTTTGCAAAAAGCTCCTAGGAGGTAGGTAAAAGACAGTGAAAAGTTCGATAAAATTTTTATATTTCGAAAATTATTATAAAATGACTCTAATGAATTAAATTGAACTTATATAGGTATTATATATCAATTTTGACCTAAAATAAATTTAAATAAAATAAATAATTATTTAAATAAAAAGTTGGTTTTCAAATAGTAACACAGTGTTTTCACTATTCATCAAAAATTGAAAGTTTTCAGAAAAATACCAAAAATTCACCCTAGGCTAATTTCAATATTTTGAATCCAAAAATGAAGTCCATTTTGAAAGATAAAATTTATAAAATTTCAAAAAGTGGGTATTACTATTCATAACGGCTATTTTATATAATATTGTAATAACATATCATTGTTTCGTGAAACTCCATATTGCATACAACACACACTATCGTGGAAGGTTGCGATTGCATGTAAAGCAAGCCAAGTTAGGGATGCGTGTAGTGAAAGATCTGTTTGTTTTTGCGTATAACATAATCAAAACATGTTTCATTTATACAT
This sequence comes from Viscum album, assembly GCA_963277665.1. NCBI lineage: Eukaryota > Viridiplantae > Streptophyta > Magnoliopsida > Santalales > Viscaceae > Viscum > Viscum album. Next base: position 961,480,719 of record OY728163.1, on the reverse strand, counting down.
TAAACAAAATCTATACTTAATGTTGCTTAAAATAATTTCCATAAAACGAACTTGAAATTGTGTGTAACAAAAGCCAAGAATAGTGTTGTGTATACTGCAATCTAATAAGGTGTTGCGTATAGTGCAAGCTAATTTTGGTGTAGAATACAACACAAGACATCAGTGAAATTAAAAGGAATAATTCTCATAAAATCTCAGGTTGTTACAATGAATCTATAATTAATCACTATTCTGGTAAATTTCATTCCAAATGATCGGGTCCTTAAAATATTTGTTATTTTTTCCATTGGTGCCATTCAGATTGAAGGAAAAAACAAATAAACACCTTTAATAGTGAATGTCCACTAGTTTAATCCATTCAAATAATACTTTATAGTTTCTATATAAGAGGATATCTACCTTCAAGAAGTTTAATACCATTGATCCCCAGGTTTTCCACCTCCTTTATAATCGTTTTATCTACTTTATCTTGGATTTTTTTTTACTATAAAATAGTATACAATGATTAAATTCATAAATAAATTTTGTGGGAGTAATATCTTTGGTTATTTTTATATTTCTTCATGTTTTAATTTTATTTTCAATTGTGTTTTCTATTTTCTTTCTAATTCTATTTTTCTAATATTTTTCTTTAATTTTTTCATGTTTTTTTTAATTTATTGTGTTTCTAAAAGACTTGTATACTCAAAGTTATACATGTTGTACTTTTTAGAACCAAAGATAATGAGGGAACTAATTTTCCTATAGAAAAGAACTTATATGAATGTTGTAATAACTATGTTTCAAATTCAAAACTTTGGGAACCTCATGAAAAGACCACTAAAATTTTGAATAAAGTGTCTCAAACCACCATCCAAATTTTAAACTCACATACCTATGAGGCATCTAAACAATTTTTAAATATTCTCCACATTAACCTTAATTCTTGAGAGAAAAAAAATCTTACTTAACTATAATTTTCCTTACATTGGTTAAAACCTTAAATATTGAGGCACTTAAACATAAAATAATTGAAGAATTTATTTTTGTGATTAAATATCATCATTTTTATGATAATCTTTTTTATTCAATCATATATAAAAAATTTATCCTAGTAATCCCCTTATAATCCATTAATAGCCTTCTAGTTAGCCACATTTCAAGCCATTTTCCCAATTCACCAGGCTCTAGGAAGTAAAATTGCATGAATAAGTTGAACTCAAGTGTGGGGATGCTTTATTGTGATTATATACATATTTTTTGGATTCTATGGGAAGAAAAATTAGAAGATAAATAATTTTTCTATGAAAAAATAATTCCACTAAATTTGTGACATTATTGAGTGATGTAAGCAGATTTCTGAAACAAACTTTTGGGAAACTTTTAAGGTGATGAATATGAAGAAAAACCTAAAAAATTATTTTTGTGAAATTTAAAGGAATTATTTTCATTTAATAAAGAGTTTGTAAGTTCACAATAGATTATGGAGCTCAAAGTTAACTCTCTTCCCTTCACTATCTTGGAATTTTTCTGAAATTTGAACTTGGAAAACAACTGGGTAGAAATATTATAAAGTTATTTAATAAGGAAGAAGTTTTTTTTTGATTTACCAAAATGTATAAAATGTCCCTTTATATTTTTAAAATTATGGGGTTGATTTTTTGATGGAATAATTAGGAATTCCACACTTTAATGAAAATGGACATGCATTTTTTTTCTAAAAGATCCACAGCACTATTTTTCCACCCTTTAATTTTTCACATATGAAACCTACCAACTAAAATCCCTAGAATAACCACTAAAAATTCCTAATGATTTAACATGAGTCTTTGACTTAAATTTTGTGGAGATTTATAATTTTATAAAGCTTATGGTGACTCTTGCATTCGTTTGGATGAGAAAAAATTTGTTGCAAATAAATTTTGTGTAAAGTGAGTAAATTCATGTGAGGTGAGATATTTTTGTGTATGGGGTGATAAATAACATGGAAATGGATAGAGTAAACTAAATATATAATTTTTAATAAAGACATTTTTGGATGCATATTAATTTTTACTTCTTTGGTACTAAATTGGTGGATCTCATGTGTTTGAGTTTTAAGATTATTTTGGTGTGATATTTTTTGATTAATTGTCAAAATTCCATGTCCTAAGTGTGGGGTAATTCATAAAACTAATATTTTAAATTACTTTTATGTGTATTTCATTGGAATAAATCCCCATAAATTTATTATTTTTATCTAATTTTCACCAATTTTAGTTTTAAAGGATATTTTTGTAATTTAAAAAAAATCCTTAATTCATAATTTTTAATTATTTTGAATAATTTATTGAGTAAATTGATCTATCCACACCATTTCTTTTTATTTTTATTAATTCATAGAAGGTTTGGTTTCAAACACGAAATAAGAAATATAGCTAATTCTTGAGCATAAATCTTGAATATAAATCTTCTAGAAGCAGTGTAGGACTTTTTGATTTATCTTAAGGATTTAAACTCCTAAATAATAATTTTCCATATTTTTGTAAATATTTAATGTAAGGCTTCATAACCTCTCTTACTTGGAAAAAATTATAAACCCCAACAAGGTAAGGAATTTTTAACCTTGAATGTAAATCTTTTAACTTTATCACAATGATTTAAAATCCTTAAGATGAGGAAATTAATATGATGAATCTTACAAATATTTACACTTAACACTTTATGAAATTTTAGAAAATCTAAATTTTGTAAAAATTCTTCCAGACTATCATGAAAATTGACTCACATGTATTCATTAAAGGGTTAGATAAAGATTCATTTTTTAGGGAAGAAGAAGAATAAAAGAGAATAAATCTATGCCATTTACAAGAACATTTAATATTTTCAACCCATGTGTTTATATAGAAAAATATGGTGTTTATACCACTACTTAGAGAATTCATAGATTACTTTTTGTATGCATGAGTAGATTCCTAATATGTAATTGAAGTTTGGAATAAAATTCAAACAATTTTCCCTTAATTTTCATAGAGGAAGAGAACTATAAAAAGAAGAAGGTGCTTACAAAAAGGTGGTGAAAAAAGAAGAGATAAAGAGTGCTAGAAGTGTGCAGTGTTCATTCTAAAATAGGAAGATAATATCCAATTTTTCCATGCTTGGATAAAATTTTGAGTGACTTAGGTAGTATGATCTGGGGACAATAATTTGTGAGTTTATTTTTTCATTGTATCTCTTTTTATATTGCCCCGAAACTATGTTTTTGAATTAATAATTTATTATTATTTATTGAATTATTTTCTTCTAAACTAATAAAATTATTTTCTCCATTTGTAAAAGTAAAGTGACTATTATAACTATTTAAACATATTTATAATGTTATTTTCATTTAGAATAGTGATTTTCGTTAGGTTTATTTTCTTAGAGGTCATCGTGCTTATGAATCACTTTTATAAAGGTAAAAACACCTATATTGAGGTCTTTGTATATTAATTAGGTAGATTTATGTGTTTTCATAGGGTTATTTGGGTATAAATTGAGAAATATGATTGGATAATCATTTTACACAAGGAATAAGGGAGTGTCCAAAGAGTCCACACTCACCAGGGATAATACTTTAAAATCTAATTTGTTTCACTATTTATTTATTATCCCTATATTTTTATCATTTCTGTTATATTTTAGTATTAATTATATTAAAAAAATAGATCCCCAATTTTAGTTATAATTTCTTTGCAAAAAAATATAAAATCAAATTGAAATTTTGATATTTAAGTCTAACAATATCCTAGAGAGACAACCTGAGGGGATGATTTACTACATTATTTATGGGATAATTTTTTATAAGATACTTGTAAAAAATATCTTTAATCACTAATAAAAGAGGATATTTAGAGTCAAATCTTGTTATTTCTATTATTTGTCAAAGAATCCCATGGATATGACTTTTTTCCTTTAGATGTTTTTAATAAGGAAGTTCTAAATTTTTAAAACAGGTATCCTATGGATCTAGGTATTGATCCACTTAATGATTTTTATTAAAATCAATGAGTTTCATTTCTTTGAACTATAACATGATTTAATAATATTATTTATAGGTATAATAATTATTATCTGGAAACTCATTGCATTGTTTCATTTTGTATTTTGTTTTATTCTATTTGGTTCATTTACTTAAGATAGTTTATAACTTATAAGTTTTTTATTTCCATGAAATTTATTAACTTTTTTAATATAACAGTTCAAAACTTATATCTTCCAAACTATAAAATTCCCTAAGGGGGAAAGTTTTTATGTTTAGGGAAAGTTAAATTCACCCCTCCTCTTGAATCTTCCATACTTTGAAAGTATATATTATCATTGAAAAATCATAAAAATGATTCTATTTTATTGTTAATGTTACATCAAATCATAAAATCCATTTTTAATTTTATCCATAAAAGGAATAAATGAAAAAAAATCATTATTCATTATGTGGTGTAATTACAAAAGGGGAGATATGTTTTTCAAAAGAGTTCAAAAGAATTAAAACCCCAATAAAAATTTGAGTTTTATAAAAAAAATATATGATAATTAAACTACTATTTTAAATATATTTTTAAATATTACTTATGTTATTTAAAGGAGTAATAGGAGAATTAAAGTGAAAATACATAGTTGTTGAGACCTGTATTTATATAAAGTAATAACTAATGAAAAGGATTTTGTGAGAGGGAATTAGTGATCTGTATAAAGTAATGGATCAAAAGGATATTAATAAAATGGTAATATTTTAATATAATTAAAATAAAATAGAACTAAAATTGTTTAAAGGTATAATAATCTCAAATGAAAGAGGAAAGAGAGAGACTTGGGAAGTCGTAGTTTGATATAGTTTCAGTTTAATAAAAGGGTTTGATGAGGAGTAATTTTTGATCTGTCCCCAATAATATATCAAAAGGATAAGAATATTATGCAATTAAAAGGATTATATTATATTAAGAAGAGGTCGAAATATATTTTAAAATAATAATTATAGAAGAAATGGGGGATGATGAATCCCTTACCTCACACCTTTAGTCCCCTACTTTGGACTAAGCCTAATTTATTTATATGAGGGAATTTTGGTAACATGAAGGGAATAATAATATTTTTACGATATTTTAGAGATATATTTTGGTATATATTTCTAAAATTAAATTTTTTTTCATAAGTGAGTAGAAAGGGGTGAAGGAGGGTTGTTTATATATACATGTAAGGTGGGTATTTTAGAATAAAATATTGATTATTTTACTATATAGGACAAAGAATATATGTAGAATATATTATTATAAATTTTATTATCCTATGATTTAAAAATGATGTTTTATTTTACATTATAACACCCCCAAAAACTAAAATCCATTTTGGAAATATTTTATACAAGGTAAAGAATCAAATATAGTTTTTTATTAGAACAAAATTTAACTTAGGTTTTGAAAATTAATTGATAGGTTTGTAAAATAAGTATATTTTTTTAAATAAATTTTTTTACTCATTAAATATATTTAAATATTATTAAATTATTCTATAAATTTATATGGCATGTTTATATAATGATTATTTCATAAATCTTACGATTGTATTTTTTTTTACTATTCACTAAATAATAAACTTTTTCATAAAACTACCAAAAACATTACCCTGTGATAATATGAGGTCTTGATTAAAAAAAATAATCACATTTTATCAATTTTAAATTTTAAATTTTATAAATTAATTTTTTAAATAAAATCATATAAAAAATAAAAATTTAATTTTATCGAAAACAATGACAATTTATTTTGTTATAACTGATTATATTTTTTATTATTATTTACAAATTATTATATATTTTATAATTAATTATTTATTAATTTAAAATAAATAACTTTCTTAAAATTAATCTTCTAATTTAGAAGAATTTAACTTCTAAATAAATATTTATGAAAACAATATTAGTGTGACAAAATTTATACACTATGATTTTAATGTTTTGTTAATGAAAACTTTACTTTTCTAAAAACTACATTATCAAAATTTAATATCCATTTTTTTGATTATAAGACCCCATACATATGATAAATTACATTTTCAAATGAAAAAATAAATACTTCATGATATTATTTTATTGTAAAATATGTTATTTGATGTTTTTAAAGAAAATTTTTTAAGTAATAGATCAAGTTCAAGGAATATGATAATAATCATTTATAAATTAAATGAATTATTTTGTAATTTTACAATTCATCATAAAATGTTTTTTTACTATAAAAATGATATTTAACAATTTATTTTATCACTTTGTTCGCATCAAATGTCATTTGACATCACTTTTAATGGTTATATGTTGTAATTTTGTAAATATGATAACATATAACAACATGTGTTAAAAATTAGATTAAAATGACTTAATTACCATTTAAAATGATATGAAAATAAAATTACTAATAAAAGTAATGAAGTTTACAAATAAAACTATATGTGTAAAAATAATCATGAATACGGTTTAATATATTTTATAAAATCATTTTAATAAATAATTAATGTTCATAAAATTCCATCACACTTGAATTAATAATTTATTGAAAAAAATGTAAAGGAAACTACTTCTGTGATAAATATGTATACAAATTCTTTGTTAATATCATTAAAAAAATTCATTTGAAACTTATGTATTTAATTTTACATAATGTATTAACAAAAATATTCATCACAAATCTAGGTTATTGCACTGGAAATTAGATCTTCCTTACCTTGGGTCTTTCTCATCGCTAGATAATTTTGAATCATCATAAGAGTTTTTAAAATATTTATTCACATCCAAAACACTCCCATATTATCCAATTTCTTCTCTAATTTTTTCTTTGATGTCATAAAAAATGGTAAATCATGTCCATGAAGAATTTTTATTTTCCAACATAATTACATCAAAATTTTTAATAATATTTCTCATATTCTTATTGTAACGTAGGTAAATCACTCCACTAAGTGTATATCTAAGAAATGTTTCTTCATCTTTTCTTTTATAGAACTTAACCAAATGTATTCCTATTCTCTTGATAAAATAAGTTTTATATAATACCATTAATCTATTCATATTCATTTTATTTCCAGACCATAACTCCTAATTGAATTAAACACTGATTAAAGATGTAAATGGATGTTGTTATAACTTGAATCCAAGAAGAATTTTTAGGTGTTATTAATAAATAAAATTATTCATACCATGTCCACACAACTCCAATTTTTATGGGTAGCTACTCTATTTTTTGGGGGTATATATAGAGCACTATATCCATGCCTTATTCTATGATTATTAAGATATTACTCAAAGTATCCATTTTTGTATGTGGGTCTATTGTTGAATTGAAATATTTTGATAGAATATCACATTTGGTTCTCTTCACACCACTGAAAGTGTTTGAATTTAACAAGATCTTATAATTTACTTAACATAAAATATGCACAAGTTATCCAAGTAAAATCCCCAATAAAATTCATGTAATATCTATCTCCATTGGTTGACCTCAAGATCATCAAACCACACACATCCAAATGTATCAAGTGAAGATTTTTCTTCAATTTGAACTCCACCATCATATGATTCATTTTAACCATTTTTCCTCTATGAAATATTTTACAAGTATTGAGTCTTTGATTATGTAGATTCATTATATTCCTCATAACTTCATTCTTGATGAGATTATACATGTTATTTTTCCACAAATTTCTTAGTCTCCCATGAAAAATATAGTTCACTTCTTTTATACTCATGAAAAATGTATCTTGATCATTAGAAATTTAAAATATATTAGCACTTGTTCATTTTATTGTTCCATCCTTTAAGATCCTTATGACATATTCATCCTTGTGAAATATTTCCATTTTTTCATTATAAAAAATATAAAAAACACTCAATATAAATTTCTTCAGAATTTAGAAAAAGATAATGTCATTAGATTCAAGTTCCCTCTCAGTAATTTTGGTTAATCTAAATATTTTGATATTTTCTGATCCATTTTTACCAAAATTAATATCTCATATATCATTTATTTTGAAACTTTTCAAGATATTGTTATTAATTTCCATGTGTTTTGAGTAAACACTATCTATTTACCAAGGATTATCTCATTTTATAACTTTTTATATGACCTCAACTACTAAAATTTTATCCTAATTAGTTCTCCTATTGATAGATTTGAAATAAATGTTTTTCAATTACACAGGTAGCATAGTGAGACACTTATTTGTGGTATTTATAGGTTAGTAACACCTCCCACAAATTTCCTCAAAATAATTAAAATAGCTTTTAAATTATCACTTTTATTTTGGATGTTTCTTTAGCTAGCCTATAAGAACTTCAATTTGATTACCCCTCGATTCATGTCCTATCTTTAATTGGGGAAGTGAAAAATTATACCAACACACTTATGCTTTGTGGTCATATACTCCATTGAGTGAGTTTGTTTCACCTGTGGTTCTCTCTGTTGATAATATCAGTGTCAAGGAAATATCTAATGTTTATCATCTTTATAAAGATAAAGGTTCATATAATCTGAGGTTCACTGAAATTTTTGACATTTTAAAGCAATATTCGGGTGTCAAAAAATAGGCAGTGCAGGTTCTATAAGATGAATAACCATCTCACACTATGATTTCCCCTTTTTTACTAATACCATGAAGTCTGGAGGCATAAAAAAAAGGAAAGAGTTTGTCCTTGGTACTATTTTCAAGGATAATGTTAAGTTTACTTCAATGTTAAGCACATCCACTTTATATTGGGTGGCACCAGACCATAATGAAGTAGGTAGTCAAGAACGAGGATCACCTAGTTAGTAGGATCAATCTAAGCACCGTAGTAATGAACCCAATAAAAAAATTATGTCTCATATCTCTATATATGGAGGTCTAAAATGTTGTAATAAGATGTAGGTTATAGAGGATGGAGTGAATTTAGTGATCATCTTCAATTATAAAATAGATACGGTAGCTTTCAAGCTTAATAATCAAATTGATGGTTTGATAGAGGAAGGGTTAGTTCAGAAGTAGTAACCATAAATAACATCCCTCTCTATTGGAGGGATATAAGTTTCTCACCTAGCTTTGGAGAATGGGATACTCCAAAATATTTGGACATTTAAATGACAGTAACATAAGAGTATCCCTTGGGTGACCATGTTTTTTATGAGGTTGATTCTGACAATGAGTTTTAAAGAAATATATATATAAGAAGTGTAGAGGGTATGAGAGTTAGAGGTATTTACATCCAAAGTAAGAATAAGTGATGGAAGGAGAACCATGATGTGGGGGTTGAATTTTTTTTAAAGGAAAGAAAACTAATGAGAGGAAAGACTACTCTCATCTACCTAAGTTGATGATAATAATATCATCTAGAAGGTCCAAGGTAATGGAATGTGAACTAAGGCCTCAAAACCAATAATTTGATATGAGTTTGGGTCTAAGGAGTGAAAAGATAAAGGAAAAGTGTGAATATATTAAGTATTAAGGGTAGGGAGGTATGGCTAGAAAATAATATGGAGATAAAGAGAAACACCTTGAAATAATTATTAATTTTAAGGAAGAAATTCCTTAAAAGACTATAAAACATAATGCCCTAAGGTAGGAAATGGTTAGAATATTAGAAATAGATGTTATAATTGATATTAACAAGTACCAAAGGAATGGATCAACCAAAGAGATTTTATTTTTTCATATAGCTTCAATGAAAGGAAAATAAACCTGGATAAGTACTTCTAGACTTGGGATAAGGTCACCAATAATTTTTAATACTTAATTTAGGATTACCTAAGTACTAATGTAAAATAACTTAAATGGAGACTATACCAGGTAAGATTCTAATAATCTTCATCTTTTTTTTAAATATTATTTGATTTCATTCTATGATGACTGATTTTGGATTTGGAATACCTCCATTTCCCACTTTTTAATAAAAAGTTTTTTGAATAAAAAATTAATTTTGTACTCTGGTAAATTTTGAAAATACCTAAGATTCTTTGTGTAATAAAAAAAATAATTAAGTTCCTTTAAAAGTTCACCATATTTTTTTAGAGAATTTTTAAACACAAGGATAATGATCCTCGATGAATTTTTAAAATCAACTAACTTCACCTTGATATATTTTACCGACTCATTCTTGGTAATGTGATTTATAGTAGTAATTTTAAAAATAGAATCCTTATCTTAAAGGATTTAATTTAGATCTTATAATGTTTGATTGAACTCTACCCTTATATCATGAATGTATTTGGATTTTGATTCATCAACAGATTTCCTCAAATAATTATTCTTAGTTTTCAATGCTTTATTTTCTCTCTAAATATTATTTTCTTCATTCAAGCACACCAAAATATATATCCTTAATTATATATCCTTTTATGTTTACTTATCACTACATCCTTATTCTTCACTATTATATTATTCTTCTTAACATGAGGGAGCTTTGGGGTTATTTCACTTAGCTAAGAAATTTGTTTGATCTTTAACCCCTAAGTCCTATTAATCTATATTAATTTTATCATCACAATATGTGGATTTTTTTTTTGAGATATGGTTTTTATTATTTTTTTTACCATTATTTTGACTCTGAAATACATTCCTTCAATGAAACCACTTTTATCTTGTTAATCATTTAAGACCTTTAAGATTGGTCATCTTCCTCATATTTCTATTCACTCTTGGCGAAATTAACTGAAAATTGTCTAATATTTCTATAATTGAAACACTTGAATGGAATTTTACCCTTATATTTAACTTTTTCTTTATACATGACCATATAAAGAAATTATATGAATTTATCAAAAGGTATATAATAATATTAACATCGATTTCTTCCTCCTGAGACTTCTTAATCTAAATGTGTATAGAAATAATTGATTATTTGAAATTTATATCCTTATCATATTTTCTTTTTCTTTGTAAGGTAAATCCTATCCTTATCTCATAGGAAATAAAGATGTTATATAGATTTTAAATGGTCTAGTTATCTAACTCTTGATCCTCTAGTAAAATAATATTTTCATTGAACTTATCCTAGTGGGTTCTTATCAATTTATTTAACATGATAAAATATTTAAGAATTTATCTATAACTTCTAAATACGATTACCATTTTATTCACCAGGATGAAGAACATGTCCAGTATTTCATCTTATCCCATTCAAATAACCCCATATTGATCTCTATATGTTTGTAACCATTATTCCTTCACTTTTTTGTTACCTATATGGATATCATGGAGTTTCTTCCAAATTTCATTTTCTATTTTTCACTAATGACACATGTCAACTCATTCTCCAAGAGGGATGAATTTAAACATTACTCACTATACCATAATCATTGATACTCTTCTTGTCCAGAAAAGTATATGTTATCCTAGATTCATAAATACACATGTCATTATCAATGATTTAAAGACTATCCAAGTTAAGAAATAAAATATATAGAACCATCGTGTCCTTATATATATGGAATTTATTTTCATTAAACATAGAAAATCATTTTTGTTGGTAGTGTTCATGGATTATATAGATCTCATTAATTAAAATATTTTATCAATAAAATTAAACTTAAATATATGATAATGTTACTTAGAACCACTTACAGAACACTATGATACCAACTAATAGGCCTAAGATAGAGTATTATATCACTAAGAGTGGGGATAAATTAGCATTTACCAAAACATTTACTCTTGATCAATATTATTTCCATGGTACTAATTTCTTGATGAGATATAGAGTTATAAAGAACACATACAACATAATGGTTTTTATAGTGTTCACTCACCATTATTATCGGGTAGATAATATTTAGTATGAAGTGGTTTTAAACCAATAGACATGATATTATTTTATTATCAATAAGAATAAGAAACAAATTAGTGATATGGACCTAAAATATAATTATAAGAAAGAAAGAAAACCAAAAATAATTTAATCGATATGGACTTCCCTTCACCTTGAGTGCCTCCATAATTTAAAACTTTTGTGAAAATTTTTTCTTTACCTTATTCTTAGCCGAAATCCCACTATAAAGGTTGTATGGTGTCTATAGAGTTTTTATTATTTTCATTAGTCTTTTCTCTATGAGGATAAACTCATATTTATAAACTTTTTATGAATTAAGTTGTGATTCCTTTTACTAAAACATAGTGGATATATCCAAAATAATTATAAATATAAACCCAAAAATATCATATCCACTTTTGACAAAAAAAATTGACATGGCCATGTGGATTTTGGAATATTGAATTTTAATTATCCAGAACCACAAAACCACTAAATTCATCTAGTTTAACTCATTTTAGTGTGATCAGAGAGTTATGTCGTAGTTACTCTAAAAACTATGGGAATAATTCTTGTGACATGAACTTCAATACTATAGCATGAACTTACTCCTTCATGGAATATAAAGTATCATTATAATGTGAAGTGATTCTTGCACCTTAACCATTTTGGTACAAAAAATCATAAAGTATCTTAACGGAATAGACCTATCCTGACAAATCCTTAGAAAAATATTCATGGTGTAACTTTTTTTTAGTGTGGATCCTCTAAATATGAGTAAACTGGTCTTTTTTCTCATCACTTTTATAGAACAATAAATATGACTATGGAATCAGATACTCATGTATGATTAATTTAGTCCTTTAGAATCATATTTTTGTTAAATTATTATCATCTGTCACATTGTGGTTTTATCTTACTCAATAATCATTTAATTTTTTATATATTCAATTAATTATAATGATCCCATCAATCATCCATGAGTATGTTGAAAAATAATATAACACAAAAACACTTTATATACCCATGAATGAATTTCCTTAAGAAACAAGTCATAGTATCACCCCACTATGAATGTTATCTAATCAAAACGATTTGGAAAATAATGGTTTTTGTGATCATAATCCAACCCTAGGTGTAAAATAAATGGTAAATTACAAATTTATCAATTGAGATAAACTATATTCTCCCCCATTATGAATTCACTTCGTGGAAAACATCTTTAATCATCAAAATTTATCAACTCCCCTAATCCTAAAGGGTGATTCAGGTTTCAATATTTATTGTGCCATGGTGGATTAGGGAATGGAGAGTGTGAAAGAGTTGAAAGAATTTTAGAATATATTTCAATTTGGTTGATTTTTTTTTTGAAATTTAGCAGTTATCTATTCTGTAGTCAATGTAATTTTAAAGGTCTATATTAATGAGATAACCATTTTGAAGAGGTGTTATCTCATAGTGGCTCGAGTGTACTAAAGTATCAAAAATCGAGGGTTGATCTATTTCAGAAACTGTAGGTAGATTTTTGTGGATAGTGGAGTGAAATAAAATAGATATTTGGTTTGGTATATTTCATAGATCATGGTGTTTTTTTAAATTCCCATATGAAAAATAGGAATTTTAAAATTGTTGTAGAAAAGGTAATTTTAATGTTTCAAGCTGAGAACAAAATGGTGAGCTAAAAGTAGAACATGTAAAGTGAAAGGATTTTTAGTTATCAGGTTTATGGAATTAAATTTGAAATAATATTTCTAGAATAGATTAAGATGTTTAATATATCATTTCACCTATAGATAAACTATATCATGGTTTGTAGTGTGTCATGTCATGTCTAGTTGTGATAAATTTTTTGTTCAATGTTTGAAATAGTCAAAATTCTAGGAAATGTGGAGAGTGGATTTCATGGATCTTAGAGTCGATTGTTGAGATGGATCTAAAATGGGGTATTTTCATTACATTTATGTCATGTTATATAAATTACAAGAAAAATAAAATATTTTATTTTAATTTCAAATCTTATGTTTTTGTGTTGGAATTGGAGGATAAAATTAACCTATTTAGGCATGTTTGATGGAAAAAAATGTTTATGGAACCTAGAATAATCATGGTCCATGGAAAAACAAGGTGTAATCCACAATATTTATCAAATATTTTTCTTTATCGTGATTTATAAACTACTTGAGTGGTTTTTATAATGGAAGTGACATTATAAAATTTAGAGAATAGAAATCATAATTAATATATTTAGATTCATGTGAAGAGTATAGAATAATTCCATAGATATATCCAAGCTATAGATAATAACATGATAAAAATATAATTTATTAGATATAATCTTTTAATAGATAATTATTTTAAAATTTTTTTGAGATATAAGAATAAGAATGGAGATTCGATGACACATTTTTATTTCTAAATATAGTTTATTAAAGAAGAGGCTCATTGAAGATGGAGCTCCATTTTTTATATCAAGTGTTTTTTAAATAAATAATATCATAATAAATATTGTTCCAATGTTTAATTAATATTAATCTAGAGTATATTTTTACTACTATGACCATGATAGTAAGACAAATTGTTGGCTCACTTATTAAGGTGTCGTTCTCATCTAGGCTCGGTGAAGGGGGATAGTAAAGTGGAGATTAACAAATAATAAAACACATTCATAATGGTGAAATGATAATCAACACCTTATAATGATATAGAAAAATTACTATATTTATATAAACTAAGGACAGACCAAAATTTATATTAACTGATATGACCTTCTTAGAGTAGTGTGTGTAGGAGGAGGAGAGAAAGTGGTCTTTGGGAGGCTATGAATCATACCTAAACATTATAAAGATAATTAACCTTGGTGTGGAGTGACAAAGAACAAAACTTTTATCAATTGAATATGGTTAGTTGATAATGGATTTTTTTACACCATTAAATATCATTGTGTATTCTTATTAGACTTATCCCAATGCATGTTAACCAATTAAAAATACTTGTGACTTATATGCATTAATTTATGTATTCATGTATACATTAAATAAGATAACATGAGAGAGAGGTATATTGAATAAAGTTAATTCAAATGAGGTAACAAGATCTATATGGGTGGGAATTTAAGTGAAATAATAAGTTTAATTTGGAAACACCCTAATTTACCTCCTATTTGGGTGTCTCTTATTATAAAAATTCTCTAGTTGTTATTCAAGCTCCGCATTTTCCTCTTAAAATGTGAGTGGAGAGTTTTATTCTTATTATTATATAGGATCAAGAAGATTTTACAACATATATGATTTAATTTCTTTAATTATAATGTTATCTTGTGTTATTTTTCTTTTATTTTCATCAGTAGAAACTCGGTTCCCCTTTAAAAAATTTAAAACTTATCCTCCCCTTATTATTGTGAATATTGCTTCCATTTCGAATGTGTTGTATCATAAAAATATTTATGTACATGAGTGTGGTTATCCAATTCATAATATGGATTTGAATCTAAATATTCCACCATTTATAATTTTTATTAAATTAATAAAATTAAATCTAAAAAATGAATAAAATGAAGAAAACATTGAGTACAGTGGTTCCTTCCTAGTAACAGAGATAAATTTTGACAATATCCTTTCATGATACAATAAAAATAGTATTTTTATAGCACCTATGAATTCATGATAGTGGATAACCAAAGTTTATTATCTCAAAAGTAGGCTTTGTTACTCGACTCAGTGTAAACTTAATTTTATCACTTTTTATATTTTATATAATGAAATTAATAAAAACAATAAGGGTAAAAATAATGATATGCATTAAAAAATTTACACATATAATTGTATGTCCATGAAGTATAGTTTCAATCCTTGTTAGGGTCTTTAATTGTGTATTACCATAGTTCTGTTTAAATATGTTTATCTCGCATATTCTAGCTCAAAAGTGTAACTCAATATCATTCACTACAGAACCTCTCAAGTTTTTCAACTCTAATCACTTACACATAGAGATATAACATGTAAGGTTATATTTATTATTATGTATAGTGGTAGAGATCATACCTTTATTGAGTATATAAATTATTAGTAGCATATATCATTAATACTAACCAAGAATCAAGCTTCATTATACATCTCTTGTGGTTGCAAAACCACTCCCCACTAAATTATCCAACTCTAGGATCTAAAAGATAAAATGGTAATGGAGAGTAATTATCATTAATAATATAAAAATAAGAACAATGAATAGAGATAGAGGAGGGATAAAACATTACATTATCACTCTAATACTCATTGTGGAATCTCAAAGTAAAAATAGTAAAAAAAATATTCAAAACAAAAAGATAACATAATGAATTCTCAAGTGGAATCAAACTGAAAAATGTTTCTCCATTATTATAGAGCTTGACTTTATAGAAGGAAATAATTAAAAACTTCAAAGAATAAAAATTCAATTTTTTGTTAAAAATATATAGTTCCAAAATATTATCCCCCCTTATATTTATTGTATTTATAATCATCAACATATTCCTTGGGGTTTCATTAATTCACTTCATATGGCCAAGTCTTGGAAAAAATTCTGAATTTTTTCAATAATCTTGTATAGTATTTATTATTAAACACATTATTATAAAATAATTTATACATCATCCCCATGTGTATAGAGATTATATTTATTCAACTTGTATATATTATAAATTACTAATCATTATTCAATTTTAAGGAGGTTGTAATGTAGTTTTATATAAGACACTTATATTTTATACCATCTTCCAGATCCTTGTTAACTATTATTAAGATTCTAAAATAATAAAAATTATTCACTTTATGTATTTAATGTTTTTGTTTTTATTTATATTAGGACGGGTAATGTTTATGATTGATTCATATGTCTGATGATATAATAATATCATATTAGTGATATACAATTTCCCAGTTCATAAATCAAGTCTTATTCAATGATATATCTAAATCATCATTAGTGATATATTAATTTTTATTATATATTTCATAGATATCATATGTATTTATTGTAAAAATTTATTTCCTATTGATTTTTAAGTGTGAAGTCATCATATAATATCAGTAATATACTTCTCATAATTGGTTAAAAGATCATGTAATGCCCTTAACAAAAATCCACCCTACATAAATTAATGTGTAGGATAAAGAACAAATATCCAAAGGCATATAATACATATATATTTGAGAAATATTTCACATACTATAGTAGAAACCATGATTACATAAAGCGGTATATTATTTATAAGAGAAGAACATTAAACACAAAACTCAAACAACACTAACACAATGAATTTTAAAAAGGTTTGGTAAATTCACTATATATATAGAGAAACACTGCAATATACTAGAAGGTATAGTGGAGAGAAACTATCTTATTATAAGTGATTACTGATAAATTCTCATAAAAAATATTTAATTTAAAATAATCTCCACAGGGACTACCAATTTAAAGGAAAAAATGAAAAATATATAGATAATGATCATTCAATACATTTGATAAAAAATCTCTGAATGTTATATCATCACTAATTGCCTCTTTCTTTAGATGAACTAATTTTCAAGTTGATACTGTGGAAATAAAAACTCCATCACCGAACTATATCAAGCTAATTATTTTATTTCAATTCAATACCCAATAATACACTTATTTTGATCCCCTAATACGAACAAGTCATGATCTAAAATTAGTCCACCAACACATTAGTTGGCCCATTCACACTCCCTAAACAATGAAAAATATGAGAAATTGGATTCATGCCTAAAACTATCCCACTTCAAGAATATTTCCAAAGTTTTCATTCATCTTCCTTTAAAACATCTCTTCTTCTCTACCTTATATTACATCATTGATCTTCCAATAACCTTCCAGTTATACATGCCCCATCAAGGCACGAAATCACCCCAAAATTTCTAGGGATATCACCTTTATCAACATGTTTATCCAATTTTCATTCCTAATATCCTTCTATAGTTGCATCACTCTATCTTATATAGGTATCTGGATGAATAATTACTTTATCTTAATGTGTTTCATCCTTAAATAAAACATCATATTCTTAACAAGATGCATTTCACTCTAACTATCACAGAATAACTTAATTTCCCATTACTTATTTATGAATTTGTATAAAAGGACCTATATTCATATCAACTCCTTCCCAAACTCTACTATTTCCATATTCACTACTCCCATAATTGATTGTGAAACTATCAGTTGTAGTTAAGACATTTAGTTAACATTTGTTACTTTTTAAGTGAACACATAACATGTTTTACTTCTCCAATTGCACGAATCACCTATAAATTATTCATAAATATATATTTTTAACAGATAATCAATTCTAAAACACATGTATAATTCCATACTAACTTTGAGATACTGAAGTATATACTTCACTACTTACCAATGTTTTTTCTCTGGATTGAATATGTTTTTGCAGAGAACTCCCACTACAAAAGCAATTTCAAGACTTGTATAAATTATTAAATACATTAGGCTTCCAAACATTGATTAATATGGATATATTATCATATAATTATCCTCATGATATATTTATGTGACTTTCATAAGATAATTTTATGAAATCGGGCAATGGGTTTGAAATAGGCTTTAATCCATACATTTCAAACCTTTATCAAACCTTCTAGATATATTTAGACTAAGATAATATCATAGTTCCCATATTACTATATCTACTGATCTTCATCCCTAAAATAATTTTCCCCCTCTTATAAATCTCATCTTGAATGTTCTGTCTATCTCCCACTCCATCTCTACTATTAGTTCCATCTTTGGACCTGCTAAGATTATATCATCTAAATACAATATGATTATGATAAAATACCCATCATCAAACACCTTAAAATAACTAAAATAAAATACATTTCACTATACCTATCTAATATATATTTTTGATTTTTTAAATTCCACTTTATGGTTAAGTGGTAACCAAACTATAATCCAAAAATGCATAAATAAATAAAATGGATCAGTGAAATAAGAAAAAAATCAACAAACCACACAAGTCTTGATGTTATCAAATAACTAGTTAATCACCTCAAGAAAGACACATTATGGGACCCCACCTGATGCCTTAATCTACAAATCCTTGGACCCTATGAGAGTTACCATGTTTTCTCATCATCTTTGGATCGATCACTATGCTTTCTAGAAACCCATCACTAATGAATAATTCATGTTATTTCTATATGGAGTAGAAACCATACACTATAAACCATGATAAGTATCTAATAATGAGTTAGGATCACCAGATATAATCAAGATCATTGGATACCATCATCCAACACCTATACTAACTCAACCTCATGGGAGAGCTAGAGGGAGGCCTGAAAAGGTAATTGTGGAAAAATCCACCAAATTTTTTTTTGATGAAATCAAAGACATGAAATAAAAAAGAAAACACTCCAATAGAGAAATAATATAATTAGAGAAGTATAAAAAGGTAATGAGATTAAGGTGGATTTGAAATTAAAGGAGTCCAAAAACAAGCTCCCCCATCCAAGATACCACACTAGAGAAAACCTAATGGTGAGAGGGGGAAGGAAAGATTTAGCCCCAAGGAATGAAATACCAAAATATAATCCATTAAACTAGAAAAATATTTATATTTCCTAAATGATTCAAATATATTATTTTACTGTCTATGTGTCGTTTTATCCCATAAAAACTTTATCTAATTCTGTATTCTAGACCCATGTTTCTTATCTCTTTTGTAACAACCCTTGATTTTCAAGGCATGTTAAATTTTTTTTTTGCTTCGATGTGTGTATATTTGTAAGGAACAAGTTTATTTTTGGTTTTATTTGCTTCCAATGGATTATATATGGTTGAATTTGAGAAAAGGTGGTTTTTTTGTTTTTGTAAACACCCCATTAGACTGACTATAAGACTGATAATGAATATGTACCGAACACTGGGAATCAGATGCACAACAAAAAATAAAACCTAGAACGTCATACTCAAACCATCAGCATGAGTCAAAATATCCAAACTATTAGAATTAGTCTTGGATAGAAAAATAGTAGGTTATAGAAGTTTGGGAATCTATAGAAATTCCAATGTAAATATGATGATTCTTTGTTTATATTGAAGTTAACATAAATTATAAGTTTTTTGAGTAACTTGTAGTGAAAGCCTTATGGAATAATGGGGGAGAAAATGTTTTGCAAATTATATTGAGGTTTGGTTATAAATAAAGAAGTGTTGGAAAGATGGGAAGTTACAGTACTTTTAAATAAAATTTAGACAGTTCTTTATTGATCCTAGAGTTCCCATAAATCATAAAAAATTCATGATACAAGTTGGAGTTTATGAAGAGAGAAGAATATGATGTGAATTATTATGGATGCTACACATCATTTTGAAGAACACTAGACATAGAAGGATGTATATTATCATTATAATAATAATTAGTGAGACAATGATAGAAGTCTGAAAGATTGATCATTCTAAAATAAAAAAAGGTCACTGCCAACACCGGTCCATTGGATGCAGTATAACACTGATTCATCATAACAGATTCTTACACTAAGTAATTTTATAGATTGTATTTATCTTCAAGACATTTAGTACAGGGTTCTATTAGAGTATAATTGAGTGTTTAATTTTTTTTAGATCGAGTAAATATATGTGAATATAGATCAATCAACCAGATTAAAATAAAGAATTAGTCAACCATTGTTATCAGTTTGAATTTTATTTTAATTGAGTTAAGGGAAAAAAAGTAGTGATTTTTTTGGAGAAGTGGTATAGACTCATCATATTGGAATTAGTACCTATTCATTAGGAAATTATTAACACCAATCTATTTTAATGAACCAAATACTAATACATCAGACATAAGATCATTGGTCTTAGGATAAATAAGAAAAGGTGAAATATTTACAAAGTATTATTAAGGGAGTTAGAAGCTATTGTCGAAGAATTTACAAGGAGTATTGAATCTTTATAAGTTGAAACTATGTTTATGACAAAATAAAATACACAATGTTTTGGAAGAATGTTATCAAGTATTAATAATTTTTTTTTGATATTGGTCATTTATTTGAGAATGATTTTAATGTTTAAAAAAGTCCATCTTAATGGGATATCTTCATTTTTTCACATGTTTTCATCATAATGAATAATCAGAATTAAAAATCAGACTAGAGAATCAGACTGAAGAATTATTGTAAAATTAAAGAAGTTTGAAGATTTTATAAGATTTGAGTGGCTCCCAGAAGTATTGAAAATATTTGAATAATTCAAAGATGAATACTTAAATAAATGAGAAATCTGGGATTTGTGAATTTCTTTTAGTGGGAAAAGGAATTATTTTTCCTTCCTTTATCTTTTATGGGTTTCCTATAAAAGGAGAGAATGGTGCATTTGTACTTTGTAAGAGTGTTGAAATATTCATGTGTGCTATATCTCAAATAATTATGGAAAAGGTATTGATATTTCTATAAAACTATTTGTTTTAAGTTTAATATAACATAGATCCATTTGAGTGAGGTTCAATATGAACATCGGAGTAAGTTCCAATGGATAATGTTTCATCAGAACAATTCCATCAGAGTGAAATCCAATAGATAAAGGCTCATCGAACTGAGTTTCATATAATAGAGGAATTTTGAGCTTCCAATGGATTTACTACTCAATTGGAGAATGAAGAGAAGTAGATGAATTGGACCAAGTCCAATCAGATGGAGCCCATCAAACTGAGGTTACCGGATTGAGGAAGATCATGCTGAATTTTGCTAAGGATGTTTTCCAGATATAGTTTTTGGAGAGTGTTTCCTTAGAGAATTTTTGAAGTTCTTGAAGATTGTATATAGGTAAATTTTGATTAATATTTCTTGTAGATTAAGTGAAGAAATTTATGAAGTGTATTAGAAAATAATAAGGAAATTAAATCTTGTAACTGTAGATACTTACCAATGACTAAAAAGGCTTATCTTTTTTGTTGTATAACCAGCTATGGGGAAGGGGATACTAAAAGGATAGTTGGGGGTATAACTAACTATAGCGGTAAAGTTTCTACTAGTCCTTTATAATTTTTCACTACGTGTTTCATTGTATTCTGAAAAGAAGAAAGTGAAAGAATCCATTTTGGTGGGACTATCTAACATGGCAAGAAGTATATCTTTGTACTGAGCCTTGTAAATATCATATGTTTCCTTATATTTATATTTTTTTCATATGAAATATGAGTTTGAGAAGTTATAATTGAGTGGATCATAACTTTAACATGTTTCATAGGTTAATAAATTTTACTAAAGATGTTAAGAAACATTCTTTCAAAAGAAAAAGGAACCACGGATTAACCCCCCCCCCCCTAGTGGTCTTAATCCTATTTGGGAACAAAAATAATGGTATTTTATAGTATTTTAAGAGTGTATTTGGGATGACTAGGAGTGAAATTCATTTGTTTTAGAGATATAGGAAGGACTTTATGGTTTGGAATAGTGTTTCATGCTATGAATTATATCATCAGGCTTCTAGGGGTTCTTTTTTGGGTAGTTCATACCACTAATTATATGTTCACACCATGAAAGTCTTATGGGTGTTTTTTTAAGTTAACTTTATAATTTCACCCAATAACCCTTTATATACTCCCTTCTCTTCTCAATTATCCTCTTACATGATTTCGGTTTGTTGGAGCTCCCCTTTGAAGGTTTTTTCCCCTCCTTAGCATTTTTTGATGGATCAAAGCATCATTCATTTTGATTGGTTTTTCTCAGTAAGTCTAACCCCATGAAAGAACTAAATGATTATCTTATCCTATGTTTATTATTTATTTTTAGTAAACCATAATACCAAAATTTCTTAGTATATTTTTATGTATTAGTCACATGGAGCTTGAATCTGATGATTATTCTTGGTGATTAAGCTCTGTCAGTCTTGAGGTAGAAATTTATAACCATTTTATAAATTTTTTTAAAATGGTATGCTGTGATTTGAATGTTTGTGTGTGTGTATCCTATGAAACATCTTATTTTAGTTTAAATTGATTAGTTTAGGTATGTATCAATGTAGTAATCTCATTAGAGTGGGATTGTAACATGTATTATTTGAAACTGGTGAAATTGGGTCTCACCAAGGGTTTGGGATGTGTATAGGGTAGTATACTTATAATTTTGGGCTTGTAATGATCTTTTCAGGCTCAGTTGAGTCTATTATAGATAGGGTAATTTACATAGGGGTTTGGGATGTAAACCCCCTTGTGTGTGTGCCTTGGAATTGGTGAACTAGTTCCTTGTATAGAAAATAATGGTTGGGATGCCTGTTTGGGGGTTTTGGCTTGGAAAGTTTCATTTGGGTTTGGAAAGGTATAGAATGAGGGGGTATAATTATGCTTGGATTTATTTTATAATGTAGGATAGTCTTGATTGATATGGATTATCTTGATGTGTGATGTGTGTACAACCACGAGTGAGATTCTATGGTCCATTTTAATAATGATAGCCATTGTGAGTGAGGTGTGGGGTCAGTTTATAGTTGTGGGATGTTTCCCTTACTTGTGTTAATTTTTTTTCATATTGATTATTGATCTTGATAATTGTTTTGACCTCCCTAGATTTTTTGTGGATGGGCAGATGTGTCTTCACTATGACCTCCTAAATGTCTATGGGGATAGGTTGGTGTGATGGTGGTGACATACTTGAGTAGGAAGGGATGGGTCAATATGCTTGACATGACCTCCTCGATTAAGTAGGGATGGGTCATTGTACTTAATGAGGTTGTGAAATTTGTAATAATGGATGCATCATGTGATGTATGTACTTATAAGTTTTAGATAAACATTCATTCAATCAGTGAGATTATGTAGTTAGGGTCGAGGTTTGTGGAAACCTGGTTAGCACATAATTACCTGGGGGTTCTTTATTTTTTTATGTTATCACATAGAATTTTATATGAATGGTTTAATCATCCTAAGGACACATTGATGTTGTCCATCTGGGTTTATACTCACACCCTGCATGGGAATATTAGGTCATGTGAATTATTTATGGTCACAAAACTATATGAAGAAAAGGGATCTAATTAGGACAGTTGTATAGGAGGAGCATGTTGGTTAAGGAAATTTCACGAGAGACTCTAGAGTCATCTGGTGGAGATACCAATTTTATTTATTTTACCTTTTTTTATTATTTTATATATATCTTCTATATGTATGGATCTCTTTAACTTGTGAACTGGTTAGTGAATTTCATATATTATACTATATGATGTTATTATTATTATTTCTTCTACATTTTGGTTTTGTTGTTTACCCTGATTATTAATTCCATGATTGTGTACTCTAATTATTTATATATTATTGAGGTAATAGTATCCCCATGTTTTCATTTAGTCCCTCACCACTATTTAATAGCCTATTTAATATAGGGAGGTCTGCATGAGGTCATGAAGAATTCATCATCTCTAACCAGGTGATCTTGTTTAGGGAATCCCAAAATGGTATCAAATCCCCTTTTCTTTTGTCTTACTATTTAGGTCCTGGTAGAAAATATATAGGGAATTTTTGGGACTTGGTACAAATCCTTTTCATGGGATTATCTAACCCATGTTTGAGTAAGGTCCATGTTTCTGAAGGTGAGATTTCTATTTGGGATTTTATTTTTACTATTAATGATTTCACCTTGGGGGATGCACATGAATCTAGTATTTATGATTTTGTGATTATATATTAGCTTGATTGGAAATATTTTATGAGTTGATGTATCATGAATAGGAACATAGGTTTACATATCATGTTCTTGGTTACCTACGTTGATAAAGGTTTAAATTAATTAAATTCCATTAATCATATATTTATTGTTTTACCAAATACATCATTGATGACATTTTATAAACTTATCCTGATCGTATTATATTCAGTTATGGATATGTTACTGTGAATAATGTGAAGGTATTAATGGAAAGGATGTGATCCTCAATTAGGAGGTAATAAATTTTTTATGTTTCTTTCTTTATCATGTTGTGTGTTTAAGATTTTTTAAAAGTTTAATTCACTTGGAATAAAATATTTTAATGGTTCTCAAAGGATTTTGGTATATAAAGGGATTTTTTAATTCCAAGTGTTCTAAAAAAGGTTTTAAATGTATTTTTTAAATTTAATTGGGATTTTAAAAGGGTATTAATACTCATTTAGGCTATGGATTGGGTGAAGTATTGTATTTTTATAGAATTTTTTCAAATGAAAAAATGGTTGGGTTTTTCTCAGTTTGTTTATAGATGAAAATGTGGATTTGTGTTTGAATTTTTTTTCAAATAGTTATAATGGGGTTTTCCAAATGATTTGGTTAAAAATTTGGTTTTAAATGGGATTTAAAAAATTAAAATGTATAGGTGTACCATTATAGGATTTTACTGAGGATATTTGGAACTTTTAAACTGTATTTTTATTATGTACATGTGATACACCATTAGAAGTCTTGTGTTTGATGTGTTTAATGTGGATCGTGGCCCAAGAAAATTACTTTATTTTTTTTGTGTTTTGGAGAATAATATATTTTTAGGGGATGGTATCATATGTGGTTGGTTGGTATGTATTGGGATTTGGTTAGCGTTAAACCCTCAAAAGTAGTGATATGAATTTGAGGTTGCCTTGTGATAACTATGTGGCTCTCTCTAGAGTGAGTAGAGAAGAGTTATGGGAGAAAGTGGTTGTGTGATCCCTGAGCTATATGTGAACCCTATAGTGGTTAGGATTGTAGGATTTAATTTGGGTAGAGACCTATGAGTTATATGGGTCATTAAAATGTTGTTATAGGTGTCAAAGTTGGGATAGTAATAGTGTAGGACAATGGTTGCACTCCACAACCATTGGTTCTATACCAGTTAGTGGGACAGTTAGGTTTGATAGGTATTGGGAGGTGTGTGATTGTTTTTTCTCCTTACCTTGAGTATTAAGTTAGACTTTTTTTGTGTTATGTGTGTGATAGTGTGTAACCTAGGTTGTGTAGAAATTATTTGGATATGATCTAATGGCATGTGACTAAGTATTTGGATTTTCTAGTGATATCTTAGTTTTCTATATCACGAGATAAATGATAGTTTTAGGGCCTTCGGATTAGATCAAAGGTTATTTTTTAAAAAAAATTACTATAAAAAAGTTGATATGTTGCTGACTTTAATGGTACATGGTGTGAACCAGGAGTTCATGACATGAAAGGGAGCTTATAAAGGTTTTTAAAAAGGATGGTATGGTATAGGTCTAGGTTTTAGCTTGTGATTTTTTCTTAGAAACCAAATATAGGCCTTAGAGTGATACAATGACAGTTTTTGTTCCTTAGAGTGATAGAGACCATGTACAACATGATAGTCTTAATCCATGATAAGAGGTGGTGTGCTTGGAGAATAATTTTTAAGTTCCTTTATGGATTTGGTTTTTGAGGTTCAAGGAAGATTTTCTTTTCAGTAAGATCATTGGATAATATCTTTTAGGTGAGTAGTTGTTTTTCGCATAAAATATCAATGAGTAGTTGATTATAGAGTTTTGGGTGAGGTTGGATGTTAATGTAATTTTTAGTGGACTAGTTAACTACCTTGGGAGAAGTTGTGTCATGGATTTTTAGATCTATTCATGATGTGTTCATGTAGAGGAAAGTTGTGGCGTGTCATTGGATTCCCATGGAACTTGTGCTAGGTTCATGGTGGAGTGTAGGATGATTATGATGATCATAATAAAATATATTCTCATGTGGGTTGGATTGATAAAAATGGTAGTGATTGTGGTGGAAATTTCAAAATGGGGAGTGGGACATTTTTGCGGTATAATACCATCAATTAATGATGGGTTAAGGAAAAATTATTAGTTGATGTAGGCTTAGATAGGGATAAAAATTGTTTTTTATTTGTAGATAGATCATGGTTTGGAATTGTGAGTTCTTGGTAAGTATATTTTAGTGGTCGGGGACCACTATGGTGGTTCAATTTGTCCTTGTGAATGAGGTTGGTTGTGACTTAGGAGTTGGTTAATGTAATTGGTTAGCAATAACGACCAAGTTTTTACCACACTAAGCAAGGTATGTTAAGAATTTGGAATTGTATGTCCTATTATTATTACCTTGATTTGAGGTTTCTAGGTCAGGTGGGTTTTACTATATTAGTGCAAGGAAAGCATGGTGACCCTTAATAAAATTGAGTACACATTGGAGTTAAGTTGTGTGATTTCAAGGTTGAAAAAGGTTTATGTTTATCATCTTATTTTGGATGTAGTAAGAAGAGTTAGTTTGGTTATTAGATATATTCTATGGTTTATGGTTTGGTGATGTTGGTGGAGTAATTATATTAGTTTAGTGGCTGGAAGGTTGAGGATATTATAAGGTGAAGCCTCTATGAGATGATAAAGAAATGAACCTTGGTCAGGGTGTTGTGAGTGTGTGAGGTACCTGAAAGTTCAACAATTCTTGGTAGGGATTGGTGGACCTGTAATTGGTTTGGGTTTTAGATTCATTTCCTAGTGATAGTATGTGGTCTTGAGTTAAATTTTTTGGGATTCAAAAATTTGATCTTGTTCTAGGGGTGTTTGCAATGCTCGTGAGTGTTAGTGTTAGTGTTAGGCTAACACTGAGGCGATTCTATGCTTGTGGATCGGTGGGAATGCAAATATATTTAGGGAATGTTGGGAGTGATGTTAAGGTGAAACTAAATGTTGAATAGTGGGGTTTTCAATGTTTCATTCATGTGATGACTAAGTTTTGTCGATTAATGAGTGATGCCCATGTGTGGGTATCGATCAGAAGTGATCATGTGTAACCTTGTGATGTTAACTAGTGAAGTAAGGCATGTGATATTAGATGGTTTTTTGTTTAAATGTTGTCCATTAATATTGTTATTCATGGGTTTTATCCTATTTCATGACATGATTCATGGGTATATCATGTTTCTTTCCATGTTTATGGGGTTATTCATGATTTTTGTCTTGATTTAGGGGGTAAGTCAAGAGATGAAATGTAATGAATTATCCTGTTGAGGTGTCAACATTTTGATAATCCTGATAAGTTGGTATCATGGCACATGGGTATAATTAATAACTTGTAAATTAGTTCATTAGATAAAATTATGAGTTATAGATAAGTATTTATTTTGAGGAGTTTCTAACATGTGTGTGTGGACTGAATAAGGAAAGGGTTATGAGGGAAAGGTAGTGCCTCTCAATTGAGTGTTCTGCTTACATGGAAATATTTGAGACATAGTTTTGAGAGTGAGAGTTGGATACTTGGTCCTAGAGTCTAGTATTTTAGGAATATACTTCAACATACACTTCTTTATGATTAAAAGTCATTATAGATAGATTTTGTAATGCCCCTTGATTTTTGAGGTGTGTTGCATTTTTTTTTTTCTTAGTCATGTGTATATTGGTATTTTATGGTAGTTTGGAAGTGTTATCAAGATGACTGGGAGGTACCTATAGCTTTATAAGAGCTTAAGGAAGTCATTCAAAGTGGGACACTATGTTTCATGTCATAAATTATTAGGCCAAGATATTGGGGTTTTTTTAAAGTTTATTATGTGAACTCTATATTCACACCAAAAAAATATTATGGGTGGTTTTTAAAAGGGTTGGGTTTTAAGTTCACCTAGGACCCCCTTTATACCCCCCCCCCCATCTCACTTGACCCCTTACATGATTTTGATCTGTAGGATATCCCATTTGAATGTTTTTAGTCCCTACTCATTTATTAATGGATCAAAGTGTTGTTCACTATGATTTGTTCTTATTCATGATTCTAACACTATATAATCCCTAAATGATACTATTATCCTATACTTCTTGTTTATTTGGGTGTAAACCCTTATACATGAATGTCTTGACCATTTTTTATTTATTTTAGATATTGTTATTAAATTGGCGGGTTATTCTTGGTTATTATGATATTTCATACTTGAGGTAAGAAGTCCTTAACATTTTAAAGATTTTGTATAAAATGGTATGCTATAATTTTCTTGTGTGTGTGTGTGTTCCTATGATACCTATGATTTTAGAGTTAAAGTTAGTGTATGGGGTCCATATTAATCTCGTTATCTCCATAGAGGGGGAGTGTAATGTGTATGCCTTTAAACTAGTGAAAGTGAGCCACATAACAGGGATGAGTGTAGGGTAGTATACTTAGGACTTTGGGATTGGAATGAGATGTTCTGGATTTATTAAGGCTAGTATGGATATTTAAATTAAAATAAGTTTTTTTTGTTGTGAATACCCTTTATTTTTTCCCTTGGAATCAGTTAATGAGATCCTTGTATAAGAAATAAGGATATGGTTATTCTCTTGGGTGTTTTAACTTTTAATGTGGCATTTGGGTTCAGAAAGGGATATAATGATGGGGTTTAATGATTTTTTGGTTTATGTGGTGACATGGGGTTGTCGTGACTAATATGTCTTAGCTTGATGTGTGATGTGAGGACAACTATGAGTGAGATAGTATGGTTCATTATGATGATGGTGGTCATTTTGAGTGATGAATCATGTTGGGTTAGGGTTATGGGATGTTTCTCATGATCGTGTGACTTTTTGTGCATGTTTATACCTATGATTGATGATTTTTGTGACCTCCTTAGAGCCTGTGGGTATGGTTCAATATTAATTGACTATGAACTCCCCAAATTTCATGGGTATGGGTTGATGTGATTTTGGTGACCTCTCTAAGTAGGAATTGATGGGTCAGTGTGCTTTATGTGACATTCTAGAGTAGGTAGGGGTAGGTCATTGTTCTTGAAAATGATATAACTTTTTTGACAAGGCATGGGAAATTTTATGTATGTGATTATGTGTTTCTGATAGACATTCCTTCTTGAAATTATCCAAAGTAGGTAGGTCCGGGGTTTATGGAAGTTGGGTTAGTGCACGATTACCTAGCATTTTATATGTTTATTTTAGTATTTACTTTCTATAATCACATAAAATTTTATATTAATATATAAAACTATGATTATCATGGTTAGATATTATATCATGTTTTATGAATATTAATTACATTACACAAACACACACCTAAGGACTATAAGATCTTAGTTCCTTTTAAAACTTGGTACGCAATCTTTTAATCTGGTAAAAGATCTTCAATGTTTCCCACAAATATCTTCTCATTTTGTAATATTCATAGACATACCCTATATAAAACATTTCATCTTAACATGAGGAAAGGAAACATGAGAAAGTATAAGCTCAAATTCTCAGTAAGGGTAAACAAGGAAGATACATAATCATGGAATGATCACGAGGGTATCAGAACATGATAATGACATTGGAGAATCATACTTGGAATATCAAAGATCATAAACTTGAATCATGTCATATATATTGGAAGTTCATGAGACATTAATCATAAGGAAATCAAATAATATGAGTCATGAGAGCATAAACTTGGCATAAGACATAGATTTTTGGAATATACACAAGCATAGAAAACATTATGTCAAGGCTACCCACCAAGACATTCATAACATTTTTGTATTAGGCTGACCACCTAAGTACCTAATTCGGTCATGGGATGAACACCCATGTACCCTACTTTATGGGCTTGGGATGAATATGCATGTACCCTCTTTTATGGGCTTGGTCTAACCACTTGTGTACCCTCCTTTATATTCTTGGGCTAAAAACCCATGTACCCTCATCTTTAGGCTTGGGTTAAACACATGTTTACCCTCTAAGCTCATATAACATTAATCATTACTAAATGAATTGGAGTGCTATCTGGGAGCACCCATTATGTAATCTATAATAGGATCATCAGTTAATATCTAGTCTTTCCCATCATATAACCATTAACAGGCTTACACAATGCTATCTGGGCTACCCAATCATATAAGCTATGTCCAAGAACCATAATATAAATAAAGTAAAAAGATTTTGCATATAGTCATAAAAACTCATAAAAACGATAATTATTCTTTCAAAAATTGATTAACCCATGGAAAAGAAACAAGTTTCATGAAAATATCTTTGAAACATGATTAATCTATGGAAAATAAATGTGTTTTATAAAAAAAACTATTTGGAACATGATTATCATGTGGAAAAGAAATGGGTTCCTTAAACATCATTCCATCAAAACATAAACCATTCAGAGAAATAATATGAATGGTTTACTTGGATAATATACCTCATAAAGAATAGATAAACCCAATGGTTTTCATCTTATATATAAAATAATTTTTAAAGGATCATTTAAATAATTTCTTGAAGAAAATATCCTTTCTTCTTTGAAATTTTATTTTTAAAATATAATACATTTTGAAAAAAAATAACCTAGAAAACTTATCAAGGAATATTTGGTGAAAAATTAAAATAATTTCTGAAATATAAAACATTTAAATATGATTTTACAAGAAAATTATTTTAAAATTTCATTTTAAAACTTTTTTCAAAACATTTTTAGAATACATTATTTTGGGAAGAAAACAGATTTTTGACCGAAGTATGAAATAATGTCTAATTTTATTAAAAACATTTTATTAACTATATTAAACACCAAAGAGTGGTTAAATAGTAAAATTACATGAATATATCATGATTAAAAATATTAGAAAAAATTAATCATAATTATTGATATGTAAATCATTATATTTCAATATTTGAGACTTAATCATAAATAATCCTGATAAATGATGAGATTATAACATAAAATTTCTACCACTTTGGTAACAATGAATCATAGGAACCATGAAGGAATAACATACAATGAAACCTAAAATATAATGGGTGTGTATAAATTCATGAAATTAAATTTCAAATTTTATGTATATACACCTCATGAAAGAATATAGGTGTTTATCATAACATACATTTCAAGGAAGGCAAATTAAGACAAAAATCCTTTACCGATTTAGTAACTTTTGAACTGTATAACACATGAAATAGATTTACTAAAATTGATATTTAAATACCAATAAATTTTACTATAATAATCCTGAAATAAATTCACATTCAGTATGTACTCCATACAGGAGAAAGAGGTGTTGAATATAGCATGTGTCTCACAAAAGTAAAAAGGTGAGATAGAAATCGCTTGCTGATTTGGTAACTCTTGAACCGTAAACCACTTGCAATAGAGATCCTAAAATTAATATTAAAATAACAATAATTATTATTATAAGAGTCATAAAATACATAAATGTGCTGAATAAAAACCACATAAAATAAATAGGTGGTGAAAATGGCTTGTGTATCTCAGAAAATAAAAGTGAGAAATAAATTCCCTTACTACTTGAGTGATTTTGGAATCATGAGATACATGAGATAATAACATAAATTGAAACATTTAATGTCATGAAATAAATAAAATTCATGATATAACATGTCTTAGTTTATTATATATAGCGCACAAAAGAAACTAGCAATGAATATGGAATAAGTCTCACAAAAATAAAAGTGAGACTAGAAATCCCCTTACCATAAGTCTTGACTCCCATCGTACTCATTAAAACATTTTGCATAATAAACATAAGTTTATTATACATCTACCATATTCAAATATATTATACCCTATATGGATTTTTCATGACCTTTTATAACCCATTTATTAATAATTCCATGTTAAAGTTACTTTTTGGGTAAAAACTGTTTTGTCTTTCGTAAAAGTTTTGATTTGTTATATTTTTTTATTTTACATTAATCATTATTTAATCATCTACATAATGATAAAAATTATATAAATATTATAAATATTAATTATATATGTTTATTTATAATAATATGTAAAATATAGAAATAATAAATGAATTAAATCTTTCATGGAGACGGTAGGTCATACATACGCATTAAAGCTTTCTCTATTTTCTTATCATATTGAAAGAAAGAAATGTAAATGATATATATATATATATATATAATCATTATAGTAGTATATTTATTTCATATATATAACATATTTATATTTAATTCATCCTTAATACATTCCATGTAAAGTGTGAATGAATCACATCGCTTTGTGAGACGGTGGTCCACCGTACACACAAATGATGTTGTCGTATTCCCACAAAATGAAAATCATGAAGATATGTGTTGTATAATAATTAAAAAATAATAATAACATTATAAATTTCATATATATCATATATATATATATATATAAACATTATTTACATCATTATTCCCAACCTTGAAAGGTGGTAATGGAAAAACAAAGAACATCAGTTCGTGAGGCGGTAGTCCGTCGTACACACGAACAATGATTTTGTAGCCCATTTTATGGAAGTTTTCTTAGTTCTAGGACATAAAATTAACATAAAAACATATCATTATATTTAATATAATTATTTTATTATATAATAATTATATAAAAATAATTTAATTGTTTTAAGGAAAGAATAAAACAAAAAACGTTCATTGAATAATGTTACCACTTCTTTGGGTATCTCCTTTTGGTTTGCACCAAAGGACTTACTTGGTTGGATTTATACCCAAATTAAGGATTATATGATGATAGTATTTAATTGTAAAATTGATTTGGGTAGGTATTTTCTGAACCAATTGGGTTTAAAGGTGTGAAGATAGGAAGAGAGGGTGGCCTTTTATAAGGGAGGTGAGTGGAAAACTTGTAAATTTTTTAAAGAGAGAATTCCATCCACATTTTTTCCATGTAAAGTGGATTAAATAAAAAAAATATCTATAATTAAAGTTATAAGGTCTAAATATGTCTATAAAATGGGTTTTGAAAAAATATTGGGCCATTTTTACACCTTATATTCTATGTTTAACCAAAAAGTAATCTTGTTTTAACCATAATCATTGTATAAATTTTAATTTATTTCACTAATAACTTTGGTATAAAATTAATTCTTACTTATTATAAATTATAAATAATTATAATTAAAAATATTAAATCCATTTTTTTAAATTTAATGCACATAAGTGTAAGAAATTAATTTAAAATTAATCATATAGATGTGTCAAGAATGCTGGTTTTTAAAAAGAAAATGATCAAAAGTTTACAAAGTTTTTATATCCAATTTCAATATAAAACTAATTAAAATTAATTAAATTGGATTAATAGTTCTATAATTTAAATAATTATACTTTAAAACCAATTTATAATATAATTTAACTATAAAAATAAATGAAATGAAAAGACAGTTTTCAATTAAAATTCAGTATTTTTCACTATTCATCAAAAAATGGAATTTCTCAGAAAAATACCAAAAATTCACCATAAGATAATTATTATATTCCTATATTAAAAATTAATTTTATTTTGTCAAATATATTTTCTAAAAGTGGTAAATTTTAATTTTAAACTACATGCGACAAGCACTATTAAACCATCTTTTAGAAAAGATACTTTTTTCAGAAAACATTAATTTTTATTTTAAATTATTATAATTTTATTTATAATAAATATATAACTAATAAACATGTGAAAAATATATATTTTAATAATTTATTTAATCCTATTCATTCCCTCCATTCTAATGGATCAGTGATAACTATCATATTAAATAATATTATTAATAATATATTGTAGTTTGTTAAAACTCGGTTTTGCATGTAGCGCAACCTATTGAAGGAACTCGTAATTCTATATATCACAAGACAAACCAATTGTTTTTTGTACCAAAATATATAATCATTTTATATATAGCATAATATTAACTTTTTGTTGTGTATAAAACAATCTTAACTCGGTGTAGCATGAAATGAAATCCATCAAAAAAATTAATTTATTTGAAAAAAAATCATAAACACTCAGGGTGTTACATTCTACCCCCTTAAAAATTAATTTCATCTTCAAAATTTGTCTCTATAATCAAACTTTTAATACTTAAAATTTCCTTTCATAGTAACCGAAATTGTAAAAATGGATAATAAAAATTCCCTTAAAAAGGGAAAGTTGGAAACATAACAGTTACCCAATGTAACTCATAACTAAGTTTCCATATAGAAGAACATACATGGGATGTGAAAACATGGACATGTAAGAAAATTATAAAGTAATTATATAGAGTGATAAATATCACTAATAATAAGAAATATTGTGATCTGGATAATGTTAGTGATCATAACACCTTTGGCCAAAGAGACATGAAAAAGTTCATTGATACCATCAAGAATGATGATAACAGGAAAACATTTTATTTTAAGACCCTTTACCTAAATTTGAATAATTTTCACAAAAAGATATACTTACTTGGTTTCATTCCATTTCATAAGAAAAATCTCACCTTTTTTTATTCCTTCATCAATTTTCACTTCATCTCTTACTCCAAGAAATGAAGGGGGGGGTTTATGCCTAAAGCACTAATGGATCATAAGATCCAAAAATAGTATGATAAGTTATTCTATATATATTTAGTTATCACCAAAATAAAATGTTTATCATAGGTTATCCAATATGCATAAATATTCATGCGGTGAAATATTAGTCTCTAAAACTTCATTCAAAGTTCAACATAAACCATTTCATAAATGGTTAGCCTTATAACCATTCCAAAATATGAAAATAAAAAACTTTAGAAAGAATGTTACTAAATTTATCAAAAATCAATTTAACATTGATCCCCCATATATCATAAATTATATCTTGATTATCACATACCAAACATGTAAATACCTTTATCATGTATTCTCTTAAAACATGGTAATAACCTAGATTACCATAAAATCATATTTAAAACATACATATTTCTTTATTCCTTATATAATATCTTATCTTATAAAAAACATTTTCATTATAATCTTGGGTTAATTCTTATAGAAATAAAATATTTGATTTCATTATTCCAGAATCCAATTATATAATCACGTGAAATTTCACTAAATTATGAAAAATAATATTTTCATTAGGATTATTCATAAAAAAACAAACATGAAATTTCCAAATACGGAGAGGAGGATAAGTATTCCTGAATTATCATGGTTCACTTCATCCATTATGATAACATAATATTTCTATTTTTTCTTTGTATTTATAGGTTTTTTTGACTTAGCATCCACAATAGTCCTTGGATTGGGGAACGTTTTAGCATAATTCCCAAACTTCTTGAAATTGAAATAGTGAATTGTGGGTGGTTCATTATATGGGGATTTCTAATTATTCACATAATTAGTTAACTTTTTTACATAGAATATGCATTCATCTACTCTATAAACTTACCTTCCACAAAAAAACATTTATTAGTCTCCTTAATATAATTCACTATATGTTTCTTCCCACACTTTGTGCATAAAGTAAAGCTCGTCTTCTTTTATCCATGGTTCTTAAATTTTCCTTTGAACACTATTTTCTTTTTATTGTAAAAAATATGATATTGATATGAAAATAAAACCTATATTTAAACCATGATGGAATATATAACAACATATTCATAGCTACTAAAGTCTCTTATATACAAGGCATTTCGAAGACTTGGTTTTTGGACACCAAAGAATCGAAGAATTTCGCTTTCAGGGTAGATGATTAAACCAGAAGAATACCTTGAAAGGCTTGTAAAATTAGATTCATATGTACCATAAGATTCATCATCCTTTTACGTGAGATCAAGAAATTCCTTATATATATTTTTTATTATAATAAGAGGTAACTACTTACTAAAAAATATCCACATAAACTCTTCACATTTTGTAGATTCAATTTCTTCTTATTTCATCAAGTTATTAATATGATTCTTCCACTGATCTGCTTCACCTTCCAAATGATAAATATCCAAAATGAATTTTTCATGATCTGAACACTAGATAATGGAACATATCTTTTTATTGGTACTGATACATTTCTTAGAAACTATTGGATTATTATAACCACTAGAATAAGGTGGAATTTTCCTCATAAAGGACTCAATAAAATGTTGTTGTGTTATTTTATCATTTGGAAGTTCAACATGATTCATAGTTTGATAAATTTTTTTGATCATATCAACAATATTTTTCATTTTCTATTCTATATCAATTGGTTTATCAAGAGGATAATAGTTTTAGTATCTATTTCATTCATCATTAACATAGTTCATTTAAGTTTGATCCCTTGACTAAAACTAGAAATATTTTTATAAGAAACAATAATCATAAAGGGGGACAAAATAATCATGAAAATCACTTATAACATATATAAATAATTACACCTACTTTAATATATGACACCTTAGGTGTATCATAGGTCATTCATAGTCATATTCTATTTAAATATTTCATGATGGGTTATAAAGAGTTTGTAAATTTCCAAAACATATCCCCTTGGATTGCCAAACCAAGTATGTAGTGAGGCCCATTGTTGTGCACCAGTTCCTGATTAAGACTAACTCAATACATAGTTTCCAGGGTTGTTACACCTTGGTACATCTATTCCAAAGTGACATCCATTGGTAGTTTCTGGACAGAGGTTTAATTTCTTGGATACCACTCTCTTGATCATTTACCAAAATTCTTGGACATTTTACTAAACCTTAAATCATCCTTAGACTTATTCGTAGAGACATCCCTCGACATATCCTTAGAAATATCCCTAGGTATATCACTGAATTTTTCTTATCCTAGTTTCTAAATATTGATTAAACCTTTCCTTTTATACCAATTATAGAAATCCAGGATTCTTATAGATGAATATTTTATAATTTTTTATTAATATTAATTACATTACACAAAAAAATTCCAAACGACTATAATTGTTTAGTGGCTTTGGAATCATAGAACAAAATATTCTAATATGGGGAAATATCTTAAATGTTTCCAATAAATATCTTCCCATTTATCATTATTCATAGAAATACCCTATATAAAACCTTTCTTCATAGATTAGGGAAAGGAAACATAATAAAGGTTGAGATAAAATTCTCAGTAATGGTAAAAAAGTAATATACAAAAGCATGAATTGAGAATAAGGTTATGATAGCATGATCATAATAATGGAAAACTATACCCTGAATATCAAAGATCATAAAATTGAATCACTCCATGAAGATTGGAAGTTCATAAGACATGAATATTAAAGAAATAAAGGAACATGAGTCATGAGAGCATAATATTTCCATAAGACATATATTTTTGGAATACATGCAAGCATAAAAAATCTTATTTCAAGGATACCCACCAATAAATTTATGACATTTTAGTCTTGTCCTGACCACTAGTGTATCGGCTTAGGGCTTAGGTTGATCACCCATGTACCCTTATTTATGATCTTGGTATAAACACCTATGTATACTACTTTATGGGATTAGGCTAACCACCCATGTACCCTCCTTTACAGGCTTGGACTAAACACTTGTTTACCCTCATCATTGGTCTTGGTTTAAACACTTGGGTTCCCTCTGATCTCATATAACATTTATCATTCCCCAATGAATTGGAGCACTATCTAGGCACACCCATCATGTAAGCTATAATTGGCCCATCCAGATCTATCTAGGATGCCCCACTGTATAAGATTTAATAGGCTTACCCAGCTTAATTTGTTCTACCCCATCGTATAATCTATGTCTAAGACCACAACATGAATAAAGTATAAAGAGCTTGCATATAATCATAGAAACTCAAAAAAAACAATAATTATTATTTCATAACCTGATTAAACCATGGAAAATAAATGGTTTTCATATAAATATATTTGAAATATGAATAACCTATGGAAAATAAATTGGTTTCATAACAATATCTTTGGAACTTGGTTAACACATGGAAAATAAACGGCTTCCATAAACATCATTCCATAAAAACATAATCCATTCAGGGAAATAATATGAATGGTATTCCTGGATCATATTCCTAGTAATAAATAGGTGACCCCAATGATTGTCATATTACATGGAAAATAATTTTTAAAGGATCATGCAAAAAAATTCTTTAGGAAAATATCCTTTCTTATTTGAATATCACTTTTTAAAACATAATACATTTTGCAAAACTTTTTTTAAATAACCTTGAAAAAATATAAAT
Source organism: Viscum album (assembly GCA_963277665.1). Classification (NCBI taxonomy): domain Eukaryota; kingdom Viridiplantae; phylum Streptophyta; class Magnoliopsida; order Santalales; family Viscaceae; genus Viscum; species Viscum album. Next base: position 961,442,077 of record OY728163.1, on the reverse strand, counting down.
AAACCTTTAGAAATAATTTAAAACAATTTCTAAAACATAAAAAATATAAAAATACTTTTCAATTAAAATTATATTAAAATATAATTTGAAAACATTTTTCAAAATATTTTTATAAAAACCTTGTTTTGGGAATAAAACGGATTTCTGATTGAAGTAGTAAATAAAGTCGTATTTTCTTAAAAAAATAATTGTATTAATTAAAAAAAGAGTGGATAAATAGTACCATTACATGAAGATATCATGAATAACCAGAGGATAATAAAATTAATCTGAATTATTGAGAGGTATATCATGATATTTCAATATTGGAGACTTAATCATATAACAATATCAATAAATGATGAGATTGTAACATAAACTTTATACCACTTTGGTAACATAGAATCATAATACCCATGAATAAATAAAATATAATGAAACTTAAAATATCATGTTGTTAGATAAATTCATGATATTATATGTTAAAGGGGTTTTATATAGACCTCGTGAGATAATATAGGTTCATATGAAAATATACGTCTCAAAGAAGGAAAGTTGACACAAAAATACCATACCAGTTTAGTAACTTTTGAACCGTAAACCCCATGAAAGATATATACACAAATGGATTTGTAAATACCAATAAATTTTACTATAATAATCATAAAATACATTTATGAGAAGTATATACACCATATATAAGAAATATGTTTTGAATATAGCATGTGTCTCACAAAAGTAAAAAAGCAAGATGGAAATCACTTACCGATTTGGAAACAATTGAACCCTAAACCCCATGAAAGAGAGATAATAAAATGGATATGTAAATCCAAATAATTATTTTTATAATATTCATAAAATAAAATCATGGTCATTATACATACCACATAAAATAAATAGGTTGTGAAAAAGGCTTGTGTCTTGTAGAAAATAAAAGTGAGATAGAAATTCCCTTACAAGTTGAGTAACTTTTGAATCATAATATCCCTGAAAAATAACATCAATTGAAACTTTTAATATCATTAAATAAATTAAATTAATGATATATCATGTCATAGTAAATTATATAAACCACACAAAATAAATTAGTGGTGAATATGGTATAAGTCTCACCAAAATAAAAGTGAGACTAGAAATCCTCTTACCTTAAGTCTTGACTCTATTCTTACTCGTTAAAAATTCCTATATAATAAATATAAAATTATTATACATATATTAAAGAACTATATTCATATATATAATACCCTATATGATTTTATCATGACCTTTTATTACATGTTTATTAAAATTCCATGTTAAAGTTACATTTCAGATAAAACTTGCTTTGTCTTTCATATAAGTTTTGATTTGTTATATTTTTGGTTATATTACATTAATAATGATTTAAAAATAAAAATAATTATAAACATGATATAAATATAATATATATTTTTTATATATTCATTTATAATAATATATATAATATCGAAATAGGAAATGAAATACACCATTCATGGAGATGGTAGGTTGTATGTATGCATGAATGATATTTCCATTTTCTTATCATATTAAAAGAAAGAAAATTAAATGATATATATATATATATTATAATTCAAATATAATTATATATATATCACATATTTTTATTTAACCCATCCTTAATATATTCCATGTAAATCATGAATGAATCAGATCACTTCTCGAGGCAGTAGTCTGTCATACACACAAATAATGTTATTATATACCCAAAAAATGGAAAGAATGAAGGTGTGTGTTATATAATAATTTCATAAGAATAATAAAATAATGAATATATATATATATCATATATAAACATTATTTTTATCATTATTTTTAACCTTTAAAGGTTGTAATGTAAAAAATATGAATGGCATTGGTTCACGAGAAGGTAGTTCTCCATACACATGAACGATGTTTTTGTAGACCATTTCATGGAAGTGTGTGTGGTTGTATTTTTTAAACTTAAAATAACAAAATATATTTATATTTAAGATTCAAATGTTATTATATAAAAAACATTAATGTTTTTTAGGAAGAAATAATACAAAAGCGTTTGTTGATGAATGTTACCTCTTCTTCGGGTATCTCCTTTTGGCTTGCACTAAAGGAAGTCATTGGTTGGATTTATGCCTAAATTAATTATTCTAGGATGATATTATGGAAGTATAGAAGTTATTTTTTAAGGTCTTTTAATATCCAATTGGTTTTTAAGCTGTAAATAGAGGGAGATATAGGGTGTCCTTTTATAAGGGAGATGAGTGGAAAACTTATAAATTTCTGAAAGAGAGAATTCCACCCACGTTTTTACCATGTCAAGTGCCTTAAATAATGGAAAAATATTGATAATAGAAGTTGTAATATAAAAATATTTTAATAAAATAGGCATTTGACAAGTTTTGTGTCATTTTTACACCCCATATTCTAAGTTTAACCACTAAGTAATCTTGTTTATACCTTAATTGTTGTAATTAATTTTAATTGATTTTACTAATGACTTTAGTGAAAAATTAATTTGGACTTATTATAAATTATAAATTATTATTAAAACTATTGAATCCATTTTTTAAAATTCATTTCACATAAGTGGAATACATTAATTTAAAATTAATCTCATAGATGTGTCAAGAATACGGGTTTTTAAAGAGAAATTGTTTAAAAGTTTACAATGTTTTTATATCAAATTTCAATATAAATATGATTAAAATTACCTAAATTGGATTAATATATCTATAATTTTTATAATTATACTTTAAAAATAATTTAAAAAATAATTTAACTATATAAATAAGTTTAAAAAAGGCATTTTTCAATTATAATTTGGTATTTTTTCACTATTCATCAAAAAATGAAACTTGTTAGAAAAATAAAAAAAATAACCCTATGATAATTTTGATATTAAAAATTAAAAATGAAGTTTATTTTTTCAAATAAATTTTCAAAAAAAGTTAAAATTTAATTGTAAATTATGTGTGCCAGGAATGATTAAACCGTCTTGTAGAAAAGATATTTTTTTAGAAACAAAAAATATATTTTTATTTTAAATGATAATTATTTTATTTATAATAAATATATAAATAATAAAAATGAAAAAAAAATATATTTTTTAATAAGTTATTTAATAATATTCATTCCTTCCATTCCAATAACTAGGAAGTAACTATCATATTAAATAATAATATTAATAATATATTATTGTTCGGTAAAACTCGATCTTGTGTGTAACGCAAGATATCAAAGGAACTCGGTATTGTGTATAACACGATCTAAAATTAGTTTTGTGTGTACCATAATATATACTCAGTGTTTCATGTAGAAAAATATTAACTTGGTGTTGTGTATAAAGAAATATTAACTTGGTGTAGCGTGTGACGCAAGCCATCAAAGAAATTTAGTTTATTCAAAAAATAATAATTCATGAAAACTCAGGGTGTTATAATTACTATTCCACCTATGATAAGGATAAATTAGTGGTGTCCTACTAGTTTTATAATCACACCCTATATGTGAATATTGATTCATGTTTAGTCTTTATGTTCATGGATCTAGATAAGGGAAAGGTCCCTACTTAGGTTAGTTGTACATGAAGAGTAGTTTGTTCAAGGTGATATCGAGACAAACTTTTGGGTCATCTACTGGAGATTCCTTTTTTATTTTATTTTTTCCTTTGTTTATTATTGTATATATTTTTTTTATATGGGTATATCTTTGAATTTTTTAATTTTTAGTGCATTTCATCTATTATAGCTAGGGATGTTATTATAATTATCGCTTCTACATTTTGGTTTTATTGTTATTATAATTGTTGAATATGTCATTTTGTATTCTAATTGTTTATATATTAATAAGGGAATAACCTATTTCTTACAAGGATACATTCATGATTTCATATAGAGTTCCTTAGCTCAGACCAGGTGATATTGGTTGGGGTATCACATCTTTGAAATCTAATGATTGATCAATAAAAATTTACCCCTCTAGATCACCGTGAATGAATACTATATATATATATGTAATTACTTAATATATTTACCTTATAATGAAACCATTCCTATAAAAACCTATATTATTTTATATTTCACCACTATAGAAATCTTTTTAATAAAATTAATCTCTTCCTATAATTTAATTCCTTTCATAACCAACCTCGCAATTTATTATTTTTTACAATATTATTCTTCCATCAACTATTCAGACTATTTATTTTATAGTTATTTCTTCTCCAGTTTCATGTTAATCAACTCCCATATTCCATTAAAATCTAAGGGATCTATCTCTATCATTATATCTAACTTCCACTATTTTTATTTGCTTAGACATTATACCTATTCCAAGATTTCTAGTTCTCTTCCATCTATTAATATAAAGTAGTTTTATTATGATTGAAACCTATACATAAATATTATTACTCTATGAGACCTCCTTAATTAAACCTAATGTTGAATTACTCATTATAAAAAAACTCATTCACGCTTCAGTAGTTCTGGAAAATTCTAGTATATATGGTATTCTTAGTATCTCTGAAATCTAACCATCTTATGATATTTCAAAAAACTTTAGTGCCACTAGATAATCAGTACTCCCTAAACTAATTAGTATTTTCAAACTTCCATTTATGTCAACTTTTACATGATACATTGATACTTTATTTTCAAAATCATATTTTATAAAGTGAATATCCTTATAAAATATCCCTTTATTAATGAATATTTTTTCACTTCTAATGTCCTTTCAAAAATAATTTTCTCAAATAAAAAATCCAAATTCCACATCCCCATACCCCACAAAGAAACATTTCTTGGACTTAGATTCTAGCTTGTACCATTCATTGGAATCAACATGGCCATAGGTAATAACCCAAATAATTTCAGTTTTGATACATTCACCAACATACCAATCCAAATCTCATCTATCAAATAATTCTTTATTATCATGGATAGACTTCTTTCAGTCAAATATGACATAAAAATCACTATTTCCACCTATAATTCCTTCAAAACCCCATAATAGAGTCACATGATATGGTATATCTTATTTTATTTCTTATTAATCCTTTAATTATACCATGGTTTATTGGGGTCCTAGATACTATTTTACCAAACCTGATCTCTTTATTATAGTATAATTTCTTGAATTATTTATTGTTGTGCTCCCCGCTATTATCAAACTTTAAGTATTTTAGCTTTAAACCAATCACTTTTTTTACCATGAATCTTAATATGATGAATGTTCTAAATAATTCAGTCTTGTTCTTCAAAGATTACACCCACACATTCCATATATCATCATCAATGATGGTTGTATAGTTTAGTGAACTATTATGATAACATACCATAGTAGGTCCCCATACATCCATAAAGAAAAGATATAGCTTTAAAGATATAGATTCATATCCTTGTGTAGAAAAAGTTACTTCTTTCTTTATAAGGATATACGCTTTGCATGTTTTGTACTCTATGTGCTTGATTTTGAGTACTCCTTTAGTGGATAAGGCCCTCATCAGCTTCTCACTCATGTGATCATGATACTAATCTCACAAATTGGAGGCACTAGTATATGTACCAATAACCATTAATATATCTGATGTCACAAACTATTATAATGTTTTGTCTTTCATACCTTTTTCCACCACCATGGTAGTATGTATGATTTTCTGAACACTATTTTCAAATGTCTCATAGAACCCTGCATTATCCAAATAACATAACAAAATTAAATTTTTCCTTAATCCATCTATTTTGTTAACCCTATTTAACTTCATTAATTATATGTTTAATGTTTTCACATTCACATCTACCTTTCCTATAATCTTGAGAGCTTTATAATTAGGAAGATAAACCTTATCAAAACTTCCAACCACATAATTTTCTATGAATTCTCTCTCTAATAGAGGGTGATATAATTCTCTAAATTTAATAATACATAATTGTAATGGACTATTGACACTTAAAAACAAGTTATTGTAACCCTTATCAGTTTTTTATTCAATGATGAAATTTTATGTTTTAACCTAAATTTCTTGAAATCTTTCTTCAAATGTCTTTTATTTATACACTTCAAGTATTTCAGACCTAAAACTAAAAACTTCCAATAGATTATTTAGATCAATACATATTATCTATGTGATTTTTTCATTAGGTTTTTCATATTACCCTATACCCTATATGTTTATTTTGTATACTTATATACTTCTATCTTTTTTTCACTTTAATCATGAATTTTTATTTATTTTAAAGAGGTATAAAAAAGAATAGGAAACATAATAAAGCATCAGAATTCATGCGGGTCTGATGTAGTGAAGTCCAAGGGCATCTTCCTGGAAAAGGTTAACACCCTAATACAGTAAGGAAAAATCATATATTTTTAAAGTTATAGGAATTAACTCAGTGGTAGTATTTACCTCCATGATATTTAAAGAAAAAAATCATATTCTAACATCATCTATACAACTCCAAGTTTCATGTATTCAAGATTATCCCATTTACTTTTCTACATTATATATGGATTGACACTAGTTTTTTTCATATCATAATATATTTATAATATATAATTAGCTATCTATATCTTTTAGAAATAAAAATATAATACATAAAACTTTTCAATCCTAGACTTAGACACTTTTAATTTCATAAATTTTTAGAAGATCGCATTAAACAAAACATTAGACATAAAAGGAAAAACAAATAAAATTACCAAAACTATCATACTCTAACAATAACAAAAAGTAACTTTGATACCATATGTTATGACAAAAACATAGATCCACCCTATGTAATTCAATTTAATAAAAATTATAGATATCTAAAGGAACCCAAAAATGTTGTATCCAATAATGATCCCCTAAATCATATTAGTACCCAAGATTCAAGAAAGTTACAGATGGTCAATAGAAGAAAAAATAAAAAATATTACACAACACTAGAAAAAAATAAATTTAATAAGTCTTAGGAAATTACATTCATTCATATATAAACATAAAAATTAAATAGTTAAAATAACAGAGGGAAACTCATAAATTATAAGTGATTAATAATCAATTATTGTAAGAAATATTAAACATACAATCATACATGTAGAGACTACCTATTTAAATTAAAAACTTTAAACCTCTATCCAGTCATCATTTATTATATGGAATGAATGTTATTTGAATATTACTTTATCATTGGTTACATTTTCATATAGTTTCTCTAAATTTCCAATCAATACTATGAAAATAAATACTTCACCACTTGAGCATATCTAATCATTAATTGGATTTCCTTCTACCTCCCAATAGCACACCACCATTGATCTCCTGGTATGAAAAATTCACCATGCATGATTACTCTACCATCACTCTAGAAAACTTTTTGACACTCCTTAAATGGTTCTTAAGGTGAGAAAATAGCTTTACACCTCAAAAAATCATACTAGATGATATTTTGTATCATATAATTTGATTGTATTAATAGGAAATATTACTTGAATTCTTAAAATAGAGATCCATGTTTGGGTAATGATATCCTAATATTTAAGGGGTTATGGTAGTCATAAGAATTGATATTCTTTATCATCATTAGTGGCATCAATTCTCCCTTTTAAATATATTACTTTTTCAAACTAATATGTGTGACCCATAAGATATGATATAAATCATTGGTGGAAGTTTATTCATTTAATTCTTATATATTGGGTTATAGGTAGTGATAAATCCTTTTCATTTTTTATGATATCGTTTTCCTTTAGTGGTTTGTTATGCCACCAGAGAGGATATCCTATATTTCTCTTTACAATATCCATTATTCTCACATTTGTAGGAAATCATAAGGGGTGATATTTCCAACTCATCTCATACATATTTCCGTAAATAATAAATTCCTATTTTATTGCCAATAAAATCATGGAAAGCCTTATCTCGCATCATTTGATATCAATAACCTGACTAGATTACCCTAATATATATAACCCAAGATAGTCCTGACATAGAATGAAGGGAATTCTCAATCCTCATAGGCTGGCGACAAGAAACTGGGAATCAAGAACTACCTTTGGAAATGATTTTTCTATAAATAACTTAAAACAAGGTGATATAAAAAAAGAAAATTTTAATTTTCCAAAAACAAGACAACAACAAAAACATATAACCATGAGGAAAATAAAGCCTCAAGATCCAAAAGCAAAAAAATTAGTCATAAAATTCTAATTCCCAACTCCTTGTGACATGACATCACCTCCAGAATCCTACACCCTACCATCGAATAAACCCACTACCATCCCACAGTTCCTTTCCCTTACCAACATTAGAAAAAACAAGATGTCTATACACCTAAAGGTGTATGAATGGTGTGATAAAAATAGATATATAGGATACCATCAAGTGTTTCATAAGAATTATTTATAAAATAAACCATTTATGCTCAAGTAATTTAAAATTAAGTCATGAGATACAGTTTAGAATAAAGTATGGATAAATATCCATTTTCACAATTTAGAAAAGTATAGTAATAAATAGGTTTCCAAAGTATTCCACAGCATTATAAATCACACTTAAATGATACCAATGGATAAAACATTCCCTTAGGTTAACATTAGTCTAGGTCAGTGAGGATACTTGCAACATTATCATGATTATCAGGCCACTTAGTGTGCACATTAACCTAGAAGAAAATGTATAAGGGGTAATAGTTTACTCTTGGGAGTGTCACATTTTCGAAACTTAGGCAACCTGGTGCACACATTTCCCTAGTAGAATAGGTCTAGGGGAAATATTTCAGGCTAAAATATGGATCCCTTCTCCATAATTTGGCACATTTTGGTTTACCATATCAAAATAATTATCTTGGAATTCCATTTTCATAACAATATAATTTATTCTTCAAAACCATTTTTGTTAACAATACCAAAGGGAAAATACATTTCAATTCCATAACTCAAAACCACTATATTTTATTAAAAAAAATCATGCCTTTAACGAATTTTATAAATCAATTTCAATAATAAATCAAGAATTTTTTTTTTGATTAAATCTAATTCATGAAACCACCTACCTTTAAACACTCTAAATATGAATTCCCATGGGTAATCAATAAGCCATGAAGAACCAAGGGTGTTAAGAATTGAAAAAGGATCTAAAATCTATAATTCTCAATCATAAATCATCAAATTGACACATTATAGAATGAACTAAACCAGTGGTAATACTTACCAAAATAATCCCTAAAAATTCACCTCAAGGATTTAGGATCTTTCTAAAACTACTCAATTCTATGACAGATCGATAAGGGGTCATGGAATCAATTGGTACTATAATTTCCAAGGGTTTATATTTAAATTTTTAAGATGAATATAATAATTAAAGGGTTGTAATTAATCTTTAATAATCCCTATAGTAATCCAAGGTTGGAGAGGAGGGTCTAGGAGAAGTCTAGATTCAAGGGCCTCGAGAATTGATATGAAAAACTAGAAAACATAACACCACAGACCAATCCTTGGACCATAGTGTAAAGGGGACTGATGAAAAACAAAACTATGGTGTATGGTAAGGGGATACACTATATCATATCCTAGTTAAATTCATTTTTTGAATCCATGTCATGTTTAATAGTGAGATTCTATAGACCAAGAAAAGGGACAACACCATAAGGTAACAACCACACTGCATAATTTTAAAGCTAAGGAGAAGGTTATGTTGCATCTTAGATACATGGTGTAGTGACCCCAATATTGGAAGAACCAACCAATTTCCACCTTCCAAGCATCCACATGATTTCCCTCACTCTAAAATAAAGTTATGCTAAAATTTAAAAAATGAATAAAAAACTATTTTTTCGGTTATTGTGCTCTAATAATTCCATAGACACAACCTAAACAACATGGAACTAAAACCACATTATATAATTCAATTCCACCTAAAAACAAAGATCGTTGAAGGGAATAAGAAAATAAAAAAGATGATGGTCATACCAAAAAAACCTGGGATGTTATATTTATACCCACCATATTTTCTTCTATCCCTAAGAAGATAAGGCGATAAATGTTGATCCACAAAGAGATGAGGCCACTGGTTCCTCATTATATAATCCCACTCCCATGTCTTATGAGAATTAGAACCATGTTTCCATAGAACTAAAACCATAGGTATATAATTCCCATGTAGAAACTTCACTTGAGAATTAATAACTTTTATTGGTTGTATAGTCACACATTTATCAAGTTTTATGTCAAGGTCTTCCCAATTCAGAACATGAGATGGGTTTTGCTGATACATTTTGAGTTGAGATACATGGAAGACATCATGGATCAAAGAAAAATAAGGTGGTAAATATAAGTGATATGAAACCTTTTCTAGTCATTTAATGACCTTAAATAGTCCCATATACCTAGGAGTGATCTTCCTTTTATTTTAGTGTCATCATTGGCCAAAATAGAGTGAGACTTTATAGAACACCTGATCACCATCCAAAAATACAAAGTATGAGGATGTAAATACTCATAAGACTTGTTTTTTCTTTGATCCATCTCTAAATGATAACAAAGCAACTGGATATTTATCATTTTATCCTAAAACAAACTCATTATAACCAAGTAAGCTTCATGAACCATGTACCAATAGAGAATCTAGTTGCAAGGATAGACATTAAATTTTTTGAAAGGTTCAATTCAAATGGAAAACTGGTAATTTTTATTATAAGAAAACTCGACCAGTCCCATATATCTATCCTAAGAACCTCTGAAGTCTAAAAAATAGGCATAGGGAATATCTTCCAAAATCTAATTAACTTGTTTTGTATGACCGTCTATTTGGAGATGATATATCATGCTCAACCTGACCTGAGATCCCATTTCCTCCTAGAGTCCATTCCAAAATTGTAAGGTAAAGTGAGGGTCTCTATTTGAGACAATATCCATAGGATTCCCATGTAGTCCAACAACCTCTTTTATATTTTACCTCCCCATGTGTTACACATTTTACATGTCAAGGATCGATATAAAATGAGATTACTTGGTCAACCAATCAATCACCACCCAAATGGTATTATTTCCCTAGGGGGTTCAAGGTAAACCAACAATAAAATAAATTGAAATATAATTTCACTTATAAGTTTTAGTATTAATATAATGAAGAAAAATATAATTATTCTGGTGCTTAACATTAATATGTTTTCATGTGTAACATCAAGAGACAAATTCAGTAGTGTCACATTTCATATAAGTCCACAAAAATTAAAACTTCATGTCATAAAAATACTTTGTGGTTCTAGGTTTTGCAACCCAAAAAGAGTGATAAAAATATACCAACATGGAATTTCTCAAAGATGAATGAAAAAAATACCTATTCCAGAAGTAAAGGATTCCTTACTTTGATACATACCACTCACAAATGGTATCCCCAAAATATAAAGAATATCTTATACTCCAAATATTTTCATCCTGTTATTATTCCTAAAGAATCATCTCAAGAAGAGTAGATGTCACGTGAACACTTTCCAAAATATTACTAGACTCCTATTCCACAACTCTCATGTGAATTTGAGTAAAGTGACTCATCAAGTTCCATTTATCCTTTAATTATTTCATGGATTGATAAGGTAACTTCCTACTAACAGAATCAACAACAACATTACCATTTCATAGAGTGTAGTAAATTTCGAAGTCAAACAACGATAGGTGTTCAAACCAATATATATTTTAGAGGTTAAAATATTTTTAATAAAATATATAACCCAAAAAAATTTGTTCATGGTAAATGATAATATTTTCCATGAAAATATAGTTACACAAAATTTTAAGGGCATGCACAACTGATGAAATCTCTAAATCGTGTGTGGGATAATTTATCTCATAAGGATGAAGCTAATGAGAAACTTAATCCAATACATGGTCTCCTTGCATGTGGACATTACCCAAGCCTAAAACTGAAATATCACAGTAAACCACATAGCCATAACCGACCTCTAGTAAAGTCAAAATTAGTGATGAGGTCAAATTTCTCTTTAATTCATCAAAGGATTCCTAACACATTTAATCACATAGAAACTACACCCCTTTAAGGTGATAGTGGTCAAAGGTGATGAAATATTAGATAAATACTTTATGAACCATCTATAATACACTACCAAGCCTAAGGAATCTCTGAATCTCAAATATAGTTCATGGTTTTTCCTCTAAAATGATAGTCATCACTTTCTCAAGAACAACTAAGATACCCTGTTTTGAAATCAATTTCCCTGAGAACATAACTTCTAAAACATAGAATTCTAATTCTAATAATTTTTCATATAGGCAGTAATCCCTTAGGATTACTAAAACATATCTCAAGTGACTATACCTACTCCTAAAGGTGGTCATTTAAATATATGGCTACTTGATTCTGAGTTAGTGATAACCAAACGAAAGACCAATTTTATAAAATCACATTTCCCCTTTTAACTGATTGAATAGATCATAATTGCAAGGAAAGGGATATTTTCTTTGAATATTACTCAATTTATCTTTTGATAATATATCATAAATGAAGATTTAAATTAAAATTATTTGAAAAAAAAATCATAGGGGATTTCCAAGGGAACATACTAATATATATAAATACCTTGTATTTCAAATCATTCAAATAAATTTTCATCTATTTCAACTAATCTGGATTCCTACAATAATACATCAATGATATCACTACTGGAAAATGGACCTATCCCCACGGTTTTCCCCAAAAACGTGGGGATAGGTACCCTTATACCCACGGTTTTTGAAAACCATGGGCATAGGTCAATTTTCAAGACCTATACCCACGGTTTTGAAGAACCATGGGTATAGGGGAGTCTATCCCCACGTTTTTCCAAAACCGTGGGGATAGGTCCTGAAAATTCACCTATATCCATGGTTTTCCAAAACCGTGGGTATAGGGGTACCTATCCCCACAGTTTTGGGGAAAACCATGGATATAGGTTAAGGTTAAAATACCTATACCCACGGTTATGAAAAACCGTGGGTATAGGTTCCCGGTGTGTGCGCGGGAAAAAAAAAATTTCCGCGGGAAGGAAATGTTTTTGGCGGGAGTCCTATACCCACGGTTCTTCCCTCTATACCCATGGTTTATATAACTATATTTAACTGAATAAAAATATGTATACATAAAAACGATGTTGGGTTAGTGGTTAGGTGCTTCGTCTGCAGCGGAGAGGTTGCGGTTCGAAACCCACAGGCCGCATTATTTTAGGACCTATACCCACGGTTTTGAAACCGTGGGGAAAAACCATTGACACCGTGGAAATTGAGTATGTTTTGTTGACACGGAGCCAAAACACCTATACCCATGGTTTTGGAAAACCGTGGGTATAGGTTGGGGACCTATACCGACACCGTTTCGGCCCACGATTCCCAAAACCGTGGGTATAGCCTATACCCACGGTTTTGGGGGCTATACCCACGGTTTTGAACCGTGGGAATAGGCTGTTTTTTCAGTAGTGATAGTATGAGTTCCTAGAACTAATTAAATCAAGAACCCTACCTACTACTCGGCAGAAAAACCCAATAAGTCATCTGGAAAAACATTGTGAAACTCACTTACTGTAGAAGGAAGGTCTATACTAAAATATTCATGTACCACTTCAACTACAGACAAAGGTATAAACTTACCAAACTCCAGAATAGGTGATCCCTACCAATAGGACTTTGGATTATATTATCCTTGAAACACATAGAAGTTCCCATTGGGGTAGTAAATGATTTCCACTAGTGATAATAATCAATCTAGGCCTTGTGAGAAATTAATTATATCATCTCAATAATAACATCAAAGAGGTCCCTATTAAGGACTAGGAAATCCCAAACTATCTCTATATCACATAAAAATAAAGAACATGATGGACATAGAAAACCCTGATCCTTTTTCTTTCCTCGAGGTGTTTTCAATTCAATAAATAATGGCATGAGTTCCATTGGATGTTTTAGAAGATTCGTCATATGAGTATACATTAAGGAGTAAGAGGAACCTATATCAAATAAAGTATTTATTCAAGTATAATCAATAGAAATGGTTCCTCTCAAAGTCACAAGACCCGCATCAACTTACATAAGAGAGTCTTTAACTGCATGTAATGGCTTTATTCTAGTGTCTTGTGGATGTAACACTATAGTCCATGAAGCATATTAATTCACTATAGATGCTCTATTTTCCAACATTTATATGCTAGATTCAAGAAAATATAGATCCTTATAAAACTTATACATGTTCCCACATTTCCCACATGAGTTGAAAAGTTTTGGAGGCACAAGAAAAAATCACTTTATTTGTCATATCCAGAAAAATTGGTAGCAAGTCAAGACACCAACCACTGATGATAGTTTCAGAAGAGACTTATGACAAGAACCACCATTGTTTCCCCTATGAAACTCACTCTAATCCCTCTTTCCCTTATAGGAACCGCTAGAGCTACCAACAGAAGAAAAAGTAAGTTTGGTCAGCCCTGACTTTCCTACCATGTCAATATCCACTGTGAGTTTTATATCCACCACTTTAGTATAAGTATTCAACTTTAACATAAATACTTGTGAACATATATCATCTTGAATGCCTATATGAAACCTATTATCATTCATCTTCTCATTAGATACAACCTCAAGAGAGAGAAAATTGATCTTGATGAAACGATTGGTGTACCCCATCACTGACTAGTTCCCAGGATCAAGTTTAAGAAACTCAATTAATTTATCAATGGTCATAGATTCTGGGTATAACTTATTAGTGAAGGTGAAATGGAAGTCTTTCTACTCCAAGCCCTCATGGTTCTTATCCAAGACAACCAAGACCCCCACCTTCTGCTCGCACCATCAAACTTAATGATTGTTCACCTCACTTTTACTAAATAAAGAGTCAAAATAAATTTAAATTTTCTATTTAACTTTACCAACTAATCCTTTTTATCATATGGATCATTCTTACCTTGTAAATATTTTGGTTTTTGAAAAATAAATTCATGGGCCCAATTCTTATCATCATCCCTTTGAGGTTTCACTTATCTAGCCAGAACAGAGTCAGGTTCTATACCTTGGTCCATAGCTCGATCCATGTGCACAAATTCTTCAATCGAATTCTAATCGATCATATGGTTTCCCTACAATAGTTCATCAATTATAACCCTATTCGGTAATTACTAGAAGACTCCTAGAAGTCATGGTACTACACATCAGTAGAAAAATATACACATGATCATGAGAACAAAGAATAAATTATAATGTATAATAACATAATTAAAATGGAATATCAAGAGATATAGAAAACATATTGGGGTTAAGGAACTATAAATACAAAAATTCACAATCCTTGACCATTTTGGTAACATAAGACTCATCATGGTGAGATCTTATTAGGAACTCAATCACAACCAACCCTTTATGTCCCCATATTCTAATATCTTATATACTAATGCATCCTAAAATGTACATTGATAATGGAAATAGGAAATCCTCCCTTTGATACCAATTTTTCATGAAAAAACCTAAATTTCCCATTTATTTGTAACCTGGTCTGGTCTTGACATGGATTGAAGGGAATTCTTGATCCCCATGAGCTGGTGACAAGCACCTGGGAATCAAGAACTGCCTTTGGGAATGATTTTTTCCTAAATAACATGAAAAGGGTGATATAAATAGAAAAAATGTAAATATTCCAAAAATAATATAATAGTGAAAATATGCAATCATGTGGAAAAACAAGTGCTAAGCACCAAAATTAACCAAAGTACTCAGAAACTGCTAATTCCCAACTCCTTATGACATCGAAGAACCTCAAAACTCTCACACCTTGCTACCAAAAAACCTTATAAAATCCTACAAGTCCTTTCCCTTACCTACATCAAAAAAACAAGATCTAAATATGCCAAAAGGTGTATATAGGGTGTGAGAAAATGATCCCAGTGGGATCTCGCCAACTGTTTCAAAATATGGGTTTATAAAATAAACCAATTATGCCCAAATAATTTAAAATTAAGTAATGGTATATAGTTTAACACAAATCATGGATAAATCACCTTTTTTAGAATATAGAAAAGCATACCAGTAAAAGGGTTTCCAAAGCATTTAATAACATTCCAAAAAACACTTTAAGGATACCAATATATAAAACATTCCTTTTGGTTAATGTTATTATAGGTCTATGATGATCCTCACAACATTATCATGATCATTAGGATACCTAGTGTGAATATTACCCTAGAAGAATAGGTCTTGGGGGTAAGAGTTCACTCTCGAGAGTGTCTCCTTTCCATAACTTTGTCAACCTGGTGCACAAATTACCCTATATGAATAGGTCTAGGGGAAATATTTCATCCCCAATGATGTCTCCCAACCTTATCATCAATAATATTTGGGTTTACCATATCAAAATAATTCTTTGGGATTTCTATTTTCAAAACCATATGATTGATACTTTAAAACCATTTTTGTTAAAAATACCACTTCAAATCTCTTTTTTTTTAAATTTTCTAAATAAAAATCACTTTTATGGATGAGTGAGAACCTCATTGTATTTCATTTTAATAATCTTATATTTTTGTTAACAATACCAAAGAGAGAGATAATTTTCTCATCCATAACCTAAAACCACCATATTTAATAAAAACATTTTTTATACCATTAACCAATTTTGGAAAATAAATTTCAAAGAGAAAGAAAGAAATTTTTGCCGAATAAATCCAATTCATGAAGCCATATACCTTGAAACAATTGTTATATCAATGGCCACTTGTTATTAATAAGAAAAGATAATTTAAGGGTCTTAGGGATTGAGAAATGATCAAAAATCAATAATTCCTAATCATAAATCTCTAAATTCACATGTTCTAGAATGAAGAAAGCCCAATGTAAAACATACCTCCAAAATTTTAGTGTAATTCACCACAAGGATTGAATATCCATAAAAAACCCCTAAATTCCACGATGGATCAAGGAAGGATCACATCTCCAATTGGTACTTGAATTTCCAAGGTTTGATCCTCCAATGTAGAGGATGAATCCAAAACTTTAAGGACTATAAGTACTCTCAAAAAATATATAGAGTCACACAAGGTATTAAATAAGGGTTTTGGAGAAGTCTAGATTCAAGGGAATCAGGAATTTATAGGAAAATTTGGAAAACATAACACCACGGCACAAGCCCTAAACTATGGAGTAGAGTGGAATGATTCAAAAAAACTATGGTGCAAGGTAAGGGACTACATTTTAGTATATCTTAGTAAAATGTGTTTCTTGAAAACATGTTTTGGTCAATAGTGAGATCATATAAACTAGGAAAAAGGGACCACTCCATAAGGTAACAACCATGCTGTGGAATTATAATGCTAAGAATAATTCTACATCACATACTAGCTCAATGATGTAGTGACCACAATATTGGCATAACTAACCGAGCTCCACTTTCCAAGACTCTAATTTGTACCCATCCCTCTATGCCACAACTGTGCTAAAATTAAAAGAACCATAAACACTACATGCTATGTTGTAGTACTCCAACCACGTCATAGACAAATCTTCCACGACATAGAACCAACACAATATTGTAGAATTTAATTCCACCTAAAACAAATAATGGTCAGAAAAGGATATAAGAAAATGAAAAATAAGATGTTCATAACTAAAAAAGTCAGGATGTTACACCTAAAAATAATATAAAAAATTCACAATCAATATTGGGATATATTCAAAAATAATAATATAAATCATTTCTATGTTATAAAATTTAGATAAATATTTAATTAATTCCAAGAAAATATGTGATAATTACCAAATTATTAATACATAATTTTCATTAACATAACATGGAAAACTAATGAAAACATAGAAAAATATAGCTCTATCAACTCCCCAATGCTTATGTTTTTTCCCTCCTACAAAAAAAATATATTGTAACCATAATTAATCACTAATTCAAATAAAAAATTATAATTATTCTAAAAATGATATTATAATTATTTTTTATGAAATTAATTTACTTCAACTCAATATCCTCCTATTTACACTCTTCTTAACTTTTCATTTATATCTATTTAATATTTTTGCAACCAACCTTCAATAAAATATAGTTATTACTATTTAATTATGAGATAATATCTATAAATTTTTCACACTCTTAGGACATGTAGGTTAAGAAATAGGATTTAAATAATTATCTATTACTCATTAAAAAATACTAAGAAATGAGTTAATCGTGAGGTTTTTTTCATGTGTCGTTTTGAGGATAAGGTTTGGAGGGTAAATGTTGAGAATAAAGCTCAAATGAGGAGTTTTATCCTAAAGAATAATTCCTAATAATCTTTAAAACTTTATAATAAAATATTTCACTCATTTCACTTAAAAAATATATCATCCATTCAAGTCCCTTTCAATTTTATTACACACAAATCTATCACAATAAATATTCTTCCATATTATTTTTTTATTTTATTCTTTATATATATATTTTCAAAAAAAATATACATATTTTTTAGTTTTTAATTCTGATTTTTTTTGGAGTGTGGTAATCAAACAATTAAACATGAATGAGATATATGTTTGACCCATAAAAAAATAAACACCTTACATTTATCTTAAATTTATATTCCACTTCTAGAAAAACTTCATAAAATAACCATTCTCTCATACTTATATTGAAATATAATCATTTAAAACACTAGGAGTATAGTAGGAAAGGATATATTAGATTAAAATATATCTCACCTATAAGGCCATTCATGGTATCTAAGGGATTAAAATATGAATAAATAATAATGGTTTTATAAAAAAATTAAAGAAGGTGTTACTTTGGTCAAAAGACCAAAGAAAAATTTATTAAAAAATAAGGTTTTACAAGAGTATAAAAGACGAGATCATATTACAATATTTCACATGAAGAGGAAGCAAGTTGCTCGAGAGGTCTTCCATCCAGGTTATGTCCTGTGAAACCCCTTTATTGGTGAGTACATCAACCACTATATTCACTTCACTGTAAGTATGATTTGCAATGAAATTGATGTCTTGAAGGGAACAGAGACAATTCATCCAGAGTGTAGTAATCGACCAAGATAGATGAGTTGTTCTATTAAAAATGGCATGCACCACAGTAGTATAATCACTTTCAATCCACAAATTATTCCAATTGAGTTTCATGGAAAAGTAAATGGCATGAATCACACTCATCATTTCGGCTTCTAGAGAGGTTACAGAACCATAACCTCTAAAAAAGTACCCTATGATCTGACCAAGATGATTTTTGAAGACGGCGCAACATCCTGCAGGGCTTAGATTTCCTTTGGAGGGTCCATCCACATTAAGTTTAATCCACCCTGGGAACGGAGGCCTCCAAAAGACCTCAAGCGTGCATCTCATCTGGCTTAAATTGGCAACAACCCGAAGATGATGTAGAATCATAAAATCTAAAACAGAGTTGTCACAGCACCCTTTCTGAATTATTACAGCTTTCTGAATAGCGATGAGAATATTTATTCTACCCGTATTAATTATAGGTGAGAAATTGTTATATAGAACTTCATTTCTGTAATAAAATATTACATGAATAATCTCTACCACACCATTGAGAAATTATTTTCTGATTTGTTGGGAGTTCTCCATACTCACAGAGCATTTTAGTTGTGCATTGATAGAGTCGAGAATTGGCCATCTGCAATCAAAAATATCAAAAATATAGTTCCAGAGAGCAGTAGCAGTAGCACAATACAAAAATAAATGGTTAGTATCTTCTCTATGTTGGATACAAAGATGATATTTTGAGAAAAGCTGGATCCCAAAAATTTGTAAACAATAATTAGTGGGGACCCTGTTATAGGAAAGATGCCAAATAAGAGTGAGTCTTTAAGGTTTAATACAAGACTTATCAAATATTTTAATCCACTTAAAGTCATTATTAGAGTTATGAAAATAATTATTGTAGAAGTTTTAGGAATTTATCAAACCATTGTGAGTAGGTTCCCAGATTAGAAAATCCTCTGAGATAGAAAATTGATAATTATCAATGATGTGAATGACATTATCAGTGTAAAGACCCAGATTTTCCAAGTAATTTTTTTTAAATAAATGGAAATTTTACGAGTCCGTGAAAATTTACAGCACATGATTCCAAGCCCCAGAGTGCCCGGAATGAATTTCTGAACTTTTGTTCGGGTACATTCAATAAACGTGCGAGCGGGTTTTTCTATCTTTTGAACCAATTCCTGGAATTGAAATCTGAGGGCACTATTGAACTCGCAATGTTGGTATTCTCTTAAGGATACTTTAACCTCGACGACAATTGGTCGAGGGTGAAAGTTAGTTTTTGGTTTTTCATGTAAGAATAAAATAAAAATAAAAGTGTGTGACGTTTTATTTTTATTTGCAACATTTATGTGGGTGTTGAGAGGTGGGGTCCACTGGAACTAAAACTCCATGTGTAATTTGAGAAGTGGGGACCACCCAAACCTAACTTCCCATAAGAGGTTATGGTGGTGGGGACCACCCAAGGCATAAACCTCTTGAACTCCCCTCATTATGGAGAAAAACCTCTCAACCCCCTTCATTAATGTGGAGGAGCCACTTGACTTCCTCCAAATTAATTGTGCCAACACACATTACTTTAATATGCCAACTATTGATACCCAAAGCCTGACATACATGGACATTACATTACTTTTGAGGAATACTTAATACATAACAAAAACAGACACACAAGGACCGTAATAGTTTAGTGTCTTTGGAAACTCGGAAAATAATCTTCTAATCGTGGTGAAAGATCTTCCACATCTCCCATAAAGATCTTCCCATTTTGTTTTCTTACCTAAAACCTTTATTTAAATCCTGGGGAAAATAAAACATATAAAGGGTGATCTCAAATGCTCAGTAAGGGTAAGCATGGAGAAAATAAAACAAACCATATACATTTGAACATAAAAACATGAACATAATGTTTAAACATCGAAATCTTGAGCAATGACATAAAACATGGCAGTATGTAAGGCATAGATCATAATAGAACATCAATCATGATAAAATAGCTTGGGAATAAAACTTGTAATTGTGGAAAAACATTAATCACATTATATGATTTCCATGGTAGCCAAGGCATTGCTGCCAAGACCATCTTAGTGGACAAAGTCCCTTTCTGAATCGAGTTCACTCCTCGTTTTAGTCCTGAAACACTGAACCAGATTAACTCACCACTCTAGCCATGTTTATCTCATGATATATAAATCTTTACTTAATGCATTGGATGGAGATATAGTTCCCACCCATCTCATATTGAAATCATTCTTACTTGTGCCACAATATAAACATACATCATTCATAATAACCCAATGAATAAAATGTGTTTCATAAACATCATCCCATCATCACATAATCCATATAAAAGAAATGGATATCATTTCATAATATGAAAAATGAAACCATGAAAATCATAGAGACATTATACTTGAAACATACACATATGAAATAATGTTATCTTAGATGGAAAATGGTTTTGATAAAACATTTTAAATGAATTCTTGAGGAAAATATCCTTTCTTCTTCAAAATCATTTTCTTTTCACAAAATAAAATACACTTTTTAAAATAAAAGTATTTTGTTGAAAATAGTCATAAAATCTTTTGGAGGAAGCTTCATGAAAATATGGCATTGTAAAACCTTAAAAATCCTTTCATGCCGTATAAGTTAAAAAACATTTTCCTCGTACTTTTTTTGGAAAAGTCAAAAAGTACCTCGTAACGTAAACAAAAGAAAGATTCCTTACATACCATGTAGTAAAAGTCAAAATGGGTAAAAATGACATTAAACATACATAAAAACACTTTTAGAAAACATGTACATGGATGATAATAATAACCCCATTAAATACACACGTATAAGCAATCTTGGATAAAAATGAGATTTGCAAAATTGTCCCTTACCTAAGGTCCGATATGCTTCGTATGGATCCGAAACTCCTATATAATGATTTAAATAATGTCATTGACTTATTAAATAATCATATTCATTGTTATGATATCATATATGTTTCACTTATGACTTTATATTACCCGTTCTTTTGTAAATTCCATGTAAAAGCAGCGTTTTGGGTAAAATTATTTTATTTATCGTATGTGTTTCGACTTGTCGTTCTTGATATTATTACCTATATCCTGATTTACATAATTCCAGAATGTAAAACATTATTTATATATAATATATATTCATCATATAAATATATATTATAGATCGATAAAATGAATGAAATACACCGTTCATGGAGACGGTAGGTCGTACGTATGCATGAACGTTGTTTTCGTTTCCTTATTGAATTGAATGAAATTAAAAATATGACATACATATATATATATATATATAAATCCAGTAGAATTATTATGTCATATATTTCATTATTATTCATTATATATACTTTATAAACATTCTTGAATGGTAAATCATGGAAAATGAATCTCATCGCATTCGTGGAGACGGTAGTCCGTACGTACGCACGAGCGATGATATCATTCCCATGATCGTGGAATTGTATTGGAGTGTATGTATACTATTTCAGAATCAATATCACTTTAAAATAATCATATATAGTCATTATTTACACCATTATACCCATCCAAGTAAGGTGGTGGTGGAAAATAGATTACACCATGGCTTGGAGACGGTATTCCGTACGTACACACGCGCGGTGATTTCATTTTCCGTAGGATGGATAGATGGTGAAATAGGGTTGTTTCATAATTATAATAACATATCAGTATATGAGTGATACTGATATTATTAATTCATAATGAAACAACAAAATAGGAAGAAGTGGAAGAAGAAATAAAGTTGAAAGAATCGGTAACAGACATTACCTCTTCTTTGAAGCGCCTCTTTGAGGCCTCCTTTTAGGGAACTAAAATTGGTCTTTGAAGAAGACCAGGACCTCTAGTATGTTTCTAGGGAATTGGAGAAGATAATTTTTCCGGGGTTGGCTGAGGTTGAAGGCTCAAAGTGGTGTGAGGAAGAGAGGGAGGAGGTGCCCTTTTATAAGGGAGGAGAGGGGCACCTTTGGAATAACTAAAAATATTATTTTATTATAAAGTCTTATTTGGTTTTTAATAGCTCCAAATTGATTTATTTCTAAGATAAGGTGGGTATGGGTCGAAATCATCTCATCCAATAGAATTTGTAAAAGTTTAGGGTTCTATTTTAACCTTATCATTTAGATTTAACTTTAAGTTAGATAATTTAACTTTTACCGTGTCTTCTTATTTTCTTACACTATAAGGTAATTAAAATTACTATAACAAGCCAAACGAACCCCAAGTTGTTTATTATTAATATATATAACCTTATATAAGTCATTTGGCCGAACCTTATATTTTTAGGAATAAAATAACAATTAATAATATAATATTTGTTTTAAAAACTATTTTATGTCAATTTTGACACTATTTGGTAATTGATTTTTTGTGAAAATCATAACAGAAATATTAGTTCGAAAAAAGTTAAGTAAATCAATACTAACATTTAATATTAACATAAAAAATTATTGTAATTCATAAAAAGTCTTAAATTACATTTATTTGGGTATTTATAACATCAATTATGTCAATATTTCATTAATGATATAATTACTGCATCATCATTGTGTCATAAATAAATTAAATTATTTAAAGTATAAAAATTACAAATAAAATACCATTATGTAGGAAATCTTTTTATATTTCTAATTAATATTTATAGTCTAATTTATCTTATGTATAACCCTATATTAAAAATTGTTTAGTTATTAAACATTGATTTTAACTATTTTAACTATTTTTTAAATAAAATAATATTAAATGTCCTAATCTAATCCAAGTGGGCCTAAAGGGTAATATTTTATCCCTAATGTTGTTTTTGGTCGAATTACACTTATCCAATAGAATTATGACATGTGTTAGGGTAATAATAATATCATTTTTACCCTTAATTACCCTATTTACTTTTAACCGTGGTAAATAAAAGTAAAAAGTTACTATTCACCAAAAATTATTTTCATCTCATTGAACCACATTTTACTTACTGACATCAACCGTGTCTCTCGGATTTTTGAAATTCCACTCACAGAATCGGTAAAATTAACTTTTATGTAAATTTGCAAATTCTCCTAGGAGGTGGGTAAAAGACGGTGAAAAGTTCAATAAAATTTTTATATATCTAAAATTATTATAAAATTACTCCAATGAATTTAATTGAACTTATATAGGTATTATGTATAAATTTTGACCTAAAATAAATTTAAATAAAATAAATAATTATTTAAAGAAAAAGTCATTTTTTAAATAGTAACCCAGTGTTTTCACTATTCATCAAAAATTGAAAGTTTTCATAAAAATACCAAAATTTCACCATAGGCTAATTTCGATATTCCGATTCCAAAAAAGAAGTCCATTTTAAAATATAAAATTTCAAAAAGTGGGTATTACTTTTCATAACGACTAGTTCATAATAATATTATAATAATATCTTGTTTAGTGAAACTTGGTATTGCGTACAACACACGCTATCGCGGAAGGTCGCGATTGCATGTAATGAAAGCCAAGTCAGGGATGCGTTTAGTGCAAGCTCCTTTTGATGTATCTTACAACACAAGACATCAATAAAATTAAAAAGAATATTTTTCATAAAATCTTGGGGTGTTACATTCTACCCCCCTAAAATGAATTTCGCCCTTGAAATTCGTCGGGGTTATAAATGGTTTACTACTTGAAAGTTTCTTTAATAGAAACCCGTATCGTAAAAAGGAATACCAAAACTTGAATTTATAAACTAAATTATGAAATGTAACAGTTACCCAAATTAACTAATCATTGGGTTTCCACATAGGAGAACATAGGTGAAAATATGGATATGGAAGAAAAATCTAACCACCAAGTTCTGATGGAGAGTGGTTGAGAACATGGCTATGAAAAAGACAACAATCACAAAGCCATATATTTGTGATGATATAAGGTATCATCTGATTCATTGAATATAAGGTCACTAAGATAACATTTTGGTTTTCAAGATCATTTCCCTAAAGTTGATGAATTAAAAGAAATACTTACATGATTTTGGTACAATCTTATTGTTGTTCGTGAATTGAACAATTTCCACTTCATCTCTTAAAGAAATGAAGTTGAATTTGTTATTCATGAAGTGTTAACATATCATGTGATAGAATGATGGGTCATTCCGTCTATTTCAAACAAAAGGTTAGCAAAAGTTATCAAATATACATAAGTACATCTATGGTGAGGTTAATCAGATATGATTCCAAACATGGACTTATACTTCATCTATCATACTGCTTAATAAAATAAAACTAGTTTCTACTAACCCGGGACTTCTTGTAGTCCAGTGATATGCGATAAAGGCCAGTTGCACTTCGGTTGTGGGTTCGATTCCCACAGCCTTGTCCGACACGACGGGTTGTCGCTCATCCTGGAGGTTGTCCTTTTTCTAAAATTACATCATTATGACATTCCATAGATAATATTGAAAACAGTTCTAGCCTTAAACTAATTTATGTTCAACATAATCCATTTCAAATCTTTAATCTTATCCAAAATACTTTTTTCCAAGCTTATAGTATAAAGAAAATAGTTACTAGAAATTTCATCTACCGAGCATGTGAATACCATCATTTATCCCCGATATATCTTGTCGATCACATTCCAATCATGTGAATACCTTAATCATGTATTCTCTTGAAAAATGAATACCCATTTAACCTTAGTGAAAACATGAATGCTGTCAAAAGTTAACTCTTTCCACATACCAAAATTTCTACATACTCAAACCATGATATCACATTGTCCTTATTTTAGTCATGAGTTCATGATTACTATCATATTATTTTCTCCTTATTCCTTCTATATGCACAATTCATCTGCTTTCCAAAAATATTTAATCACTTTTTCATGGTTACTAGTACCATATAATAATTGAAAACCAATACATAGATACTCCAAAATTCCACAATACCATAAATGAGATTCCATGATGCTATTTTGAAATCCCATTACATAAACACTTAATCATTACACAACATCATTTTCATACTCAACATCACAAATAGTGATCGCATGAGACTTCCCTTTATCCTTTGCTTTAATAGGTTTCTCACGTTGATCTTCATTAATCCGTGGATTAGGTCATTTATTAGCATAATGCCCCATTTCCTTGCACTTGAAGAATTGAAGTGTTGGTGGAGAGTTCTCTGTAGTCTTTTCTCTATTCACATCATTAGAAACCTTTTTTCCAATTACTTAGACAATCAACTACTCGATGACCTTCTTTTCAACACTTAAAGCATTTTCTAGTACCTTTTAGGCAATCTACACTATGCTTCTTTCCACACTTTGAGCATAAAGAATCATTCATCTTCTTTTCACCATTGTTATGAGATTTATCCTTGAACTCCATCTTTTGTTTCTTGATAAAACCATGAGATGGATATGTTACACCAACTTCTAGTTTGACCTTGATAGCACAACGCACAATTTCTTCATAGCTACTGAAGTCTCTTATAGTTAATTCCCTTTGAAGATTTGGTTTTAAGCCACTGAAGAATCGATCAACTTTACTTTCAGGTTGGATGATAAAGCCAGATGCATACATTGCAAGCCTTGTAAAATTCACTTCGTATATACCAACATATTCACCATCCTTTTACTTTAGTTCAAGAAAATCCTTCTCCATATTTGTTCGAAGAATACGAGGGAAATACTTTTTGAAAAGTAAGTTCTTGAAATCGTCCCATTCCATGGACTCAATTTCATCTCTTGGCCTCGTATTCTTGATAATATTCCACCATTGATCAGCTTCACCTTCCAAACGATATATTGCTAAGATGACTTTATCATGTTTAGAACATTGAAGAACTGAAAATATCTTTTCAGTGGTACTGATCCATTGTTCAACAACAAGTGGATTGGAAGACCCACTGAAAGAAGGTGGACGTTGCCTCATGAAGGACTCAATAGAATATTTTTCACTTATATTCTCATTTGGAAGTCCAGAATGATTCATAGCTTGTGTAAGTATAGAAATAATATTTTTCACTCCATCTCCCACAACATTGGTTTGTTCAGGAGGACAATCATTGCATTGTCCATTACATTGATCAACACGGTTCCTTCGGGTTCCAGCCATCATCTAAAACACAAAAATAATAGTGTGAGAGGAAAAAATCATGATAGGGAAAACAACATAATAAAGGGGGAGTACCATCAATATCTAACATCTTAGGTTAAATTCTAAGATCGTTACCGTAGTTCTAGGACTATATCCTATACGTATACTTATCCTTAGGGACATCCCTAGACATGCCTTAGAAATATCTCTAGGGATCTCACTAATGTTTTCGCATCCTAGTTTCCAAAGGTTGACTAAACCTTTCCTTTGATACCAATTTTAGAGACCCAAAGTTTGATGTACATGGACATTACATTACTTTTGAGGAATACTTAATACATAACAAAAACAGACACACAAGGACCGTAATAGTTTAGTGTCTTTGGAAACTCAGAAAATAATCTTCTAATTGTGGTGAAAGATCTTCAACATCTCCCATAAAGATCTTCCCCTTTTGTTTTCTTACCTAAAACCTTTCTTTAAATCCTGTGGAAAAGAAAACATATAAAGGGTGAGCTCAAATTCTCAGTAAGGGTAAGCATGGAGAAAATAAAACAAACCATATACATTTGAACATAAAAACATGAACATAATGTTTAAACATCGAAATCTTGAGCAATGACATAAAACATGGCAGTATGTAAGGCATAGATCATAATAGAACATCAATCATGATAAAATAGCCTGGGAATAAAACATTTAATTGTGGAAAAATATTAAGAACATGATATGATTTCCATGGTATCCAAGGCATTGCTTCCAATACCATCTTAGTGGACAAAGTCCCTTTCGGAATCGAGTTCACTCCTCATTTCAGTCCTAAAACACTGAACCGGATTAACTCACCATTCCAGCCATGTCTATCTCATGAGATATAAATATTTACCCAATGCATTGGAGGGATATATAGGTCTCACCCATCTCATATTGAAATCATTCTTACTTGTGCCACAATATAAACATACATCATTCATAATAACCCAACAAATAAAATGGGTTTCATAAACATCATCCCATCATCACATAATCCATATAAAAGAAATGGATATCATTTCATAATAAGAAAAGTGAAACCATGTAAATCATAGAGACTTTATACTTGAAACATACACATATGAAATAATGTCATCTTAGATGGAAAATGGTTTTGATAAAACATTTGAAATAAATTCTTGAGGAAAATATCCTTTCTTCTTCAAAATCATTTTCTTTTCACAAAATGCCATACACTTTTTAAAATAAAATTATTTTGTTGAAAATAGTTATAAAATATTTTGAAGGAAGATTCATGAAAATATGTAATTTTAAAACCATAAAAATCCTTTCATGCCGTATAAGTTAAAAAAAACATTCTCCTCGTACTTTTGTCAGAAAAGTCAAAAAGTACCTTGTGACGTAAACAAAAGAAAGATTCCTTACATACAATGTAGTAAAAGTCAAAATGGGTAAAAAGGACATTAAACATACATAAAAACACTTTTAGAAAACATGGACATGGATGATAACAATAACCCCATTAAATACACATGTATAAGCAATCTCGGATAAAAATGAGATTTGCAAAATTTTCCCTTACCTAAGGTCCGATATGCTTCGTATAGATCTAAACCTCTTGTATAATGATTTAAATAATATCATTGACTTATTAAATAATAATATTCATTGTTATGATATCATATATGTTTCACTTATAACTTTATATTACCCGTTCTTTTGAAAATTCCATGTAAAAGCAGCGTTTTGGGTAAAATCATTTTATTTATCATATGTGTTTTGACTTGTCATTCTTGATATTATTACTTATATACAGATTTACATAATTCCAGAATGTAAAACATGATTTATATATAATATATATTTATCCTATACATATATATTATAGATCTATAAAAGGAATGAAATACACCGTTCATGGAGACGGTAGGTCGTACGTACGCATAAACGTTGTTTTCGTTTCCTTATTTAATTGAATGAAATTAAATAGATGACATATATATATATATATACATAAATACAGTATAATTATTATGTCATATATTTCATTATTATTCATTATATATACTTTATAATCATTCTTGAATAGTTAATCATGGTAAATGAATCACATCGCGTTCGTGGATACGGTAGTCCGTACGTACGCACGAGCGATGATATCATTCCCATGATCGTGGAATTGTATTGGAGTGTATGTATACTATTTAAGAATCAATATAACTTTACAATAATCATATTTAGTCATTATATACACCATTATACCCATCCAAGTAAGTTGGTGGTGGAAAATAGATTACACCACGGCATGGAGACGGTATTCCGTATGTACGCACGTGCGGTGATTTCATTTTCCATAGGATGGATAGATGGTGAAATAGGGTTGTTTCATACTTATAATAACATATAATTATATGAGTGATACTGATGTTATTACTTCATAATGAAACAACTAAATAAGAAGAAGTGGAAAAATAAATAAAGTTTAAAGAATCGGTAACAGACATTACCTCTTCTTTGAAGCGCCTCTTTGAGGCCTCCTTTTAGGGAACTAAAATTGGTCTTTGAAGAAGACCAGGACCTCTAGTATGTTTCTAGGGAAGTGGAGAAGATAATTTGGCAGGGTTTGGCCGAGCTTGAAGGCTCAAAGTGGTGTGAGGAAGAGAGGGAGGAGGTTCCCTTTTATAAGGGAGGAGAGGGCCACCTTTGGAATAACTAAAAATATTATTTTATTATAAAGTCTTATTCAGTTTTTAATAGCACCAAATTGATTTATTTAGAAGCTAAGGTGGGTATGGGTCGAAATAATCTCATCCAGTATAATTTATACAAGTTTAGTGTTCTATTTTAACCTTATCATTTAGATTTAACTTTAAGTTAGATAATTTAACTTTTACCGTGTCTTCTTGTTTTCTTACACTATATGGTAATTAAACTTACTATAACAAGCCAAAAGAACCCCAAGTTGTTTATTATTAATATATATAACCTTATCTAAGTCATTTGGCCAAACCTTATATTTTTAGGAATAAAATAACAATTAATAATATAATATTTTTTTTAAAAACTATTTTATGTCAATTTTGACACTATTTGGTAATTGATTTTTTTGAAAATCATAACATAAATATTAGTTCAAAAAAGTTAATTAAATCAATAATAACATGTAATATTAACATATAAAATTATTGTAATTCATAAAAAGTCTCAAATTACATTTATTTGGGTATTTATAACATCAATTACGTCAATATTTCATTAATAATATAATTACTGCATCATCATTGTGTCATAAATAAATTAAATTATTTAAAGTCTAAAAATTACAAATAAAATACCATTATGTAGGAAATATTTTTAGATTTCTAATGAATATTTATAGTTGAATTTATCTCATATAAACCTATATTAAAAATGTTTTATTTATTAAACTTTGATTTTAACTATTTTAACTATTCTTTAAATAAAATAATATTAAATGTCCTAATCTAATCCAAGTGGACCTAAAGGGTAATAGTTTATCCCTAATGTTGTTTCTGGTCGAATTAAACTTATCCAATAGAATTAGGACATGCGTTAGGGTAATAATAATATCATTTTTACCCTTAATTACCCTATTTACTTTTAACCGTGGTAAATAAAAGTAAAAAGTTACTATTCACCAAAAATTATTTTCATCTCATTGAACCACATTTTACTTACTGACATCATCTGTGTCTCTCAGATTTTTGAAATTCCACTCACAGAAGCGGTAAAATTAAGTTTTATGTAAATTTTCAAATTCTCCTAGGAGGTGGGTAAAAGACAGTGAAAAGTTCAATAAAATGTTTATATATCTAAAATTATTATAAAATGACTCCAATGAATTTCATTGAACTTATATATGTATTATGTATCAATTTTGACCTAAAATAAATTTAAATAAAATAAATAATTATTTAAATAAAAAGTCGGTTTTTAAATAGTAACCCAGTGTTTTCACTATTCATTAAAAATTGAAAGTTTTCAGAAAAATACCAAAATTTTACCCTAGGATAATTTCGATATTCCGATTCCAAAAAATGAAGTCCATTTTGAAAGATAAAATTTAAAAAAGTGGGTATTACTATTCATAACGGCTAGTTCATAATAATATTATAATAATATCTCGTTTAGTGAAACTTGGTATTGCGTAAAACACACACTATCGTGGAAGGTCGTGATTGCGTGTAATGCAAGCCAAGTCAGGGATGCGTGTAGTGCAAGCTCCTTTTGATGTAGCGTACAACACAAGACATCAATAAAATTAAAAATAATATTTTTCATAAAATCTTGGGGTGTTACACCAAACTAGTTAATTGATTAGGAAATTTTGAATTTGTGCCAATGAACTAAATAGAGAACTTAATCTATTATCCTTGGCATATTTGGTGGAATTGGGAGGAAGGAGCTCTTGGGAGTAACCCCTTCCATGAATAACGCTCCACCGATGAAGAACGCTCCACCAACGAAGAACGACGACCCCCTTCGACCTTATTCCTTGGGACTTCTTCTGACGTGGGACATCCTCATCTACAGCGAATCAGCGACCGTACTACCTTCTTGCACCAACGTCATTAAGAGAACGAGGTAGGGGTTTATTTCTATTTGATTATCTCTTTCCATGTTCTCCCCTTCTAATTCTTTTGTGGGATTAGGAATAAATATTGACGTGGGTTGTGGAAAAATGATGTTTTAAAATATATTTCATACATGTTCATGCTTTGTTCTTTTTTAACCACTTGCTACCACTTTAAACACGGAGGGTGCGGGCCAAACAAGCATGGCCCAACCCCTCTATCGTTCTTCTTTGATGTGTACTTTGAAATAGAGGAAGGCGACAAAGACAACGAAGGAAACGGTGCCGCCAACCACGGACTCTGAAACCCCCACCCCCCCGCGGTGCTTCTCCCTCCCCGTTGAATCGGTCCTGCGCTGGTCGAGCCACCTGCGGCCAGACCGAGCCGCCACGCCACCTCGGGCCAAACCCCCTCATTGCGTCGCCACCATGTCGAGTCTTCGTGCTAATCTACCACGCCGCTGCTGTGATGAGCCATCACGTTACCCTGAGATGAACCCCCCTCACTATGCTACTGTCGTACCGAGCCGCCGCACCGCCGCTGTCCGCCGTGTCGCGCCACCTCCATCTGTCGAGTCGCGCCGCTGCTCGCCGAGCCACACCGATGTCCGGGCAGAGCCGATCTGTGCTGTCGCCATGCCAAAATGTTGTCTGGGCCAAGTCGATTCGTGTCTCTGTCATGTCGAACCGATGTCCTAGCCGAGTTGAGCTACACCGCCACCGCCTCTTTGTCCTCACAGCGGCCCTCCGAGCCACCCTCGTCGCGGCCTTTCGAGTTGCCCCGAGTCGAGCCGGACTGCGGCCGAGCCTCCCTCACAGCACCCTCCAAGGCCAATCCGCCTCTGCGGCCCCTCACGGCTGCCAGGTCGAACCCAATGAGTCAGATAGGGTTAACCCGAACCGGGTCAGACCAGGCCAGCTCAGGCCGGACCTGGGCCCACTACGACCCATTTACTTCTTTTGTCCATAACTTTGGCACCGAACGTCCGTTTGATGAACCGTCAACAGATTAGGGAACCTTGGAGAAAGATGGTAACTTTTAGTGATACCCCACTCATATTTGGATTGATATGGATAGTTTTCAGGTTGGATTGAGTATGAATCCAACCAGTGCCTCGGGACTAAAAGGATAATAACTCACAGACTGGGCATTTGATTGATGCTCCATCTGTTACGTTGAGACCTCTATGACGTGGTGGACCTTTGAGATAATTATTCATGGGGCTTCGTGGAATTTGGAGTATCGACTAGTAGCTTGTGGAGAGGATCCTATCGGAGATGATCAAGCATTGT
Source organism: Viscum album (assembly GCA_963277665.1). Taxonomy (NCBI): domain Eukaryota; kingdom Viridiplantae; phylum Streptophyta; class Magnoliopsida; order Santalales; family Viscaceae; genus Viscum; species Viscum album. The sequence goes on along the minus strand of OY728163.1, from coordinate 961,409,115 downwards.
GCGGGAACTGAGTAGCTGGCTGAGACCTGACGACTGCTGACCGTTTCGACTTGGAGTGACTCAACAGGCCTAGTGGGGAGCGCCTTGGTGAGGTGGAAGACCCACGGTTGGGATCTCCTTGGTGACGTAGTAAACCCACAGTACTCGACAGGAAGAGTACCTCAGCATTCCATGAGGGGGAGTTCCTTGGTGACGCAGCAGACCCATGATGGGGAGCACCTTGGTGACGCGACAGACCCACGGTACTCAACTGGGAGGAGTACCTCAGCAGTCTAAGGTTAGTGGGAAGAACCTATGTGTGACATGAAATGCCTAATGTACTTGATAGAGGAGGAGTTCTCCAGCAGCCGAGGGTTCGTAAGGTTACTTGTTACTACCCCAAGAATAAATCATGGTGTGAGGTGAGTCAGAACCTCTGTGTTTTCTTCATAATTGAGATGGATAACTTGATAACTTAGGTATATATTTGGTAATATACCTAAGTAAGGTTATATGTTGATTTCATACCTTGTGGTTTATCCTTGATGGATTTTGTGATACCTAAAGGGTCTCGGGGTCCCTACTGAGTATCGTTATACTCACCCCTATACAGGTTATGCCTGCACCTTGTTGTGTTGGATGCAGACAAAGGACAACACTGACTAAGGCTAAGAGTACCAGGACTGGACGGTACCTAGAGGTGGACCATACAGCGTGTTGATACACGGAGGAGACGAGTGGACGTGTAGTGATAAGGAGGTGATCTCTACCTACCCTTCAGGTAGGAACCTTGGAAGATGATCCAGTAGCGGTCTTTTCTCTTTCTTCAGTTGTATTGTTTTTCAGTTGTACTTGTACCTTTATTGTCGGGCTTGTATTTCATCCCCTTTTACATTTATCACTCTTTTGGTTATACAGTTTTCTTGTGTTTGTATCTTATTGTGTGCTTGGTTACATGAGTTTTCAGGTTATAAATGTAATGCCTTACCATATTTAGGGAAAACGCCTTTCAGTGCTAGTCACCATCCCCTAGCCTATGGAAGGCGGGATTGGGGTAGTCACGGCACGGGCCCTGTGGGACGGGTCGTGATAAATTGGTATCATAGGAGTCGGTTATATCACAGAACTTAGGACTCTGATCTTTCTTTCTAATGGTAATATTGTTAAGTGTAGTGAGTGTGGTTATCATTTTAGGGAATCCAGTGCTGGTGCGGTGGAGGACGTATCCATACACCAGGACCCGAACTTCTGATATCTGACTCAGTGCACGAAAACACGGATTGTGTGTGTGCTTTCAAGAGTCTTCTTTGTGAAATCTTTGATTCAGCTCACCAGGTCAACTCATCAGGTATAACTGTTTGACCGTAGCTCACCTGTTTCTTTTCAGGATGCCTCCACACAAAAAGCCAGCTAGAGTTCTGAGAGTTGTACACACAAATAGCCCACCGAGCGATGAGGCCTCGGTGTAGGGCCCTTTTCCAGTAGAGGCATCAGTGGTACTATTCCCTATTGGGCCACCAATGCCACCAGCCCCAACATCAGACGGTGCATGCTGATTGAGTGTGTTGCACGAGTTCCAGTTCTAGAGGCCACCCAGGTTCAGGGGACAGATGGACCCATAGGTGGTTGAAGATTCATTGGAGGTCATGGTGAGAGTTTTCTAATTGGTAGGGACACCAACTGATCTCATGGTGATCCTTGTCACTAGACTTCTAGAGGAAGTAGTAGACAGATGGTGGAGCTTGATGCTCCAGGTTCATGATGAGGTGATTCTTCTCTGGGCAGACTTCGAGAGCCTGTTTCGGGTAGAGTTTGTCCCAGCGACTCTTCACGCAGTGCATATTCAGGAGTTACATCATCTGCAGTAGGGCAGCATGACTATAGATCAGTACTCAGTGATGTTCACTAACCTCTCATTCTACTCCATAGATATTGTGTGAGACCCATTCTTTAGGGATCGGACCTTCGATCATAGACTTAGGCGGGAGATCAGGGCTTCAATGATCTCACTCAGCATCCCGACGTAGGCGGAAATGTTAGATAGATCCCTCTTGGTGGAGAGTTTCCTTGCTGAGAAGTCACCAGAAGTGATACCCACTACCAGTCATCACATAGCGGAGTCTTTTGCAGCAGGCAGTAGACAGATGTCGCAGAGGTCCAAGAGGACCAGGCCTACAGGTGGACGACCGCATGACTCGGGATCGGCTGTGCAGGGCACTCGAAGTGGAGCCAGTTATTCCAGGAGCGGGCAGTGTTTCTCATGCGGCGGGCAGGGTCTCATGGCTCATGACTCTCCAACCCTTCATTCAGATGATCATCAGATGGTCGAGGGACCGCCCAGGTAGAGACATAGGTTTGATTGAGGTGGTCCGCAGGGAGCATGCAGACGTGGCAGAGGAGCTGGTTGTGTAGCTGGCGGTGGGTGAATATTTGAGATATTACCACCACCACCACTTGGAGGTCCACCCTGACCATAGGGAGCAGGTGGACAGGGGAGAGGTCATCTCCAGACAGCTGAGGCTTAAGATCATAGCGCTCCAGAGATGATTCGAGGTACGATCTGTGTCTACTCCACCATAGCTGCAGTACTTATAGACACAAGTTTCGGTCATTATTTTATTGTCACATCCCTCGTTCGGATCTCGGAGATTCAAACAGATCCTTTGGCTCGATCCTTATGGCTAGATACTCCTACAGGAGCAGATTTGATGATTACGCACTGGTACTGGTAGTGTGAGCTTACTCTAGGAGGTGAGATCTTCGGCTGGGATCTCCTAGTAGCAGTGTCGGGGCCTTACGACGTCATCTTGGTTATGGACTGGTAATCTATAGTCCATGCTCATGTTGACTATATTAGGTGAAAATTGCAGTGTGTCCGCATGGATGGGATCATTTTTACCTTCAATGGTGAGAAGGAAGCCTTTGCAGTGCAGGATGGACTTACCTGGAGGAGGGTACAGCCGATTACTCATCAGTTGTCCAGCCTTACCCTCAGAGCGGTTGAAGTGGAGAGTCCATGTTATCCTATAGTGGTGGAGCAGTATGCAGATTTTTTCCTTGATGATGTCCCAAATCTACCTCCTCACAGAGAGGTGGACTTTTACATTGAATTGTGCCCCGAGACGGCACCGACATCTACACCAGCGTATCGGATGGCTCCCGTGGAGCTCCGTGAGCTGCAGGTACAGCTAGAGTACTTATAGGGGAATGGATTCATCCAGCCCAGTATTTCTTCTTGGGTAGCCCCGATTCTGTTCGCCAAGAATGCGAATGGGAGATTGAGGCTTTTTGTTGACTATTTGTGCCTGAACCAAGTGATCGTGAAGAACAAGTACCCACTCCCGATGATTGACGACCACTTTGATCAGATGAAGGGAGCACGGTGGTTCTCGAAGATAGACCTCATATTAGGCTATCATCAGCTCAGAGTATGAGATGAGGATGTGTATAAAACGTCTTTCAGATGTCGTTACGGACACTACAAGTTCTTGGTTATTCCATTCGGTGTAACCAATGCTCCAGTAGTGTTCAAGGGACTCATGAACAGGATCTTTCAGCCATACCTTGATCATTTTGTAGTGCTCTTCATCAATGACATTTGGATCTACTCAACTACTGAGGAGGAGAATGCCTATCATTTATAGGTAGTACTAGACACACTCCAAGAGCAATATCTTTTTGGTAAGCTCTCGAAGTACCAGTTCTGGATCTGAGAGTTTCACTTTCTAGTACATGTCATATCGGAGGCTGGAGTTGTAGTAGATCGAGTGAATATTGAGGCGGTACTTTCTTGGGAGCCACCCAGGAGTGTGACGGAGGTATGGAGTTTTCTGGGTTTTCTTGGATATTACCGAAGGTTTGTTCCAGACTTCTCTAGATTTTCAGCACCAATTTCAGCGTTGACAAAGAAGGGGAAACCCTTCGTGTGGTTGGAGAGATGCCAACAAAGTTTTTTGGAGCTGAGGTAGAGGCTGACTAGTGCCCCTATCTTGAGGCTTCCAGAGGAAGGCGTAGGGTATGTAGTCTACTGCGACGCATCAGGGACCGGTCATGGATGTGTCCAAATGCAGGAGAAAGTAGTGATCATTTATGGTTCTCGATAGCTGAAAAAACATGATTGTAACTACTCTACCCATGACCTGTATTTAGCAGTAGTGGTCTTCGCCTTGAAGATGTGGCCACACTTTCTAATGGGAGAGAATTTTACCATGTACTCTGATCACAAGAGTCTTAGGTATATCTTCTCTCAGAAGGACCTGAACCTGAGACAGCGACATTGGATTGAGTTCATACCAGACTATGACTTCGAGATAGTCTATACTATTGGGAAGGGAAACGTTGTTGTAGATGCACTCAGTAGTAGATCTGGTATACAGCTGCTAGGTGAGGCGACAGAGAAGCTGGCCGCTTTGCAGATATCCTTTATGGATAGAGATGGAGCAACGTTTCTTCAGTCTCTTACAGTCACTCCCCAAATTCTTCAGTGAGTCAGGGAGGCCCAATGTGGGGACAGTGACTGCGAGGCACGACGTGCTCAGATATCCACAGGACAGGCACCTAATGGATTTTCTGAAGGTGGGGAGCACGTCATCCTCTTCAGAGGGCATACCATGGTACCAGTGTCACTTCAGGAGGAAGTGTTGAGGGAGTTCCACATATCCCCTCTAGAGGTACATCCAAGAGTGTCGAAGATGTACCAGGATCTCTAACGACAGCACTGGTGGCTGAGAATGAAGAAAGCAGTAGTGGAGTTTGTTTCTCAGTGCCTCGCTTGTCATTAAGTGAAGGCAGACCATCAGGTACCAGCAGGCTTGGTTCAGCATTTAGAGGTCCTAGAGTGGAAGTGGGATGGGATATCCATGGACTTCATGACAGGACTTCCACATACATCCAGGGGTCATGACTCAATTTGGGTGATCGTCGACCGACTCACCATGTCGGCCCAATTCCTACCTATCAGAGAGCACGGTTTAGTAAAGAGCTTGGGACACCTCTATGTGAATGAGATTGTGCGTCTACATGGAGTACCCACAAAGATTATCTCTGATCCTGATACATTTTTTACTTCCCAGATATGGAAGGGGTTACAAGAGTATTTCAAGACATAGCTTCATTTGAGCACCACCTTCCATTCGCAGATGGATGGTCAGACTGAGCAAACTATTCAGACCCTCGAGGACATTTTGCGTGTGTGTATCCTATACTTCGGTCATAGTTGGTAGGATCACTTACCTTTGGTGGAGTTTTCATACAACAACATCTATCACTCCACCATAAGGATGGCACCTTTTGATGCATTGTACGGGTGACCTTGCAGATCACCCTTGTGCTGGACTGACCCAGGGGAGTCAACACTGGTGGGACCAGAGATGGTTCGGGCTACCACAGAGAAGGTGCAGATCATCCAGGATCAGATGAAGACTACACAGAGTAGGAAGAAGTCATATGCCGATAGGAAACAGAGACCTATAGAGTTCAAGGATGGTTACCACTCTTCCTATGGGTCTCACCTCGATGAGGCTTGTAGAGATTTGGTCGATGCGGCAAGTTATCTCCAAGGTTCATCGGACCTTTTCTGGTCTTCAGCAGATTTGTCGAGGTGGATTATCGCTTAGCTCTTCCACCTCAGTTACACCAGGTGCATGACTTCTTCCATGTTTCCCAGCTAAGGAGATACTTGCCCAACCCTTCTCACATCATTGACCATGGAGAGATGGACGTTGACTATGGGGAGACTTTTATGGAGGTTCCAGTAGAGATTGAGGATCGACAGGAGTGGTTACTTCGTGGATGGTCGATACCTCTAGTGTGTGTTCGCTGGCAGCATGGAAACCTCTAGAAGAGCACATGGGAGTGGGAGGCTCAGATGCATGCTCAGTACCCCCACTTGTTCCATTAGTTTGAGTTGTGGCTTACAGGGACGTAGATCCCTAAGGTGGGGAGAATGTAAAGACCCTAATTTTCCATATAAATTTTTTAAAAAAATAAATGGGAATTTTAAAAGTCCGAAAAAATTGACGGAATGTGATTCTGAGGCCTAGAGTGCTCAGAATGAATTTCTGAACTTTTGTTCGAGTACGTTCAGTAAACGTGAGAGTGGGTTTTTCTAACTTTTGAACCGGTGCTCTGAATTAAAATATGAGAACACTGTTGAACTCGCAACACCGGTATTCGATTAAGGAGACTTTCACCTTGATGGCAGATGGTCGAGGGTGAAAGTTAGTTTTTGGGTTTTTCGTGTAAGAATAAAATAAAAATAAAAGTGTGTGACATTTTATTTATTTTTTTGCAACATCCATGTGGGTGTTGGGAGGTGGGGTCCACCGGAACTAAACCTCCATGTGGAAGTTGAGAAGTGGGGACCACCCGAACCTAACCTCCCATGAGAGGTTATGGTGGTGGGGACCACCCGATACCTAAACCTCTTGAACTCCTCTCATTATGGAGAAAAACATCTCAACCCCTCTCATTAATGTGGAGGAGCCTCTTGACTTCCTCCATATTAATTTTTCCAAAGCACATGCCTTTAAAATTCCAACCTAGTTAATTGATGAGGATATTTTGAATTTATTCCAATGAACTAAATAGAGAACTTAATCTATTATCCTTGGCATCTTTGGTGGAATTGGGAGGAAGGAGATCTTGGGAGTAAGCTCTTCCACAAAGAATGCTCCACCGACGAAGAACACTCCACCAACGATGAATGCTGACCCCCTTCGACCTTCTTCCTCGGGACTTCTTCCAACATGGTACATCATCATCTATGGAGAATCGGTGACCATACTACCTTCTTGTGCCAAAATCATTAAGAGAATGAAGTAGGGGTTTTTTCTATTTGATTATCGCTTTTCGTGTTCTCCCCTTCTAATTCTTTTGCGGGATTGGGAATAGATATTGATGTGGGTTGTGGGAAATGATGTTTTAAAATATCTTCCATACATGTTCATGCTTTTTTTTTGTGAACCACTTGTTACCACTCTAAATGTGGAGGGTGTGGGCCAATTGAACATGGCCCAACCCATCTGTCGTTCTTCTTTGATGTGTACTTCGAAATGGAGTAAGGAAACAAAGGCGACGAAGGAAACAACGCCGCCCCCCGCGGCCTCCGCTACCCGCGCCACCCCGTGGTGCTTTGCCCTCTCGGTCGAACCAGCCTCGCGCCACCCAAGCCACCCACGGCCAGACTGAGCCGCTACGTCACCCTGGGTCGAACCCCCTCCCTGTGCCGCCATTATGCCAAGCTATCGTGTCGAGCCGCCGCACCATCGTTGTGTCGCACCGCCGCACCACCCCGGCCCGAACCCACCTCATTGCGCCACAGCCGTGCCGATCTGTCATGCCGCCGCTATCCGTCATGCTGAGCCGTCATGCTGCCTCCGTCCGCTGAGCAATGCCACCGTCCACCGAGCCGCGCTGCTATCTTCCGAGCCATGCAGCTATCCGAAACGAGCCACACCACCGCCGTGTCTAACCAATGTTCAAGTCGAGCCGACCTGCGCTGCCGCCACCACCACTATGTCCTTTCTGCATCCCTCCGAGCTACCTGAGCCTCCCTCTTCATGGCCTTGCGAGCCACCCCGAGCCGATCCGTCCCCCAACTGAGTCGTTCCGTGGCCGAGCCACCCTCACAGCACCCTCCGAGTCCGAGCCGCCTCTGTGCCCCCCCATGGCCGTCAGCATGAACCCAACAAGCCAGTCCACCTAGCGGGCCAGGCCGGACCCAATGGGTCAGGCCGGGTCGACCCGAACCGGGTCGGACAGGACTCTGGCCTACTACGACCCATTTACTTCTTTTGGCCATATCCTTGGCACCGGACATCCATTTAACGAACCATGAGTGGCGTTGGGAACCTTGGAGAAAGATGGTCCCTTTGAGTAATACTCCACTGAGATTTGTATTGAGATGAATAATGGTCAGGTTGGATCGAGTATGAATCCAACCGGGCCCCTGAGACTAAAAGGATAATAACTCACAGACCAGGCGTCTGATTGACATGCCCTCTATTACGTTGAGACCCTCATGACGTAGCGGACCTTTGAGATAATTCTTCGTGGGACTTCATAGAAGTTGGAGTATCGACCAGTAGCTTGTGGTCTGGATCCTCCCGGAGGTGAGTGAGCATTGTGCGGGAACCTTGTAGTTGGATGAGACCTGACGACTACTGACCATTTTGGCTCAGAGTGGCTCAACAGGCCCAATGGGGAGCACCTTGGTGACGCGTCAGACCCACGGTAGTGAGAGCCTTGGTGACTCGGCAGACCCACGATACTCGACAGGAGGAGTACCTCAGCAATCCATGAGGGGGAGCGCCTTTGTGACGCAGCAGAACCACGGTGGGGAGCATCTTGGTGATGTGGTAGACCCATGGTACTCGACGGTAGGAGTACCTCAGAAGTCCAAGGTTAGTGGGAAGCGTGTTTGTATGACACGGCAGGCCCACAGTACTTGATAGGGAAGAATTTCTCAAGCAGCCGAGGGTTCGGAATGTTACTTGTTACTACCCCTAGAATAAATCCTGGTGTGAGCTGAGTCATAACCTCTATTTTTTCCTCATGATTGAGATAGATTACTTGATAACTTAGGTATATGTATGGTCATATACCTAAGTAAGTTTATCGGTTGATTTCATACCTTTTGGTTTATCCTTGATGGATTTTGTGAGACCTAGAGGGTCTCGAGGTCCCTACTGAGTATTTTTATACTCACCCATGTACATGCTATGCCTGCACCTTGTTGTGTTGGATACAGATGATGGATAGCGCTGACTGAGGCTAAGAGTATCGGGACTGGACGGTACCTAGAGGTGGAACATACAGTGTGTCGGTCCACAGAGGAGACGAGTGGACGTGGAGTGCTGAGGAGGAGATCTGTACCTACCCTTCAGGTAGGAACCTCGGAGGATGATCCAGTAGCTTTCTTTTCTCTTTCTTCAGTTGTATTGTTTTTCAGTTGTACTTGTACCTTTATTATTGGGCTTGTATTCTGTCCCCTTTTACTTTCATCACTCTTTTGGTTATACAGTTTTCTTGTGTTTGTATCTTGTCGTGTGCTTTGTAACATGAGTTTGTAGGTTATAAAGGTAATGCCTTCCTAGATTTAGGGAAAACACCTTTCAGTGTTAGTCTCCATCCCCTGGCCTATGGAAGGTAGGCTTGGGGTAGTCATGGAATGGGCCCCAGGGGACAGGTAGTGATAATTATGGAGAGTATCAATATGGGAATTGAGAACATTTCTGATAGTGTTATTGATAAATTCCGAGGAATGATCCAGAGAAAATAAATAAATAAGAGGAGCAGCAGTCTAGTTATCTAACCAAAATTTCATAGAGGATTTTCTAGTGACCATCCATCTAGAATTTTTCATAATGTTGATGAATATATTTTTGATGGAGGGACAAATGAAAGAGTTTAGGAAGTTCTTGTTACCTTTCTTCAATCTATCCAGAAACCTATTTTTGATGAAAGCAATCAAGGGGGTGTCATTATGAATTAAGTTACAAGTGAGTCTGGCTTGAAGGGCTTCATTAAATAGTTTTAAATTTTTAATACCAAGGCCACCCTTGTCTAAAGGCTTACATCAAGTAGCCCAGGGGATAATCACCAGTTTTCTATTCAAAGTGCTTCCAGTCCAAACAAAGTTTTTAATATGCACGTTCATTTTTTTATAAGACTAGCCGGCCAATTGTAGACCATTATAGAGTAAACTGATTTAGAGACAATGGCCGACTTGATAAGACAAACTCTCCCTATCATGGAGAGATATTTACAATTCCAAGTGGAAAGCTGATTAAGAATTTGATCAATAATGTTTGAAAAATAGCTTGCTTTGGGTCTTCCCCAAAAGATGGGGACCCCAAGGTATTTGATGAGAATTGTTCCTTTTTTAATGCGAAGTTCATTAAAATAGTCTATAATACCTATTAGGATAGTGCAAAAAATATTGGTTATTCATTTAAGGGAATGAACTATAAAAATTGGTTGAAAGAATAGAAATAGTTGAAAATAAATTCTAAATCATTTAAAACATCGATTTAAAAACATATGAAATATTTCATCAAATAATATGTGATAAAAAATGATTTTAAGATATTCATTAAATCTGAATAAACATAAAAAACACATTTAAAGATATAAATACATGCAAAAATGAAAATTAAATGAAAATATTTCTAAACTAACAATATGCAATGCTCTCCCACACACTTAACTCATGCATCATCCTTAATATATGTCAAATATTATTTTTTAATTAAATTAAAATTATAATAGGCAACAAATTAGGAAAATAATAGAGAGGTACAAATTAAATTATTCTTATAGGAGTGAATTGGTATATAGTTATCTAAACATCTTGTACTTTAAATGATCTTTAATGTATTCATAAATTTGTTTCCTCTCTAAATTGTTGATGAATATCATTTTTTCATAATTTTAATTTTCTAATTAAATTTTTTATTCATAATATTTTTTTATTTTAATGGTAATTATTACAATTTTAGGTCTTAGTAAAAATTTGGGTTGCAGTTTTAAAATAGCTTAATTTTTAATTTTTTTTATAATATTTATGTTTTTTCCATAACAATTTATACACTAAACAAAATTGTGAAATTATTTTTTTAGGGTTCTCTTTTTATTAGGATACATTTCATTGAATTATATCTAAATAGAGTCCAATAATAGATGGTACAAATGAATAATTCATTCGGGTCTTTGAAATTTATGAATAGTTTTGATGAATTTTGATGATGATTCTATATCACGCAAATTTCTAGTCCAAATGATCTAAAATTTGTGAGATATAGCCTCATCATAAAAATCCATCAAAAAATCATATATTTTGAACTCTAATTTTCATGATTCATTTTATACATATATGGTTGGATTTAGTTTTATTTATAGTTTAATGAAATATATCATAATAAATTTAGAACACTATAAAAAAATAATTTCACAGTTTCGATTAGTGTATAGAGTGTTATGGATAAAATAGGAAGATGACATAAAAATAACAAATTAATCCATTTTCTCAATAAACCCAAGATTATTCCTAAACCCCAACACATATTTGGGGGGGTTACACCCAATATATTTCCTATTTTACCTTTTTATTTGTTTTTATTTATTTTTGTTTCAATAAATTTCTTATGTTTTATTATTTCTTTTTGGTACTTTAAATTGGAAATAGGAAGGATCATAACTCAATTCCACCACTACCCAACTAAATCCATTTTGTATTTCTATTTCTCTTTAGATTGTATTACCTTATTTTTTAATATTTTTAGCTAAAATAAAGGGTAGTTAAATTTAAGTGTGCGGGTGTCAACCTTCTATTAGATTTTTTGTTTTATTTTTTTTCTTTTTTTAGGAACTTTGAGCTTCAATGAATATATGTTATCATTTTATACTCTTAAATTTACTTTGAGTGAGTTTATATGGTTTTTGAAAGAATGGATTTTAAATTTTTATTGACATGGAGCATTTTCCTGGAACTTATTTTCAATCATTTTTATGAGTTCGGATAATTTTTTAAATACATTATTATGAAGACCTCACTCAAAATATTTTTCCTATCATATGAGGTATTTTTAACTCCTTTTAAATATTCTTTTTAATACCCTAACCATATTATTATTAACATAATTTTTGTGAGTGAACTAGAAATTTTGTTTTTTTTTCTTTCAAAACTTTAGAGTTTATAAAAAAAATCATGTTATTGATACATTTTTTTCATCATAATGTAGAGATATGATAATTTTTAAAAGAATGTGATAACACATGGATTTTTCAAGTATTTTCATAAATATATATTAAAATTATCTTAATTAAAGATTGGAATGAACTTTTATGTTATATAAGTTATTATTAGGTCATAGATAGATTTTTTAGGATGAATAATTTTAAATTTGAGAGAATAAAATGAAAGGAAATTACTTTTTGCATAGATGATACATGATGGAATTCTATTTTTGGAAACTATCTTTGGAATTTTATCACTTTTTATTTTAGTGAGGATTTTGGTTTAGATATTTGATGATTTATTAGTATCTTAATAGTTAAGTGTGATGTATTTATGAAGATTATATTTCTATAATTCAATATTTTAATCCTACCACATTTTTGAAGAAAATATTAATCACTAAATTTTAAAGAATAGTGATTTCATCACTGAAAGCTCATGAAAACAACAGTATTTTTATAATAACTTGTTGTCATAGTGTTTCTTGTTTTGTATGAATATATATTTTTATATTTTTATATTTTTATATCTATGTTTCACAAAACACCACTATATTTTTATTTTTATTTTTTAGTATATTTTAGTTATAAATAGTTGAAATAGATAAATGTGTTGTATAAGTGGACTCCTCAAGATATTTACCCTATGGCGTATACAATATTGGTTTCCCTTCATGTGATATGGAAGTGTTGTCTAGATTAGTTTGTGATATAAAATAGAGGCACATGTGCTAGACTTGGTCAGTAGTAGAAAGTGAGAAATAAGAGAGTGGAAGATGGTTTATCCATGTCTAGATAAATCCCTAATGAAGCAATAAGCAGTGGAAACCTGAGGCCACCTATTCTGAGTCATGGATTTCATTTCTTTTATCCAATTGAATTTTTATAAGAATTTTAATTTTTAAATGAATCAAGTTTTTTTGGGAATTATAATTATCCATATCTACCTTGAATGGTTATCTAATCTATAAAGTTAAATAATTGTTTTCATTGTTTAAATTTCTTAAGTGAAGTCTTACTTATGAGTATAATGATTTGAATTATGTTTATATTTTTAGAGGTCTTTAAGTAGTTAAATCATTTCTATATGAGGAAAAATAAAATTGAGGACTTGGTATGATATTCAAGTAGAATTAGGTTTTCACTCAGAGTTATTTGGTTGAACCTTGAGAAATTAAATTAAGTAATATTTTCTGGGAAAGGAAGAATTGTCTGTCCAAGGGTAGAAACTAGTTAATAATTAATACTTTAAAATTTTTATTTCACACTCCTTTTCAATAAATTTGTTCCTTTGTTCTTAAAAATCATTACTTTTAAATTTCATTTTTCCCTTTTTTATCATTTCATAAAAACCCTCAAATAACCATTTTTTATCTTTTTTTAAAAAAGTGATTATTTTGAACCTAGCATGATACCCCCTTAAGATAAAACCGTGGGACTACTGTATTGAATTCTTCAGGGATAATAATATTGATAGTGATTTTGAGACAAAATTTCTTCCTTAAATTACCTAGAGTAAAAATAAAACACAAATTACTAATACTTAAAAAATAAAGTGACTACGAATTAAAAATATAATGACCAGAATATTAAAAAAATGGGGTTTTGTATCCCAAAGAACTACATTTTCATTGTACACAACTAAATAGTTGCATTGGTAATCCATAGTTTCAAGGTATATTTTGATTCCTCAATAATAACCACCACATTTTATTATGTTTTTTGTGCATCAATGACCACTTCCTCTCTAGAAAAACATAAAAATTATTTTTCTTGTGGTCTTATTGAATAATGTTAGTATCGATTTCCACATCTTTATTTTAATTCTTTTAAAAATTATACTCTAATTCGGTTGAATAAAATATTTGAGGATCCATGGATATATATTAAAATTATCCATAAAATAAATATTTAATATACTCAAGGATCTCTTTCATATATTCCTCAATAGGTATATAAGCTTCATAAAAAATGACCACATCTGCTAGGGTGGTTTCTTTTTCTTATTCATCACTATCTATAGAAATATAAAAAATATATTTAGTCGCCTCTAGTATAATAGTGGGGGGTAATTTCTATTTTGGTTTCACTAAAATTAAATATATATGAATCTAAATTAAAACTATCTTCTTGTATCTTCTTTGTTGGTGGTGGTAGTTCCTCATGAAATGTCTCTGGAAATAATTTTTTAATTATAATATAAAAATAAATTACCTTCCTCTATGATTTATTTAAAACTAATAAAACCACTTTTATCTTCTTACATAGTGAGTAGTATGTTTTTTATGGTTGTAGAATATAAAAAAAGATGATCGGTGTATATTTAGATATTATGGTCTTCTTCTAATGCACCACCTCTAGTATATTGATTGTGATTATCCATGTATGATTAAATAGTTGTTCTTAAACCTCCAATAATTCCTCTTAAAATGTGAGTGGATTATATTATTCTTAACTTATAGGTTCATATGTATTCTCCAATATCTAAAATTTAATATCATAAATTATATTATTATTTTATTTAATTTTTCTTCAAATTTCACCAAAGGAAACTTTTTATTTCTTCAAAAATGTATATAGTTTCTCATCCTATGAATACAATACATCATAAAAATATTCATTAATTTGAGATTATTTATTAGATGAATAATGTATATTTTAATTTGAATAGTTCATCTTTAAAAATTTTATTAAATTATGAAAATAAATTAAAAAATAAAATTAAAGAATATAGAAAACATTGAGTATATCATTGAATCACTAACAACGATGCTAAATTTGGATATGAATTTTTCATGTGATTATAAAAATGGCATTTCTATAACTCCTATGAATGAAAAATAGTGACTGACTATAGGTTTATCTCTCCTAAGGATACATTGTGAATCAACTTAGTGTAAATATATTATTATCACATTTTTATTTTAAATAAATAAAGTAATAAAACAATAAGGGTGAAAATGATGATATTAATGAAAAAATTAATTTGGTGAAATATAAGGTTATGAGGAACAATTGTAATTCTTAGGAGGACCACATAGTTTTTCCTTTCAAAAATATACTAAAAATATATATCTCGCATATTCTCACTTTGAAGTTTAACTCAATATCATTCTCTAAAAAACCTATATTGTTTCTTAAATATAATAACTAACATAATGAGATCTCAAATGTAAGGTTTGATTTATTATTTTATTAAGTGAAAATAATTATACCTTGATCATGTATATAAAATATCAGAAACGTATCTCAATAAAACTAACCAAAAAAGAGAGGTCCACTATATAGGGATCATGTTTACAAAACCACTCCCCACTATACTATCTAACTCCATCATATAAAATATAAAATAATAAAGAAAATAAATGGGAATTCATAACATAGAAATAATGAGAATAATGAATAGAGATAGAGAAACCATCACCTCACCCTATTACATTAATTAATCATTGTTTCACCTTGGAGTGAAAATAATAAATAAGAAAGTAAATAATATTAAAAAATCAAAGACAACAAGTTGGATTATCTCTCACAGATTGAAGTTAGAAATTTTTTCTTTATAAATATGTGTCTCGATTTCATAGAGGTAAATAAGTGAATAATTAACAAAAAGAAAATAAAAACTATAGCTAAAAAATGAGAGTTTTGATATATTATCCCCCTCTATATTTAATCTATTTATAAGTATTAACATACACCTTAGGGTTAAATAAATTCATTCCTTGTGACCACTACTTTAAAAACTTCTATATTCTTCCAATAATCCTGGGTAGATGTTATTATTAAACATGATTCTTTAATAAATTCTATCTAATCACCATGTGTACTTAGCTAAAAAATTTATTTCTTGTATATCTCAGACTCTCCTTTTCATTCAGTTGTTTGGATATTGTTACATACTTTAATGTAAGACATGTGGATTTTAGATCATATTTATAATCTTGTTTAACTCTTATTAAGATTTTAAAATCATCATATGTCTTCCCTTGATATTATTCGATTATTTTAATTTATTTATGATATTCCTAATGATCTTTATGATCAATTCATATGTTTGATGATATGAGTTTATTATATTAGCAATATGAATTTCCCTATATCATTATTTGAGTCATATTTGATGATATATATCAATCTTCATTAGTGATATATTATTATTTCTTATCATTATTATCAATATAATATTTCATTATTAGCATGATCCATTTCCTTTTTATTTTTATTCATTAAATCATTATATCTTAATAATAGATTACATTCATGGGAACTATTACGCGAACCCCCTAAAACAGATCTCCATAGTTAGGTAATGATATCCTAATATCATAAAGGGTGATATAATTCCTATGTTCCTACAACTTTTATTTTTATTAATGAAGTCAATTCCCCCTTGGAAATACACTAATATAACCTACTAATATACGTGAGTTACAATGGATAATAACAATAATCGGTTGTAGTGTCTTCATATTTTTCTTAATAATTAGGTCACGAGAAGTGGTAAATCCTTGTCACTATCTATGACAACATTTTCCTTAAATTGTTAGGTATAGTGTCTAATAAGATATATTATATCACCCTTTATGATACCCATGATTCTGACATATGTAGGTAATAATAGGGAGTGATATTCCTCTATTTTCTCTTATAACTTCCCTTAAACAAGAACTATCTATTTAATTTGTAATGTAATCATTTCCAATGATGAATTTTTCATCCTCATATATCATCAAAACTCAATAATCAAAGTTTGACGATATTCAAAAATAATAATATAAATAATTTAATTTCCAATATTTATATTAATATTCAATTAATTCTAATATAAAAGGAAATTATAAAATATTTTATAATTTTTTAATAATTAATATATAATAAAAGTTGATATAACATGAAAAATATTGAAAAATATTTCTTTATCCCAGATCACTCATTGGTGATGTTTATATGAAGGTAATGGATTATAAAACTCAAAATTAATTTGGGATAAACTATATAATGTATATGAAAGAGGAAATAAGGTGAAAGAAGAAAATTTATAACTCATGTGAAAAAAATTAATATTTGAAGACATCAACCAGGTAAATAATGGTTTTTTTTATTAAAAATGTGGTTATTACTATAAGTTCCATGAGAGTTCCATGTTAGACCATCACAAACATATATATTTTAAAGAGGATTTTCATGAGGCTTTCACTATATTTCAACCCTAATGTCTTTATGATTGAAAAAAGGTAACTAATCACAACCATATTGAATTATCTATAGAGAAACCTTGTGGAATTTGATATGAGAATGAAATAATATATCACTATCTCAAATAATGAGCCAAATATAATTTCTTTAAAATAAATAAAGATTTATTTCATCAAATAATGATTAAAATAAGATATGGGTGATGAGGTGTTGATTTTTATCTCAAGAATATTTCTATGAGGTGAGGAAAAATTCAAAATAAATTTACCACTTTCTTGTTTTAGATATAAAAAAATTAATCACATATTTGATTGATATTGTAAAAAATACATATATAATTAATAATAATCTCTAAGTGAGTTCTCTGGAATATTTAACAGTGGAAGAATAGGGAAACAATTTCAAAAGAAGAAGAGCTTGCTTGCTAAGAAGGGCGATGATTCTTAAGAACCAAATAAAGAATAAGTTACAAAAACTCAAATTAGAGAATAATTTTTCCTTGATACATACTCAAAGTTTGTTAATGTTACTATAAACAATATTTTAGAAGAAAAAATAAAAAAGATTAAAAATATAGTTTCAGTTATCTTGAATGATACAATAAAGGAAGTAATGGAAGTAATATTTTCCAAGTTCAATGGTACATATTTTAATACATGAAAATTTAAATATCTATCATATTTTTAATCTCATAATGAAATTGTATATGAAAAATTATTAAATTATTTTATATTGAGAGGATAAAATGGAAAAATTATTGATTAAGTGGACTAAAGGAATCTTAAATTTAATGAAATATCTGGAAATCATTAAAGGATGCATTAACATAGAATGTGAATAGAAAAAATATTCATTGTAAAAGTTTAAAAAAATTGGTAGAGATTATAATATTTTTATAAATAATTAACATCAAAAAGAATATTTTATACATTAACAAGTGTGTAAAAAGATGATCTGGATATGAATTCCTGATAAATCGGTACAAATGAATTATTACTTGAAGTAGAAATATTAATAGAACTTAACTCTAAGTTAGATGACTAAAAATCATATGGTTGAATAACATATGTAGAATAAGAAGTTGTGAAAATATAAATCTATGAAAATAAAAGTCAATTTATTATATTGGATAAAGAAAACGAGGATAAGTTTTAAACCTTTATAAATATGATTAAATATTTGTAAGCTAAGAAAGAAAAAATAAATTAAATTCAAATTGTTAATACAAAGGTTATTCCTAGTGGATAATGTTGAAAAATTGATTATATTGTTAATACATGACAAAATTTGGTTATATTTGTTGAAAATAGGCTTTATTGAATTCATTATTCCTATGATGAAGTATTGGAGAAGATTAATAAATGTATGGAGATTTTTTGGGGTGATTTTCTGAAGAAGAAAACAAATCATTGTTAAATTAGTTTGGTTATATTGTAACATATGATACTTATTATTAAATAGTTGAGATAGAAAATATATAGATGTTATGGTTATATTTTAATACCATAGTTTCATGTGTTTCTCTATAGTGTGTGATATTACATCATAATGAGGGGGTTATAAGAAAAAACGTTTAGATTGTTCCTTACAGCTCATATTGTATATCATAATTAAATACTACAATATATAAGCTATTTTATGGTCATGTATTAATGTAAACAATTACATAGTAAAATATTTTATCTAAAACTATCTAGAGATATTTAACCTATGATTTTCAGAGTTTAATTTTCAATGTAGTTTTTGATTCTCAGAGGACATAGTAATAGAACAAAATTACACCATAATTATGATCATAAAATCATAATTTGGTGGTTTAATACATTATATTAGAAGTTAAAATTACATTATAATAATATATCAAATTTTATCAATAATATTCTATTAAAATTAAGTCACATATAGTAATCTTCATGGTTTCTTGGGGAAATGGGAAAAAATGTAAAGTGGTAGGGTTAGATGCTCAGTAAGGGGGTATCATATAGCAGAAGATATCATGGAATAAATGACACATGCATAATATAGTAGGAATATATAATAAAATATTATCATTAAACTGATAATATGATTATAATATATACCCATGTATAGCATTAAAATGGAAATAATTAGTCACATAGATAATAATAACTTATCTCATAGTGATGGGATGTGTAATTTTGAACATCATAACCATACCATCAAAGTATCGACCAAAACATCATATATAAATGTGTAGGAATGCACTAAATAACCAATATATTTTTTATCATGAGACATAATGATGCATCTAGGGGATATATAATTTTGGGTCCCACCCATCACTTAATAATTCCAATGCGTTTATCAAATGAATAGAGTGTAAAATCAATATAATACATAATGTTCCTTAATGAACCTCATACATAATCATGGATAAGTAATAAATATTTATCTATAAAGGAATAATGTATATGAGAAATGTAAATATTTCACTATTATATATAATAATATGGATATCTAGGTGAATATCCATCAATAAAATAAGAAATTATAGGATATTTACAATGAAATAGAAAGTATCCTTATAAAAGGGATGATAATGGAGTAGTGGTGTAGGATGCATTCATCATATAATGATTTTAATAGAAATTTTTCATTGAATACAATATTTTTAATTGAGCAAAAAGAAAGTAATGATATAAAAATATGCTATAAAATTATGGTTATATGACTCAAATATTTGATACGCATTATGGATTCAAAATTTCCTTAAGGAAAAACATCTAGGTAGATTTGATTTGATGAGAAAAGTGAACTTTTGAAAAGTTTGAGTTTAATCTAGTTGTTACTTAATAGATGATCCACTAGTTACATCACCATCATCCTTATATAAGGTTCCCATCTTAGAAATATTCCATTCATAATACCAAAAATACAGGGAATATGTAGGGATTTGGATAATGTAGTTTTAGGTAAAGAAAATAATTTGGCATTATAACGACTTGTAGATGTGGTATAATGTGAGATAACAGTGATCTATCACTCATATTATAATAATGAATTTATAATAATATATCATAATAAAATATTATATTGATATGGAAAGAAATTATAAATGATTACCCAAAATAAAGTAATATAATAGATTATAAAACCTTAAAATGTAAAGTGACTTCTTAAAGCTCAAGAAAGAATACATTACAACCTCAAGAACTCCTTAAAGAGACTATTAAGATAAATTTGATGGTATAACCATGCTCAATGATTTATGGATTGACTGGTACTGGTAGGATGGATGGTTATTTACATAAAATATGGGAGAATTATTTATTAAATTTGTGACTTGGGATTTGTAAATATAAGTTGTAGAAAATACAAAACCATTGACTTACCCATGTTTTTAAATCATGTTTTTAAATTTTATTACATGGATTTGACAATTATTCATTTGAAAACCAAAAAAAATTAATATTACTTTGTCTATAAAAAATTCTTTTATTCATAAATAATTTTAAAAAAAATGATTTTCCATTTTAGACTTTATAAAGTCCAATATAGATTTGGAAAATGATTTTAATACATTAAAATATATTATTTTTATAAATTGGTATATTTTTTGTTGAGGATTCACTCATAATAACTATTACATCCTTCTTATGTCGTAATTAAGTCATAATACTTACAATATATTCATATCGTGCTTTACTATTTACCTGAAAATTTGAATATCTCAAAATATTATGAAAATTTTACCATTGGATAATTTTGACAATCTGGTTCTAAAACTGAATTAATTCTCATAAAAATAATTTTTATATATAATAAATGTATTTATTAAATAAAAATATGTTTTTTAAAATCATGTGTTTCTCACTAAAAATTTAAAAACACTTTTTTTAATAATTCTTATTTTTCTTCTAAGACATATGTGTTTAATTATATTATTTTTCATTGATCAATATTCATTATAAAAAATTACTTATTATATTATTTCCGAATGATTTTTTTTTTATTTTTTGGAAACATGTATATATAATAGTTACAATACTATTAAAATTTACATATTGTGAAGTTATTATTCCAATGGTCATCTTACCCTTCCAATGGTCATATAACCCCTTATAAATAAATACATTACATTCTAACTTGTAAATTCATTCATATCATTCTCTGTGTTTTTATATCATATCTATCCCATTCTGTGTTGTTTTCTTCTTAATAAAAATGTATATTTTATATTTGTTATTGTTTTTAAATTAGGATCCTCTATAGTTCAAGATTATGTTGTTTCCCTATATTATTAGGTATTTTGTAGCACTTTTTTCAACATTTATAGTGAATGTAATTTTCTAAAATTTATTTTACTATAATGATGTAATAAATGGGATTGTGTTATGTGTCGGATATTGTAATAAGATGTTTATTTTTTATATTCATGTCTTGAGTCTTAGATTAACCCCCTAAAAAATTTCATCTTATAAATTTGGGGTATACATCAATCCATGAACAAATATAGACATTACTTTTTTAGGATCCCATGTTACTTACTCTAACTTGTGAATCCTAAAAAGTACCTTCATCTATTGGGTTGTCTAATTCAAGAAAACTTTCTCTCTAGTTTCAAGAATCATGAAAAGATATGCATTATAGTGTAAGTCATGATCCATATCTATTTATTCATTAGTGATTATATTCATTGGGTATCACACGGGATTCCTTAAATGTGAAACATGGAAGACATCATGCACATTAAAGAGGCTGAGTGAAAAATACAAATGATAGGTCATATCATTAATACTCTCAAAAATCTAAAAAGGACCAATGTGATTTGGACTTAACTCACCCTCCTTACTAAACCTTATATTTCCTTTCTATGATGATACTTTAAACAAGATGTAACCCCTTACTTGAAATTACAAATCTTTTATCTGATTATCATTATATACTTTTTGTCTAATTTAAGATATCTTGGTATGATTATGGATGGATATATCATTCTAAATTGTCTCCTCAAAAATTTTAGGTCATAATAACCTCGTTTCCCAAACTTCACCCCAATAATTAGGAGTATGAAATCCTTTCCCATAAAAATATTTATATGGTACCATTTTTATACTATAATAGAAACTATTGTTTTATGGTAATTTCACCATAGGTAAATATTGGTCACATATTCATTTTTTTTATCCAACATTGCATGTTTTTTATTTGTTTTCAATATTTTTTAATTAATATAGAGCTTTAAAAAATTATCTTAATATGGAAGAAAGTGGAATTGATGAAAGGAAGGAAAGCTTGGAAGTTGGTTGAGAACCCAAGAATTATGATGAAGTTCAACCAAAAAGGTGTCTACTTTATATTATGTGAATAATTATTTAATAAAAAATTATAAGTTGGTTTGAAGTATCTTATAATATATTATATAAAAAAAATATTACTTTCCTTTGTAAGTTTTATAATATTAACTCACAATAGAAGGAAAAGGGTGTTTTAAAGATTTTTAGTTCCATTAATAAATATTGAATTAAATATCTATAATGAAGGATTGATAATATCTATCCATTTTTATTATAATAATAAGATATTTTTGATGAGGTTGAGAAAGATAAAATAAAATAAAAATATTGGTTTGTAATATGGTAGCTCGGTACTTGAGTTTTGTTAGAAGACTATTATATTTGGTAAAGGAATTATAAACAAATTTTACTGAGTAGTAAATGGTGAAATATATATCATCTTCCTCCCATGTTTTATTTACATCACAACTGTTTCAATTGATAAATATTTCATTAAAATCCAAAAATAACAAAATGAACTTGAATGAAGATTCTATGAACTATCACAAAATATTTAAAAGATAAAGGCAGAATGTATGAGTTATGTGAGTATTAGAAGAATGATAGAGTTTTTGAAAGATCATTATTATGTGAATTCATTGTAATTGGGTTATGTGAATTCGTCAGAATTATCTTGAGTCAATTTACTAAAATTCCAAGGAAAGGGTCATTTTAAGATTAACTAATTAGAAAATAACAAAGGTGAATGAATGTAAGACTTTTTTAAAAGTATTAATTTTAATGTAACATACAACTTCAAATCTTCTTAAGTCTTTTTTTCATATCAATTTTTCTATAAGACATTACACATAAGTATTTGGAGGAATTTGTGTATCATTTTCATTCATTGGAAAAATTGAAGTCATATGAACTTCATAAGACTTTAAAACCCTATGATACATGGATTTGATGATGTTTTATATTCCATGCATTCAAATTTAAATATTATGAAGCCTTGATTCATGTATTGATTCATTTTTTTATTTAAAATATGAATGGAGGAAGAATATTTGTGAAGCTAGAAGATACTTCCATTTAGTATTTAATGGTAATTCATGCATATGTTAGTGTTAATAAGAATATTTTTTGAGATTTGTTAAAATATATAAGATCACATAATATTTTCATATATCATGAATTAAAAAAAGGAATGAAGAAATCTAAGTGTTTTGGGTTCTTTAAATAGAAATAAAATTTATTCTAAAAATAGGTATTTTAGGGAGTTTAAATTACAAGATTTTTAGGGATCAAAATTTTTGAATATTATGAAAATTATATTTAAATAGTTCCAACACTACTAAAAAACAATATATTTATATTATTTTGGTTAAATATTTTATTTTTTTATGCTATCATTCATTAAAAAAAAATATGTGTGTGTCAAGTTGGAATAACTAATATTATTCTCTAATATAAAAATATTTGAGTATCAAAGATAATTGAGAATATATACTATTTTTTATGCACTGAAGAATAATATAAGAAGAATAAGATCCTTTGAAATTTGAATGTATTAAATAATGATTATGAAGATGTTTGTAGAAGATAATAGGTATTGTGCAATTGTGTTTTATAGGAAGATGTTATATAATATGTTATCCAAATTGATACTATTTAAATAAATTAAAATAAATATTCTTGAACTTGTGTAATATAAAAATAAGAATAAATTATCTAGTTTTCTGGTATGAAGTATAAGGATAATTCACTACTGTTTTATTATATCTCAAAGGAAGAAGATAGTGTCAGAACCAATGCATGCATTTTGCATGCATAGAAAAGATGTAATGTTCCGCTATGTAAGTTAAAGAATTAAAAAGAGGTGTACTTTCATATTTTTATTCTATTAGGGGAAGCGGAAGGAGGATAAAAATAAGCATCATCATGATAAAGTAAAGTGAAAAATGGTTTCAGACTCATCTATTGTTACAAAGAAATTATAAAGTTAGATAATTTCATAAGGCAGTATAAATAACTAGTATGAGGCTAGGATGTCACTATACCAAGGAATTTAGGATTATTTTGTATCCTTGTTTTTAGTATAGGGAACCACACTAAACGGTTTAGTTTACTCCCTATCCAATGCACAATAACTGGTGTTTCATTATAGTGTAAATCTATGTATTAGATACTCTTAAACAAAGAAAGTCCTAAATACTCTTTTTGAGTAGTAAAACCTATAAAAATAACATTTTTCATTGTTTACTATGTTTTATCTACTTTTATACAAAAATGGTGAGACAACCAAGGTTTAGAGGATCAAGATCTTAATAAATCACAAGAGATAAAGGGATAAAACATTTTAAATTGTTCAAAAAGATACCAATATTGATTCACCCTTACCCTCTCAGTGTTGAATATATCCCTAATTAGTCTTTTTAATTAGCATCATATCCAAATCCACCACTAATTGGATTCAATTATTTTAATTTTTTCTTAAATATTTTATTCTCTTTCTAAACTTATTGTGGAGTACAATTTTGGATAAGTCACATCTATTTCTAATTAAAATTAAATTTTATCTAAAATTATAATGAAAAATAAGAATAAATAGAATTAAAGATTGAATAAGGAATACCTCTTGTGTAAAGAGGAAGAATTTTTAGTTTTCTCCTTATCACAATGATGAAGTAGACATGTGTGTCTTAAATGGGGAAGAACAGGTGGATCAGTCTATGACCAAGGATAAGGACATTTTTTCTACCTATATTGATTCGAGGTACATAGTTAATAATGAGGTAAGTATTTAATCAAACTATCCATAAGAATAATAAATTATTAGTGGGAGTGATCTAAAGTCTATGGATTCACATGAAATACTAGTTGATGAACTAAAATAATTTTTGTATTATTTTCTTAAAGAAATAGTTTCTTTTATATATGAAATTTTTGAAATATGGTGGTAAAGGATAACTAATTTTGTAGAAAAATGTTCCAAGGGTTAAAAGGATTAGTTTTAAGCAATACTAAATAAAGATGAATCCATTGAGATGTTTATAGTCAAAAACTATGAATTTGAAAAAAAAAATTACATTAAAAAATACTCATAAGAATATCAAGGAAAATAAGATTAAGGAACATGAAACACTATTACAATAAAGAGTAATAATTCATGTTGAATATTCTGGAAATATCAAGGTGTGTGTAGAAAAAATAAAATATTTGGAGAGTGAAAAGTAAATTATAAATATGAAATTCCTTTAACTTTATATCAAAATGATAAATCTTGAATATGCTCAAGCAATGTCTTTACAAGGTTTTGATGGGAGAAAGGTTTCTTCCACAAATGTTTCTAATGGAAATTATTATATTGAAATCATTCTAACTGGTGGTAAAAACAACATGAGAGCATCCAATGATCATTCTATAGTATTCTCAAAAGAATTGGTATCATCCATCTCAAATTTTAATTAATATTCGTTTTTTTTAAACATTTATGTTTTAAAATTAAATTTTGTACAAAAATTAATGATGTAAAGTGAAGATAATCCTACCATTATATTAGTAGTTCATGGAAGTAGGTGTTTGAGAGCTGGTTTCCCAAAAGAAGTATAACCTATAACATCCTATCCTAGTTACTATGAATAGTAATCAGGCCATTGGTTCCATGTGTCCTGAGGAGTGCCTCCTCACAAACTAAAGGTTCCCAACAATTAGTGGGGGGTCTAAGGTGGTTCTATCATGAGACTATACCCCCTATATCAGAGTGAATAATAATAGATAAATAACCAAAAAAATCATCATCAATCATCATCAGAGTACATAGATAAATAAGAACATTCAAACAATAATAATCTAAAATGTGGATCATACAGACAGTCATGGAACAATGATATCTCATCAGGATGATCACATATACAGGATGAAAAAATTAAAAAAAATAAAAAGAGTCCATGCTCCCAATTTCAAGCATCACCTTACACTAGTTTTCAAACTATGATTCATCCTGATCGACGATCAGATCTTAATCCAGAACTTAATCTATGCTTGTAATTAAGTGAGAGTCTTCTTGGGTACCCAAGTACAATGGAAGCCTGAGTAGGGTTTTAGTACATAACTTAGTATGGAACCACCAATATAGTCTTTTTAATAACATAAATCTAGTGATAAGTTCAGGCGACATGCTCTAAATAAATAAAAAATATTCAAAAACGAATAAATAAAACCATCATAGATCCTCAGGTCCCTGACCTTGATTGACCATACCTACTTCAACTAGTTTTAGGGTGTCTCTAAGCACGTCATGATGATCATGCCAACCCTAATAATGACCCAAGGGTCTTTCATACTCTTATACAATGATAATAACCCTAGATCCTTATCTACCCCATTATACATGGTAACAATCTAGGGTGAGCTCCATATTGGTATAAAAAACTTGGGAATACACCATACTAATATGTAGTAGTCTCAAAAACGGATCCCCATTAGCCCAGATTCTTAACCACACCCACTGAAGACCCCACAATCCCCCAATATTAAGAACATTTTAGGAACACCATCTTTAGGAAGGCTTGACCACACACACTAAAGACCCCACAAGCCTCTGGCAGCTAGCATATGGTAGGAATTATCTCCTATGACCAGAACCAAAGTAATCCCAACTCCAAAACCATAGAATCCCCACCAGTAGTGTCACCAACCTCCTTGAAGGTATTTTTTATGACCTCCCCAAAGGGATTTTTCACGACCACCCTATAGGGAGTATTCAATACCTCCTCATATGAATTATTTACAACCTCTTCATATGGAGTATTCATGACCACCCATATAGTTATATTAAATTTATATAATATAAACACTAAGATAAGGGAGTTTTCTATCCATACCACAACTATAATGAGTAAATATTCCATAACACTCCAAAACTACCACATAAACATTTTCAATATCATTTATGAAAAATAAAAGAATAAGGGTTATTCAAATGCACAAAAATATCTTCAAGTTTCATGTCCCATCAGCTCACATGCATGGTACAGGATCTAAGGTGAAATTCATAACCATATATAACCCTTTACAAGTATACCCTCTCATTAGGTTTATCATTTCTTTGGGTCTCCCACTTGGGTCCCCTAGTTCACCACAAAATAGGGTCACCCCACTTAGGTTCCCCAAGGACTCATTGTATATCAAACTTTTAAGGGTCCCTAAACCCAACCTCATCTATTATATAGAAACTTTTCCTTCTAAGTGGATGGTTCCACTCATTACCTTATATGTCTCTTCAAGGCCTCACTAGACTCCAATTAAACTCACAAGAGGATGGTCTTAATCCTACTTCCTTTTCAATGCTATGTTAGGTTGTTCTGAACACCCAACTGATTCATCCATCTCATCAGGGCCTACCCGCCAAGGTCATCACATCCTAATAGGAAAGGAAATATCACCCCATGGTCATATAACCTATACCAAGGAATTTAATTCATAGTCAATGCCTCAATAATTAGTGGTTAAGGAAATCAAACCAGTGCCAAGGACCTTTGTGACCTTGGAACTTTATGCAGTCTAACCAACCAATTCACATTAAATAAATTTTTATTATTAAATCAAGTTCATCACCCTCAGTTAAAATAAAACATAACACAATATTCATAAAAACATTCATAGATACCATATTTCATGTACATAATACCACCTACCTTTTATCAGATTCAAAACCACTTTAATTTGTAGCCTGACAACCCGCTAATCAAGATCGTCCTTATCTGATGACCATCACCCAAACCACCCATGACCCTAACTCACATCCAATGACCACATTAATTAATTGTTTTTAGTTTATAATTAATTAAATAATTTAAAAAAAATAAAACCCAATTTTAATCAAAATTGGTATAAACACTGAAAGGCTCATCGGGTACCTTCGTCACACTAAAATTGTGCCCAATGACACCCATAAGGAACATAAAATACAATTTTCTATCAACCATAAAAAATAAAAAACCATCATAACAATTTTCATAAGTAATTTATTTTAATTTTAAGGAAAAAACTTAAATAAAAAGTCAATATGATGTACCTTAATCAAATTTTCAAGCGGCATCATGTAGGCAGGGTCCCAGGATATCATCTTCCTAGGCAGAGTGAAAGCCCCATCATGCTCATCTAATTCCACAATGATATAGTGGAATCATCATAAAATACCTAGCTAGAGGAAGAATTAAATTATAATAAATAAGGAGAGTAAGTTTTTAAATATTTTAAGCAAAAAACTTACTATAAAACACCACAAAAATCCAATAAAACACCTTATTCCATGGGAGTATGGAGGAAATGGAGGGGTGAAGAAGGCTGTTATGCAATCCAAACAAGATGGTAGTAGGGGGATTACCCCCCTTAAATATTAAAGTGGGTGAAATAATAATTTTTACCTATAAAAACTCTATCTTCTAGACAGTATTGGTCCATTGGCTAGTAATGTTTTACCTGCAGCATGCAGGTGGCTCGCTCGCAGCTCGCCGGTGGCTGCAAGCTACTAGCTATTAGTAGACTAGCCACCCTGACAACCTCCTCTACCTATATGAGTCCCATATATCCCTTAATATCCTTAAACCATGTCCAAAAAACCTCCCTATGGATGCTTTAACTCTCATAATACTAAAATGAGTTCTAGTTCTCAAAACATACAATCCAAAAAAGAAAAAAAATTATCTCTAAAACTCAAGACCCATATATAAACATGGGGTCTTAAAAACTCCCAAAAATAACATTTATCACCCCAAATAAGTCTTTATGGTCATCCAATAATACATATTGAACTACCCTGGTCACCAAAACCTACTCAAATATCCTTATTATAAATTTCAAACTCACTCTCACAACACAACTTTAAACATAAGGAACCCAAATCAATGAACCACAAGAACCACTAATTCATCACTAAATTACTGAGAGGGTGCTTTCTAGAGCCCATATATCTTGATATACCCAAAGTGTCTCTATCCAATTGATCATCCATCTCATGGTTCTCCCCACTATAAGGCTTATATCAAAGAAGAAAATTGCATACCATGGTTCCATCCCACCATCAGGATTACCAACCAAAATACATTCCCAACTTTCTGAAGACATGCTCAACATTTTTACCATCACACCACACCTAAACACACATGGGAGCGCTATTCCAATTCTAGTACCCAAGTTTTGGGCTATAAATAGAAGACAATAATTAAGTTTAATAGTTTTCACTTGTATGAGAGAATATAAATGGTAGGATATTCATTATTATGGTTTGTAAAGAGTATGTGAATTGACCAATGAATATCCCCCAGAAGTGTCTATAAAAGTGTTTAGTATTAGACCAAATCATCATTCACCAAAGTGAAGATTTATTTGAAACTCATCCAGACTTTTTCAAGGTGATTTCCCCTAGGTTAATACGAGCCACAACCACATCCACTTACAAGTATCCATACCGTAATTTCATTGCTAAGAAAACCACACACTCTTAAATTTACCAACATTAGGATTTTTTAGAATTGTGAAACCTAAAGAAAGGGATTTATTGAGAGTAAATATCATTTTAAATATATGAAATGGGGGTAATTCCATATAATTAGAAGCATGATGACATTATAATAAAGGTTTGTAATTGAAAATGGAAGGGGTGGAATGAGAAATCCTATATCGGCATAATAACGGCATAAAATAGGATATAATGAGAGGAGATAAGTATTATATCATTAAAAAAATAAAATGGGAGATAATACCATGAAAATAAAATAAAGATAATATGTGAAAATGGTATTATAAAAAAATAAATTAAAATGTAAAGATAATTATTAGAAACCCTACCTTTATAAGTAAATTATTAAAGATTGGGAGGACTCTGTAGAACCTTAAAAACTACTTGGGAAGGATTTAGAGGGGCAAGGTAACTTCCGGATAAATTTCTTTGGGGTGGAGAGTTATGAGATAATGAGTGTGAATGAGATCCTTTTACAAGTGAAAAATAATGGTGTTTACATGGAAAGTAAGGTTGGGTAAGGGGTAATAATGGTATCACATGGGGGGTAAAGTGGGTTTGGTGAGTTAGTTGACCAAGGTGGGGAAATATTTGTGAGGGATGTAGGTACAAATTTAAAACCTGTAAAGGTATTATAGAATATTTAAATGTAAAGTTAATTTAGTAAAATTTGATCCTTATTAGATTACCCATTTTATAACTTATTAATCTTGATTAAATATTGGTATTTCCCAAATTTAACCTAAAGTTGGAAAAGGTTCTTTTAGTATAAGTAGGGTTCAAATCCATAGAGACCTAAGAAGAAACCTACAGAAACGTACATTCTAGAGAGGATTTTCTATGAAGTGGACAACTTTGGGGTTGATTTTAATTGAAGAGATAATGAGTTAATTTAAATAAAAAACACACACAATTACTTGAACTTAAATAATTAATGATAATGGTTAAATCCTATGTTGTTGTTAGGTCTATAATGATGTAATTGTTTTCCTATGAATTTTTAGTTCACTGGTTCAAGAGGTATATAATCAATGAGACAAGTCCCAAACCTCATTCATTGATTTAATCCATACACAATTCCAAGGATAATCACCAATTCACTTACAGGATCACTTTCATGATCACTCTAATTAATTGAATCGTACTAGCACTAAAAATGTGTAGTAGTTAAATTCAATGAAGATGAAGAAGGAAATAAGTCAAATAAAGTAACTCTCAAACCATAGAAATAATTTAATAATTTAATCATATAAAATAACATAAAATCATTCCCATAAGAAACTTAATATAATCAAAACCCAAAATTTTTATCCTTCTATTGATTCAATTATCTTAATAGAAGGTGGAAGTCAACTTAAATAAGTCGTATTGAAGAAGATAAAAGAAAAAAAAATTAACAAACACTCCAACATTATGTAAAGGATTTATCTCTTAATTGTGTGAATAAATTCACACCTTAATGAAACATTATCAAAGTGTTAAAAAAAAATTGAAAATTAGAAAAATTAAAAGTTGTATTAAGAATCTAAGTGGAATTAGAACAACTTATGTGTGAAATAAAAACTTATGAAAACACAATCACAGCATAACATTACAATAAAAACAAACCACAATCCTCCAAAAATCCTCTAATACCACTACCTTAAATAGTAATTTTTTAATCCTTGGTTTGATCCCCCAATAGTGTAAGTCACCCTAATTAATGTTGGTAGACCTAGGGTGGTGGAAAGTTTGTGGAATGTGGACTTTTCCACGCTTTACTCGAAATAAGATCCAACTTGTATCCACCAAATAGAGACGCCAAAATGACCTTTTATATGGCATAGTTGGGGTTCTCCATAGAATAAGAAAATAAATATATGTATTTCCCCTAACATATTGTTAAATTTAAGACCAATTTTATGTTTTTTTATATATGATTGAAATGGTGGGATTTTTTCTGGTGCATAGAATATGGCCCAAAATTTTATATTCAATTTGGGCCACTTGGAACACTATTAAAAACTCATAATTATAATTTTTCACTACTTGATTAAATGTTCCTAATGATTTCCTATATCTCCAATTAAAATATTATCATCATCGTACTTTGATCTTGTCTGATATAGTAATTTTATTGGGTTGTTTTCCAATTAAAATTTCCCAGAATGTTGTTGGTTCAAGGCCCACTTTGTTGGTCATCCAATGTAAATATAGAAGTACTCAAAAATGATTAGTTGTTACTTATATCATGGGATACTTTAAAATAAAATTAATTCCATTGATGATTTATGAGGTGTTCAAAAATATACCATGTGATAGTGAATTTTAAGAAGGAATTACAATATTAATGTGATTTAATGTTCAATTTGTAAAATGAACTAAAAATTGTTTTTATGAATAATGAATAACATGAATATTATAAAATATAAAATTAATATTAGTCTCTTTCAATGGATAATCACACCACCCAACTTGAGTTTTTCTAGTACTGAGAAAAATTAACATCAAAAATATGAAATTTGAATTCCCTTTTCCAAAACAAATTAATACACAATGATTACCATTTAAAATTCACATAAAAAAATCATAAAATCTATAAAAATCATTTAAAACAAGCTATGTTTATAAGCATATCTCAATTCCAAGACTATTCCTTTATTTAAATCCATCGCCACATTTCACCCAATTTTAATTAAGCATGATGAAGTGTTGTGTCTCACAATAGACATGGGGTTTCATTTTTATAGGAGTAAAGTATGAAAGTGATAGGTGGAATAAAATTTTAATATAAAGATGATTATTTAATTTTTTTCAATTTTCCCATGGTAATTGAAATTGAACTCAATCGATTCAACACATGTAGTGAGACTTTGTCAATGACTCCCTGGATCAATGACCCTAGGTCACCAAGTGAATCTCACATACTTAGGAATCATCTCAAGTTAACTCAATAGAAAACAAATTAAAATTACAAAAAATAGAGAAAAAATTCTCAACTCTAGTCCAGAAAACTATAGAGTGGCAATCCTCAAGTTTTGAAAGCCAAATATTAAGTCATTCCATTTCTCTATATAAAAATTTATTGCTGTTTTTTTATTATTTTTTAATACTAATGCTAAATTAAAACAATAACCAAACCTATTCCATTTATTATGGGGTCCTAATAACTCAAACTAAAACCCCACAATCCAAATGATGTGAAAATATATATTTTGATTAAATATGATGAAAATGTTAATGTGGAAAAATCTCATCAGACAACTGCACTTTCCAAAATCTATTCTTGTAAACTTAAAATTGAATTAAAATATAAATGAAGTCTTGTAAAAAATTTTGATAATAAGTTTCAAAGTATGAAATGATTATTATCATGTTCAGGGTTAATGAAATTTTTATTTCCATTTATTTACACAAAATTTTATTTGACATAGATTTTTATTTCTTTCTTTTCACCCCCCAACTTTGAATAACACTATCCCTAGTGTTTAAAGAAAAAAAATATAGAAGGAGAATTAAGTGTAGGAGAGGAGATCCCAAATAAAATTTTAAAATGAGAATTATGGAATGAAGTGACAAAATTTTAATTTTATGATCCATAAATAAGAAATTTATCACTTTGGCTTCATGTCACAAGTAGACTCATTTGGTATGATTGAAGGTTAGGTTTGAATTATGGAAGAAATGTGTTTCATTTGAAAATACTAAACTAATTCAACAATTAAATCTCACACATAAGAAACATTAAATCATACTAGAAACCAAAAGGTGGTTACCTTTAAATAAAACACAAAATCAAATCAAGTCAATGTAGAATCCAGGTTGCCTCTCGAAGAGTGCATAGTTTAAAGTTTTTAGCTTGACTTGGACCCCCCAACTTACCCAATACAAACATTAAAGTTTTTTAGGATCACATTTTTTACCAATAATACTAGATTGAGATTGATTATTTATTTAGAATTTGTTTCATGCACAAACCTATGTTTTAAAATGAGTTGTAAAATCTAAGTAATATCATAAATGGTGGATCCAATTACTTCTGTAGTATTGCATAAGACATCAAGGATAATTCTTATTTTATTTGTATAAAGAGAAGAAACATTGAAAACATGAAGGGTTTGGTTATCCCTAATGAATGATAACTTAAGGGAGGATGTAAGGAAATGTGTTAAAGTACAGGTAGGATAACACTTTCAGACATTGGTTAGGACTTTGAATTGAACTTAGTTTCATTTTCAAAATTTCTCAACAGAATTGGTTCCTTTTGAAAAAAATATTCAACCATAAAAATTGGACATATTAGTGTCATGAATGGATATGGACTTGAAGATTTTGATTTCTCCCAATGGTTTTGTGATTAGTGTTTCTAAAAAATTATCAATGGATCAATATTCAGGAACCTCAATCCATGATATAAAATTATCCTCTTTTGAATACAAAAAAAATCCTCCTAATTTAAAGACCATTAAAAAAATAATTGATCATATTTATTTACCCCAAATACAAATGCTAGTTCTTCAACAAATTCATTATAGGCTTTTTGGAAACTAGACACTTCACGTAAGGTAATTTAAGGGATAGTTGGTGTAGGGATGAGTTCCTCACAATTTTTAATTATTTTTAGTTATAATATCCAAGATGAAACATCCAAATTTATTCTTTAAAATTCACTAAAAAATTGTTCAATAAATTTTTGTGGAATATATTGTATATGAGGTTGAACATCATGTACTTACCTATGATTTATCTCTTTAACCATCCTTGAGAGGGTGGGAAATTGATCCTTTAAATAGTCATCATCAAAATTATTTTACATATCACTGGGTGTAGGGTAATCATTCAAGGATTGATAAAAGAAAATCCCGAAGTTAGGGGCTTCACAATATTGATTTCTAATTTGATTCCATCATGGTTTTATGATGGTTTAATGTTGAATAGACTCCATTGGATTATACTGAAACTTGGATTCCAGATTCTTAGGACACTCAAAAACAAAAAAGGTGAAAAGATAAGTGAAATGGGGTGAGAATAGAGAACTTAGGGTAAGAAAAAGATTATAGTTTCTAAGATAACTTACTTGGGTAACCAGAAATGTCTCAAATATTTGGTATTTGCCAAATTTACCCTACAGTTAGAAGTGGTTACTATAGTACAAATAGGGGTCAAATCTACAGAGACCTAATAAGAAACCCAAAAACATGTACATTCTATGAAGGATTGGATATGAAGTGACCAACCTTGGGGTTGATTTTAATTAAATAACTAATGAGTTAACTTAAAATCCAAAAAAATACACAATGACTTCAACTAAAACAATTAATTAGGATGGGTCAATCATAGGTTGTTGTTAGGTATATAATGAATGTAATTGTTTTCCTATGAATTTTTAGTTCACTAGTTCAAGAGGTATCTAATTAATGAGACAAGTCCCAAACCTCATTCACTAATTTAATACATACAAAATTCCAAGACTAATCACCAATTAAATTATAATATTGCTTTAATTGTCACTCTAAGGAATTGGATCATACTTTCTCTCAAAAAGTGTAGTTTTTAAAGTCAGTTAAGATGAAGAAGAAAATAATTCAAAGAAATGAAATCTCAAACTATAGAAATAATTTAAGGTTTTAATAATATAAAATAGCATCAAATTCAGCACCAAGAAAATACTTATAATTAAACAAGAAAAATTTTATCCTTACATTGATTCAGGGATCTCAATGGAAGGTGGGAGTGAACTTAAAGAAGCTGTATTAAAGAAGAGAAAACAAAGAAAAAAATAATGAACACTCCACCATTGGGTGAAGGATTTTTCCTATTTTTTGTGTTAATAAACTGACATATTAATGAAACAGTATCCAATTGTTAACAAAAATAATATAAAATGAGAAGAATAAGAATATTTGTTAAGAATATAAGTTGAATTAGAACAACTTACATGTGAAAGAAAAACTCAAGACAACAAAATTATAGCATAACATTATAATGAAATCATACATCAATCCTCATCAAATCCTCCAAAAACATTACCTTAAATAGGTATTTTTTAATCCTTGGGTAGATCCCCAAACATTTTAAGTTGTCCTAATTAATGATGGTGGGCCTAGGGTGGTAAAAGTTTTGTGAAATGTGGATTTTTTTACACTTGACCCAAAATAGGAGCCAAATTGCATCCACCAAATAGAGGTGATGAAATAAACTTCTATATGGTAAAATTTGGGTGGTCCATAAAAAAAGAAAATTAATCTAAGTATGCACCTTAACCAATTGTAAAATTTCAGACCAATTGGATATTGTTTTTTATATATATGAATAAAATGGTGGGATATTTTTGGGACATAGAATATGGCCCAGATTTTTATCTTCAAATTAAGATTCCTGAAACTATATTAAAAACTTAGAATTAGATTTGGTCACTATTGAATGAAATGTTCTTCATGATATCCTATATCACTATTTAAAATATTTTCATCATCAGAATTGTATATTTTCTAATATAGT
Source organism: Viscum album (assembly GCA_963277665.1). Classification (NCBI taxonomy): domain Eukaryota; kingdom Viridiplantae; phylum Streptophyta; class Magnoliopsida; order Santalales; family Viscaceae; genus Viscum; species Viscum album. The sequence continues at coordinate 961,372,959 of OY728163.1, read as the reverse complement.
AATTTCTATGGCTATTTTCTAATTCACTTCACACAAAATATTGTTGGTTCAAGTCCCACTTTGGTGGTCATCCAATGTGAATCTCCAAGTGCTCCAAAAGGATGAATTGTTTCTTATAGCATGGATATCTGAAAATAAATTATGAAAATAAAATCAAGATCATTGTGTTTTTTAGGACGTGTTCAAAAATCTTCCATGTAATAGTGAAATTAATAAGGAATTATAATCATAATTTGAAATAATGATTAATTTTTGAAATTCACTAAAAATGGTGTTTATGAATAATAAAGATTATGAATATTATAAAATATATAATGAATATTAGCCTCATTCAATGCCTAATAAAATATTAAATATGGTTATTATTTAATCACTAAAAATATAATATAACCCTCATTAACAATTTTTATATGATGAATTTGAAATTGAGATCCATTTAGCCTAATTCAAATTCTAAATATGAGAAATTAACTTTTAAATCAAAAATATGATGTGTATAAAAACAATTTTTATAGAAATATAGAATTGTAATTATTAGGTGTTATTAATATTATTAATATTAATTATCAATTAAAATAGTGTTAATCTATTTTTATATATTTCTAAAATTCATATTAAAGTATTAATTTTAAAATTGATCCATTTAAAATTTCAAAATATTTAGAAAATTTTTATTCATTTAAAAATAATTATCTTACCATGGTTACTAATATGTACCTTGGAAACCTAATTTTATGTCAAAAAATGATATTTACATTATTACCTAATTTAAAATTTATGATGAAAAATTAAAAAAATATTTTATTCTATTTCTAAAAGCAATAAAAAGGTTAATTTTAATATTAGTGCATGTAATGCGTAAAAAATCAGTTTTAAAAAAGTGTATTTTTAATCATGAAATTTATGTGTGTGGTAAAATTATCAATTATTTTTATTTTTATTAGTTTTATTTGTTTTCACAATTTTTATTGGAAATCATTACTTATGCCATTAAATTGTTAGTCATAGGCTTTATAAATTCAACATAGTATTTTTAAAATATATATTTTTACTTATTACAACATTTATAAATTAAAATGTATTATAAAATTCTAGATTTTTCTTATATGAATTTACAGTTTTGGTAAAAACTATATTTTTCACTATTCATCTAAAAATCAACCATTTTAGAAAAATATCAAAAAATAACCCTAAGATAATTTGAACATAATTAATCCCAATATAACACTAATTTTTTCAAATATAAATTATATAATTTAGTAATTTAACTTTTAAATATAATCATGAATAAAGGATCTTTAGACTGTCTATTATGCAATAGTTTTCAATATGTGGTGTTTACCTACTAGAGTAAGGTGTCAGGTATTACATTCTCCCACCCTTATATAATTTAATCCTAAATATTGTGGGATATGTAAACTACTAAAAAAATGTGGTTATTCCTTCCTCATAGATTCTTCAGTCTCCCATGTTGCCTACTCTAGTTTGTGATTTCTCTAAAGGAATTTCACCAATTGAGTGTCTAATTACACAAATATTGTTCTCTATTGTCAAGGATATAGATAGGATATTCATTATAATAAAAGTTATGTTCCAAATCTATTCCCTCTTATGTTATTACATACATTAAATCTAACATTTACTTCTTCAATAATGAAACATGGAATATGTTGTATGTTTTAGGAAGGTAGGGTGGCATAACCAATTGTTAAGATATAGCTCAAATTATCTATAGAATTTTAAATGGCCTAATATACCTAGTAATTAACTTCCACTTTATACGTAATCTTACAACTCCCTTCAATGAGGAAACTTTTAATTATAAAAGATTCCCTACTAGAAATTCCAAGTATTTCCTTCAATTATCAACATAGAACTTTCATATGCTTTGAGATTATTTGATATGATTTCTAATAATATATATTTTCCCAGTTATCTCATCCAAAATTCCTAGGTCTACTAGATTCCTTTAACAAAATTATTCACAATAATTTGTAGTATGACATCTCTTCCCATACAATGCCTAAAATGGTTCCACCTAAATTCCTGAATGGAAACTATTATTCTATGTGAATTCCACTAGAGGTAGATATCGATCCCCTACACCATGTAAGCCAAGAGAACAAGATTTAATCATTTATTCTAATGTATAAATATTTATTTTAGACAACCCATTAGTTTTTTGATGATGGGCAGTGCTTAAATATATCTTAGTGTTAATATGCCCCTAAAGGAACCTCCAAAATTTTGATTTGAACTGAGGGTTGTGATCAAATAAAATTGATAAGGGATAACTATGAAGTATTTCTACTTCATTAATATATATTCATGAAATATGTTTTAGAGTTAATTCATCCCTTACTATGATGAAATGTGTATACATGGTAAGGAGATCCATAATGTTCAACATAGAATTATTCCTTTAAGAGTCTTTATAAGTCTGGTGAAAATGTCCATTATAACATTGTCTCACTTCAACATTGGTATAAGGATAGGTTTCATGACTTATTTATGATGTTGTATTTCATATTTTTCCTAATAAAACACCAATAATCAAGACACATAGTCTAAAATATCCCACTTCATACCATCCCACTAGAAATGATCACTTAAATCCTTATGCATCCTTCTGTTACCATGGTGAATATAGAAGATTGAGCTATGTGATTCATCTAGTAATTACCTTTTTTATTCGGTATAGATGGAACACATATTATCCTTCCAAATTTTAACACACCATATTCATAGGTTAAGTTCATTAATCTTACCTTATTTGTATATTTAATTATTTTTTGAAAAACCTTATCTTCATATTGTAATTTCTTTATCTTCTTTGGTAAGTATGGTTTGGAAATCATTTGGGAAAGGATTGATGTTTCCACTTACTTAATGATTCCCATATCCAAATTTACCAATTCCATAAATATTGGATCCTTTTATATCCCCATCTTGGTCAAAACTCCGCGATCTATACAACATAAATCATTATCCACTATGTTTGCTTTCCCAAAGTGGTAGTGTATCGAGAAGTCATAGTCCTTGCGTATTTTTTTTCATCTTCTTTGTATCATGTTGGGATCCTATTGTGAGAAAATATATTTCAAACTGTTATGATTCATATATATTTCACATATATCACCATAGAGATAGTGACTCCAAATACACAAGTGAAATATTATAGCTACTAATTCAAGATCATGATTTTGATGGTTATGTTCATGGATCTCTAGTTTTCTTGGTGTATAAGAAACCAATCTATCATTCTGTAAAAGTATGAAACCCAATTATTTCTTTGATACATTACTATATATTACAAATCCTTCCATTCTTGATGGTATATTCAAAACTAGTTCATTGAACAACCTCCTATTTATCTCCTCAAAACATTCCTCACATTCATTTAACCATTTGAATTTTACCCCTTTATAGGTCAACTTGGTTAATAGGTAGGATAATCGATAAAGATTTTGAAAAAATCATCATTATTAACCTACTAAGATAGGGAAATTACATATCTTAGCTATATTCTTTGGATTGGTCTATTCCTTAACTTCCATCATCTCTGATGGATCAATACATATTCCATACTTAGAGAAAATATGGCCAAAAAAAGAAATTCCCTAGATTCAAAATTCGCATTTACTAAATTTCTCATACAATTCCTTATCTCTTATAGTCTCAAGAATTATTTTCATATGATTTTGATACTCCCCATAGATTTTATAGTATATCAAGATATCATCAATGAATACCGCTATGAAATAATCAATATAATCCATGAATACTCTATTCATTATATCTATAAACATAAAGGGTGAATTATTCAATCCAAAGGGGATCACTATAAACTCATATTTTTAATAACTCATATGAAATGAAGTCTTAAACATATCATCCTTCTTATCCCTTAATTGGTAATAACCAGAGTGAAGATCAATTTTTGAGAAATATTTAGCTCCATAAAGTTGATAAAATAAGTCATCAATTTGTGGGAGAGGATAGTTATTCCTTATAATAATGGAATTAATTTATATATAATCTACACATAACCTCATAGACCCATCCTTCTTATTAATAAAAAGAATAGGGGGTCCCCAAGATGAAGAACTAGGGTGGGAGAATCCCTTATTATACAACTCTTGTAGTTGTTTCTTTATCTATACTAATTATACTATGGAAATTCTATAGGGATTTTTATATATATATTTTTATTTTGGGTGAGTTAAGTAGAAAAATATACTTCACACTCAGGTTAATGTCTAGTAAATTCTTCAATAAACACATCAATGTATTCTTATAAAATAGGTACATCCTTCGTTATTAATTTTTCCTTACCAACCATAGGTTTCATGTTCTTTTCCTCTCCAAGGATTTCATTATTGTGGGATATTATAAGAGTGTCCAAGTATGACTCATATAATAAAGAGTCACCTCTAAATATAAAAACACCACTACCCCTTCATGAATTTTAATCTCCTTCTCTTGGAAATAAAATTTTTCATTATACTTAGAAATACAATCCATATCCAGTATTATGTCAAAGTCGACCATAGGTACAATAATCAAGTTTCTGAGTAGGGTGTTTTTATGTATCACTGTGAGGGCTGATTGGAATACCATCATTGTAATGTTACTTCCATTGGGTATCTGGATTGAAATATCATTTATTAAGGTTCTAAGAAATGTTTTAATGTTAGAATAAAATAATAAAATATTAAATATTAAAAATATCTAGAATAAAAAAAGTATTAGGTGGGTTTGATTTTAGGATCAATGTACCTACTATCACATATTTAGGAACTTTGAATTCAACTTGGGTAATTACATAAGTTTTTTCCCTCCCCCAAACCCTCTTATGAGGTGGAATCCCTTGATTCTTAGGGAATTGGTTTGAGTAATACCATATCTATTTACTATTGAAGAACTGGATATTATTATTTTCCTCCTTTCCCTTTCAATCATGATCCAAATATCCCTTCTCTCTACACTTGTAACAAACTCATGTTCCCTTTAAGAAAGTATTAGGTTGTTTCTTTCCAAAATTATCACATTTTGGATCCCTTATATTTAATTTATTCATCATAAAAACATTTCTTTGTCCATGGGTCTCAATAATCCTCTTCTTATCTTTTCTTCCTTTGAAAATGTATGATTTGGAATTATTTTTCTATCTATATGACACTTGATAATATATCACCATATGATGAAAAAGTTTGAAATACTAGTACACTTCGTATAATCTTCCTAATCCGATATAATAAATTTTCAATCCTAATTTATAGTTTATATATGTATTTTTTAGCATACCTAGAAAATCTTGTAAAATTTTCCTCATACTTAGCAACACTCACCTCTTCCTTCTCCTTCAAATTAAGGAACTTCCTCTCTATATTAGCTCATTACTCTCAATGGAAGTATTTATAAAATAATATCACCTTTAAATTCTTTCATTACATGTTTTATATATCCTCCACCTTCATATTATTTTTAATGACCACCATTGATCAGAATCTCCCCTTAGATGATAAAATTACATAAAAAAATTTCCCTTTCATTACTTCCCTATGAAATAAATATCTTCTCTAGGGACTTGATCCACTATTCAAATACTAATAGATTAGTGGTCCCATTTAATGATGGAGGTTTTTTCACATGAATTAGTCAAACATTATTACACCATGTTGCGGATTAGTATGTTGCTCCATACTGGAAAGTTCATTAGTCATAACTTGTTTCAACTACCCTACTATATCCATAATATGATCAGTTCTGACACCATCCATGTTGACTTTCTCTAGAAGAAAATCCCTACACGGATTATGGGTGCTGAAATGATTTCCCATCCTCCTATTAGGTTCTATATCTAAATAATTTCAAATACTTAATTAGATCACAACATTATTAATATTAGTCCATAAAAATTATAATTCAAGTAAAAATTCTTGGGAATCCTAAGGTTTTCTCAAAATTCTTATGATATCTTTGTTCCTCTAAAATATAGTTTACAAGGTTCCTACTAAAATTAATCTAATACCAACTATAATTTCTCTACTCTAGTAACATATATTTTATGGTTACTTTATTACATTGGTACAAAATACAAGGATCACACCCTAAAGGACTGGAAAAAAATAGTATTCTTGGGATTCTATATACATACATGATTTCTATATTACTTTGGAACATAAAAATACATCATAAAAAACTTCTTGAAATATTATTATTCCTTTTAGTTTATCCCTAAATTAATTCATAGATCACTTCTTGGTACCTTGAGGAAATAAAAACATAAGAAGGGTGATCTCAAATGCTCAATAAAGGTAAAAGTATATTGAAAGCTATCATAAAATAAATAAACATTATGTAAGGGAGAATTATAAATAAGCATTCCATATAATAATTATTTTAATAGAAATATCCATGGATAGCATAAAAATGATAATAATCACATGCATAACAATATTTAAATTCAAGGTTATGGAATTTATAATGTTGAACATCTTGATATTTATTGTTAAGACCTCAGCCTAAACATTATTTTGTCCATAAAGGTCACAACTAAGAAATAATTTGTATTATCAAGACTATAGATAAGACATTATGATTTTATTGGGTAGTTATACACCAAATAATCAAACCTTTTATTTCATGAGACCAACTGATGTATCGAGGGGCTATATAATACTGGGTCACACTCATCGCTTCATTAAATCCAATGCATTCACAATATAAAATATATGAATATCAATACAATGCATAATCAAATTTACTTAAGAATCAATAAATATCCTTATTGAGATACAAACATAATGAATGTCAGTACTTTCCCAATCAATAAGTGGGATATCATGGACATAATTTATTGAGATAAATAGGGTGGATATTTAAAAAACACATAAATAATATAGATAGTATGGGGTATTTCCAATGTAATAGGAATTACCCTTATCAAAGGAAAAAAGATAAGGTGGTGGATAAGGTTACTTTGAAAGTGTTGTGTTACCAATAAAATATAGTAATTGAGTTCAATAGTTTATACTAGTAAGATATTATATAAATGGTTGGAAAATACTTCATTATGGTTTGTAAAGAGCATGTGAATTATCCAAATTATGTCCCTCCGGAATATTTATCCAGCTGTGTAGTTTTAGACCCACTCAACATGAACCATATTAAATATTAATTGAAAACTCAACCATCCTTTTTCAGGGTGATTATACCTTGGAGAATTTTTTCCACATCTGTATCCACATGCTAGTATCTAGATAGGGATGTTATTGCTAGGAAAACCACAATTTAGGATTTTTTGGCATTATGAAGGCTTGAAAGGGATTTAATGATATGAAATATCATTTTAAATATATAAAATGGGTAATAATTCCATATAATTACAATCATGATGACATTATAATAATGGTTGGTAATTGAAAATGGAAGGGGTGGAATGAGAACCCTCATATCGGCATAATAATGATGTAGGAAAAAGGATAAAATGATGGGAGATAGGTAGTCTATCGTTAAAAAAATACAATATGGGATAGAACACCATGAAATTAAAATCATGGAAATATGTTCAAATTATATTATAAAAAATAGTTTCAATTAAAAAGGAAAGAGTAAGATTAGAAACCCTTACATTGCTAAGTAGCTTCTTAAAGCATGGTAGGAATACTTAGAACCTTAGAAACTAATTGAGAGGTATTTAAAGAGGGAGCGTGAAGTTAAATTCATGATCAATACCTTTATGGTGGATAGGTATGATAGAATGGGTGTGAGTGATCTTCTTTTATAGGTGAAAAAAATGGTATTTTCTGAGGAAATAAAGTTAGGTAAAGTGTAAGAATGGAATCACATAGAGGTTTGGTGGGTTTGGTGGGTTTTGTGAGTTAGATGAGTTAGTTGAGGAAATTTAATTGAGACATATAGGTATGTATTTACAATCTAAAAAAGTTTTTACAGAAGTTTTAAGTGTAAAATTTATTTAGTAAAATTTGATCCAAATTAGATTACCCATTTTGACACATATTAATCATGATTAAATATTAATCATGGTTATTATTTTATCACTAAAAATATAATATGGAACTTATTAATAAATTTAAACATTTTGAATATGAATTTTATATTCATTTAGCCTAATTTAATTTCTAAATATGTGAGAATTAACTTATAAATTAAAACTTATAATGTATATAAAAAGCATTTTTGTAGGAAGATAATGTTTTATTTGTTAGGTGTTCTTAATTTTATTTGGAATTAATTATCAATTAAAACAGTGTTAATTTATCTATATATGTATATAATTAATATTATATTATTAATTTTAAAATATATCCATTTAAAAATACATAATATTTATAAAATTATTATTCTTTGGAAAATAATCGTTTTATTTTGGTAACAAATATTTACCATGGTAACTTAATTTTATGACAATAAATAAAATTTATATTTTTAACTAATTTGAAAATTATAATTAAGAACATAAAAATAATTTTATTTTATATAATTTTTAAAAGATATGAAAATTTTATTTTAATATTAGCACATATATTGCTTAAAAATTCATTTTTAGAAAAAATTTATTTTGTAAGATTAAATTCTATGTGTTGGAAAAATAATCATTTATTTTTTCTTTTATGTACTAAAGTGGTTTATTAGAAAAAAAAATAAAATTTATATGGATTCTAGAGAAATATAAAACTGAATTTTACCAAAATGATATTTAATTAAAACAAAAGATCAAAAACAGTTTTTATTGGAAATTATACTTATGTCTTTAAAATGTTAATCATAGGTTTTCTAAATTCAACATAGTATTTTTCAAATATATAGTTTTAATTATTGAAAATTTGATCAATTAAAAGGTATTATAAACTTCTAGGTATTTCTTATATAAATTTATAGTTTTCGTATAAACTATATTTTTCACTATTCACCTAAAAATCAACCATTTTAAAAAAAACTAAAAAATCAACCTAGGATAATTTTTACATAATTAATACCAATATAACATCCTTTTTATAAAATATAAAGTCTATAATTTAGGAATTTATATAATCATGAATAAAATATCTTTATACTATGCATTATGCAATAGTATATGAGATGTAGTGTTTACCTGCTAAAGTAAGCTCTCAGGTATTACACCACTCGCTCACACAGTGACCATGCTCAGACCTCTACATGCCCATGTTATGTGCATTGTTTATAAGATATGGATACATTGAGGTGGTTTCTAACATTATTTGGTCTCCAAAAAAAATTCCCTATATAAGGTCCCCTATTCCCTCAATTTCGACACTAATTGAAATAGAGTGAGAAACAAGAGAAAAGAAGAATCCCTAGTAGCACATGAGCATAAGGAATCTATGCCCAGCTCCTCCAATATCCACTTTAGCTATATTTAAAACCCCAATATAAGGGTGGAAATAAAGAATGAATGGGTGTTTTTGTCATTTCAATGATGTTTCCATTCAAAAATAACTTCTCATAGGTCATCATCGAAACTAGAGTGAAGGATCCTCCCCAAGAGGTGCTTTCAGCCAAATTTTTTATTCCACCTTGGTGCCCAATTCTATAAAAAGGGGTCATGACTAGTGTTTCCTTAAGGGACTTGGCCCATCTCTTAGATTCTAACCAACTATGATCTCATTCACTTACATTAAAGGTAATTCTACCCCTGATATTTCCTTCACATATCACTTTGGTCTTCCCAAATTGACTCATGTCTAGGTTCTCTCAAAGGGGATATTCCTATGTCACCTACTTGGGTTCCCATTTACCCGGGTCACCTTTATAGGAATCCCATTCACTCGGGTCACCTACCTAGGCACCCTATTCACTTAGGTCACCTATATAGGAACCTTATTTAGCTTGGTCACCTATGAAGGAACCTCATTTTTCCAGCCACCTATCTCGACACTCTATTTTTACAGGTCACCTATCTGGGTTTATCATTTGTTCAGATCACCCATATGGGTTCCCATCTACCCAAGACTCCTCTCCAGCCTCTTGAATAACATGACTGGGTTATACACACCAGTGTGATCCCCATAAATCATGTATTGATTTGATAATTAGGATCAATAATCTCATGAGAAATACTCCTTATGTTCTTCACCCTAATCAATAGTACCTTTTGGGTTCCAATAATCATGAATTCTCATGATAATGAGGTTTCATGTTAATAATATATCATTGAAACCTCCCCTATCTAAATATGATCATATTTATTTCCCCAGAATAGTCCTAATGAAATTTAAGAATCCATATAGCTATCTTTTATACTCAATGATCCAGAGATACATATTTGGGCCTCCAATTAGGTATAAGCAACAACCCTTCCTCATTAGTCAATGTTACCCATGAATCTAGTCTTTATCATCTAGTTACCAAAAAATATGGGGTAGACAAATATATGCGAGCCTATAACTTGTTGTTATCCCCAAAACCAACCTTCAACTAATTTTTTATACAAATTAAACTAGAAAGGGTTTTCCATGTGTAAGTTCCACACCAGTCATCTCTAGTAACCTTTCTACTAGTATTCCAAGTTATATTCCTTTGAATTGTATAGAATATAGTTAATTTTATATGATATTAACCTATTTTAAATATTTCTAAAATGTATGAACTTAAAAGGAACTTCAATCATTCATGTTTTCACTACCTTAAAAGTAATTGAAATAATACTTGTTACATGACATTAAAAGATATAATGTGTCCCATTAAGCAGCACCGAACTACATGGGTTGCAATTCCCTTGATAAGTATATATAGGAATCCCCTATCACATTCCAAATCTAAGATCTAAAACACTTAACCCTCCCTAGATAAAGATAAATTCAAGATCACCCACCTCTATGACTTTAAACCATATTATAATCAGCTAGTAAGAGATAGATAGGGAACCTATGATGTATGCATGTGTTTATCATTTCACAATAACAATTGATCACTCTCATGACCAAGGTAACTAGTATTATTACTAGTAATAATTTTATTAATATATATTAAATATATAAGAGAGTCATATTATGGTAAATAATACCCCTTAAGGGATAAGAAAACATCCCATCCTTTTCAGGAATACACATTACAAGGTTTTACTTGTATGTCTTAGTGATTGTCTGCCTTTGGAAGGTTGGTCTGTACTAACTCAAAATTTATAGGTGTAGGGGTGAATTAGAAACAAAATGGTAATCCTTGTGTGAAACATTTTACCTATGGTAAACATTGATTAACCGTGATTTTTCTTATGATGTTTCATTAACAGGATTCTTGTTTGTGATTCTCCCTTAGGATCTCACGAAACATCATAATGGTATTTTTGAATGAATAATCACATTATAATATTTTTTTCCAAGATTTTGGAAATTGTGGGACACCTCAAGATACTACACATCACTAGATAAATAATTAGACATAATCTTTGGTTATAGAAATTGTTTTATCCCTGAAGTCTCAATGGATGATGTCACCAACCCAACACCTCTAATAACAGGTGGTAAATATCCTCATATGGTAGGTTGATCATAGGGGATCCATCATATATTAACAGGTGGTTCATGAAATCCTCTAATAGATAAATTCCCATTGGTTATCCTACCAAAAATGGGATATGAGGAAGCAAGTGGCCTCAGTGTCCAAATTAAACAACTTTAAGAGTATTTCCCTATAATATGATAATACCAACCTCCTGTATCTTATAAATATAGAATAGGATGTCCTCTATTTCCCTAATTATATTTAAGATATTCTCAGGAAGCCTCCTACCAGTCAACATTTTCTTTTAACACCATACAACCCTAGTTCTTTATGAATACGCTGAAGATATTTACCTGAAGACCCTTTCCCCATTTTTCTAAACTAGGATACTCTGTAGGATGTACCTATATGAATATTTGGCTACTAAAACTCTAGAGTAGCCACATATATTTTTTACTACTCAATTATTTCATCAGAATATTGTGACAAAAACATAAAATTAGTCTCGTATCCCTATTCCCACTTGGTAAGTTCATTAGATAATTTTGATGGAAACTCAGAAGTAGAATCATATCCATATTCCCAACTAAGAATTTTGTTTTCATATTTTGATGGAAATTCAATAGTAGGTCCATATCCTTGTTCATGTCAATACTTAAAAAAATTATTGGACTATTTAGATGGAAGCTCAAGTTCCTCCCAAGTGGGATCCAACTCATAAAGGTTTATACCCACACTACACAACCTTTATCATGATTGGGATTCTAAAACCTATTTCTTAGCCAAGAGAATCTAGAAGAAGGGATATCTATGGGAAATATATGATATAGGGGTAGGTCTTGTACCTCTATACACTAATATCCCTAAGTACTATTGGCATATTATGACAAATTTCTAAGGATCTATTAGATCATCACAAATGTGAGAAGGTAGTTATCATTATATTGGTTCACCCCATGGTTCTATGATCAATAATTATAAAGATCCTCCCTATAGTAATATAGATATCATTCATGAATGTCCACCTCATGAAACTAGTTATATAGGTCCTCCACATAGCCTAAAGATTAATTGATAAGGAGGTTAACCTATTTATAACTCATTAAAAATCACTGATCATGGAGATCCTTCCTATGGAATCCAAGATAATAACTCTAGAGACCCTACCCAAAGAATGACCTGTAGATGTTCATTCAATGAAAAATAAAATAACCAACATTGAGGTATTTCCCATGAAGTATCATCAATAGTTGACAACCACAAAGGCCCTCCCCATGGAAATTGAGTGGATAACTATGGAGGTCCTACTAAAAGTGTATATTTTAGAGTTCATCCCTATGATAGAAAAAGTTGAGTCACTCCACATTATGAAGAATTTAAAATCAAAAACTATAAAGATACTCCCCATGGTGCTCATTATGGACTTCATCCCTATAAGAATTCATATTTTCATCATGAAGTTCGTCCCTATGTCAAAGTTTCTTCAAATTTTCCTTCATATCAAGAGGAACTGGATAAATTGAGGCTAGTTACGCTAGGAGATGCATCATCAATCATTGACATCTAATCAGAGGTAAATCCTAGGCATTTATCATTATTCCAACTTCCCTTAAATCATTTACATTTTTAAATAACTTAGGACATTCTGAATGGACTTGATCCTCTTAAAAAGGAAGTAAATAAATGAACATTATGGCGAGATCAGGTCAAATAACATATTACAAAGGATGAAGATAACTCTATAGTCATGTGGAAAGAGTTGGTCAAAGACAGGATATTGGTCATGTTTATCCCCTTATATATTCCTCAATATAAAATTCCAGAGTAATTTATAGAGGAATATATACCTTATTTTCATCTCAACTTTTGGGTGACTCCCTATCATCTCATGTCTAGACACCCACCTTATAGGGAGTATGTTAACCACCTTAAGATATTGGTTAAATTTTATCACCAATTCTAACTTTCCACTCACTAAATGGATCAAAAACTAAATTTATGGAAACAATATGAGTTTATCTAGCACCCTTAACTCAATAGTTTGAAGGATATAGGACATATAATTTTGATACCTGAATCGATGTGTATATTAGAGGGTGGGGTGATTATGGAGATTTTCACTTTTATCTACTTACAGGATGACGATGTTTTCCAAGGAAGGTATCCTATTCTATTATTAATTTAGTCCAATTTTGAGGCATAGGATCTATATATACTAATCATTATTTCCAATAAAATAATTTCATTATTAAATCCAAAAAAGGTATTCTTTATTGGATCAATACATTGATATACCCCTCTATCCGGATAATGAGAATGTGAAACATGCTTCCCATTTGAGGAAAGATAAACATATAATCATGGAGAAAACTTAAACAGTGCATGTAAATTTCCAAGAAAATGAATTTTATCTAACTCATTCAAGGATAGATCCCCTAAAGGTCAATAATTGCAAATAAGTATCCCTAGTGTCAAGATTTAAGAATCCCTAGACCATAGGGTTTGGGATATTTTTACCACCACCACCACCCCTAAGACACTCAAAACTGAAGCAAGGAAATACTATGATCATGGAAGAATATAATACACCATAGATAGTACAGTTGGTGGAATTTTAAACTCATCATCCCAAGAAGATATTTTTTTACAAACTAGGAGCGGCTTTACATGAAACACCTTTATGGTTTCTTATACTTCACAGTCTACCTCCTTTATCAAAAACATGCTCAATGGCATCAACCAGAGACACATGTCAGATCACCTTCTAAAAACCACTTCTAGGATATTATTAAGGAGAGATATAGAAACCTCATAAGATCCACAAGCAGAGATGATACTCTAATAAAGTAAATATTAATTTTGATTATAAATTTTCCCTAAAAAGATTTTTAGTGGATGCAAAAACCCAGCACAATAATATAAGGAAGATGAGGAAATGATCCATATTTTTTACTTTTAATTAAGGAATTTTATTAACACTTCTCTTATAGATAACATAGAGCGTGATACTAACATGTAATAATGTGATGAGGAAACATTAATTCAAAATTTGTTTCACACTAAGATGCATGAAGAAGTAATTTTCATCTGACATTATAGGTAGTCTCGTGATTTGGGAGCTCCCCAAAAATGTTCATTTTCTATATAATTAATGATATTAAGCCAAGGATAAATGTAAATGTGTATCTATATCCAAATTTTACCCACTTCCTAAAAAATAAGAGCTTCTTTTAGCTAAATATATAATTTTTAAATATGAAATTGAGTGGGGGAATCTAATAAGAATCAATATTGAACTACTCAGAGGAAATATACCTACTGAGTGAACTCCCAAGATAAAACCAGTATCTCTCCTCTATAAAACCACATTTAAAAAGAATTGATTTCTTGAACATTGAGAAAAAAATCCAAACAATCATTCTATATAACCATAGTGTCCATGGACTATCATGGATTCACAACTCTAGGGTAGTAGTAGCCATAATTTCAGGAAAGATATCCCAAGTTAAATCAATATGGATATAAATAGTATGAATAGGTGTGATAAACATATCAGTATTCTCCCACTACCTACAATCATGCATCTACCTAAGAAAAAGTCCCACTAGAAATTCTTGACTTCATTGAATCCCTTACATCTAGAATGGAATCTATTGATGGGTAATGTGCACTAGTGCATCCATAGAGGAATTTATACCCTGAGTTGGTATATTTGACTCCTATTCCTAACTTTATAAATCCTATTTTACTAATATTTAATGTAATGGAAGATATAAAGTATCATATTATGAATTTTTCTTCCTGATACAGCCTTATGATGGGAACCCCAGAGAAATAGGATGTATTAAAGTTTAGTGGTTTCATAAAAACCCTAGAAGGGACAACATTCATCAGGTATAGAATCCTACCAGCAAATTATATCACCAACTAGGAATATATTTAATATAAATTGACTCAACCACTTCAGGATATACTCAATACTAAAAGATTGGGTGAATTAGTGTTGGGAACTTTTCCACCTTTTATGTATTTTTATCCATTTACCCCTTAGACCTATTAAGATATTAATTCTTTTATTCTCTTTTTTATATCATATGCAAGTATACAAAATTAGGTAAATATGGAACATGATATTTTTACAAATTTCACTACAAAAAATAAGAGTAACTAGTCCTTTCTATATATGTTGATAACCAGTACACAGAATCTCTACAATCATTAAGTAAATATTAAAGTTGTTTGTAAAGAAAATAATCCTTATCCTAGTGTGGGTCCCTACACTTTAGGAGGGGGATGGGAACAATCCTTATCCCAGGATTGGTGATGATATTTTCCAACTTTAAACTCCTCATTTGTTCTTTATACTACCTCTAAATATAGTCTTATAGTGACCCATGCTTAACATACATGAATATTACATCATTTTATATGAATATTCATTACAATACAATAATACATGCCTAAGGAATGTAATAGTTTAGTGTCTTTGGAACCATGGAAGAAAAATCTTTTATCCTAGTGAAATAACTTAAACATCTCCCATAAAGATCTTCTCTTTTAGTACTTATACCTAAAACCTTTCTTCGTATCCTAGGTAAAGGAAACATAATAAAGGGGTGAACTCAAATTCTCATTATGGGTAAGCAAGGGAGATATGTAAGCATAATCACGAGCATAATGGTATGAGAACAAGGTCATTAATATAAAAGATCATACCATGCATAAAAAATATCATATACATAAATCATGGCATAAATAATGGCAGTTTATAAGACATTAATCATAAGAAAACAAATAAAATAGGTCAAGAAATCCTAACATAGGAATAAAACATAGAATTGTGGCACACACATAAACATATACTAATTTCCATAGTATCCAAGGCATTTCTACCAAGACCATATTAGTAGTATGAGTTCACTCCCCGTAACATCTTAGTATTCATGGTTAAATACCATGGCCATGTTAATAGCATGATTTCACTCCTCATACCACCTTAGTAATCATGGTTTACTCCCATGTCTATCTTAATTACATGATTTCACTCCTCATACCATCTTAGTAGTCATGGTTCACTCCCATGGCCATATTATTAGTCAAGGTTCACTCCCAATACCATATTAGTTTATCTCATGAGATATAAATATTTACCCAATTCATTTGAGGGATATATATGTCCCACCTATCTCATAATTAAATCATACACACATGTACCACAAAAACATAAAACATTTATCATAAACATAATCCAAGGAATAAAATGGGAATCACAAACATGTAATCATATCATAACATGTGGAAAAGATATAGGTTTCATAATCATTTAATCAAAATAATAACCCATGAAAATAATTGGGGTTTATTAAACATCATTCCATCAAAATAAAAACCATTCAAAGAAAGAATATGAATGTTATTATTGAACAATAACAAAGTATGTCATCATAGGTGGGGAAAGATTTTGAAAGATCACTTGGAACATGAATTTTCCTTCAAAATAACTTTTTAAAATGTAAAACACTTTCAAAAACCCTTTTCTTTGAAACCACTTTGAAAACATATAAAGTAATCGTAAAAATAATTTAAAATAGTTCTTGAATAAAATATCCTGTCATCGTTGAAATAGTTTTCTTTTCATAAAATGTCACACATTTTTAAAATAAAAAATTTATTTGAGAATAACCTTTTAATATTGTAAGGTAATATTCAAGGTATGAAAGTATTATGAAATCATAAAAATTCATTCATTCCATATAAGCTAAAAAATATTCTTCTTTTACTTTTTTCAGAAATTTCAAAAAGTACATCTTTTAAAAAATAAAAGAAATATTACTTTAAAACTATGTAATAAAAATTAAAAAATAGATAAAAATTACTTTAAACATTAATAATATAATATTAAAATATTTTATGAAAATAATTTTTAGAAAACATGGACATGGATAATAAATATTCTTCAATTGAGACTTAGAAGGAAATAATCCTTAATATGGGAGTGATTGTGAAATCAATACTCATCACATTATAATCAATAAAATTGTATACCTCATGTAAGAAATAAAATAATAAGAATATGTAAATATCATAATATTCTATATAATACTCATAAAATACATTCATAGGTAGTATATACACCATGTAGAAGAAACAAGTAGTGTATGAGGCATGTGTCTCACAGAAATAAAGGTGGGACAAAAATATCTTACCTTGTGTCTTGACTCTCTTCATAATTAAACAAGATTATTGTATAATAAATATAAGTTTATTATACATATTTTATAGAATCATATTCTTATATGCAATACCACATATGGTTTTATTATGACCTTATATTACCCACTTGTTAACGATCATACGATAAGGTTTCACTTTAGGTAATATTCACTTTGTTCTTCACATGTGTCTTAATTTGTCATATCATTGGTCCTTATACTTATATCATGATTAAATAAAGTAAATCATGATATAAATATAATTTATATCCATTAAATTCATATCACAATAATCTATATCATAAATAATTATGAAATGGAGTACACTGTTCATGGAGACGGTAAGTCATACGTACGTATGAACATTGTTCTCGTTTTAATTATCATATTGAAAGAAAGTATGAAAATGACATATGTATATATATGTATGTGTATATATATATATAATTATTATATTATCATTATTATATCATATATTTAATACTTATTCATAATATATATTTTTATAATCATTCTTGAACGGTGAATGTGGAAGATGAATCTCATCACGTCGTGGAGATGGTAAGTCGTACGTACGTACGAGTGATAGTATCATTTACTTAAGGGTTAAATGGTATAGAATTAGATGTAATATGAATTTTACAGAAAAATATCATTTTATATTTATTATTTAAATATTTTATATTCATCATTATACCCATATAAATAAAGTTCACATGAAAAACAGTTTACACCACGGCGTGGAGATGGTAAGTTGTACGTATGCAGGCATGCTGATATTGTTTTTCAAAGGATGAGTAAAAGGAGGAATATAGTTGTACCATAATCATAAAAAAGTATTAGAATATATTAGATTCTAGATTTATTAATTTTTTATGTAAACAACATAGAAATAGGAAGTATAATAAGAAAAGAACTTTGAAAGAGGTGATAAAACAATTACCTCTTTTTCAGGTATCTCAATTTGATTTGTACAAAATGACTCCTTCAGTTGGATTTTTTCCCAAATTATTGCCTCTAGTATATAGTGATAGAATTTGGGATAGTAAATGGGAAGGTTTTTTCTGAGAAAAATGGATTTAGAGGTGTAAATTAAAGAGAAGGAGAAGTTCCCTTTTATAAGAGAGGTGAGGGTCACTTTTGGAAGATCTTAAAATATTAATTGTTTATAAATTTATTTTCAGTTTAAAATAGATCAAAAGTGATTTTTTTAGAGGTTAAGATGATTATGGGTCAAAATACACTCAACCAATTAATTTTAAACATGTTTAGATCATAAAATTAACCTTATCTTTTGTATTTAACCCTTAGTTAAGTAGTTCAACTCTTACCATGTCTTCTTGTATTTTTACACTATAGGGTTAATATAGTTACAAAAAAATGCCAAAAACATCAGTTGGATCATTTATAACATATTTGAAATTATAAAAGTTAGTTTTCTGAACATTATATTTTTATGAATCTTATAAAATTCAATAAAATATTATTTATTTTAAAGTATCATTTATGTCAATTTTGATACTATTCAATATTTTTATTTTTAAAAATATCAAACCAATATGTTAAATTTTAACCAACAATTAAAACATTTCACTAATATTTCTAAGTTATCTATAAAAAAATTATGTAATTAATTAAGTAAATTATATTTATTTTAATATTTTTAATATCATTTATTTGATATCTCAATTAATTAAACAATTACTGAATCATTATTATAGAAGCTTTTAATTAAATTATTTATTCTCTAAAAATTAAAAATAAATTATCATGATGAATTTAAATTGATTATATTTAAAATAAATAATTATAGTATAATTTATCTTATGTATAACCATATATTAAAAATGATTTGGTTTTTAAATTTTGAATATGATGCATTTAACTCTTCTTTAAATAAAATATAATAAATATCATAATTTAACACATGTGGCATAAAAAGGATCATATTTTTGAAATAAAGTTTATTTGGGTCTAAAAAAACTTATCCAGTTAAATTAGGAGAAGTTTTAGGGTAATTTTATATTATTATAATATTATTTTTACCTTTAATTACCCTATTTACCTTTGATCGCGGTAAATAAAATTCAAAAGTTACTATTCACCAAAAAAATATTTTGATTCTATGGGGCCAAATTTTTCATAATGATTACAACCATGTATATCTGTGGTTCCAAATTCAATTCACAAAATTGGTAAAATTACGTTTACTGTTAATTCTGTAAATGTGGCTAAAAGGCACGTAAAAGAGACGTTCAAAAGTTCAATCATTTTTTATATCTAATTCTATTATAAAAATGATTCCAAAGAACTAAAATGCATTAATATGTGTATTATTTATCTATTTTGACTTTAAAATAAATTTAAAATAAAATAATTATTTAAATGAAAAAGTTGGTTTTTTAAAAAAAATGCAGTATTTTCACTATTCATCAAAATTTGAAACTTTTCCAAAAAATACAAAAAATTAAATCTAATATCATTTTGATATTTTAAATTCAAAAATAATGTATATTTTACCAAATTCAATTTATATTAGCGCCTAAAATAATTTTATTATTTTTCACAAAAGGACATAAAAAGTAGTTCTTTTAAGAAAATAATAGTATTAATCATAGAAAGACTTTACCAAAACTTATATTTTTTGTGATCAAAACCATTATAACTAATATTTAAAAAAAAATTATTACTATTAATATTACAAGTCTAACAGCTATGTTATAACTATATTATTTAAATCATTATAATAGTAAAGTGTTGTTTTGCAGAAACTCGGTGTTGCGTATAACGCAAGCCAATTTGGTGTTGGGTGTAGTGAAAGATACCCTTACTATTGAATATAAAATAATACAAACATAGTTATTTTATTTAATAAAAAATATATATATTCAGTGTTGCGTGAAGTGTAAATATCAAAAGATTAAATTAATTCAAAAAAATCACAAAATATCAGGGTGTTACAAGTCTGCACCTTATTCTTATGATACTTTGTAACACTAAGAAATTATTCCACCTATTGAGGATTCTATTAGAGTTCATGGTAATAATTTATTCTCTACTTCATTATTCTTCACTTTGTTACTTTAAAAGTAGCATGAAATCAACTTTCCTTCTTTTACCCATGGTAGCATACTAATATGATACTTCATCTTCTTCTTATTCTTCTATATATAAAAATGTGCATAGATCTTTTCTTCTATCTTATTATTTTTCTTCCTATTCCTTTTGATATGATATCATACGATTGTGCAGTATTCATTGGTAAAAAATTTGGAAACAAAAAGGATGAATGTGGTAGAAATGGAATTTAAATAAATGAAAATTAAATTAAAGGGGGAGGGGATGATGAATTAAGACCCCAAAGAAACTTTCCCCTTAAAACCCTAAATATAAATATCCACAAATGTTTATCACTCCTTCGATAAACCTTACTTTAATTCATCTAAGAACATAAAAAAACAAGCATGATAATGATAAAAAAACACTCAAATTCATAATTAACCTTCCATGGGTACAAGGAGGTGTCTATTTATAGAAAAATGAGAGAGATACATGTCAAAATACATAGCCCAAAAAAGTCTAAATCCTATAACATTATTTTTGAAATTTTTTTTACATATTTACATGGATTTAGGGGATACTATATCCAATAATAAACCTTTTTGTAGCCACCCCAATTACTTTAAATATTTTCACCATTACTTTGGAGACAAGGGCCCCACCACTTTTGACCTTAGAGATTTCATTCATGCAAGTAGATTGAAATTCATAGGATCATTTTGTAAGGCCATTTATGTTCACTTTTGAGTTTTAATAAGAGTGATTAAAGCCCATTTTATCATCCCATACATGTATGTTTGTCCTTCTCTTGTAATTTTAGAATAAGTCTATGAAAAGTCTCTTTCATCTGCCTCATTCTTCCTCTTATCATTGGTCCACCAATCCCATGAAATGGATCTTGTGAATTTATGAAGCTTCCACCCTCTATTCCATGATCAATCTTGACTCCTTGATGTATATGTGTTCCTTGATTATCATCATTCCCTCCCTCTTCAAAAGTATTTTTTCTCAAATTTTTATATTCAAAGGGAGAAAGATAAATAACATTAAAGGTAGCACTCACATCTCTACACCTATCAGGTAATATAGTATTATAGGCAATATCAATGAACTTTTATAAAACATAGAAAGGATTATATCCTCTATGAATGGGATTTGACTTTGTTTTGTCCAAAAATATTCCTTTTACAAGGTATTTCCATACCAAACAACCTAGATCAAATGAAACTTATTCCCAACACTCCCTTGATTGATCACCATATTCCTATAATAAATACACAACCCAAGAGGAAAAATAATGATGAAGTTTTTTGGTTTCATTTTAAGTATCCTTACTAATTAGTAAGAGTAATTTCTTTCTAAACAAATCTATCTTAACCTTTCTTTTTATAAAAAAAATCACCTTCCGCTCTTCAAATCTTTAATTTCCCTCATTTATTTTCATGTCACTCGTATCTGCTTTTTCACTCTTAATTTTTCCACTCTTTTCATTTTATCTATTTTTTATCTCTTTAAATTTTCCCTTAACTCATCATACTCTTTTTTCTCTCTCATTTTTACCTTTCACACATTCTCTTTTACTCTTTTTTTCTCTTTTTGTATTCTTTCTATATCCTCTCTTGATCTTAATATGATTTTTTGGGATTGACTGGAGTCAAAAAAATCTTTATACCATTGAAAAAAAAGTAGAAAATGTTATAATGGTCATCATATATAATCCTCCTATAAAATTTCCATGACCTTTTAAGAAACAAATGTCCCACTTTCATTAGAGAAACATAAAAAACCACCAAATATTGATATTTTCCAAGGGGAAAAGAAATTGTGGCTGGTTTTTTGACTCTTAATTATCCATTATCATTTAACCATTTAAGTTTATAAGATCTAGGATTCATAGGAAAACTCAACTTCTCCACCAACAAGGTACTAGTTACATTAGTACAAATTTCACTATAAATGATCATAATACATACCTTCTCCTTGATGTGGCATATCATATGAAAAAAAATTGTACATTGATCCTCATCATGATTATCTTTATATTGAATGTTTAAATATATTATTTCCACTAATTCATCTCCATGTATGGGTTCTTCAACTTCCATATCCAAAAACTCCTAGAAAGGTGGTATGTCATCCTTACTAGATTTGTCACTAAGGACTTATCCATTATCTTTTGAATCATTATGGATGAAATTTTTTGTACTCTTTTATTTTTTTTGGAACAAATTTTTAATCCTTTGGTTTTGTTTCACTCCACTTATAGGTTAATTTAGGCTATTTCTATCTATCCTTACAAAAATTGTTGGAACATAATTTTATCCTTTCAGAATATAGTTGCTTTTTTACCTTCTCCACATTATTCATAAACTTTTACATGTCAATATAGGTTTTAAATTCCACAACATCTTGAATCTTTAAATTCAATCCATTGATGAAACCTTCCATTATATCTTCATTATCCTCCTCCAAATTGGCTTGAATCATCAATATCTCCATTTGATTATAGTATTCCTCCATACTCATGGAAACTTGCACAAGTTTTTGTAACTTCAAATAAAAATATCAATAATAAGGAATAGGAATGTACCTTTTTCACATTAATATATTTATTTCTTCCCAAGTTCATATTTTCCTTTCTCCATTCCATCACTGACTCACTTGTAATTGGTCCCACCAAACATTTGCTTAATCATTAAACTCAAGTGATTATAACTTTACTATTTTATCATCTAAGTAGTTGTGAATCCCAAACACATTTTAAACCTACATATATCATTAAAATTATATTTCAAGATCATTCTTACCATGAAATGATGGAATTTTCATTTTGATGCTTCCCAATTCAGTTTCTCTCCTAAAAGAACATTTCCCTCACCCATGGGATGATTTTTTGAAATCAAGGAACTTGTAATATCCTTCATCAAATTCATACCTTCATAGATCATGTTATGTTGATTAATTTTAAAAATTATATAACCTAGAATTAAACCATATAAATTGGTTGGTAAAATCTTTCATGGATAACTTGATGTCAATCTCATTTATTTCACCTTCACTTGCCATTTTTTTAACTGTCACTCACTCATTCTCTATATTTATTTTAATCTCTCAAAGGTTTCATCTCACATTATATAATAAAAAATTATCTCCTATAAGTTTTCTTAAATATAATCAAGAAGAAATTTAGTAATAAGGAATCAATTCATGGAAACATTAAAAATCAAAAAATTTAAAACGGTTTGAATCAATAGAGTCCAAGAAATATGGGAGGTAAATAGAAAGGAAGAAATGGAATTGGTTGAGAGTTGGATATGGTTAAATGAAAGAATATGGAAGATAAAAAATTGATAAAAATTTAGAGTAAATGATATAAATCAATGTTTCAAATGAGCATTTGTTTTTGTTTTTGTTTTTTTTACTCTTTTTTTATTTTTTATTGCTTGTTTTTTTTCAAGTACTATAATCAATAAATGAGATATAAAGAGTGTGTTTGATGTTCTCAATGTAAAAAATACCAAAATTTCATAATTCACTAATATGATTGAAATGATGTAAAATGGTGAGAAAATATGAACATAAAACTTGATTGGAATATGATTTGGTGAAAGTTAGATTTCACAAGAGTGAATATATAGCATGAATTGATTCGCCTATATCTAAAAATATATGTATTGAATTTTATTATTTACAAATATAAAATAAATATGAGATTATGAATTATAAAAATGGCATGTTATACATCCATAAACTAAAATAAAAATTAGCTGAAATGGTGGAAGAATGTTACATCCAGAATTAGTGATGGACAAAAATGGAAGAATGAGAATAAAATTATGGGATAAATAAAAAAATAATTAAAATTGTTTCCATTATCGAGATATGATTCCAAATGATATGATAACGTATGGGTGTGTGATATTCATTGGAGATAAATTTGGAAACATAAGGGATGAATGTGGGAGAAATGGAATTTAAATAAATAAAAAGGAAATTAAAGGGGAAAGGTGATCAATTAGAACCCCAAGGATAATTTCCCCTTAAAATAATAATTATAAAGAGCCAAAAAGTTTTATAGATCCTTTTATAATCCTTAATTTCATTCATCTAATAGCATTATAAACACATGAATAATAATGCTAGAAAACACTGACATTCGTAATTAAACTAGAAGGGGTACAGGGAGGTGGATATTTATAGCCAAATGAGAAAGATACATGTAAAAATACCTAGACCATAAAATTATAAAGCCTATAACACAATTTTTGACCTTTTTTTATACATGTTCATGCCTTTATTGGAAAATATATCCACCAATACGACTTTTTGGCACCACCCCAAACACATTGAAGATTCTCACTATGACTTTAGAGACAAGGGCCCCACCACTTTTAGACTTGAATATTTCCTGCATGCAAGTGGATTTAAATTCATAGGATCATTTGGGTGGGACATTTATGTTCAATTTTGGGATTTAATATAAGTTATTAAAGACCATTTTCTCCTCCCATGCATGCATGTTGGTCCTTCACTTGTAATTTTATAATAAGGCCATGTAAAGCCTCTTTCATCTACCTCGTTCTTTCTCTTATCATTGGTCAACCAATCTCATTAAATGGGTCGTATTCATTTACTCACCTTAAACCCTCCATGTCATGATAACTCTCAACTCCTAGATGTATATGTGTTCATTGATTCTCATCACCATTGCAACAGATATGAATAGTACTTTCTTTTCTTCTTCTCTTCTTTATTTCTTTATCTCGTACTTGTTCATCCAGTACCTCTTCTTATGAAACTTTAGCCCAAATGAAAATTTATCAAATATCTATGATCACATATTGTATGATAATTTTCCATATTATTATTATTTGATAAAATATCAATAGTGAATGTATTATTGGTCTCCTCTTAGTGTAATTTGATATTTTTCAAACACTAATTACTATGTACTAATTATATCACATCATCTCATGCATGTATTTGAATTACGTATGGATTTATCACCAAAACCCCACGTGAACATTATTTATTTATTTTATTATTAATATATTTTGTTTCATTATTCATGAAAGAATTATCATGTTCTCACTAACATGCATGTCGGTTACATGAAATGGTGTACATGATATCTTAGTTCTTCTTCGTATAAAGGTTCTGTTAGTTTTGAAAACCTCTTTTCATAATTCCATATATAGGTGGCCTTTACCTTCTTCTTGACATAAGTTTATGTATATGAAACCACTATATTCTTCATGTAGATTAAAATATGTTATTTTATTCTTCTTCATGTAAAACAATCATGGAACAACCTTCATGAAAGTAAGAGATGCCTCACAAAAACTTGATATAATATTTTCCATGTAATAGTGTAAATACATGTATTGTTATCTTATTCCTCATTGTGTAACCCTAAAAGTGTCCTGTGAAAATATAAGTATGTGAAACTTCTTACCACTAATGAAAGCGTAGAATTCTTCTTCGCATATCTGAGTGTCTTGTGGAACTCTCTTCACCCTAATGAGTTTATGGAACATCTTTTTCTTCATGATTCCAAGGGGATCGTAGTAACTACTTATTTTTCACATAAAATTAACCTGAAATATACCCTATTTTCTAAAAATGATATCTCTAAAGAAAAAAATGAATAGTAGAAACATATATCATCCTCAAGTGATTCAGTATTTATAAATGATATTCACTACCTTTTCACCACCTCAGATCTATATTTCATTTCATGTCATGGCTCATGAAAATTTCTATGAAAAATATTTAATATCAAGGATAATGTTTGATTCTAAAAGATATCTTATTTTCAAGAACATGTGGTGCTAAGAAAATTGGTGTCTTTGCATTAGCGGCTGCTTCTCCCTTTATGAGTTTAGACTCATTTGCATGAAACAAAAATCACATTCCATATCTAAAACTACCTCATGATTCCAAAAACATGGATATTTCACTATAATATCTTATTTCATCTCGCTCAAATATTTATTTTTCAAATAGTCTCTTGCATGTAAGACGTATATTTCATGCAATACTTATCATCATTTTCAACCACATGATTCATCAATCCATTCTTGGCTTGTTAGTCACTTGATCATAGAATATAGAGTATATCAAAACCTATAAATACCTCACACTATTAAGGTAGGGTTTTTTGAGGTTGAATACAACGTCATCTTTGATTGGATGATTGAGTTTGATTAAATCAAATAGTTGTGATATAATCATAAACTTTTTTTAAATAGGTGAATATAAAAGAGATTACACTTTCATAGGTTGGATATTAAATTGTTATGTAACTTCTTAATAATTAATCTATTCTTAATGGCTGATTAAGATAGAAATAGGGTTTGATATCCAGAACACATTACACATACACCCTCGTCGGATCATGCCACACCTACATGGTCTACCCAGGCACCCCCACTCACTCTCTGTGTGTTCCATTAACAAACCCGTGTGTGCCCCTACTGGTGATATGCACCCACTTCCTCCTATAACTATGGATAGTTAGCCTAGATAGATCTCCCATCTGATAGATCTAGCCTATATGGTTGGCTATGGTTTGACAACTTTTTTTATTAACTCCCATTTAAAATACTTATAAAAATTACCAAGTATTTCCATACCAATGTAAATTACCTCCCTTCTCAATATCATCTTCTAAAAACTTATTCATGTATAAATATAAATATTTTTTCATTCCCTTAATTATTATTTTCATTCCTCTTCAAAAACATTACATTGTGAAAATAAATATTTTCATGGCCTTATACCTTTTTAATGTGGTAAATAATGTGCAACACATTAGCATGAATTCTTTAATCAATGAAGACCAATTCATCAATCATAAAACTTAAACTCAAAGTCTTTAAATAAATTCCTTAAGATAATAATACTTTATAATTTTCTTTCTTCATTTATACTTCTTCCAAGACAAATCAATTATATTACCAGGCTTGGATACTTCAATTGAACTGTCCAGAAGCTTCTTCTTTATGACTTATTCAACATATTAACATAAATAAAATTTTATTATTTCATTGACAACCGATAACAACCATTGAAAAAAATTAATATTCACACATAAATTGGGATCAGAAATCTCCCCCTTTGTATGTATTGAAAATATACCCAAAGTACATGTAACACCACAATATTTCATGGTATGTTATCTCATTAAAGTAATTCAATAGCTTATGCTACAACACAACACTGAGTTCGAACGCAACACAACTTACCAAACTAGCTGTTCAAAAATAGTTTATGAATAGTATTACCTGTATATTGAATGTTATATACTCTATATAATTTTAACACCCATATTATGTGTTTCTTAGACATAATATAAGAACAAATTCAATTTTTCAAATAAAGGAAGTATTTTCAAAAATGCAATTTTACCACCTACTAATGGTGAATTTTTTTAAAATGAAATACCTGACACTTTTATATTAAATTTGAAAAAATAAACTTCTTATTTAGAAGCGGGACATAAAAATTTAGTTTGGAAAAAATTTTGGTACTTTTCTGATAACTTTCATATTTTGATGAATAGTGAAATATAGTATGTTTTAATTGAAAACAACTATTTAAATAGAAATAATTTATAGTCATAAATTATGAATTTGAATCGTTTTGAAGTATAATTAGATTATATTTTTATCATTTAATACAATTTAGGTCATTATAAGTAATTTTACATTTAAATTTGACATAAACACATGTCAATCTTTTGATAGTTTTTACTTTTTTAAGAACCCGCTTTGTGGCTTTCACAACAGAAATTAATTTGAAATTAATTAATTCAACTTATATGTTTTCAATTTGGTAAAATATAATTCATTTTTGAATTAGGAATATCAAAATTAGCTTAGGGTGAATTTTTGGTATTTTTCTGAAAACATTCAATTTTTTATGAGTAGTGAAAAACACTACGTTATTGTTTAAAACCGACTATTTATTTAAATAATTATTTATTTTATTTAAATTTATTTTAAGTAAAAATAGATATATAATACCTATATAAGTTCAATTTAATTCATTGGAGTCATTTTATAATAAAATTAGATGTATAAAATTTTATTGAACTTTTTAACCACTTTTACCCACCTTCTAGGAGCATGTGCAAATTTGCATAAAACTTAATTTTACCACTTCTGTGAGTTTAATTTAAAAATCTGAGAGACACAGTTTATATCTATAAGTAAAATTTGGTTCAATAAGATGAAAATATTTTTTGGTGCATAATAACTTTTGACTTTTATTTGCCACGGTTAAAAGTAAATAGGGTAATTAAAGGAACAAATGATATTATAATTACCCTAACACATGTCCTAATTATATTGGGTAAGTTTATTTCTACCAAAAACAACCTTAGTAATAAAATATGATCCTCTTTGGTCCACTTGGATTATATTAAGACATTTATTATTATTTTATTTAAAGAAGAGTTAAAAGTGTTAAATTCAAAGCTTAATAACTAAACCATTTTTAATATAAGGTTAAACACAATATAAATTTGACTATAAATATTTATTATAAATATAAAAATATTTTCTACATAATGGTATTTTATTTATAATTTTTAGACATTAAATAATTTAATTTATTTATGACACAATGATGATGCAGTAATTACCTTATTAATAAAATATTAAAATAATTAATTTTATAAATATCCAAAAAAAAGTAAATTGAAACTTTTTATGAATTACAATAATTTTATAGGTTAATATGACATGTTAGGGTTGATTAGATAAAAAAATTCGAAGTGATAAGGTTGTTATGACTTTCACAAAAACAAAATACCAAATAGTGTCAAAATTGACATAAATTAATTTTTAAAACAAATACTATATTATTGGTTGATATAATATTCCTAAAAATATAAGGTTAGTCCAAAGGGCTTAAATAATATTATATATGTCATTAATGAACTACTTTTGGTTATCTTGAATGTTTAGATTAATTTTATTAACCATATAGTGTAAGAATACAAGAAGACCCAGTAAAAGTTAAACTATTTAACTAAGAGTTAAATATAAAAGATAAGGTTAAAATTGTAACCTAAAATTGTCTAAAACCTATTGGTTGAGAGGTTTTAGAACCATACCCACCTTATCCTAGAAATAAATCATTTTGGAGACATTATAAACTGAAAATTATTTTATTATAAAATTATATTTCAAGCTTTTCCTAAAGTGACCCTCACCTCTCTTATAAAAGGGTACATCCCCTTCTCTCAAAATGACACCTCCAAAGACATTTGGATCGGCCAAACCCTACCCAAATCTCCTCCCAACTATCCTCCCTTAGACCTATATTCCTTAATTTGATCAGAAAGCCAACCTAAGTATCCCTTTTGATCAACTCAAAAGAAAACACTCGAAGAAGAGGTAATAATTTCACCACCCTCTTTCAAGTTCTTCTCTTCTTACACTTCCTCTTTATTTTTTGTTTACATACCAAAATAATAAATCTAGTACCTTATACATATTGTGATGTTATTATAAATATGTTACAACCATATTCTTTATTTTATCCATCCTATAAATGACAAAGTCACCGTACGTGCATACGTACGGCTTACCGTTTCCACGTCGTGGTGTAGTTTGTTATTCAAACACTTCATAATTTGGATGGGTATAATAATGAGTATAACTGATGTAAATAATAAAAATAACATGTTAATTATTCTGTATATATGATATACCATCCAATTACATGCAATTTCACCATCAATATAATGATATTGTCGCTCGTGCGTACGTACGGATTACCGCATCCACGACGTGATGAGATTCATTTCCGCGTTCACCATTCAATGATGATTACAAAAATATATATTATTAATAATTATGTAATATATGACATAATAATTATAATGTATATATATATATATATATACTTACATATATCTTATTCACTTACTTCCGTTCAATACGATATGAAAACGGAAACAACGTTTATGCGTACGTACGGCCTATCGTCTCCATAAATGGTGAATTCCATTTCATATATATATCTATTATAAATATTTATATTCTAAATATATATGATATATAAATCAATTTTTATATTCTGGAATTATTTAAATCATGATCTAAATGATACGATCAAGAATAATAAGTCAAAACATGTACAATAAAGAAAGCGATTATTACCTGAAATGTTAATTTAACATGGAAATAATTATTAAATGGGTAGTATAAAGTCATAAATTAATCATGTATTGTAACACCCCAAACTTCTACGGTACGCTTCTCTTTGAATAATGCGATAGCGTGTGTTGTACGCAACACCGAGTTCTAACAACCAATCAAACTAGCCGTTATGAATAGTAATACCTACTTTTTAAAATTATATATATTTTATATTTCAAAATGGACTTCATTTTTGGATTCTGAATATCTAATTTAGCCTAAGGTGAAATTTTGGTACTTTTCGGATAACTTTTATATTTTGATGAATAGTGAAAATTACTAAATTTTAATTAAAAACAACTTTTTTAATCAAAATAATTAATAGTGATAAATTATTAATTTTAGTAGTTTTAAAGTATATTTAGAATATATTTTTACCATTTAATATAATGTTGGTCATTGGACATAATTTTACAATTAAACCGAACATAAACAAGTGTCAATCTTTTGATAGTTATTATCTCTTAAAAACACGCTTTTTGTTTTGACAGCGGGAATTAATTTTAAATTAATTTCTGCCACTTCTGTGTTTTGAATTTAAGAAAATGGATTCCATATTTGGAATCAGGATGTTCAAATTGTGTAAATAGGTAACTTTTATTTTTAGACATTTTGAATAATTACTGCGGTAAATATTTTATTTACCATGGTTAAGGGTAAATCCGGTAAATAAGGGTTAAAAAATAATATTATAATAATACTAAATTACCCTAAAACGTGTCTTAACCCTATTGTTTGATACATGGTCGACCATGGGCATCTTTGGGTCGATTTTGGGACCCCATGGATCCACTTGTAAGTGATAATGACACTTTATTTTAATAAATACAAAAATGACACAAGAATATATCTTTTAGAAAAACAATTGTTACATAGGGTTATATATGTTGGATTTTAGATTATAAATATTCATTAGAAATATAAAAATATTTCCTACATAATTATATTTTATTTATAATTTTTATACATTAAATAATTTATTTTATTTATGACACAATGATGATGCAGTAATTACTATAATAGTGAAAAATTAAAATAATTGATATTATAAATACCCAAATAAATATAATATGAAACTTTTAATGAATTAAACTAATTTTCTAGGATAATATGATATATTAGGATTGATTTAATTGACTTTTTTCTAAGTAATCAATCTGTTATGAGTTTCACAAAAATCAACTATTGAATAGTGTCAAAATTGACATAAAAGAGTTCTTAAAACAAATATTATATTATTAATTGATATTAAATTCCTAAAAATCTAAGGATCGGCCAAGAGACTTATATCATGATAGTTTCATCATTAATGGACCACTTGGGGGTCGCTTGGATGTATATAGTAAGTTTATTAACCATATTATATAAAAATACAAAGAGACATTGTAAAAGTGAAACTAATTAACTTAGAGTTAATACTTAAAGATAAGGTTAATATAAGTACCCAAACCTATATAAATTCTATTGGTTGAGTTTTTTTCGACCTATCCCCACATTAACCTTTGAATAGTCAACTTTGGAGCCACTGGAAACCGAATATGAATTTATTATAAACTAATATCTCTAGCTTTTCCAAAGGTGCCCCTCACCCCTCTTATAAAAGGGCACTCCTCCTTCTCATTTCTTCACACCTTAAAAGCCTTTTGGTTCGGCCAAACTCTGCCCAAATACTCTCCCAACTTCCCTCACTACAACCTAGGGGCCTTATTTTGATCAGAAAGCCAACCTAAGGAGCCCTTTTGATCAAATCAAAAGGAAGAACCCGAAGAAGAGGTAATGATTTCACCACCCTTTTCTAAGTTCATTTCTTATTCCACTTCTTCTTACTTTGTTGTTACCATTATAAAATAATAAATCCAGTATCATATATATACTGTGATGTTATTATAAATATGGTACAACCATATTCAGTATTCTATCCACCCTTTGAATAACATGTCACCATACGTGCGTACGTACGGCTTACCGTCTCCACGTCGTGGTGTAATTGTTATTCAATATAATATTATTTGGATGGGTATAATAATGATGTGTAACTCATGTAAATAATAAATATAACATGTTAATGATTCTGTATATATGATATACCATCCATTTATATATTATTTTAATATCAAAATAATGATATTGTCGCTCGTGCGTACGTACGGACTACCGTCTCCACGAACGCGATGAGATTCATTCTCCATCGTATCCATTCAAGTATAATTATCATTTGATGATTTAAAAATGATGTTTAAGGACTTGATATCATTCTGGATATGAATAATATAAAACCTATCCTTTACAAACATGTCTTACGTAACAAAACATATAAAATAAAACAAGTAAGTTAACACCCGAAACAACGATAATACTAAGATATTATTATCAAATCAATATTAAAAGATCATATATGATATCATATTAATGTATATGATTATTTTATAATTTAATAACAATTATTTCACCATTATACAGAAGGTTAACCTACCCCAAACAAGGAAAAGTACAAGGTAAGGGTTATTTCACAATCTCTTCATTATTCGAGGTTGTTTATATGTAATAATCTACTGGGATCTCTTTATCATCCACATCCATGTTTTCTTAAAAATATATTTCAAAACATTTTTTATTATTTACAAGAATATGGGTTAAAGTCATTTATACCCTTGGTTGACTTGTTATAAGAGTTTTATGAAGGAATCTTTCCGTCATTTTCAAAACAAGGTCCTTTTTAACCTTTTCGACAGAATTAAGGTAAGAATGTTTTTTTAACTTATACGGCGGGTGCGGCTATTTTCCGCCATTATAAAATCTTCAAAGCTTCCCTTACAAGCTTATAAGAATATTTTCAAAGAAAATGTTTCATTTTTTATGGATCTTAAATTATTTCAAAATAAAAGGAGATATTTCTTTAAAAAGAATTTTGATTTCATCTATGTCAACATCCTTTGATGGATTTTAAGATTATTTGAAGTTGATTTATTATGATACAAAACTTCTATATTGTATTGAAGGTTTTGTGATATGTTTGACTATGGATGTGCTATTTTTATACCATTCATAGTTTATGGTGAAATTATTGACATTTCGTATACTATTTTTAATACGAATGTTTATGTTATGTTTAAACCTTTTCATATGGGAATGCATTGGACTTAATATGTGACGGGTGGAGCCCGCTATAGCTCCACGATGCATCGATAGGTCTCATGAGACAAACTAGTGTCTTGGCACAAGGCCTTGACAAAATCTTATTTGTAGTCTTGGAACGAGGCCTTGGCTATGTGGTTATGATAGTCTGGCATTATGCATTCCATCATTATGAAAGTGGTTATTGATTTTGCATGTGATTATTCGATTAGAATATCCATGTGAATAAGTAAATGGAATTATTTCATTTTATTTATGCCATACCATGTTGAAAGTTCAAGTTTGAAAGGCTTTTGTTTTAGTTATACATTGCCTTAAATGTTTATTCTTATTTATGAAAGTTTCCGCTATATTGTTATCCTTACTGGGCATTTGAGCTCACCCCTTTTCTATGTTTTATTTCTCCCAGGAAGTGAAGAAGTAAATTATGAATGACCTGCAGGGATATTATGTGGGGATATGAGTGTGGATTATGGAGACAATATGTTGTTGTAGTAGTTTTTCATTTTATGATGTAATGTAAGACTTATGAATATATCTAGTGTTTCCAAGGCTACTAAACCAATCGATCTTTCAAGATTTGATCTTTCTTGTGATCATGCCAATGTTATGTAATAATGCACCGACTCTGGGTAACTGGGGTCGGGGCGTTACAGTTGGTTTCAGAGGAAGTTTAGTACAAACCTTGGAAGCTAGATTTAGATAAACTCTGATTAGAGCACGTAGACCTAATATGAACTTTGAGGATTAGTATAGAAGAAATTCCTAGAATTTTGGTATTGTAGAGATTTTGTGAGTTTTTCGAGCAATACATCCCTGTCTGGATACGAGCAGGTAGAGGCGGCTCTGGCACAGATGTACCTAGGGGGAAAACCCGAAAACACTGCTTTGAGCTAGACTCGAACGGGAACTGGTGCACGGCAACAGGCCTTGCTGCACTCTTGGTTACGACACTCCCGGGGGATATGCTTAGAATAACTCTCATTTTCTTTACAAATCATTATGAAGGGTTTATGAGTATATACTTCCTCAAAGAAAACATTTTTATGATTATGGATTATATCCATAAATAGTTCAATTTATGTTAAGTGTTTTATAAGTATGGGATTATGTATTTTGATTCATAAACTGATCTAGTTTATGCCATTGTTTAGAAATGGCGCCTAGTGGAAGAAATGGAAACCATATCAATGCACGCACTCCATGTAGGGATTTCCCTCCTGCTCAAGATAATTATAGTGGGGTTGGTGATGCAACTGGTGCCGATCAGCTAATCACCATACTGGGACAACTTACTCAGGTTATGAATAATAACCTTACCTGTATGGAGCACCCTGATCCGCAGCGTGGAGGATCAATGTTAGATCGATTCATGAGGCAACAACCACCAACTTTCAATGGGAGTACAAATCCCTTAGCAGCTGAGCAATGGATATTTTCCCTAGAGAAAATATTTCAGGCTTTGGGGAGTAATGAAAGGGAAAAAGTTATCATGGCAGTTTACCGCCTCACTGGAGATGCTGATCAATGGTGGTCATTAATTCAAAACATGAAGGAAGATGATGAAGTATCAAATATGGAATGGAGGGAGTTCAAAGATCTGTTTTTAGAAAAATACTTTCCTCGCGACCATCGAGCAGATATGGAAAGGCAATTTCTGAGTTTGAGACAAAAGGAGGATGAGAATGTCACAAAGTATGAGGCTAACTTTACAAGGTTAGCGAGGTATGCTGGAGATTATATTCGCAACCCAAGAAGTAAGATTGATCGTTTCTTTGATGGGTTAAAACCATTTCTCCGTCGAGCATTAGTCTCACAATCCTTTTCATCGTACGAATACATTTTCTCATGTGTTATCAATACCGAAAAGGAATTCTCTAAGTCTTATGACTTTAAAGCAAAGCAAGAGAAGAAGAGACCTATTGATCAATCTGGGAATGGAAATAAGGGGAAGAAGGGAAAGGTTGAATATCCATCTTGTGGTAAATGCGAGAAGAAACATCCTGGTACCTGCTTGAAGGGAATGGGAGTCTGTTACAAGTGTGGTGAAAAAGGCCACCAAGCTCGTGATTGCAAGGGGAAGAAGGAAGCTACCAACGTTCAGTGCTACAATTGCAGGGAGATGGGGCATTATGCAAATGCATGTCCTAAGCGTCAGGAGAACTTACCTCAGAAAAGGCCAAGGGATCAAGGCCAGGCTTATGCTATTACTACTGCAGAGGTAGAAGCTCCAAAAGACGTGGTGGCAGGTAATTTAATGGTTTCCTCAAGTTTAGCAAATGCATTATTTGACTCTGGATCGTCGCATTGTTTCATATCTTCCCAGTTTGCTAAGAAAATTAGATATTTCCAATTTGATTTAATAAGGGAGTTGTCAGTTAAAACTCCTAAGGGAAGTATCATTGCAACAAATTTTTGTGAATCAGTCCCCATTAGAGCACATAAATTTTCTTTATCTGCTGATCTCATCGTCATACCTATGATTGAGTTTGATATAATCCTCGGTATGTACTGGCTTTCAGACTATGATGTGAAGATTTATTGTAAGAAGAAAGAGGTTACGATTCTTGATGATAATGATAAGGGACACCTTATCTTTAGAGCAGAATCATCACCACCTAATTCTTATTTAGATCCACCCTCAATATCTCAACTAAATTCAATTATTGGGGAGGAAGAGAAAGAAATAACTACGGGTGAGGAAAGGAATGTTCAAATAGAGGATGTACCTGTTGTGAAAGAATTTGTAGATGTATTTCTGAAAGATTTACCTGGACATCCTCCAGAACAAGAAGTTGAGTTTTCCATTGATTTGATTCCTAGATCAGGGCCTATATCGAAGACCCCTTACAGAATGGATACTGTAGAGTTAGTCGAACTAAAGAAACAACTAGAGGAATTGAGTAATAAAGGATTTATTCGCCCTAGTGTTTCTCCATGGGGAGCCCCTGTTCTTTTTGTTAAAAAGAAAGATGGATCTATGAGGTTATGTATCGACTACAGGGAGATCAATGCTATAACGATAAAGAACAAGTATCCCCTACCTCGTATTGATGATTTATTTGACCAACTACATGGAGCTCAATACTTTTCAAAGATTGACCTTCGATCTGGATACCATCAGTTGTGTGTAAAGAAGGAAGACATTCTGAAGACAGCATTTCGAATCAGGTACGGGCATTACGAGTTTACTGTAATGCCTTTTGGATTGACTAATGCACCCTCTGTATTCATGGATCTGATGAATAGAGTTTTCAAGGAGTATCTCGATGAATTTGTGGTGGTATTTATTGATGATATCTTGGTATACTCCAAAACCTACGAAGATCATGAAAATCACTTGCGCATTATCTTGAAGACTCTGAGGAGGCATGAATTATATGGGAAGTTTAGCAAGTGTGAATTCTGGCTTCAGGAGATTTATTTTCTTAGCCATATTGTCTCTAAAGATGGAATCTCTGTTGATCCTTCTAAGACCAAGGCAATCCAAGAATGGCCAGCACCTACGAGTATAACTGAGGTATGCAGTTTTATTGGTTTGGCAGGTTATTATCAACGTTTCGTCCAGAATTTTGCCCGATTGGATAACCCATTAACGAAGCTCACACGTAAAGGGGTTAAATTTGTTTGGACAAAAGAGTGTGAAGAATGTTTTGAAGAACTGAAGAAAATATTAGTCAATGCTCCTATATTGACTCTACCATCGGGGAACGATGGGTTCGTTATTTATAGTGATGCATCGAAGAAAGGACTTGGTTGTGTCCTTATGCAGAATGATAGAGTTATTGCCTATGCATCATGACAGTTGAAAATTCATGAACAAAACTATCCTACTCATGATCTCGAGTTAGCAGCTGTGATCTTTGCTTTGAAGATATAGAGGCACTACCTCTATGGTGAAAAATGTGAGATTTATACTGATCACAAGAGTTTGAAGTATATTTTATCACAAAAAGAACTCAACATGAGGCAAAGGAGATGGCTTGAATTACTCAAGGATTATGATTGTACGATACACTACCACCCGGGGAAGGCAAACAAGGTGGCAGATTCTTTGAGTAGAAAAGACCATGGAGTTTTGAACAATATGAGAATTGAAAGGGATCCAATTTTCATGGATCTAGTGAAGATGGACATGGGAATAACCAGGGAAGGTGAAACATCAATGCTTTTTCAAATGGTTGCCAAACCATATTTACTAGAAAGGATTAAGAGTTCTCAGACCGATGATGAAGAATTCCAAAAGAAGATTAAAGCTGTGAATGATGGTAGATTGAGAGACTTTGTGTATGAAGATGGAATTTTGAAATTCGGGAAGAGACTTTGTGTTCCCGATTTACCTGATCTAAAAAGGGAATTGCTGGATGATGCTCATAGTTCCAATTTCTCTATACACCTTGGGAGCACCAAAATGTATAGAGATTTGAAGGAACATTTTTGGTGGGACAACATGAAGAGGGAGATTGCTGATTTTGTGTCAAGATGTATGGTTTGTCAACAAGTGAAAGCTGGAAGGCAACAGCCTAGAGGAGTCATGCAACCTCTTCCCATACCGGAGTGGAAATGGGACAATATTATGATGGACTTTGTCATGGGGCTACCAAAGACTCCTAGAAGGAATGATGCAATATTGGTTATTGTTGATCGTCTTACCAAGTCAGCACATTTTATTGCTATAAGAGAAGATCTACCCCTAGAACGTCTAGCAAGACTATATATTAATGAATTTGTGAGACTTCATGGAGTACCCCTATCAATTGTTTCTGATCATGATCCCCGTTTTACTTCAAGATTTTGGAAAAGTCTTCAGAAATACCTGGATACTGAACTTTATTTGAGCACTGCTTACCACCCTCAGACAGATGGACAATCAGAACGGACTATTCAAACACTAGAAGACATGTTGAGATCTTTCTCACTTGACTTTCAGGGTATGTAGGATCAATACTTACCTCTCGTAGAATTTTCCTATAACAATAGCTTCCATTCGAGTATTCAGATGGCACCATATGAAGCGTTATACGGAAAGAGATGTCGTACACCAACCTGTTGGGATGACGTTGGTGAAAGAAAACTTGTAGGCCCATAACAGGTGGAGGAAACGGT
The DNA here is from genome assembly GCA_963277665.1 of Viscum album. Taxonomy (NCBI): domain Eukaryota; kingdom Viridiplantae; phylum Streptophyta; class Magnoliopsida; order Santalales; family Viscaceae; genus Viscum; species Viscum album. Next base: position 961,333,745 of record OY728163.1, on the reverse strand, counting down.
GGAAAAGGTGAAAGTAATCCAAAATCACATCAAAGCAGCTCAAAGTAGGCAGAAGAGCTATGCCGATAATCGAAGGAAGGATTTGGAATTTCAAGTCGGTGATCATGTTTTCCTGAAGGTATCTCTGTGCAAGGGAGTCATATGTTTTGGTAAGAAAGTTAAATTGAGTCCCAGGTACATCGGACCTTTCGAAATTCTAGAACGAATTGGGGTTGTAGCTTACCGATTGGCAATGCCGCCAAGTCTCTCCAAAGTTCACGATGTGTTCCACGTATCTCTGTTGAGGAAATACATGCCTGATCCAACGCATGTACTCACCTATAAGGAATTAGAACTGGAACCCGATCTTTCCTATTGTGAAGAGCCCGTCAGGATTCTTGATACGAGAGAACAAGTACTGAGAAACCGGACGACGCGTCTGGTAAAAGTTTTGTGGGGAAACCATAAGATGGAAGAGGCAACGTGGGAACCCGAGGAACTTATGATGAAGAACCACCCGAGTCTTTTCATGCGATAGTATTCTATAAATTTCTAGGATGAAATTATTTGAAGGAGGGGAGAATTTAACACCCCAAACTTCTACGGTACGCTTCTCTTTGAATAATGCGATAGCGTGTGTTGTACGCAACACCGAGTTCTAACAACCAATCAAACTAGCCGTTATGAATAGTAATACCTACTTTTTAAAATTATATATATTTTATATTTCAAAATGGACTTCATTTTTGGATTCGGAATATCTAATTTAGCCTAAGGTGAAATTTTGGTACTTTTCGGATAACTTTCATATTTTGATGAATGGTGAAAATTACTAAATTTTAATTAAAAACAACTTTTTTAATCAAAATAATTAATAGTGATAAATTATAAATTTTAGTATTTTTAAAGTATATTTAGAATATATTTTTACCATTTAATATAATGTTGGTCATTGTACATAATTTTACAATTAAAAGGAACATAAACAAGTGTCAATCTTTTGATAGTTATTATCTCTTAAAAACACGCTTTTTGTTTTGACAGCGGGAATTAATTTTAAATTAATTTCTGCCACTTCTGTGTTTTGAATTTAGGAAAATGTATTCCATATTTGGAATCAGGATGTTCAAATTGTGTAAATAGGTAACTTTTATTTTTATACATTTTGAATAATTACTGCGGTAAATATTTTATTGACCATGGTTTAGGGTAAATCCGGTAAATAAGGGTTAAAAAATAATATTATAATAATACTAAATTACCCTAAAACGTGTCTTAACCCTATTGGTTGATACATGGTCGACCATGGGCATCTTTGGTTTGATTTTGGGACCCCATGGATCCACTTGTAAGTGATAATGACACTTTATTTTAATGAATACAACAATGACACAAGCATATATCTTTTAGCAAAACAATTGTTACATAGGGTTATATATGTTGGATTTTAGATTATAAATATTCATTATAAATATAAAACGATTTCCTACATAATGATATTTTATTTATAATTTTTAGACATTAAATAATTTATTTTAGTTATGACACAATGATGATGCAGTAATTACTATAATAGTGAAAAATTAAAATAATTGATATTATAAATACCCAAATAAATATAATATGAAACTTTTAATGAATTAAACTACTTTTCTAGGATAATATGATATATTAGGATTGATTTAATTGACTTTTTTCTAAGTAATCAATCTGTTATGAGTTTCACAAAAATCAACTATTGAATAGTGTCAAAATTGACATAAAAGAGTTCTTAAAACAAATATTATATTATTAATTGATATTAAATTCCTAAAAATATAAGGTTCGGCCAAGAGACTTATATCATGATAGGTTCATCATTAATGGACCACTTGGGGGTCGCTTGGATGTATATAGTAAGTTTATTAACCATATTATATAAAAATACAAAGAGACATTGTAAAAGTGAAACAAATTAACTTAGAGTTAATACTTAAAGATAAGGTTAATATAAGTACCCAAACCTGTCTAAATTCTATTTGTTGAGTGTTTTTCAACCTATCCCCACTTCAATCTTTGAATAGTCAACTTTGGAGCCACTAGAAACCGAATATGAATTTATTATAAACTAATATCTCTAGCTTTTCCAAAGGTGCCCCTCACCCCTCTTATAAAAGGGCACTCCTCCTTCTCATTTCTTCACACCATCAAAGCCTTTTGGTTTGGCAAAACTCTGCCCAAATACTCTCCCAACTTCCCTCACTACAACCTAGGGGCCTTAGTTTGATCAGAAAGCCAACCTAAGGAGCCCTTTTGATCAAATCAAAAGGAAGAACCCGAAGAAGAGGTAATGATTTCACCACCCTTTTCTAAGTTCATTTCTTCTTCCACTTCTTCTTCCTTTGTTGTTACCATTCTAAAATAATAAATCCAGTATCATATATATACTGTTATGTTATTATAAATATGGTACAACCATATTCAGTATTCTATCCACCCTTTGAATAACATGTCACCATACGTGCGTACGTACGGCTTACCGTCCCCACGTCGTGGTGTAATTGTTATTCAATATAATATTATTTGGATGGGTATAATAATGATGTGTAACTCATGTAAATAATAAATATAACATTTTAATGATTCTTTATATATGATATACCATCCATTTATATATTATTTTAATATCAAAAGAATGATATTGTCGCTCGTGCGTACGTACGGACTACCGTCTCCACGAACGCGATGAGATTCATTCTCCATCGTATCCATTCAAGTATAATTATCATTTGATGATTTAAAAATGATGTTTAAGGACTTGATATCATTCTGGATATGAATAATATAAAACCTATCCTTTACAAACATGTCTTACGTAACAAAACATATAAAAGAAAACAAGTGAGTTAACACCCGAAACAACGATAATACTAAGATATTATTATCAAATCAATATTAAAAGATCATATATGATATCATATTAATGTATATGATTATTGTATAATTTAATAACAATTATTTCACCATTATACAGGAGGTTAACCTACCCCAACCAAGGAAAAGTGCAAGGTAAGGGTTATTTCACAATCTCTTCATTATCCGAGGTTGTTTATATGTAATAATCTACTGGGATCTCTTTATCATCCACATCCATGTTTTCTTAAAAATGTATTTCAAAACATTTTTTATTATTTACAAGAATATGGGTTAAAGTCATTTATACCCTTGTTTGACTTGTTATAAGAGGTTTATGAAGGAATCTTTCCGTCGTTTTCAAAACAAGGTCCTTTTTAACCTTTTCGACAGAATTAAGGTAAGAATGTTTTTTTAACTTATACGGCGGGTGCGGCTATTTTCCACAATTATAAAATATTCAAAGCTTCCCTTACAAGCTTATAATAATATTTTCAAAGAAAATGTTTCATTTTATATGGATCTTAAATGATTTCAAAATAAAAGTAGATATTTCTTTAAAAAGAATTTTGATTTCATCTATGTCAACATCCTTTGATGGATTTTAAGATTATTTGAAGTTGATTTATTATGATACAAAACTTCTATATTGTATTGAAGGTTTTGTGATATGTTTGACTATGGATGTGCTATTTTTATACCATTCATAGTTTATGGTGAAATTATTGACATTTCGTATGCTATTTTTAATACTAATGTTTATGTTATGTTTAAACCTTTTCATATGGGAATGCATTGGACTTAATATGTGACGGGTGGAGCCCGCTATAGCTCCTCGATGCATCGGTAGGTCTCATGAGACAAACTAGTGTCTTGGCACAAGGCCTTGACAAAATCTTATTTGTAGTCTTGGCACGAGGCCTTGTCTATGTGGTTATGATAGTCTGGCATTATGCATTCCATCATTATGAAAGTGGTTATTGATTTTGCATGTGATTATTCGATTAGTAGAATATCCATGTGAATAAGTAAATGGAATTATTTCATTTTATTTATGCCATACCATGTTGAAAGTTAAAGTTTGAAAGGCTTTTGTTTTAGTTATACATTGCCTTAAATGTTTATTCTTATTTATGAAAGTTTTCGCTATATTGTTATCCTTACTGGGCATTTGAGCTCACCCCTTTTCTATGTTTTATTTCTCCCAGGAAGTGAAGAAGTAAATTATGAATGAACTGCAGGGATATTATGTGGGGATATGAGTGTGGATTATGGAGACAATATGTTGTTGTAGTAGGTTTTCATTTTATGATGTAATGTAAGACTTATGAATATATCTAGTGTTTCCAAGGCTACTAAACCAATCGATCTTTCGAGATTTGATCTTTCTTGTGATCATGCCAATGTTATGTAATAATGCACCGACTCTGGGTAACTGGGGTCGGTGCATTACATGTATGACATAATAAATATGAATATGGTTTTTTTATAATTTAATAACATACTATGGTCATTATACAGGAGGTTAAATGTACCCTCGACCAAAGGAAAGTGCAAGGTAAGGGTTAATTCCACAATCTCTTTATTATCCAAGGTTGTTTTTACGTAAGTATCTACTGGGACATATTTATTATTCATGTCCATGTTTGATAAAAGAGTTTTCAAAGTAATTATTTTTAAGGAAATTTTTTACTAAAACATCATTTTAAATGTTTTAAATATTTATTCTTCTAAACCTTTCTCATTTATGTCCATATTTTCAAAATGGTTTTAAGGATTTATTTATATGGACATGAATTTTTTAAAATGTTAATTTTTTTAAAAAGTTTAAAAGTGGTATGGAACACTTTGATTCAAAACTATATTTTAAATGAATTCCTTTATAAGTTATGTGACTTTTAAATGATTTCATAAAAAATGGATATTTCTCTCAAAGATTTTCACTAATCATTTTCATCTACGTCTACATCCTTTTATGGATTTTAAACTTGTTTGAAGTTGGTTTATTATGATACAAATCATCCTTATTGTATTGAAGGTTTTGTGATGTGTTTGATTGTGGATGTGTTATTTTTATACAATTCATGGTTTATGGATAAAGTATTGACATTTCGTATGCTAGTTTTAATACGAATTTTTATGTTATGTTTCAACCTTTTCATATGAGGAATGTATTAGAATTAGTAAGTGACGGGTGGAGCCCGCTATAGCTCCTCAGTGCATCGGTAGGTCTCATGAGGCAATCAGACGTGTAATTGGCTGAGGCCTTTCCCAATTTTGATATATGGTTTTGGCTGAGGCCTTAATCATTTTTAGACATCTTTTCTGAGGCCTTGACAAAATGTTTTAGAATGTCCCGCATTATACATCCCTCATTATGAAAATATTATTGATGGTTCGTGTAGTTATTCGACTAGTAGAATACCAATGACTATGTTTTATTATGGAATTATTTAATCATCTCATATTATTTCCATAAATTGTTCATGTTTATTATTTTTAAAGGCATGTGTTTTAAATTATTCACCATGCCAAATGATTATGTTATCTTCCACTGTATTTCTTACCCTTACTGAACATTTTATCTCACCCCTTTCTTATGTTTTATTTTCCCAGGATTCCAAGAAGTGTATTATAATTGATAATCTGGGTTAATCTAGGGGATTAATAACATTCTTAAAGGACCATTTATGTTGTGTTTTATTTTATAAGGTGTAATGTAACATTCATATATGTAATATATTTTCCAATACTACTAAACTATTCAGTCTTTTGGGACTTTATTCCTTGTAATCATACCAATGTATTAAAATAATGCACCAACTCTAGGTAACTGGGGTCGGGGCGTTACAGTTGGTATCATAGGAAGTTTAGTACAGACCTTGGAAACTAGATTTAGATAAACTCTGACTAGAGAACATTACCCTAAGATTGAATTTTAGGATTAGTATAGAAAAACATCCTAAAATTTTTGTAATGTAGATATTTTGTGTATTTTTCCGGAAATACATCGATGTCTGGATACGAGTAGGTAGAGGCGACTCTGGCACAGATTTACCTAGGAGTGAAAACTCTGACAAGGAGTTTCACGCTTGACCAGGGGTATCCTAGTACACAAGAATGGGTCTTGATGCACTCTTGGTTACGACACTCCCGAGGGATATTCTTAGGGTAATTCTCATTTTCATTACAAGCCATTATGAAGGATTTAGGCGTAAATACTTACTCAAAGAAAACATTTTATGATTATAGATTATATGAATAATCTTTTTAATTTATGTTAGGTATTTTAAAAGTTTGTAATTATGCATTGTGATTCACAAACTAACCTAGTGTATGCCATTTTTTAGAAATGGTTCATAGTAGAAGGAATGAGAATTCCAGCAGTAAGCATGATCCAAATATTAAGAAGGATCATATCTTTCATGGTATTAATCCAACATTGAGAATGGAAATAATCTCCCATGTATTTTCATCATATGAAGAAGTAGTATCATGTGTTAATAAGATAAGTAAATAATTCTATGATTCCTATGGATTTAAAGGGATGAAAGAGAAGAAAATGATGGAAGAGAGAAATATGGATAAAGGGAAGAGGGGAAAGAAGGATTTTCCCATATGTGATAATTGTGGAAATAATCACCTTGGTAAATGCTTGAAGGAAATGAGAGTTTGTTATACGTGTGGAGGAAACAGACACTGATTACGTAATTTCAAGGGTAAGAAAAAGGTTTCAATGTACAATGATTTATCTACAAGGAGTTGTGACACTACGCGAACCAATCTCCAAATCATCAGAGTATACCACAAATGATGTTATTGGATAAGAATCAGGTTATGATATTACCATAGATGAATAGTAATGACTATTGTTCTTATGTTGATATTAAAGAATTATGTCATTTGATTATTGTACCAACGATGTACTGGTTATAATAATTATGGAGTATATAAGGATTGTACTACAGTACTATTTCATTAAGAACTTGAGATTGTGTGGAACTAAGAAAAGTGACTCAATAGTAGGTTAAAGTTTTTGGAAAATATATGGTTGAGAGAAATATAAAACTTAATATGGTTTTGATACTGAGGTGGTGATTTTGGATTAAGATATGATTGATTTAGATAAATTATATTGGATATTCTTGAATACCTTGAAACTGATTAATGATTTGTATATTCCATCATTGTTGGAGTTTATAACATTTTTGGATATAAGAAGTATATACAGTATTCTATAATGAATAAGGGATCATAAATGTAATAAATAAGGTTTTATGGTAATTCAGGGTGTTACCATGTTTTAAAATAATACATGATGAAGGTATTCACATGTTATTATGTGGAAAAAAGGATCTTCATTATGTTTACCTTCCTTATAAATTTTGGACTGTGAGTTTGGACAAAAGTATTTTGGATAAGTCTAAAGGTTGGAATCGATTAAGTTTGAAATTGGATACTATTGTTAAGGTTAAATGATTTATTGTGATTATTTTTGGATTGTCATAAAAAGGACAACCTGGAGGTTGGGTGACAACCTGTTGCGTCCGGCAAGGCCGTGAGACTTGAACCTGCAACCGAAGGGCGACAAGGGTGGATCACCTACCACTGGCATACGTGATATCCTAGTTTTTATAATGTAGTTTTTTTTAATAGTCTGAAAAATGAATTATAAATTCATTATTTTTTAAACCCTATACATTTAGGATAAATAGAATATTTTTTAATTCTATTATCTTTTGAAGTGAAAGATCAGTTTGAGGTAGGAATTAGTTGAAGGGTGAAACTCTACTCGCCGAGTATATTTTTTCCTCTTATTCTATGAATAAATTAATTCTTAAACTTTAGGGAAGTAATCTTAAAACCAACAATGTGTTATCCTAATACTTTATGTTTTGCGGAACTGATGATATTTTAAATCATCATAGATTGATGGCTTTAAGGCCCTCAATTTTACACTTGTTTGTGATTGACGACCTCAATCACTCCCTATAAATATTTACGTTTTTTCTCCAATTATGTGTCTCTAATTTCCACCAATGTTATTCTAATTGAGATCATAATTTTGTGGTGACTTTTTCATTTCCCTTTCCCTCTTATTAATACTAAAATTTGTTAACCCAATTTCCGATGTGGGTTTTCCACAAAGTTAATTTTCTATTTTTAAACTTTTATTTTCGAAAAACAATTTCAAATTGTGAGGATGCAATTTATTGAAGGAAGAGAGAATGTAACACCCCAATATTTCATAGTATGTTATCTCATTAAAGTAATTCAATAGGTTGCGCTACAACGCAACACCGAGTTCGAAGGCACCACAACTTACCAAAATAGCCGTTCAAAAAGCGGTAATGAATAATATTAGCTTCATTTTGAATCTTATATACTCTATATAATTTTAACACCCATATTATTGGTTTCTTATACATAATATAAGAACAAATGCAATTTTTCAAATAAAGGGAGTATTTTCAAAAATGCAATTTTACCGCCTACTAATGGTGAATTTTTTTTAAATGCAATATCTGAAACTTTTATATTAAATTTGACAAAATAAACTTCTTATTTATAAGAAGGACATAAAAATTTATTTTGGACAAATTTTTGGTACTTTTCTGATAACTTTCATATTTTAATGAATAGTGAAAAATATTATGTTTTAATTGAAAAAAAAAATTTAATCGAAATAATTTATAGTGTTAAATTGTGAATTTGAATTGTTTTAAAGTATAATTAGATTATATTTTTATCATTTAATACAATTTAGGTAATTATAAGTAATTTTACATTTAAATTCGACATAAACACATGTCAATCTTTTGATAGTTTTTACTTTTTTAAAAACCCGTTTTTGGATTCGACAACAAGAATTAATTTTAAATTAATTAATGAAACTTCTATGTTTTGAATTTCGTGAAATATAATTAATTTTTGAATTAGGAATATTAAAATTAACTTTCGGCTATTTTTTGGTATTTTTCTGAAAACATTCAATTTTTGATGACTAGTGAAAAACATTGTGTTATTGTTTAAAACCAAATTTTTATTTAAATAATTATTTATTTTATTTAAATTTATTTTAAGTAAAAATAGATATATAATACATATATAAGTTCAATTTAATTCATTGGATTTATTTTATAAAAAAATTAGATCTATAAAATTTTATTGAACTTTTTAACCTTTTTTACCCGCCTTCTAGGAGCATTTGTAAATTTGCATAAAACTTAATTTTACCACTTCTGTGCATTGAATTTAAAAAATAAAAGAGACATGGTTGATCTTAGTAAGTAAAATGTGGTTCAATAAGTTGAAAATAATTTTTTTTGAATAGTAACTTTTGACTTTTATTTACTACGATTAAAAGTAAATAGGGTAATTAAAGGTAAAAAATGATATTATAATTACACTAACACATGTCCTAATTCTATTGGATAAGTGTATTTAGACCAAAAACTACCTTAGTAATAAAATTTGATCCTCTTTGTTCCACTTGGATTAGATTAAGACATTTATTATTATTTTATTTAAAGAAGAGTTAAAAGTGTTAAATTCAAATCTTAATAACTAAACCATTTTTAATATAACGTTACACACAATATAAATTAGACTATAAATATTTACTAGAAATCTAAAATTATTTCCTACATAATGGTATTTTATTTATAATTTATAGACATTAAATAATTTATTTTATTTATGACACAATGATGATACAATAATTACCTTATTAATGAAATATTAAAATAGTTGATATTATAAATATCCAAATAAATGTAAATTGAAACTTTTGATAAATTACACTAATTTTATAGGTTAATAGGACATTTTAGGGTTTATTAGATATTTTTTTTTCAAAGTGATAAGTTTTTTGTGATTTTCACAAAAATAAAACACCAAATAGTGTCAAAATTGACATAAATTGATTTTTAAAACAAATACTATATTATTGGTTGATATAGTATTATTAAAAATATAAGGTTCATCCAAAGGGCTTAAATAATATTATAGATATCATTAATGAACAACTTGTGGTTCTCTTAGAAGTTTATAGTGTGTTTATTAACCATATAGTGTAAGAATACAAGAAGACACGGTAAAAGTTATACTATTTAACTAAGAGTTAAATATAAAAGATAAGGTTAAAATGGTAACCTAAACTTTTATAAAACCTATTTGTTGAGATTTTTTCGACCCATCCTCACCTTATCCTATAAATAAATCATTTTGGGGCCATTATAAACTTAAAATAATTTTATTATAAAATAATATTTCAAGCATTTCCTAAAGTGACCCTTACCTCTCTTATAAAAGGGTACTTTTACTTCCCTCAAAATCACACCTCAAAAGCCATTTGGCTCGGCCATCCCCTACCCAAATATCCTCCCAACATTCCTACCTTCTACCTATAGGCCTTACTTTTATCAGAAATCCAACCTAAGGATCCCTTTTGATCAACTCAAAAAAACACCCGAAGAAGAGGTAATAATTTCACCACCCTCTTTCATGTTCTTTTCTTCTTACACTTCCTCTTTATTTGTTGTTTCCATACCAAAATAATAACTCCAGTACCTTCTACATACTATGATGTTATTATAAATATGGTACAACCATATTCATTATTCTATCTATCCTATAAATGATAAAGTCACCATACATGCATACGTAAGGCTTACCGTCTCTACGTCGTGGTGTAGTTTGTTATTCAAACACTTCAATATTTGGATGGGTATAATAATGAGTATAACTGATATAAATAATAAATATAACATGTTTATGATTCTTTATATATTATATACTATCCAATTACATAATATTTCACCATCAATATAATGATATTGTCACTCGTGCATACGTATGGATTACCGTCTCCATGACGCGGTGAGATTCATTTCCACGTTCACCATTAAACAATGATTATAAAAATATATATTATTAATAAGTATGTAATATATGAAATAATAATGCTACTGGATATGTTTGTGTGTGTGTTTGTACTTACGTATATCTTATTCACTTACTTCCGTTCAATACGATATGAAAACGGAAACGATGTTTATGCGTAAGTACGACCTACCATCTCCATAAATGGTGCCTTAAATTTCATATATCTATCTATTATAAATATTTATATTCTAAATATATATGATATATAAATCAAGGTTTATATTATGTAAGTATTTAAATCATCATCTAAATGATACGATCAAGAATAACAAGTTAAAACACGTACGATAAAGAAAGCGATTATTACCCGAAATGTTAATTTAACATGGAAATAATTATTAAATGGGTTGTATAAAGTCATAGGTGAATAATTTATGACATAATAAATATGAATATGGTTCTGTTATAATTTAAAAACATACTATGGTCATTATACAGGCGGTTAAATGTACCCTCGACCAAAGGAAAGTGCAAGGTAAGGGTTAATTCCATAATCTCTTTATTGTCTGAGGTTGTTTTTACGTAAGTATCTAATGGGAAATATTTATTATCCATGTCCATGTTTCATAAAATAGTTTTAAAATAGATTCTTTTTAAGGGAATTGTTTACTAAAACATCATTTTAAATGTTTTAAAGATTTATTCTTCTAAACCTTTCTCATTAATGTCCATGTTTTCAAAATGGTTTTAAGGATTTATTTATATAGACATGAATGTTTTAAAATGTTAATTCCTTTCAGAAGTTTCAAATTGGTATGGGACAATTTGATTCAAAACTATCTTTTAAATTACTTCCTTTATAAATTATGTGACTTTTAAATGATTTCATGAAAAATGGATATTTCTCTCAAATATTTTCACTAATCATTTTCATCTATGTCACATCCTTTTATGGATTTTAAACTTGGTTGAAGTTGATTTATTATAATATAAATATTCCATATTGTATTGAAGTTTTTGTGATATGTTTGACTATGGATGTGTTATTTTTATAAAAATCATGGTTTATGTATAAATTATTGACATTTCTTATGCTTGTTTTAATACGAATGTTTATGTTATGTTTCAACCTTTTCATATGAGGAATGTATTGGACTTAGTAAGTGATGGGTGGAGCTCGCTATAGCTCCTCAGTGAATTAGTAGGTCACATGATACAATTAGACATGGAATTTTTTGATGCCTTTCCCAATTTTGATATATGGTTTTGGCCGAGGCCTTAATCATTTTTAGACTTTCGGGCCGAGGCCTTGACAAAATGTTTTAGAATGTCACGCATTATACATTCCCTCATTATGAAAATATTATTGATGGTTCATGTGGTTATTTGACTTGTAGAATACCCATGACTATGTTTTATTGTGGAATTATTTACTCATCTCATATTACTTCCATAAAGTGTTCATGTTTATTATTTATAAAGGAATGTGTTTTAAATTATTCACCATGCCTAATGTTTATGTTATCTACCGTTGTATTGCTTTCCATTTCTAAGAATTTGAGCTCACCCCTTTCTTTTGTTTTATTTTCCCAGGATTCCAAGAAGTGTATTATGATTGATAATCTGGGTTAATCTAGGGGATTAATGTCATTCTCAAAGGATCATTTATGTTGTGTTTTATTTTATAAGGTATAATGTAACGTTCATATATGTAATCTATTTTCCAAGACTAGTAAACTATTTAGTCTTTCAAGACTTCATTCCTTGTAATCATACCAATGTATTAAAATAATGCACCAACTCTAGGTAACTAGGGTCGGGGTGTTACAGTACACTCCAAATGAATATATCAATATGTGAATATTTTTCTCCCTTTTTACTCAATATTTTATATCCCCCATTACTATATAAAACTTCCTTTTATTTAAATTTTTCTGCCCCTTATTTATAATAAATAAAAACTTCATGAAAAAAAATAATCAGATCATTCTTAAGCAATGTGTCAGCCATAATTTCACTCTAGGTCAACATGAGCCATGCTCAGTATAGAAAACAAGAGGATTTGATTTAGAAAACAAAATTGAACTTTAGTAACTGATCATGATACCTCATGGAATGAGAATTCTTAAAATTTTGTTCAATGGTTGTCCAATTTTATTCTAGTCGGAATATACTAAATGAGATATGAAACTTTTGTATGAACAATCAACATGAATCTCCTTCAATCACTTCAAAAAATGGATTAAAACATGCATGTGCATCAAGAAGGATAAGCAGCCTTATATTACTTCCATACTTCCACTTTTATTATGTAATTTATTATTTTAATTACTCCTACATTGTTTTAAGTTTTTTATTTTTTTAAACAAGTTTTAGAGATTAAGAAAAATATATCTCTTCTAATGAAATAATATTCAAGTAATTTCTAGAATAATTAGATTTTTATGAAACAATTTTTTATGGTAGCTTCTTCATCTTTATTAATTTGTCTCTACTTCAAGGTAAACACTCATCAACATCATCATAATGGTGGATCTATTCAAGAATAGATTTAAAGATGTTCCAATATGGAGGGTACACCAAAATGGATCTTAAAATTGTGAATGTCCATACTTGAAAACTTCCACAAGTTCACCAAGGATAATATCCTTCAATACTTATTCTTCAGGATACCCAATATAAGATCAAACTAAAATGGTATCTAATTTGTCCTTGTGTTATAGGATATTATTGAACACTATTCAAATTCATAAAATATAATACTCTATCAAATTTTTATGTGAATACCAATTGAGAAATCATTCAAGGATGATGAATTCTTTATCTTTTATATTAAGAACTCACAACACTCACTACTTCTAAAGTTCTCCCATTTCTTCACCTTAAATTATCTATAAGTTTGAGATGATTTTCTCAACCAAGTTTCTCCATTTCCTCCACTCTTCATACTTTTACATCTGAACATAAATTCTTATTGGGGATGAATGGATCTTATCACTTATTCAATTTATTTGTGTGTGAACCTTATTTATCAAAGATATTTTAAATCACTTATATCACCTGGTGAAACTTTCAACTTCTTAAATAATTATTCTTGTGTTGAAGTTATTATAGAAAAATATTTAGAAGTGTGTCTAACCATGTTTCACCTCACATGAAAAACTTCACCTTTATATAGAATCTTGTTTTTTCATTTTTCACTAGACTTTTCCTATGCTTATTCTATTTTCATCATCATTTCCAAATATTATGACTAGATAAATAAAATGTCATTAGGAATATTGGAAGAAAGTTTTTATTTTCCTCATGGATTCTTCTAATGCCATCCATCTTAGTAGTTATTTTGGATGCTACACTTTTCTTTAACTTTTTTGATTTATAATCCAAGTCCTTCTCACTTTTCTTACTTGAAATATTCTTGGGAGAATTTTTTACAACATTTTTCTTATTATTTCCCAAGGTTAGTTCTTCTTTCTTAAACACCTTTTGTTGTTTTCTTTTATTATCAGCTTTTGATACATATCAAGATGATCATGTACTAACCTTATGACCACTACCATTGTCTACATCATAGATATTTTTAAGTTTTACAAATATGATTGAAGAATATATATTTTTATTAACCTATGTATGTTTCTTCTCTATATATAGATTGATCCCCCTTGACATGGGATTCCTTTGTGATTTTCTCATTTAAAGTATTATACCAACAATATAATACATAATTATTAAATCTGTTGTAGTACCAATATTGACCCAAAAAACTTGAACTTATTATTTCTTTTGTAGAATATTTTGGGGTTGTATTTATAACTTTTTGGTATCTTCATAAGGAACTAAATTCCTGACACTTTTTCCTATCTAACTTAGTCATGGTGGTAGGATTATAACATCTTTTATTCATCAATAATTATATAGATTGTTTTTCCGATCTATATTATTCATGATAATAGATTTAGAAAAATTATTACAAGATGGTATGGATGGTACCTATTTATTTATAGTTTCTCAAGATGGATAATTAAATTAATTCATTATCTTCTTATCACATGTTGTGGGTATTTTAACCATAGAATAAATTGATAATAATTGAGTGGTAGTAGAAACTTTCTCACTTTCTTTTGAATTCTCAATATGTGTCTTCTCAAAATTTGATACCTAAAGTTACAATTTTAGACATTTCATATTGAGTATGTTTTTTATATTCAACCATAACCACATTCTCTTCACAAGACTTTTTCACCTTTTTAAATTTCACTTCATGCATCTTAACTTTTTCTTATCATAAAGATTCAAGTTCCTTGATCTTGTTGGATTTTTCTTCCAATTGTAAATCCTTGACATCAATGTCATTTTTAACTTTTCTTCAATTTCATGGATCATTTATTCCCGATTCTTATTAACTCTTTATTTATCTTCAAATTATTTTATTCATTTCTCTTTTAACTATAAGGAACTTATTTTAAGCTACATATTTCTTTCTATAAAGGCTCCATACTATTTAGAGAGCATTATACGTTCTAGAAATTTTGATTGTAAATCCTTCTCCATTAATTCTTACTTTTCCTCAAGCTGAGTGATCTATTTCCATATTCTTTAAAATATCTCACAGAAAATAGAGAATATTTTTTTGGGAAATCCATGCATAATATCCTTTAATGCATCAATTGAAAAATCAACTAACATATTATCACTCCCACTAGTTCTTGGATTATCTTATTAAGGATAGTTTGTACAATATTTTTTGCATACGTCATGGTTACTTTAAATTATTGATTTACTTGAGGTAATAATGGTGTCCTTCTCCTTAGTGGAAACTTGATCCACCTACTCTTCACTTTCTATGATTTATCTCTCTTCTTTGATAACATGTCATGGAGAAACTGATACTTACACTTCTTTAAGAAAGAGGGATATCATATTCAATTTTATTTTCTATTTATTTATCTTATTCATCATGGTATTGGTAGATATAGTATTCTACTTAGATATAATTTAATCTTCACTAAAAATACACTTTATTGTTAACACATGAAAGAAAATTAAATCATTAAAAGAAAATAACTACAACATAGATAATACAATTGAGGTGAACTTTCCCTATGATACAAATTAAGAGGACCACTTTGAAATATTATCAACACTAAGAGTGCGGGAAAATCAATGTTGGGAACTTTTCCACCTTTTATAAATTTTTATCCCTTTACCTCTTAGACCTATTAAGATCTTGATTCTCCTATTATCTTTTTCTTATCGTATGTAAGTATATGAAAGACTAGTCCTTACTATGTATGGTTATGACCAGTACATGGATTCTCCACTATAATTAACTACATATTATAGTGGTTTGGAAAGAAAATAATCATTATCTAAGTGTGGGTACCTACAATTTTTTATGGGGTGGAAACAATCCTTCTCCCTTAACTAGTGATGACTCGGTCAAAATTGCAACTCATCGATGGTTCTTTTGACTACCTCTAAATATGTTCTTAATCTTCTTCATAAGGTAATTTATAACACAAATAAATTCATCCACCTGATGATACTTCTATTGGATGTCATCGTGCCTCTATATTCTCCACTTCCTTATTCTTTACTTTGTTACTTGCACAGAAGTAGGAAAGAAACTTTCCTTATTCTATTTATAGTAGTAAATTGGTATGCTACTCATTTTTCTTCCTCTTATTCTATTTAGACATAAGTAAACAAATACTTTCTTCTTTATTCTTGTTTTTTTTCTATACAAATAGAAATGTGCAGTACTTTCTTCTCTTCTTTTCTTCTTCTCTCTTTCTTTATTAGGTACCTATCCAACTGATACTTCTTCTTATGAAACTTCATCCCAAATGAGCATTGTTCAAATATATCTGATCAACTATTATATGATCATTTTCCTTTTATTATTATTTTATACAATATGAAAAAATAATGTAGTATCAGTCGCTTCTTAGTAAAATTGAATATTTTTTTAACACTAATTACCCCATAATGATCATCTCACATCATCTCATGCATTTATTTTAATTATGCATATAATTTTCACCAAAACCTCCTGTGAAAATTATTTATATATTTTATTATTAATATATTTTTGTTTATGATTCATGATTTCATTATCATGCTCTCATTTTCATGCATGTAGACTTCATGTGATAGTATACATGATATCTTAGTTCTCCTTCGCATAAAGTTATCTCTATTTTTAAAACATCTTTTCATAATTTCATATACATGAGGACACTACCTTCTTCTTCATATAATTTTATGTATGTGAAATCACTGTCTTCTTAACATGTATTAGAATACACAAGTTTCTTCTTCTTCTTTCAAACCAAGTGTTGGACAACCTTCACAAAATTAAGAGATTTTTTATAGAACCTTGATCTAATATATATTTTTGTAACATTTTTAATACATTGATTATTATTTTCTTCTTAATCATGTAACACTCAAAGTTTTCTATTAATATATGAGTACATAGAAATTATTTACATAGTTCAATGGCTCATGGAACACTCTTCATGATAATGAGATCATGTAACTGTTTCTACTTCATGAAGTTCAGGGGAAAATAGTGCCTCCTAATTATTCATGTAAAACGAATCTCAGTTATACTTTGTTTTCTAAAAATAAGAGTTATCAAGAAAAAACATGAATGGTAGTAATGCCTCTGAGTATCGGGTGCTTTGGTAGTTATAGTTGAGATTCACTACCATTTCACCACCTCAGATCTATATTTCATCCCAAGTCATGACTCATTCAAAGTCCTCCAAAAAAATATTCCATGTTAAGGATTATATTATATTCCTAAAGATTTCATATTTTCATGATCTTGCGATGTCAAGAAAAGCGGTTTATTCAAATAAGTGTTTTATTCTCCCATTGAAAGTTTAGACTCACGTGTATGCAACAGAAATCACATGCCACATCTAAAACTCCCTCATTCTTTTGAACACATTGATATTGCACTGTAATGTCTTGTTTCATCTCAAAAGAAGCTCCATTTTTTGAATAGTCTCTTACATGTTAGACATGGATTATATGTAATAGTTCCCATTATTTAATCCTGAAAATTCATCCATTCATGTTCAACTTTTTAGTATCATGTTCACTAGAGATGAAAGACGTCACGGTTTGAAAATACCTCACATAGTCAAGGTAGGGTTGTCATAGGTTGAAGACAATGTCGGATATGATCAGATGGCTAAGATCTATTTAATCAATCGAATTTCATATAACCATAACCTTTTTCTAATGGGTGAATAATAGAACACTTCCTCTATACCACATTGTATATTAAATTGGTATGGAACCCCTTAATAAATCAATCCATTCCCACTGGTTTCTAGAGACAACATCGGGGTTCGGCACCCAGAACACATTACAAACACACTCGTTAGGTTGTGCTACACCTACACAATCCACCCAAACACCTCCATTCTGGCCATGTGCATACCTATGTGTACCCCTATAGGTTTTATTCACCCACTTATTCCTAAAATTATGCCTATACATCCTGGATAGCTCTCCCATGTGATTAAACTAGCCTAGATGGTTGTCTATGGCTAGCCAATTTTTTTGATTAACTTCCATTTAATTTACTAAGTAAAATTTCCAAGTATTTCTAATCTAACTCAAATACCTTCCCTTATCAATATCATATTATTAAAAATTATACATGCATAAATATAAATATTTTTACATGGCCTTCATTCTTCTTTGTATTCCTCTTAAAAAACATTGCTTCACAAAAATAAATATTTGAATGGTCTCCCACCTTAATGTTGTAAATAATGTGCAACAAATTATCACAAATTCTTGAATCAATGAAGACCAGGTCATCAATTATCATACTTAAACAAAAATTCATCAAAATAAATTTCTTAAGATAATAATGCTTGATCACTTTGTTTTTTCATCTTTCATCCAAGATAAAGAAACTTTTTTACCAGTCTTGGATACTTTAACCAAAATATCTATCAACTTCTTCTTTATAAATTCTTTAACATATTGATTAAAATTTGGAATTTTTATTGAAGTAAGGAATAATATACAATCTAAAGTACCACCCAAATCATAGTGGATGGAAATATTGGATTCCAAGGTAATCACCTCTAAAAATAAGCTTACAGTCATCAGGGAGAGTCCCCATACAAGTATATAAAGTAAGATGCTCATCCGGGATCCCCTTTATGGCCATCACATCCATTGGTCCATTCCCTTATCTCTAGGTGTTACCCACATAAATAGACTAATTGATCACTCTCCTATAATTTCTAATAAGATAAGCAAGCTCCCATGGTGGATTGGACCTCTCTTTAAGTAACCCTACCATAAAACTTGAATCATACTTAGCCTCCAATACTTATATATTGGATAAGCTACATAGCATGAGTATAGTGACCATTACTCTTGTTTCGACTTCAATGGAAATTCCATCCTCAAAAAAGGAATTGAACCCCCAAAAAAACTTACCACTATTATCCATCACTAAACCACCTCTATGCATGATACCAGAGATACATGAGCCATAGATGTTCAGTATAAGTCCATAGGTTGGCGGATTAGATCTAACCCATCTTCCATAATCTATTATGCCTCCACTGTCTAATAGGGTATTGAGTCTTGGAGAAACCCCTTGGAAGGAGACTAAAGAATCCCCACCTTTGATGAGGACACCAAGCTCCACTACTAAGGCTTTCACCTAGACCTAGAAAACGAGGGAGGAAAGTTTGCTTCCTTAGTTCACCTTATTCATCACCTCCCATAATGACCAACACACTAATGTGAAAACCATACTTATAATATTCACCTTCACACCATTCTGATCATTCCACTGAAACCATGTTTCAATTAAGTCCGACATTGAACCTCCTACCACATTAGTGCCCATGCAATTTTCTAGATGATTCCAAATTGTCAACACCCGCTCGCTTTAAAAGAAGAGATTTCACACTGTCTCTTTATATGGTCATGAACAAAAAATGGAATTTGGATGCCAAGAAAAAACCCCTAATTTTCACATTATTATCATTAGGAATGGTCTGGTTCCTTAGTCTTCAAACCTTTTAAATTCATTTTTTCTAGAATTTCTTTGCACCAAAGAATGGATGCCTAGTCATCAACCCTGCTGGACACATGTCTCATTTACAAGAAGGCCTAAGTAATACAGATTCCTAACATTGACCTCATGTAAATCTAACTGTGAAACTCATCTATTAATCTGATACTATGATGGAACTCTATTTGGTAATGGTTCAGGAATGTGCCAACGAAATCCAAAAAACAGTAAGCATCCCTATATAGCATGTGTTGAATCGGTCAGCCAGGAAAAAATAGGGGGTCTCCACCCAATTATCCTTTCATAAACATATATTACCCCAACAAAACACCCATAGGGACTCATATGAGAGAACCTACATATGATCCTACATGCACCACATAATACTAGTTTCACACCCAACTTGGTTGTTCCAATCCATCCAATTGACACCATATTTATTCTTCATAAATATAACCCAAAGAGAGATACCAACAATGATATCCCATTCCAACTTCACCTACATGGATTTAATTGACTCTGACACACCATGTAAACAATTCCACCTTCATTGATAAAATGTTATGTTCTCTTCCATGATGCCTAGTGACAGCATCCCATTTTATTTTCATCCCATAAGAATGTATTCCTAATTTTTTCTAGCTTCTCAATGGTTCCTTTCAGTGATTTGATAATTGATAGTACATGCATAGGTATGGAGGTAAGTACATAATTGATTTAAGTAATACAACCTATAAAGGAAAGAAATATATTCTTCCAATTTCATATCTTAGAGTTCATTTGTCTAATGATATTCTCAAAGTTAGACTTTTTAATCTAACCATTTGAAATAATATCTCCCAGGTAGTTCATAGGCAGTTGTTACATCTACATGTTAAGCATATTTTGTATAATCTTGTTATTCCTACTTGAACATGTGTTGGAGATGTATATGTTGCTTTTACTTTGACTAATCTATTGGCCACTTAAAATTCCATAGTGATTCATAACATTATTAAAGCCTTTAATAGAACTTTTCCTTCTATTAATGAAAAATAGCATATCATCAGAAAACATGAAGTGAGATGCCATATTATCACTAAAAATATTAGGAAACGCCTTTATATTCCCCTCCTCCAAGCTGATTTTGAAATTTCTTATGAGCACCTATTGATCTAGAATGAAGATACTAGGGGATAATGAATCACCCTTCCTGGAACCCCGCACTATCTTGAAAATATTGAAACTCCTCCCCATTAAGAAGATGGAGAGCCATGGTGAATCATAACAATGAAAGCATAGATCGCATAACCATTCACTAGAGACAAAATACATCATTAATCTTAAGATAAAACTCTATTCAAGCCATTCATAGACTTTTTCCATTTCCACATTAATCATCACATTAGATCTGATTTTTTTATTGATATCTTATACCATTTAATGTGCAATACCAATTTCCCCTAGGTATTCCTTTCTTGAACAAAACTATGTTGTTCATCCAAGACTAGTCTTGGGATAAAATTTGAGAGCCTCATGTTGATGATACAGGTGATTATTTTGTAATAAAATTAACAAATATTGATTGGTATATACTAATTTAAACTTTATGGTTCCTTCACCTTTGAAACCAAAATCACCTTGGATGCACTTACCGCCCTATTAAGTGAACCCCATATAAAAAATTCACACACTGAATCACCCACATGAACCTAAATAACCTCCCACATAGACACATAAAAATCACCTGGGAACCCATCAGGCCCTAGTGCACTTTATTTTTACATTTTTAAAGTCATTCCATTAATTTCCAATCCACTTTCTTATTTCTTTAACATGTTGACATGAGTAAAATATTTCTATTTCATTGAAAACCAATAACAACCATTGAAAAAAAATACAAATCATGTGAAAATTGGGATCAATAATAATTCCTTTATTATTTTATCTCTATAATGATGAATGTGTTGCTCTTAGATCTCTAAAATTGCATGTAATGTGAGAATGAGTGGGTCTCAGATTTCATCATCGGGTGGAAATATTTAACCTATTCTATGAATATGAAGCTTTCAGAAGAGCATACATTTGATATATGTATATAAAATCTCTAAGATGATTTATAAAATCCTATTATTCACCTAAAGTTCCCTAGAGTATTTAGGGAGTTTTCAATTATATCACAACACTTAGAGGATTCCATTTAGAATTCAAAAACCAAGTCTTAGGAAACATTGTCAGTATAAGGGAAGAAATTTGGTAGAGAATAAATGAAGACCTGTTCAAACAAGAACCAATGACAACTCTAACTCCCAAGACCACTCAATATCATGTGGTTCCTCCTCCCAAGAAACAACAATTGAAATAGAGCTCAATTTGGTTGGGAAGGAAGAATAAATATCTCCCAAACTTAGAAGATCAGAATAAAAAAATTTATTCCTTATGAAAAGAGAATGTTTTTTTATTTTTTATCCCTACCCTAGAAAATAACTTAGTTATGTTTTTTATGATTGGGATTCCTAGTTAAGTATTATTGAATGATCAACTTTATTATTTCTCCTTTCACCAGATATTAGGTAATAACATTCTAGAATGATTTATCTTCAAAGATATAGTCCAAAATATTATTGAATTGTGATAGGTAAAGTTGGGTAAAATCCTTTCACAAGATACCTCTATCTCTACCACTCCACAAAAAATAATTAAAGAGTGTAAGTAAGTCCCAAACAAAAATATTCTAAGGTTTGATGATTATATGGCCATAAAATTAGTCAACCAAACACATGAAATTCTCAAGGTTCAAATGAATTAATCAATCATGACCCCAATTCCCTATTCAATACCAGAGGAAGTATATTAATCATTAAAACCTTTTAAAAGTTGGTACAATCAATGTTAGATGACTAAGGAATATAAGTAGGATCCCTTAGAGGTACCCAAACCAGTTTAGACCATTTCAATATTATTACCCCCATCATTGGGAGTATAGGAACCACCCCACCAAATAGAACCTTCATATGATGAAGAATCATAATATGGATCTATTAATAGAATCCACTTTATAAGAACCTTAACCAATAAAGAATATTCACATGAACCTGATTTCACTATCAATAATCATATAAGGAGTTATAGAGGTCAAAGAAGACAAAACTGTGGTGGACCCCAATACCCAAATATCATATTTGATAAATCTATATATGTTGTTGAAACCTAAAAGTAGTCACTCCATTGATATCAAAAAGAATTTAAATATAATTCTAAATCATCTTGGGATCATTCAAAACCAATTATATTATAAGATAAACTAAAATAAAAAAAATTAGGTCTATATCAAAATTCAGGAAGTTTTATTTATCCTAATTTATAGATGGATAGAATTTCACTTGATTCTAGTCAAGGGAATGAGTTTTCAGTATGGTCCTCTTTGTCCCATAATCCTAAAAAAGTAATAAACCATATGGTAGAAAGGATAGGCCCCTAGTTCAAAAGTAAGTCATTTTGTAGCATCTCATTGTCATCCCAGTCAAGTACTAAATATTGGATACCCTTTTATTTTAAAATAGATAAAGTAATCCATTATTGAGTCTATTTAAATCCCTAAAAAGTTTGAAAATGAAGTTTATATAGGTGGGGCATATCATGAAGAAACCAGTTCTACTAAGTTTCACATAGTCATTTCTTTCACTAAACAGAACAGGGAAGCTAACATGTATGGAAACATCAACACCTTTTATATATTCATAAATTTTAATATATCACTATTCTTATAGGACTAGTGGATAATGGTTTTTGGAATTAACCTAATCCCAATTTGTACCCTTTGATATCTAGGATATATTGAAACTAATTTGTCTCCCTCTAACTAGAAAACTTGAGGGTATGACAATAATGAACAGATACCACTTAGTGGAATTAATTTGAGAAACCAATTTTGAGATCATGTTTCTAAATCTAAATTCATGGTGGTCTTCCAAGTCATGACTTTCAATATATTTCTGGGAATATCATGTCTATACATGCATGTAGAAGTTCCATTATTATATCATGTGTTCCTAAAATACTCTATTGATAGATATTTTAGGGTACTTTATGGTGATAGTTTCCCTTTTAAGTCTTTTGGATCTCAATATATAGATGTGGGGTAATATAAGAGGGAGGATAATTAGTCGATGGTAAATAATTCCATAAAAATTTCTACTTCTAATGGCCTATAAATTTCCCCTATCAGTACATAAAGTGAAATTAGTGAATATTTCATGTTACTCACTAACCAAATAGATGCGAAAACTCCAAATTTTGGGATTCATTAGGTTGTGTGGGTCACATTATCTAGTGAATTGAATCCCTCATTCACTTTCCTCTCATATAATGGTCAAATGGATGCTTCCATTAAGTATCCACTACTGAACAAGGAAAATACCTTCGGACCAGAAATGTGGATAAATATTTCCCATGAGAATATCTATCACAATGCGGGTGTGGTGGATATTCAGTCAACCCAATCAAGACACTTTGATAAATTGGATATGAACAATAAAATAATATCATGGGGTTTAGGCACATTCTCTTCCATTCTACTAGTTTCATCTGCACCAAATAAACTCAACTGTTTTGAGATACTATATAACACTGATATACATAAAAATTCCCCCACATTATCTTCTAGGTATCAGGATGTCAGTATGCATTCATCTTGTGATAATGATGAATAGGAAGAGGAATAAATTAGGGATGATCCTCCAATATTTGAGGAAGATTTTTTGACCACTTTCAATGAACTCATATTGGTGAATCTAGTATATAGTAAGATATGTGATCCGCATTTATTAGTGACACCATGATCCCAAAATAATAGGACAAGTAAAACTCCTTTTTTAAGAAACATAGTGATAAATTTGAGTTTAATTATAAAAAAAATCTTAGATTGGATCCCTAAGTGGCTATTTGTAATTTGGGTTTTCTGGATGACCATTGTGATTATAAACAAGTAGTAGGGAGAATGTACCAGATTCATATTCACAAAGTGAAATCCAAATTTGATAAAAAAAATTGAGGATAAACTCATTTTTTAGGTTCAATACCTAAAGTTTCTCACCAATGTTATCCCTATCAATAAAAAGGATGATTATATCAGGATATTCATTTATTTTAAGGATCTCAACCATTACTTCCCAAATGATGATTTCCCAATACCAATCACAAAACTGCTGATCAATGTGATGGTTGGATTACAAGACCTCTCCCTTATGGATGATTATTCTGGATACAACCACATTTAGGTGGACCTTAAATATTTGGAATCTATTTTCTTTTATGAACCCCAAGTGGTATACTACTAATGAATAATTCCCTTTGTCTTAAATAATTTGTTCACTACATACCAATGTTCCATGAACAAAATCTTTTATACCTTTATAGGGAAGACCATATAAATATTTTTAGATGATAAAGTGATCATATATAAATAATTTTATGATCATACTGCTGATATTGGGGTAGTGTTTAATAAAATATGTAAATACATCTTGAATATAAACCATTTGAAATGATATTTTTGTGTAACATTAGGGAAGTTCTCTAGATTTATGGTACATCATCGTGGTATCAAAGTAAACCTCAAGAATACTAATGTGATACTCAATATTCCTCCTCCTAAAAACATCACCAATATTTGGTGCTTCATAGATAACCTTTATATAAAGTTTTTCCCATTAACAAAGTTTATGAATAATCAGAACACTTATTACTGAGATAAAGATTTTCAAAGAGCCTTTAATGTTCTCAAAAAGTACCTCCTAAACCCACCAGTCTTGATGTCACTCATGGAAGGAAAACCTATTATCCTCTATGTGGAAACCTTAGAGAAATTTCTCAGTTCCATCCTTTCTTAGAAGAATTGTATAGGAAATTAGGGTAGTCTTTATTATCTTAGTAGTATAATATTGGGTTTTTAGACTTGATATTTATATATTGAGAAGAACCTCCTTGTGTAGTTTTTTGTAGTGTGTAAAAGGAGAAACTATTTGTATCACCATATTTCCTACCTTATATCTTATTTTGATCCACTCAAATACATCCTTAGTCTTATGATACTAATTGGGTTTCTAGAGTGATGGAAAGTTTTTTAATATTTTTACATTCATTTCATGTCACATAAGGAAATAAAAGGGAAAGAATTAGTATATTTCCACACAATGATCACCATCCTAGGAAAGTCATTATTGGATATGAATCTACCTAATTAATAATTATTCTATGTCTATGAAACTTCTCAATCATGGTAAATGTATTTTGATGATTCTTATATAAATCCAATAGGAAGGAGGATGTAAACCCAAAAACTAACAATTTATACTTAGGAACTATATTCATCTCCTCAGTAAGAGTGGTTCTACCCTACTTTTTTTCTATCAAAAGGATACACCAATAATGAGACAAAATACAAGTCCCTTATTATAGTATTATAACTACCCCTATAAATACCAATGGATTGATTGAATTTCCAGGGTGATTCAGATTTTTTTATCAACCAAATTAATGGTGATTATACCATTAATAAGGAAGATCTAATTAGATTTATTAAATCTATATAAGGGTAGATGGATGAATTCCCCCCTAACCCAACATTATCTCACATAACATATTCTCATAACACCTAAGTGGATGCACTGGTTAATGTAGCTACAAACCTAGTAGATCCATTCCAAGAAAAGATGGTAATTCACATCACACATCTTAGGGTGGTATCTCCATCCATCCATAATAATATTAAATAAATAAATGATATCAATGAAACCATTGAACAAAGTGGGATATTGAATGAAAATTATATTTTTATTTGATTTTCACAATCCTCTTTAAGGATGAGCGGTAACCCAGACCCAGACATACTCAAGATAACTAATTCAAAATTCAAAATTAAAAAAACTAAAATCCATTATCACTACCGCCTCTGTCATGAACTATATTCCCAACACCATAATCACAAATTGTGAGCCATTATCACACGTCATCGAGTCAGATCTTGAGATGCGAGCTGCCTCAAAAATTCCGCTGCAATGACTGTCGGAGAGAACCCACTAAACCTTGTACCACCTCCAATTCAAATCACCATAACACCTTAAATCAAGCCGAACCACTTCATCTCATCATCAAAAGCACAACTCCATATCCGCCATAGAAATTCCATAATTATAATTCATATAAAATCTGAAACATAAACCAAATGAACCATAGCAAACCACTTATCACCGTCATAACCCAACGACGTCGACCGAACACCACTATCAAATACCATCCCCATTGAAACGCAAAAAGATTGACACAACACCATTTTGAACAGCCAAAGGATTCCACCATAAAACAAAGTAGAACAAAAACCATAACAGAGACATAGATTGAAATCATCACTATACAAACCTCATACAGATCCAAAACATGTCGCGCAATAAGAATCTTTGGCCGCAAAATCCCACCTCCCAAAACCTTTAAGGAAATGATGATCCATATTTTACTCAGAGAGAGGAAGAGGTTCTTAGGGTTAGGGTAGGAAAAATATGATTTTATTCCTCCATGCTTGCTAGGACTAAAACCTGAAGCCAAATCCAAGAAGAGGCCGACATGGGAGCACTTAAAAAACCCTCAACCACCAAACTGCATATCCCAAAACTACAAAGTGGGATATTACCCTCACCAACTTATTCCATAATCATCTCTATGTATTCCATAGAGAGAGCCTATAAAATGGGATTCTCCCACTATATTGAGACAAATAGTAATATATACATAAGTGGGTAGAAAATTTCATCCTTTGTGATATCTTGAATTCCTACAAGTTCCTCTATAAGAGAGGCTTTGATAGGGTCCTACATGATTTGTGGGATTATCTCACCATAACCTATACTACTATACAGGTGGCCCTATATTTAATTTTATATAGTATTAATGAAATTATACCTATTTAGTTTTAGCTTCACTCACTTCACATCAAAATTTATAATCAATTGACTAAAAATGAGTAGTCTCATATTTGGATGGATGAGTTGGAGTGGCTTAATGAGAGAATATTTCACACACCACAAAATATGGAGGTTCATTGGAATCATGTTGTGTGATCATTTAATAAAAAAAATTATTGGTATCATTTCATCTGAAGTGTTACTTTCGACAATCCAAATTGAAACACCCAAACTTAATACTAGTATGGTGCAAGTATTGGATCAATCCACAGGGAGAGGAAGTTACTGTATATTTTTTATTTAGTTTGTAATTAATTAGGTGAAGTTTACTGAAATTTATAGTTTATGTTTTTATGTTTCAATGATAGAGTAATTAAACTTTCAATTTCTTGATAAATTTCTTTTAAAGATAAAGAAAAACACAAAAATTTGATTCTGACGATAAATGGGAAGAATGTGTTGGGGCTATGGATTTTTAAGGTAATTAATTAATCAATTTTCTTATGCGGTTTTTTTGTTCATAATAACTCACATCTTTGGGTTTTGTATATAATGGAATCCCCTTAGTCTGGTGAATTTTTCTTTTCAATTAGTAGAAACCAATTCCTTTGTCTGTATTTTGGTTTCTATTAATTTGATAATTGTAACCCCTTTTAAGATGATAAGTCCACCCAATTTTCATGGATTTTCTTAATCATAATTCATCATAAGATCCCTCTAAATCCCGTTATTGGTTTGATATGGGGTTTTCAGTGATATTAAGAAAGAATTTTTGAGGGATTATGAGAGAAATATAAATAACACAATTACAATATATAAATTGATAAACAACAACTTGTAGTCATCCACATCCCCAAAACATAGGGGATTTAGCTACATATGGAGTATCTCATGACTAAAAAACTAATGATACCTAAGTTAAACATCACACAAAATTTGGATTGAATATCATCGGTAACATAGCAGCAGCACCTCCTCTCTTCTCTTCTCTCCTTCTCTTTCTCTCTCTTCTTCTCCTATTGGGAATCTTCATAATTGTCACCTTTTTGTGTCTGAGTGTAAGTTTCTAATTAGGAGGGCCTTCCCTCCTATTTATAATATTTTTAAATAAATGTTGTGTACTCAAAAGTACACAGAATGTACCCAAGTCAAGTTGAATTGGTCCATCTTTCTCTTTCAGTGGGTGATTTACTGCACCACCCTTGACTTTGAACACGGAATTGCATAGTTGGTGGGAGTACAATATGTGTAACACCACCCCACATGTCATGTAATGTCAATCTTCAGCCACCAACCACTTCTAGAAGGAGGAATATGGCATGTAAATGGTAATCACACGGCATGTAATATCTGTCTGGAAGCATGGGCATGTATTTGGTCATGATGATCTGTGTTGAGGTAATAGTACATGGAGTGCAAAAAGTACATGTCGTGTATATTTGAATTTTTTGTTCTGACCCTTTCTGATTTGTGTCTTAGGTTGGACAATGCCTTAAAATCATCCTGATTACCAAATTAAAAAAAATATCTTGAAATCCACACATATATCTAGTGAAAGCATGTTTTTATATTCGATAGAATTTATGAAAAGGTATACAAAATTTGGGCACATCAAACTCCCCCACAATTAGTCATTGTCTTGTCCTCAAGAAAAATATTGAAATCAAATCAATATAATCCATATTCTAAAAATGGAATAATTCAACTAATTATAATTATAAATACTAAGTCGTAATATAAGATTTTAAAAGAAACAAAACATATTTCAATTACAAATATATTTTAATCATGCCTCATATATAATTAAATTAAAATTTTGCATCCTCTTTCATCCACATTGTTCAAATTTTCCTAAATAAACATGCCACTTGATAATTTACCTCTTCAGAAAGTACCACACTCATCACTCAAGTTTATTTAATCAGATTTATGCTCAATATTAAAAATATTCACTCTATCCATAGGCTTTCAAGGGTTCTCATTCTACACTTCAGAATTCAAATCACAAAAATCATGAGGGCTTTCAATAAGGTTCAAATGTTTCTGAGGATAAGGGTTGGTAGGTAATGATATGAAAAATAATCTTAGATTCTTGAAAAAGGAGGCTGAATTATTAAACAATAATGCATGATATTCACAATAAAGATTATTGAAAATATACCCCCAATCAAGATCTCTCAAAGGGTATCATCTCTGTAAAATTATCTTTCCAATATGGGCCCATAAACTTTATATAATGTGTAATAAATGAATTTGGTCCCTCTTTTTCATTTTTCAATATTTTTCCTTTTTTTAACAGGGACCACTAGGAATACAATGAATAGTAGTTTTGGAAACCCTTCTGTCCAAATGAACAAGTGATAAACTCCCCCACTCTTAAGTTCATGGTTTCTCACCAAAATATACCATGAATGGCTAAAAATCCCTCTCTAAAGATCAAATCAATAATCATGAAAAATTATGAAAGAATTAGGGTAGGAAGGGAAAATAGGCTTGTAATGTAGCTTCCTATCAAGGTAGTTCATGGATTCTAAGGGTTTTACGAAGATCAGATATAGGGTTGGTTTCAAGGTTAAAGGGGATAAAAAACAATCAATTGCCTCAATAATTTTAATGTGATTCAAAAATCTTCATGTTTTGAAGTGAAAAACTAGCAAGTTATAGTACTTATACTTATCCCAAGAATATCTCAATAAATAGGGTATAAGAAATAATATGTCAAAATGGCTTAGAATACCTCTCAGGAATGAGTAAAATTAAAAGGTTAATCAGGTAGTGACATGACTAAAAATGATCAGTCTAATAAATGTAAATTTCCAATATTTAAAATCTAGAATCAAACTATTTCACCAATAATTTAAAAATACTTTGAAAATTGAAATAATCATGTAAATTTTAAAATTACCTTATGTATTTATTATTTATAATTATAATTAATCAAAAAAATTCCATAGTTTAAAACATTTCAACTATTAATGATGTATCCAAGATCAGTTCAAGGGAAAAGACTAGTGTAGTCAAAGACCCTCCCCCAAACTTAATAGTACACATGGTCCCCCAAGTGAAACATGATGTAAGAGTAGAATATGTGGGGAAACAGTAGGGGTTAAGATGAGGAGAAGTAGTGAAATAAGTAAATCCAAAGTAAAAAGGAAAAAATAAAAACTGAAAAATACTCCCCTCATGGTGAATCGAAAAATATGGTAAGTAGTCTTAATATATTTTCCCAAGTTGCTCCAAAGTACTTTTCACTGTCTAGGGAATGGAAAAAATAATTCTGGAGATACATACATCAGTATATCCAAGCATTACACAAAAGATATATATACATATAATGGAAATAAATGTGACAAAAACCATTCATGGGGTTGCCTCAGAAGAGGAATCATCTACAACAGGTATATATGCCAAAGGAGAGGCATCCGTAGTGAAAAATGGAGGCATTGTATCGGCACTCTGAGTGGTAGGAATAGCAGGTAACTTGGGTGTGATAGCAGGAGAAGCAGTAGTCAGGCCAGCTGCAGATAGAAAAATAGAATCTATGGATAGAGAGATTAGTGGGGTCTGCACGGTTGGAGGCTGAGGAGAAGATGGAGAGACAGGTGATGTGGGTATCAGAATTCCATGATGCTCAAGTAGGATACCTAAGAGTTGTAGAATCCATGTCTTAGACTGGAGGATGTTAGTTTGATGGTGCTCCAGGATGTCCAGACGGTGGTCAAACTCTACCAGGTGGAGGGTAGTGAGGATATTAGCCGAGGGTGTAGAGGGGTGGGGAGGTGGAAGGCAATGAAGAAGAGGGTATGGTGGAAGAATAAGGAAGGATGGAAGAAGTGGGGTGGGTGGAGAAGGTACATCCACTAGTGTATGGGGTAGGTCCAGATCAATAACACCAACAGGGGAAATTGGGACATCTCTCACCCCTGCAGGAGCTGGGGTGTCCTACACGAGCACATAACCATATCCTCAATGCTCAACCATACACCTGAAGATAAGTATGAAGAAGTCGAGATGATGAGGTGAGCCTAAGGGGTTTTGAGGGAGAGAGGTCTCAAAAACCCCCAGATGGTGGGCCAATTGAGTGGCATAAAAACCGTTGTTCATGTTTTCCTAATGATCATGGATCATGGAGTGGAATTAAGAAGCATCCAAACAAGGGTGGTCAGGGTAGTCGTACTGGAAAATATAGGTGATAAGGTCCATTTTTTGGTCATAAACAACACCCATATCCTCATGGATAGGAAAAAAGGATAGCGTTGAAGCACCGGTGAAGGAAACGAAGGGGAGGGGAAATGATGAGGGTGCTCTTCTGTGATGTGGGAGTGTACCTGTGGTTAGGACCAGCAAGCTCCCACCACATCGCAAGGTGGATAAGGGTGGAGACAGGAGGTGGGGTGGTAGTATGGGAGTAGAAGCCACACCCTCGGACAAAATCCACCATGGTAAGTGATAAAGGGTGTCCACCCAACCAAAATTGAACTGGGGTAGTGGTATCAGTGAGCGTCTGTCGGTAGGTGGGCCCATCAAACTTTAAGGTCGCAATGAACTCCAAAAATGAATCTCTGTAAGTAAGATTGCTAACATTGAGTGTCTTAAGGAGATGTGTATGGACAAGGAGCTTGTCAATCTCCTCCCAGATTCCAAGGTACTGAGGAATGTTGATGTTAAGAAAGAGGCTTCTCAACTAGATAGTGTGACGTGAGAATTGCTGTAATCTATCTTCTGCAGGATGAACCTTAGGAAATATCAGGCATGGATACAGCTAAGGGTGGGTAACTGGTGGTACGTGCTAAGGAGGATCATCTGGTTTCAAGGTAGAAGGTCTAGTTGTGCTAGTAGTTGGTGGATCAGCGGATACCTGAGCTACCTATGAGGATGGGCCAGTAGAGGATAGAGGTACTGGTGTAGTCTAGTCCACTGCTTTCATGGAGGGTGGTGCCAAAGGGGTGGATTCGAAAGAGTTAACATCAACTCCAGATCTTTCATCCACTATGGAAGGTGTGGGATCATCTGTAGCGGGAGCGGTGGGGGTTGGGAGGGGAGCCACAGAATTGACCAGACTGATGGATGTCATTGATGGAGGCACCAGTATAAGAAGAGGCAGCAAGGATAATGTTGGGGGCTAGGAAACCAAGAAATCTAATTCAGGCCGCTCGAAATATCAAAGATGAATCCGATGATGAGGTGGAAGATATCCCTTAGTAGTAGAAGTGGGCTACTTCCCAATCGTGGGATCATCACCTTCCATAGCTAAAATAAAAGAAAAGAAAAAAAGAAAAAAAAGTAGAAAGAATGAAAATGTGTGAAAATAGAAAAAAAAAGTAGAACAAAAAGTTTATATCTAGGGTACATGGTGTGTAGTATGATCTATGTAAGAGCTTGTGTACTCTGTATAGACATGCCAAGAGGGCATGTGGTCGGGTAAAAACTAGTACACGACATGTAACAAGGTGTACACATTATGTGTTACAAAATGGAGTGGTTCCCATGTAAGTGTCCAGACATGGCCCAACCTTGGTAGGGGATATGAAAAGACACACGCCATGTGAAAGGTGTACATGTCGTGTGGATAAATATGGCGTTCAAGGCATGTACTCCTTCCACATGGAGTCCTTCAAAATGACAGAGCACACGGTGTGTACCAAACATACACATTGTGTGTGGTGACATGGGAAGGGGTCATGTGCCATAGGACATGGGCGGTTCCTTAAGGGGAAGGGGAACGCACGATACATGGCTTGTACTGAACATACATGCCTTGTGTATTTAAAAATATGAAAATTTGTCTGTGTGTCTGTGTGTCCATGTACTAGATGTACATAGCATGTGTTCTTCATCCACCCTGTGTACTGCGTGGGAGACCTGAATGGTTGCCTGAATCAAAACCACCCTAAACACTTATGAAAACATGAAATAGAAGGTGGATAATGGCGACCTATACTGAGGATGAAAATTCAGGATAAATCAGATCTAAAATGAAGGAAACTCAAGATTGAAGTAGGGGGAGGCATACATATTGTGGGAGAAGAAAGTGGGGGGAGGGGGGGTCGTGCGACATAGGCTCAAGCCAGGTAGGGCCTCGACCTTTATAGTCAAAGTACATAATGTTTCATAGAGAGTACACGCCGTGTATGATTGATTTTTTTTAGAGAATAGAATATAAGATATTTATTTATTTACAACATAATTATTTATAAAAGAAAAATAATTTAATCAAAAATAAACCTATACATGTAGTGTATCAAAGGATGACACATCATCTGTTCTAAAATTTGAAAAATAAAACTATAACCTTTGATCTGGTGTTAGGGGCGTGATTCGAACCGGCGACCGGCTGTTCTGAACGTAAGACCTCAACCACTGGAGAAAGGGTTGTAGTGCTGCACATTTTTAGTTATATTGAATAATTAAATTATAAGTACAGTTCTACATGTGATGAATAAAATTCACAACGTGTGGTTTTAATTTGAATAAAATGGATGAAGTAGGGAGATTAGTCGATTTCGAACCTGGGTATTTTGAATCCAGGACTGAGACTTTTCTAATCTTCCAAATTCACCCTACATGTATTCTCTTTTTTGGATAACTATTTAAATTATGTATAAAAACACGGCACATATGATGTATATTGAAATTCATACCATGTAGTTTTATTAATATGAAAAATGATAGAACTGGGCCGATTGTCAGGATTCGAACCCGGGTCTTTTGGATCTAGTTTATGACCCTATCCAACCAATACATCCCCATCATGGGTTTTCTTTTATGAGTAAAAATATATATTTTGTTTTGAAAAGTACCACACATGCTGTTTAATTAAATATGGTTTAAAAAGAATGAACCTTGTACCGAAGGCAGGTATGGAGTGATTCAAACCAGTGATGGCTCGGATACATTCCAGTGACCTTAGCATTAGCACAGGCATCATCTCTACCTATTAATATATAATTATACTACTAGTTCTATTATAATATACATTAAAAATAAAATTACAGACCATGTGAAAAAGTGATACACGGAATTTAGTCTCTGGATTGCCTCCAAGAAATCACATTTGTTTTATGTCTTTGGCTAGACCTTACCTAAGAGTCTTTTTACCCAAAATTTATGGTGGATATTGTACCCACCATGTCCTCCATGTAAAAATAGGGCTTCAAACACTACCCATTTACCTTAAATGTTTGACTGTCAGCTCTAAAAACTTCCATCACACCATGGTGGAAACCTTGATCACCTGGAAAGGTCCCGACCATTGGAACTTTAATTTACCTAGAAACAATCTTAAATGGGAGTTAAATAATAGTACCTTATCACTAGGCTAGAATTATTTCCAAGAGATCATGAAGTCATGGACCGACATTGTATTCTCTTTATATAGCCTAGCATTCTCATATGCCTCCCACCGAATCTCATCGAGTTCCATCAGTTAAAAATTTCACTTCTCTTTTGCAGCTTTTAGATCATAGTTCAAGGACTTCACAACCCAATAGAATTTATTCTCAAGTTACACTAGTAAATGACATGGCTTTCCATAAATCAACTAGAACAGGGACATACCCAGAGGTGTTTTGAAGGAGTTCATGTATTCCTATAAAGAATCATCAATTTTCTTGGACCAATCCTTCCTCGAGGCTCCCACTATCTTCTCCAAGATCTTCTTTAATTCTATGTTTGATACTTCCACTTGTCCACTGAATTGGGGATGATAAGGTGTACATGTGTTATACCTCTCACCATACTTTAGAATCAAATTATACATCAATTCATTGTCGAAATGCATCCCTTTATCACTTATCAAAGCCGGTGGAACAACAAACCTGTTGAAAATATTTTTCTTCAAGAAGGCCATGATAACCTTTGTTGTGTTGTGTGTCATGGCTACGACTTCCATCCATTTTGATACATAATCCACACAAACCAATATGTAAAAATTTCTAAATTATGGGGTAAAGGGGACCATGAAATCAATTCCCCATACGTTGAAGACGTTGACCTCAAGGATAGGGTGTTGAGGCATTTCATATTGGTGACCCATGTTACCTATTCATTAGCACATATCATAGTGTTTCACCAAGTACTGGGCATCCTTGTACATGGTAGTCCAGAAAAATCTAGATTGGATAATTTTTTCTATCGTTCGGTTTGACCTGTGATGTCCCCTAGTTGAGGAAGAATGAAAAAACTCTATAATTCCTTGAATCTCTATTTTTGGGATGCATCGGCGGATCACCCCATCTCCACATTGGTAGAAGAGCAACGAGTCTTCTCATAAATATCTTCTCACTTCAGATAGAAATCATTTCATTTGTTTGAATTAAAGATCATGGTGAACGACTCTTGTAGATAATTAATTAGCTATGTCAGCATACCTTGGATGAGGTGTAACTCCAACTGAGAAAATATGATCATCTAGGAATTCCTCCTTGATTACTCTATCATATTATCTTTCCAAATAAGAAAATTACAATCTAGAGAGATTATTGGCAATGACGTTCTCATTTCCCTTCTTATCATGGATCTCCAAGTCAAATTCTTGGATGAGAATCACCCAATGTATGAGTTGTGGTTTTGAATCCTTTTTTTTCATAAAATATTTAAGTATTGAATGGTAAGTGTAGAAAATAACTTTGGATAGCACTAAATAAGAGTAGAACCTATTAAATGAAAAAACCATTGTTATCATTTCCTTCTATGTGGTAGTGTAGTTAATTTTTGCTTCATTTAGGGCTCTGTTGGCATAGTAGATTGGTCTGGAGATTCAATTTAGACGTTTCCCAAGAACTACTCCCATGGCATTGTCACTTTAATTACACATAATCTCAAATTATTCCTCCCAGTTTGGGGTAATCATGATAGGATATTCTAACAATTTTTTCTTCAGAAGCTGGAAGGTTGTGGTGAATGTTTCATTAAATTTAAAGATATAATCTTTTGAAAGAATATTGGTTAATGGTTAAGCTATATTTTAAAATTCAAAAACAAATATTCTATAAAAAAATAAATGCATAATAAAGCTCTGTATTTCTTGGATAGAATTTGGGATAGGCAGTTGTGAGATAACTTCAATTTTGGTTGGGTCAACTTCAATTCCCTTCATAGAAATCTGGTGGCCTAAGACAATGCCATTTTGTACCATAAAGTGGAAATTATCCCAGTTTAAAACCATATTAGTGTGATCACACCATTCCAAGACCAATTCTAGATTTCTTAAGCAAGTATTGAATGATTTTACATAGACTGAAAAATTTTCCATAAATACTTCTAGAATCTGCTCGACCATATCATATAATATTTCCAACATGCATCGTTGAAAGGTGGCTGAAGCATTGAACATGCCAAAATATAACGACCCCAACTTGATGTACATGGAAATTATATTTATTTTGTAGAATACTTAATACATTACACAAATAGATTCCTAAAGACCTTATTAGGTTAGTGTATTTGGAAACTTAGAACATATTCTTCTATCTTGGTGAAAGATCTTCAACATCTCCCATAAAGATCTTACCCCATTAGTTTTCCAACATAAAACCTTTCTTTGTATCCTGGGGAAAATAAAATATAAAAAGGGTGAGCTCAAATGCTCAGTAAGGGTAAAAATTGAGAATATAAAACAAACCATGAACATTAGAATGTAAAAACATGAACATAAAGTTTAAATATCAAAATCTTGAGTCATGAAATAAATCCTGGCAGTTCGTAAGGCATAATTCATAAGTGAACACAACCATGACAACATATCATTGACATAAAACATGGAATTTTGGAAAAAATAACATAATATGGTGTCCATAGTAGACAATGCATTGCTTCCAAGACCATCATAGTGGACAATGTCCTTTACTAAACCAGGTTTACTTATTGTTCCAGCCATGTATTACTGAACTGGATTTACTTGGAGTTTCGACCCTGTATTACTAAACCGGATTTACTTTCCATTCTATCAATGTTTATCTCATGAGATATAAATCTTTACCCGATGAATTTGAGGGAGATATAGGTCTCACCCATCTCATAATGAAACCATTCCTATGTGTGCCACAAAAACATAAATCATTTATCATAGAATAACCCATGAAATAAAATGGGTTTGTTAAACATTATTCCATCATAATCCATTTAAAATAAATGGATTTAATAAAAATAATTCTATCATAAACACAATCAAATAAAATTAATAATAGGGATAGAAGCATAACCCTATGTCATCTTAGATAGAAACTAATTTTTATAAAACACTTGAACTTAATTCCTAAGGAAAATATCCTTTCTTTTTCAATGACGTCTTCTTTTCTAAAAATGACATGTAATTTTAAATGAAAAGAATTTAGTTAAAAATAATCTTGAAATCGTGTAGAGTAATTTTCCTAGAAATAAATTTTCATGAAACCGTAAAATTATATTCATGCCGTATAATTTAAAAAACATTATCCTTGTACTTTTTCCAGAAAAGTCAACAAGTACCTCAAATTGAATAACGACAAAAGATCACATTCATACCATTTAATAAAAATTCACCAAAGGGTAAAATTAAATTTAAAAAATTTTAAATAATAAAAATAATATTACATAATTATTAAAAATGGATGTTGATGATAAATATACCCTAGTAAATACTTACGTATAAATAATCTCGGATAAAAAAATGAGATTGTAAAATCATCCCTTACCAATTTATAATTAGTAGAATAATATGTCTCATAAAATAAAGAAAATTATATGCGTATTTAAATATCATAACCTTGATAATAAGAATAATAAAAACATTCATGGGTAACATAAACACCATGCAAAATAATTAAATTGTGTATAAGGCATATGTCCCACATAAATAAAAGTGAGACAAAAAAATCCCTTAACTTAGGTATGATATGCTTCATATGTATCTGAACCTATTGTATAATGATTGAAATAATGTTATTGAATTATTAAAGAAACATATTCATTTTTATTATATCATATATGATCATATTATCATTATTTGTTAGTAATATTTAATTGTTACTCGTTATTCATGTATTAACTGCTTTATGCTCTTATGCATGTTTTGTCGAATAATTTATGGTTCCCCTTCTTAAGTCATATTTATATAATTTTAAAATGATATTAACATAATATATACCATTTTTATTCATTCTATACATTTATGTAATCATTATTTAATGAAGATCATGTATAATCATTATTTAATGAAGATCATGTATAATGATATTAACATAATATATTCTATATTTTTTAAATTGTTTTATGATTTTTAAATAATTTTATTAATCATTATTTTAACAAAATATCAATTGTGTCAATTTTTACACTATTCATTTCATGTATTTTTATAAATATCAATATACAGTTTTATCCTCAAAAAAATATTTATTATATTCCTAATGGTTCAAGGTAATATATAAAATATATTGGACAAATTAATTATCCCAAATTATATTTATTTTAATATTTATAATAATATTTATTTGATATCTTCATTATTAAAATAATCACTACATCAATATTGTATAATTATTTAATATGATTATTTATAGAATAACAGTTTGAAATAAAATACTATGATAAACATAAATTTACTATATTTCATAAAAATATATTTAGTCAAATTTATCTTCTCTAAAAGGAAAAATTGAAAATGTTATACTTATTAAAGTATGAATGTGACAATTTTAACATTACTTTAAATAAAATAAATTAATTGTCCTAATCAATTCCATATGGCTCCAAATGGTCCATAATTAGACCATTTGATTATTATGGTCTATATATACTCTACCAATAAAATTTGGTCATGTGTTTGGAAATTTTTATGGTTATTAGGATTTTAATAAAAAAATCATTGATTTCTCATCAATTAATTAATTTTTACATCATCAAGGAATAAGAATTTAAGGTTATGATTTATTTTTTAAAAATTAAAAATAAATTACAATAATTTAGCTAATTATTTTATATTTATATGGATTATTTATTTTCAAATATATCATCGGGTTATCCCTATATTAAAATTATTATATTTATAAGAAATGTGAGTTTGACATTTTTTCACTTTCATTGGTTTTATTAATATCTATGTCATTTTCATTGTCAAGTAAACATTAAATGAATATGTTTCAAACCAAATATGTTAAAGGTATTATTTTATTCATCCAATTGGATTTTTGTTTTAGGATAATTTTATTGTCTGTATCATATTATTAGTTACCCTAATTTATCTGATTTACCTTTAACTATGGTAAATAAAAATTACCGTAGTTACTATTCATAATATCCAAAAAATAAAAGTAACCTATGAACATAATTTTTACCTACTGATTCAAAATATGGAATCCATTTTTCATAATTAAAAACATATAATTGGCAGAAAATAGTTTAATATTAATTCCCGTTGTCAAAACAAAAAATGGGTTTTTAAGAAGTAAAAACTTATCAAAAGATTGTCATGTGTTTATGTCTAATTTAAATGTGAAATTACTTCCAATGACCAAGATGGAATTAAATGATAAAAAAATAATCCAATTACACTTTAAAACCAATTAAAAATGTAATCTAACTAGATAAATAAATTATATGAAAAGGTAGTTTTGAATTAAAATGCAGTATTTTCCACTATTCATTAAAATTTGAATTTTATCCGAAAAATACCAAAAATTCAAAAAAAGTAAATTTTTATATCCTTATTTTAAATAAGAAGTTTATTTTATTAAATTTAACTTATAAAAGTGTTAAAACTATATTTAAAATGGGTGCTCCATCAAAAGGCGGTAAAACTGCATTTTTTTGAAAAAATACTTCTTTTATCCGAAAAATTGATTTTGTTATTATAAGATGAATTTTAATGTTATATAAAATTAAAAATGTGTTTAATAATATTTATTATATTTATTTTAGATCCCATTAAATAATATTTTAATAATATATCATTGTTTAGTGAAACTCGATATTGCACTACAACAAAACTGTTGTTTAGCGGCGGTTGTTTAGCGGCGGTTTATAATAAACCGCCGTGAAATGTTGGTTTTTTTAACACCCGACCCTCCTTCCCCTGCGACCCTGGCCCCCCACTTCCCCCACGACCTCGGCCCCCCGCTTCCCCCAGCGACCC
Source organism: Viscum album (assembly GCA_963277665.1). Lineage (NCBI taxonomy): Eukaryota > Viridiplantae > Streptophyta > Magnoliopsida > Santalales > Viscaceae > Viscum > Viscum album. The sequence continues at coordinate 961,292,878 of OY728163.1, read as the reverse complement.
CGCAACCCCGACCCCGGCGACCCCGCGTGACCCCGGCGACCCCGGCAACCCCGCGACCCCCAGCCCCCCGCGACCCCGGAAGCTGCAGCGTCTTCCCCTCTAGGTAGGGTTTTGTTTCTACTTTAGTTTTTTTTGGTTTTCCAGTAGGTAGGTTTTTAGTATATAGTTTAATATGGGATTCATGTGCATGCGTATCCTAGAATCCTTTCTAGACAAAGTAAAATTTTGTTGGTAAATCCTCTAGCACGTCAGGACCCCCCTATGGATTGAATATAAATCTAGAATTGTTGTTGACAATGTTAAATATGTAATGTTTGACCATAAAACGTATTTCTCTAGATGAGTATTGGTCATGTTAACCCTTATATTTACATTAAAAAAGTATTGGAATTGTTTATGATGACTCGCTACTGATGTTGGTTGATTATTTATTTGATTTCTGTATTTCTCATTATATGGAAATCCACAATTTAATAAATTAATGGATTCTTATGGATTATTATAAAATTTCATGTTGACTCTTAGAGTTAATGAATTGAACATAAATAATTTATGGATGGGACCCAACATTATATAACCCCTCGGTGCATTAATAGGTCTATTGAGACATAATTGTTTTTGTCATTTGGAATATGCCTACTCCCCTTCCCCATGCCATAATCCTCCTCTCCCCTACCATCCCCTCTATCCTGCCCAGCCCCTCCCCTCCCCTCCCCTCCATCTTGCCCCTCCCATCCCCTCCCCTCCCCCCTGCCCAACATTTTCCCCCAGCCCAGCAGCCCCCCCTGCCCCTCCTCTCACCTCCCCTCCCCTCCCCTCCATCCTGCCTAGCCCCAGCCCCTCCCCTCCCCTCCCCCCTACCCAACATTTTCCCCCAGCAGCCCCCCACTGCCATCACCCTCCCCTCCCCTCCCCTCCCCACCAACCTGCCCCTCCCCTCCCCTCCCCCTGCCCAACAATTTCCCCCAGCATCCCCCTCCCCCCTGCCCCTCCTCTCCCCTCCCCTCCCCTCCAACCTGCCCAGCCCCTCCCCTCCCCTCCCCTCCCCTCCCCTCCAACATGCCCAGGCCCTGCCCCTCCCCTCCCCCCTGCCCAACAATTTCCCCCAACATCCCCCCCACCTTGGCCAACCTTTTCCCCCTGCACCCCCTCCCCCCTTCCAGAATCCTCCCCTCCCCTCTCCTCCATCCTGCCCCTCCCCTCCCCTCCCCTCCATCCTCCCCCCCCCCCCCCTCCCCTCCCCCATGTCCAACATTTTCCCCCAACAGACCCCTCCCCCCTGCCCCTCTTCTCCCCTCCTCTCCATCCTGCCCAGCCCCTGCCCCTCCCCTCCCCCCTGCCCAACATTTTCCCCCAGCAGCCCCCTCCCACCTACCATCACCCTCCCCTCCCCTCCCCTTTAACCTTCCCCTCCCCTCCCCTCCCCCCTGCCCAACATTTTCCCCCAGCATCCCCCTACCCCCTTCCCTCCCCTCCCCTCCCCTCCCCTCCCCTACCCTCCATTTTTCTCATCCCCTGCACCTCCCCTCCCCTCCCCCCTACCCAAAATTTTCTCCCAGCATCCCCCTCCAACCTGCCCCTCCCCTCCCCTCCCCTCCCCCCTGCCCAACATTTTCCCCCAGCAGCCCCCTCCCCCCTGCCCCTCCTCTCCCCTCTACTCCCCTCCCCCTCCATCATGCCCAGCCCCTCCCCTACCCTCCCCTCCAACATGCCCAGCCCATGCCCCTCCCCTCCCCCTGCCCAACATTTTCCCCCAGCATCCCCCTCCCACCTTCCATCACCCTCCCCTCCCCTCCCCTCTAACCTGCCCCTCCCCTCCCCTCCCCCTGCCCAACATTTTCCCCCAGCAGCCCCCTCCCCCCTACCCCTCCTCTCCCCTCTCCTACCCTCCCCTCCATTTTGTCCAGACCCTGCCCCTCCCCTCCCCTCCCCCCTACCCAACATTTTCTCCCAGTAGCCCCCTCCCCCCTGCCATCACCCTCCCCACCCCTCCCCTCCAACCTGCCCCTCCCCTCCCCTCCCCTCCCCCCTACCCAACATTTTCCGCCAGCAGCCCCCTCCCCCTGCCCCTCCTCTCCCCTCTCCTCCCCTCCCCCTCCATCCTGCCCAGCCCCTCCCCTCCCCTCCCCTCCATCATGACCATCCCATGCCCCTCCCCTCCCCTCCCCCCTACCCAACAATTTCCCCTAAAATCCCCCTCAATGAAATGTCATTCTAAATAAAGATGTTATTGTTGTCCAATGTAATTTTCAAAAAGGATTATTTAGTTCTTATTCTGACCTAGAATACGTGTTGATTTGTTGATGTTAAATCAATTTCAATCTTGGACACCATCATAGGATTCCTGAATCAATATCTTCCTTCATTAAGTTTTTTTCAAGGGTCAATGGAAGCAGTTAGGTAGTTGGAACAAATTTAGGTGATCCTCAATTATCTTAGGGAACCTGATACTTTGTGTGTGAGAATTTTTTAGAACTGGATTTATAGTTTCAGTAGAGTCTTGTGGGATTCAGTGGTACCTTCTTAACTTCATGAATGTATGAATTTGAATCTCATCAAGATTGATTTTTTAATGGTTATTTCCTAAGGGAATGAATGTAGATAAATAGACTGAGCTCATGAGACTTTTTATTGGTGACATATCAGTATGGGAGTATGTCAATAACCTTTCAAGGTTTGTTATATATTCTCCAAAGATAGGGGTCATAAATTATGAGAAAGATCATTTCTTTGGTGATGGTATTCACCCAGACCTTGGTACATCTCTACTTTCTTTGGGCATAACATCCATTTTGGAGGTTGTCACTAGGGACATGTGAATGGAAGCTAAATATTCTTGGAAATCGATGGTTGTTCATTCCTTAGTTTTATCAAGTATGCAACAAATTAATAGTGGGAATGAAGAGAATCCAATGTGCAAGGAGTAGATGTAGGATGAACCATAACATGATGAAAATGCCCATTCTTAAAGAAATAGTTCATCCATTTTGTGCTTCCAGTTTAGGGACTTTGAGGAATTTTGAGACCCATTTCTTGATATATCGTTGAATTTTTATCTATTATGGAAATTTTGTTCATCATTATTTGTTTTTGATAATGGGGTTATAGAAGATGTCTCATGTTTGATTCCTTGTTTTTTGTGTAGGCACACTGTGGTATACATGGATAAAAGCTGGATCACATTACCAAGGAACACACCTCAGTATGTTAAGGGTTTGAATGAGTTTTTAGATTTTTCAATTTCTAATCGATCCGTTGAAGGGAGAATAAAATTTCCATGTCCTAAATGTAAATTTATAACATGGTTGAAGAGAGATGAGGTTTATGAAGATTTAATATTGAAGTAATTCTCTGCTCAATATTTGTGTTGGATTTGGCCTAGAGAATCAAATGTTACAGAAAGATTGAGAACTGATGTTAATCCACATAATGAGGTCCCAAGTTCATCAACAATGGAAAATGAAATGCAAAACCTAATAAATGATGCATTCGGCACTGCAAGACACCACTATCAGCATCAAAACATATCAGAACAACCAGAAGAGGGTTCTAAAAATTACAGCATGACAAGTGATGTTTTTGAGACTGTAACACAGGCAAATCAAGATTTTCACATATCATTGGATCCTCCTCTTGATTATGTGGAGCCAAATGTAAGAGAAAACTTCACCGAGGAAAATGTGTTTCATAATTTATTTGATGATGGAAATCAAGAGTTGTATAGTGGGTGTTTGAAATATTCAAAGCTTTCATTTTTGTTGAAGTTGTACCATATCAAATGTCTATGTGGAATTACAAATAAGGAAATGTCCATGATATTGGAATTGATTCGTGATGCATTTCCTGAAGCAAAAATCTCAGAATATTTTTTATGATATGAAGCCTCGATTGCAAAGATTATTCATGTCATCGAAAACTGCCGAACACATGAACTGGCATTCTGTAGATAATAACAATGATGGGTTAATGAGACATCCATGAGATTCCCAATCATGGAAGAAATTTGATTAATTACATATCGATTTCTCAGCTAATCCTAGGAATGCTCGATTGGGAATGGCTGCTGATGGATTCAACCCATTTAGGACTTTGAGTACCAATTATAGCATTTGGCCAATTGTTTTGATCCCTTATAATCTGCCTCCGTGGATGTGTATGCAACAAACATCTTTTATCCTTTAGATGATTATTCTAGGAAAACAAATGCCTGGAAATGATATTGATGTATACTTGCAGCCTTTGATTGAAGAATTGCAGGAGTTATGGAGCAGCGGTGTTGAGACATTTGATGCTTCTTCTAAAACAATGTTCAAAATGCATGCTGCTTTAATGTAAACCATTAGTGACTTTCCTGGGCTTGGGAATTTATCTGTTTGGAACACTTACACGGGTTTGGCTTTTCCCGTTTGTAACTTTGATTTTGAGCCCAAACGGCTACCTCACAGTAGAAAATGGTGCTTCTTGTGTCATCGAAGATTTCTCGATGCATCTCATAGATTTTGGCTAAACAGATCAAAATTTAATGGTTCCATTGATCGTAGACCACCTCCAAAGTTGTTAAATGGTTTTGAAATATTGGTACAGCTTGAAAATGTTGAAACAGAATTTGGGAAGGTTCATCATTTTAATGATAGCAGAAAACGGGTTCGAAGTGTATCGTCAAGCGAAACTGGAACGCAACAATGGAATAAAAAAAGTATATTCTTCAAACTTCCGTATTGGCAATTAAATTTTTTGCGGCATAATCTTGATGTGATGCATATTAAGAAGAATGTATGTGACAATTTGATTTTCACATTGCTTAATGAGCATATAAAGTCGAAGGATCATCTCAATGCTCGCAAAGACTTACAAGAAATTAACATAAAACGCGATCTCTGGCCAGATGAGAATGGAAAGTATCCTCCGGCAATTTTTTCAATGAAAAATAGGGATAAAGATACATTCTTTCGAATGTTAAAGAATGTTAAGGTATCTGATGGGTATTCAAGTAACATCTCGAGCTGTGTTGACTTGAAGAATCGTAAGTTACATGGATTGAAAAGCCACGATTCACATATTGTGTTACAACAGTTACTACCATTGGCATTGCGTACATTATTACCTAAAAATATTATTGTTGTTTTACTCCAGTTCTGCACATTTTTCAGAAAACTATGTGAGAAATATCTACATCTATTTCAGCTTGAAAACCTCCAGGAGAGGTTTGTATTGACCCTTTGCGCAATGGAGATGATCTTTCCTCCGTCCTTTTTTACTGTAATGATGCATTTAACTATGCATTTGGTTGAGGAAGCTAAATTAGGAGGCCTCATTCATTATCGATGGATGTATCCAATTGAGAGGTACTTTATTTATATGTTTTCTAGTTAAGTAAACAATTTTTGGTACTTAATTAAATGCATAATTATGTTTATTTTATTTCAAAGATATCTTGGGCATTTGAAATCATACGTGAGAAATAAAGCTAAACCAGAAGGCTCAATTGCTGAAGGCTATGTGGCTGAAGAGTGTCTTACCTTTTGTTCTCAATACTTGGATGATATTGAGACAAGATTTAATCGAGTTGGATGTGTTGACGACACATCGACTCAATCTCAAATACATTAGAAATCCAAAATATTTCCTGCTATTGGCCAATCAGTTGGGAGGACCTCAAATGTGACACCGACTGAATTGGAATTATTACAGGCACATAGATATGTGCTTATGAATAGTGAAATTGCAGATCCATTTATTGAAGAGTTGAGGATACAAAAAAAGAGACGAATGAGAGGCCAAACACAAAATGAGAAAGATATAACGAAAGATGTTAATAAAGAGCTTGTAGAATGGTTTGCACGATGTGTAAGTTCATAAATATTGCAATAAATACGAATATTATTTTGACACATATATTTTTTAAATCTAATAAAGTATATTTATTTTTTTCAGATCATGAATACCGATACTCGATCAGAGGTATCAAAAGATTTGAAGTTTCTTGCTAGAGGTCCTCTAAAAGAAGTTAGAAATTTTGACACTTATAATGTGAATGGCTTTAGATTTCATACAGTCGATCGAGAAGTGGGTTTGAGAACACAGAATAGTGGTATATTTTCATTTTCTAAAGTAGAATACTATGGAAAGATGCATGATATTATTGAATTAAACTACCATGGACATTTTTTGGTTGTTTTATTCAAATGAAAATGGGTAGATATTATCAGAGGCGTTAAAATATATTCCTTGAAATTTACTTCTGTGAACTTCTCTCGCTTAATGGATGTTGGTGATCGTGAACTGCATGATCCATATATCTTAGCATCGCAAGAAAAAATGGTATATTATGTGAATGATGTTTCCGATGAATGGTGGAGTGTAGTTGCTCATGTAATACAAAGATATTTGTATGATATGGGTGATGAAGTGGAAAATTTGACCTCTGAAATTGAATTTAATCAGCAACAGGAAGCAGAATTATTTGTCCATCATGATATTGAAAATATTAGTCTAGCAAGGATGAATGAAGTGGATGAAGCAATGGAGCAGGAAACCGACATTATTGAAGGGTAAAATGATTGTATGTACAATTATTTATTTATTCAGCAACCACTTGTTTCATTTCTGCAGTCATTCATTATCATTGTTATATATAATTTGTCTGTTAGCACTATATCTGTTATCATTTTTAATTTTTTTTTCTGCATAATTTTTTTGAAATATATATTCTGAACTTAATTTTATTTTATTAAATGATAGGAATGCCAAGGAAGAAGCGTTACATTATTTCATCCGGTTCTGCGATAGATGACTATCCATATGGCTCCCTCCCCACGACATCTGATGCACCAGCTGCCGACACCCCTTCACCATCTCCCCCTGCACCATCTCTCACACCATTTGTGGATGTCCTAGTAGAGGTTGAGTCCTTGACTCCCCCTTTAGGAGCCTCGGCAGTGGGGCAGCGACGCGCCCCTTCCAGTTCATCCCGGACATACTGGAGTGTCACTATCATAGGTACAAATTTTAATTAAATAAATTTATTGGATTTTGTTTATACTAATTGTTTTCTCATTGAAGTTGAAAAAAATGAAACTATGGAAAAAAAAATTCAGATGTTTGGAATCTGAATGGAGAAAATATTGTTGTGCCATTTCATTCTTACAGGGTCCCTACGGATGATGTCGTGGGGTTGCTTGGCCAGATTCTAGGCCAGCTGGCAGCGGAGCCCATTTCCCTTCCCATTTCATATGACGATTGGAGACATATTCCTCCAAGCTAGAAAAATGAAGTGTTTGATTCTCAAATCAAGGTAAATTTATTACATTATGGTTTAATTTAATGTCATGTTACTAATATGTTCAAAATGAATTTCTGTATACAGATGTTCTTCCACTTTACCATTGCTGATGTGATAGCACGGAAGTTGACGTTGAAAAATCTAGGTAAGAAGTGGAAAGATTTTAAATGGAGATTGTGGTGTGATGTCAACGATGCTTCGTTGACCACGCTACAAATGTATGAGAAGCTACCCAGTGGGGTACCAAAAGAGCAGTGGAAAGTGTTTGTTGACAGGCATCGGGATCAGAAGCGGATGGTATTGAAATATATATATTATTATATTATCCTCATTTTAAATTTATACATGTATATGAAAAGGACATGACATTAAATACATCAGTATTAAATTGCATTTTATTTATTTCAGGATCTATCAATATAGAATGTGTCAAACCAAGCGAATCAAGTCATCCCGCACACTACGGGCTCAAAAAAATTTTCTAGAAATCGAAGTTCATTGGTAATATTTTAATAAGTTTAAATATTTATAATACAATATTATCTATTTAATATATTGAATTTTTGATTTATCTTTGATTAATGCAGTCACATAGTTTAGGCCATGAAGCATCTAGAACTGAACTGTGGTTGGATGTTCACAAGAAATCAGATGGATGTTTTGTTAATGAGCCTGCTAAAGAAGTTGGGGTATGAAGTCAATTTTTTATCATAATAACTTCTTATCAATTTTTTCTATGTTAATATATATTGATATTTGATTTATAGGTCAAAATTAAATAACTATGGGATGTCAATCCTGCGCATTCTTACTCTGTCTCCCAGGATGACCCAGTTGCTAAAGTCCTTGGGAAGGAGCATCCTGGGAGAGTGCACGGGATGGGTTTGGGACCCGTTCCATCTGAGGTTTTTAGCAGGCCACTGGAGATAGCTGATGCATCTACTCCTAACTTTATTCAGCCCAGAGATGCTAAGAAATAGATTGTTTCTTTACGAAACACAATTCACCATCAGGGGGATCAGATATCTGCATTGCAGAAAGAGTTGACTGAACTATGTCAGCAGATGAGCAGATATGCCCCCGGTGGGAGTGCATCGATTGGTGTTATGCAGGTAAATCACATAAAATCATAATAATTTATTTTTCTAACTTTCATTTGTTTTAATTTTTAATATAAATATGTAACCATATTTAATTTTCAATATAATGTTCTTACAGGTGACATCACAAAGTGGAAATGAAGGTGGAGAGGGTGACGATGCATCTTCGGACCTTGATTAGTTGTACTGTTGATGTGTTGAAAAAAAATGAAAATAGTTGGTTTGTATATGTAACATTTGTGGCACATAGTTTCCACCACACATTTTCATGTCCTAAAATTTCCTTGATTTCTCACGTTTCTTTTTATGCATTTTATTGATTTCTGATGTTTGTTTTTATGTATTCATTTCTCGAGTGTGGTATACATCATTCCATTTAGTTCTGTGTTTGAATTGGTAGTCGATATTTTGGATGACTAGGAGTTAAACCCATTGTTGATGTTTTGAACAAATTGGGTCATTTCATAGTGATCAAGGGGATAGTGTTGTGGACACTTTGGTGAGGCCCATTGTTGAAAATGTCTGATTTAAGCGTCAAAAGTATCTAAACATGCTCTAGATCTTCTAAAATGTCATGATAATGTTCTAAATCAAGGGTGGTTCACTAATATATAGGTGTGAATAAGGGGTGATAAATTAGCATAAGTCCATGAATATAGGCAAGAATACTTTATAAATTAAAATATAATCTTGAAGATGGATGTCGACTTGACGCACAATTGGTATGTCTTATAAAAACATGAATTTTAAGAAACGAACTTCTACCAAATACTTCAATATTAGGATGGTTACAATGGACCATTTCCAACCATAACTGTTTTGATCACTGAACTGTTACTGCGTGACTTGAACTGCATTCCCAACACAATTTCCACTTAATTATGGTCTGTCTAGTAATTATTACCTATCATTATATCCCTAAATTATTTATATTATGATTCTTAATTCCATTTTTTGATTCATTACAAGCTATCCGGTCATGAAACTTTAATTACTGGAATTCTAGAACTTTCTTCTTTACCATTCATGACTATTTGTTCTACAACCACTCTCCCAAAGGTTACATTTTCCATGACCTGTGTGATTCTCCCCACCATAGGATTTTAATATTAATCATTTTAATAAAAATAGGAATCTAATTCCCATGAAAAACACTCTTTCCACCACTAAACATGGTTTCTGGATGTGAGTCAACATAATTATACCATGTTCCATCACGAAAATCCATCCTTGGAATACTCTGAAGCCTCATCTGGAACTAATATTCCATCCTTGAACAACATGTGGTTCACTTCCTACCACATAGATTTACATCATCCACTTAATAATAAATATAAATGGTCTATTCATAATCACATGTATTATGAAATCCTCATTCCATGTGCACACATTCAATCAACATCAATAAATACATCTTGAACTTTAACCCAGATTGAAGATGTTATAAAACTCGATCCTCTTACATAGTCATCCATAGAACTAGGATAACTTAGATTTTCTACTAAAAACTCTAGTCTACATCACTCACCACAACGTAGTTAATACCTAGGTAACCTCACTTAGGGAGTGATCGGTTAACACAACCTTTTTAGATCCCACAACCCTAAACCAGTTAGTTATGTGATAATACCCCTCAAGGTGTTACCTGTGATTTCATCCCTCAAAATCTTAGAGACTAGAAATTTTTTCACAAAACACCACACAACTCTCTCCACCAAACCTTAGTTAAATAGGAAATTTATATGATAATGACTACTAAATTGATGTTACATTAAGGAAATAGGAACACCCATTTCATATAATTCATAGGACCAATGACACTGTGCATTCTTGGTATTTTCTAGCCTACTCAAAAAATCAAACCCAAGGGTCACGTTATCCTACATAACCATTTAACATGGATGATGACTTCTTGAGTCATACACCTTTGAAATTAAACTCACACAACTAACTAAACTAAATAAAATTACATTGGAATGTCAGTCCCACTAATCTCAAGCATTAAAGATGCTCATAACACCTAGAAGTTTTACTTATCTCATGATCGCCTACCAACTTGGGGAATCATTCCACAACTAGAGTCCTACTCAATCCCAAAATACATAAAACAAACACATTATATGACCAAAAACTAAAAAGATGCATCCAATGATGCTTAATATCTCCAAGGATGCTAGAAAAACTAGTTTAACCCCTCACATAACACAAGGAATCAACTCTAATTCTAGGTTTGTTCCTAAAAGGTCACTCGAATCTCCCACCTAACCTATATTCCAACATAAAAAGATGTCAACTAAGACTCACTGGAAATATCCACATTCCTATAAAATCTATATCCTAATGTAACTCTAAAACTATTCCCACAATAGGATCTTTTATAATAATATATTTCTAATGTGTTATTTAAGCTATTTCATCAGTTCAAATTTATTATAAGTATTAAGGATGGTTTCTAGGCCACAAAACCAAAAAAATCATTATATAATTGGGTTGGTACTAATAGAACTACTAATTCATCAATTATCAATTTTTATAAGTAGAGTGGAATCGCTATGGATGATCTATCCTAAGAAAGTGAAGTTATAAGATTTAGTGGAATCCAGTTTGGGATGTTACAATGTTGTATCAATGGAGTTTTATCTTCCAAGTATTTACTATTTAGGATATTGTATACATGAGTATGAGGAATGTGTTGGAACCTTTGATTGTTTTTTCTGGTTTTATTTGTTTTTTAGGGCAGTGGTGCAGCAGAATCCAAGAATTATTTTTTTTTATTTTGGGCACCTTTTAGCGGCAGTTTTAACCGCCACGAAATGTATACTGGTGGCGGTTTAAACCACTGCTAAATAAGAGCATCGTGGCTGCCACATTCCGCGGCGGTTTACCTGAATTTAGCGGCGGTTTTACTACCACTGGAAATTGAGTTTATTCGCAGTGGTTATAACCGCCGCGAATAAAGAGATTCCCAGCGGCAGTAAAACCACCACTAAATTCAGATAAACCACCGTGGAATGAGTCACCTACGATTCTTTCCTGAAACCGCCGCTAAACATTAAAAATTGTCACTAAAAGATTGTTGACGCCCTATTAGGCAGCGGTTTCTGTAAACCGCCACCAAACAGTGTAGCGGCGGTTTAAACTGCCGCTAAATGGCAATTCTGTTGTAGTGTTGCGTACAATGCAAGCTATCGAGGAAGGTCGCTCTTGCGTGTAATGCAAGACAAGTCAGTGTTACGTTTAGTGCAAGCTTCCTTTGGTGTTGTGTATAACATAATACAAACATAGTTATTTTATACATTGAAAAAAATATATACTTAATGTTGTGTGAAATTAATTCTATCAAAAGAACTTTAAATTATGTGTAACACAAGCCAAGAATAGTGTTTCATATACTGCAAGCTAATACGGTGTTGTGTATAGCACAAGATAATCTTGGTATAACATAAAGCACAAGACATCAAATAAATTAAAAATAATTTATCTCATAAAATCTTGTGGTGTTACATTCTACCCCCTAAAATTAATTTCTCCCTCAAAATTCATTGGGGTTATAAAAGTTTTACAACTTGAAAGTTTCTTTTTTAGAAACCCACATCATAAAAAGGAATACTAAAACTTTATTTTAAAATAGGAATGTTAGAAAGATAATTTTTACCCAAAGTAACTCATCATTGGGTCTTTACATAGGAGAACATAGGTGGGAAGTAAAAACATGGATATGAAAGATAAATATAACCATCAAGTTCTGATGGATAGTGATAGAGAATAAGGTTTGGAAAAAGTTAACTACCAGAAATCCATAAATCTACGATGATTTAAGGGACCATCTGATTCATCGGATAAAAAGGTACAAGGATAACATTTTTTTCAAGATCCTTTTCCTAAAGTTGAATAATTTTTCATGAGAATAAATACTTACTTGATTTTGGTACAATCTCATCGTTGTTCGTTCCTTGAACAATTTTCACTTCATCTCTTATTTAAAGAAATGAAGTTGAATTTTTAATTATTAAAGTGTTATCAGATCATGAGATAGAATGATAGGTCATTCCATATTTCTTAACAAAAAGACTATAATGGGTAATCAAATATACATAAGTCCACCTATAGTGAGATAATACAAACTTTAACCAGAATATAACTTATACTATCCATACATGGATAATATTACAATCCTTCCAAAAACTGAAAATATAAAACATTAGAAAGAGGTTAACTAAATCGACTTAACATTTGTCTCCCATATCTCATTTGGAAGTTCTTGGTTGTCACATTCCAAACATGTGAATATCTTAATCATGTATTCTCTTGAAACATGATAATAGCATGAATTATCATAGAACCTTAGTGAAAACATTCATTCTTTCCAAATTAACTCTTTCCAAACACCAAAAATACCAAAAATTATATATACTCAAACGATGATATCACTTTTTCCTTATATCATTCCTGAGGCCATTAATACTATCAAACAACTCATTATCTCTGTATCCCATCATTATTCACATATCATGTGTTTTCCAAAAATATATGAATAATATTTCAAGGTTACTGGTACCGTTCAATATATACTTTCAAATACTTAAGAAAAAATAGTGTAAAAATCCTTAGATGTTTCTTTATTCTATAGTACTATACATTATTCTTTATAAACATGCAATCATTCCACTATCTTATTAAACCATTAACTGAGCTTCATCATTTTATTCCTCAATACTTCTTTCATCTCATATATAATTTTTAGTCTCTTCATCATCATCAACATAAATACTACCCATACGACCACGTTGATTATATTCATGAGATTTTCCCTTAGGGAATTGATTTTCATAATGCTTGTACATTCCATATTTAAAACATTTAAACGTTGTTGATTTCTTATAAATACCATTATCCTTGTCCATTATGTTAACTGAAACTTTTCCTTTGTAATTACTGTCTTTGTGTTCTTATTTTCCAAACCCAAATAATCTTCCAGTTCCTTTGAAACATTCTCCTTGATTCCTTTTCCCAAATGATTTACATGAGGAAAATTGAACTTTATTTCCTCTATGATCACCATGAAACTTCATCTTTATCTTATTAGTTGGGTCAGAAAACTCACCAAAGTTAAGATTATTGATCATGTTATGAGATTTTTGATTAGGTATAATAATGATATTTCGCCTTCCAACTCCCGTTTAATTTGGTTTCTCATGAATAATATCATTCTATTGTCCACCATGTTCTTTATTAACATGAATCCTCCTATTTCCGGCCATTTTCTAAAACCCAAAAAGAATAGTGTGAGAGGTAAAAAATAAACTAAGAAAACAACATAATTAAGGGGGGGTACTTTCAATCTCTAACATATTATGTTTAATCCTAGGCTACCATGATTCTAGTACTGTGAACTCTAGTTAGACTTACCCATAGGGACATCCCTATACATACCTTAGAAATATCTATAGGGATCTCACTAAAGTTTTCGCATCTCAGTTTTCAAAGGTTAACTAAACCTTCACTCTAATACCAACTATGATGACCCCAGTTTGACGTACATGGAAATTACATTTATTTTTCATAATACTTAATACATTACACAAATAGACGCCCAAGTAACATATTAGTTTAGTGTCTTTCAAAACATCAAACATATTATTCTAGCTTAGTGAAATATCTTCAATATCTCCCATAAATATATTCCCCATTAGTTTTCCTACCTAAAACCGTTATTAATATTCTAGGGAAAAGAAAACATAAAAAAGGTGAGGTCAAATTCTCAATAAGGGTAAACATTGAGAACATAAAACAAACCATAAACATTATAATGTAAAAAACATGAACATAAAGTTTAAATATAAAAATCTTGAGTCATGAAATAAATTTTGGTAGTTTGTAAGGCATAAATCATAAGTAAACACGACATGATAACATAAAATTGACATAAAACATGGAATCATGGCAAAAAAAATAAGCATAAAATATGATTTCCATAGTATCCAAGGCACTGCTGCCAAAACCATCATAGTGGACAATATCCTTTACTAAACTGTGTTTACTTGTTGTTCCAGTCATGTATTACTAAATTGGATTTATTTTCTGTTCCAACCCTATATTATTGAACCAGGTTTACTTGATGTTCTATCCATGTCTATCTCATGAGATAAAAATCTTTAACCAATTCATTGGATGAAGATATAGGTCTCACATATCTCATAATGAAACCATTCTTATATGTTCCACAAAAACATAAATCATTTATCATAGCATAACCCATGAAATAAAATGGGTTTATTAAACATCATTCTATCATAATCCATTTAAAATAAATGTATTTCATAAAAATAATTCTATCATAAACACAATAAAGTAAAAGTAATAAAAGTTATGGAAACATAACCATATGTTATCATAAATGGAAAATAATTTTGATAAAACATTTGAACTTAATTCCTGAGAAAAATATCCTTTCTTTTTCAAAGATGTTTTATTTTCTCAAAATGCCATGTAATTTTAAAAGAAAAGAATTCAGTTGAAAATTTTCTTGAAATAGTTTAGAGTAATCTTCATGGAAATAAGGTTTCATGAAATCATAAAATTCCATCCATTTTGTATAAGTTAAAAAAAATTCTCCTCGTAATTTTTCTGGAAAAGTTAAAAAGTACCTCAAATCGAATAACGAAAAAAGAATCCTTTCAAAATATTTAATAAAAAATCACCAAAGTGTAAAATTAACTATAAAAAAAATTAGAATAATATAAATAAAATTACATAATTAGGAAACATGGAAGTGGATGATAAATATACCCTAGTAAATACTTACGTATAAACAATCTCGGATAAAAAAATAAGATTGTAAAATCATCCCTTACCAATTTATAATCAGTAGAATCATATGTATAATAAAATAAATAAACTTATATACATATTTAAATATCATAACCTTCATAATAAGAATAATAAAAACATTCATGGGTAACATAAACACCACACAAAATAATTAGATGGTGTATAAGGCATATGTCCCACATAAATAAAAGTGAGACAAAATAATCCCTTACCTTAGGTTTGATATGCTTCGTATGTATCTGAAAATATTTTATAATTATTTAAATAATGTTAATGACCTCTTCCAGAAGCATATTCATTTTTATTATATCATATATTATCATATTATCATTGTTTGTTAGTAACATTTCATTCTTACTTGTTATTCGGGTGTTAACTGTTTTATGTTCTTATGCATGTTTTGTCGAATAAGTTCAAGTTCTCCTTCTTAGGTCATAGTTATATCATTATAAAATGTTATTAACATAATATATACCATTTTTATTCATTAATTACATTTATATAATCATTATTTAATGAAGATCATGTAGAATGAATCACATCGCATCGTAGAGACGGTAGACCGTACGTATGCACGAGCGACGATATCATTCGAATAGTTGTTGAATGGTCTTGAATTGGATGGTGTATAAAATTTCAGAATAAATATCGTGTTATAATAATCATATATAGTTATTAATTCCATCATTATACTTATCCAAGTAAGGTGGTGGTGAAAAACAGAGTACACCATGGCGTGGAGACGGTAAATCGTACATACACACGCGTGGTGATTTCGTTTTTCTTAGGATGGATAGAAAGTTGAATATGGATGTTTAATAATTATAATAACATCTAAATATATAATTTATTTTGGATTTAATATTCTATAATGAAACAAATCATGAATTATAAGTATAAATAGAAAGAAATATGAAAGAATCGGTAGAGGAGATTACCTCTTCTTTGACGTGCTCTCTTTAGATATCCTCCTAATGGAACTAGAGTTGGTATTTTGAGAATACATCAGCTATAGAATGTAACTAGAAAATTTTATAACGGAAATGGGTAGGTTATGGTTGAGATTGAAGGATCAAAATGAAGTGAATGGTTGAGGGGGGAAGTTCCCTTTTATAATTGAGGTGAGGGGCACTTTTGGAAACCTCAAAAATATTAATTTATAATAATTTTAAATTCAATCCAAATAAATTAAAAATGAGATATTCGAAGATAATATATTATAATATTGAAATATCATCAACCAATAAAATTTATACAAGTTTTTATGTCAATTTATATATTATCATTTTAATTGAAAATTAGTTATTCTATTTGATTTTAATTAAGATAACAAATTTTTCAATACTAAAAGGTGGAAATATTTACATATTTGATTTAAATTATACCATAAATGAAAATTATATAACATTTTAGATCATATCATAATTATTATATATTTTTAAAATTGTTTTATAATTTTTAAATAATTTTATAAAACATTATTTTAACAAAATATCAATTGTGTCAATTTTGACACTATTAATTTCATGGATTTTTAGAAATATTAAGATAAGGTTTTATCATAGAAAAAAATATTTTATTATATACCAAATGGGTCAAGGTAATCTATTAAATTAATTTTACAAATTAATTATCCCAAATTATATTTATTTCAATATTTTTAATAACATTTATTTGATATCTTCATTATTAAAATAATCATTATATCAATATTGTGTAATTATTTAATATACTTATTTTTAGAATGAAAATTTGAAATAAAATACTATGATAAACATAAATTTACTATATTTAATAATAATATATTTAGTCTAATTTATCTTCTGTAAAAAACAACATTAAAAATGTTATACGTATTAAAGTATTAATGTGACAATTTTAACATTACTTTAAATAAAATAATATAATTGTCCTAATCAATTCCATATGGATCAAAATGGTCCATAATTCGACCATTGGATTATTATATTCTATATATACTCGACCAATAAAATTTGGTCATGTGCTTGGATATTTTTATGGTTATTAGGATTTTAATAATAATTGTTTCAATGATTTCTCATTAGTTAATTAATTTTTACATCATCAAAGAATAAGACTTTAAGGTAATAATTTATTTCATAAAAATTAAAAATAAATTTCCATGATGTAGGTACTTATTTTATCTTTACATGGACTATTTATTTTAGAAAATATCTCCTGGTTATCCCTATATTAAAATTATTATACTTATAAGAAATGTAAGTTTGACATTTTGTCACTTTCATTTGTTTTATTAATATTTATGTCATTTTTATTGTCAAGTGGACATTAAATGACAATTTTTTGAACCAAATATGTTAAGGGTAGAATTTTTTTCATATAATGTGATTTTGGTAGGTTTTAGGATAATTTTATTTTCCTTATCATATTATTAGTTACCCTAATTTACCTGATTTACCTTTAATTGTGATAAATAAAAATTATTGTAGTTACTATTCATAATATCCAAAAATAAAAGTAACATATTAACATAATTTTTACCCACTTATTACAAATATTGAATCCATTTTTAATAATTGAAAACACATAATTGGCAAAAATTAATTTAAGATTAATTCTCGTTGTCAAAACAAAAAAGCGGATTTTTAAGAAGTAAAATGTTATCAAAAGATTTCCATGTGTTTATGTCTAATTTAAATGTGAAATTACTTCCAATTACCAACATGGGACTAAATTATAAAAACATAATACAATTACACTTTAAAAACAATTAAAAATATAATATAACTAGATGAATAAATTAGATGAAAATGCAATTTTGAATTAAATACAGTATTTTTCACTATTCATTAAAATTTGAATTTTATCAGAAAAATACCAAAAATTAAAAAAAAAGTAAATTTTTATTTCCTAATTCCAAAGAAGAATTTTATTTTGTCAAATTTAAATTATAATAGTTTCAAAACTAGATTTAAAATGGGTGTGCCACTAAAAGGTGGTAAGACATCATTTTTAAAAAAAATACTTCTTTTATCCAAAAAAAATGATTTTGTTATTATAAGATGAATTTTAATGTTATATAAAATTAAAAACGTGGTTAATACTATCCATAATATCTAGTTTATATCCCATTAAATAATATTTTAATAATATATCATTATTTAGTGAAACTTAGTATTGCGTACAACACAAGCTATCGAGGAAGGTCGCTCTTGCATGTAATGCAAGACAATTCAGTGTTACATTTAGTGAAAGATTCCTTTGGTGTTGTGCATAACATAATCCAAACATAGTTGTTTTATAATTTGAATAAATATATACTCAGTGTTTCATGAAATTAATTCTATCAAAAGAACTTTAAATTGTGTGTAACACAATCCAAGAATAGTGTTGCATATACTACAAGCTAATACAGTGTTGCATATAGTGAAAGTTAATCTTAGTGTAGCGTACAACACAAAACATAAAAGAAATTAAAAAGAATCTATCTTGTAAAATCTCGGGGTGTTACACAAAATACATCCTTTTATAGTAAAAAGTTTCATATGGGCATGTGAAGGTGCTTTTCTCTTGGTCTTCTGGAGCAATTGAAATTTGGTTGTATCTAGAATAACCATCTAGAAAGCAATAGAATTCATGATATGTTAATCGCTCCATCATTTGATCCATGAAAGAGAGTGGGAAGTGATATTTTCAAGTGGCATCATTTATTTTTCTATAATCCAAACATACTCTCCATCCCATGACTGTTCTTGTTGGTGTAAGTTCATTTTTATCATTAGTGATCAAGTTGATACCACCATTTTTGGGTACCACTTACAAAGGACTTACCCATGGGTTGTTAGAGATCGAGTAGATGACTCCTGCATCCAAAATCTTGACAACCTCTTTCTTCACTACCTACATCACGGGATGATTTATCCATCATTTTGGTTTCCAAGAGGGCTTGGATCCTTCTTCAAGTAGCACCTTGTGGGTGAAAATGGTTGGTCTGATCCTTTTAAGATCAGTGACTATCCACCCAATAGCTTGTTTTCTTCATTTAAGGAATTGTAGAAGTGCATGCTCTTGCTCTTTCTTGAGATATGCATTGATTATAACTGGAAGTGTGTGATTATCACCCAAGTACCCATATTTCAAAGATGATGATAGTGTTTTGAGTTCAAGTTGTGGGCCTTTAGGAACTAAGGTCACAATTGGTTCTACCTTGTCCCACTCGAGAATATCTGGAACAAGTGAACATTTCCAATAATGACTACCTTGGTTGACGATTAATTGCAACTCTTATGGTTTATAATTAGGATGGATGTCATTTATTAATGGTTCATAAGTTATAGAACAAAATTCCATGCCATCTTAAATGTGTCCTAAGTGTTTATTCACAGTATTCAATGCATTATAGTCTTCATTTTCTATTAATGATACTTTCTTAAATACATTGAGGATATTTTAATGTACCTTTTCATCTCCCAATCTGAAGATCAATTCACCTTGATGAACATCGATCAAAACTTTCCAAGTATCCAAGAAGGGTCTTCCTAGAATTACAGGTGCCTCTTAATCTTCTTCCATGTCAAGGATGATAAAATCAACATAAAGAATCAGCATCCCCACTTTCACAAGAACATCCTCAAGTAGCCCTTTAGTATATTTAATGGATCGATCTGAGATCTATAGTTCCACTTGATTGGGTTGTAAACCATTCAGCCCCATATTTTTAAATGATCTATAGGTCATAAGATTGACATTATCCCCCAAGTCAAAAAGGGTTTTCCCAAACTCACAAGGTCCAATTGTGCAAGGAATTTTAAAACTACATGGATCTTGGAGATTTGGAGGAAGAGAGTGATGGACCACTACTGAACATTCCTTAGTGAGAGGAATTGTTCCTAAATCCTCCATATTCCTCTTGTTTTGTAACTCCCCGACCCCAGTTACCCAGAGTCGGTGCATTATTACATAACATTGGCATGATCACAAGAAAGATCAAATCTCGAAAGATCGATTGGTTTAGTAGCCTTGGAAACACTAGATATATTCATAAGTCTTACATTACATCATAAAATGAAAAACTACTACAACAACATATTGTCTCCATAATCCACACTCATATCCCCACATAATATCCATGTAGGTCATTCATAATTTACTTCTTCACTTCCTGGGAGAAATAAAACATAGAAAAGGGGTGAGCTCAAATGCCCAGTAAGGATAACAATATAGCGTAAACTTTCATAAATAAGAATAAACATTTAAGGAAATGTATAACTAAAACAAAAGCCTTTAAAACTTGAACTTTCAACATGGTATGGCATAAATAAAATGAAATAATTCCATTTACTTATTCACATGGATATTCTACTGATCGAATAATCACATGCAAAATCAATAACCACTTTCATAATGATGGAATGCATAATGCCAGACTATCATAACCACATAGCCAAGGCCTCGTGCCAAGACTACAAATAAGATTTTGTCAAGGCCTTGTGCCAAGACACTAGTTTGTCTCATGAGACCTACCGATGCATCGAGGAGCTATAGCGGGCCCCACCCGTCACATATTAAGTCCAATTCATTCCCATATGAAAAGGTTTAAACATAACATAAACATTCGTATTAAAAATAGCATACGAAATGTCAATAATTTCACCATAAACTATGAATGGTATAAAAATATCACATCCATAGTCAAACATATCACAAAACCTTCAATACAATATAGAAGTTTTGTATCATAATAAATCAACTTCAAATAATCTTAAAATCCATCAAAGGATGTTGAAATAGATGAAATCAAAATTCTTTTTAAAGAAATATCTCCTTTTATTTTGAAATCATTTAAGATCCATATAAAATAAAACATTTTCTTTGAAAATATTCTTATAAGCTTGTAAGGGAAGCTTTGAAGATTTTATAACGGCGGAAAATAGCCGCACCCGCCGTATAAGTTAAAAAAAACATTCTTACCTTAATTCTGTCGAAAAGGTTAAAAAGGACCTTGTTTTGAAAACGACGGAAAGATTCCTTCATAAACCTCTTATAACAAGTCAACCAAGGGTATAAATGACTTTAACCCATATTCTTGTAAATAATAAAAAATGTTTTGAAATACATTTTAAAGAAAACATGGATGTGGATGATAAAGAGATCCCAGTAGATTATTACATATAAACAACCTCGGATAATGAAGAGATTGTGAAATAACCCTTACCTTGTACTTTTCCTTGGTTCGGGTAGATTAACCTCCTGTATAATGGTGAAATAATTGTTATTAAATTATACAATAATCATATACATTAATATGATATCATATATGATTTTTTAATATTGATTTGATAATAATATCTTAGTATAATCGTTGTTTCGGGTGTTAACTTACTTGTTTTCTTTTATATGTTTTTTTACGTAAGACATGTTTGTAAAGGATAGGTTTTATATTATTCATATCCAGAATGATATCAAGTCCTTAAACATAATTTTTAAATCATCAAATGATAATTATACTTGAATGGATACGATGGAGAATGAATCTCATCGCGTTCGTGGAGACGGTAGTCCGTACGTACGCACGAGCGACAATATCATTCTTTTGATATTAAAATAATATATAAATGGATGGTATATCATATATACAGAATCATTAACATGTTATATTTATTATTTACAAGAGTTACACATCATTATTATACCCATCCAAATAATATTATATTGAATAACAATTACACCACGACGTGGAGACGGTAAGCCGTACGTACGCATGTATGGTGACATGTTATTCAAAGGGTGGATAGAATACTGAATATGGTTGTACCATATTTATAATAACATAAAAGTATATATATGATACTGGATTTATTATTTTAGAATGGTAACAACAAAGGAAGAAGAAGTGGAAGAAGAAATGAACTTAGAAAAGGGTGGTGAAATCATTACCTCTTCTTCGGGTTCTTCCTTTTGATTTGATCAAAAGGGATCCTTAGGTTGGCTTTCTGATCAAACTAAGGCCCCTAGGTTGTATTGAGGGAAGTTGGGAGAGTATTTGGGCAGAGTTTGGCCGAACCAAAAGGCTTTTAAGGTGTGAAGAAATGAGAAGGAGGAGTGCCCTTTTATAAGAGGGGTGAGGGGCACCTTTGGAAAAGCTAGAGATATTAGTTTATAATAAATTCATATTCGGTTTCCAGTGGCTCCAAAGTTGACTATTCAAAGGTTAAGGTGGGTATAGGTCTAAAAACACTCAACCAATAGAATTTAGACAGGTTTGGGTACTTATATTAACCTTATCTTTAAGTATTAACTCTAAGTTAATTAGTTTCACTTTTACAATGTCTCTTTGTATTTTTATATAATATGGTTAATAAACTTACTATATACATCCAAGAGACCTCCAAGTGGTCCATTAATGATGAACCTATTATTATATAAGTCTCTTGGCCGAACCTTAGATTTTTAGGAATTTAATATCAATTAATAATATAATATTTGTTTTAAGAACTCTTTTATGTCAATTTTGACACTATTCAATAGTTGATTTTTGTGAAACTCATAACAGATTTATTACTTCGAAAAAAGTCAATTAAATCAATCCTAATATATCATATTATCCTATAAAATTAGTTAAATTCATTAAAAGTTTCATATTATATTTATTTGGGTATTTATAATATCAATTATTTTAATTTTTCACTATTATAGTAATTACTGCATCATCATTGTGTCATAAATAAAATAAATTATTTAATGTCTAAAAATTATAAATAAAATATCATTATGTAGGAAATCTTTTTATATTTCTAATGAATATTTATAATCTAAAATCCAACATATATAACCATATGTAACAATTGTTTTTCTAAAAGATATATGCTTGTGTCATTTTTGTATTCATTAAAATAAAGTGTCATTATCACTTACAAGTGGATCCATGGGGTCCCAAAATCGACCCAAAGATGCCCATGGTCGACCATGTATCAACCAATAGGGTTAAGACACGTTTTAGGGTAATTTAGTATTATTATAATATTATTTTTTAACCCTTATTTACCGGATTTACCCTTAACCATGGTAAATAAAATATTTACCGCAGTAATTATTCAAAATGTCTAAAAATAAAAGTTACCTATTTACACAATTTGAACATCCTGATTCCAAATATGGAATCCATTTTCCTAAATTCAAAACACATAAGTGGTAGAAATTAATTTAAAATTAATTCCCGCTGTCAAAACAAAAAGCGTGTTTTTAAGAGATAATAACTATCAAAAGATTGACACTTGTTTATGTTCGGTTTAATTGTAAAATTATGTCCAATGACCAACATTATATTAAATGGTAAAAATATATTATAAATATAATTTAAAACTACTAAAATTCATAATTTATCACTATTAATTATTTTGATTAAAAAAGTTGTTTTTAATTAAAATTTAGTAATTTTCACTATTCATCAAAATATGAAAGTTACCCGAAAAGTACCAAAATTTCACCTTAGGCTAAATTAGATATTCCGAATCCAAAAATGATGTCCATTTTGAAATATAAAATATATATAATTTTAAAAAGTAGGTATTACTATTCATAACGGCTAGTTTGATTGGTTGTTAGAACTCGGTGTTGCGTACAACACACGCTATCGCATTATTCAAAGAGAAGCGTACCGTAGAAGTTTGGGGTGTTACATTCTCCCCCCCTTCAAATAATTTCGTCCTAGAAATTTCTAGAATACTATCGCATGAAAATACTCGGGTGGTTCTTCATCATAAGTTCCTCGGGTTCCCACGTTGCCTCTTCCATCTTATGGTTTCTCAACAAAACTTTTACCAGACGCGTCGTCCGGTTTCTCAGTACTTGTTCTCTCATATCAAGAATCCTGACGGGCTCTTCACAATAGGAAAGATCGGGTTCCAGTTCTAATTCCTCATAGGAGAGTACATGCGTTGGATCAGGCATGTATTTCCTCAACAGAGATACGTGGAACACATCGTGAACTTTGGAGAGACTTGGAGGCATTGCCAATCGGTAAGCTACAACCCCAATTTGTTCTAGAATTTCGAAAGGTCCGATGTACCTGGGACTCAATTTACCTTTCATACCAAAACGTATGACTCCCTTCCACGGAGATACCTTTAGTAAAACATGATCACCGACTTGAAATTCCAAATCCTTCCTTCGATTATCGGCATAGCTCTTCTGCCTACTTTCAGCTGCTTTGATGTGATTTTGGATTACTTTCACCTTTTCCACCGTTTCCTCCACCAGTTCTGGGCCTACAAGTTTTCTTTCACCAACGTCATCCCAACAGGTTGGTGTACGACATCTCTTTCCGTATAACGCTTCATATGGTTCCATCTAAATACTCGAATAGAAGCTATTGTTATAGGAAAATTCTACGAGAGGTAAGTATTGATCCTACATACCCTGAAAGTCAAGTGAGCAAGATCTCAACATGTCTTCTAGGGTTTGAATAGTCCTTTCTGATTGTCCATCTGTCTGAGGGTGGTAAGCAGTGCTCAAATGAAGTTCAGTATCCAGGGATTTCTGAAGACTTTTCCAAAATCTTGAAGTAAAACGGGGATCACGATCAGAAACAATTGATAGGGGTACTCCATGAAGTCTCACAACTTCATTAATATATAGTCTTGCTAGACGTTCTAGGGGTAGATCTTCTCTTATAGCAAGAAAATGTGCTGACTTGGTAAGACGATCAATAATAACCCATATTGCATCATTCCTTCTAGGAGTCTTTGGTAGCCCCATGACAAAGTCCATCGTAATATTGTCCCATTTCCACTCCGGTATGGGAAGAGGTTGCATGACTCCTCCAGGCTGTTGCCTTCCAGCTTTCACTTGTTGAAAAACCATACATCTTGACACAAAATCAGCAATCTCCCTCTTCATGTTGTCCCACCAAAAATGTTCCTTCAAATATCTATAGATTTTGGTGCTCCCAGGGTGTATAGAGAAATTGGAACTATGAGCATCATCCAGCAATTCCCTTTTTAGATCAGGTAAATCGGGAACACAAAGTCTCTTCCCGAATTTCAAAATTCCATCTTCATACACAAAGTCTCTCAATCTACAATCATTCACATCTTTAATCTTCTTTTGGAATTCTTCATCATCGGTCTGAGAACTCTTAATCCTTTCTAGTAAAGATGGTTTGGCAACCATTTGAAAAAGCATTGATGTTTCACCTTCCCTGGTTATTCCCATGTCCATCTTCACTAGATCCATGAAAATTGGATCCCTTTCAATTCTCATATTGTTCAAAACTCCATGGTCTTTTCTACTCAAAGCATCTGCCACCTTGTTTGCCTTCCCCAGGTGGTAGTGTATCGTACAATCATAATCCTTGAGTAATTCAAGCCATCTCCTTTGCCTCATGTTGAGTTCTTTTTGTGAGAAAATATACTTCAAACTCTTGTGATCAGTATAAATCTCACATTTTTCACCATAGAGGTAGTGCCTCCATATCTTCAAAGCAAAGATCACAGCTGCTAACTCGAGATCATGAGTAGGATAGTTTTGTTCATGAATTTTCAACTGTCGTGATGCATAGGCAATAACTCTATCATTCTGCATAAGGACACAACCAAGTCCTTTCTTCGATGCATCACTATAAATAATGAACCCATCATTCCCCGATGGTAGAGTCAATATAGGAGCATTGACTAATCTTTTCTTCAGTTCTTCAAAACATTCTTCACACTCTTTTGTCCAAACAAATTTAACCCCTTTACGTGTGAGCTTCGTTAATGGGTTAGCCAATCGGGCAAAATTCTGGACGAAACGTCGATAATAACCTGCCAAACCAATAAAACTGCGTACCTCAGTTATACTCGTAGGTGCTGGCCATTCTTGGATTGCCTTGGTCTTAGAAGGATCAACAGAGATTCCATCTTTAGAGACAATATGGCCAAGAAAAGAAATCTCCTGAAGCCAGAATTCACACTTGCTAAACTTCCCATATAATTCATGCCTCCTCAGAGTCTTCAAGATAATGAGCAAGTGATTTTCATGATCTTCGTAGGTTTTGGAGTATACCAAGATATAATCAATAAATACCACCACAAATTCATCGAGATACTCCTTGAAAACTCTATTCATCAGATCCATGAATACAGAGGGTGCATTAGTCAATCCAAAAGGCATTACAGTAAACTCGTAATGCCCGTACCTGGTTCGAAATGCTGTCTTCAGAATGTCTTCCTTCTTTACACACAACTGATGGTATCCAGATCGAAGGTCAATCTTTGAAAAGTATTGAGCTCCATGTAGTTGGTCAAATAAATCATCAATACGAGGTAGGGGATACTTGTTCTTTATCGTTATAGCATTGATCTCCCTGTAGTCGATACATAACCTCATAGATCCATCTTTCTTTTTAACAAAAAGAACATGGGCTCCCCATGGAGAAACACTAGGGTGAATAAATCCTTTATTACTCAATTCCTCTAGTTGTTTCTTTAGTTCGACTAACTCTACAGTAGCCATTCTGTAAGGGGTCTTCGATATAGGCCTTGATCCAGGAATCAAATCAATGGAAAACTCAACTTCTCGTTCTGGAGGATGTCCAGGTAAATCTTTCGGAAATACATCTACAAATTCTTTCACAACAGGTACATCCTCTATTTGAACATTCCTTTCCTCACCCGCAGTTATTTCATTCTCTTCCTCCCCAATAATTGAATTTAGTTGAGCTATTGAGGGTGGATCTAAATAAGAATTAGGTGGTGACGATTCTGCTCTAAAGATAAGGTGTTCCTTATCATTATCATCAAGAATCGTAACCTCTTTCTTCTTACAATAAATCTTCGCATCATAGTCTGAAAACCAGTCCATACCGAGGATTATATCAAACTCAATCATAGGTATGATGATGAGATCAGCAGATAAAGAAAATTTATGTGCTCTAATGGGGACTGATTCACAAAACTTTGTTGCAATGATACTTCCCTTAGGAGTTTTAACTGACAACTCCCTTATTAAATCAAATTGGAAATATCTAATTTTCTTAGCAAACTGGGAAGATATGAAACAATGCGACGATCCAGAGTCAAATAATGCATTTTCTAAACTTGAGGAAACCATTAAATTACCTGCCACCACATCTTTTGGAGCTTCTACCTCTGCAGTAGTAATAGCATAAGCTTGGCCTTGATCCCTTGGCCTTTTCTGAGGTAAGTTCTCCTGATGCTTAGGACATGCATTTGCATAATGCCCCATCTCCCTGCAATTGTAGCACTGAACGTTGGTAGCTTCCTTCTTCCCCTTGCAATCACGAGCTTGGTGGCCTTTTTCACCACACTTGTAACAGACTCCCATTCCCTTCAAGCAAGTACCAGGATGTTTCTTCCCGCATTTACCACAAGATGGATATTCAACCTTTCCCTTTTTCCCCTTATTTCCATTCCCAGATTGATCAGCAGGTATCTTCTTCTCTTGCTTTTCTTTAAAGTCATAAGACTTAGAGAATTCCTTTTCGGTCTTGATAGCACATGATACAATGTCTTCGTACGATGAAAAGGATTGTGAGACTAATGCTCGACGGAGAAATGGTTTTAACCCATCAAAGAAACGATCAATCTTACTTCTTGGGTTGCGAATATAATCTCCATCATACCTCGCTAACCTTGTAAAGTTAGCCTCATACTTTGTGACATTCTCATCCTCCTTTTGTCTCAGACTCAGAAATTGCCTTTCCATATCTGCTCGATGGTCGCGAGGAAAGTATTTTTCTAAAAACAGATCTTTGAACTCCCTCCATTCCATATTTGATACTTCATCATCTTCCTTCATGTTTTGAATTAATGACCACCATTGATCAGCATCTCCAGTGAGGCGGTAAACTGCCATGATAACTTTTTCCCTTTCATTACTCCCCAAAGCCTGAAATATTTTCTCTAGGGAAAATATCCATTGCTCAGCTGCTAAGGGATTTGTACTCCCATTGAAAGTTGGTGGTTGTTGCCTCATGAATCGATCTAACATTGAGCCTCCATGCTGCGGATCAGGGTGCTCCATACGGGTAAGGTTATTATTCATAACCTGAGTAAGTTGTTCCAGTATGGTGATTAGCTGATCGGCACCAGTTGCATCACCAGCCCCACTATAATTATCTTGAGCAGGAGGGAAATCCCTACATGGAGTGCGTGCATTGATACGGTTTCCATTTCTTCCACTAGGTGCCATTTATAAACAATGGCATAAACTAGATCAGTTTATGAATCAAAATACATAATCCCATACTTATAAAACACTTAACATAAATTGAACTATTTATGGATATAATCCATAATCATAAAAATGTTTTCTTTGAGGAAGTATATACTCATAAACCCTTCATAATGATTTGTAAAGAAAATGAGAGTTATCCTAAGCATATCCCTCGGGAGTTTCGTAACCAAGAGTGCAGCAAGGCCCGTTGTCGTGCACCAGTTCCCGTTCGAGTCTAGCTCAAAGCGGTGTTTTCGGGTTTTACCCCTAGGTACATCTGTGCCAGAGCCGCCTCTACCTGCTCGTATCCAAACAGGGATGTATTGCTCGGAAAACTCACAAAATCTCTACAATACCAAAATTCTAGGAAGTTCTTCTATACTAATCCTCAAAGTTCATCTTAGGTCTACGTGCTCTAATTAGAGTTTATCTAAATCTAGCTTCCAAGGTTTGTACTAAACTTCCTCTGATACCAACTGTAACGCCCCGACCCCAGTTACCCAGAGTCGGTGCATTATTACATAACATTGGCATGATCACAAGAAAGATCAAATCTCGAAAGATCGATTGGTTTAGTAGCCTTGGAAACACTAGATATATTCATAAGTTTTACATTACATCATAAAATGAAAAACTACTACAACAACATATTGTCTCCATAATCCACACTCATATCCCCACATAATATCCCTGCAGGTCATTCATAATTTACTTCTTCACTTCCTGGGAGAAATAAAACATAGAAAAGGGGTGAGCTCAAATGCCCAGTAAGGATAACAATATAGCGGAAACTTTCATAAATAAGAATAAACATTTAAGGCAATGTATAACTAAAACAAAAGCCTTTCAAAATTGAACTTTCAACATGGTATGGCATAAATAAAATGAAATAATTCCATTTACTTATTCACATGGATATTCTACTAATCGAATAATCACATGCAAAATCAATAACCACTTTCATAATGATGGAATGCATAATGCCAGACTATCATAACCACATAGCCAAGGCCTCGTGCCAAGACTACAAATAAGATTTTGTCAAGGCCTTGTGCCAAGACACTAGTTTGTCTCATGAGACCTACCGATGCATCGAGGAGCTATAGCGGGCTCCACCCGTCACATATTAAGTCCAATGCATTCCCATATGAAAAGGTTTAAACATAACATAAACATTCGTATTAAAAATAGAATACGAAATGTCAATAATTTCACCATAAACTATGAATGGTATAAAAATAACACATCCATAGTCAAACATATCACAAAATCTTCAATACAATATAGAAGTTTTGTATCATAATAAATCAACTTCAAATAATCTTAAAATCCATCAAAGGATGTTGACATAGATGAAATCAAAATTCTTTTTAAAGAAATATCTCCTTTTATTTTGAAATCATTTAAGATCCATATAAAATGAAACATTTTCTTTGAAAATATTCTTATAAGCTTGTAAGGGAAGCTTTGAAGATTTTATAACGACGGAAAATATCTGCACCCGCCGTATAAGTTAAAAAAAACATTCTTACCTTAATTCTGTCGAAAAGGTTAAAAAGGACCTTGTTTTGAAAACGACAGAAAGATTCCTTTATAAACCTCTTATAACAAGTCAAACAAGGGTATAAATGACTTTAACCCATATTCTTGTAAATAATAAAAAATGTTTTGAAATACATTTTTAAGAAAACATGGATGTGGATGATAAAGAGATCCCAGTAGATTATTACATATAAACAACCTCAGATAATGAAGAGATTGTGAAATAACCCTTACCTTGTACTTTTACTTGGTTGGGGTAGGTTAACCTCCTTTATAATGGTGAAATAATTGTTATTAAATTATACAATAATCATATACATTAATATGATATCATATATGATTTTTTAATATTGATTTGATAATAATATCTTAGTATTATCGTTGTTTCGGGTGTTAACTTACTTGTTTTCTTTTATATGTTTTGTTACGTAAGACATGTTTGTAAAGGATAGGTTTTATATTATTCATATCCAGAATGATATCAAGTACTTAAACATAATTTTTAAATCATCAAATGATAATTATACTTGAATGGATACGATGGAGAATGAATCTCATCGCGTTCGTGGAGACGGTAGTCCGTACGTACGCACGAGCGACAATATCATTCTTTTGATATTAAAATAATATATAAATGGATGGTATATCATATATACAGAATCATTAACATGTTATATTTATTATTTACATGAGTTACACATCATTATTATACCCATCCAAATAATATTATATTGAATAACAATTACACCACGACGTGGAGACGGTAAGCCGTACGTACGCACATATGGTGACATGTTATTCAAAGGGTGGATAGAATACTGAATATGGTTGTACCATATTTATAATAACATCACAGTATATATATGATACTGGATTTATTATTTTATAATGGTAACAACAAAGGAAGAAGAAGTGGAAGAAGAAATGAACTTAGAAAAGGGTGGTGAAATCATTACCTATTCTTTGGGTTCTTCCTTTTGATTTGATCAAAAGGGCTCCTTAGGTTGGCTTTCTGATCAAACTAAGGCCCCTAGGTTGTATTGAGGGAAGTTGGGAGAGTATTTGCGCAGAGTTTGGCCGAACCAAAAGGCTTTTAAGGTGTGAAGAAATGAGAAGGAGGAGTGCCCTTTTATAAGAGGGGTGAGGGGCACCTTTGGAAAAGCTAGAGATATTAGTTTATAATAAATTCATATTCGGTTTCCAGTGGCTCCAAAGTTGACTATTCAAAGGTTAAGGTGGGGATAGGTCGAAAAACACTCAACCAATAGAATTTAGACAGGTTTGGGTACTTATATTAACCTTATCTTTAAGTATTAACTCTAAGTTAATTAGTTTCACTTTTACAATGTCTCTTTGTATTTTTATATAATATGGTTAATAAACTTACTATATACATCCAAGCGACCCCCAAGTGATCCATTAATGATGAACCTATCATTATATAAGTCTCTTGGCCGAACCTTAGATTTTTAGGAATTTAATATCAATTAATAATATAATATTTTTTTTAAGAACTCTTTTATGTCAATTTTGACACTATTCAATAGTTGATTTTTTTGAAACTCATAAAAGATTGATTACTTAGAACAAAGTCAATTAAATCAATCCTAATATATCATATTATCCTAGAAAATTAGTTTAATTCATTAAAAGTTTCATATTATATTTATTTGGGTATTTATAATATCAATTATTTTAATTTTTCACTATTATAGTAATTACTGCATCATCATTGTGTCATAAATAAAATAAATTTTTTAATGTCTAAAAATTATAAATAAACTATCATTATGTAGAAAATATGTTTATCTTCCTAATGAATATTTATAATCTAAAATCCAACATATATAACCCTATGTAACAATTGTTTTGCTAAAAGATATATGCTTGTGTCATTTTTGTATTCATTAAAATAAAGTGTCATTATCACTTACAAGTGGATCCATGGGGTCCCAAAATAGACCCAAAGATGCCCATGGTCGACCATGTATCAACCAATAGGGTTAAGACACGTTTTAGGGTAATTTAGTATTATTATAATATTATTTTTTAACCCTTATTTACCGGATTTACCCTTAACCATGGTAAATAAAATATTTACCGCAGTAATTATTCAAAATGTCTAAAAATAAAAGTTACCTATTTACACAATTTGAACATCCTGATTCCAAATATGGAATCCATTTTCCTAAATTCAAAACACAGAAGTGGCAGAAATTAATTTAAAATTAATTCCCGCTGTCAAAACAAAAAGCGTGTTTTTAAGAGATAATAACTATCAAAAGATTGACACTTGTTTATGTTCGGTTTAATTGTAAAATTATGTCCAATGACCAAAATTATATTAAATGGTAAAAATATATTCTAAATATACTTTAAAACTACTAAAATTAATAATTTATCACTATTAATTATTTTGATTAAAAAAGTTGTTTTTAATTAAAATTTAGTAATTTTCACTATTCATCAAAATATGAAAGTTATCCGAAAAGTACCAAAATTTCACCTTAGGCTAAATTAGATATTCCAAATCCAAAAATGAAGTCCATTTTTAAATATAAAATATATATAATTTTAAAAATTAGTTATTACTATTCATAACGGCTAGTTTGATTGTTTGTTAGAACTCGGTGTTGCGTACAACACACGCTATCGCATTATTCAAAGAGAAGCGTACCGTAGAAGTTTGGGGTGTTACATGTTTGAGAGAATTTCCTTCATGAACTTTGTATATGTTGTCATTTGATTTAATGATTCTATGAAAGTGATGTTGATATGAACATTCCAGAATACCTCCATGAATTTCTCAAATTGTTGATCCAGCTTCCTTTGCTTCATTCATGTGGGAAATGGTAAGGGGGTTCATAAGGTGTGACCACCTGTTTTCCCTTACCATGTGTAGCCTCCTTCTCTTTTAATAATCCTTGTGTCAATGGGGACTCCTCGATCTTGGATTCATTATTCGAAGAGGGTATAGGTGGATTTTCCCCTTGATTTGCAGTTATTTTCTGTGGTAGCTCCTTCCCACTTAATAAAGTGATAGCATTGGCCTCCTATAGTGGGTTCTTCTCAATGTTACCCAGTAGTGTACCCGGTTTCTATGAAGATAGTTGATTGGAAAGTTTCCCAATATGATTCTCAAGGCTCTAAATAGATGCCTACTGATTCTGAAATTTTGTTTGAACATTTGTTATGAATTTTGACATCATTTCTTATAGATTTGATGTGTGATCATACTGAGGTTGTTGGGTAGCCGAAGGAGGTTGTGGATACCTTGGGGGTTGTTCCAGATGAGGGTTTTGATACCCTTGTTGTTGGAAAGGTATCTGTTGCTATCTGGGATATGTATTTTGATATTTGTTGTTGACCATAATTAGTTGTCCTTTGAGGGAGGGGTTGAGAATTTTGTTGTTGTTTCCCCCAGCTCGTGTTTGTGTTATCTTTCCAAGTCGGGTTTTGGTATTCAGGGTAAATATTTTTCCCTCTATTATAAGAAACATAGCTTACCTCATCTATCAAGGCACTGAAACTTGTCGATGGGCATTCACCCATGACATGATTTTCACCACATTCGCCGCATGCTGGGTGATGTACCGCTTGAGCTTAATATTCATTTTACAGATTTAACGCATTGATTTTCATGGACACAGTATCAAGTTGGGAAGAAAGAATCATAGTGGCATCAATTTTATGCATTCCCCTCTTTTGGCTACCTCTCTCGGAGTGTCATTGGAATCTATTTGATGACATGTCGTCAATAAAAACACAAAAATATTATTTTGATGATAAATTGGAAGAATGCATTGGGGCTTTGGATTTTTAAGGTAATTAATAAATCAATTTGATTATAAGGTTTTTTTGTTCATAATAACTCGCATCTTTGGGTTTTGGATATAACAGAACCCCCTTGGTCTGGTGAATTTTGTTTGAATCAGTATAAACCAATTCCTTGGTTTGGAATTTTGTTTTTATTAATTTTGTTAATTGTAACCCCTTATGAGATGATAATTCCACCCAATGATCATGAATGTTCTTAATCTTAATTCCTCACAAGAACACTAGAAATTCCGTTCTTAGTATGATATGGGGTTTCCAGTGATATTAAGAAATAGTTTTTTGAGGGATTATGAGAGAAATATAAATAACATGATCACAATATAACAATTGATAAAAAAACAACCCATAATCATCCACAGCCCCAACACATAGAGGATTTATCTATACATGAAGCAGCTAGTGACTAACAAACTTTTGGTGCCTGAGTTAGACATCACAAAAACTTTGGATTGAATATTATCAAGAACATAGCAGTAGCACCTCCTCTCTTCTCTTCTCTTCTCTCCTTCTCTTTCTCTCTCTTCTTCTCTCATTGGGTGTCTCCAGAATTGTCCTCATTTCATGTCTGAGTATGAGTACCAAATTAGGAGGTTTTTCCCTATTATTTATAATATTTGGAAATAAACAACGTGTACTCAAAATTACACAGTTTGTACCCAATTCCAGTTGAATTGAGCCATCTTTCTCCGTCGTTGGGTGATCTATTGCGCCACCCTTGAATTTGAATGTGGTACTACCCGGTTGGTGGGAGTACATGGTGTGTAACGCCGCCCCACATGGCATGCAATGTCAAACCTCATCCAGCGACTGCTTATATAAGGGGGAACACGGTGTGTTCCTAGTAATCACATAGTGTGTAATATTTAGCTGGAAACATGGGTGTGTATTTGGTCCTACCAATCCATGTCAAGGAAATAGAACATGGTGTGTGTAATAAGTACACACCATGTATATTTTAATTTTTGTTCTGAACCTTCCCGATTTGTGTCTTCAGTTGGAGAATACCTAAAAATCATCATGATTACCGAATTAAAGTAGTTTATCTTGAAATAAACACATATATCTGGTGAAACCATGTTTTTATATTCAATAGAATGTATAAAAAGGTATACACAATTTGGAAACATCAAACTCCCCCATAATTAGTCATTTTCTTGTCCTTAAGAAAAATCTCAACATCAAATCAATATAATACATACTCTAAAAAGGGAAGAATTCAACTAATTATAATTGTAAATAATATATCCATAGTAGAGGATTTTAAAAGGCACAAAACATATTTCAATTCCAAATATATTTTAATCATGCCTCATATATAATTCAATTACAAAATTTCATTATCTTTCATCCACATTGTTTAAATTTTTATAAATAAACATGCCACTTGATGATTTACCTTTCCAAAAAGTACCACACTCATCACTTAAGTTTATTTAATCAGAGTCACGATCAATCTTAAACATATTCACTCTATCCATAGGCTTGAAAATTTTCTCATTCTCCACTTCAGAAGTCAAATCACAAAAATCATGAGGGATTTCAATAAGGTTCAAATATTTCTGAGGCTAAGGGTTGGTAGGTAATGATTTGAAATATAATCTCAGAGGCTTCAAAAAGAAGGCTGAATTATTAAACAATAATGCATGATATTCAAAATAAATATTACTAAAAAATGTACCCCCAATCAAGATCTCTCAAAGGGTATTATCACTTTAAAATTCTCTTTCCAATATGGGCCCATAAACCATCTATAATGTGTAATGAATGAATCTAGTCCCTCTTTTTCATTTTTAAATATTTTTTTAAATAAAGACCACTAATAAAACAATAAATAGTGGTTTTGGAAACCCTTATTCCCAAATGAACAAGTGATAAACTCCCCCACTCTTAAGTGCATGGTTTCTTGCCAAAATATGCTATGAATGGTCAAAAATACCTCTTTAGATATCAAATGAATAATCATGAAAAATTATGAAAGAATTAGGGTATGAAGGTAAAATAGGATTGTAATATAGCTTCCTATCAAGGTAGTTCAGGGTTTCTAAGGGTTTTATTAAGACCAGATGTAGGGTAGTTTTCAAGGTCAAAGAAGTTGAAAAACAATCAATTTCCACAATCATTTTAATGTGATTCAAAAATATTCATGTTTTGAAAAGAAAAAATAGAAATTTTTTGTAGTTATTAATGTCCTAAGAATATCTCAAGAAATATGGTATAAGAAATAATATGTCAAAAAGTATTAGAATACCTCTCAGGAATGAGTAAAAATAAAAGGTCAATCAGGTCATGACATGAGTACAAATGATCAGTCTAATAAATGTAAATGTCCAAGATTTAAAATCTAGAATCAAACTATTTTAGTAATCATTTAAAAATTGAAATAAGCATGTAAATTTTAAAATTCTCTTTTATGTATTTATTTTTTATAATTATAATTAATCAAAAAAATCCATAGTTTAAAATATTTCAACTATTAATGATGTCTCCTAGATCAGTTCAAGGGAAAAGACTAGTGTAGTCAAAGACCCTCCCCCGCACTTAATACATCACATGGTCCCCCAACTACAATACCAAGGAAGAGGAGAATATGTGGTGTAAAATTGGGGTTGAAGACAATGGGAAGTAGTGAAAGAAGTAAATCCAAAGTAAAAAAGGAAAAAAGAAACACTGGAAAATACTCCCCCTATGGTGAATTAACAAATATGGTTAGTAAAAATAGAGATTTACAAGTCTCTCCAGAGTACCTATTACTATTGAGGGAAGGGAAAAATAATTATGAAAAGAAATACATAATCACATCCCAAGAATAGCATAAAATATATATAAAAAGGAAATAAATGTGTGAAAAACTAGTCAGGGGGTGGTCTCAGAAGAGGCATCATCGGCAATAGGGGGATCCGCCGAAGGAGAAGCAGCCACAGTGAAAACTGGAGGCACTAGTGCAGAACTCTGAGTGGTAGGAACAATAGGTATGTTGGGTGTGATAGCAGGAGAAGTAGTAGTTGAGCCAGCTATAGATAGAAAAATGGAATATGTTTCCAAAGTGGTCAGCAGGGCCTGGGTGGCTGGAGGATGAGGAGCAGATGGAGAGGCAGGTGTTGCGGGTATTGAAATGCCATGATGCTCAAGTAGGAGACCCAAGATCTATAGAATCCACATATGGGACTAGAGGAGGGTAGTCTAATAGTGATCTAAGATGTCCATACGGTGATTAAACTCAGTCGGGTAGAGGGTGCGGGGGGGTGGGAGGTGGAAGGCATAGAAGAAGAGGTGGTGGTGGAAGAATAATGAAGGTTTGAAGAAGTGTGGTGGGGTGGAGAAGTAAAATCCACAAGTGGATGGGGTATGTCTAGATCAGTAACACCAACGGGGGAAACTAGGTCATCTCTCACCCCTACAGGAGTTGGGGCATCCTGCATGATCACATAATCATCGCCCTGATGCTCAACCATTATCATATGGATAATCATGATGAAGTCGAGATGATGAGGCGGGCCTAAGGGGTTAAGAGGGAGAGAGGGCTCAAAACCCTTAGATGGTGGGCCAATCGAGTGGCATAAAAACTATTTTTTAGGTTTCCCTCACATCCATGGATCATAGAGTGGAAGTAAGAAGCAAACAGACAAAGGAGGTTAGGGTAGTCATGCCAGAAAATACAGTTGAGAAGGTCCATGTCATGGCCAAACATGACACTCATATCCTCAAGGTGATGAAAAAGGATGGCACTAAAAAACCGGTGAAGGAAACAAATGGGAGGAGAAATGATGATCATGCTCTTCTGTGATGCGTGGATATACCTGTGGTAAGGCACAGCAAGCTCCCGCCACGTTGTAATGAAGTCAGAGTGCTCAGGGCGGGTAAGGGTGGAGACAAGAGGTGTCGTGGTAGGATAGGGGTAGAAGTCGCACCCTCATCCAAAATCTTCCATGGTAAGGGAAAAAGGGCATCTACCCACCTGAAATCGAATTGGGGTAGCAGTATCAGTGGGCATCTATAGGTAGGTGGGCCCATCAAACTCGAAGGTCGCAATGAACTCCAAAAATAAATTTTGGTAGGAGTGATGACCTAAAGTGTCTCAAGGAGATGTTTATAGCCAAGGAGCTCCTCAATCTTCTCCTAGATGCCAAGGTGTTAGGGAACACTGATGTCAAGAAAATGGATGCTCAACTGGATAGTGTGGCATGAGAATCACCACAATCTGTCTATCGCGGGATGGCCCTCAAAAATGATAAGGCATGGATGCGGCTGAGGGAGGGGAACTGTTGGTACAGGCTAATGTGGATTCACTGGTTCTGGGGTACAAGGGCTAGCAGTGATAGTAGTAGGTGAAGCGATAGATACCGGAGCTACCTTTGAGGACGGGCTAGTAGATTATGGAGGTACTGGTGTAGTCTGGTCCACTATTTTCATTGAGGGCGGTTCCAAAGGGGTGGATCCATAAGAGAGAATGGAATCACCAGAGCTCTCAGCCATTATGGAAGGTGTGGGAGAATCTGTAGTAGGAGAAGTCGTAGAAGGATCAGTGGGGGTAGGGAGGGGCACCACAGAATCAATCGGACCGATGAATGTCACTGATAGAGGTGTTAGTAGAAGAGGAGGTAGTGAGGCCAACACTGGGGGTTGGAAAACAAGGAAATCTAATTCAGGCTGCTCTGAATATCGAAGACGAATATGATAGCGAGGGGAACACTTTCCCTCACTAGTATAAGCGGGCCACTTCCTAGTCGTGGGATCGTCACCTTCCATATATAAAAGAAAATAGAATAAAAGAAGAAAAGGAAGAAAGAAATAAAAGGTGATAAAATAGAAAAGAAAGTAGAACACGGTGTGTAGATCCAGGTTACACGGCATGTAGTATGAACTGTGTAAGAGCCTATGTACTCTGGATATACATGCCAAGAGGGCATGTGGTCTGGTAAAAACAAGTACATGGTGTGTAACAAGGTGTACATGCCATGTATTAAAACATGGAGTGGTGCTTATGTAAGTGGCCAGACATAGCCCGACCTTGGTAGGGGATATGACAAGATACACACCGTGTGAAAGGTGTACACCCCATGTGGATAAACATGGAATGAAAGGTGTGTAATCCTTCCATACAGATTACTCTGAAGGGACGGAGGACACAGTGTGTACCAAACATACACGTCGTGTGTGGCGACATGGGAAGGGTATGTGTGCCACAGGACACAAGCAAGTACTTAAGGGGAAGATAAAGGAATGATACATGGTGTGTTCCAAACATACATGACCTATGTATTTGAAAATATGAAAATGTGTCTGTGTGGCCATGTACAAGATGTACGTGGCATGTGTTCTTCATCCACCCCATGTACTGTGTGGGAGACCCGAATGGTCGCCTGATTCAAAACCACCATAAACACTTATGAAAACTTGAAATAGAAGGTATAGAATGGAATACATAGACCAAGGATGGAAATAAAAGATAAATTGGAGCTAAAAATGAGGGAAAACGCAAGATTTAAGGAGGGGGAGGCGAATGTCATGTGGGAGAAGAAAATAGGGAGGAAGGGGGGTCACGTAACATGGAGTAGCTAGTAAAAAATAGACTTGTGGTACCTGAGTTAAACATCACACAAAATTTGGATTTAAGATCATCGGGAATGTAGCGGCAGCACCTCCTCTCTTCTCTTATCTCCTTTTCTTTCTCTCTCTTCTTCTCCCGTTGGGCATCTCCGAAATTGTCCCTTTTTGTGTCTGAGTATAAGTACCAAATTAGGAGGTCTTTCCCTCCTATTTATAATATTTGAAAATACATAGTGTGTACTCAAAAGTACATGGCATGTACCCAAGTCAAGTTTACTTGGACCATCCTTCTCCGTTGGTGGGTGATATACCGTATCGCCCTTAACATTGAATGTGGCGCTGCTTAGTTGGTGGGGGTACATGACGTGTAACTCTGCCCCACATGGAATGTAATGTCAATATTAAGCCACCAAACACTTCTAGAAGGGTGAAAATGACATGTACATAGTAATCAAATGGTGCGTAATCTATGGTCAGCAACATGGGAATGTATTTGGTTCTGTCGATCCGTATTGGGGAAATAGTACACGGAGTGTGTAAGAAGTACACACCATGTATATTTTAATTTTTGTTTTGAACCATATTGATTTGTGTCTTAGGCTAGAGAATACCTAAAAATAATCATGATTACCAAATTAAATCATTTTATCTTGAAATCAACACATATATATGGTAAAAACATGTTTTTATATTTGATAGAATGTATGAAAAGGTATGCACAATTTGGGAACATCATTTACCTCCACTCATTTATCTTATGAGAGTTGGTAATAGTATTGATAAATCCTATGATACAAGGGAAGAAACCTACAAAGAATAAGTAGAAGTAGGAAGGACCTTACAATATATATAAGGTCTACTCTAATAGGGATCCAAACTTGATTACAATGGACAGAGATTGCATCACACCTTTCACCAATGTAAGGTTCCTAAAGAAATACTTTTCATAAATTCGTGTTGGGACCATGTAAGTCCACTCTAATGACTCTAAAATAATTGTAAATGGTCCTAGTCATATGAACTTATACTAAAAAACACTTGAGTTCTTATTTTATAGTGTCAAATTACAGGATATATGGTCCATCTCAAAAGAACTTAAACTTATTGGAGTGGTTTATCAAACAGGTCCTTCCCCTATATAAGTGCTTAATCTATATATTATTTTTTATTTCCTAGGGTAATTAATGGTTTTAGATACACTTTCCTATTGAGTAAATATGGTTTTCTTATGTTTTTTCCATTTATTTATGTTTTGAAAATCACAAACACTTTATCTTAAGGAAAATTATATTTTCCCTAAGGAATATTTTCATAAGGAAAATTTACCTTCTCTAAATAAATTTTTATCCTTATCTTTGTTTTCATTGTTAATTTAATTGTCTCTCTAAATCTAACTCATTTTATTACTAAGGAAAATTTTGGTTTCATATCTAAAACCTCATAATCTTATAATTCCTAGGATATAGAGTATTCAGTTTTCAGGTTTTGAATTCTCTGAAATTCAGATTCTAAATTCTCTAAAATTCAGGTTCTGAATTCTCTGAAATTCATGTTCTGAATTCTCTTAAATTCAGACTTTGAATTCCTCAGAATTCAAACTCCAAATTCCTCATAATTCAGATTCCAAATTAATTAGAATTAAAACTCTGAAACCTATAGAATTGAGATTCTAAATTCTTTGTAAAATAGAATCTGAATATCTATGACTTATAGACTATGAATGTTTATTTGGTTAGACTCTGAATTCTATTTTTCTTTAGACTCTTAAAAATAGATTTGGTTAAGTAACTTCATTTTCCTTACACTTGTTGTGAAATTATGTCGTACAATCTATTTCTAACTAACAGTTTTTTGAGTGACACGTGTATAGGTCCCTCCGAGATTCAAGGAAAAATATGACCATTGGAGAAGAGAGATGGTTATTGGAGAAGTGCCTATAAATAAGAGCTCATTTGAATAAGATCAATAATGATGATCACTATAGAGATTGCATGCTACTAAAGTGATTTATAGAAAGAGAGACTCTCATGATTTGTGTGGTTCTGAACATCTTGTTTAGATAGCTTTGTGTGACTCCGATTGTTGTTGAGTACAATCAAGGGCTTTCGGGGAAAGGAAGACAGAGGTGCCGACTACCTTAAAGTTCAAGGGATTATGGGGATATTAAGACAGATTCTAATATTCCTATCGTGGGATTACCCTGGTGTGGGTAAGACAGACTTTCTTGAAAGTATAAATCAAGGGGCATTTATCCAAGGTTGTTGGATATCTATCTTTTTGGATTAAAAGATTTCATACTTGTTACTTGTTTTTTTTCAAGTTTATTTCTGCTGCATTTTGATAAATGAAGAAAGTATAGCCTTCTTATAATTTCTTGTACTTTTTCATAATTTGATAAGTAATATTCTATAAACTTTAAGGTAGAATATTTTCCTTGTAAACTTTCCTTAATTTTTATTTCCAGAACAATATTTCTGGAACCTATCAAGTTTGTTTAGTATAACTAAAAGAGATCTTATGAATTTACCTTATTTAACTTTGTTAAACATAGTTTTCCTTAAGGTTAGAAATGAAAGTTTTTAAACTTACAATTCACCCCCCCCCCTTTTAATTGAGCATATACATCATTATTTAGATCCAACAATTGGTATTAGAGCAGGTCTCTAAAATACTTATATTCACATATAAGTTTTCTTGCTCAAGTTTTCATTGTTCTAGATTTTTATTGATTAAATTTTTCTTGCTTAAGTTTTTCTTAGATATTTTTATCTTTTTTTACAAACTTTTACTATTAAAAAGTTTTGTGGAAAGATTTTTTATAGAATGGAGGTAATAAATGTCGTCTTGATTGACAATATAAATCCTACTAGACCACCAATATTTTATGGTAACGATTATGAGTACTGGAAAGATCGTATGAAAACTTTTTTTTTATTACTGGAGTAGAAAACTTTTTCATTCTTACTGGAGATTACAAGATTCCTAACAAGGAAGTAAAAAACTTTCACCAATCAATAAAAGTCAGAATATAAACTAAATTACAAGGTAAATAGTACTTTGTTGTATTCTATGACTAGGAATATATATAGTCATATTTCTTCATGTGAAGCAGCAAATTGTATCTGGAAGAAATTGGAAGTTACACATTTTGGTACA
This sequence comes from Viscum album, assembly GCA_963277665.1. Taxonomy (NCBI): domain Eukaryota; kingdom Viridiplantae; phylum Streptophyta; class Magnoliopsida; order Santalales; family Viscaceae; genus Viscum; species Viscum album. Next base: position 961,250,386 of record OY728163.1, on the reverse strand, counting down.
TCTAAATTTATAGAAACTAGAAGATCTATGCTTAGATCTGAATATCATGGATTTTTATTTCCTTATAGAGAACCAGTCTGTAAGGTACAACAAATATTTATGACTATTTTCAATAGTTTATAATCTATGGGAGAGAAATTTCTTGATGATGAATCTCTTGTGGACAAGATTATTGATGATAAGAATAGGAAAGTATCTCAAATCACTATTGATGAGCTTTTTGGAACTCTACTTCAACATGATAAAATAATTAAAAGAGTTGTTGATATGAATAAGAAGAATAATGGAAATGGAAGTGTATCCTTTACTACTACTAAGTCCAATACTCCAGAAAGGGTTACAAGATCTAAGTTGAAGAAAGTTACAATTTTATCTGAATCTAGTTAAATTGAACATTCTAAGAATGAGATAGATAATCTTTCTTGAAGGATGAATAATATAGTTGGAAAGAAATATTTTCATTATAGATATAATATGAAAGAAATAAAATACAAGAAAGACTCAGAAGTTACTTGCTATGAATGCAGAAGAGTGGGGAATATAAGTCTGGATTGTCCTATGCTTAAGAAAAAGGATAGAAAGGAAGAATAGTCCAAGATAAATAGAAATAAGTATTACAAGTATAAGGCTATGAAAGTCTTGAAAGATAATGACACTTGGAGTACCAGTGGTGGTGACTCATCTGATGAATCCTCAGAGTATGAATCTACTGTTCAGAAAAATCTTGTTTTACTAGCCAAACTATCCATTGAAAATCATTGTCTAATGGACAAGGTACAAAATTCCTAATCTATCACCAATGTATATTTAAATTAAAATTATACTGATGATAAATATTATGAATTCTTAGATGATGAATCCTCTTCATCAGAAGATAATAATTTACCTTCTTATGAAAAAGTGTCTAGGTTTGCTAAACTTATTGAGAATGAAAATTATAAACTCAAGAAAAAGATTGATAAGGAAAATTCTAGATTATCTATTTTAACCAAAGCAGTATTAGATCTTTCAAAATATCTTGATAATAAAATTTTTTATTTCGAAAGAATTTCCAAAAACCATGAGGAAATTAATTCTAATAAGGATAAACTTTCTAAGGATCGTGAAAATGTGATTTCTAAGAAAAATATTTTAGAGGCTAACTCTAGTGCCAAAACTAATGTTTTTGAGGATAAAAACTTGGTTATTAAAATAAATTCATAAATATTTTCCTTAAGAAAATTTATTTCAAACTTTACCTCTGGTAAGGAAAATTTTGACAAGATGTGTTCCCAAATTCTTTCTTTAAGGAATAGTTCTAGATTTGGTTATACCTATTCTAAACTAGTTTTTATTAATAACTATTTTTTTCCCCAAAGTGGTCCATTTTGAACTAAAGGTCATTTTGGTGGACATTGAGAGAAAAATTGTTCTTTAAACAAAACTCAATCCTTATGTTTTCATAAATCTTATTTTTCTAAGAAAATTTGGATTCCTAAAATTTTTCTTTTTGAAATTTTCGAATCCAAGAAAGTTTGGATTTCAAAAGTATAACTCTTTTATTTTAAATAAAATAAAGAAATTACCAATATAAATACATGGTACATAGATAGTGGATGTTCCTGGAATATGACTGGTAATAAAAACTTCTTTTAAAATATTATCAAGACAAAAGGAGGAAAAGTAACTTTCGGATATAATGCTCAGGGAGAAATTGTTGGTATAAGTAACATTTTTCTTCTTGTAAAAAATTTAATTTAAAATGTTTTATTTATAAAGGGTATTAAGAACAACCTCATTAGCATAATTAAATTATGTAATGAAGGTTACTTAGTGAATTTTAGGAATGAAAAGTTCTTAGTACACAATTCCAAGGAAGATTTTATTATTTCTACCCATAGGCAAGATAATGTATACACACTAAACTTAGAATACCTTAGGAGAAAATATCTACCTTGTCTTAGTGCAATGGAAGATCAATATTAATTATGGCATAGAAGTTTAGGAAACTGTAACCTTAGTAACCTATGTAAACTCTCTAAGAAAATACTAGTTAAGGATCTACTGGAGATCATATTTGATTCTTCAAAAGTTCATGATCCTTGTCAATATAGAAAGTAACATAAATCAAGTTTTAAATCAACCAGTTAAGTCTCAACTTATGATTCATTACAATTAGTGCATATGTATCTTTTTGGTCCTACACAAACTAGAAGCATTAGAGGAAAATATTATGTATTTTTCTTAGTTTATGATTACACTAGATTTATGTGGGTCTATTTTCTAGCAATGAAATCTGAATATTTTTCCTATTTAAAAATATTTAGATCCCAAGTTAGAAATGATAAAAACCTTCCACTAATAAATATTCATAGTGATCATGGAGGAGAATTTAAAAATTCATATTTTGAAACTTTTTGTAGTAGAAAATATATTACTCATAACTTCTCAGCTCCAAGAACCCCTCAACAGAATGGTGTTGTTGAAAGAAGAAATAGAATTCTTCAAGAAATAACTAGAACCATGTTGAGTGAATATTATATAGAAAAACACTTTTTTTCTAAAACTGTAAGTACTGCTTATTATACTATAAATCAAGTTTTGATTAGACCTTTTCTTAAAAAAACTCCTAATAAATTGTGGAATGGTAGAAAACCTAAACATTACTACTGCAAAGTATTTGGTTTCAAATTATTAATTCTGAATACTAAAGATAATTTACATAAATTTTCACCCAAATCTGATGAAGGAATTTTCCTAGGCTACTCCCCAACTTCTAAGTCTTATAGAGTTTTTAATAAAAATATGTGTACTATTGAAGAAATAGTGCATGTTAAATTTGATGAAACTAATCCTTTTGTTTTCAAACAACCTCAACCTAAATCTTTAGATGTGTTTTCAAAAACTAATTTTTAACACTTGATAGAAGATCCTTCTGATAAGGAAAATATTTAAGAAAATATTTCTAAAGCATTTACCCCAGAATATTTCCTACCATATGTTGATGAACAGGTTTTACAAAACCCAAATCAGTCGTTACTTAAAAATCATGCCAGTGATAATATCATTGGTTATGTAAATAAACCTATAAGGACTATAAGTTCCTTAAGAAATAAAGTAGAACATCTAGCATTCATTTCCCAATTAGAACCAAAAAGTGGTAATGAATCTTTATGTAATGATTATTAGATTAAATCCATGAAAAATGAACTAATTAAATTCAAAAGGAACAAAGTTTGGACCTTGGTTGAAAGACCTAAGGGAACTTCTATTATTAGAGTAAAATGGGTCTTCAGAAATAAGTGTGATGAAAATGGAATCATTGTAAGAAATAAATCTAGATTAGTTGTTAAATGATATAATCAATAATAAGTAATAGAATATGAAGAAACCTATGCTCCAGTAGAAAGACTTGAATCTATTCGTATTTTACTTTCCTTTACAGCAATATTGAATTTCAAACTTTTTCAAATGGATGTAAAATGTGATTTCTTTAATGGATATGTTCAAGAGGAAGTTTATGTTGAACAAACTCCTAGTTTTGAAGACAAAAAACATCCTGAACATGTTTTCAAACTTACCAAATCTGTATATGGACTTAAATAGGCCCCTAGAGACTGGTATGATAGACTTATAGGATTTTTTTTACAAAACAATTATGTTAAGGGAATTTTTGATCCAAATATTTTTATAAATAAAGATAATAAAAATGTTTTGATTGTTTAGATTTATGTTGATGACATTATATTTGGTTCAACTCAGCAATATGAAACTAATTATTTTGTGAATATAATGAAATATGAGTTTGAAATGAGTATGATGAGTGAGTTAGAATTTTTTCCTAGGTTTTAAAATTTCTCAAAAACTAAAAGGAACTTATATATCAACATAAGTATATTAAATATCTTCTTAAAAAATATGGATATGACAACACTAAAAGTATAACTACTCCAATCGGTACCTCAATTTCTCTTGATCTTGATGAAGCTGGTAAACCAGTAGATCAAGCATCATTCATATGTATGATAAGAAGTTTACTATAGTTGACATCTAGTCATCTAGACTTAATTTTTTCAGTATGCTTATGTGCAGGATATCAATACAATCCTAAAGAATCTCATTTAAAATTAGTGAAAATAATTTTTCGTTATTTAAAGGTAACCATGGATTTAGGACTCTTTTATACTTCTAGAAATGATTTTGTTTTAAAAAGTTTTTTGGATACTAATTTTGGTGGATGTAGAATGGATAAAAAAAATTACATCCAGAACTTTTCATTTCCTAGGAGATTCATTAGTTTCTTGGTCATGAAAAAGGAAACACTCAGTAGAACTTTCCACTGTTGAAGTTGAATATGTACCAGCTTGAAGTTGTTGTGATCAAGTGTTGTGGATAAAACACACACTCATAGATTATGGCATGAGCTTTACCAAAACACATATATTATGTGATAACACTAGTTTCATTTCCCTAATCAAAAACCTTGCACATCACTCCTGTGCAAAACACATAGATATTAGGCATCACTTTCTTAGGCATCACACACTGAAAGAGATGTCATTCTCCAATTTATCAAAACACAAGGTCAACTTATTGATATTTTTACAAAATATTTACCCTTTGATAGATTTTAATACATTAAAAAAATTAGGAATGATAAGCATAAGGTAATCTTCCATATTAACTTTTTATTGAAATCTATCTCCTTACATTAAGAAAATCCTTTTTATAGGGGGGGTACATTTTCTTCTTTATTCAAAATTTTTCGTAATCAAAATTTTTCGTAATTAAAATTTTTCATAATCAAAATTTTTTATAATCAAAATTTTTGTGTAATCAAATTTTTTGTGTAATCAAAATTTTTCATAATAAATTTTTTTTCCCGTAATCAATTTTTTAGGAATCAATTTTTTTCAAAAAATCTAGAATCCAAATTTTTCCTTCTTTAAATTTTTTTCCAGAATCTAAAGTTTTTCTAGGATAATTTTCCTCATTACTTATAATTTTACTAGTAATCCAGAAGGTATGTTTCCTTTATTAAATTTTTGTAATCAATTTTTTACATGTTGGTATTCTCATCTTATTTTAAGCAAATATTTTGAATTCGTTTTCCTTATATCTAAATGGTTTACCTTAAAAACCTCAAAAGATCAAAACCTAACAAAATCCTTCTTCATATTTCATCTTGACTGTCAGATCATATCGAACTTATTTCAATTGTTGAATCAATCTGGTAATATGAATCATCACTTCATAGCTTATATAAAGCCCCCCCCCCCCCAATGGTTGTCCCACATCAGTTTTCAAGATCCTATGTGATGAAGATATGCCTCTCTACTTAAGCATTGTTCCGTATTTCTAATCTGCTCAACTCTTAATGTCTTTAGAAGCATCCCTGCAGAAACAAATGTCATCAGCTAAGGAAATTTCTAAATGGAAGATCTACAGAGAAAGGTTAGTAGACCAGAAGTTTTTTTCTAAATATGATTCTCTCATTTCAAAGAATATCAAGTTGAATGGCTGGGAAATCCTGTGCGTAGAAAAACTGAAAGGACAGGATCTGGTTTATCCAGAGTTTCTTATTGAGTTCTATGAATTTGTAAGTTTTTTTAATGAAGGTGGGAGAGATAAGTTATCATTCAAAAGTTATGGAAAAACGTATTCTCTTTCCTACAAAAAGGAAGCTATTATCATTGGAATATTGTATGAAGGAGAAGCCATTTTATGTACCCACAAACTACCTAATCAGGCAGGAATTTTTTAGAAAGAAAAAGCTATAGAGTGCCTTGGACTCAAAAGAGTGAAACTCCAAAGATCAACCATCTCTCTACTAACTTCATAATTTTAGCTTTATGGGTTCAAGTATCTCTCATTATGAGAAAAGGATACAAGGATTCCTTAAAGAAAATTGAAATCTATGTTTTGAATTTTTTGTTCAATCTAAGAAAGATAAACTTAGTATAGTATATATTACTGATAATTGTAAATATCAAAAATGGCACCCTCAAATCGCAGATCATTATGTATCCAGAAATCCTATCCAAGATCATTGTCTTATGCCTAGAATCGTTCAAAATACCTTTTAGTTAAAAGCCCAGATCTTTCAAATTCATGTGGTTCAGTGATGATACTTTGATAAGGATGAAGTTTGGTTTCAATGGAAAATCCATATAATTTTATGACTTGTCTGAAAGTGAGATCGAATCCTTATCCAAAAATTTGGAAGTAGCTTAGACTTCCAAGAAGGTTACCAAGAAGAAAAAGTTAAAGGAACCGGAAGTGAAAGAAAAAACTTCTACAGTTTAGGAAACCCAATCAGCACCTCCAAAATCTAAGAAGTAAAAGACATATCCGGATGAAGTTGTTTCTAAGTGGAGAGAAGATAAGAAGAACAAGAAGGAAGGAGATCCTAGATTTGTCTTAGACCCTACTGAGTAAAAATAATTAAAGATTAAGGCTACTGAGGATTATGAGAAGAAATAAAAAGAGAAGAACCAAAAGAAAAAAATGCATGAAGCTGAGATTGTTCAATCTCTTCTCAAAGCTACTGAGAAAGCTTTTGAGCAGATTTAGGTACCGGAAAATTTTCTCAATGAACCAGTACTAGTAGAGACTTCGAGAAAGAAAATGGTCATTCTATAACCTGATAAAGTGGAAAATATTATGCAGGAAGAGGAAGTGGAAGAAGAATAAGAGAAAGTAAGTGACGACATTGATGATATGATAAGACAAGTTGAAGAATACCGTGAGAAGGAAAGTCCTTAGTAAAAATTTCCAATCTGGACTTCTCAAGCTGAATCAACCAAAATTATTTCTCAAGGAAAAGAGGATAAATATCAGGAAAAAGTTAATAAACCTTCTAATGATGAGAGCATCAACCATGACTTCATTCAACTAGATGATCTTATGGCATATGCTGAGAAGGAAAATATTGATGAGGACAAAATTATTCAAGTATCAGATAGTGAGAATCAATCCCCAAAACCCATGGAGACTATTTATAGAACTCATAAAGGAAAAAAAATTGATATCTAATGCACCTTAGAAAGATGTTTTAGCTAAGAAGGATGCCAGAGGATCATCCAAAAGAAAGTTTGCTAAGATAAAAAAAAGAATCTTCTCCCACAAGGGAATCTCATTCTGAATCATCTTCCATGGGTGAGAATTTCAGGGTTTAGTCTTTGAAAAGGTTAGTAAACATCATTCCTCTATTTCCTAGAATTGATTTGAGATTCCAGTTGCTTCAACATTCTTTCAATCAGAAAATAGATTCCATAAATATGCTCATAGAGAAATTTGTTAAGATTTATTCAGATTTCAAAACTTTTCTTATTGAATATGACGCTCATAGAAGGTCATGTAAGGAATTCACTAATTGGTCTAAGAATATTATTGAAGATCTGATAATTCTTTATGGCTTTCAATATTCTGTAAAGGATGCATTTGAAAGAGAAGATATGAAGATGAAGGATCTTTCGAAAAGTTTTTTAGAAAATTTGAACCTAGATCAAGCACCCTGGAAGCAAGAAGTAAAAGATCTGAATGGAAATCTCAATTAAGTTGCTATGAATTTGAAGAGGGAAAGGGATATCAGAATGGAGTTTGAGAAAAATTTCAGCAAGCAAGAAGATATTTTGAATTCTCAGGCCAAAATACTAAAGTTTCGGGATAAAAAGATCAAAGCTCTGGAGAAGAAAAATGAGGATCAGGAATAGCTTCTCAAACATTTTGAAGAGGATCATAATGAGCTTAAAAATATGAATACCATTGTCAAGAATATTATGAAAAAGGAAAAATAAGGATGATTTTTCCCTTAACTCTGATATTTTGTTGTATTACCTTCCTTGTACAAATTTTTCCAATCATAATAAAACATTTCGTTTTTCTTCATGTGTTTTGTTGTATAGCACTAATATTTCAGGTTTCATATTTTTTCCATTCTCTATATTCCTTTTTTAAAATCACAATGGGGTATAAATTAATGGTAAAAATAATTCTAAGTAAAGAAGATAATTTCCTAAGTAAGGGGGAGTTTTATCTAAGAATATTTCCTTATGTAAGAAAAAGAAAAAATTTCTTTAAGAAAGTAAAGAATACGATCCTTAGGGATTTAAAAATCTAAGGGGGAGTTATTTATATTCATCATGATTCATAATTAAAGGGATATAAGTTTTTATTTTAAGTTCATAAATCAAAATTATAAGTCCTCATATTCTTTTTTGTAAGGATGTTTGTGCTTTCCAAAAAGGGAGATATTGTTGAGTCAATAAGGTTTTATTATTAATTTTCCATTTCTTTATGTTTTGAAAATCACAAACACTTTATCTTAAGGAAAATTATATTTTCCCTAAGGACTATTTTCATAAGGAAAATTTTCTTTCTCTAAAGAAATTTGTATCCTTATCTTTGTTTTCATTGTTGATTTAATTGTATCTCTAAATCTAACTCATTTTATTACTAAGGAAAATTTTGGTTTCATATCTAAAACAGCATAATCTTATAATTCCTTGGATATAGAGTATTCTATTTTCAGATTCCTAATTCTCTGAAATTCATATTCTGAATTCTCTGAAATTCAGGTTCTAAATTCTCTAAAATTCAGGTTCCAAATTCTCTAAAATTCAGACTCCGAATTCCTCTGAATTCAAACTCTAAATTCCTTAGAATTTAGACTCTGAATTACTCAGAATTCACACTCCCAATTCCCCATAATTCAGATTCCAAATTCATTTGAATTCAAACTCTAAAACCTATAGAATTCATATTCCAAATTCTTTGTAAAACAGAATCTGAATATCTATGACTTATAGACTTCGGATGTTTATTTGGTTAGACTCTAAATTCTATTTTTCCTTAGACTCTGAAAAATAGATTTGGTTAACTAACTTCATTTTTCTTACACTTGTTATGAAACGATATCATACAATATGTTTCTAACTAACCATTGTTTGAGTGACACGTGTATAGGTCCCTCTGAGATTCAAGTAAAAATATGATCATTGGAGGAGGGAGTTGACCATTGGAGATGTAACACCCGAGACTTTTATGTTATATAAATCATCAAAGGAATCTTTTTCTACACAACACTTTCTTGGCTTTCTTTACACGCAATCGCGGCCTTCCTCGATAGCTTGCGTCGTACGCAATACCGAGTTTCACTAAACAACAATATGCTATTAAAACTAGCCGTTATGAATAGTAATAACCACTTTTTGAAATTTTATAAATTTTATTTTTCAAAATGGACTTAATTTTTGGACTCAGAATATCGAAATTAGCCTAGGGTGAAATTTTGGTATTTTTCTGAAAACTTTCAATTTTTGATGAATAGTGAAACCACTAAGTGGTAGGCTAAAAACTGAATTTTGCATAAAAATTAATTTTACCGCTTCTGTGAATGGAATTTCAAAAATCCGACAGACACGGTTGATATCAGTAAGTAAAATGTGGTTCAATGAGATAAAAATAATTTTTTGGTGAATAGTAACTTTTTACTATTTTTACCGCAGTTAATAGTAAATAGGGTAACTAAGGGTAAATATGATATTAATATTACCATAACACATGTCCTAATTCTATTGGAAAAGTGTAATTCGACCAAAAACAAACTTATGAATAAAAATATGACCATTTAGGCACACTTGGATTAGATTAGGACATTTATTATTAATTTATTTAAAGAAGGGTTAAAATAGTTAAAATCAAAGTTTAATAAGTAAATCATTTTTAATATGGGGTTATACATAAGATAAATTCAACTATAAATATTCATTAGAAATCTAAAAAGATTTCCTACATAATGGTATTTTATTTGTAATTTTTAGACATTAAATAATTTAATTTATTTATGACACAATGATGATGCAGTAATTATCTTATTAATGAAATATTGACATAATTGATGTTATAAACACCAAAATAAATGTAATTTGAGAATTTTTATGAATTCCACTAATTTTCTAGGTTACTATGATATATTAGTGTTGATTTAATCAACTTGGTTCGAACATATAATTCTGTTATGACTTTCACAAAAAACATATATCAAATAGTGTCAAAATTGACACAAAATAGTTTTTAAATCAAATATTATATTATTAATTGTTATTTTATTCCTAAAAATCTAAGGTTCGGCCAAATGACTTAGATAAGTATATATATATTAATAATAAACAATTTGGGGTTCGTTTGGCATGTTATAGTAAGTGTATTAACCATATAGTGAAAGAAAACAAAAAGACATGGTAAAAGTAAAATTATTTAACTTAGAGTTAAATCTAATTGATAAGGTTAAAATAATACCCTAAACTTGTCTAAATACTATTGGTTGATAGTATTTCGACCCATCCCCACTTTAGATTCGAAATAAGACCCTTTGGAACCATTATAAACCGATTTTGACTTTAATATAAAATAATATTTTGAGATATTCCTAAGGTGCCCCTCTCCTCCCTTATAAAAGGGCACCTCCTCCCCCTCCTCCTCACACCAATTTGAGCACTCAAGCTCGGCCAAACCCTGCCATTTTCTCCTCTCCACTTCCCTAGAATAATCCTAGAGGTCCTGGTCTTCTTCAAAGACCAATCTTAGTTCCCTAAGTGGAGGATTCAAAGAGGCGTTCCAAAGAAGAGGTAATATCCATTACCAATCTTTTCAATTTCTTTCTTCTTCAACTTCTTCTTCTTTAGTTGTTTCATGATAAAGTAATAACATCAGTATTACTTACATACTGATATGTTATTATAAATATGAAACAACCCTAATTCACCTTCTATCCATCCCATGGAAAAATGAAATCACCGCGCGTGCGTACGTACGGAATACCGTCTCCACGCCGTGGTGTAATCTATTTTTCCACCATCACTTTACAAGGATGGGTATAATAGTGTAATGAGTAACTATTTATGATTATTATAAAGTAATATTGATACTGAAATAATATATATATACTCCAATATAGTTCCACGATCATAGGAACGATATCATCACTCGTGCGTACGTACGGAATACCGTCTCCACGATGTGATGCGACTCATTCTACATGATCATCATTACATAGTAATTATATAAATGAATTGAATGAATAAATATGATATATGTTACACTAATACCATTCTGGATATAAGGTATCTATAACCTTAAAAGAAGAATAAGAATGTATTCGGCAAAACACGCATAAGAACAAAAGACAATAAAGACCCGAGTAACAAGTAACAATGAAATATTACTAACAAGAAGCTAAGAATATGACCATATATGATATCATATCAATATGTATGATTCTGGAATAAGTCAATAACATTATTTAAACCATTATACAGGAGCTTCGGACACGTACAAAGCAAATCGGACCTAAGGTAAGGCAAATATCACAATCTCATTTTTATCCGAGATTGTTTATTCGTAAGTATTTACTGGGGTGTATTTTATCATCCACATCCATGTTCCTTCAATATATAATATTGTTTCCATCCACTTACAATAGTTTAAATCCAATTTTACCCTTCGGTAAGTTTTTAGTAAAAGATATGAAAGTAATCTTTTGTCGTTTTTCATACGAGGTACTTTTTGACTTTTCCGAAAAAAGTACGGGAAGAATGTTTTTTTTAACTTATACGGCATGAATGGATTTTTAAAACATTATTTCCAAGAAGCTTCCTTTAAAAGTTTTCAAGTTTATTTTTAATCAACTTCTTTTAGTTTAGAATTTTATGACATTTTAAGAAAATAAAAGTGTTTTTGAAGAATAAAGGATATTTTCCTCAAGAATGGAGTTCAAGTGTTTTATCAAAATTATTTTCCATCTAAGATAATAAAGGGTTCTGTTTTTATCCCTATTATTACATTGATTTGATTATGTTGTGAGGGAATTATTTTTATGAAGTCATTTACCTTATATGGTTTGTTTTATGATGTCATGATGTTTCAAGAATCCCATTTTTGTTACATGTGTTATGCGATGATGTATGTTTTATGATTATGTGGCACACATAATAAAGGATTCATTATAAGATGGGTGGGACCTATATCTCCCTCCAATGCATTGGGTAAAGATTTTATATCTCATGAGATAGACATGGCTGGAATGGAAGGTTATTTCGGTTCAGTGATACAGGACTGAAACGAGGAGTGAACTCGGTTCAGAAAGGGACTTTGTCCACTAAGATAGTCTTGGAAATGAGTCATGACTAACAAGAAATGATTTTCCATGATTATGTGTGCATGCCACAAAGTTTAAAGTTTTATGTTATGATTATGGGGATCTCATTTTCACTTCTATGATTTATTCCATGTTAAGATTTTATGATCTCTTTTGCAGGTTATTATTTTCAAAAAGATATGATATGATTTTTATTTCCTTTATTTGCCCTTGCTGAGCATTTGAGCTCACCCTTTTATGTTTTCTTTTCCCCAGGTCAGGAAGATGGATATTAAGTAGAATATGCTAAAAGGGACCCTAGATATGATGAAATAAATGGGAGACACTGTAGAAGATTTATGAACCAGTTGTTTATGTTTCCCAGTTTCTAAAGACACTATACCTATACGGTCCTTTGTGGTTTTGTCATATGTTGTAATAAGTGTGCTTCAATTTTTAAGTATTAACAATGTATGTAAAGTATGGGTTGTTATAGTTGGTATCAGAGGAAAGGTATAGTCAACCTTTGGAAACTAGGATGTGAAAGCCTTAGTAAGAACCCTAAGGATAAGTCAAAGAATAGAACACAATCTTAGTGTTTTAGAAATGGCCTTGAATAACCTAGGATAAGACCTTAAGCATGAAAATTTTATTCTTGAATTATGTGGTTTTCCTATTATAATTAGTGTTTCTCACACTATTCTTCTTGGTTTTAGTCAATGGCTGGAACCTGAAGGAACCGTGTTAATGCGGAATGCGATGGGCAATGCAATGATTGTCCCCCTGAGCAACCAAATGATATGGGAGCTGGAATGAAAAATCTTGTAGCCATGCTCACACAACTTTATCAAGCTATGAATCATGCAGGACTTCCAAACGAGCAAAGGAAGGAGCAACATTCTGTTGAATCCTTCATGAGGCAGCGTCCACCTTCTTTCAGTGGGTCTACTGATCCATTAGTTGCTGAACAATGGATTAGTACTACTGAAAAGATATTTTCAGTTCTTCAATGTTCTGAACATGATAAAGTCATCCTAGCAGTGTATCGTTTGGAAGGAGATGCTGATCAATGGTGGAATCTTATTAAGAATACGAGGCAAAGGGATGAAATTGAGTCTATGGAATGGGACGAGTTCAAGAACTTATTTTTCAATAAGTACTTCCCTCGTATTCTCCGAACAAAGATGGAGAAAGAGTTTCTTGAACTGAAGCAAAGGGATGATGAATCTGTTGGTACCTATGAAGCAAATTTTACAGGACTTGCAAGGTACGCTTCTGGTATTATTATCCAACCTGAGAGTAAGATCGATCGATTCTTTAGTGGCTTAAAACCAAGTCTTCGAAGGGCGTTAGCCATAAGGGACTTCAATAGCTACTAGGAAATCGTTCGATGTGCTCTCAAAGTCGAGATGGAGATTGGAATAACCCTTCAGTCACATGGGTTTGATAAGAAGAGGAAGATGGAATTCAAAGAAAAATATAAAGAGCAAACGGAAAAGAAGATTAGCTTTTCCTTACGCTCAAAGTGTGGAAAGAAACATGGAGGGAGTTGTCTTAAAGGGACAAGTAAATGTTTTAAATGTGGAAAGGAAGGTCATCGGGCATTTGAATGCCGTGATAATGGGAAGAAGATGTCTAATGACGCAAACAAAGGAAGGGATACACAGAATGAACCTACTACACTTCAATGTTTCAAGTGCAAGGAGATGGGGCATTATGCCAATCAATGCCCAAATCCAAGGGTTGATGATGATGGTCGATGTCAACAAAATCTTAAGGCTAAAGACAAAGGAAAGTCACATGCAATTTCTATCAGCGATGTGGAGTACGATAACGAAGTGGTGAAAGGTACACTTACCATCCACTCTAAAGTAGAAAATGTTTTATTTGATTCTGGATCCACCCACTCTTTTATTTCTAAAGAATTTTCTAAGGGTATCACCGTATTACCTCAACAATTAGATGTTGAGTTAGCTGTGACAACACCTAATGGCACAACAGTCGCATCAAAAGTTTATAATTCTTCTCCGATCGAAGTTTGTGGGAAAGTGCTTCCTGCAAATCTTGTGATCCTTCCTTTAGTGGAATTTGATGTGATTCTTGGCATGGATTGGCTTTCTCTACATGGAGCTCATATCAATTTCCAAAGAAGGGAAGTCACATTTCATATTCCAGATCAATCTACGATCGTATATCAATGCAAGGATGAACATAACCTTCCAGTGGAAATTCCTTCCATCTTATGGGTCTTGATTCCACTAAATGAAGGTTATTTATCTCAAATGGTTGGTGAGAAACTCACGATTAAGAATATGCCCATTGTACGGGAGTTTGATGATGTCTTTCCAGAGGAATTACCGGGTCTTCCACCAAATCGTGAAGTTGAGTTTTCAATAGAACTCATACCGGGTGCTTTGCCTATTTCAAAGACACATTATAGAATGGCCCCAATTGAGTTGCAGGAATTGAAGAAGCAACTCCAAGAGAATCTTGATAAGGGATTCATACGCCCTAGTGCATCACCTTGGGGAGCACCTGTTCTATTTGTTAAGAAGAAAGATGGATCAATGAGACTCTACATTGATTATCGAGAACTTAACAAGATCACTATCAAGAACAAATATCCTCTCCCACGCATTGATGACTTATTTGACCAACTACGCGGAGCTCAATACTTTTCCAAGATTGATCTTCGTTCAGGGTATCATCAATTAAGGGTCAAAAGGGAGGATATACCAAAGACGGCTTTCCGTACAAGGTATGGACACTATGAATTTATAGTGATTCCATTTGGTCTTACTAATGCCCCTGCTATCTTCATGGATCTAATGAATAGAGTCTTTAGAGACTATCTTGATCAATTTTTGGTAGTCTTTATAGACGATATTCTTGTCTATTAAAAGAGCAAGGAAGAGCATGAATATCACTTGAGAATTATATTGAAGACCCTGAGAAAGGAGAATCTTTATGCCAAATTTACCAAGTGTGAATTTTGGCTTCAAAAAGTTGCATTTTTGGGTCACATAATCTCAAAAGAGGGGATATCTGTGGATCCAGCAAAAACAGAGGTTATCGAAAGATGGTCGAGACCAACAACAGTAACTGAGATTCGAAGTTTTCTTGGTTTGGCTGGATATTATCGACGTTTTGTAAAAGATTTTTCATGATTATCTAATCCACTCACCAAGTTGACTCGGAAAGGAGTTAAGTTTGTCTGGACAGAGGAATGTGAAGAGAATTTCAAGGAGTTGAAAAGAAGGTTATCCAGTGAACCTGTGCTCACACTGCCTTGTAGTGGATAAAGGTTTGTGATCTACAGTGATGCATCCAAGAAGGGATTGGGGTGTGTTCTTATGCAAAATGATATGGTGATAGCTTATGCCTCACGACAGTTGAAAATCCATGAGCAAAATTACCCAACACATGATTTGGAGTTGGCTGTGGTAATCTTTGCATTAAATATTTGGAGGCATTACCTTTATGGTGAAAGGTGTGATATTTATATTGATCATAAAAGTTTAAAGTATATTTTCACACAAAAGGAGTTGAATATGCGTCAAAGAAGATGGTTGGAGCTGATTAAGGATTATGACTGCTCAATCCATTACCACCCTGGGAAAGCAAACAAGGTGGCAGATGCATTAAGTCGACAAGACCATGCTAGTTTATCCATGATAAGGATCAAAAAAGATCCAATATTTATGGATTTACAAAGGATGGATCTTGGAATTATAATGGAAGGGGAAAAATCTTATCTTTCTCAAATGAATGTTCAACCATCTATACATGTGAAGATTAAAGAGGCACGGAAAGAAGATGTCGAGTTACAAAAGAAGGTGAGAAATGTTCCTGAATTCAACCTTGATTGTGATGGGATAATAAAGTTCAGGAATCGGGTTTGTGTTCCTCCCATCCCCGAATTAAAGAAGGAGCTGCTGGATGAGGCTCATAGTTCTTCATTCTCTATTCATCCTGGAAGCACGAAGATATATAGGGACCTGAAAGAGTACTTCTGGTGGGATGGCATGAAAAGAGATGTTGCTGAATATGTCTCTCGATGCTTGGTTTGTCAACAAGTTAAAGCTGAGAGACAAAAGTCTAAGGGGATGTTACAACCATTACCCATACCCGAATGGAAATGGGAAAACATCACTATGGACTTTGTCACAGGACTTCCTAAAACATCCAAAGGCAATAATGCTATCTGGGTCATAGTTGATCGTCTTACAAAGTCTGCACACTTCATTGCTATTAGAGAGGATTTCTCTCTAGATCAGCTTGCCAGGATATATGTAAAGGAAGTGGTAAGATTACATGGAGTACCACTTTCTATTGTATCTGATCGGGATCCGAGATTTACCTCGAAGTTTTGGCGAAGTCTTCAGCATACTCTGGATACAGAGTTGAGTTTCAGCACTGCTTATCATCCCCAGACAGACGGTCAGTCTGAAAGAACAATTCAAACCCTAGAAGATATGTTGAGATCTTGCTCTATGGATTCCAAAGGAGGTTGGGATCAACACCTACCTTTGGTGGAATTTTCTTATAATAATAGATTTCACTCCAGTATTCAGATGGCTCCTTATGAAGCTCTCTATGGAAAGAAATGCAGGACTCCAACTTGCTGGGATGAAGTTGGGGAAAGAAATCTATTAGGACCTGATCTCATTGATGAAATGGCAGAAAAGGTCAGATCTATTCAACAACACATAAGAGCAGCTCAGATTCGACAGAAAAGTTATGCCGACAATCGAAGAAAAGACCTAGAGTTTTAAGTGGGTGATAAAGTGTTCTTACGAATATCTCCCTGGAAGAGGGTTATGAGATTTGGAAAGAAGGGGAAGTTGAGCCCTAGATATATTGGTCCTTTCGAAATACTGGATCGTATTGGGAAGGTAGCTTACCGATTGGCGCTTCCACCGAATCTCTCTCAAGTTCACGATGTGTTCCATGTATCTCTCTTGAGAAAGTACATACCAGATCCTTCACATGTACTCAGCTCAGAAGTTGTACCGCTGGAGCAAGATCTTTCTTATGAAGAACAGCCGATAGAGATTCTGGATCGTAGCGAAAAAGTCTACGAAACAAGACCACTCGATTGGTGAAAGTTTTATGGAGGAACCACCAACTTGAAGAATCTACATGGGAGCTTGAGGATATGATGAGGGAGAAGTATCCTCATTTGTTTGTGACAAAGTGACGAATTTTGAGGGAGAAATTCTTTTTAAGGGGGGTAGAATGTAACACCCGAGACTTTTATGTTATATAAATCATCAAAGGAATCTTTTTCTACACAACACTTGCTTGGCTTGCTTTACACGCAATTGCGACCTTCCTCGATAGCTTGTGTCATACGCAATACCGAGTTTCACTAAACAACAATATGCTATTAAAACTAGCCGATATGAATAGTAATAACCACTTTTTGAAATTTTATAAATTTTATTTTTCAAAATGGACTTCATTTTTTGGACTCAGAATATCGAAATTAGCCTAGGGTGAAATTTTGGTATTTTTCTGAAAACTTTCAATTTTTGATGAATAGTGAAACCACTAAGTGGTAGGTTAAAAACTGAATTTTGCATAAAACTTAATTTTACCGCTTCTGTGAATGGAATTTCAAAAATCCGACAGACACGGTTGATATCAGTAAGTAAAATGTGGTTCAATGAGATAAAAATAATTTTTTGGTGAATAGTAACTTTTTACTATTTTTACCGCAGTTAATAGTAAATAGGGTAACTAAGGGCAAATATGATATTAATATTACCCTAACACATGTCCTAATTCTATTGGACAAGTGTAATTCGACCAAAAACAAACTTAGGAATAAAAATATGACCATTTAGGCCCACTTGGATTAGATTAGGACATTTATTATTAATTTATTTAAAGAAGGGTTAAAATAGTTAAAATCAAAGTTTAATAAGTAAATCATTTTTAATATGGGGTTATACATAAGATAAATTCGACTATAAATATTCATTAGAAATCTAAAAATATTTCCTACATAATGGTATTTTATTTGTAATTTTTAGACATTAAATAATTTAATTTATTTATGACACAATGATGATGCAGTAATTATCTTATTAATGAAATATTGACATAATTGATGTTATAAACACCAAAATAAATGTAATTTGAGACTTTTTATGAATTACACTAATTTTCTAGGTTACTATGATATATTATTGTTGATTTAATCAACTTGGTTCGAACATATAATTCTGTTATGACTTTCACAAAAATCATATATCAAATAGTGTCAAAATTGACACAAAATAGTTTTTAAATCAAATATTATATTATTAATTGTTATTTTATTCCTAAAAATCTAAGGTTCGGCCAAATGACATAGATAAGGATATATATATTAATAATAAACAATTTGGGGTTCGTTTAGCATGTTATAGTAAGTGTATTAACCATATAGTGAAAGAAAACAAAAAGACATGGTAAAAGTTAAATTATTTAACTTAGAGTTAAATCTAATTGATAAGGTTAAAATAATACCCTAAACTTGTCTAAATCCTATTGGTTGATAGGATTTCGACCCATCCCCACTTTAGCTTCTAAATAAGACCCTTTGGAACCATTATAAACCGATTTTGACTTTAATATAAAATAATATTTTGAGATATTCCTAAGGTGCCCCTCTCCTCCCTTATAAAAGGGCACCTCCTCCCCCTACTCCTCACACCAATTTGAGCACTCAAGCTCGGCCAAACCCTGCCATTTTCTCCTCTCCACTTCCCTAGAATAATCCTAGAGGTCCTGGTCTTCTTCAAAGACCAATCTTAGTTCCCTAAGTGGAGGATTCAAAGAGGCGTTCCAAAGAAGAGGTAATATCCATTACCGATCTTTTCAATTTCTTTCTTCTTCAACTTCTTCTTCTTTAGTTGTTTCATGATAAAGTAATAACATCAGTATTACTTACATACTGATATGTTATTATAAATATGAAACAACCCTAATTCACCTTCTATCCATCCCACGGAAAAATGAAATCACCGCGCGTGCGTACGTACGGAATACCGTCTCCACGCCGTGGTGTAATCTATTTTTCCACCATCAATTTACAAGGATGGGTATAATAGTGTAATGAGTAACTATTTATGATTATTATAAAGTAATATTTATACTGAAATAATATATATATACTCCAATACAGTTCCACGATCATAGGAACGATATCATCACTCGTGCGTACGTACAGAATACTGTCTCCACGATGTGATGCGACTCGTTCTACATGATCATCATTACATAGTAATTATATAAATGAATTGAATGAATAAATATGATATATGTTACACTAATACCATTCTGGATATAAGGTATCTATAACCTTAAAAGAAGAATAAGAATGTATTCGGCAAAACACGCATAAGAACAAAAGACAATAAAGACCCGAGTAACAAGTAACAATGAAATATTACTAACAAGAAGCTAAGAATATGACCATATATGATATCATATCAATATGTATGATTCTGGAATAAGTCAATAACATTATTTAAACCATTATACAGGAGATTCGGACACGTACAAAGCAAATCGGACCTAAGGTAAGGGAAATATCACAATCTCATTTTTATCCGAGATTGTTTATTCGTAAGTATTTACTGGGGTGTATTTTATCATCCACATCCATGTTCCTTCAATATATAATATTGTTTCCATCCAATTACAATAGTTTAAATACAATTTTACCCTTCGGTAAGTTTTTAGTAAATGATATGAAAGGAATCTTTTGTCGGTTTTCATACGAGGTACTTTTTGACTTTTCCGACAAAAGTACGGGAAGAATGTTTTTTTTAACTTATACGGCATGAATAGATTTTTAAAACATTATTTCCAAGAAGCTTCCTTTACAAGTTTTCAAGTTTATTTTTAATCAACTTCTTTTAGTTTAGAATTTTATGACATTTTAAGAAAAGAAAAGTGTTTTTGAAGAAGAAAGGATATTTTCCTCAAGAATGGAGTTCAAGTGTTTTATCAAAATTATTTTCCATCTAAGATAATAAAGGGTTCTGTTTTTATCCCTATTATTACATTGATTTGATTATGTTGTGAGGGAATTATTTTTATGAAGTCATTTACCTTATATGGTTTGTTTTATGATGTCATGATGTTTCAAGAATCCCATTTTTGTTACATGTGTTATGCGATGATGTATGTTTTATGATTATGTGGCACACATAATAAAGGATTCATTATAAGATGGGTGGGACCTATATCTCCCTCCAATGCATTGGGTAAAGATTTTGTATCTCATGAGATAGACATGGCTGGAACGGAAGGTTATTTCGGTTCAGTGATACAGGACTGAAACGAGGAGTGAACTCGGTTCAGAAAGGGACTTTGTCCACTAAGATAGTCTTGGAAATGAGTCATGACTAACAAGAAATGATTTTCCATGATTATGTGTGCATGCCACAATGTTTCAAGTTTTATGTTATGATTATGGGGATCTCATTTTCACTTCTATGATTTATTCCATGTTAAGATTTTATGATCTCTTTTGCAGGTTATGATTTTCAAAAAGATATGATATGATTTTTATTTCCTTTATTTGCCCTTGCTGAGCATTTGAGCTCACCCTTTTATGTTTTCTTTTCCCCAGGTTAGGAAGATGGATATTAAGTAGAATATGCTAAAAGGGACCCTAGATATGATGAAATAAATGGGAGACACTGTAGAAGATTTATGAACCAGTTGTTTATGTTTCCCAGTTTCTAAAGACACTATACCTATATGGTCCTTTGTGGTTTTTTCATATGTTGTAATAAGTGTGCTTCAATTTTGAAGTATTAACAATGTATGTAAAGTATGGGTCGTTATAGGAGAAGTGCCTATAAATAGGAGATCATTTGAACGAGATCAATAATGTTGATCACTCTATAGATTTCATGCTACTAAAGTGATTTATTGAGAGAGATACTCTCATACTTTACGTGGTTCTGAACATCTTGTTCAAACAGCTTCGTGTGACTCTGATTGTTTCTAAGTACAATCGAGGGCTTCTGGTGATAGGAATACAGAATTTCCGACTACCTTAAAGTTTGAGGGCTTGTGGGGATAGCAAGACAGATTATGATATTTATATTGAGGGCTTAGCCTGGTTTGAGTAAGATATAATTTCTTGAAATTATAAATTAAGGGAACTTTATCCAAGGTTGTTGGATATCCTTCTCTTTTGGTTAAAAGATTTCATACTTGTTACTTGTTTTGTTTCAAGTTTATTTCCGCTGCATTTTGATAGAGGAAGAAAGTATAACCTTCTTATACTTTCTTGTACTTTTGTATACTTTGATAAGTAAGATTCTATAATCTTTAAGGTATAACCTTTTCCTTGTAAACTTTCCTTAAGTTTCATTTCCATAACCATATTTTGGAACCTAGCAAGTTTGTTTAGTAGAACTAAAAGAGGTCTTGTGAATTTACCTTGTTTAAATTTGTTAAACATAGTTTTCCTTAAGGTTAAAAATGAAAGTTTTTAAACTTAAAATTTACCCCCTCTTGTAATTTAGCATCTACATCATTATTTTGATCCAACATTTCCAGCCCTAATGTCATGGTTCACCTAAAATACCCCTTACCAGAACAATGTGTGTCTTGATTACTATTACTTTAGGATACGTAGTGATGCTTAGATATCTCAACCTAATATTAGCTACATATTCTATATTTATACCTAATTTTGACTAAGTTACATGACCTACACAATATCTCAGTAGTTCTTCCCATGGTCAGGAATTGGGATGGTACTATTTCATTTTTTCTTGGTGATGATACTTTATTCATTTCGGGTTTTCTCCCTTCTCAGACCAAGATAACCACCCATTTCATTACCTTGTCCCTTATATACAATTCAATGATGCATAAAGATATCTTATCTCAGGAATAATGTGTGGCTTAATTATTTTTATTTTAAGGTATTAAGTGATGCCTAGATCGCTATCCTCAACCCATCCATAACACCCCATTTTCACTCAACCATTGGTGATGCAAACTTACCTAGTTCACATTAGATCATTCTATATTATGATCTATATTGGGATAATAATTTTTCAAGAACTAAAAGTGGATTGATTCATGTTACTATAGGATATGTAATGATGCATGTATCTTTTATCCTAATCCCAGTAACAAATATTCATCCAATTCCCATTCTAAGTTATATGAACTTAATCTTTATCTACTTAATTTTTTTCCAAACTTAAAGTCCTTAAACAAAAAAATAAAAGAGACATAGAGGCCTATCATGTTGAAAACACATAAATGGAATATATAGGAAAGGTCAAGTATTTTCCCACTAATCCTTCCCTTTTATGGCTTAGGAAAAAGTTAGGGAACAAATTAATAAAACGAAAATATTTTAAGAACCAAAATTTGGCCCTAGAAAAGTCAACTTGCACTCATTGGGTCTACTTGTCTAGGAAAAAGTTATAGTATATCTTATTTTATCCCATGTTGTAAGATTAAATTGTGCCATGTGTAAATTTTCATTCACAACATGGCCACTTATTCACATTGTAAAATACCTCCCTTTTAGTTGACCATGCACTCAAGAAATTCCATGTTATATACCTTCACCCTGAGACTGTGTACAATACACGGTGACATAACCTTTAGGTTTTTTAAATCCTTCTTGAATATCTTTTAAACTATGAATCAACTTCATACATGTGATATGTGAATCATCATAAATCCACATTCTTGAGTCAAGAGTCTCCTCTTGGAATCCCAAATTCTTGAACATATATTCTCAGTTCCCACTTACATAGAAATTTTTAATGAGTATATCCAATTATAAAAAAGGACTCATCTACTTGGTAATTAAATTCATGTTTCATATTCTACCTGCTAACTAGAGGTATGTTTTTATCCCAAGGAGAATATCCTCTAACCTTGTGTTCTATGTCTTAATGGTGTAGTGGTAGTCTCACTATTAACAATGGTTAACCTATTCCCACTAGACTCCATTTACCATTAAATTAAACATTAATATTTTATGATTTACACATTCTATAACCCAAGTATTTAGTTAGATTCAAATACATTTTATGTTATTCATTCATTAATCATAGCCATTTTTAAAAAATATTATGACATACTACTTTTATAACATTTCACTATTGAAAATATATGATATACCAACAGTTTTAAACCATTGGTATAGGCTAGACAACCGTTGGTATAATATATACCAATAGTTGTCCAAACCATTGGCTACTAAGCTGTGGGGATAGACATATCCCAATGGTTATTCATAAATCATTGGGATATGTCATTTTATAGCACATTATACCAACAGTTTTCTATAACCGTTGGTATACCTTTTTACCAATGATTTTACATCGTTGCAATATAACTCAATTCATATATATACCTATGGTTTTCTGAACCGTTGGTAAATACTTTTACCAACAGTTTATAGAAACTGTTGGTAAAAATTTATTTAATAGGTTTATACCAACATTTTGATGAAACCGTTGGTATAGATTCGATTTTCACATCTATACCAATGGTTTTGAAACCGTTGACATAGAGTTATTACAACTCCAGTAGCATGTAGTACCAACCTGCCCTTGTGCAATTACCTACAATAATAACAAACCTATATAGAATTCAAAATTAATTACCTCCAATTACTTGTGCAATTACCTGCAATTGCAATACTCTATACATAATTCAAAATAACACCAATGAAGACAAATATGATCCAAATAGTATTCCATCAAAATAACACCAATGCAATTGCAGTACACTATACAGAATTTGGAAAACACCAATACACCCAAAAAAATACACCACTAGAAATCATAACACCCCCAAAACAAACATATCCATAAACACAACAATTGAAAATTTGATCCAAGGGGGTGGGGGTTGTCTAAGGTGGTGGGGGTGGGGGGTTATCCAAGGGGGTGGGGGTATCCAGGGGGTGTCCAAGGGGGTGGGGTCTATCTAGGGGGTAGGGGTGTCCAGGGGGATGGGGGTGTCCAGGGGGTGGGGGTTGTCCACGGGGGTGGGGTGTCCATGGGAAGTGCGGGGGTTGTCTAGGGGGTGGGGTGTCCAAGGGGTGGGGTGGTGTCTTGAGGGGTTTTCCAAGGGGGTGTGGGTGTCCAGGGGGGTGGGGGCTGTCCAGGGGGTTGGAGTTGTCCAAGGGGGTGGGGGTGTCCAGGGGGTGGGGGCTGTCCATGGGGGGGGGGGGGGTTGTCCAGGGGGTGGGGGTCCAGGGGTGGGGGTGTTCAGGGGGGTGGGAGTGTCCAGGGGGTGGGGGGTTGTCCATGGGGGGGGGGGGGGGTTCTATGGGTGGGGGTTGTCTAGGGGGTGGGTTGTGTAGGGGTGGGGGCTGTCCAAGGGGGTGGGGGTGTCCAGGGGGTGTGGGGGATGTCCAAGGGGGTGGGGTTGTCTAGGGGGTGGGGGTGTCTAAGGGGGTGGGGGTTGTCCAAGGGGGTGGGGGTGTCCAAGGGTTGGGGGTGTCCAGGGGTGGAGGTTTTCCAAGGGGGTGGGGTGTCTAGGGAGTGTCTAGGGGTGTGGGGTTGTTCAAGGGGTTGGGGTGTCCAGGAGTGGGGGTGTCCAGGGGGTGGGGTGTCCAGTGGGTAGGGGGTTGTCTAGGGGGTGGGGTTTGTCCATGGGTGTGGGGGTGTCCAGGGGGTGGGGATGTCTATGGGGGGGGGTTGTCCAAGGATGGGTGTGTCTAGGGGGTGTAGGGGATATTCAATGGGGTGGGGGTGCTAAGGGGGTGGGGTTTCTAGGGGGTGTCCAGGGGGTGGGGGCTGTCTAAGGGGGTGGGGTGTCCAGGGGGTGGGGGTGTCCAGGGGGTGGGGGTTGTCCAAGGGGGTGGGGTTTCTAGGGGTGGGGTCTATCTAGGGGGTGGGGTGTCTAGGGGGTGGGGGTGTCCAGGGGGTGGGGTTTCCAGGGGGTGGGTGTGTCCAGGGGGTAGGGTGTCCAGGGGGTGGGGGTGTCTAGGGAGGTGGGGGGGACTTCCAAGGGGTGGGGTGTCTAGGGGGTGGGGGTTGTCCAAGGGGTAGGGGTGTCCATAGGGTGGGGGTGTATGGAGATTTCTGGGGGGTGGGGGTTTACAGGGGGTGTTTAGGGGATGGTTTTGTCCAAGGGGTTGGGGTGTCCCGGGGGTGGGGGTGTCCAGGGGGTAGGTGATGTCCAAGGGGGTGGGGGTTTCTTGGGGGTTTCTAGGGGTGTGGGGTTTGTCCAAGGGAGTGGGGGTGTCCTGGGGTTGGGGGCTATCCAAGGGGGTGGGGGTGTCTAGGGGTGGGGTCTCTAGGGGTGGGGGGCTGTCCAGGGGGAGGGGGTTGTCCAAGGGGGTAGGGGTTTCCAGGGGTGGGGGTGTCCAGGGGGTGGGGGATTCCTTGGGGGGGATGTCTAAGGGAGTGGGAGTTTCTAGGGGTGGGGGCTATCCTAGGGGGTAGGGGTGTCCAGGGGTGGGGGTGATGTCTAGTGGGGGGGCTATCCAAGGGGGTGGTGGAGGGGTGGGGGTCTGTCCAGGGGGTGAGGGCTGTCCAAGTGGGTGGTGGTGTCCAGGGGGTGGGGGATATCCAAGGGAGTGGGGGTGTCCAGGGGAGGGGTGAATCAGTCACACATATATTCAGTCATAGAAAATCATCAAGTCGAGTTTTATTATTTATAGATAAATAAATAAAAATAATGTGACCTACCTAATCGCACATATATTTAGGCACAACGAATCATCAAACATAAAATGTTAGTAATATCAGTCAAACATTTAATGGATCAATCTATCACTCATCACCATCACAATCATCACGGTTACTATCAGACTCATCCCCATCCTTATCCTCTCCCTCCTCAATGCCTTCCTCCTTGCCCTCGTACTTTTCCTCAACCTCCTCCTCTCCATCCTCCTCTGCCTCGTACTCCTCCTCACCCTCCTGCTCTACCTTGGCCTCCTCATTTCCCTAATCCTATACCTTGGCCTCCTCCTCTTCATCATCTCGACCACCACTAGAACTTCAACCTGGTTCACCATATATAGAACGTTTTTAAGACATATATTCATCACAAGTTGTTCTGGCCTCTGGTGGAAGTTTTAGACGTAAAACTTCCATTAGTTTCATAAATGCAGTGTTTTCCCTAGTAGACTATTCTACCATCTCTTTGGCCCTTTTTCAGTATGTTATTCCTATTCCTTAACCTTCTGGAACTCAGGGGCACTACAACTCGTACCTGAGGAGGGTCAATACCTTTTCGGGATTATACTCTTCCCAAGTCGGCAGCATACTCTACTAGGGTGATCATCTCCCAACACCTAATGTAAGTGATCATTTGGCCCAAAATTATTAGGTTCCTGGGCATCAAGGGCCTCTAAAGCAGCCTGTTACAAATATAAATAGATTATTAAGTTACAAAATAGATATTAAAATTTGAAATCAAAAAATTAAAAATTACAATATACTACTGAGTTGGTTCGTTAACCTCACTTCCATCTTTCTTCCTTCTAATCGAGTAAAATAGTTTTCCTCGAGGCACACATCCTTCAATATTCAATATTTTCCTCTATAATGACATTGAATGTAGGAAACCATAATTAAAAATAGGTTACAAATAATTAATTTCATAACTAAAATTATATTAAAACTTTATCAATTGAATAAATTATGGAGGAAACAATATAAATTGCAAGTCATAAAGAAAAATTATAAACAACTGCCATACCTGCTTCCTCTCATGATCTGACATCGTAGTACATCCTAATGTGTGGAGGTATTTTTTAGAATCAATGTTTTTTTATTTATTCTGGATGATTCCTAAATAAAATACAATAATATAAAATATAGTATTAATGAAAAACATGAAAATTTTCATTTACATACCTCAAATGTGATTAATACCTAAAATCGGATTGTTGTCTAATGAGTAATAATCTATCGATATTGTTCTATCAAACAATCATCCATGATAGGTACCTCCTCTAACTCTGTGCCAACTCTATCACACAATCCAATATGAAACTCATTTTTATAGGCTCTCCAAATCTCAACTAAATCCTTTATATGTGCTAGTCATTCACCCTCACCGTCAGGGAAATTAAACTGAAGTTGACACTAAAATATTAATTAATATAAATAAAAATAATAATACATTACATTAAATAAAACATATTTTTTTACCCATATATTTTCCCAAGAATTATCCTTGAATTAATTTGGAAACTATATCTATGAGATCAGGCTAACAGAAATGATGTCAGAGTATTTGGAAAGAATCACCAAAAAACTTTGACATTGCTGCCCTGTTTTTTCAATCATTTGATTGTCTTCATTATAGTCCACTATCAACTGTGTATGGCGGTTCCACACCACATGCATGCGTGTACACCCCCTCCCCCGCCTCCTATTAATATATGTATCTGTTATGAAAGAAAAACAAATATTTTATCAATACATGTTATAATGAAAATAAATAATGGTATAAAATTTTGTTAGGGTTCTATAAATATACTTGCAGTAATCTGATCAATGGGCACTGCTGGATCCACATAAACTGAAGGAACACCCCGTACAGGTGGAGTGGGTCCCAATGTATGCCTTTTAGGGATAGACTGTGGTAGAGTAGGAGTCAAATAAAATTTAATATAGAAGCTCTGAGAGAAAAAATTATAAGTAAAAGAAGATGGCATGGATGTCTGGTCTAATACTGGATGGGGAGTGGGAATCATCATCGAATATGGAAAAGACGGGTGACGAAACTCAGATGTAAAGGGTGGTGAAAACATGGGAGGCCTAAATATCCCATGTGTCCCTAACAACACACCAGGATCATAATGTGGGATATATGGTATGTAAGTGGGAGGGGCAGGGTCTAATCTGGTATGCCGGCCAGATCGCCTAGCTCCCATACCACCACCCCCCCCCCCCCCGTATGAATACCCTGGGTACTGGGACCACCACTTGGCTACTCATCAAATAATTGTTTCCTAAGAGGTGGATCCTATAAAAATATTTAAAACAAAAATAATCACATGACATTATATATTATTTAAATATATATATTTGAAATAAAATACTCACTATAGGCACTATTGGTGGAACACCCATCTCATCCATGCGACGATTATTGCCCATCATCCTTTTATGTCACATCTCTTTAATTGGTTGCATTTCCTAAATTTCAAAAAAAAATGGAAGTAATTAGAAAATGATAACTAATGTGTAACCCAAAAAAATATGAGATGGAATAGGGGGAATCATGGATAATTTAATTATCCATTGTTTTAGGTGAGCTTGAATGGATATATAATTAATAAAATAAATCGTAAAATAAGTAATAAATAAATTTAATTTTGAGAAAGATGGTTATTTACTAAGTGTCACGAGTCTATTAAAATCATGGAACATTGATTATGAGTCTTTATTTCACTCAAAAACCAAGAGAGAGAGCATACTGAATTATGCCTCTAGAAAATTCATCAAGGTATATATTATGAATGATTAAACCCTTAATATAGTTGTAAATGATGATATAAACATATGAACAAGGATAAGATATCTACCAGATTCATAAGGGGTAAATAACTTTTTGAAATTAAGGAAAAATTTAATTTCTTTAGCCTAGGTAGATGATGCAGGTTTCTATACATGTTTTGCAGAAGAAGACAAACCAACATGTTCATTATCTAGTGAAATGTTAAAGGGAGGTCTTAGAGTTATACTAATTTTATACATGTCCAATAAAGCATTGAAATGTTCCCCAAGTTAGAACTTTTGGTTTCTTAGGTTTGAATATAGTTCAATTCTAAATTAGAAAATGAAATTCAAATAAAATTTCAACCAATAAACATTGAAAATTCACATATCGTTCAAGTCAGATACAACATATTTGTAATCAATATTAAATCAATTTGAATAGTACCAACCTTAAAAACCCAAGTCGAGATAAACCAAAATAATTGAGAAAATGGATGGATGGTTCTATATATTTCCCACCACAACTTTATGTTCACAATCAACTCTAACAATTGACCTATTAGAGTTATCAAAAGTAATAAATGGATCATTTCCAATGGTAGTAGGGATGGTTTCAATTCCATCATCACCATCATCAAAAATGTTTCTTGTAATTACTTCAATAGTGACACCAAATTCATGTCGAAGATGGTCTTTGACATAATAAACTTGTTTTGACATTGATTCCAATACATAAGGTTCATCGATAGAAAGAGTGTGAGTCATATCAATTACTCAAAATACACAATCATCAATAAATGTGTCATGCCTTGTCATCAAATCAAACCACTGGAATTTCATCATCGTGACTCATCCATGAGAGTAATAATCCAATATTATTATTATTTCAATGACTCCATAATAACCTATATTTTCAAATCACTGTCTAATATCTAATGCACTGGCATAATATTCTTTTTTGGCATTAACCATAACACCATCATGTTGTGTTCTCGTGTTCTTTTCTTATTTAATGATAATAAATTTGTACCCATTGATAACAATTGATTTATAGTCACGAACCATAGTATTAGGACCAAAAGTCAAAGCTCTTATTTTCTCAGAGACAGAGTCAGCAGGAAAACTCAATACCTAAAATATAAATGAATATTAAACTTAATTACATATTTATTTAATTATTTTAAATAGTAATATTTTTACCTTCAATTTTAACCAAGAAGAAAACTCTTTTCTATAAAAAGTCTCCCTTTTCCTCAAAGATAAATAATGATGTTTTCTATTTATAATTTCTTTATGTTCCCTAGAGATAAAAATAATAATATTTTAATAGATATATATGTAAGATATATATATTCAATTTACTTACCTGATGTAGTCATCAAAAAAATCACAGTTGAACAAAACTGTGCAATGTGCCATCTCACGCTCTTCAAGGATTAATGTCATCAATGTATATGATCCAAGAATTACTCTTTTTTGAGGAAGTGATGGAAAACTGGGTTCAATTTTCTCATACTGTTCTTCTTCATTTCTCATTGGTTTGTTCATTCTTGTAGTAAAATCAAACAAATATATAGAGAAAAAATTCATACATTATTGGGCCAAGTAAAACCGTTCATGATAGAACCTTCAGAATGATTCATGTTTAGGACATAAGACTTTAATGTGTACATATTTCTTTTAGTTGTATACATCCAACGAAAAGAAATAGGTCCTCTGAGAAGTATTTCATTTGGAATATGGATAGTCAGATGCAGTATGCATGTGAAAAATGATGAAGTAAATATTTTCTATAACTCACACAAAATTAATGGGGCATTTGCCAACATTTTTTGCAAGAAATACTTGGAAAAATTCTTAGCACAAAGATCTCTAAAAAATGGCACTACCAAATAATATCCACCCTTACATTATTGGACAAAAGATAACGGATTTCTATTGGAATCAACTCATGCAGAAGTATGTGATAATCATGAGTCTTCAATAATTTTAGCTTTAACTCTCTTATGTTGACCCATTTAGATATGTTTCTTGAATATCCATTAGAAACTTTAATAGTCTCTAGTACTTCCAGAAATTTCTTTTTTTCTGTAGGTGTCATCACAAAATAATCACATGGAACTTTCCATTTATTTTCACTGATATGCACAGGATGCAATTCTGGTCTGATGCCCTAATCCACCAAGTCATGCTGAGACCGTAAATCATCTTTTTTCTTTCCCTTAACATTTATAATAATTGAAATAAACATTTAACATATATTTTTTTCAATTTTCATTACGTTTAAGTAATGATGTAACAAATTGGTTGACCAATAAGGAAAATCAAAGAAGATACTCCTCTTCTTCCAATTGTAACAGGTTTTAGTGGAAAGATCTTTTCTATTTTCAGAATTCATTTGAACCTTCCCGAATGAAAAAATAAAATCTTTAAATTCATTAAGCACATTAGTTCCATACATACGTTGAGGTGGATCATCGGTCTCCATGCTATTGTCAAATCTTCTATAATTATTTATATATGGATGGTCCATTGGCAAGAATTGTCGATGTCCCATAAAACTGAAACTATAGTGATGTTTTAGTCTTCTGGATCATGTATTATTCATACAAATAGGACGTGATAGTTTTCCCTTCGTGCTCTATCTAGACACTATTGTATAAGTATTAAAATCATTGATCATCTACATAATCATAGCACACATCTAAAATGTGTCTTTAGAATATGCATCGTATGTTCACACACCCACATCCCAAAGAAGTTTCAACTTTTTTATTAAAGGTTTAATGTATACATCTATATCATTTCTGGGATCAGAAGGGCCAGATATGAGTATACTCATGAAAGTGAAAGGTTTTTTCATACACAACCATGGGGGAAGATTATAAATGTATATAAAAACCAGTCATGTGCTATGCAAAGTAAGCATCTACCCAAATCGATTAAAACCATCACATGAATGACCCAACCTCACATTATGTACGTTAGTTAAAAAATCAGGATATCGAGCATCAAATATCTGCCATGAAAATACATATGTAGGGTGAACCAACTCGTCATTATTATTATTTCTTTTGGTATCATTCCATTATATTTTTATTGATATTTCATCATATATAAAAATATTTTGGATTATAGGGATCAATGGAAAGTGCCACATTACTTTATGTGGCACATGGGATGGTGTTCCATCAGCTTTTGGCTTCCAGTGAGATGTGCCACATTTTATACAATCATTTCTTTTAGCAGTTTCCTTCCAGAGTAAACTGCAATATTTTAGGCAAGCATGAATTTTGTTTCTTGAAAATCCAAGTTCCTTAACTAACTTCCATGCCATATAGTGGTTTGAGGGAATATATGCATCATCAGGAAGTAAGACCTTCAAAAAGGTACTAATTTAATCAATTTTAGTATTAGAAATATCATACCTAGTTTTCCCATGAAACAATCGGATTAAAAATTCCAGCTTTTCCAGTTTATCACATTGTCGATTTACTAAAGTCGTGGCTGCATCATTCAATTTTTTCACCCTGACAACATCACCATTTTCATTAGATGCACCATGTGTCCTCATATCTAAGTATTCTTGGGTTGGAATCCTTTATTTTTCATGATGACAAATAAATGTAAACTGTTAATATAACAAATTCTTCAATCCATTCCTCTCGTTTGGATCATCAGCAATTTGAGATTTCATTTTCTCCCCATTGTGATACCACGCATAGTATTTTGCTTGAATACCATATTTGGTTAAGTAGTAGATGACTTATTCATGGCTCAACTAAGGTCTTCCAACACAATTATAACATGGAAAGTGTATGAGACCACTATCTGAAGCATTGTGAAATGTAAAATCTAAAAAACACTCCAAATTGTTTTGAAAATTGCTTGAGATCCGATCGATTTCATACATCCAACTTCTATCCATTCTATAAAAAAAAATTTATAAGTCATTTTATCAAAAGAAATTCAATAATATTGAAGTTTCATTGAAAATATATTTAGGTAAATGATAAATTTTCACTTTATATGAAACCATAACTGACACACTACTTTATATGAGAATCACAATATAAAAGACAAAAAAAATACTATATTTATAACAAAATACTATAAATTAATATAAATCCATGATATTGACTTCTATTATAAATATAATACAATGAAAGTTGTTCATATTGAGATAACATATATAATATATGAGATAATTTTTATATTCTTATACGTCTTGTGTCAAATAGAATGATAGATTTCAAATCCATGAGCCTTTGAAGGAGAAGAATACCATTATTCTCAAGTATTCAATGAAATAAGTAATAATTTTATCATGTGAGATATGGAGAGTGTTTTGAGACCCAAAAAAATGTTCAAGGAAGGTTTTGAATATCTTTTAAGAACTATACATGAGTGTACAAGATCAGGTACACTTGTGGAGGAGAATTATTCAGAAGTTGAGTAAATTTTAGATCGGAGAAATTTTGTATTTTATTTGATTATTTGAGTGATAATCATAATATCTATTCTGAATAAATGGGAAATATAATCTGAAAATGATGGTAAAAAGTTAATTAGGGATTGAAACATTATGGTCATATATGTATATCATGATCTAAGAAAGATTAAATTGAAATAAGAGGAGTTTGATGTCATAAGATAAAGGTTCCATGGGGAAAACAAGCATGATTCCATGTACATGGAGATTTTTAATGATGAGATTGAAATGTATTTTGAAAATGGGATAATCTAGCCCCATTTTAGATATACATAAAGGAAGGGGTTTCTAGTTGACGTAGTGAACTATTCTTGGGTTGATACCTTATTATTAAAACAATTTGAAGATATACTAATTCAGTTATGTGTGCCTAAATTTGAGGTGAAATTTGTTTTGGAATTTTTTCATTTATCACATACAAGAAGACACCATGAACATGATAGAACATTGTTCAAGATATTACAAAGTGAATTATTTTCATCAAAGATGAAAAATGTGTAAAAAATAGTTTTTAAATAAGTTATTGATGCTAAAAATGGAAATATTTTGAAAATTTAGGAGATTTCATAACACCCAATACCCAAATTCGAATTATTCATTGTGTGGGGGTGTCCAGGGTGGGTGGGGGTAGTCCAAGGGGGTCGGAGGCTATCCAGGGGGGATAGGGGTGTCTAGGGGGTAGGGTGTCTAGGAGTGGGGGTGTCCAGGGGGGTGGGGGGTCCAGGGGTGGGGGGTCCAGGGGTGGGGTGGTGTTCAGGGGGGTTGTCCAGGGGGGTGGAGGGATATCCAGGGGGTGGGGGTGTCCAGGGGGTGGTAATTTCTAGGTTTGGGGGGGTTTCTAGGGGGTGGGGGTTGTCCAGGGGGTGGAGTGTCTAGGGGTGGGGGTGTCCAGGGGGTGGGGTGGTGTCTAGGGGGGTTGTCCAAGGGGGTGGGGGTGTCCAGGGGTGGGGGCTATCCAGGGGGAGGGGGTTGTATAAGGGGGTGGGGTGTCTAGGGGGTGGGGTTTTCTAGGGGTGGGGTGGTGTCCAGTGGGGATGTCCAATAGGTTTTTGTTATCCAAGGGGGTGGGGGTGTCCAGGGGTGGGGGTGTCTAGGGGTGGGGGATATCCAGGTGGTGGGGGTGTCTAGGGGGTGGGGTTGTCCAGGGGGTGGGGGTTGTCTAGGGGGAGGGGGTGTCTAAGGGGGTGGAGGTGTCTAGAGGGTGGGGGTGTCTAGGGGGTGGGGTGGTGTCTAAGGGGGGCTGTCCAGGGGGTGGGGCTATCCAAGGGGGTGGGAAGTGTCTAGGGGGTGGGGGTGTCTAGGGGTGGGGGTTATTCAGGGGGGTGGGGTGTCCATGGGGTGGGGTGTCCAGGGGGGTTTGGGGGGGTTGTTCCGGGGGTGGGGTGTCCAAGGGGGTGGGGGTGTCCAAGGGGTGGGGTGGTGTCCAGGGGGGATGTCCAGGGGGTGGGGCTGTCCAGGGGGGTTGTCCAGGGGGTGGGGTGTCATAGGGGGTGGGGTGTCTAGGAGGTGGGGTGGTGTCTATAGTGTTGTCCAAGGTGGTGGGGGTGTCTAGGGGTGGGGGTTGTCTAGGGGGTGGGTGATGTCCATGGGGCTGGGGGTGTCCAGGGGTGGGGGTGTCCAAGGGGGTGGGGGCTGTCCAAGGGGTGGGGGTGTCCAAGGGTGGGGGGGGCTGTCTATGGGGGGTGTCCAGGGAGTGTCTAGGGTGGTGGGGGCTGTCCAGGGGGTGGGGGTGTCCAGGGGGTGGGGTAGGGGTGTTCAGGGGAGCAATACCCATATAATACCTTGGAAATTACCTATACCTGATCCAACAAACATCACAATTCAAATCCATTACCCAACCAAAATCCAATTCATCCTCAATATTACTACCCTTCCCATTATTCCTTGAACAAAAACTATAAATAAAAAATCCAAATCCAATTTTCATCTAAACTAAAGTTCATAGAAACTACCATATCACCCCACTAAAAAATTGGACAACCACCTACACCACTACCCCAACTGTCCCCAATACATTCACATGGACCATCCTTATATCCATTACCCACCTCGAGACCATATGACTAAACAAACCCTTTACCATCTTTGAGTGGGGATACATATCACCAGCACCTCCATTAGTTCATATAGTTCACGAACTCTACATAGAAGGATTGGTTATGAAGACTTCAAATAAAGGTTATTCACACAATCATGACACTTGAAGTGTAGAACAAAAATAGAAAACAAATCAAAGTGTTCAGTATACCATGTCGCAGACAGCACGGACCTCTGGTTTAGGCCAAATCAAAACACAAAACAAAAAAATAGATGCAGAACACTAAAACTAAGGTAGCACATATAGATTTTAAGTCTTGGAATAAAAATTTCTTGATTAAAGATGAATCTATTAGGGGGAAGGAGTTTTGAAACATAGGTTAAAGAGAGAGCTTCAAAAGATCTTCAGTTTAGGGATGGAATCGTGTAGACTGGGGAATTAGATCTACTATGTATTTTAGGGAAAAACTTTACCAACAGTTTTAAAAAACCATTGGTATACATAAGAAAAATTAAATATTTCCCAATGGTTTGAGTAAACTGTTGGTAAATCTTCATTCTAAAAACACTATACCAACAGTTTCAACAAACCGTTGGGAAAGGTTTTTATAAATATAGTATGCCAACAGTTTGAACAATCCATTGGCATAAAATTGTTGGGAAAACCTCTATTTCCACTAGTGTTTCATATCTAGGGATTCACTTTATATGTATAATAAAGTGAATTAAGTTAATATAATCATTTTAAATTCTTAAATTCTATTAGTTGAGACACTCCTATTGAAAATTCAAAATCCTTGAGTTGATATTCTTTTCTTAGAAAATTCCCCATATAGGGGGTCTGGGTTATATGACCTTAAACTACATAAAATAGTGTCCTAGTCACACATCCTTAAACTGCATAACATTTTATCCTTTTAATATGAACTTAAACTTAATGACACCTAATTCCACTCAGCATGACTCTAAACTTCTTAGAATATGTCCTTATAATATGACCTTAAACTATAATGCATGATAGTCCTTATTGTGTGATGTTAAACTGCATGACATATAATCCATGTTATATGACCCTTAAACTACTTAGATCAGTCTGTTGTGTATGGCCTAATCACCTTACATGACATCCCAATCTATATAGGAGTCATAAGAATATGGTTCCTATATTTAAGCCAATGATAGGGTAAAAATGATCATTGTTACCTAGAATAGAAGTCATAATCCTTTGTATTTCATAATTCACATCATGATTTTCCCTCCATAGCTCAATTCGAAAATGGGATAATTATATATTTTCCAAGAATATAGGCTAAATATATTTATGGATCTTATAATAACTATATAGGTAATGATTCCCAATATTTGATGATGTGCAGTAATGTCCATATCACTTATCTCAGACCCTTCTCTAAATATCACCTTCATTAAAACTCTATTAGTGTGTGGTCCCCACATTCACATTAGGTTTCCTACCTTATCCATACACTAGGAAACTATGTGAAAAAAACCAGATATCATATCCTATATGTATTCAGATATCCTCTTCTTATTTTTATCCTACACTAAAATAGGAAAATACCCCATATAAGAACTATGTGTGGATTGATTCCTATTATCACGGGATTTATAGTGATAACCATATCTCCTATCATGGGGTTAAATAATGAATCTTATTCTCATATTTATTAACTATATGTTTCTTTATTCATGTTACTTTAAGATATATAGATATATCTAGATTAACTATTTTAGACTCAGACATAAGTTTTATCCTAATTAAACCCTTACTTCATCTTAGTGTTTGTGGCCTCACCAATTCATATTGGATTTTCTCCATGGGTTTGGCATTAAGATAAATCCATTTAATTTTTTATGAATGATCCAAATATATAAAAAGACCTCTGTAAAAAGTTTCTCATCATATAAACTTAAATTATATGAAATTTGGATCTTAGTCGCATGATAGAAAACTTCATGACATAAGGTTCACCCCATATAACCCTTAAATTTCTTGGAGTGGTCTGTATTTCATGACCTAATTTTCTTAAATGAGATCTATATATATGTAAAAATTATCATCATGTGATTTATTGACTATGAGTCTATTCTAGGATAAAATTATCCTCTCGAGAACTATGTGTGTCCTGATTCCTATTATTTTAGGATACATAGTGGTGTCTAAAACATATATTTTGGAAATAACCACAAATCGTCATCCACTTTTATTCCACTTCTATATCCCATAATAGGACAACTTTGGTTAATTCTAGAATAGAGTGTTCCATTAACATTTTAATATCATCTTACCATAGACCACACTTTTTACCTTAAGTGCTTAAATCATGATAAATCTTCCATGGCTATTAATAACAAGTGAATTAGACCCCAAAATGACATATCTATTTAGTAATGATATCCATGATTCCATATCTAGCCTAAAAACAAGAGGCATATTTCATCTTGAGGAGAAGGATCTATAACCCCATGTTACCTCTATAGTGGAACCCTTCATTAAAATTTGTTCAGTGGTCATCCCCAACATCCTTGTTCCATTTTATAACTTCCCCACTCAAATACTTCAAGTTATGATTTACATCATTTTAATTATTTATTCAAAGTTGTTAGAGTACTCCAAGATCTTAAACCCAATTTGGGTGGTCATATCACACACTTCATCTTTTTTTCAAGAACCATGAACTTAAAATATGTTCACAATTCTATGATATGGACTCTATTAGTATTGGGCTCTCATTCATGTTAGTTTGACACCTCTCCCTTACTATATAGACTGCCTCATATTTTGGTCAAAGTTGTGTGACCTTAAAACCCCAAAAACTCTTGGTTTAAAAATTATGACCTTAAACTACATTCACATTTTTTAGGATGGTTGTACTAATGGGTCCCATTGATCATTAATTTCGGGCCAACCTTGCCTCTATATGAGTCAAAAAATCTCACCCTTCACACTTACTTAAAGATGTGTGACCCTAAACCCCAGTAACTCTTAGTCTAGGCATCAAGACCTTAAATTTAATGCATCTATCCCTGAGGTGGTATGTATTGGAATTGTTATCTCATTCATTCTGGGTCTAAAATGCCCTTATTTCTATATAAAAAATTTCCCAATTTGTTCAAGGTTATATTACCTAGATTCAACCACTTTTTTGTTCAAATCTGTCTGATCTGAAACATCTTCCCTCATTGGTCCAACTTCCATGAAC
This sequence comes from Viscum album, assembly GCA_963277665.1. Lineage (NCBI taxonomy): Eukaryota > Viridiplantae > Streptophyta > Magnoliopsida > Santalales > Viscaceae > Viscum > Viscum album. Next base: position 961,212,061 of record OY728163.1, on the reverse strand, counting down.
TTAAATTTATAAAGGCAAGAGACATGGTACTCTACAGTTTTAAAACCCACAAAAGGAATATTGGTTAAAGGTAAAGTCTCAACTCACTAGGAATGAACCTTTTATCACATGGAAAAAAAATTGAGCATCTAAAAATGGAAAAGGCACAAGGCTTATTAGGTTGAAAATCAAAAAAGGAAATCCTGAGTAAAAGCTGAGTTACTAACCAATAATAATCCATTTTTTGAAATTTTGAAAATCAACTTTAAGGTTTATTGTTAACCTCAAATCCAACCAACCATGGTCCAATTCAAAACCAAAAACTTGAAAAAAGATATCCACATATTCAAATTCAAATTTCAAAACTGAAAGACAAACTTCCAAGGTAGGGATTTGCTAGAAAATAGTAAGCTCGGGTAAGGATACATCACACATATTCCAAAAACTCTATGCCTACCATATCCCATTGCTAACATCAATGGAACGACCCCCACATGACCATGACTTCAAAACCAAATCCCACCAGAAGAACCAGGATGAGAATCCTACTAGAAAGTAATCATGTCAACATCATCATTGAACCGGATCACCACTAAAAATATTCATTGTTGAATCATCACACTAGAAAAACCATCATGCAAAACCACATAATAGGAGGTCAATATAGGAAAAACCCACACTATATATTTTTAATCTGTCATCAAAACACTAAACCATCTCTAGACAACCAGATTCACCATCCCCAAAAAGCACTACCTCTCAAAAGAAGATTGATCATAGTGACACCATCATAGGTCAACTCCAAAATTCATTCTATATAAAGTTCAACCAATAAACCTTAAAATATGAACTAAAATACCAAAAAAAATTGAAACAAATATCCACCACAAATAGATAGAAACACCACATGAAGAGCTATCAAACTCACATGAGAATACAACTACCTCTCTACTGAAGGACCAAGAAACCTAAGACCAAAAAACACCATAGAACTCATAGAAGAACAAACAAAGAACCATGAAGAGGAGATGAAGAATCCAACTATATTGAGGAATAAGAACTGAGACTATCATAATACCCTCTCCAACACCATCCCATGTTTCTCTAAAACTTTAATCGAGCCCAACCAAAATGGGGTTGATCATAATGGGTTATCCACTAAGGGAAGCGGAGAAGAATAACACTGAACACCATCACTGACATCAACCCAAACTACCTAAAGCACCATTTCACATACCCAGAATGGGGGTCCGATGCATAAGTGTATGTAGAAAGAGGGGTGATTATAATTTTATGATACCCACACCAACGAACAACACCAGTCAAAAAGTGGGAATAAAAAATCATAACAGCGAGTACAGATTGATGCCCAATAAAACGAGGAGCGTTATCACTTCCAAACATAACCATAAAAACCCTAGGAGTAAGGGGAATAGGAAAGAGTTTTAGGATCACTACGAAAATGTGTAGATATACTTTTGGACATAGCTGAGTTAATACCCACTAAAAAATATCCCCATCCATAGATTAGGTAAAATTTGAGGCTAAAAAAATACATTGATCATATAGGGACCGACATTAAACCCTGTAAAAATTTGAGTTATGCTCTACTGGTCCATTGAAATAGGAAAAAGTTATAGCACCCTCATATTCCTTGGATATATTGGTTCATATTAATTGTGTGAAATATAAAAAGCTGTGATTTTAAGTTACTTGATTCCTTTATATCATTGAAATTAAAATTAAAAAACCTCCTTCAGGATTTTCAATATGTCGATTCATTAAACTCTTTCATATCCAAATAGACTAACCTTGGCTTACGATGATGGTATATGTGCTACTATATTCAGCCTTCCTATATCTTACTACGGGTATAATCTCATGAGGAAATAAAATCTCATAGTCCTTTGTATCATGGACTCACCTATAGTTGTGATTATGGTAAATTTTTCTCCATATCTATCCCCCCTATATTCTTTTGAGGTTATATGTTTAAAATATGATGGATTGATTCATTAATTTCATCATTGACTCAGGTATTTGAATGTTGTGATTTACCTAATCCATTCATAGGAAATATTCAAGTGTATTCAGTTATTATGATATTAATCTTTATGAGTCTCATATATTATCTTGAATTTATTATCAAGGTAAAATAGGATCCAATAAATTGGCAATGGTTTAATATAGAAATATTTAACTTTAATTAAGAAAATGGGAGGAACATCCACAGAATTTGATACTCTTTTCAATGGATTACAAAATTAGAGTATTACATGGTATTTATAGGTTGATACAATAAGCATTTTGTTGACTCTCAGAGCCGGATCAGTGATCGCTTCAATTTTTTAGTATCCCAAATAAGTCTATCTAGACTTGAGGTGTATTCCACCTCCTCTATCATATCTCATGGGATATAATAGCAGGATTATTTCCCACCTTCTTAGACTCATAAATGATATTTTCATACTATTTTATTTTCTTTTCAACTTCATCATGCTACTGATAGATACGGTTCACTAGAGCTACCACTTTTATAGAAAATTTTCACTACCCAATCAATATCACAGTATGCTCAGGTAGCGTATAAAGTTCCATGGACTTAAGATATATAGGGAGAAAATAAACCTTAGCCTAGTAAAGCTCTAGCCACATTTTCTTGGACTACTCCCTCTGATAAATAATTTCCTTCATGGTGTTATAAATTTTTATATAATCAAATATGTCATAACCCAAAGTGATAAACATGTATTCAAACTTTTGGTAGTTTATGGAATAGTTATCCAATGGGAATATCATGGATCATCTACCGTATGTGCTTTCATTCCATTTATATCCTAGGATAATAAAGTGAAAGGGACCATGGGTTCACACTAGATCCCACTAGGGATAATAGAATATAATTCGGAATTGATTCACTTAGTGTAAACAATCTCAATATTTTTAGTGCTCCCCAACTTCTCTAATAATGAGGACAGTATATTAGTTTCCTAATCTATCTTGTATTATATAGAAACTGATGGTAGAGTTTTTATGACTAATCATAGGGAACATATAAATCATAGTAGAGGATGATAAATGTATAGTTTACCACCATCATCAGAAATATCAGTTTCCCTTTCTATTGTTGATATGTTAGAGGGCCCAACGAAAGCATCCTCTATTGTCGATGCATCATATCCCGCCACTATAGCAGTCTAGGAAAGGGAGATAATATCCCTATTTCCTTAATCAATATTTATGATCCTCATAACTTACTCAAGACCTTTTATTTAAACAATTTTAGTTTCATTATAGTTAGTCATTGATAACTCTAAATGACATATCAAGAAGGATTGCTTCTTAATCACTACATATGCTTGGAGAATCCTCCCTTAGTATCTCCCCCAATGAAATTATAGTATTTTACTAAATATAAAGAATGTATAATACCAAGGAATATATATTAGTAATTTATAGATCACTTTTAGTAATTAATATCTCATTAGAGACAATGAGGGATTTGGCTTTGGACACTGGGATTTACCCTTTCAATTGGGGGCTTGGCCTCAACACTTAGAAGAATCATCATGTCCCGGTGCTCTTGGAACTCTTTGTCTTCACCCCCTGAATACATAAGGGTTTCTTAATCAAGGGGTATTTTTCTAATTCTTCATTATATGAAAATTCCTCATAAGGAAACTTATTTGATAAATAGGATTTTGTAATTAAAAGAATTGGGTTATCAATATTTGAATGAAAAAGAAAAATGTGAGTTTTGAAAACTAAATTCTTTTTTCTATATAAATGTTCTTGTACGGTATTTAATAACTTAATTGGAATTTTATCTGGGATGAAGGGAAATATTACCTCACTTATGATATAGGAAATCTAAGGAGTAAGAAGGTGTAGAGTGGGTCTTGTACCTCCACCTTCAAAATCATCCTATGACCAGGTAAAAGTTCTCATTCTTCTAGGGTGTCCAACTCTATAGCACTTAATGCCAAGGTAACACCCTCATAGTACTAAGGAGACTCTACCAATACCAGTATTACTTCTATCCTCTGTAAAAAGTTAATAGAGTTAAACATGTTATAAGTGATTTGATAATTGAAGATATTATTTTTAGTGGATCTTCATTATATGTCTCCAGGTTCAAGGGTGTTATCCCACTCTTCATCAATATATTGGTTAATGTCCCCTTAATCATTATTATTGTCTAACATCTCCCAAACACACCAGGTGAGTGGGACTCTATCATTGACATTGTGTACCAGTATTTCTTGTTTGATGATGTATAGGATAATCTCTACTATATTATTATAATGTTTGATTCCCATGGGTGACTTTACATTCCCTATCTATGGAATTCATACACCACCTTAAAGTGAATGACACATATCCTAGTCCTACTCAATGACTAGCCGACCACTCCAAAAATGGGAAGGCCTCAATATATACATAACATTGAGAGGATTTCAATCCCTATATATTTGGATAATTTCTTATCCTATGGACATTTGACCAAGAATTATCTTACCTATTCTACCATTACCATATCATTATAGGCTTGGAATGAATTGGAACCTCAATAATGAGTCATTGGGAGGACTGAGTGAAATGTTGGCTTAGATGATCAAATGCTCATTTTTAACCATTCCCCATTAGGGATTCCTAATTTAAAACTTCCCCTTGTCGATATCATCTCATGCACTGACCCTAGTGATTATTTGGGATAATATATTTTGAGGAAAAGATAAAATCCATGCATTGATATACTCATACATCATCCCAATACTGACATATGGGGAAGGAAAGTTGATTTTGACATGGTTTTCCTCTTGGATCATCATCTACTAGAGTTCCCTATCCACTATAGAATGTCTCTTCATCCTAAAATCTGAAAATATGTTTAAAAAAATTGTTCCATATACCCGAATTAGTGAGAAAATTAGTATGGTTCATAGACCTCATAATTAATGTCGTATCTAATCTATTTCATAAAGATTCAATCACACAAATACATTATATATTATTTCTTATCATATCCCCTGTGATTGTTATCTATGATTATTCTGGATGATAATTCATCACATGAAAATTAATTATACTCTAAATATGTCCCTAGAGTCATAAAAACTATTATCTTTCTCATGGGTAGTTCCCTAATGATAGAAATGGCATAAATGAAGGGATTAAATTTTCACCTCGTAATCTCAATCTTTTCATGAAATTCACAAGTCTTGAAACATGTTGTTATCAAGCTATAAATGAGCTATAATGGTCAATATATATTAAATGTGGACTTCCCTAATAGATATAAAATAGAAATATCTATATCTTGGATGATATTAGTCCCATTAAACTGATAGGCTTTGAGTTATAACTTTCCAACCTCACTACCATCATGAATGTGCTTGGTATTATACTTGTATGTGAATCAAAGACTTGTATCATATACCCACTGGGTCACATATCCAAGAATCCATCAAGGAATATTCGAGGTTTTATTCCCGTATTAACTTTGTAATCTAACCATTTTTATTGACCTCGCTCTAGTTTAGTCTTGTAGGTGTTTACGGTTCCCTTATTTATTATATAAAGGCACACCATGGGGTGTTAAAAGGTTGATCAGTCACCATTCTTAAATAGGAAGACACTCATGTACTTCTTAAATTTTATGTCATATGAGAGAGGGACTCTTTTCTAGAGACTCTCTCAACTTCTTTCAACAAGGAATGTTTGATTGGCAGAATCCAATTAACATCCCCCCAAGAATCCATAGGAAGGAGGAGCCCATCATAAATATCTCCAAGGTTTAGTTCCCTAAAAAACTTTTAAACATCCCATAGACTAATCTCTACCACTCTATATTTAAAATATAAGGTTTTCACCTAAGTGATCCATCAGCTGAGGAGATATGGGATTATATTTTTATTCTTATAGATGCACCTATACAACACCCAGATAGCCTCACATATCATTGTGTCTTAAAGATGATTCTCATATTCCATGAATTTTTAATAAATCCAATAATACCACATCCACTCAGTCTTGAATACATAGTTAGGGTGAAGTTATCAACCTTTACTCAACCCTTGGAGTTAATCAACAGCTATCTAGTGATATATGGATGGGTATCAGTAAATTTGAGGCTTTGGTTTAGTTTTTTTATTTTTAAGAGTAGACTTCACATAACATATAATATGTTTTGATTCCATTGAAGTCTATATGATAAATACATTGTTCATTGAATTATTTTTCTACTCTATAGCTGAGTAGTGGGTGAATAAATATGATAGTAGTTTTTTTCTGGTTAGGGGGTGTCAATATCACTTAGAAGGCTATGTATATACATAGGAAATAATTTTGAAAGTGGAAATTCTTGATGATTCTTTTGTAGGGTCTATGCAATAGCATATATATTTAGTCATAATTTTATGATCTTACCAAAATCAATGCTTTCATCCATCTCTTTGATGTGAGAATTCACTACCTTAGCATATATGGTGTATAGATATTCATCCATATCCTATAGGATAATTTGGGGATACTAGATTCATGGTCATATATAAAATTATATAAAGGGAGTATAAAAATAAAACTATGAGACAAGGCATAAAACCAAGCATGAAAAAATTTCACTATGTATAAATTTTATTCTATCTTCTCACACTCAGGTCACGATACCTAGATCATTGTGCCAAGTTTTTCACACCCAAAATCATCCATCTAAGACCCTGTGACAATTTTTCCATGATTTATAATCTTACAAAGGCAATTCATGCCTAGAAAGCCATAACTTAATGCTTTCACCCTGCTCCCATGCTATGGAACTCATGTCCATCACCTAAATGAACATGGCACTCAAAAATTGATGAGTTTTTAGCACATGAATTAAGAAAAAATAGAAAATTTAATCTACAAGATTCACCCAATTCATAAGTTCACATTTATGGAGGTGATCCTAATATATTTATAAGAAATTATCATGTACCACATCAGACATAATGTTCCAAACAATGTGTGTTCACGCTGGATAGAGTGTTTTTAATCTGAGTGTGTGGTTTTTTCTTCCATTTGAGTATGTTAACTAAGACTAACTCATAAAGAATTCATATTTTCCTCATAATTTTATCCTCTATGTGATGATCAAATCAAATTCTAAGGGGTTAATTTTTTGGTGCACAAATTTTAGAAAATGAATAATTCTACCAAGACTTTGAGAAGATTATATCCAAAGGATGCAGGGAATAGATAAGTGATTAGTTCCTTTCACCCAAAACAAGATGGAACCCTGATCATTCATCATGTTCCTTAATCATTCATATTGTACCAATACTTTGTCTTCTACTCATCCCACAGGTCATCCATATCATGTACCTTGTTTATAATAGTTGGGTGACTCAAGGCAGTGATCGATATTTTTTGGGAACCTAGATCACATTGTCTATATAAGGACTCCTAGACCCCTAATTTCAATAACAACTGTAAGGGGGTGAAAATTTATACTAAAGGAGAAGCCTCAATATCACTTGAGTATAAATAATCCATGCACAGCTCCTCCAAGATCCCCTTTAGGTGAGTTTCATCCCCAAACTAAAGGGAAAATGAAAGAAGGGGTACTTTTTTCTTTTCATGGATATTACCATTCAAATACCACTTTTCCCAAGTGATCACCAAAACCATGGAAAAGGAACCTCCCCAATATTTTCTTCTAAGAAACTAGGTTACACCACCTATGTTCCTAATTCCCAAAAAATGGGTTGCTCCTACTATGTCCATAAAGGACCATTGCAGCCCTTAGAGGACACCCAGATAAGTTCCCATTCACTTAGGTATCTAGGGAAGAAGATTTATTTACCCCTTATCCCTCCTTCACATAGTTCTTTGGTCTTTACAAGTGGACTCACACCGTGGTACTCCCAAAGGGGTTGCGTCTAGGTTCCCTACCTGGGTGTCTATTCACCAAGTTCGCTTGTTTGGGAACCTCATTCAACTAGGTCACCTACCTGGGTGCCATATTTTCCCAAGTCTCCTGTCTAGGTTCCCCATTATCTCTAGTCACCTATCTAAGTGACCCATTTTCTTAGGCCGCTCATCTAGTCACCTATGTACTCAAGCTTCTTCCTTGGCCTCCTGGGGAACATGATTAGGTTATGTACACTAGCATTCTCCCCATCAATCATGTATTCCTTTGATAATGGGGATCAGCTATCCCATGATAAATACTTCCTATGTTTTTATCCATAACTTATAGGACCCTCAAGGTTATAATAATAAATTATTTAATTAATAATGAGGGTCCCTATCATTTGGATATTGGTGAAACCTCCCCTAGCCCATTATGTTCATCATGGCTACCCCAAATTGGTCCTAATTTATTTTAAGAATCCATTATACTGACTTGGTCTACTCAGTAATCCATAGATTCATATTTAGGCCTATTATTATTTATAATCTCCAACCATTACTCATTTTTCTATATTTTCCATAAGTCTGGTCTTCCTTGTATGGTTACCAATAAACAAGGGGTATATATATATATGTGGACCTCCAACTTAGTGTAAGCCCTAAAACCCACCTTCACTTAATCCATCTACCATGTTAAACTAGAAAGGTTCATCTATACATAATTTTCATACCATCCATCACTAGGAACCTTTCTCTTAGTTTTCATAGTTGTATGACTTTAAATTGCATAGAAAATATTCTATTTCATACGATGTTAAATTTCTCAGAAGAGGTCCCAGACATACAAACTTAAAAGGAACTACAATTGTTCATGGATGAATGAACTTAAAAAGAACTACAATGGTCCCTTTCATTAAACCATAAAAATAAATTCTTATCCTTTTAAGCAGAACCTAACTTCATGGATTATAATTCCCATTAAAGGGATACATTATAATACCTTATCATGGGCCTGATCCCAACTCCACAACACCTACCACCTCCCTAGATGGTGATAAATTTCATGGAACCTAGATGTGTGTCTTTAAACCATAGTATAATCAAGTATAAGGAGATATATGGAGAACCTATAATCCATAAAAATGTTCACATTGATGCATAGTAACAATTGATCACTCTCAGGACCAAGGTAACTAGTATTGTTACTAAGAAGGATTTCATGAACATATCTTAAATCTATAAGAGGGCCCCAGACTTGGGAATAAGACCTATTAAGGGATGAGACAACCTTTTATCCTCTTGAAAAACATGAAATCCAAGGTTTTTCTGGTATGTCTCAGTTACCACCTACATTTGTAAGAAAGGTATGCACTGACTTAAAATGTGCAGGTGTGAGGGTGCATCAAAAATAGAGATCTCTTTACTTAAATTTATTCAGAGTACATTATTTTTTATTATCAAGTATTCAGAAGTGTATTCATCTTAAAAAAAATTAAAAATTGTTCTTCATTAGAGGCTTTTTATATAATTATAGAATCAAAAGTAATATCATTTTTTGGTATGTCTATGAAACATCTGTTATTTTTTAGGTTTATCTAATTTATGTGATGATAATTTTGAGTTTATTTATTAATTTATCTTCATAGACTAATGATATTATCTATATAATTATTTGATTATTTAATTAAGGGATATTTTATGATATGTTAATTTATCTTCATAGACTAATGATATTATTTATATAATATTACATGCCAGTCATGGGTTTTAATGGTGGTTTAATTAAAGGATTTAAAATGGATCCATTATAGAGGTATTAAATATGGTGATGATTGACATGTATTTATAGAGATAAAGTGTATTAAATCATGGATTTATACTAGAGATGACACCATGATATTTTATAGAAAATAGAGGCTTGAATTTGGAGTTATAGAGGAGAGGGAGAGAGAGTTATAGAGAAACTATGATAGGGAAATTAAAGGGATTCAACTCTATTTATGGAAAATATTACACATGATGAATTTAAATAAGATAAGTGAGGAGTATAAATATATGAGAGTTATATATTTTCATTTTTTTTATTTTTTTCTGCTTATCAATTAGGGGATATAAAATCTTAATACAACATGATTGAAGGATGATGGGTTTGTTGGATTTTAAATGTATTTTCAAGGTATATTCCTAATTTATTTTGGATTATTATTAATATGGTAAAATTTTCAAATAATCCATATTTAGGATTTAAAACCCTTATTTTCACTATACTCGCTTTAAAAGGTGAGATTAATGGATTTATATAATTATGTATTAAGCTATACCAAATAGCACGGGGGCTATGCTAGTATCTACATATTATCCTCTAACCATTATTATTTTTATACCTCTGAGGTGGTTATTTTCATAGGGTCATTTCAAATGTAACATGATCCATGCCACTCATTTAGGTCATGTACTCTAAACTCAAGAGTTGCATAAGGGTTGTGGGATTCTATGGGTCATGTCAACTCATCATGGGGTTATGATAATTTTATGAAATATATAAAGACCTATATTAAATTGTAATTTTAGTTATTTGGTTTTAATCACTATGGTTTATAGAGAATTTTTATGATAAGTGGTTTTCCTTATTAAGTCCATTAGCTTGGAATCATGTAGAAATTAAAAGGAATGTATTTAAGGTGGGTGGATAATATTACTTCTTCATATGTTTATAATTCCATTACTTATGACTGATTTTTTTTAAAAAAACTTGATTTAAAGTAAAATTTTATCAAATGATTTATTTGAAATTAATTTGATAAAATGGTAGTTTATTTGAATATAAAATGGAAATTTTGATTAAAATCATGAATATTATGTTTTAATTGATTTATGGAAAATGGTTTTTTATCTAAAATTGGTTTTTAATTTAAAATATATTGATTATATTAATATTTTCATGGGAAATAATTTTGGAAAGAAAATATATAATTTTGTAAACTAGATCAAAGTAATGAGTATCAAAAACTTTATAGTTGGAAAGAACCATGTGGAAAGGTTAGAAATATCCCTATATGGGGTGAAAATATTTTTATAGATTCATTTGGGTGGGTAGCATGTAAAGGACCTAACTCTAGTAACCTAGAGTCAGTGGTTAAATTATTACATTGGAATAAGATACAAGAAATCACATCCCTAAGCACTAAATAGTTTATTATTATTGGTAAACTAGATACATACTCGAATATCATATTACAATTGAAAATATAAAATTAAACATAGTATTTTATTTAAGTACACCATTGTTCCCTTTAGTATATACCTATATATCAATCATAAAACCCTTCTTAGAATCTTGGGTAAAGAAAACATAAGAAAGGGTTGAGATCTAATGCTCAGTAAGGGTATGAATTAAGCGTAATATATCATGAATAAAAAGGTAATCATCAATATTTCAAGGTAAATAACTAAAACATGTCATTCAATCAATTGATTTGGAATAATATGGAAGGAATAAATGATTATAAAATAATTCCACATGATCTTGAAACTTAACCATGGATATTCTAACTAATCAAATAATTACATGAAATGTTAATAATTAATATCATAATTATATAATTCATAATTCGAAACATTATAACCATATCGTTAAGGAATTGGGCCAAGACATCTTATATAAATGGGTAAGGCCTCTGCCAAAAACCCAAGATAGTTTGTCCCATGAGACTTACCGATACATCGATGGGCTATATTGGGCCCCTCCTATCACTTAATAAGTCCTATTCATTCCTCATATGAAAGGGGGGAAATATAAACATTCATATTTAAAAACTAGCATACAATATATCAATAACTTTCCCAATCAATAAACATAATCACAAACCACTTAGATTAATATAGATAATAATATCATAATAGTAAATCCCCAATCAAACTAATCATAAACCATTGATATATTTAATAAGGATGGTATCATTAAATTATATTCCCAATTCATCATAAGTAAAATGAGGTTTTTTCATTGATAAATATAAATACCAAAAAAACCCATTAAAAACATTATTGAGGAAAATATCCTTTTCACTTTGAAAATCAATTTTAAAAACTAAAAATTTCTAGAAAATTAGAAAAACATTTTCTTTGAAAATAATAATGTAAACATTTAAAGGAACCTTTTAAAAAAATATGATGGGTAATTCCATACATGTCTTATAAGTTTAAAAACATTATTTCCACATTGTTTTAGTAAAAAGGTTAAAGACTACCTCATTCAGAAAATTATAAGAAGATTCATTTAAAACCATTTTTGAAAAGGTAAAAATGGGTAAAATTTTCTTTAATAAATCATTTTAAAAATGTTAAAAACATTTTTGAAAATATTTTTAAAAAACATGGATATGGAAGAAAAAGGGTTTCTACCAAAGAGATAAATGAAGTCAGTTTTCTTTAAAAAATTTCTTTTGGTATCTTTTATTATTAAAGAGAATAAAATGAGAGTAAAAGATATATTTTCCAATAATAACCATATTAGAAGAAAATTTATGATTTTATTGAAATATATATCATAATATTTCATCATTGTAAACCTAATCATGAATAATCTCAATAAAGGATGTCAAGTATGGGAATTGATTTTGGGATTGGGTAATGAGCATCGCACCGATCCCTTCCCCATCAATAGGAGAGGGAACTTTTCCACCCCTTGCGGGGGGAAGACCCCATCTCTTCTCCCTCTTCTCTAACCCAGACCTTCTTCCCCCCTTCCCCTAGATTTTAGTTTTCCCTAAATTTCCCGAGTTGTTTGAAGGATTCCCACAATTGTTGATCTCTTCCTTAGAGTTCACAGCTACATCTTTCCTACTGTATTTGACATTGATAGCTCATTTCAAGCACCGACGTCCACCAGTGGACACTTACGACCTTCATATTTTTGGATCCTAGGGTTTACAGGACCGGGATACGGTGGGAATTATCGATTCCAAGCACATCATGGTTAGGTTTTCATCTGAGGAAGACCTGATTCTGGCCTGGTCTAGTGCTCACCGTATCTACGAAGGTTCCAGATTCTTCCTCTTCAAGTGGTCTTACGACTTCCATATGAATCGTGATTCACCGACTACGACTATTTGGGTAAGATTCCTAGAACTCCCTCTTCCATTTCAAAATCTTTCCATCCTTTGATTGTTGGGAAATATCGTGGGTCGCTATATGTGCTATGATAGTAGGACTAGAGAAATTTTTCACCCAATTTCTCCACGAATCTGTGTTGAAGTTGAAGTTTCAAAGGTGCCTACTGAGTTTATCTGGGTTGTCATAGGAGATCAGTTTCGTTACAAACAATCTGTTCTGTTTGAATCATGGTTTGATTTTTTTCTGCTTGCAAGAAAATGGGGCATTTTTTGGTAGTGTGTAGACATAGGAGGCCTAATTTCTATCATAAATCGGTGATGGGCTTGGGGATCATTGATGAAGGAATGAAAACTCATACGGGTGGGGATCCGGTTGGGATAGAGCTTCTCCTTGGAAACACTACTTATCAGAAAAACACATGTGGTCTTGTTAAGGATGCCCCCACTCAGAATCAGGTGGTCTCTCTAGACCAAAATCACTTAGATATCAATGCCAATTCGAACCTTGACCTGGAGGGGGTGTATGAACCAGGATCTGGGGAGGTTCTTTTGGCTGCAGAAGCTCAGGGGTGTAGGCATCCCCTTGGAGAACAAATTCCTAGTTCAGCCTTTAAGCCGATGGTAGTGTCTCAGGATCCAAGATTCAAGGAAATATTTTCAAGGTTTTATCATGATTTGGGGACTTCCAAGTATACAATTACAGCCTCATATTTTCCTTCCTCCTTGATGGCTCCCTCCTTTGCCGAGTTAGTGAAGTCAGGTGAGCTGGTTAATGGTCAGGTAGATAAGCAGGTGGCTGCTCATAATAATGGAAGTATTCACTCTAAATTAAGAGTGGTTACAGATAAGCTTAACTCCCATGATCTAAATGTGACGGTGTATCTCGGTCAAGGAGTGACTGTACAATTTGAAACATCAAATCCTTTTAAGTCCCAAAATCATTTAGCTGCTTTGGATGGAGTTGGAAAGGAGAATGTGGATCCTGAAGGATGGAAAACCGTCATCCCAAGATGGAAAATAAATCAGGGCCGGTCTCGATCTCCAGAATCAAGTGATGGTTAGGTTGATTCTCAACTAATAATAGGTCATGAGCAATCTCATGGTCACACTTTGGTTGGAGCTGTCTCAAGAAAGGGGAAGCAAGGAAACACTCTCCTTGGAGATTTCTTGATTCAAAAGGGGGGAAATTCAAGACCTTGAAAGGACTACTCGAATACCCCCAAAACAATCATAACTAGATCTTCAGGCAGGACAAAGAATAGTGATATTGAATCCAAACCTGGGGGAAAAAATAAGTGTGTGGACACTCAAAAGGAAAAGAAACCAGTTGAACACGTTGCTTTTAAAGAACCATAGAAACATCTCAAGCTTGTTCTTCACTCAAATGAATAAATTCAAGTTGAGACCATGGATCTCAAGTCCTCAGAGAAGGAGAAGGATAAAATCTTAGAGAGGGAACTTCGTATTAATGCCAATAAAGTTAAAACAGCTTGGATCAAAAAATAATAATGGATCTTAGCTCACAGATTCAATGAAAAAAAGATCAATGTGGAGTAATACATACAATCATGGGACAATCTCTCCCCTCATTTTTAGGATCATATCAGATATGATCCAGATTCATAGATTTGTGATTTTTAATGGAGCTTATATCAGGTAAGTAATTCCACCAATTTTAGTCTCATTTTCAATGACTATGTGACCTCCTTTTGTGTTTAACTGATTTTGGCTTGAACATGTTTGATTTACCACTTGGACTTCTTTATGGTTTTAATTTTTTTAGGGTTCACACTTTTCCATTAAAAGTGTTTTTAGAAAATAAAAAATATGGATTGGTTCAATAATCTCAATAAATAATGAGATTGTAACATAAACCTTTACCACTTTGGTAACTTCTGGATCATAAGCCCCATAGAAGAAATAAATTCAAATGAAAATTTAAATTCCATAAATATAAAATTACTAATTATATAACCTATAAAAGGGGTATTATATACACCATAAAAAATAACTAAGTGGTGAATATGGCATACATTTCATGGAAGTAAAAGTGAGATGAGAAAACCTTACCTTAGGTATAATTTTCTTTATACGTGTTCAAAAATACTATATAATAAATATATATTTATTATACATATATTATAGAACAAAAGTCACATATATTATACCATATATAATTTTCTTATAACTTTTTATCACCTGTTTAATAATAATTCTTTGTTAAATTCATTGTTTTGGGTGATAATTAATCCATTTTTCATGTATTTTTTGGTTCGGTAGTTTCAATACTTTTACTTTGATCATGAATAAATTACTTATATTATGTTAACCATGATATAAATATCATGTATAATCATTATATAATTATTTATACTAGTTTATAAAATTTGGAAATAAGTAAATGATTTACATGGTTTATGGAGATGGTAGGTCATACGTACTCATGAACGTTGTTTCTATTTTTCCAACAGATGAAATATAAAAACGGTAAATAATGTTTCACATTTAAAGAACCATTATTATATAAAATATTTAATTTATATTCATTGAATATAATCTTATTACCATCCATTTCAAAATAAAATGAAAAACATTTCACATCGCTATGTGGAGACGGTATTCCACACATACGCACAAGTGACTTTATTGTTTTCTAATGGATTGGAAGGTAATAAGTTATATGTTATATTATAATTACATAATTATAATAATTTAAATTTTTTATTTACATATTTTAAATCCATCATTATATCTAGTCATGATAGGTGGTGATGGAAAACGAATTACATGAGTTTGTGAAGCGCAAGTCCTTCGTACACACGATCAATGGTTTCATTTTCCATTTGATGGAAGAGGATATAGATATAGTTTATTACATTAACATAATAAAATATTAGTATATATTAGATAATGGTGTTATTATTTTATAAAATTTGGAGAATATTTTATGGATTTATAAGAAGAAGTAAAACAAAAATGCTTGGTTAGGAACTTTACCTCATCTTCAAACAACCTATTTAGGTTTATATTTAAAGTCCTACTAGATTAGATTTATGATAAAAAAACGTCTTCTAGGATGTGGGGGTTAATGTAAAGAAGATATTTTTTTATGTATTTAATTAATAAAAAATAATTGGGAGTGTAAAGAGAAGAGGATAGGGGGTGGCCCTTTATAAGTTGTACAGAGGACACACTTGAAATTTTTGAAAATAAAAAAGTGATACTGATATTTTTCACATGCTACAAGGATACAAAATGGATCATTATCAAAACATGGATAATATAAGGTTGAAATATGGCCATGAAATATAAATTTTACAATTTTCTATGTCATTTTAACCCTTATATTTTTATTTTATACCCTGATAAACTTGTTTTAAAAATTAACCGCGGTAATTAATTTTTACTATTTTTACTATTCATTATGACCAAAAATTAGGTTGGAATTATTATATAATATAAATTATTATTATTCAAAATATTGAATACATTTTCCCAAATTCTATTCACTTGAACCCGAATAGCCTGAAGGCCTTCATTTTTATTAATTTTTGATAACCCCCCTTTCAATGGATGAGGTGGAACCCTTACAAGGCTCGTAGGCTTAGAGATTACATGGACCATAGGCTTCAGAGATTACATGACCTGAAGGTATTAGGGATTTTAAACAGACTATAACTATAAGGAACTACCCCTCCCCAACATATGCATCATGATGGTAGCTCTCCACTTTCGCATGGTCGTCTGGCTAGGCTTCCCGTGCAAGCACACAAGTTGGTCCCGATGTCGTAGCCATACCCTCTCATTCTTTCAATTCTATTTGGTTCTACTCTGGTGAGTGCACTTTCTCTGAATCCTCCTCTGGGGATGCTCCTTTAAAATTAAACTCATATATGCGATGAAAAAATTGTTTTCCAAATAAAAAATTCTAATAAGTATTGTAAGTTTTAATATCAAAAATCAAAATTAATTTGATTAAAATGAACTAAATTATATTTATTATAATATAATTGAACTAATTTTACTTTTAAAATAATTTTAAATCAAAATTTAACTTTTAAATTATTTAAATGAATAGGTGATTTTTGATAAAAAATGATATTTTCAATATTCATCAAAAAAATAATCTTTTTAGAAAATTCTCAAAAAATACATCAATGATAATGTTGAAAATATGATTTAAAAAATTAATTTTATTTTTTAAAATAAATTTTATAAAATTGGTAAAAAATAATTTTAAATTATGTGTACAAAGCGCAATGATGCCTCCTTTTGAAAAAAATATAGTTTTTCAGAAAACATTTATTTTTCTTTCAAATCATTCTTATTTTATTTATAATCAATATAGAAACATTGAATTTATTTTATAAATGTTTATTCCATATAATTTTTATAATTTAGTTAGTCCTATTCATACCCTCTATTTTAATGGATAACTTATAACTGTATATGGTTCATTTAGACTCTGGGTTGCGTGTATCATAAGTTATCAAAGAGATTAGATTTAAAGAAATATATTTCATGGGTCATTTAAGAATTATGTTGTGTATTTCATATGCTATTGAATAAAATGTTCATATTTTAAAATTTTAGGGTGTTATATGATGATTCACTATAGGTGAATAATGATCATGGTTTAGTAAGTTTTTGTGTCATTGATTACTTTTATATTACTCATAATGTATTAAATTGTGGAAGTATGTTTTAAATGATAAAACATATAGGGATTTAAAAATTTTGGAAATGATTTTTCTCGGATAATATTTCTTTGAATTTAGTGTGCTTCATTAAAAGGATCTATAAATAATAAAAATGTAAATTGTTTTATTATTTTCTAAAAAACATTAGTTACATGGTTTAGTATAGATCATACATCATAATACATAGGAGTGATTTAGGTAAATCCTACTGAGTAAAGTGTTACTCACCCATACTCACACATCTCATTGTGTGTGTAGATGTTGTTTCTCAGGATATAGGAAAACTAAAGGATACCTATTTCATTGATAATAGAGACTAAGATCTATATTCATGGTAGTGAATGATGTTTTATAGTTATAAATAATTATAGGATTTCATTATCCTGGACGAAAATATTTTATTTTTATACCTTTGGTTATTATTTCTTGGTTGTTGATTTAATTCCCACTGCATTATTGGTACTTTATTTCTTTAAAGGGTGTTTAATGATTGGATTTATATTTAAAAATACATTTTCATTTTCATTTACATGTAGATTTTTATTTTATTTAAATAAAATAATTCTCGAGTGATTATGTGGTATCCCTCAACACTAGTTTCCCGCCTCTAGATATTGGGGAATATGCTTGAGACCATGTAGTGATCTAGTTTAGATATCAAGATTCAAGTCCCTGGGATGAGTCATTACAAAATAGTATCAAGGAAATAGTTTAAATTTTAGTCTTGGTAAGTCCCACAAGCATAGATATTAGGATATTTTTAGCTCATGTAGTTCCTATAAAAATGCATAACTAACATCTTTATGGTGAAACTTGAATCTCCTATGAGTTCAGGTATGACAAGTGATCATAGGATCTCTTGTAGGATGTTATACCTATAGGTTTTTATAACCATGATGGGTTAAGATAGGTGAAGTTCTCATGAATTATGATAAAAATGGAAAGGATAAAATTAATGGGCATTATATTTTAAAATAATTATATTACCAACAAGTGAATTCTGAAATGATTTCAAATAATTTTGGAAATATTTCTGGTTTTGAAAAATAATTCGATTGATATTTATTTATGTTTAAATTTTTTGAAAATGAAGGGAGATAATCAAGGTAATTTGAAATGATCCACATAGATATAGATATAATTCAGTGTTTATAGTGGTAAAACTCTTGTAATTAGTACATATAGTATTTTTCTTAGTGCATTGGTTAATATTGGATTTTGCATCATTGTATAAATGTATTCATGTAGAGTTATTTTTCATGAGTAAGGAGCTAAAAATGTTTTTATGCCCATTAATGACTAGAAATATAACAATATGGAAATTGTTCTGTAATTTTTGACTTCATTGGATGAATAAATTTTAGAACATAGAGGATAAACAAATCAAGAGAGGATAGATGAATTTAGTCTAGATTTGGAGTTTTGGAAATAGAATACCCATATCTTTATGGAATATGGTATAGTGTGATAAGATGAAGTCTATTTGTATAGTATCATCAAAATCTTCTTATTCCTAAATACTCTAGATACGTTGAATGTGTGATTTTATACTTTTATACTAGAGGGATAATATTTTATGCAGTGGGAGATAGTTCTTGAAGAAAAATTATATAGAAATATGACATGGTTCAGATATCAGAATATGCTTAGTTAGTAATTTAACTTGAATATAAGAAAATATAGGGAGTTTCTAGAGTTGTAATAATAAAACATGATGATGCTGGAATATATAGATCAATTTATATAACTCCCCAAGTTGAGTCATTACAAAATAGTATCAAAGAAATGGTTTAAATTTGTGTCTTATGAATTCCCATAATCATGGAGATTATGATGTTTGTAACACATGTAGTGACTATAAAAAGGAATAATTAATATCTTTATGGTTAAACTTGAGCTTCCTATGATTCTGAGTGTGAAAATTGATTTTAGGATCTCTTATGAGAGGTTATACCTATAGGTTTCTATAACCATGTTGGATTAGGACAAGCCAAGTGTTCATGCATTATGATAAAAATGTATAAGGATGAAATTAATGTGCCTTATATTTTAAAACAATCTCATTACCAATAAGTTATTTTTTTAAATTATTAAATATAGTTTTGGAAATATTTTTTTGGTTTGGAAAAATAATTTCGATGAAATTATTTGTTTTTAATTTATATGAACTTAAATGGAGGGAATAAAAGAAATATTAATACATCCACTTATATATAGATAGAATTAAGTGTTTAGAGTGGTAAAAATATTACCATGAGTACATATGGAATTTTTTATTAGTGTATTGGTTAATCTTGTGTTTTTTATATTGTATAAATTTCTTTGTGTAGAGTTATTTTTCATGAGTAAAGAGATATAAATTTTTATATGCCCATTAACAAGAATGAATCTAATAATGTGGAAAGTGTTCCTGAATTCTTGACCTCACTGGTATAATTTTGATACTTATAGAAGGAAAAATCAAGAAAGGTTGAAGTAATTCATTCAAGATTTAGAGTTTTGGAAACAAAACACCTTATCTTTGGGAAATATAGTGGAGTATAGGAAGTTGAAGGCTAGTTTTATAAGATCAAATAAATCTTCTCTTTACCTTGTACTCTAAATAAATTTAAGGTTTAATTTCTACATATATACTAAAGTGAGCATCTCATAATTGGTTAGAGATAGTTTTGAAATAAAATTTATATGAAAACCTAACATGGTTCAAATTTTAAAATTTATTTAATTAGTAATTTAACCTTTAGGCCTTGAATTTGAGTAAAACATGGGAGTTTATATAGTTAGAATAAGGAAACATGATGATCCCAAAATATATATCCCACTTTATAAAACTAGTTAACTTCAAACTAGATTTTATTTAAAATGATAATCTTAAGTATAGAAGATTAGAGATGTGTATTAAACCTAATATTAAGTCATAAATTATCTTATTGGATTTACCCATCTATTTGGTGGGGGTTAATGAAGTGGTGATATAAAAAGTGGATATAATGGATGATAAAGGTCTGAATGGTTTTCATCCTTGACCTAATGAAGAAAATAATTTATCTAATGATCATAATAGAAAGAAAAATGAATTCCCATTGGGGAGTAGTCAAAAGAAATTTTTTATATTGGATTTATCTTAATGAAGACATAGTTACATGTTATCAATGTGATGGAACAATACATTAGAAATGGTATTTATATAACGATCCTAATAATATTCATTAGTTTTGGAATATAAGACACTTAAATAGTTTTTATAGGGAATATAAAGGTGTAGTTTCAAACTAGATACAAGGATCTAGTATTCCTACTTAAGAGAATAAATAAGTTTTTAGCTAGGTCTCAAGAGATGATAGGTATTAACCATAGATAGGGAAAAACACATAATATTCAAGGGTAGTTGTCCATAGATAAACATGTAGTATAAGAATCAAAATAGGGGCCTATAATAGTATGGGTTACTTTTATTATTACTTATAATATGATCTCTATTATTATTTATATTAATACATATCATTAATTCATATATTCTATAGTAGTTTACTGATTAAATTTTCTTATGGAATTAATAACTTATTCATTGAAGATTGAGACACCACTTAAAGAGAGTATTGATCATGGATTTAAATGTACATATTATTTCATTATGAATAGTGATTTAGAAATATCATGGGGTATTTTGGTCCTATATATAATTTCATATGGTTGAATAATTAGAATGAATTTTATGGTAGTTTCAATGCTCATATCGAATCCTATGGTCATAGATTTTATTTTACCCTACTCGATGAGAGTGTCCACTCTTTTTAGGGAGAGTGGGAAATTTTTATGAATCGATTGAGACTATTCATTAAGAAAGTAAGAAATTTAGCATTCCAGTTAGTTTGGTTGACTCTTAAATAAATTGATATGAAGTAAAAATCTATATTTCTAGTGTTATTGGAATATTTATTTGATTTATTTCTTGATGATATTTTTATACTACCAATAGAGAGATATGTAGAGTTCTTAAATGACTTGTCACTAGGAAAAAGTCCTATATCTTTTCTTTTATATCCCATGTAAGATGTAAATCTATGAGAATTAAATACTCAATTATAATATTTGGAGGGGAAAGTATTTATTTGACCAAGTTTATCATCATGGGTAGTTTCGGTCTTTTCTAAGAAGGTTGAAAATATATTGTGGATATACATCGACTTCCAAAAGTTATACTAGGTGATGGTGAAGAATAAGTATCCTTTACCCCTAAATTAATGATACTTTTTATCAATTTAAATGAGTTAAATGGTTTTTAAAGATAAACTTAAGGTTGAGGTATCACCAGTTTAGGGTTAAGAGTGAGGATAAACCAAATATATCTTTTAATAAAAGGTATGGTAATTATAATTTTCTGGTAATGTTGTTTGGGGTTACTAAAAATCCTTTTATTTTTATATCCCTAATAAATCGTATATTTAAAAAATACATTGAATTATTTTTATTGGTATTTTTTTATGATATCTTGATTTACTTGAGTTCAAGGGAAGAACATGGAATATATTCAATGATTTTCCAATAGATGTTGCGGAAACATAACTTATATAAAAAAATTATCCAACTATCAATTTTGTACTTAAGAGGTGATGTTTTTAAGGATTTTTATTTTTTATAAGGGGAATTGTTAGCTAGAAAAGGTAGAATTGGTAATGTATTGGGAGTGACATAATAATTTTTTCAAGATATATAGTTTTTCTTTTATTTGAAGGATATTATAGATTATTTATTTAAGTTTTTTTTAATCTAGAATCACCAATGATAGGGTTGAATTCTACTCCTATGTTAATATTACCTAGTAATGGTAATAATTATTCAATGTATTGAGATGCATCAAGATGTGTCTTGGGATGCATGTTCATACAAGGTAAAAAATTATTGGCATATGGATCAAGTAAATTATGACCACATGAGAAAAATTATTCAATGCATGATTTGGATTCAGTGTAAATTTTTCATTCCTTAAATAGTTGTCATATTACCTATTTAGAGAGAGTTTTATATTGTATTATAATCATAAGAGTCTAAATTATTCCTTTTATCATTGTGATTTAAACTTTTAGTAGAATAACATGGGTTTAGTATCATAAAAAAAAATTTAGTTCACTTATACACTAGAAAAGGGTAATGTATGGCATATTACTTGAAAAGGAAAACTCATGCAGTAAAGTAATTGGGAGATCAGTGATAGCTAATGACATTAATAGTAGATATGGATCTAGATGCTTATGGATAGGGAGACTATATGTTGTTATATAAAATTGATGTCACTCATACTCTTATAGATCAATTAATCGAGGGATATATAATTGATACTAAATATAATAAGATATATGATACCCTAAATGGTAGGTATACCATTGATTGGTGGTCTATAAAAATGGATTCAAAGCACTATTTCAATGATTGGGTGGGGGTTACCTCAATTTTGAGATAATTGGTTATGAAATCAATTTATATCTCTAGTTAGGTGGTTTATACCATGATAACAAGGATATATCATGACATCAGACAATAGTAATATTGGGTTAGAATGGAAAATGATATAGTGGAGTCTGTATCTCAATTATTTATTTTTCAATATGTGAAGGATGGTCATCAATATCCTGTAATATTTTTGAAAACTTCACCTATGAAAACATAAAAATTAGATAATATTGTAATGAATTTTGTAATTGTTTTATCAAGGTAACAATGGAAGCACAATTTTATTTGGTTAATTATGGACCAACTTGTAAAATAAACTCACTTATAACCCATTCATGACATATTTTCATTATAATCCCTGGGTAAGTTTCATATGAAGTATATATTGAGATTTCAATGAATTCTTTCATCTATTATATCATATAGTAATCCTTGATTTACATCAAGGTTTTAGAGAGGGTTGTAAAAGGATGTAGATGCTCAGTTAAAGATGAGTATTCCAAATCATTCTCAAACATATAGTTAATTGAAATGGACTATACAAACATTATAGGAAATTCTTTAATCTTATGTGATGGATTTTATAAAATCTTGGGAGGATCATATTCCTTTGGTAGAATTTATATAAAATAGTTTAAAAGTTTAAATATGGATGGATCCTTTAAAATAATTGTATATAAGGTAATGTCAATCACATTTATATTAGGTTGAGGTGGGATATGGTTATATCATTTTATTAGGTTTGATGTGAGAAATGACAGATCATATTCATCTAATTTGGAAGATATTTATGATATCTCAAACTTGGAAAAAGTCATATGTAGTGGAGTTTTCATTTAGTAATCGAGTATTCTTATGATAATCCCATGACTGGGACATCAATGAATTAAGAAGCATATAAATTTAACACATTGTTATGTGGGACTATTTGAAATTGTTTATCTAATTAGTAATATGGATTATTAGTCATAATTTTCACCGAAGTATGTTATAGTGCATGATGTGTTTCATGTTTCACAATTGAGGAAGTATCAACCAAACCAATCACATGTTCTTTAGTTATAATATATTTATTTGGAACTTAATACAACCTTTGTTTAATATAATGATAATTTCTTAAGTGGAAAATTTATTCCTTTGATTTGAGTGTTTTAGAAACATGAGAAATCTCTTAAGTAAAAATGGAAGAGGGAATCCCACATTCAATAGTAGTGTTTAATTCTTTTTGAGTAAAGTATGTCCCAATAAATTTTTTGGGGATTAAAGTGTTATGTTAAGGAGAATTGTAACATATATTACTTTTGGGTTTTAATTAATTTATGTAGATATAATTTTAGAGTTTATTTATTAAAGTTGTTTCATGAAAAAATAGAATTATATATATAATTATTTGATTATTGAATTAAATGATATTTAGTAATATAAGGCTAATGGATAATGATGGAATATTAAAGGAATTAATTTAGTGAAAATGATTTTGTGTCATTAATGTTTCATGGGTAACTTATTTTGGAGGTTATTATTTAATATATTGTTATGGGTTTCAATGGAAGATTAATTAGAGGATTTTTAATAGGGTTATTATAGAGGTATTAAATATGATATTTATTGACATGAATTTATGGTGTTAATTTATATTAAATTATGGATTTATATTGTATATTACATCATGGTATTTTATAGAAATTAGAGGCATGAATTTAGAGTTATAGTAAAGAGGAAGGGAGAGTGAGAGAGAAACTATGATAGAGGAATTGAAAGTATTTGAATCTATTTGTGGATGAGATTACACAAGGTAAATTTGAATAAGATAAGTATGGATTATAAATATATGGGATTTTAATCTTTTCATTTTATTTTATTTATTTCTATTTCTTCATTTATTGTGGTTAAATCATGGAATAAGGTGATCGGAGGATAGAAATTTGGATCGATTATTTATGAATTATCAAGGCATGTTCTTAAGAAATTTTGGTTAGTTAAAAACATGGTAAAATTCTTACATAATTCATTATTAGTCTCTAAAAATATTTTTTTTATTGTTCTCACTCTAAATGGTGAGAGTTAGGGATTTATGAAATTCAGTGTGAGTTTGTTCCAAATAGAACATGTTTGTGCCACTATCTAGATATTATCCTCCATCCTTTCTTATTTTATACCATATAGGTAGTGTGATACATAGGGTTATGTAAAATGGAATGAGGATTATATCACTCACTGTAGGGAATGTATTTTAAACTTAAGAGTCACACGAGGGTTGTTATATTATAATAATATATATTCCAATTCAACATGAGGCCATGTAAAATGTGAAAAATCCATGAAACCTATCTTAAATTTTAATTTTAGTTATTTTGATTTATGTACTGTGGCTTATAAGGAATTTGGATGATAGGTCTAGGTAGTTTTCCTTATTGAGGTTTTGGCTGAGTATATTGTGAATAATTAAAAATAAAGCATCTAAGATAAGTGACTCATAATCCTTTATCGAATGTTTATGATTCCATTGCTTGTGATTGATGTTATTTTCAAATGTTTAGTTTAAGTAAGATTTTATCAAATAATTTATGTGAAGTTGATTTTATAAAATAGTGGTTTATCATAATGGAAAGTGGGAGTTTTGATGAAAAGTAGGAGTATTTTATTTTCAAATCATGATGTTTGATTTATAAAAAATATAGTTTTAATATTAAATTGGTTTTTAATTTACCATATAGTGATTATGGTAATCTTGGTATGGGAAATGATATTGTAAATAAAATATTTTATCTTGGAAACTAGTTTAAATTCATGAGTATCAAAAACTCCATGGTGGGAAATAACCATATAGAGTGGTTGTAAATAGTCATAGTATTGCAACCAATAGGTTTAATATTTTATTTTTTGATAATAAAGGTTGATAATATTAAATTTGGTGATGATAAGAATATTATTTTGATTTTATTTATAATCAACATCTAAAATGATGAATGGATATCAATGATTAAGTTGTTGGAAATTAAAGTTAAATAAGAGGTCGTGTAATAGAATATGAAGCATGGAATAGTGGTAAATGGACAAACATTCAAAGGGGTGGAGTGGAAAAAAAATATTATGTGATTGATAATACAAGGACAAAGGATCATATGGAAATTATGGAAGATTGGGAGTGGAAGTATTAAAGTTTTTACAATGACTACATAGAGGAAATTATGAAAGAATTTAAATGAATACCTTATCAGTTATATTTTTCAATTCAATGGAATTTAAATTCACGAATAATAATGGATCAATCTAGTTTTTATAGAATCATTAATGGGATAACATCATATATTTTATATTATTTTGGTATCGGAAGAAGTACGATCATTATTAAAGACATTAATAGATAGATATAAGATATTTGGTGAAGGATTAAACCATTCCATAGAGATGGGTATACTATTTTGTGTTTTATATAAAATGATGAGTTCATCATGGCTATGGGAATTTTGGTACTCATGGTTTGAAGATAGAATTGGAGAAATATCTATTATCCATTTAATAGTGATTTATACCACGGTGTAGGTCATTATGAGAAGGTAAAATGGGTTGTGACACATATACTGAATATTTTTGTGTTCGTATATAGATTTAATAATCTAAAATAGGATATTCAAAAAGAATCATATCATAGTGGAGTTTTTGGCTCTGGATTTCAATGGGTTTAAAGGAAAATGGGGATTTAGCACTTATTAAGAGCAATTATGATTATGGCCCTTATATATGAGAGACAAAATGGGATGTTAGTTATCACTATGTTTTATTTCATGCCTTGGTGTGTTTCAAAATCCATGGAATCCATCGAAAGTTATGAAATAAGTGAAATAGAAGTTGTGGAGGTTTTTTTATAAAATTAACCAAAACAGGGAGCTATAAATTTGTTATTAAATAATGGATGTTGTGGAGAGTATTGTATTTTCAATAATAAGTTGTAAATATGAATTTATGTCATGTGGGTAATCATTTTTCAATGAGTTTCATCTAAATATGGATTATGTCATGGTATGAAGATAGTTATTCCATATTGGTTCAAGATAAGGATTGTTTTGAAATTACCAACGGGCTAATTTATCAAGATATGTTGATGAGGAAATCGTGGTTCACATAGTCAATGGATGAATTGTAATTGACTATTATATAGTGAAGTAATGACCATTCCATGGTTAAGGTATTAATATTACATGGTGTATGAATATATTTAGAATTATAATATTTGATTCGAATTTAAAATATAAAAGATAAGTCATGTGTCTTGAAGGTATGAATCGATCTTTTCATATTAATTTGACCACATTAAATCATATGGTACACAATGCATGATATTGTAGAATTAGTTCAAGGAGAATTTATCTCGATCATTGATCAAAGGGATTGTATTTTTTATAACTATATAAAATCTACTATGGAAGTTATAGAATAAAAAGAACAAGATTGAGACATTATATTTTTCATAGAAGGAGAGACTATAAAGAGTTTCGTTGACACATATGGTTCAAGATATAAGAAGATAATTTTTTTATGAGGTTACATTGAATATATTGAGTTAATTGGAGAATATAATAGAATGGAACAAAGTTAATTCCAATATATAATTATCCTTATTTAGAGGAAGAAGTTTATTGATGTAAAGATTATTTGTAAGACATTGATCCAAGTCTCTTATCAAGTAGTTGATCACATATTTCCTTAGAGAAGAATCACACCATAGTAAAGGTAAATGGTGTGTAAAATTTAGAGTTTTATTATTGGAAGTGAATCGGTTTCTTATGTTTATATTTAAGAGACTTACAAGTC
Organism: Viscum album; assembly: GCA_963277665.1. Lineage (NCBI taxonomy): Eukaryota > Viridiplantae > Streptophyta > Magnoliopsida > Santalales > Viscaceae > Viscum > Viscum album. The sequence goes on along the minus strand of OY728163.1, from coordinate 961,184,109 downwards.
TATAAATTGATATATTTCCTCAAATCAATGTTCATAGAAGGAAATAAAGGGAGTGACCCTTGGTTGAGAAGTGATATTTCCATAAAACCATTATAAGGGTAGTTAGAAAAGTTGTGGAGTGACCATAAGCTAAACATTTTTTCCACCAAATAGTGTGTAAAGGTATATTTTAGTGAATCAGTACATCATTGAGTTATGCACCTTAGACCTAGCCCAGTGTAGATGAACCAAGTAAAATCCTTATTTCCCCATGTGATTTAATATTTTTATATGTGTTTGATATCTTGTATGATTTGTGTTGATGGAGTGATATATTTAACATTATTCTTAATAACATAGTAAAAAATATCTAATTATAGTTTAGAGTTTCAAGAGAAAAGTTTTATTTAAGTAGCACCCTGATTCCCCCCCCCCCCTCAAGGTGCCTTGGGACTCATATCATAACTCACTAGTCATGAGAAGTTATATCTAATCCTAAATATTTTTAATTGGATCTAAATATATAAAATATAGTTTTTAAGTTTATTTCTCATATGGAATAATATATGGATTCTATTATTTTTAAAAGTGTTTACTTTGATGGTTGGAAAAGGGGGGATGCTTTGTTTTATATAGGTCTATAGTGATGATTTAATGGAGTATATACATCGTGAAATATATTTTAGAAATCATGGTGAATTTTTTTATGATGTAAATACATAATATATCATGGTAAAATCAATGAACGGTGAGTTATTCAAGAAAATAAATCATTTTGAAACTACATTTTAGATGTGGAATACTTTAAAATAAAATTATAGGAAATATGTGGAATACAAGGTTTTTTTAGTGGGATCTTCAAGAGATAATTTTAAATTTGGTGATGATGAGATTTCAATGGAAAATTATGGGGAAAATTTCCAAATATCAAAATGCATGAAGAGTAGTAAGGAGAAGAAAACCCTTTAAGAAGAAGGACACGCCCATTGAGGTAAGTGTGAATGAATTTGTTAATAAATTTGATTCTAATACTATTTTGGAAGGTTATTTTCAATTTAAATTTTAAATTACCCCATTAAAGTTAAAATAGATGATTATAACCTTGAATAAGTTTCAATTACATCTAGTTATCAATTTTAAGAATGCTCGTGTAGAAATAAAGGATGTATCGAATCCTTTTGTGAAAAGGTGAATCAATTAGAGATCATTAAAAGAGTGTAAATTTTATTAATTATAAGATTAATCTTGTAAAATAAAAGGTTAAAGAAAGATTATTTTTCTATAAAATACTCTATTGGAAGGGTGGGAGAAAATATGAAAGGGAAAAGCAACCTACTCGGAGAAATTTCATGGGAATTGTAGGACCAAATAGCCAAGGAATAGGAACTCAAATCTAATTTTATACCTCTAAAAATAGCTTAAATAAAGGATAAAATTTATAAAATACTTTTTCTCTAGAATGAAGTAAATTTTTTATTAATTAAAGGATAAGGACTTTAATATTAAGGATCATAAAGTGGGGTTAAGGTTTATAAAGGGGAACAAGGAGTTCCCTTCTAGGGAAGCCTTATAAAATTAAGTATGTAAATAATTAAGTTATAAAAAAGTGATAAAATGAAAGGTTTTTTCTAAATTTATAAGTAATTTATCTCAAAGTAAGGTGGTTATATATTTCTACAACTATGGAGTTTTGAGACACACCATGTAAATGTTACTATAATCCAATTATTTTAGCAATAGAAGAAGTAATATTGCATCATCTCAACTAAGGCATGACTATATGAGATATAAATTTATCAGGATATGTTTTATTTATTATAATTTTGTACATATGGTATGATATGTTAATAATATAGAAGCTGAAATCATTATATGTAATGAAAATTAATCTTAGGCATTGATCTAAGGTCTTGAAATTTGGATCAATATATAAAAATTGTTATGGGTATTTTAAATAAATAAAGGAATGTGATTGTGATATTTAGTTTTTCAGATAAGAAGATACTATTGAGAGTTTCATGAGAACATTTGGTTTATGAGAGAAGAGGATTATTGTCAATGGAGTTACATTGAATATATTTTGGATTATTGAAGAAGAAGGTGGAATTTATAAAATGTAATTCCAATATAAAATTATCCTTATCAGGAGGAAGAATTTTGTATCTTTGAATATTTTTTTGAAGACATTTATCCAACTCTCTTATCAAAAATTTGATCACATCTGGTCTTGGAGAATAAATTTATCATAGTGAAGACCAATGGGACATAAAATATGGAGTTTTATTATGTAAAATAAATCAGTTTTTTATGATGATCATAAATATACCTACAAGTCTATAAACAGATATATTCCTTGAATTTGAGAATAAAAAGGGAAGTTAAGAGAGTAACTCTTGTGTGAGTAGTTAGATTTCCCTAAAACCATTATAAGGGTAGTGATCCTAGGTTTGGATTTTCCATAATCAAAACATTTTATCCACCAAATAGTGGGTGATAGTGTATTTTAGTACACTATCACGTCATCATGTGTATTCTTCTTGGACATAGCTTAGTGTGGATGAACTAAGTAAAATCCTTACGTACTCATGTTATTTAATTTTTACATGTGTGATTGATATTTAGTTTGAGTATGGATAAGGAAGTGATATATTGAACATTTTTTCTACTAACACATGATAAATATCCAATAACTGGTGAGGGTTTTGAGAGAAAAAGCTTATATGGGAAACACCTTGATTCCCCCCCCCCCCAATTAGGGTACCTCATGACTCATATCATAACCCACTAGTCTAAATACATGGTCGGGGTGGAAATACTAGAATTGATTCATCTGGGTGGATGGTGATTCACTATTAGTGTATTATGTTCATAGTTGAGTTAGTTTGTGTGGGGATACATATATGATTACTTTTTTATTTATCACGATGACTTAAATTATGGAATTATAGTTTAATTAATAAAACATACATGGATTTGGTATGTTTGGAAATATTGTTTCTATTATAATAATTCTTGTAATTTAGCATGATTTTTTGAAAGGATTTATAAATTGTTAACCTGTAAATTGTTTATTTATTTTCCAAATGGAATTGGTTTCATGGTTTGGAATAAATCATACATATGAATGCATAGGAGTGATTCAGAAAAATCCTATTAGGTAAAGTGTTACTAACTCATAATATAACATCTTAGTGTGCATGTAGAGGTTATTTTTATGATGTAAAAAAATGAATGAATATCTTGATTATTAATTATGGATCTTAGGTGTTATTTTCATGGTGGGAAGTGATAGTGTTCGGATAGGATTCATTGGAGGTGTTTTATATCCTAGATAGATAAGTGTCAATTATATACCTTTGGTTATTATTGATGGGTTTTATAGTACATCACTATATCCAATTACAATGGAAGAATGCACAAAATCCATGTCATGACTAACCAGTCAAGGAATCGACAAGATAAAACAAACAAAAAATTGAATGCCTCGCTATCTAAGCTTTCAATCTTCATTGGCAGTGAGTCTGATTGAGTTCCCTCAGCAAAAAAAATTAGTTATTTCCTTTAATGGTATCCACTAAACACTAGAATAACTGAACACTTTGGAAGGACCTCTTATTTGGAAAGGGGTTCTAGAACCACTTTCTTAAAGGAAAATAAAGAGAAGAGAGTATGGTATATATTCATACAATTGATAATCAACACCAATTTTTTAAATGAGGCTCATAGAACTCAATTTTTTAATCCTTATTCATTGAATAAAGGATCCTCTTGAAGTTATTCTATTCTATATGTTATAAAATATCCAAAAATATGTCTTCCATCATTTAAAATCTTTATAATATATATCTCGTTGATGAACTCTATTGTTAAACTCTTTTAGAAATCAATAACATCATTACATTATGTGTTTGCAGCCAAAGGAGTATGATAATCACCTTGGGAGTTGATTTTAATGGTATCGTGTATCATTCATAAAGAGAACCTTGATGTGGTAGGAGATAACACTTCAAGACACTCACCATGGTGTGGTGGTGGATTTAGTTCACGAAATACAGCAATCTATAAATTTCACTAAAGCCTCACATAATTTTTGAAAAACTTAAAAACTCTTTATGAATCCATACAAACTTCTTTGAAAATGATTATCATAAACTATAATATTTTGGGAAAACAATTTTTACCAAAATTAATACTTATTACATGAAATTTTTGTGACCCTGGGGGCCTTTATAGAATTGAAAACAATTATGAATTCCTTTATCTATAATTGTAAGTAAAGAGAAACCTCTAGAAAAACATCATTGCTACCAAAGCTACAAAGGGGCCTATAATGATATCAATAAAACACACTCATATATCCATTTGAACATATATACCATAATATTTATTTATACAAATCATGTATATTCTTATATAGTCCATTTTTCCAAGACATTGGGTTAACACTAGACATGGAACATGTCAATATAGTAAAGGCCATATCATATGTTCATGATTCTCTAAAATAGACTAACCAGTTTGAATAAATACATTACATGTCATCATCAATTATAAATTTTTATTAAGGAAAGTTGTGTACTTCCAAGGAAGAAAACTCATGGTATCCTAAAATAATACAATCCAAGAGAATTATTATAATCCATATATTTATGATCCAAAGGAAGTGAACCAAGACATAAGAAAACTTAGAGATTAGTTGTCCCATCATCCTTAGATTCTAATTAATCATGTTACCTTCATGTGTTTTGAATAATATATTCAGGATCCATTAGACTCTTACATATCCTCATAGTATAAACAACTAAAAAACGATTTTTTAAGTAATATCCTTGAACTTAATTATCATTTTCAAGATTTTTTATATAATTTTTAAGGATAGGTTGTAATCCTTTCTCACAGTGACACCAGTCAAAAGATCTTGGGCCTCTACAATGAGAGTTTTATTGACACCATAGTTTAATTTAAATCTAAAATCACCAAACCCTAGAAGTATCGAATGGTTCCATCTCCATTCATGACTCCCTCAGAGTATGCTCCTTTAGTGTTGAGTTTGAAACTATTAGAAATAAGAATCCAATTGATCCAGATATCCCATCCCCTATTACCTATAGGCATTTTGGATGGTTGTAATAACATTTGAATCTCATAAAGATAAGAAGAGTTGTCTTGAACTTAGATTCCCATAGACAAATCAAAATCTATAAGTAGGTTCTTCCATTGTAAATAGTTGTGGGTAATGATTGTATGGTGATGTCTAACTCTATTGTGGGATTCCCACAAAATCTATCATCCATCCTTCAAATATCCCTAAGGTCTACTTTTTTATTTTATTATAGATAATCCCCCTTTAAGGGTTGAAGGGGAACCCGTACATGACCCGTAGGGCCAAGGCATAAGGCCCGACATAACCCGCAATATATGACCCGAAGGCCCAGAGGCATACCATTCCCATTACATGACCTGTAGGCCCAGCCCACTAGAACTGCCCCTCCCCAGAGTCTTACATCATTGATCACCTTAGCTCCCCACCTTGCATTACTAATCATCTAGCATTGCCCCGTACAAAGCTGCACGGTGCCTGGTCCCGATGGCGGCTGTCATACCCTCTCATTCTTCCAATCCGATTAGCTCTGCATCTAGTGGCTACTACTCATGTTGCTTTGATCCTCTTCTGGGGCATGATCTGGGTGAACTGGGCTACTCCATGGTCTACGTGACCCGAAGGCCCTATGGCCCGAAGGCCTTTGATGACCCGAAGGCCCTGGAGACCCGTAGGCCCAAACCGGTGGCCCGAAGGCCCAAATTGGGTGAATAGTTCTGGCTGCTATAGTACCGAACAGTAACTGCTATAGTACTGCTACAGTAACCCGGAAATTCACCTCCACCCGGTTTTGAACACTGGTCTCTTGGATACCAAGCAGGAGCCCTTACCACTCGGGCACGGGCTCATTGGAAAAATATATCATCCATCCATGAAAATCATGTTACAAAGAAAACCATCTAGGGAGGAAGTGTCTAAATTGTGAAACCAAGCACTTAAATATAGATTAAATAACCCTCTATCAAGTTAAATTCCCAAGGTTCTACCAACTAGTTTCCAAATAAATAGAACCCATTCCCCACCCATGAAGAGATGGGTCCCATTATCCCCCCTCCAAATTAAAATAGAATACGTATTTAGAAGCAGTATAAATTCCTCTCCATTGTATTTAATTATTAGTGGGTAAGGCTCTATAGTGTTCTCTCCGTATTATAAAGCTCATATTTTGTGGAATCGGATCTCCCCAAAGCATCCTCTCCCATTTTTCAGAGACCTATTGAACATATAAAATATTACAGTAGTATTTAGAGTTGAAGGTACCAAACTTTCTGGGAGTGAATATGTAGGGATCATTTTCATCCACTAATTGAATATTATTAAACAATTACTTATTATTTTCATCTAGGAATAAGTTGATAAAGTTTTGAAATAAAATATTAGTTAAAAATTTAACATCCAAAATAGGGTGAATTGGGAAGAATAATGAGACACCCACCCAATTATTCTTTCATAAGGAAATGGATCCTCTTCCAATGAGCCAATGAGAATGCCCTGTTAAGATACTAAGTGACTCATGGAGGATACTCTAAAGAGATGATGTTGAAGTAATCTAGTTTACAAAATAATCTAGTGTGATTCTATATATTCCCCTTGAAAACCGGTCCCAAAGAGAATGTCCTTAAAGAACCTCCCAAGACAAAATTATTTTCATGGCATGAATAGTGGGTTCAAAACCCATCAAGTTAATTTTTCCCATGTTAATAGGTTTGGATAGTTGTTTCCAACTAGCCTAGTGGAAATAACAATCCCCATTATAATCCCATGAGAAGTTAGAAATATTATTCTCAATGTTTATCAAAACTATTTTAGGGGAATTAATAATTGAGAGAATATGCATGGAAATGGATGTAAGAAAAATATTTATCAATGTAAATATATAGAAAAATGAAATAAAATTAATTTTACAATTGAGGAAATGGCCTATAATTATATTTATAAGGGCGTTAAAAAATAATTTTAATACTACCATTTGAGAGTGGAGCATTTGGATACTCCAAAGGGACATCCCACTTGTTTAAAATGATTTATCCTACAATCTAGCTAGTGTACTCTCCTAGCTGAGAAAATTCTTGAAATATAAACACTTATCTTGAGCTTATTAACTATTTTATTTCTCCAATTTTTATATTTATTAATTATATTTTTGAAATTTTTGATCAATTTTTATTTTCCATTAAGTAAATATTTTATATCATCTTTAAAAAATAAATAATTGATGCCTGGAAGATAGTATATACCCCTGAAAAGGTACACCACCTTAATTTGAACTGCTTGATTCAAATTTATACTAAGATGATATTTCATAAGAATAAAGAGACTAGGATAAAGGGGTCCCATTTCTTCATACCATGATTTTATTTAAAGAAATTGAACCTTTTTTATCATGAGGGCAACCAAAAATCAAGATGAGGCATAGAAACAAAAAAACAAGTCATAGAACCACTCCATGAAGCCTCATGTTTTCATGCTATTTAAAATGTAGTTCCATTCTAATTTATCATAATCCTTTTCCAATTCCATATTCATAAATATAGTAGATCTAAGTTATTTCTATATAAATCTAAAACTATCTCCTAAGATGGTGCAAAATACCCTAGAATATTCCTTCCTTTAATGAATTTGTGTTGTTCCTTTGACACCAAAATGGGTATCAAACTAGAAATCCTATCATTTGATATCATGGAAAGAATATTGTAAGAGAAATTACACATACTAATAGGTAAAAAAATTTGTAAATGATGTCATTTTTCATCCTTAAGGATGAGTAAAAGAGATATAGCATAGGCCACCCGTGATAAAGCATCCCCCCCCCAAAGAATTCATTGATAACCACAGTGATATCAAACTCAATAACCTCTCAATCAGCTAAGTAAATAGAACCAAGGATCCAATCTGGGTCAAGGTAACTCTCTAGATAAATAATATTAATTTATTTCTATATTTCATCCACCTTATAGATATTATAAATCATATCATTCATCTTCTCATTCACATCCTAAGGTAAGGATATAAATAAAATCATCGATATTTCTAAAAGGATGTACCGTAATATAATTTGGTCAGTTATTGGAAATAATCCATGTGAAGTGGTCCAATACCAAAGAACCTTGATGAAAACATAATTTTTGAATGAATTATTCTCAAGTTGAAGATTAATATTGACCATATATTTATGTTCTTTGATACAAGTGTGAAAGTAAGATGTGTTTTTTCCACCCTTCATGGGCCACCAGACTCTAGATATTTATCAATACACCCTATCATATTACAAAATAAAACCAAGAAATTATTTCTACTTGGAAACCATGGTCATAAAAATATCATTATACCAATAAATTTTCAATTTATTTTCAATTTTATGAATCTCACTAAGAAGAATATCTATATTTCCTAGGTTATTTTGTTTCTCATTCACCTATTCTAGGAGAAATGATTCCATCCTTATAACCTTTTCTGAATAATATCCCAAGGCTACCCCTACATGGGTGAATTCCATGACTCTTGGATGATATGGATAAAATCCTCTTCCCTTATCGAAACTTTCAAAAAGTATAAGGCAATAATTGATCACATCACATTTCATTCATTCAAGTAGTTAAGAATAATACATGTCACTCATCCAATCACGATCATGCATTTCCCAAGTTTAATCCAATCATGGGCCCAAATGTTACACTTTTTATACAAGAGGAAAAATATAATCTTGGTTAAACTCAACTAATGACATTATTTTCAACACACTCAACCATCCCTTGACTAGATCAACCTCAAGGTTTTCCTAAGAAAGGTATCAAACTATGAAGGTACACATGTTAAGTATTTTTCTAACCTCAGGTAATGGGAATTAATATTAAGCATACACCCCTAAAAATATCAATGAATTTGTAATGTACCACCCTAGCTCAATCTATGAACAGTAGTTAGACCGGCTCACCATGTGACCTTAGGTGTGTCTCCCTGTATACCAGAGGCTATTAATCAGTAGTTAGGGTATAAACTAGTACTATGAGGAGACTATACCCCCTATATCAGATTTTGAAATAATAAAAAATAACAAATAATTATCCATATTATTAAATAATCTAAAATCATAAGCAAACAATACAACATGACTAATTAAATAAATGAGATTCCATAAAGGCTCAAACAACCATGTCATACATAAAACTGACTACCCACTGGGCTAGTTACATATATATACCAAAATAAAATAAAATAAAATGTTGTATCCTCAAAATCCCCCAATCCATTTCTCCTCCCAATATCCATGATTCATTTGATCCATCCTGATTAATCATGTTATCTCAGGCCTCTACCCAACCTATGCCTGAAATCGAGTGAACGTTTGCTTGGGTGCCCAAGTGAAATGGTGTCCTAAGTAGGGTTTGAGTACAAAAATCAGTAGGTAACCACCAAAAAAATCCCATGGTAACTATCATATGTAGTGATATGTGAATGATACATGCTCATAATAAAAAAATAAAACTGTAGAAAATAAATAAAATAAATTTTTTTCGATCCTTAGGTTTGTGTCCTCGATCGACCATACCTACTTCAGCTAGTGTTTGGGTGTCTATGAGAACATCATGATGAACATTCTAACTAAGTAACATGAAGTCTCTAAATCCATGGTATTATCATCCAATTCTCATGACTCTAGGGACATATCCCATGTAATCTCTATCATCTAGGCTCCCAATCCAAGGTATCCCTTATCATATCCTCACAACTCTAGGGATGAGGCTTGTGGTAGCCCTATCACGAGATCCAAATCCATGGTATCCCTAAACATATCCTCTCAACTCTGGGGAAAAGTACCATGATCACCCTATCATGATCTCTAAATCCATGGAAACTCATATCATCCAGGATCCAAATCCATGGAATCCCCAATCATATCATCTCAAATTTGAGGATGAGGCCCATGACTTCCCTGTCACAAGCTCCAAATCCATGGAAACTTATATCATCCAGGATCCAAATCCATGGAATTCCGTATCACATAATGATCTCCAAATCCTTGGAGGCTCTAGTATGATCTCTAACATCATGTCATTCCAACCATATCTAAATCTATATCTATGGAATCTCAACTTTATCACATCTTCCCTAAGGGTGCATCCCATAAATAATAAAAACACAAGGGCTAGTCAAACACCCATTCCCATCATCATTGTCCACATACCCTAGGGGTAAACAGTCTAGTACGAGTCCCACAATACACACACTTCCATCCCACATACACCCAGTCTGGTTCGATCTATCAATAGGGCACCCACTGGTTACCACCAATCTCATCATAGCCGAGGAAACCTCACATGGGTACTTAATCTCATTCACAGTATTGGGTTAATATCCAACACACTAGGATGTCACATCCCATGGTATCATTAACTGGGTAGCATGACCTCATCGGCTATGTAGGGTTTCACCACCTAGAAACATTTTGGAGTTAGCTCATATACCATCTCTTCCCTCAATGTCACTCAGGTTAAATCCCCTCACCCAACCCGGTACCAATCTACTTAAGTTCTATCCACCTAGGCCTGGAAACATTGGATGGGAGAGGATCACTTGTCTCTTCCTTGACTCTATGAGCCCAAAAGGCTCAAGTCCCTAAGGTATCCTCTAAATCCCACATGGCCTATCATTTATAGGTATTCCCTCACATTTGGCATGGTGCCCGAGCATCCTCATACAGTATAAATAAACATAAATTCAATATAGAGAGTACACAATACCACCTACCTTTTCTCAAAGCTTTCCACTTTGATGCCAAGGGATGACAGTAGCTTACAAGGCTCATTTAAGAATATATATTCATTTCCTTGATCAACTAGGATCAACTCCATGTCTAAATCCCCTAACTCATGCAAAATAACCATAATTTATTAATTGTAATATTTATAATTAATTAATTGATTTAATTTAAACTTGGCATAAAGTTGGATAACTCATCAGGCATCCAATGATCATAGGATCTTTGAGCAATGAGGTGTCGGGCAACTATGGCACACCCCAAAACCCAAGCTAACAAAAATACCCAATCTACACCGCCAATTTCATCATTAAAAAATTTCAATTTTAGAACAAAACCAAATGAAATTTGGAATAATGAAATATCTCCACTAAAACGATGTACCAATGCATGTATATAGTGTCTTGAGTCACCCCCTCCCTAGGTAGAGTAAAATCCCCATCATGACCTAGAACTTTTGGAATTAGAATGAAAACCCTAACTAGGGAAACCAAAAATTAAAATAAGAGGATGGAGACAAGGAAGGTTTATGAAGGGTGATACTTACATTGAATTGTTAGATAAATCCACTAAAAACACCCCCTTAAAAGTGATTAGAGAGGGGGAGGACGGGAGAAGGGATCTAGCTTGCATGAGGGGAGGAGGAGAAGAGAAAGAGGGATTCCCTTTAAAATATTAGAAAAGGTAAATGGTAAGTTTTTTCCTTTAAATAGGCCACATGATTTGGTTGCACGGTTAGCCAAACCATGCACCAAATGTGTGGTTTGATATATCTTGAGCCTTCCACATCACACGGTTTGGTCACATGGTCTTCTAAACCATGCTCCAACCATGTGGTAGCTCTGTAATCCTCTAAAATACCACACACATTTTTCCCTAAAATCCCACGTGGTTTGTCTAAAACCATGAACCAAGCCTCCATCCCCAAACTGAGTATCACAATTTCATATGAAACCCACATGGTTTCACCTTATACATGAATAAAACTTGCTAACTAACCATTATTAAAATAAATTTAATTGAAAACCTCTTGAGATTCATGGTGCTGCATGGTTTCTCCTAGATCGTGTTCCCCAAATCATGTGCCCCAGACAGAGTTCTCCAAAACTCATAAAATCAAACCTGAAACCTCTAAGTCTCACCCTAACACCTAAGATACCTTACAAGAATAATTCCTCATCTAAAAATATCACTTTTAGGCATTCTAACTCTTAGTATTTTGTTATTAATCTCTAATCAAAATTTGACCCGTCTAATAATTAAAAATTCAAATTCTTATTGAAATTTTCAACTCATATGGACACAAGATCTTACAACCTCCCCACCTTAATACTTATCATCCCCAAGAAGTATAATTTTTCATCAAACTAAACACTCTAGACTACCATGATCGATAATTCTTTCTCAAATGACAATTTTTTACCACTGAATTCCTAACGTGCTTTTAAAGCGCCACCTTGAACGTATGGTAATTAAATCACCCAACCCAAGCCAATGATGGAATCCACTACCAAAATACTAATATAATGATTAACTGATCCTATCTAACCTATGGCATGATCATATAATTTTATAATTTAACATTAATTCTATGGTGTTCCCCACCATATGTCTTAGCTTTAAAGGCCAATTCTGGGTCTCAAAGCCTCCACCTTTATAATTTTCTACCAAAACATGGTTCTAGAATTATAAATATTTACTCGGTGTGGTTCCTAACTCACCATGACTAATAACACATGAGAAAACCACTTCTAGTTCTTGATTCTAATCTAAATTGATCATACCCTAATCAAACAAGATTAAAACCTAATCACACTATATTTTCCTTGAAAATACATGGATGATCCTCAAAAAAATATCATTGTATCCCAAATGATGTGTTTGATGTGATTATTAGTTCACTACATTCCATCTTACACAAAACATCGGTCATACCTCTTATGGCCTGCCCTTTATAGAAACACTCAACTCCTACTATCGACACATCACCAAACCCAATCACAATGCCTTTATCCCAAGGCACACTAAGTTCATACAAGACTGATCATTGAAGACCATATCCGACTTCTAGTGACATTACCTAGACAAACCATACACTATCTATTTCTATCATCATACCACACCATGAACACTAATGTGTCTCCTATTCTACATATCTGTATTATCACAAGCTAACCCAATCTCGACTCCATGCTCGGACTCCACTTGGTTTCATATCCAAACTGATGCCTAAAATTCACTGAGGAATCCTATAGTACTTGGTTCCATTTATTCACTAGTACCTAAATTCCACCATGACCATCCAATGACTGGTCCCAAACTTCCACGGCCCTTCTCACGTGAGGTTCATGTGCTTACAATCAACATATTGATACCCACCTTAGGAGAATCATTTTCATCACACTAAAAAGACAAGATCTTGACCACCACATCCCATGATCCATCCATCACCAGACATAACCACTAATGTGGTCAAAATTTCTCACTTCTAAGAGACAATTCAACATCACTTATCACCCACTTCTGACCCATGGAAATAGAAACCATTGAATTATCCAAATTTTAATTCATCATTAGGGTCACCACCCTTGAGTTTTTTGTTAGAATATTACATTATTAGAAATGTTTCACTCCTTCAAAGATATTCTTACCTACTGCCAACCCCTGACACCATGTTTCCCTTTCAATTATTGTCAAGGTGCAGCCACAGGTTGACCATTCCAAAGCACCTGATTGATTTCCAAAATATCCCTCATCACAGAGGAACTTACTTTATTTTACTTCAATATACATGTAATATCATCCAAAAGCTTCCCATTAATTACCATAAACCCTCATCCTGTTCATGGCTAACACTGATTCCAACACCCAACTCACGATCATGTGAGGCACACACCACCAAGGTTAAGATGACTGTGTTGTGCAGCACGTTAGTCCCAAGATGTTAAAAGATCCCTGGATAATCCTCTCCAAAATAATGAACCCCACCTATAACATTATTTATACCACAACCACCCACTAATAGGCGTTTTTCTAGCACCACAAGTTACCATCCTTAGTCCAAGGTGTGTCAACCTCATCCAAATGCTTACCCTCTATCTAGTGTCATTCTGGTCATGATTTTTCAATCAAGCTCTAACCACACAGCTAAAATAGCATCCAAAAACATAGGTATTGAGGTATCATTCCCAAATATACTTTTCACTAAAACCTAATAACCCCCTCATGCATCGATATCATACCCCGAAGCACCAATCGGTGCTTTTTCATCTATGAAAATCACCAACCTTGGCTAACCCCCTCGGAGGGGCACCCCCAGTCATTTTAACCATCAGCTCACTAGGGTCCAAACTAAAACTAATGGTCTCTAGATCTCCCACCTAGAACTACCAGTTAGGTCTCACAAGGGTTACTAGTTAAAAACACCTAGATTAATATCAAGCTTGTAGAATGTGACTCATAGGATGTCATACACACTCCCACATCAAAATCCATAGAATCAACATTCCAATCACCCACTCCTAGGGTCTCACAAATGATGGAATCACATGTCGACCACAACCCACAACTAGGGAACCCATCCTCTCTGAGCATATACACATAATAGTGCTACTTGGAGGATCATTTCTCATTGGTTGACTCTTCCCATGACCAATCGAATCATCCCAAATGATCTTTACTAAGGAAAACACAAACCCACAGTTTATTTAAGTAGAGTTTCATTCCAAGATATGTAGTAAAATGTTTTATAGATTTTTATTCGCACTTTGGATAACTGGACCTAAACACCGATGACTCACAAGGGGTCCAATTATTAGTCACCATGTGTCAAACTGACCCACTTGGATCATTGCACCTCTTTTACATGAGGACTAATTCATCATCCACATCATTGAATATATCACTGTAGATACACCAGAATTTCCATCAGAAGAAATTTCATATAAAATTAAGACCAGCTAAGTTGAATGTCACCAAGTACTTATATGGAAAAATTTTATATGATCAATTGTTTACACTTTAAAAAAATGATCCTCTTTCATTGATGAAAGCACACACTAGAATTCCTATATTTTATGTGAATTCTATGTTTCTGAAATGATTCATGAGATTACTCTTACAACTATAAAACAATATTAAAATCTAAATCATTATCCTCTTTTAAATAGGACAAGATCCAGAAATCCACAATAAATCATAAAATTTAAACCACATGTGCATCGCTCGAAGTGAAAATCACATAAAACTATAACATCACAAACCAAAATAGAAATCCAATCCCATGTAACCTAAAATTCTTACTGAGAAATGTGTTCATGATGCACCATCCTAATATCCATCACAGGCTCCAAAAAATTCATAAATATTCAGTCTACCAAAAAACAAAACAATAAGACAAAAAAATCCATGATACCACTTTTTAACATCCCACACTAGCTCACTCTATGAATAGTAGCCTGGTCGGTTCTCCAAATGTCCTCAAGTGTGCCTCCTCATACAGAAAAGGGTATCGACTAGAAATGGGGTCTAAGGTGGTACTATGGGGAGACTATACCCCCTATATTAGAGGTCACAATAATAAAAAATAACCAAACATCATTTGGAACAATAAATAATCTTAAAGTGGGAGAAAATAAAACAACAAGACTGATTAAATAAATGAGATTCCATAAAGGCTCAAACATCCAAATCATAAATACAACTGACCTCTCACTGGGTTGGTTACATATGATTACCAAATAAAATAAAATAAAATGTTGGCTCCTCAACATCCCCTGATCCATACCTTATCCCAAGCTTCATGTTCCATCTAATCTATCCAACTCGATCATTATATCTTAGGCCTCTTCCCAACTTGTTCTTACAATCAAGTGAACAACTACTTAGGTACCCAAGTTTAATGGAGGCCCAAGAAAGGTATGAGTAAAAAACTCAATAGGTCACCACCAATATGGTCTTGTATTGACCAATATATATAGTGATATGTGTATGTTGTTGGAGTTGGTGGCCTAAAACCAACTACTTTGTAATTTATTCATTAATAAATACCTTATAATATCTTGATTTTTCTTATGCGTGATAATTCATGTGATAATTTCCTAAGGATAGTTGTTTAATTAAAGGGTCATAGCGAATCCCTACTATGATGAGAACCCAAAATTTCCATAACACTGTTCTTGAATATATGTTCTATGGTCGGATGATGTTATTTGAGGGACATGAATAATACAGGACATTAGGGGTGAGAAATCATAAAACTTTGTGGTACCTTCTCATGGTGCGTGCCCTTGGTAATATCCAGGAGGATATTATGAGAACGAGACCCGCTAGTAAGAAATACACATTTCATAATGTCATTGGATGTTTCTATCTGCGGACGTGTGTATTGGTCCTTAGACTTTAAGATTATTATTAATGGGTATTAAAAATTACACACTTAGATGTATTAACAAAAACTGTGAAGACACACTATTCGTAGCAATTTAGGATACGTTGGGTGCATCACGAGTGATACTACATTAATAGATAATGCGATAAAGGATTTGTACCTTCTGTTCCATAATGGAAGTAGATATCTTATGCCCTTTGATGGAATTGATATAGCCTAAATAAATCCATGTCCATGGTGAGGAATGGGAAATTTCAATTCCAAAAAGTCAAAGAAAGAATAATTGAGCACATGGGTTGATGGCACTAGTATGAAACCCACTTGATTCGAGATATCGAGACAAAAGAATTATATTACATGGTAAGCATTCGTAGGAGGTGACACGTCATTGCGGCATTAACTTCTTTCTCTATGGGTGCCTTGGAGTGTTTCTAGATTCTAACCTTGTACTTTAGGCAGGATCTGCCTAATGCCACTGAGAAAGAGTCCTAGAGGGTCACACACTAAGTGTGTCCAAGTATCTTAGTCAAATATTAATTTAATAAGTTGAATAAAGATTATTCCTGTTTGTGGTTTAATAATTATTTAAGGATGCCTAATCGCATTTATTTTGACACTAGTTATTCGAGAGAATATATTGTGGGTGAATTAATATATTTATTAGTGAGTAAAGCAGTGATATTTATTTTGGAAATAAATAGTCATTATTCAAGGTCTAATAAATGTGGTGGAGGAAATAAAGAAAAATGGAAAAACAAAAGGGCACATCGTGTATATTAAATATACACGTTGTGTATTTTTTTTGGAATTTATAAGAAATAATATTATTTATTTAATTAAATAATTTTAGGTGTAATTCACTGGGTGCATGTCAGGTAATAATAATAGTCAACTATTATTATTAGACATGGGGTATTACTAAGAATTAAATGAAATGAATAAATGATTTTGGGTAATTAATTCATTTTATTATTCTATGTAATTAAAAATCCCAATTATATATTTATCATTAGCCTAGATATTTTTTTGGTTGTGCACAATGGATCTAGAGAAATCTCTCAAACCAAGAGAGAATATTTTTCTTCCAAGAACGCTCTCAAGCTATGAGAGAAATATCCTCCTCCACCGGATCAAGGCGATCGAAGGTGGACATCGCAAGTGAAGGATCTTCCACACTAGCACCCACAGATCCCTTCAGAGACGTCCAGAGATACGTGGAGAACATGTGGATATCCATAAGAGGAATCCTATACTTGGATTCTATGATGCAACGACAGATCACATCGGATCGTGATCGAAAACATCAATGAAGAAAGAATTACATCAAGGAAGTTCTTGTAAATTAATTAAATTAATTATAACCAACATATGATGATCCTATATATGGTTCTGGGACTCCTCTCTTTTCTTTTTCATTCTTCGTTCTATTCTGAAGATTTGGTGTTTTATTATCGTGATGGATCTTGGATTGATCATTGTTAACGCTAAAATTAAAGTTGGGTACACACACCAACGCACTTCCGCTGCGCCCGGAACCTAAAAGTGGTATCAGAGGGGTCATATTGTTGATTATAATTATTTATTTTTTTGTTGGTGATTTATGCATTTAATAATTTAGTTGTTTCAATTCAAATTAATTGTTCTTTAAATCTGAATCTCAAGATCTTTTCATCCTCTATCGTTTCTCGTTCACCTTACATAAATGAATTTTTCTTTTAATTTTGATTAAAATAAAATAGAGGATCTCATCCGGAGGTTCCAAATGTTCTTGGTCATAAAACACCAGAATACACGGTGTGTATTCGGCAGTACACACCGTGTAGTCTAGGTTCAATGCATCAGACTAATATGCCAAATCAGGTCGTGTGTTGGAGTATTTCTAAGTTTTAAATGATGTTGTGTGTTGACTAGGAATAGGTGGCACATGGTTTCCAGATTACACGTCGTGTGGTCCACTGAACAAGGCATGTATTCCATTTGGGTTAGGATTGGACCGTGTACCCCATACATGGCTTGCCCGGATAGAAACTATGTAACGCGGATATTACACAGCATGTGTCCCACTGAACACACCGTGTACTCAGAAAAAATTCTGAATTACATCTACATGCCATGTCCTTGGATGTATACTTCGGATGGATGGTGAACAAAAGTACATGCCATGTAGTCGGGACTACAAGCCGTGTACTCATCCAAATTACGCAAATTTATTAAAATTTATTATTATATTATACAAACCCTTGAGACGTATACCATAGTGTAGGCATAAATCTGAGGCACAACACGTGATAGGTGTTTTATATATGTGTGATTAATTTTAACATCTGTGTAATGTTCATTTCTACTCATTGGGTAGTTATGAATGGGAATTCACTGGGTTGCCTCCAAGGTACAAGTTACATACAAAGATAATTTTAAATGAATTTATTTGTTTAAAATTATGATGGATGAGAATCTCAAGGACATTCAGAAAAAGGGTTTAAGATAAAAGGATTGATTAATTAAATATAATTAATTGATTTGATTGTGATTTATCTTAAACAAGAATGATTAAATAATTGAATGCTAGTTTTATTTATGCGTAAATATCATTTCATGCATGGATGATCATGAGCTAGACCAAGACCTTTGTATGTGAATGGTTTCTTTTAATTTATTTATTTAAATTAAATGTGTTTTCATGTGAGCCTTATCCTCATTAATATGTAGGGCCTACATGACCAAGGTTTCTTTTATGTAAAACCTCATTTTTACCCTCACCTGCGTGTGAGATAAAAGCATATGTAATGGATGGAGCTCCCAATCTAGTGGAGGTGGATCAAGTTAGGAGCCAAGGTGAAACCAATCAAAGGAGATACAAAGTTGGACATGTGGAAAGTTTTAAACATGAACCCAAAAGGTTTAAGGTGTTTCTCCCTTAGGTCTTGGGTTAGTTTATCAACTACTAGATAAAATAACCAATAGAACAAGCTCCGGATCATACCATTTATTTTATTTCTATCAGCTCCATGGTTTATTTATTTTGGTTGTGTTGTCACGGTCACACAATTAATGAATTAAACAAGCATGAAATATATAACTAAAATAATACAGGCTTATGCATAAAATATTATCTTAGACATGGTTAATTGCTTAAGTATATCCCACTTAATATTAAAAAGCATGTAATAAAAGATAATAAAATGGAAATTTACTTATAAGGATAAAATCCCTCAAAGAAAATATCAAGTCAGTATATCTGAAAGTGCGGATGATTGTCATATATTGACCATTCAAAGTTCTGATGCTCTGGTAATGTGTATAGCAGCACTCGGGTTGAATCCTTGGAAATGATACTTTTTTAATAGTCGAATGTTTTTAGTTGATTGTATTTTGATTGGGTGGATTTGTTTGTAGAGCTTAAATGAAGTGATTAATGATTGGTGTTTGATTTAACAATTTGATAAAGATTGGGGTGAGTTCATTTTTAGGTATTTAATCTTGTGATATCCTTCAGTTTTGCTTTATATTGCATTTAAATTAACACCCACTTCACAAGATAACGTTTATTGGAATTCATAAGTGTTAAGGTTTTAATCTAATACTTAAATTAACTTAGGGTTATAATATCAATCAGAGATTTTTGATGGTAGTGTATTTATGGTTCCAATAATCCATGGAAACCACACGTTAAACAAAACAATTCATTAATCGATGACATGTTAAGTCAAACATACACAATGTTAAATTAAAGAACACTCATCGAGCAAAATCTCTCAATCGCTTAACATCTCTAAATAATGACTCACCCCAATGGGAGATTTACTCATCCATTTAAATGATTAGTAATCTGTTTATAGTTATTATGATGATAAATTAATAAGATAAGAAAAATAAAGGGATAAGAAAAGATTGGTGCGACGAACACACACACAAACGATGATGATAATTAAAAATGAACTTTAGATTGAATGAGAATGAAAAATAGGGGAAGGAGATTCAACTATATTTAAACTATTTTAAGAAAATTAATATTAAACTAAATAAGGTGGATGATAATAAGAGATGCTTAAGAAGAAACTTTCATTAAAACAGAATTACAAATACAAACACTTACGAACTTAAAATTGAAGAACAACACAAAAGTAAATGAAAGGAAGTAAGGAGGAATGGTTTCTCAAGTAAAAAATTGAGTATGGAATATCCTACCAAGCCTTTGGCAGAGCTTTTTTCATGTCAAACTATCCTCCTTTTCTCTGAAATGCCAACCCAATTGTAGAAGAGGAGTTGGATGTGTTTATAGCCCAAGGAAGTGGACTGTTTGCATTCCCAATCTGTCCCTCCACTTGGATCGACAATTTGGATATCCAGACAGCCGAATATAGAGATATAACCTTCTTCAAAGTTTTAGATAATAATTTTTTACGACTTATATAAAAAATTTGAGTAATTTGGACTTATGGAGCCAAAGTTATGGCGGTTTGATTAAACAAAGTTAAACTTTCCATTTCAATACATACTTTTTAGAAGGTCGAAATGTGAATGGGTTTATCAATAGTAATATGCCTTAAAATCCGAACACTTTCTTCAAAAAAGTAATCCATCTATATCTCCTTTTTCACACTGAAAAATATCAGCTTTCTTTTATGATTACATCATGATATATTTTATGAATACTGTACTTATTTTATTTCTCGTCCAGAATGGTGGTATGAGTTTAAAAGAATCATTTGGGCCCATTTTATTTGGATTTGGGCCTTGAAATTTTTATCCAAGACTTAATACATTGTCCCCTGAACGTTTGAGGAGAATGAATGAATTTTAACTTCTGTATTGATTCCAGTAATTCAATCTTCATGGATGGGCCAGTTTCTTCACAGATTCTGGGGGCCTTTTTTGTGGTCTATATGACCATTAAAATGGCAGAATGGGTCAATAATTCCTTCTAATGATATGTGTGAAATTGAATAATGAATCATAAAAAAATAATCACACAATTTGAATCATTATGGTGAGATTTATAAATAAAATATTAGACTGAATCAATTGGACTACTTCTAAAAATGCTCAAAAATTATACTTAGTATTAAAACATTAATATTTCACAAAAAATATGAACATTTCATATAAAATCAGTAAAGGGAGTATATAATAAGTCATGAAAATATTGATAACATTAAATCCCCCACACTTAGTTTTGTGCATTTCCTCATGTGAAAAAAATATAAAAACATGACAAAAATCATTTTCACTCACCAAAAAATATTAAAATTTTGTTTTCGCCAATCAGGGGCGGTTTAGAAAATATCACTCATCCATATTGAATTCCACCACAAGTTTTTATAGAAACAATGTTCCAAAAACAATTCATTTTTTCATGCTTAAATTTATAAATAGAAAATGGTGGCACACAAAACATACTCCTCTAAAGATGATAAAATTAATTTATGGAGCTTCACTCATTCACCAACCAAAAGTAAAAATTGTCGAGTTTATAAGAGCTCTCAGATTCCACTACCTATCCAAAGTGCAAAAGAATCAAGAGGACTTTTGAAGGGTTATTTCTGTGGATATGGGATGGTAGGAATATAATGTTCAAGAGAGAGAATAAGAGGGGTAAAACACCAATATGGAAAAATCAATGCACATTTTTTTTGAAATGAGACATGAAAGGAAATGGAAACACATATTTATGAGGGAATGAAAATATGAAATAAGACAAAAAATTGGAAGTAAATATGAAGGGAATGAGAAGATAGAATATTTACAAAACACAAAACTTCTCCCAATGACATAAGAATATAATGCAAGTGTTCTTTTTTTCTTTTTTTTTCTCTTTTTCTAAAGTTGAACTTGAAACAGATCTCACACTCATTTTTCTGTTATTTTTTTTTATTTTATTTTTATTTTTTATTTTTTTTAAACTTTTCAATATCATTTACAAAATTACATAAATAAAAGTACATTACATTCCCCAAAACACACTGAATGACAACCTATTCCCCACTCCAAAATGGATTCTTTCCCTCAAGCATATGATAACATGGTGAAATCAATAAAGGGTACCCAAAATGAAATCCATTCCCCCCCACACTTAAATTTCAAAAAATTATGCAATTTAAATACATGTTGATATTGGGTGGTAAAATTTATTGGGCTTGTAATGTAGCTATTAAAGAAAAGGTTTTTATAGGCTTGAAGGGGATTTCAAAAGGAGGATTGGTGTAAGGGAAATGGGAGGCTATTTGTATATTGTGATTCTCATGTGGTTCAGAAAATGCCTCTATCATATTAATTCACACTAAAGTGGGAAATTCAACTTGAAGGTCCAAAAACTCAAGACTCACAAATGGGGGTGAAAAAGACACTTTTTGAAAAAATGGCCATAGGTAGCCTTGTCATGAAAGTTGATGTTGTTCATCACGGCTGGGGAAAATCATTTTCCAAATAAAAAATTTAGCATTCAAAATTATTGTTTTTGATACAATATTCTTTATCCAAATTTATGAAAAAACCACAAAATTTTTTATATGAAACCATGTCTTTTGACTCCCAAAAATGGTTGGACAAAATTTAAAACTTGTAAGGTGAGTAAGCATGAATCTTGGTTTTTCATATTATTATTTTTTTTTGTTTTTTTAGGGTTTTTTTAGTTTTTTATAAAGACACACCCACACAAAAGAGGAAGAGTAAATAAAAAAATGTGAGGTGGAAAGTGGTAAAAAACAAAATGATAAGGAGGGAGGAAGAAGAGAGAGAGAGAGAGAGAGAGAGAGAGAGAGAAGAGGAGTTAAAGGGAAAGAGGTACCCCTGGTTTGGATTTGGTGGGTTTCCATATCCATCTAATGGTGGGTCGACTACAGAAGTTGGGGATTTGATGTAATTTGATGTGGTTCTAGGATTCTGTGTCCTCTCATAGTGATGATTTAACTGATGTCCATTAACTGTGAATTTCCTTTTTGAAGAGGGGTCTTGGACTTGCACTGCACCAAATGGGTAAACATTAGTAATAACAAAAGGACCTTCCCAATGAGAATTAAGATTACCTGGGTGAAGCTGAAATTCAGAATTTAAAATCAATACCTTTTCACCTTCATGGAATACCTTTCTCGGGATGTTTTTATCATGGATTACCTTATCCTTTTCTTTGTACATATTGGAATTCTCATATGAATCAAGTCGAAGCTCCTCCAATTTAGTTAATTGCAACAATATTTCTTCACCAAATTTTTTACAATCAAAATTGCAGGTTTTCACAGCCCAAAAGGACTTGTGTTGGATTTCAACTGGTAAATGACATGCTTTACCAAAAACTATCCTAAAAGGATACATACCAATGGGTGTTTTATAGGCAGTTTGATAAGCCCAAAGTGCTTCACCAAGTCTTTCAGGCCAGTCTTTTCTGGTGGGTTTTACAATTCTCTCAATCACTCTTTTCACTTCTCTAATTGAAATTTCATCCATGCCATCTGTTTGGGGGTGATATGCAGTTGAAGTATTATGTATAACACCATTCTTTTTCAAAAGAGATTCCACGGTTCTATTACAAAAATGGGTTTCTAAGTCACTTATCAAGGCACGTGGTGTGCCAAACCAATGAAAGATGTGTGTCTTTAGGAACTCACTAATAGTATGTGAATCATCCTTTCTAGTGGGTTTGGCCTCGACCCACCTAGAAACATAATCAACCGCAAGAAGAATGTATGAAAATACATTGGAATGTGGGAATGGTCCCATGAAATCGATTCCCCAAACATTGAATATCTCACAGAAGATTAAAGGCTTTTGGGAAATTTCATTACTTTTGGAAATTGTGCCAAACTTTTGGCAAGTGGGACATGATTGACAGAACTTGTGTGAGTCCTTGAATATTGAAGGCTAGAATAATCTAGAGTCTAGGACCTTTTAGGAGGTCTTTTGTGGTCCAAAATGGCCACCACCAGGCATTGAGTGACAGAATTCTAAGATGGAAGAATGTTCATTTTCATCAACACATCTCTTAATTACCATGTCTACCCCAGTTTTCCAAAGTTTGTTTTTTTCCCAAAAATAGTATTTTGAATCACTTTTCAACTTCATTTTTTGTTCTTTTGAAGAAAAAAAATCAGAAAAAACACCAAAAACCAAGTAATTTACAATGGGGCATACCATGGTATTTTTTGGAGTGAGAGATGAAAGGTGCTCAGTTGGAAATTATGGATCAATTATTTTAGAATGAGAAGAATTAAAAATTCTACTTAAGTGATCAGCCATAGGGTTTTCTTTTCCTGGTATATCTTTGATTTCAAGGTCAAACTCTTAGAGCATTAGGATCCATATTATTAGCCTCAGTTTGGAATCACTTTTCTTGAGTAATAACTTTATAGAAGAATGGTATGTGAAGATGATGATTTTGGCACCTAAGATATAGGGCCGGAATTTATCTAAGGCAAAACCCACTGCTAAAAGTTCCTTTTCAGTGACAATGTAGTGATATTGAGTTTCATCCAATGTTTTTGAGGCATAATATATTACATGAGGAATTGTTTCTCTTCTTTGACCAAGAACGGCCCCAATGGCCCTATCAGAAGCATCACACATAAACTCAAAGGGTAAGTACCAATATGGGGGTTTGATTATTAGGAAAGATTTAAGAGCAATTTTGAGTTTAACAAATACTCTCTTGTAAACCTCATTGAAATGTAAAGTGGCATCATTTTGGAGCAACTTAGTGAGTGGGAGGGAAATCTTACTAAATTTTTGGATGAATCGACGATATAAACCAGCATGACTGAGAAATGAAAGGATTTCATGAATAGAAGTGGGTTCATAAAGTTATTGGATCACTTCAATTTTGGTAGGATAAACTTCAATACCAACTTTTGAAACTATGTTCCCTAGAAAAATCCCATTGGAAACCATGAAGTTACAATTTTCAAAATTTAACACAAGGTTACACTTGACACACTTTTGGAGGACTAGAGAGAGTTAATTCAAGAAAGATTCAAATGAATCACCATAAATGGTAAAGTCATCCATGAATAATTCCATGCAGTGTTCAATGAATTTAGAAAATATACTCACCATACACCTCTGAAATGTTGCAGGGGAATTACAAAGGCCAAAAAGCATTCTCCTATATGCATATGTTTGAAAGGGGCATTTGAAAGTAGTCTTTTCTTGGTATTGAGGTGTGATTGGGATTTTTAAGTAGCCGATGTATTCATCAAGAAAGCAATAGTGTGACTTTTCGGCTAATCATTCTATCATTTGATCAAGGAATGGAAGAGGGTAGTGATCTTTTCGTGTTTCAACATTCAATTTTTGGTAGTCTATGCACACACGCCATTTGTTCTTCACTTGAGTTGTGATTTCCTCCCCATGTTCATTTGTAAAAACAATTATCCTAACTTTCTTAGGTGAAACTTGAATTTGACTAACCCATTCACTATTAGAAATTGGGTAGATAATGCCAGCTTAAAGAAGCTTGGTGATCTCTTCCCTAACTACCTCAAGTATGAGTGTATTGAGTCTTCTTTGTGGTTGTCTAATTGGTTTGGATGATTCCACAAGATGGATGTGATGCATGAAAATAGTAGGTTTGATTCCTGTTATGTCATCTAGAGTCCAACCTAAGGCCTCTTTTTATTTTCCTATAACACTTGAACAAGTTTGGACTCCTCAGTTTCGGTAAGTGAAGTAGAGATAATGACATGATAAGAGTGATCATGGAAAAGTAATGCATATTTCAGGTGTGTAGGAAGAGGTTTTAGATCAGTCTCATCTTTCATTTGTGGGTTAGAAAACTCAAGAATAGAGGAAGGGACTTCAGTTGCTTCAGATTCATTTTCCTTAATATTGTCCAAGGTGGAGCAGTAGAGATCAGAGTTGATGTGGGATTCAAGAGAGTTTTCAAGATCCTCTAGATTGATGGAGTCTATGAATGAGATGTCCACATCAACATCGCCATTTTTAACATGGTTAATCATGGTACAGATTTCAAAAGATCCTCCTCTCTTTAGAACAGGATGAACATGATGGAATGGGGTTCAATTGACTCTTAGAAGTTTCCTCGAAAGCATGGATTGAGAATGTATAGTGATCCTCGGATGGGTATCTCATGGCTTGGAAAATGTTGAACTTGACCAGTTGGAAACCAAATTCCATGGATAATATTCTTGAATGGACATAAATATTGGTTCTAGCAGTCATGATTAATGGTCTTCCTATAATTATGGTAGATCGAGAAGAGTTCATCTCACCTTCTATGTCAAGGATATAGAAATCAGCTGGGAAGATAAGATCATTAATACGAACAAGGACATCCTCAATTATTCCCTCAGGACTGGTTGTGCTTCAATTGGATAACTGAATGACAACACCTATTGGGTGAAAGGGACCTAGACCAAGGTTGGAGAATATGGATTTGGGCATGACATTAATTGAGGCTCCTAGGTCTATGAGTGCATCATCAAAGTTGGAACTTCCAATTTGTCATGGAACCGTAAACGTCCCTGGATATTTTCACTTTATGGGAATAGACTACTGGGTGGAAACATTTTCAAAGGTCCTAAGTTGTCTATTGTGGGTGCACAATTCCTTAAGAAACTTGGCATACTTAGGGATTTGTTTTATGGAATCTAAGAGGGGAATGTTGACTTCAACACGTCAAAACATGTCAACCATTTCAGGATAGAGTTTAAATGAATTATTTGGCTTAGAAATGGATTGAGGAAAAGGAATTGGGTTCCTAAGTGGAATAGAAGGAGGTGAAAAAAATGGTTTCAGATTCCTTTTCATGTTTCTTTTTCTTTTCATTTTCTAGGTCAACATTCAAAGGAGGGTTGGATGACTTATCTTGAGGCATAGAAATTTTCTTTCTCGATCTAAGTGCAATTGCACTTACATTACCCTTGGGATTGGGTAATGGTTGATCTGGGAGTTGGGAAGAATTTGATTATTGTTGCTGGCTTAGGTGGGATGCAAGTTGACCAATTTGGGTTTCAATGTTTTTGAGGCTAGAACAGGTGAAAGAGGCAAGATCTTCAACTGTACTTTCCCATGGTTTCTTGTAAGAAGAGGTATGTCCAGAATTGGGATTGCCTGGATTTTGGTTCTTAGGAAAGTGATTGTATTGGTTTGGGAATTGGGAAGTCTCATTAGTATAGTGGAATCCTGGAGGAGCAGGAGGAGGATTTATCCTTTTTTGTTGAGGAACAAAAGGATAAGTTTGTTGGAAGTTACCAACACCTTGTCCATATTGAAATTGGTTTGGGTTTTAAGGAGGGAATTGATGGGGATGAGAGACAGGATTTCCATACCTCAGGCCTTGGTTATAGGAAGAATATAAGGGCTCAGAGTGACGTTGGTTGAAGTTTATAACAAACTAACCTGGTAGTTGAGGGTTGGTGTTCTGCTGAGCATAGGCTGCATTGAGCTTCATTGTTCCGGATGAATCAGAGGGATCCTCTTGAAGTTTTGGACATGTGTCGGTTGGATAAGATGGGGACCTATAGATTCTATAATTCTTGATAGGTTCAGGGAACATAGATTGTGGAGAAGATGAGGTTGGGGCTTTTTAAGCCACAGCTAGTTGTCGCACAAGACCTGTAAGTTCACTCATCCACTCTATCATCTTGTTTGGCTCTATAGATTGGCTATCTTGGGCTTGTTTGACTTGAGAATGTGCTCAAGTATGGAATTTTTGTGTGTTCGCAGCCATGCTACTTATGAGATCTCTTGCAGCTTTAGGAGTTTTATCAACAAGATCACTTCCATTTGCGGCATCAATGAGAGTTATATCCATAGCCAATAACCCCTCATAGAAGTATTGAATCAAGATTTGGTCAGGGATTTGGTGGTGTGGGTATGTTGCAACAAATTTTTTGAACCTCTCCCAGTATTCAAAGAGTGATTCATTGGGGAATTGATGGATACCACTAATTTCCTTTCGGGTGGAAGCAGTACGAGAAGCAGGAAATAATATATCTAAGAAGAGTCGCTTCATGTTATTACATGTGGTTATGGAACCAGGAGGAAGGTGGTATATCCATGACTTGGAAGAGTCAGCTGTGGAGAAATGGAATGCTCAAAGTTTTATTTGTTCCTCAGAAACCCCTTGAGGCTTCATGGTAGATCACACCACTTGTAACTCTTTAATGTGGGGATGTGGATCCTCGTCGGATAGCCCGTGGAAATGAGGAATAAGATGAATCAAACTCGATTTGAGTTCAAAGTCAGCCTCTATGTTTAGATATTTAATACCAATAGGTTGGTAATTCATATTAGGGTAAGCAATTTCTTTAAGTGTTTGTTCCCTAGGATTTTCCATTTCTAATTCAAATGGTTGTACAAGGATAGGTTCTTGAATGAGTTGATTATCTCTTATATTCCTCCTAAGTTGGTGAAGTGTTCGCTCAATTTTAAGATAAAACAAATCTGAGGGATTGTTTGGGAGGCTATGGGAAATTCAGAGAGATGTTGAAAGAAAGAGGAAGATGGGTTTTTCTTTGTGTTTTTTTAGTTTCATATTTTTATGAGAAGGCAGGTTTTTCTTTGTGTTTTTTTTTCAATTTTTTTAAATTTTATTTTTTATTTGGGTTTTTTTTCAATAACAAGGAACTAATGAATACATAAAGCACCATCCCCAATAACGGCGCCATTTGAAATCACATCTTATTGTTTCCTATATACCGTTCAAAGTTCTAATGCTCTATTAATGTGTATAGCATCACTCGGGTCGAATCCTCGGCAATGATACTTTTTTAATAGTAAAATTTTTTTAGTTGATTGTATTTTGATTGGGGGTTTGTTTGTAGAGATTAAATGAAGTGATTAATGATTGGTGTTTAAATTTAACAATTTGATAAATATTGGGGTGAGTTCATTTTTAAGGAGTTAAGCTTTTGATATCCTTAAGCTTTGCTTTATATTGCATTTAAATTAACACCTACTTCACAAGATAACATTGATTGAAATTTCTAAGTGTTAAGGCTTTAATACAAGATTTAACTTAACTTAAGGTTCTAATCTAAATTATATATTTTTGATGGTAGTGTATTTATGGTTCCAATAATCCATGTAAACCACACGTTAAACAAAAAAATCATTAATCTGTGACATGTTAAGTCAAACATACACAATGTTAAATTAAAGAATACTCATCGAGGAAAAGCTCTCAATCTCTAAACATCTCTAAATAATGACTCGCCCCAATGGGAGATTTACTTAGACATTGATGATTAGTAATCTGGTTATAATTATTATGATGATAAATTAAGAAGATAATAAAAATAAAGGGATAAGAAAATATTGGTGCGATGAATACACACACAAACGATGATGATAATTAAAAATGAACTTTAGATTGAATGAGAATAAAAAATTAGGGAAGGGGATTCAATTATATTTAAACTATTTTAATAATGTTAATATTAAACTAAAGAAGGTGGATAAGAATAAGATATACTTAAGAATAAAATTTCATTAAAACAGAATTACAAATACAAACACTTACGAAATTACAATTGAAGAACAACACAAAAGTGAATGAAAGGAATCAAGGAGGAATGGTTTCTCAAGTAAAAAACTTGATTATGGAATATCCTCCCAAGCCTTTGGTAGAGCCTTGATCATGCCAACCTATCCTCTTTTGCTCTGAAATTCCAACCCCTTTGAAGGAGAGGAGGGGGATGTGTTTATAGCCCTAGGAAGTGGACAGTTTGCATTCCCAATCTATCCATCCACTTGGCTCGACAATTTAGATATACATAAAGCATAATATTGAGATATATCCTTATTAAAAGTTGTATATAATAATGTTGAAATACTTATCTAAAAATTTGAGTCATTTGGACTTATGGATTCAAATTTATGGTGGTTTGATTAAACAAAGTTAAACTATCCATTTCAATACATACTTTTTAGAAGGATAAATTTGAATGGGTTTATCAATAAGAATATGACTTCAAATCTGAACACTTTATTCAAAAAAGTCTCCACCTATATCTCCTCTTTCACACTACAAAATCTCATCTTGATTTGATGATTACATCATGATATATGTCATGAATACTGTACTGATTTTATTTCCCATCCAGAATGGTGGGATGAGTTTAAATGAATTAGTTGGGCCTCTAGTATTTGGATTTGGGCCTTGAAATTTTTATCCAAGACTCATTACATTGTTCCCCTAATGTTTGAGGTGAATTAATGAATTTGAACTTCTGGATTTATCCCAATAATTCAATCTTCATAGATGGTCCAGTTTCTTTATAGATTTAGTGGGCCTTTTTGTGTGGTCCATATGACCATTCAAATGGAAGAATGGGCCAATGATTCCTTCTAATGATATGTGGGAAATCGAATAAGGAATCCTAAAAAAATAACCAGAAAATTTGGATCATTAGGGTGAGATTTATAAATAAAATAGTAAAGTGGATCAATTGGACTACTTCTAAAAATGCTCAAAAATTATACTTAGTATTAAAACATTAATATTTCACACAAATTATGCACATTTCATATAAAATCAGTAAAGGGGGTATATAATAAGTCATGAAAATATTAATAACATAAATAGTCTTCCATAATATTGGTTAGAATCAAACCATAGTTCAAAGTGCTTGACCAACCCTAGTTGGGGTGGTTTAAATTATTGGGGAATTCTAATTCAAGGTTTTGGGTTGACTTGACTTGGTTTGCATCAAGGGTTGACTAACACTGTAGGAATTTGTGTGACCAAGAGGCAAAGGTTGAGGAAATCCAAAATAAAAGGATTTCAGGATTGGGGAGTCCACTCAGCAGAGGAGCTGTGAGTTAATGCAGTTGGCATTTGGAATGCCTACCTAAAACCCTTCAAGTTGCTTAACCAACCATATTTGGGGTAATGAGAAGGGTAATATGGATCCTTGCCACTAGAATATTCAGGCAACATAATATTCCAAATTAAATGGTGAGGGCTATTGGATTTTGATAAAATAGTGGGAGACTAATAAGTATTAATTTATTTATTTGTCTCAGTTTTATCATAATAAAGTATTAAACCTTTGATCATGTTAATTTGTAGAAATGGAAAGAAAAATGACTTCAAAAATATCATTGAGAACCATACTCAAGATGAAAAACCTTCTCACTGGCACAAATTTCCAAGAGTTTCAAAGGCGTTTACGCGTCATCCTTCACCACAAGAGGAAATTGTATGTGCTGGAAAAGCATGTTCCAGTTGTGCCTGGAAAAGAGGCCAGTGATGAGGAACTATATCTCTATATGAAACATATAAATGATGCCATAGATTTCCAATGTTTCATGCAATCATCCATGTTTAATGAGATCTTGAAGCAATATGAAAACATGGACGCATATAGCATGATGTCTCACCTTAAGGATCTATACCAAGAGAAGGTGAGACAGGATAGATATGAGATCTCCAACACTTTGTTTACAACTAAGCTTGGAGAGTCTGTTCCAGATAGGCCTCATGTAGTCAAGATTATTGGATACATAGAATGCTTGGACATTTTAGGGATTAAGTTCCTGGATGAGTTGCATACATATCTCATCCTATCATCACTGCCCAAGACCTTCTCTAGCTTTATTGTCAACTATAACATGAGCAATAATGAGAAGAGTCTATCGGAACTTCTGACCTTAATTCACCAGGTAGATAAGGACATGGGGAATGAAAAAACCACAGTCCTTATGTTGAATAAGAAAAATAAGGACAAGGAAAAGGGGCTAAGGACTTATAAATGGTCTGAAGCCCCCGAGCATCATCCCTCCAAGAAGGGGAAGATCCAGAGGCAGGGAAAGGAACGGGAGGCGGTATGTTTTTCATGTGGCAAGCCAGGCCAATGGAAGATGAATTGCACCTAGAAGCATGGGGAGGCTAAAGGTGCATTCGTTATCGAGTATAATATTTCCATTTCTACACATTGGGTATTAGATACAGCTTGTGGGGCTCACATATGTATTCAAATGTAGGAACCAAGTAGATTTAGAAATATTTCCAGATGATAGGTGGATCTTTGAGCTTCCAATGGTGCGAGGCTGGTTGCATTGTCCATTGGTGATTACCACCTCTCATTGCCAACTAGGGTGATTTTGGTTTTACGTAACTGTTATTATGTGCCTAATGTTACCAAAAACATAATTTATGTATCATGTTTGGATATGGATGGATTTATTTTCATGTTTGGAAATAAGGGTTTCTTATTTTATAAGAACAATGTATGTTATGGTATGGTGTATTTAAATAATGTTTTGTATGTATTAAATTACGAAAACCAAGTGTTGACAATCAATAACGAAACAAACTCACATGACTCATACATCACCCAATTTTAGAATCACTGTCTCGGTCATGTAAATGAGAAGTGCTTGACAAAGCTCTACCAAGATGTCTATTTAGACTCTACTGAGCTAAAACCACTTGATAGATGACATTATTGTTTACAAGGTAAAATGACCAAGCCTCCTTTTAGTGTACAGGGTGAGAGGGCCATATAGCTTCTAGGATTAGTGCACACAGATGTGTGTGGACCATTTCCAGTAGAAGCTAGAGGTGGATATTCTTATTTCATTACTTTTACTGATGATTTGAGTAGATATGGCTATGTTTACTTAATGAGGTATAAGTCATAATCCTTAGATAAATTTAAGTAATTAAAGAATGAATTATAAAATCAGCTTGGTAAGAAGATAAAGAAGCTTTGATTGGATCGATGTGGAGAATATCTAAACCAAGAGTTCATAGATCTTCTACAGGAGTCTGAGATTCTATCTCAGTTCACTCCTTATACACCATAGTGGAATGGTGTTAGTGAAAGGAAAAAACCACACCTTGTTGGACATGGTGAGGTCGATGATGAGTCAGGAAGATCTTCCATTATCCTTTTAGGGATATGCATTACAGACTGCAGCATACACATTAAACTGAGTACCAACTAAAGCAGAAGATGGAATTCCCTCTGAGTTATGGAATGGAAAGAAACTCATTTTGTCGCACACACATGTATGGGGATGTGAGGCATTTGTTAAGGTCTTATCAAGAAACAAACTAGCACCCCAGGGCACGAATTGTATCTTTATAGGATATCCCAAGGAAATGAAAGGATATTACCTATATAACCCTTCAGACAAGAAATTGACTATCACCAGACAAGCCATATTTCTTGAGAGGGATCACATCCTCAAAAAGGATAGTGGGAGAAAGATTGACTTCAATGAAGTTTATTCTCAAGATACACAGGATTTTCTACAGGAACAAGTTCCACAGGTCCTCGTGGAAGAGGTTCTAGAAACACAAGAACTGCATAGGAGCTCAAGAGAGGTAAGAGAACCAGATAGATTTTGTTTCCCAGTCACCAAGAATGGTGAATTGTTATTGTTGGACAATGATGAACCTCTCTCCTACAATGAAATAGTAGAAATCTCAGAAGCTTCAAGATGGTTAGAATCTATGAATTCTAAGATGGATTCCATGTATCATAACCAAGTCTGAGTTCTGTTCAATGAGCCAGTTGATGTAAATCCTATTGGATGCAAATGGGTATTCAATAGAAAACTGGACATGGAAGTTCAAGTTAGAACCTATAAAGCAAGGCTAGTGGATAAAGTATTCAAACAGATTAAAGGAATTGACTATGATGAAACCTTCTCGCCAGTTTCTATGTTTAAATCCATAAGAATCATACTTTCCATAGCATCTTACCATGACTACAAGATTTGGAAGATGGATGTTAAAACATCATTCCTTAACAGGAACCTTCAGGAAAATGTCTATATGACACAACCAGAAGGGTTTGTGACACCAGGTGAAGACAAACGGGTTTTCAAGTTTCATAAATCCATTTATGGATTAAAGCAAGTATCCAGGTTGTGGAACATTCGATTTGATGAAGACATAAAGGAATTTGGTTTCATTAAGAATGAATGTGATCCATGTGTTTATAAGAGGTTTAATGGGAATGTGTTCATTATACAAGTAATATATGTTGATGACATATTTCTTATTAGAAACGATGTACCAGTCTTACAGTCAGTTAAGGATTGGTTGAACAAGTGTTTCTCCATGAAGGACTTAGGTGAAGCAGCCTACATTATAGGGATCAATATCATTCATGATAGATACAAGAGGTTGCTTAGACTAAGTCAGGGTACATATATTGACTAGATACTAAAGAGATTTAGTATGGAACAATCCAAGAGGGGATTGGTTCCAGTATCACATGGCCTACATCTTTCTATGAAAATGTGTCCTCAGACACAATAAGAGAAAGATAGAATGAGTAAGATACCATACGCTTCGGCTATAGGATCCATCATGTATTCCATGTTATGTACCAAGCTTGATGTTTCCTATGCACTAAGCATGGTAGGCAGATATCATAAAGATCCAGGAGAACAGCATTGGACCGCTATAAAGACTATCCTTAAGTATCTGAGAATAACTAAGGATGTGTTATTAGTGTATAGAGGAGACGAGGATCTTGTCATCAGAGGGTATGTTGATGCTGGTTTTCAAACAGATCAGAATGATCTGAAGTTGCAATCTGGATATGTTTTTTGTCTCAATGGAAAAGCTGTGAGCTAGAAGAGTTCAAAGCAACCAGTTTTCGCTGATTCTATAGTGTATTCTGAATATATAGCGGCTTATAATGCAGCTAAGGAAGCCGTATGTATTTGGAACTTTGTCCAAGAGCTTGATATGGTGCCTAGAAGTAAATATCCTATCACATTATATTGTGATAATAATGTAGTGGTGGATCTTTCAAAATAACCAAGGTCACAACAACGGATAAAGAACATACTCCAGAAGTATCACCTCTTAAGGGATTTCTATCAAAGAGGTGAATTTACAGTGATAAGAGTTTCCACGGAATAGAATGTGGTGGAACCCTTGACTAAAGGCCTATATTAGAAAAATCATGAATATCATGTGAGAGATAGTGGGTTAAAATTTGTTAGAAGTTGGATATAGTCCAAGTGGGATTCTGTTGGAGTTGGTGTCTTATAACCAACTACTTTGTACTTTATTCATTAATAAATACCTTATCACATCTTGATGGTTCTTCTGAGTGATAATTCATATGATAATTTCCTAAGGATAGTTGTTGTATTAAAGGGTCATAGCAGATCCCTGCTATGATGAGAACATGGAAGTGCCATAACATTATTCTTGAATATATTTTCTATGTTCGGATGATGTTATTTTAGGGACACAAATAATACAGTCCATTAGGGGTGATGAATCATAAAACTTTGATTCACTTTCTCATGGTGTTCACCCTTGGTAATATCCAGGAGGATATTATGAGAACGATACCCACCAGTAGGAAATCCACATTTCATAGTGTCATTGGATGTTCCTATCTACGGACGTGTGTATTGGTCCTTAGAATTTAAGATTATTATTAATTGGTATTACAACTTGTGCACTTAGATGTATTGATGAAAACTATGACGTCACACTATTCGTAGTGAGGAAGGATAAGTTGGGTGCATCATGAGTGATACTGCATTAATAGATAATGTGAGAAAGGATTTGTCCCTTCTGTTCCATAATGGAAGTAGATATCTCAGGTCCTTTGATGGAATTGATATAGCCTAAATAAATCCATGGACATGGTTAATAATGGGCAAGTTCAATTCTAAAAAAGTCAAAGAAAGAATAATTGAGCACATGGGTTGATGGAACTATCATGAAACCTTCTTGATTTGAGATATCAAAACAAAGGGATTATATTACACGGTAAGCATTTGTAGGAGGTTACACGTCATTCCAACACTAACTTATTTCTCTATGGGTGCCTTGGCTTGTTTCTATATTCTAACCTTGGAATTTAGGTAGACTCCGCCTAATGCCACTGAGAAAGAGGCCTAGTGGGTCACACACTAAGTGTGTCCAAGTATCTTATTTAAATATTAATTTAACAAGTTGAATAAATATTATTCCTAATTGTAGTTTAATAATTATTTTAGGATGCCTGATCGTATTTATTTCGACACTAGTCATTTGAGAGAATATATTGTGGAAAAAATAATATATTTATTAGAGAGTAATGAAGTGATATTTATTTTAAAAATAAATAGTCATTATTCAAGGTATAATAAATGTGGGGGAGGAAATAAAGAAAAATTGAAAAACAAAAGCACACGCCGTGTATATTAAGTATACACGCCGTGTATTTTTTTCTGGGAATTTATGAGAAATAATATTATTTATTTGATTAAATAATATTAGGTGTAATTCACTAAGCGCATTTCAGGTAATAATAATAGTCAACTGTTATTATTAGACATGGGGTATTACTAAGAATTAAATAAAATGAATAAATTCTTTCGGTTAATTAATTCATTTTATTATTCTATGTAATTAAAAATCCCAATTATATATTTCTCATTAGCCTAGCCATTTTTTGTGGTTGTACACAACGGATCTAGAGAAAGCTCTCAATCCAAGAGAGAATCGTTTTCTTCCAAGAACGCTCTCAATATACGAGAGACAGATCCTCCTCCACCGGATCAAGGCGATCGAAGGCGGACATCACAAGTGAAGGCTCTTCCGCACTAGCACCCAGAGATCCCTTTGACGATATCCAAAGATACGTGGAGCACGTGTGGATCACCGCTAAATGAATCCTACACTTTTATTCTATGACGCAATGACAGATCACATCAGATCGTGACTAGAAACATCAATGAAGAAAGAATTCCATCGAGTTAATTCTTATCAATTAATTAAATTAATTATAACCAACATATGATGATCCTATCTATGGTTTTGGGACTCCCCTATTTTCTTTTTTGTTCTTCATTCTATTCTGAAGATCCAGCGTTTTATTATCGTGACGGTTCTTGGATTGATTATTGTTAACACTAAAATTAAAGTTAGGTACACCCACCAACGCGCTTCCACTACACCCAGAACCTACACATGTGACATTATCAGAATAAAAATAGACAACTTTAGAAAATAAATAAAATAAATTTTTATCAACACTTAGGTTTGTGACCTCAGTAGACTATACATACATCATCTAGTGTTGGGGTGTCTCTAGTCACATCGTGATATCCATGATAACCAATTAATAGGTGGGCTCTAAATCCATGGTATACCCAGCCAATCCTCATGACTCTGGGGACCCATCCCATGGAATATTTATCATTTGGGATCCTAATACAAGAAAGAACCTATCATATCCTTATGATTATGGGGATGAGGCCCATGAAATCCCTATCATGGGCTCTAAATACATGGAATATCCAAACATTTTCTATCAAATATAAGGAAAATTACCACGATTTCCCTATCATAAGCTCCAAATCCATGGAAGCTCCTATTATCTGGGCTCTAAAACCACTTAAAACCCAAACACATACTCTCAAATATGGGTACTAGGCCCATAGTATCCTTATAATAATCTCCAAAACCATGTAAACTTCTATCATCTGGACTCAAAATTCATGTAAAACCTTATCACATACTGATCCCCAAATCCATGGAGACTCTAGCACCGAGCTCCAACATCGTGGAAGCCCAACTATATCTGAATCTATATCCATGGTAGTCTATTTTTATAATATCTTCCTAGAGGGTTCATCCTATAAATAAAAAACACAAGTTTTATCAGATATTTCATTCCCATCATAATTTTATTAAAACCCTAGGGCTCAACATTCTAGTATATGTCCCACAGTGGAACCCACTTCCATCCCACGTACACCCAGTCGGGTTCGGTCTATCAACAAAGCACACAATAGGTCCCCTCAGTCTTAGAATAGTAGAGTCACCCTTAAATGGGTCCTCATTCTTAGTTACAGACTCAGTTCAACATCTAATTCACTAGGACATTGCATCCCATGATATCTTCAACTAGGTAGAATGGCCTCACTAACTATATGGGGTATCACTAACTGGAAATATTCAAAAGTTAGCTCATGGACCATATCTACCCTCAAGGTCACTTTGGGTCAATATTCTCATCAAAACCAGCCATGGTATTCCTAAGGTTTGTCCACTTAGGCCTGGTCACATTGGACATGATAGGATTACTCATATCATCCTCAACTCAATGAGCCTAAATTACTCTAGTCTCTATGGGATCCTCTAAGTCCCACACGACCTATCATTTCTAGTTCTTTCCTCACCATCATCTTGGAGGTGTCTTAAACCATATGCATGGGCTAAAGGGGTCTCATCAGGTTCGACCTCACCTCCCAAGAGGGATAGAGGCCAACTGGTGTCTTAAGGTCTTGGCATCCACCATCGGTAGCTGAGGTGACACACAAGGGTACAAGGGTTGTTCGTGACCCTTGGCGCTCGTCCATTTTAATTAAACATTTTAATTAAATTAAAACATAATATTTTATTAAATATCTTATAGAACCACCCTTGGTGGTGTGCCCAATAATCCACATGTAGCATAAATAAACATAAATTTCATAGGGAAATTACGCAAGACCACCTACCATTGCTCCAAGATTTCCACTTTGATGCTAAGGGCCGATAGCAGCTTCTAAGGCTCATCTAAGCCCATATAGTTGCATCCTTGATCAAACAAGATCTAATCCACATCCCAATCCTCTAACTCCTACTAAATAACCATAATTAATTAATTATAACATATATAATTAATTAATTAATTAATTTAAAATTTTTATAAATCTAGATAACTCACTAGGCATCCAACGATCATCAACTCTTTGTGAAATGAGGTGCCAACCACCCCTAGAACACCCCCAAAACCAAGGAGAGAAAAATACCCTACCTACACCACCAGGTCTATCATTAACAAATTTAAATTTTATAATTAATCTAAGGAAAATTTAGTGGTGCAATTTACCTCCACTGAAACAATGAACCAACACGTATAGATGGAATATTGGGTCACCCTATCCCTAGGTATAGTAAAAGACTCATCATGGGTGTTTTATTCCACCAGGATCTAATGGAATTAGAATAAAAACCCTAACTAGGGAAACTAGCAATTAAAAGAAGAGGAGTATGGAGACAATGGAGGTTGACGGAGGGTGAGACTTACCTTGAATTACTGGAGAAAGCCAACAAAAACACCCCCCTAAAGGGGAGTAGATAGGGGAAGTAATGGGGAAGGGATTAAGATCACATGAGGGGATTATTATTGGAGAAATAGAGATTCCCATTAAAATATTATAGGGGGGAATTGTAATTTTTACCCTTTAAATGAGTTGCATGGTTCGGTCGCATGGTTGTCCAAACCTTGCATCAACCTACGGTTGGCTCTATATTGATCCCTCCACCTCACATAGTTTTGATGCATAGTCTCCCAAAACATGAACCAATTGAGTGGTGTCTCTAAAAACCTCTAAAACACTATATAGGGTTTTCCCTAAAAGCCCACATGGTTTTTCTGAAACCATGCACCAAGCATCCAACCCAAAACTGAGTCACATTGTTTCCTATGAAACTCGCATAGTTTAACCTTAACCATATTACAACCATGTTAACTAACCATGCTCAGAATAAATTTAATTTAAAACCTCATGAGATTCATGGTTCCTCACAATTTCTCATAGACCGTGCACCCTAAATCATGCACCTTGAAAATAGTTCTCCAAAACTTCTAAAACCAAACCCAAGGCATCTGAATCTCACTTGACCAATTGATCTACCTTATAAGCATCATTACTCACATAAAAATGTAACTTTGAGTCATTCAAACTCTTATAATTTTTTTAAAATCTCTATTCAAAATTTGACTCATCTAGTAATTAAAAATTAAAATTATTCTTGAAATTTTCAACTCATATGGACACGAGATCTTACAGACCATATGAAATTCCATGTGATATAATTTTATAGGTTAACTAAGATATTAAGTATCTACTTATTATCTCATGATTATACCATTTTATGTATACAATATTATATTCATGCTAATCATAACATACCATCATAACCCATAATACTCCATGATTATCATTGATTAGGGATAAATCAAAGTTATACTTTGAGGGGATTTTATTATTCCATTGTTCATGTGATATATGAAGCACACATAAATGAATGATAAAGGATATTTGATTTATTATAAAACTATAATGCAACCCCATTTAAAACAATCATTACATCTAGTCAATTATGTATCTAATACCTTGAGACTTCACACGAACCTCATGCTTCAACTATGTTAATGACTTTTTCAATGGATCTAATACATTATCATTAGTATCCACCCAATAAATCTTTACATAACCCCTTCTCAATGATCTCTTAAATGAGATGGTATTTTCAAAGTATTTTTTTGGTTCTTTGGTGAGACCGAGGTTTCTTAGCCTAAAAAATAGATCCATTATTATCACAATAAATCTTAATTGGTCCTAAAATGCTAGTAACCACCCCAAGTTTAGTAATAAACTTGATTCAAATTGGTTTCTTTGTAACATCATATGTAGATATGTACTATGTATTTGTTCTTGAGTCCATCATGGTGGATTATTTGGAACTCTTATAACAAGTAGTTTTACTATTGAGTCAAAACACAAAATTATATTGAGATCCCATATCATCTTTGTTAGTTTGGAAACCAGAATCAGTGTAACCCCTTACAATGAGATCATACTCACCTCCAAATACCATAACATATCCTTACTTATTATCAAGTACTTAATGATATTATTAATATTAATCTAGTGACTCTCACTAAGATTGGATTAGTATCTACTTATTATTATCAAATCATAAGCAACATCGATTCAAGTACATAACATGGAATGCATGATATATATTTTCGTAGACTCATAAGGAATTGAATCCATCTTTTATAACTCTTTGAAAGTATATTGAATCTTTCTAATATTCATTCCATGAAACATTTGTAAACACCCCATCTTGGAGTTCTCTATGCTAAATTTCTTTAGTGTCTAACCAATATATGTGTATTGAATTAGTATAAGAAACCACTTTGATCTATCTATATAGATCTTTATATCCAATATGGAATGTGTTTCACCCATTTCATTCATTGAGAATCACTTTCCCAACCACACCTTTATATAATGTAAAGTTGCAATATTATTTTAGATAAGAAGTTTTTCATACACATATAATATTATAAATGTCACAACACTCCCACTAACCCACTTTTATACACAAGAATCAACTTAATTCTTAATGAAATCAAACTATTTGATTACATAATCAAACTGAATACTCCATCTCTGAGAGGATTTATTCAATCCATAAATGGACATTTGAAACTTTCAAACCATGTTAGACTCATTTGGAACATAAAAACCTTAAGGTTATATCATATACACATCCTTGAATAAATTCCCATTAATGAAAATAGTTTTAATACCTATTTTATGTATCCCATAATCATAATGAACAACTATATAAAGCAATAATAAAATGAAATATATCATCAAAATTAGAGAAAATGTCTATCCATAGTCAATACCATGAATCTTTTTATAACCCTTAGCTACCATAAGATATTTATAGGTAGAAACTCTAACATACATGTTAGTTTTCTTGTGAAAAACCCCCACTTGAACCCTATGATTATCACCCCTTCAAGTGCATCCACTAAGTTCCAAACTTAGTTTGTATACATGGAGTCCATCTCAAATTTTATAGCCTTTAACAATTTCTAGGAATATAAACTCTTGATAGTCTATCAATAAGAAGTAGGTTCATCATCTATGAACAATACTTCATCATAATTTTCTATAGTTTCCTTGGGATAACCAATAAAAAATCATTTTTATGATTTAGGATTAATTTTCTCAGAAATCAAACATCATATGTAGATTCATAACCCTAAATCCTTATAAAAACAAACTAGGA
Source organism: Viscum album (assembly GCA_963277665.1). Classification (NCBI taxonomy): domain Eukaryota; kingdom Viridiplantae; phylum Streptophyta; class Magnoliopsida; order Santalales; family Viscaceae; genus Viscum; species Viscum album. Next base: position 961,142,093 of record OY728163.1, on the reverse strand, counting down.
TGTTTCCCAATATATAAATCATATGGTTTCTTTATGAAAACTTTAGATAAAATACTATTAAGTGGGAATAAAGTAGTTTCTTGATCATATCCTTGGAATTATATAAGAATGTCGCACTAAATCATCATTAATCAAACCATTTCCAATAAGGTAAAATTTATCCCCTCAGACACACTATTCCATTATGGTGTTTAAAGTGGTTTTTAGATAATATCCTTAGAATTATATAGGAAGGTCACACTAACTCATCATTAATCAAATCATTTCCAACAAGGTAATATTTCTCCCCTCAAACACACCATTCCACTATGGTGTTAAGAGATGTGTGAGTTGTGAAACAATTCCATAATATCTTAGGTGATCCATGAATTCATTGGTTAAGTCTTAAATACCTTATTCTAATCAATTAAACTTAATACTTATACCTAGTTGATTTTATACTTTATTCTAAAACTCTTTGAACTTTTAAAATGTTTCAAACTTAAAAATATATAACCATATGAATTGTAATCGTTTATCAGGGTTACAAAGTAATTATAACCACTACTTTATTGAGTACTCATTGATCCACATACATCACTATGTATTATATCCAATGGTCCACTAGCCCTATCACCTTTTCCACTAAAAGGTGATTTGGTCATTTTTCTTAATAAATAAGATTCACATATCTCAAATGATTCATAATAAAATGATTACAACAATACATATCGATGGATTATTTTTATTCATTTCTAATTTATATGTCCAATGTTATAATGGTAAGAATAAGTGGTGTTGGAATCTATTGGATATCATATCACTAGAACACCATTAGTGTTTTGATACCACTTATTAGTAAAAAAATTCATGCCTCCTACATCTAGATCCCATGTGTCCCATACCACAACTAGGGAAATAGAACTAGAAAATCAGAACTAGAAAACCTCCTACTATTGGAAATTATCTTCTAGACCTCCAATGTAGAACATGGTCACCAGAAGGTCCTAAAACCCATAGAACACCCTTGAAAATTCAACATATAGAACTGGGAAGACCAAGCACCCCATATTATATGTTTATATAACCTTCACTCTGATTCTAATAAGTTTATGGTATTTGATAGGATAATCTGATTTAATGGGTAAATAAGAAAAAACATATAACATAAACAGAACATTCACAACACATGAAAGCTATGTATTTCATACTTTAGTCCTAATCCATGGAGGAACACACTATATTTTCATTAAGGGAGAAACCGAGTTACAAGGGGACCCTCCTTTTGAAAACCCTACCCAACCTGAGTTACAAGGGACTCCTTTTAGAAACCTTACTTGGAGAACCACCTCAGAAACACCTCCAGTGACTCCTTATGGACACAAGTACTTTTGTATGGAAGTACCCCCCCCCCCATGGGGATGGACACCACACTGACTCAATATTATATTTTTAATCTCACTATATCTCTTCACCATCAACATCAAACCATAAAAATTTTGGTTCCCTATCATAGTACACAAAACAAGTGACTTCAGCTCATCCATTTATAGATGAACTTCACAGCAACCAGTCTATCATTCTAGTCGCACCGCCTTCCAAACATTATGATCATCCCTCCATTATTCTAATGAAATCAATTGATCATCACTGCCTTGACTTTCCCTTCCAATGAATAGTGCAATCTCTCCTTACAAAACTCTTGGATAAATCTTATGTAGCCTTTGAAAACCCACATGAAAACCTTAAATAGGTCCTTTAGATTGATTCTCACATGAGGTCTACTTCTACACTCCCATCATCTGTAAACAATTATTTTTGATATCGTACTTCCTTAGAAACTTCAATGACACATCAGGAACATCCCTTCCTTATACATCACTCCAACCTATAGAACATGGTTTCTCCCCAAGTGTATGTATTTTTACTTTATTTCTTCCATATTACCACACTTGAACTCCATTGTTGTTGTTGTTTATTCCATTGAACTGAATATAAGCATCCATGGTGAGGGTGAACATGTATCCATATGGTTCCTCCAAGTGTAATTCAAGAAAGGTATGTTTTGAAAATTTCAATATTTAACCAAAAAACAGTTCTCACACCAAAACCCAACAGAATCAACCTTGACCTTTTTATTTTAAATGTTATATTTTGGATTATCTATGTCTAGAATGTGTAAATCATTCACCATATTCCCAACACTATAAAAAATTTCATTCATGTATATGGAACAACTCTTGTTCTTAATATGAATGAAAATATTGTATTATTTAAACAAGATATATAAATAAAATTTCTATTTATGGTTGGAATATGGTACAAATTTTATAATTCTAGATCTAATCCATTGGGTGGAATTAGATCATAAGTGTAGACCACCAGTGTGGAAAATTTTCCCTACTTCCAACATGAAAATCTAATTCACCTTTATTTAATTATCTTCTATTGTGGGTTTGTGTTTATCATCACAAATGTGTGATGCACACTCAATATCCAATTCCCATGATTCTATATTAGATAAATTGATTTCTATAACATTCAAATTTGTATACTCAAATCACTTCTCTTTGAAAATACTTTTCAACCGTAGATTTCAACCAATAATTATATTACAGTTCACACCTATAAGAGACCAAAAAATGATGATCATGATGCATGATATAATCTACAACAAATAAATATTTATGGGAGAGTATTATGTTTTATGTTTTCCATTAAGGACTTTTAATGAAAGTAATCCCACTAAAAATGATAAAAACATACTCCATAACCTTTAGTGATAAAAGATCCATATGTCACTAACATTTTAGTTTCTTTATCATTTATCCCATTACTTGACTATTTAGATAGGCCATTGTATCAATCATATCACATATGACTCTGGAATAGTTCAGTGGGAACCCTTTTCCCAAATCCATCATATGGATAAAACCAACAATATTTCTTTGGTATCCTAATATTATTAGGGTCTCCCAGCCAAGTGTAACCCAAAATTCACTATTGAATATGATTACCTAATACTATTAGGGTCACCCACACCTAGCATGTTATACATAAGATAATCCATAGCATGACCTATCCAGTCGAATGATCATGGTCTTGATATATTCTTGATTTGAAAAGAAACTTACACTTAGTATTTTAGGGGTGTTTCTTAGCCTCTCCGCATTAATACACATCGCATGAATATTTAATCCATAATAATTACATCTTATGTAATCTTTATTATCGCATGTTATATCCCTATATGTATGCATGCTATGGCAATTTACATGAAAAATTGTATCATATAAATTAAATCATACATAATATTCAAGATATATAAAAAATTTATATACAACAATATTTAATTAGGAATAACATAAATAAATTAACAATTTTGTTATTTAACATGAAATAAACTGACTTTAGACAGAAATAATATCAAAACCACTTTTAAAATGTTCTAGATTCATGTATCAGAAATGTGTATTGAGAAAAAAAATTATTATTATTTCTATACACCATAGTATGGTGATATCTTCCGATCCATTTTGGACTTTTAATGATCCTTAAACAACATTATAGTGAAGTGTCACATGTTTTTTTGGTCCCTTGGTCTCACTAAGAACCATAGCATAATCCAAAACCATTTTATATGTAGTTTCATGATATAACTTGTTTCAGTTATTTGATCTCACTAAGAACCAAAATGGTTTTTCAATATCCACCATGATGTGTTTTGACATCATGGTGGCTCAGACCACGGCATAGTGGTTAGTTAACTACATCATAGCGAATGCCAAAATGAGGCTCTATTTTATGGTTAAAATAAAAATGGGTGTTTTCCACTAAAATGATCATTTTCCCTAGGAAAATATATCAACTATGGTGTGGTGGTGAGTTTACCACGTCATTTTGGAGGAAAATCTACACATACCATGGCATAGTTGTGTGACCATGTCGTAATACCTAGGAAAAATCCAATTCAATTTTCTAAACTGATCTTCATTTGATCAATTCATCGGCATACTATTCTATGTTACCACTTATGGGATTCATGGGACATCTCTATATTCAATTTAAGTGGAATAATTCTTGAAATTCATACAATGATCAACTAGGAGAGGAATCGGCAAGATGAAATAAGAAAAAACTTAAAATATTGTACCTCACTATCTGAGCTTTCAATATTCATTCATGGTGAGTTTGATCATGTTCCCTTAGTAAAAACAAAGTCCCTTTCCTCTGATGGTATCCATCAGACACTAGAATCATCAAATTATTTGATATAACCTCTTCTTCACAATGGTGTGATGAAACTTCCTCTTTAAAGGAAAATAGAGAGAAGAGAGTTTAAGAGAGATTCAACCAACATAGGATCAACACTAATTTTTTAAATGAGGCATGAATAACTCTATTTTATAGTCCTTATTCATTTAATAAAGGATGCTCTTGAATTAATTCTATTTCATAGGTTATGAAATGACTGAACTTATGTCTTCTACCATTGAAACTCTTTGTAACAGATACCACATTAATGAACCCAACTGTTAAACTCCTTTAACTATCAATAATGTAATTGAATGATGTATTAGTGGTTGAAGGAGTGAGATAACCACCTTGGGAGTTGATTTGAATGATATTACATATCATTCAACAAGTGAACCTCATCATGGTATTAGATATTGTTGGTTTGGAACGGCAAAGAAAAAGACATAATAGGGGGATTGAATTGTGTTCTTATAAAAACTTGATAGAAATAATACTTCCCTATTGATATTAAAGTAATTATTTTATTATCTCTTAAAGATGAGTGAGTAATTGAAAATAAATAAAGAAAATAATAACACACATCGATGTATAGTGGTTTGGGGAAGAGGAATCCCTTAGTCCGCTCCACTAAAACTATCCTCATGAGCTTGGTGATTTTCACTATTAGGTCCTCTTATTCAGAGAGTTCAACAACTGAGTGCATATAATTGACACCATTACAAAAAAGCTTTTACAGGGACTTCTGGATCTTTTATAGGGAACTGAAATATCCATATATTAGTATGATAAGATGAAACTCCACTAATGACTGAGTATGAGTAGTCAACACTTCAGTAGAAAATAAATTAAGATGAAGATGTTGAATACTGGTTCAGCACACACTTGTAGTAGAAACTAACAGATTTAAATGATCTTCAATAAAGTATAGTAGTAGAAAAATATTATTCAATTTCAAATAGTATTATTTTAAGTAATAGTATATAAAACACTAGGTGGACGATAAAACATTTATATTTCCATAGTGTATCTTTGATAAGTGCTTTATCAAACTATAGTAAAAGATTAACAAAGAAATATAGTAGCAGAAATAGTTGATTCAATAAAATAGATAAGAATCAAAATATATATGTCTCCAAAGTGTTGCTCTATAGGTGATGACACATTACTATTTTTGAATGCTCATATATATCTTTAGAAGAATAAACTCTCAATATTTAATAAGATGGTTGAATTGTTTTAGGTCAAACATATCCAGAAATATTGCATGATAAATCATGATTATTTGAATTTAAAACTTTCAAATAAAGTCGTAACTTCCCTTAGAAATAGAAACAACTTAATCTATTGAATACAAACCTTTGAATCGGTATTTAAAAAAATTTAAAGAGATATTTAATTTTTGTGAGACCATTGAAGAAAACATAGAAATAATTCATAATTGACCAAGTCAAACAAAGGGTTTCTCTATGTAGTGATAAACTTCAAAAGTATAGTTGAAAATGTACAGTTGATTATAAAATTAGGGATGATAAACCATATGTTTGTTCCAAAAATGTAGGGTTGCTCCCAAAAGTAGGGTTTCTAATCCATACGTTCATTCCAAACATAAGAAACATAAACCATACGTTCTATTTAAAACTTTGAGTGTAAAAAATGTTTCACATCTTCTTATAAACATGTATAGAATAATTATACTATGAGAAATCAAAAAACCTCCCATGAGTTTAAAGTTTGAAAATGATTCCAGAATAAAATAATTATTCCAGTAATCATTATCTTGAAATTCACTTAAAGTAACTTCATTAGAAACATTTATGTGGGTGGTTGAGAGCATCAATATCAAAAATAAATTAATGGAATTTTTTTATCAACACATGCCCCATAATCCCCCCACCCCCTCATGATTAAAAAACCCATAAAACCAATATTAACATAAACATGAATAAGAAATTAAATTTTACAAACATGAGAATAAATAAATTTCAAGAATATTTCTACCTCATAAAGAAAAATATTTTTTACAAAGAAATTTCTCCCATATATATTTTACATTTTTTTAAAAAAATTATTTCCAAAAATTTCTTATATTTATTTCTCAAAGTTTTCCAATTTTTATATCTACATCCATACATTTATCTCACTTTTATGACATAAAAAAATTAAGAAACTGAATAATGAATATTTGAAGTATAAAATATGCAAAAATAATACTTAAACTAAGAGAAATAGTGAAAAAAATATTTTAAAACATTCATATTTTACAAAAAAAAATGGATTTAATTTTGGATAGTATTAAATTGAGTAAAAGAATCGATACTTTTGGAAAGGTTAAACAATTATTCTTCACTCTCTAAACTTTGAACTATTTTACTCATAGAATCTATAACTCACAACAACAGTAATGTTATCCTTTGAACATCTGTATATCTTTAATCCATCAAAGAATATGAGAACTGTTTAACCAAAAACTCCTTTAGCACACTAAGATCTAACTTAGTGATAGTTTTACGTCTAATTTTATCCATTTAATTTTCTATATACAATTAAATGCATCAAAAAATTCTTTATAAATTGAGATTTCTTACAAAATTTTATATTCCTTTGAAGAGTAAAAAAAATTATTTTTGAAAAAGAAGAGTTTTCCAACACTTCATAAGATTTTCTATATATTTTTAGATCTTCATGAAGATTCACTACTTCTTCATTCAGAATATTAAACTTGGACACAAACTCTACAGAGAGAATTTTTTCTTTAGCTATTTGAGAAGATTGAACTTCTGGTTCTTCAAAATCAAGGATTTTTTTACCTTTTCTAGAATATTTTTTTCAAATAATCCTCAATAAAAGAAATTGATTGTTCTCCAAACAGATCATTCATAGCATTAGGAAAATAATTACCTTACTTAAAGAATTATTTTAACTCATTTTCTAAAAAATGAAACAAATGATCCAAACTTTTAACACTTATCTTTTGAGAATAACATTTCTCTAAGCTTTAATCCATAGATCTCTTCATGCTGCTTGGACTGACTTCTTTAAAATACTTTGAGTTTGGAATTTCAAAGAATGAAGAAAAAAGGTTTGAAATGGTTTGAGAAGAAGTTAGGGTTCAAAAGAAGAATAATAAATGTTTTATTCTGATAGTTTTTAGATGACTTTTCATATTCTCAAGCCAAAAGATAGAGTAACCATTTCAGGTTTTTCATTTGAGAATACAGTGTTATGTAAGAAAACGATTTTGAAAGAATAAATTTATGTAACTTAATGAAATTTATGAGAAAAATAAATTTTCAAAACAAAAAAGTTTTATAAAATAAAATATTAATTAATAACACCATTTTTCATTAAATAAACTTATCTTTTTTCATATGATTTAAATTAATACAAGAAAGTACTGCATGTTCCCCCTGAATTATAACTTCTCCCAAAAAACTTTTCTTAAACAGATATATAAAACATTATTTAATGAAATAAAAAAATAAAAAAATACACATATTAGAATAATTCATCGATTTTGTTACATATCTTAATATGCAATTAAATAATTCTCAAAATATTCTTCATGGTGTAATCAAAATATTTCAAAAGATTGATTCATCACATAAAATAAATGTAAGAAAAGAGTTAATAGTTTAAATATAAGGATAATTAAATATATAGGGAAAAAAGATAAAACATTTAAAAAAAATTCTCCCCCTGTATAAAATAGCTAGTTCATTTAAATCAAATATTAAAATAGAAATTAAATACTTTCTAGATTAACAGTTTCATCTCTAATTAAGTTTCCATTTAAAAGAATAATAAATATAAATATAAGAAATTTTTATAATTTTCAAGCAGTTGCTTAATGATATAACCATGAATTCCAATGGTCCATACCTAAAAAATATCAAATATAAGTATCTTTTGGTACCCATATGCTTTTGGGTCTGGTATTGTTAGCAACTAAAGACTTCGGTAACCAAATATGTTTTCTTTGAGTAGAGACTCTATAATTATGACTTGATAATGCTTTTGAATAATGAACATTTTTTATACCAAAAATTTAAGGTTTTATAAAATAGAATTCACTAGCATAATGACTATTTTTTCTATAGTGAAAACATTTAATTTTAGTTATGCTCTTGCTTTTTGAACCAGGAACAAAATTATTTCTATATAATTTCGTTTTTTCTCAATTAATTTTAAATTTTTATTGAAGGATAAAACAATATTTATTTAATTCATCATAAGAATGTTTTTTAGAATTAGAACTTTTATATTAAGAAGAGTTTACCTCATCAGCATGATCTATACGACGTATATTTACCATTTTATTTTCATGCTCAGCTTCAGAGTTTGTAGTGGATTCATCAATTGAATCAAAAAAATCACTCCAGTTAGCCTTCATGACTTTCTTAACTTTTCTTTTATAATAATATTTTGTTTGAGCTTTAATCATGGAATAGTTAGACTTTGTGTGACCTTTATCCTTGCATTCATAGAATCTATCTTATTTATTCCTTTTTAATTTCTTATTTCTATTATTTTATATTTTTACAAATATTTTAGCAAGATACGATATATCTTTACTTGAATCCGGATAACTAGAATAGGAATATTCATCCATAGTTGTTTTGAGTGCAGCATCTTCCTTTTTTATAGAAATATGATTTTCAACTTCGGCTTGCATCTCGGATTCATACATCATCAAGGTGCCAATCAATTCTTTCATTCTCAATTATTTAATTGGTTTATATTGATGAATAGTAATATATATTTCATTACCCTTAGAGGGTGAGACTCTAAGTACCTTTAAACCTTAATTTTGTAATTTAATTGGATCTCCCAAGGTAGTTATAATGTCCCAACCCAGGTGTCACGCATTGGTTCCCTGATCCGTTCATTCACATGACCTCAAGCACATCTCCCCATATGCCAGAGGCTACCAACTAGAAATGAGGGTATGATATATAGATCATGGGGGGACTATGCCCTCTTTTATTAGAGTAAATTCACCAGTGGAAAATAAGAAACAATAACTAAATAATATGTAATCATAACCTGAAATAACTAGTATCACAAGATGGCCAAAACTTGAAGTACAATGTCAAAACTAAATCAGAAAATATGTCATGCCAATGTACGTGTTAAGTGTCTAAAATAAAACCCAAAATAAAGACATTGACGACTCCCCCAAGCGGGTCTTGAATTGTGTCTGGTTCCCTCATCCACGCTCCACCCCATATCAGCCATCTAACACATGGCATTTTCCCTTAACCTATCTAGAAAACACAAGGTCTATTCAGGTACCATTCAGGCATCCCGAGTAGGGTGTGAGTACAACTCAGTAGGCCACCAACAACGACATCTAAAATAATATCTAGTCAATAGAAATTGTATGTATTTGTATAAATAAATAATTAAAATGAATAGGTAAACACTTATCAAATTATCAATTAGTATTTATTTAACCACAAAAACCCTCAGGTTCCCATAGACACCTGTACCTTAATCCCTACTTCGGATCATGCCAGAGCCCAAAGTATGTACGAGGGATATCATATCTCATAATTACATTGTTACCATTATTTAATTCACACAATAGAATGACCATGTTGTCACGACCCGCCCTCGGGGTCCGTGCCGTGACTACCCCAAGCCCGCCTTCCATAGGCCAGGGGCTGGCGACTAGAACCAAGGCGTAAATCCCGGTAAAAAGGGAAGGCATTGCCTTTGTAAAGTAAACAAACACCACAGAGTAAGCAAGCGGAAAGTAAATACTAAGCAAAAGCAGAGTACAACTGAAAGTGCGGAAAAGTAAATGGGCCAGTATACAAACCCAAACTGAAAGTAAAGTACAACTCGAAAGGGAAAACAGCAACTGAAAAGTAAAATCCGCTACACCGAGCTGTCCACTGGAAATCCCACCTGAAGGGTGGGTACAGATAGCTCCACTGCTCCACGGGTCCCGTCGTCTGCTCCGATCACGTCTCGCCCAGTGATCCTCCTCCAGGTACCGTCTTGCTCTGCAAGCCTCAGCTAAGATCAACGCTGTCTGTCGTCTGCAACCAACACAACGTAGTGCGGGCAAAGCCCGTGCAGGGGTGAGTATAAGCTACTCAGTAGGGACCCCGAGACCCCTGAAGGTCTCCCAAAATCCACAAAGGATAAACCACAAAGAAAGGTACAATCACGAAGTAACAACCGACACTGCTTAGGTATATGCCCATACATATACCTAAGTCACCAATTTCAAATACGCTCCAACCTCCGAGCCCAAGTACAACTCAGTCCACACAGGAAAGTAAACGTATTCCACACAGGAAAGCAAAACGTAATCCACACAGGATTGCACAACACAATCCACACAGGAAAGCAATAGGTTTCAGCTCACACAAGATTTTCATTATCAAAAACGTAACTACTGAAGAGCCCCATCTCTGAAGTGTACAGTGTCCTGTCACGACTCTGAGATACTGCTCACTAACCTAAGACTGCTGAGGTACTCCTCCTGTCGAGTACTGCGGGTCTGCCGCCAACTACCGGGCACTCCGTCCGCTGAGGGTCTGCTGCCAAATACCGGGCGCTCACCCAAATAGCCTACAGAGGTACTCCTCCAGTCGAGTACCGCGGGTCTGCTGCCAACTACCAGGCGCTCCATCCGCCGTGGGTCTGCCGCCAAATATCGGGCGCTCCGTCCACTGGGCTAGTCGACTCACTCCAAGTCGAGTCGGTCGAGCAGTCTTCAGGTCTCAGCCGGCTACACGGTCTCCGTACTCCGTACGCTCGTCTCCAGTATCGCGGGTCTGCCGCTACAACCAAGCGCACCACCTCTATCGAGTAAAACAGAAGATTCAGCTCACACAGGTATACTTCTTCGGATGACGATAAGGATGATCACTGAAACATCTAATTCGTCAGACCCACGAAGGATCGATAGGTACTAACCCCCGCAGTGACCCACACAGGATCGGGCCCACACAAGACCGGGCCCACGCAGGACCTGTAGGTACTGGCTCACACAGAACCGCTGAGCGCTGACCCACGCAGGATCGGACCCACACAGGATCGGTAGCACTGATCCACGTAGGATCGCTGAGTGCAGTAGTCGTCGCAGTCCACTGAGGATCTCTGCACAGTCGTCGCCGCAGTCCATTGAGGATCTCTGCACAGTCGTCGCCGCAGTCCACTGAGGATCTCTGCACGGTCGTCGTCGGAGTCCACGGAGGATCTCCGCACGGTCGTCGCCGCAGTCCACTGAGGATCTCTGCACGGTCGTTGTCGGTGTCCACGGAGGATCTCTGCACAGTCGTCACCGCAGTCCACTGAGGATCTCTGCACGGTCGTCGCAGTCGAAGAAGCAGTCGCAGCCAGCCTAGGGTTCCCGCACACAGCAAGCTCGTTCGAAGGATCCGCTCCACGAGCCGAGAGGCTGATACATCAACTGTCACAAAGTCCAGAGTTGATGTATCCAAAAGTTCTGTATCGTCAACAGGAACTCAACGCATCAGACGGCGCGTCGATCGGACGCACGGTCTGAGAGTTATTGGCATTTTCGTCCCCGGGGCCCGGTTGGTTTTTAAGGCAAAACCAACCCGACCGTTCTCCACCTGCGTCCAAACCTCGGGCGGAGTATGCCAAAAGAACCGTCTCACTAAGAGGAACACAACAAAGCTGACGGCACGTCAATCAGACGTCTGTAGCTTAAGATATGAGCGTTTCCGCTCCGAGGGCCCGGTTGGTTTCGTGAACGAACCAACCCGGCCGAACTCAAAGTATTCCGAAACCCTGAGTGCGATATACCGAAACGACCGTCTCGATCCAAGGATCGCGTTGCCGTAGACGGTTCGTCATTCGGAGGTCCGTGGCTTAAGTTATGGCCAAAAGACCGAAACTGATTCGAAACGGGGGGGTCCGGGTCCGGGCCGACCCGGCCCGGCCGGCCGGCCGGCGGCGCGGCGGCCTAGAGGCGCGGCGGCGCGGTGGCCTGGCGGCGCGGCGGCCTGGCGCCGCATGGTGGCAGCACGCGGGGGGCACGGCCCCCGCTTAATTGGAAGACGGCGCGGCTTTTAGCCGCGCCTTTAGAAACCCCCCCCCCCTTCGTGGGGGGCCTGCTTTGAAGAGGACCGGGGGGCCTCCTACCCCCCCTCAAGGAAACCGCCCCCCTCATAAATGAGGGGGGGTTTTAGAAGCTGTCCGGGGGATTAATTTTCCCCCGGCCTTTGACCTTCCGGCCGGCCAACTGCCGGCCGGTTTTCTCCAACGGGACCGGAAAATCCGGTACCCTTTCCGGCTTCCGACGCCGGCGGCCCGGCCGCCGGTCTCCTCGTCCCGCCGCGGCCCGAAACCGGCCGCGGTGTTCATCGTCCGGTGCGGTGCGACGGCACCGCGCCCCTCCGCCGCGCCTTCGATTCCCCTTGACGCAGCGCGACGGCGTCGCGTTCTTGATGATTCTTCCACGGCGCGGTGCGACGGCACCGCGCAATATAATCGCACGATTAACCGCGTGGTGCGACGGCACCACGCCACCTTGTTTTCACCCGCAAGGTAAATCAACAAGAACGATGGAGGGGGTTCGGCTGTGTTCATGCGGTCCGGCCCCCTCACGTTAAATGATAACACAACTTAAATATCCTTTCGTTAATCATACTAGAACCACGAACAAGAATAATAATTAAACAAAAATCAACAACCCCTACCTTGAAAGATTGACGTCGCACATCGGTTATCGCGGAGAAAGGCGTCGCGGCGTCGGACGTAGATTCTGTGGACGTCGGGGTGTGTCCGAGGAGGAAACGACGTCTCTTCACTTGTCTCTATGACGAATAAGGGAGGTACGTTGTCGTTGGCGATGATCACCACGGTCGGCGACTTCTCCCTTGTCAAGGAGGAAGATGAAGACGGAATAACCCGGGACGCCGAGTCTCGAAGGTCGTGGGATCGATGTTCTTTGTCGGAGAAGAACCGTTCTTCACGTTCTTCATCGAAGACGAAGAAGATCTTCAAGTCTCTCAACGATTCTCCCAATCCTCTCAAGTAACAAAGGAACTAACCCAAAAATAAATTAAGCTTACTCTTAATTTATTAACACAACCCAACCTTTGAAATTCAAGAGTTTGAATTTCAAAAACTCAAAAATTAAACTCACTTATTTATTATACATGAGTTGTATAATTAAATAAATGTTAAGTTGACAACCCTTTAACAGGGAGAGAGGGGAGTTAGGGAATTTGAAAAGGTGGGGCTCGTGTGGGCCCCTCCTCACCTTAATCCTCTCTTAGGTAGTTAAACCACCCAACTTCCAACAAAAGATTATAACCACTTTTAAGATATAAAATAAATATTGTATAACAAATTTATTTTACTCTTCATTTCATCCAGAAAATTAAACATCTCTTCCTAGGCAAACGCAACTTCGGAAAAGGTCCCCTTAAGAGAATATCGGCGCTGCGAGTTCATCGGTGCCCTCGGATTTCAATTCCGAGCACCGGATCAAAAGTTAGAAATTCCCGCTCGTTCGTTCACTGAACGTACCCGAGCCAAACTTTGGAAATTGATTCCGGGCACTCCGGGCCTCGGAATCAGGTGCCGTCAGAAACCGCGCTCTTGTAAAATTCCAAAGAAAATTAAGAAAAAAATTTCCCTTGAATTTTATGGGTCTTTACACATGTTCCCATTCTTTAATTCATACTTTAATTTCCATGTTACCATTCAAACTCACACAATAGAATGACCATTTTCTCATTCTTTATTTCATAACTAAATGGCCATGTTACCATTCATAACTTCACATTCAAATGACCATGTTATTATTCATCCACACATAATTAATTCAAAAATTAATTATCCACATCAATTCCATTACTAATTCAACAATTAGTTAAACACCACTATTCCATTAGTTAATTCAACAATTAACTAGTCACGTTAATAATATTAATTAATTTGAAAATTAATTAACCACATCAAATACATTAATTAATTTAATAATTAATTAATCACTTCAATTATATTATTCATCTCTACAATTAACTAAGCACACCAATTTCATTACTAATTCAAAAATTAGTTTATCACATAATTCACCTTAATTAATTCCATAATTAATTAACCCATTGATCAATTAATCATTATACACAACCCAAACTCCCATAATTAATTCTGTAATTAAATATCTCAATCATAATCTCAATATCTCATAATTAATTCTAAAATTAATTATCTAAATTAACAAGTAATATCTCATAATTAATTATATAATTAATTATCTCAAATCATTTATCTCAAAATCTCATAATTAATTCAAAAATTAATTATCTAAATCTATAATCTCAAAATCCACAATTTCACATCTTCTCAATTAATTAATTCAAAAAATTAATTAATCAAACCAAGAACTCAATTTCTAAAGATTTAATATAAATCATACAATTATATACATGTAATTTAAATCAATACTATGGTATTTGAATTATAGACCACCTACCTCAAGTTTAACGAATAACGCTCACCAATGGAAATCCGTAAAATTTGAGCATCACAATGACGTAGAACGAGATCCAAATCTAAAACCCTAAATCAAGATTAAATAAATAAATATCCCTTAAATATATATCTATATATACAATTCTAAATCTAGATCTAATCAAAATAGAATAATAACCCCTTTCAAGGATGGGAGAAGGAGAATGAATGGGAAACCAAGTGGGATAGAATTCACTTACCAAGAGGGGATGCAGATCTACGATATGGGCTTCAAATCATGAAGAATGAAGGTCGGGAAGGCTTGGAATCTATCAGGAGAGATCTAAAATTATTAAAGAGGCCTAGGGTTGAATGGGGGTGAATTGGAGTTAAAATGGGGGTTTGTGAATAATTAAAACTAATTTGTAGGATAATTAAATTCCCACCCATGGTTTGTTAGGAAGGGACGCACGGTTTCCCCTAACTGTGTGGCTAAATCATGCACCTCTTTGATAAGGGTGAACAGTTAATTCTAATAGGGTGCAGAGTTTGAAAAACCGTGTGCCAACTGTGCAAAACCCCACTGTCCAGGGTTTCACTGTTTACTGGGTTGGGGCACATGGTTAGGGAAAACCGTGTTCCAACTGTGCACTATCCTATTTCTTCCATTTTTTCTCAAATTTTCACCCAAACACACCTCAGGGTTAAACCCAAATGAATTATGCTCAAACAAAGAAAAAAAGAATACCTAAAATCAAGCCTGATTCATCTTTAGAAAAGGCTGGGATCTTACAATCTCTCCACCTTATAACATCTTTTCCTCAAGCTTCACTCCCAAGCATCTCTAAGATTTTGAGTCAAAAATGTTGGGCCATTAATCCCTCATATCTACTTCCATTTCCCATGTTTCCTCCAACACATGCCCATATTTCCACAATACATGAACTATCGGTATGGTCTTTCCCCATAATACTTTCTCCCTGCATCTAACACATGTATCGGATGCTCCTCAAAGGACATATCTATCTCAATATTAACAACATCCACCTAGATCACATAAGAAGGGTCAGGGTGATACCATCAAAGTTTTGCTACATTGAAAACGTCAT
Organism: Viscum album; assembly: GCA_963277665.1. Taxonomy (NCBI): domain Eukaryota; kingdom Viridiplantae; phylum Streptophyta; class Magnoliopsida; order Santalales; family Viscaceae; genus Viscum; species Viscum album. The sequence goes on along the minus strand of OY728163.1, from coordinate 961,126,302 downwards.
TTATAGCACTTTATTTCTACAGAAGATCCATTCGGTACGCCACTGTCCCGATTCTCTCTACAACCTCAAATGGTCCAACAAACCTAGGTGCCAACTTTCTCTATCTCCATATCCTACAGTGACCCAACCTAGGAAACACCCGAAGGAATACACAATCACCCTATGTAAAATCTAGGGGTCATCAACATCTATCAACATATGACTTCTATCTACTCTGGGCCATAACCATACATTTTTGGATCAGTTTTACCTACTCCAACATCTCCTACATGAGACTCAACCCCAAAAACTTTGACTCGCCTACCTCCATCCAATATAGAGGTGATCTACATGGACTACTATAAAGAGCCTCATATGGTTACATCAGTATCATATCCTAATAAATGTTGTTATATTAAAAATCCACTAAGTCTGGGTGCTTCTCCCAAGACCCAATGAAGTCTAGAACACACACCCATAGCATATCCTCAAGTACCTATATAGTAAGCTCTGAATTCTTATCTGTCTATGGGTGGAAATCCATACTCAATAAAACCTATATACCAAGTGCCTTTTGTAATCCATTCTAGAATAATGAAGTAAAATGAGAGTCACAGTCTAAAATAATAGTTCATGGAACCCCATGTAGATGGACTATCTTCTGAACATACAGTTCTCCCAACTACTCCACTGAGAAAGTCTTCCATATAGGTAAGAAATATGCTACTGTTTTTCAAACTATTTATATTACAATGCATGTAAGGAAAGAAACCATCTCGGGGACTCAACCCCACGACCACAACCCCAAACCATAACCCCCCCCCCCCCCCCCCCGCCACTACTGCCACCTGCATGAGGAAAAAAATATTCTACCTTTGTCAATCTATCTATAATAACCCAAATAGATTCATTCTTCTGAGGCGTCTTCAGGAGACCTACCATAAAGTCCATGGTCGTGTCATACCACTTCCACTTCAGAATGGGTAATAGTTGTAGCAAACCTACCAGTCTTTGATGCTCAGCCTTCATCTATTGATAGGTGTAGCAACGTGTCATGAACCCTGTTATCTCCTTTTTCATGCTCGGCCACCAAAAATGTTGTCATAGGTCATGGTACATTTTGGTCACACCTAGATGTAATGCCCATTTTGAGGACTAAAAATTGTGCATTGTCTCCTCATGTATACTCGTACATACAAAAACTTGATTCCTAACATAGATGATCTCATCCTCATTTATGATCTAGATTGAAGGTGAATCCCCACCTTCAAGGCTTTCCCTCAAGGTCAAGCACTCTAGATCCCCATACTATTTGTCTCTGATCCAGCTCAAAAGTGTAGACTTCACAGAAACTGATACAAGAGTCATCTACTCTTGACTCTCCTAAACCACCACATGCATTTCATCCATTAAGGTCATCATTTTCAACTCAACACTAGACTCATGAACTGCCTGAGTCTGAGTTTTCCTACTCAAAGTTTCAGCCACACTATTCCCCTTTCCAAGCATATATGCCAACTCAAAATCAAATGACTGCATATACTCAACCCATCTTTTCTATTGAAGATAAAAATATCACTATGAAAATATATACTTCAAGATCTTTTGGTCCGTATACACAGTGAACTTTTCACCCAACAGGTAATGTTTCCAACAATTTAAAGCATAAACTAATATTGTTAACTTGAGGTCATGCATAGGGTAGTTTCATTTATGAGGCCTCAATTTTTGAAACCCATATGCCACAACTCAGTCTCCATACATCAAAATAGCTCTAAGTAAAACCCCAGAAGAGTCACAATACATTGTTTACTCATCACCTGGCTCAGGTAGGATCAAGATTGGTGTTGATGTCAAATGCTTCTTCAACTCCTAGAAAGCATCCTCACAATATACCAACCAAAAAAACTTTACCCCTTTCTAGTTCAAGCTTGAATGTGGTGCTACCAAATGGGAGAAGTCCTAAATAAATCTCCTATAATATCCTTACAGCCTTATAAATCTTTGGATATCAAACATGTTCTTGGGATTCTCCCAAGAAACCACTACCTAGACTTTCTATGGGTCCACTGAAATGCATTCCTCTGAGATGATATGACCCAAGAAGTGTACATGGTCAATCCAAAACCGACACTGAGATATCTTGGCATATAGTTAATGCTCTTTCAGTGTACTCACGATAATGTCAAGATATTGGGCATGAACGTCATGAGTCTTGGAGTACACCAAGATTTATTCCACAAAAACTACCACAAAATGATCTAGGTATAGATGGAAGATCATGTTCATCATGTCCATAAACATTTTTGGTGTGTTTGTCAACCCAAACGGAATTATGAAGAACTCATATAGGCCATATATTCTTCTGAAAGCAGTCCTCGGTATATCTGAAGTCTGAACTCTCATCCGATGATACCCTGATCTCATGTCTATCTTGGAAAAAACACAAGATCCCCTCAACTAGTCAAAAAAATCTTTATGCATGGAATTGGATACCATTTTTTCATTGTCATATGGTTCAACTTATGATAATCAACACATAAGCGCAAAGTCGTGGAATACTTATTTTCAAAAAAAAACTTGTGAACCCCAAGGAGACATACTTATATGGATAAATCCCTTATCCTCCAACTCCTCCAGCTAAGTCTTGATCTCTTGAAGCTCTTTTGATGACATTTGGTATAGTGGAATAGAAATAGGTTCAACTCTTGGCATAAGCTCAATGGTGAATTTCACATCTCTCTCAGGTGGAATCCCTGAGAATTATTTAGAAAAGACATCCTAAAACCTATACAATATGGGTGTAAAGACATCTAACTTTACACCATCTTCATTTTGTAATAGACTGGAAACCTGGGTTGTGAGCTCTCCCAATTGTTGATTAATTGCCCCTGGTCATCTTTCCAAGATATCTCACTCTCCATAGTGAATATAGTTTTCACCCTTAGGAGACGTAAAATTCACTCTCATATGGTAACAATCAATGTGGGATTAGTATGATAATAACTAGTCTATATCCAGAATTAGGTCGAAGCCTGACATGTCAAGAATATAGATGTCCCACAGAAAAAAATACCCTCCAAACTCAAGATAACATACCTTTCATAGGCAACTGTCTCTCGACATTACTCCCAATGGTGTGTCTATCATCAACACCCCACTCAAAAACTCCACATCCAGGCTCAAACCATTCATAATTTTTATATAAATAAAGGAATGAGAGAAACCAGTATCAAATAAGGCACTAGCAAAAGTAGAGGCTATGAGAATAGTACCTCTCACTATTAACAGCCCAGCCTTTCTCTCCACAAGTGTAGGTTTATCTACATTAAATTTTATTTCCCCTCTTCTTTGTGGTGCATTTTGACTCCCTTGAGTTGCACCACTCTACTGATATGGATTCTCTTTCCCAGAATCACCATGTCCACCACCTCTACCGCCTCAACCAGTAGTTTTCTAGTTATCGGATTGATATGGTGTTGAAGATCCCCTTCCCACACCCAAGTTTTTTCTAGCTCCTATATCACTACCCTTCAGTCACTATGTCATGCATAAATTCTGTAGATGTATCATATTACTACACGACTAATAATCTACTAGTGGTTGGGGGTACTATCTTTGGAAGTTTCCCGACCTACCACACTAGTGACAGATCACTCGAGTAAGATCCTGAGAAACCAATCCCTCTGTTTGTACACCATGCTTCCCACTTCCCTGAATAATGATTTCGTAGTGATGTTTCCTACTCTCAAGATTCACACATCCTAATCATCTAACTGCAACTATTTTTCTTGTACTAGAAGACTCCTTCAATTTCCCCTCAGCTATGAGAGCATGATCCACCACCTCAACAAAATTCTTTAACCAAAAAAGGTTAAACTATGACTTAATCTCATATTTAATCTCATCTTGAAAGTGCCTTGCCATAGTTGTCTCATACCCTACCAACACTAGATAAAATCATTGAAAATATATAAATAGTCTAGCATAGTCCATCACAGACATACTCCCTTGAGTCAACCTCATGAACTCAGTATCTCTCTCCCACATCAGTGTCTCTAGATAGAAGTAATCTAGGAACTTATCTAAGAAGTCCTTCCATAGCATACCATCAGCATGTCCAGTCCGCACCTGAATATCCCACCAACTCTTTACTGATACTCATAACAAATAAGCATCCAACTTGACCCACCTCTCAACCAGAGTCTCTAAATGGTCAAGTATCATCACGATGGACTCAACCCATAATTCAGCTCACTCAATTCCACCCTCTCTGGTGAAATTTGAAGGGTTCTGAAACTAAAACTCCCTCATCAGATCATACATACTCTTCACAACCCACCTTGGGTCTCTTTCCATAAGTTGCATGAATCAAGTGAATTTATATCAAAATTGATCCCCAAATTCCTCACCCATCATGATCGATACCTCGGTTTCCACCACTAGAGGATCATTCCTAGCCATGTACTCTGGTCATCCTCTCAATAAGAATCGTCATGGAGGCACTCTCTATAATTCCAAACATGCACATTAGGAAATAGTTCACAAAATTAACACATTTACATAAGAGGTAAAATACAACAAGACACAAAAATTCATTTCCCCAAACCCCATCACACGGTCAAAACCAAGGCACTATCACTACCCTTAACCATCTTACACCTAGGTCCTAGTTAACAAGGGTAAACACATTCATTTTATTCAAGTTTATCATTTAGACACCCATATATTATTATCTTTTATCATTTTAGGATATTTATAAAATTCATGTTAAGCACCATTTTTCATTTCAATTCCACAAGCAAGGAAAAATAGTTCAAGTTCAAAAACTTAACCATAGCCCGTTTTCCAGTGTGTACCTAAGATGATTCATGTCAAATAACCCTGAGTGCCTAGAATGATGCATGAAACTCAACTCTCATGCCATACCAGGACATGAGTTAAATCTCAAAAAATCTCAACATCAATAATCATAGAACACAAAAATTGTGTCACCCAAGGTGAAATAATATTCAAATACAGTAGCAAATAGTAATAACAACAATTCCCACCCTGGTTACTTGGGTTCTCCTTCGTACATGGGTTAGCTACTCTCATACACGAACTCATAAAAAAGGCCTGACTCTTCCTAGTCTCATGTATACCTTTCCCAAATAGTAATAAAAATTAAAATTAAAATAAAACCTCCTTTTATACTACTTTGTAAAGGCACGACCCAGGTACCACACACCGATGCCCTCAGTCGGTCGGTCACATGACCTCAGGTGTGCCTCCCTGTACACCAGAGGCTGCTGACTAATAGCAAGGGTTTAATATATCGATCATGGGGAGACTATACCCTCTTTTATCAGAGTAAATTCATCAATGGAAAATAAGAAACAATAACTGAATAACATGTAATCATAACTTGAAAGAACCAATATCATAAGATGGAAAAAACTAGAAATACAATGTCAAAACTAAAGTAGAAAATATGTCATACCAATGTACGTGTCAAGTGTCCAAAATGAAACCCAAAATAAAGACACTTATGACTCCCCCAAGAGGGTCCCAAATTGTGTTTGCTTCCATTATCCATTCTCAATACCATATCATCCATCTAACACAAGGCCTTTTCCATTAACCTATCCAGAAAACATAAGGTCTATTCAGGTACCGATCAGGCAGCCTGAGTAGAGTGTGAGTACAACTCAGTTGGCCACCACCAACGACATCTAAAACAATATAAAATCAATAATTAGTGTGTGAAATTGTATAAATAAATAATTAAAATTCCTAATTAAACAGTTATCACATTATCAATTAATCTTTATTTAACCACATAAACCCTTGGGTTCCCGTAGACACCTATACCTCAATCCATACTTCGACTCATGTCAAAGCCTGGAGTATGTTTGAGGGATATCATATCTAAGGATATCATTGTTACCATTATTTATTTCACACAATAGAATAATCATGTTCTCATTATTTAATTAATACTTGAATGCCCATGTTATCATTCAAACTCACACAATAGAATGATCGTGTTCCTGTTATTTATTTCACAACTAAATGATCATGTTACCATTCATAACTTCATATTCGAATGATCATGTTATCATTCATCAACACATAATTAATTCAACAATTAATTATACAAATCAATTCCATTACAAATTTAACAATTAGTCAAACACCACTATTCTACCATTTAATTCAACAATTAACTAGTCACATAAATAATATTAATTAATTTAACAATTAATTAACCACATCAAATACATTAATTAATTTAAAAATTAATTTATCACTTCAATTATATTATTCAACTCAACAATTAACTAAGCACACCAATTTCATTACTAATTCAACAATTAGTTTATCACATAATTCCCCTTAATTAATTCCCAAATTAATTAAGTGCGTCAATCCTAATTAATTAAATCATTAATAAATTGATAATTATACACAACTCAAAATCCAATAATTAATTCTTCAATCACTACAGGAAAATTTCAATTTCGCGATGGTTATTTTTGGATATGGCGGCGGTTTAAACCGCCACCATATGCTTCTGTGGTGGTTTCTGAAAACCGCTGCTAAATTGCGTGTCGGGAAACTATTTGTGGCGGTTAAAATGGTTTAGTGTCGGTTTATGGGAACCATCATAGTTGGTGAATTTTCACAGCGGTTATATTGTTTTTCGTGGCTGTTTTTCGGGCAGGGGATTAGTTTTTTTAGCGGCGGTTAAAACCGCCGCTAAAAAAAGTAATGGCCTGCTGGAACAAACAGCCTTGACAAACAATATAACCGCCGAGAAAAAAGCACGGAAGATGGGCCACTGTAGCAGCGGTTAGAACTGCCACTAAATTTAAGACCGTAGCGGCGGTTAAAACCGCCGCTAAAGGGCAGATTTACAACAAAAAAACCATTTTCTGGAGCCCCTGTATTAGTGCCCTGAAAAAAAACCATTCCAAGAATACCAAAACACCAACAAAATACATACTACATTCAATATAAAAATATATGCTTAACTAAGCACAACCAAATGCATCGTTCAGTGAGTAAAGGAATGCAGATAAACATATCACATGGCATAATCCTAGTATCCAATAAAATGTAGTGGTGAATTTACAAGTTTACCTCTCTCCTATTCTTATACCACTTTCCCTTTTCTATTTCATCTTCCAGTTATTTTGAATTCTTTAACATCTTGTATAACTCAAAATTTTTTAACATAGGTTCATCCATATCTCTATAATTAGACACCCTATTCAAGATCCAAAGGAATCATTGGATAGCTCAATGTAAGGAAAACCCCACTCATACATCATATTTTAGTTTCCCATTGGATCCTTTGTGTTGTATAGGCATAGGAACATTTTCCATACTATCATGGAACTAAACCATTTCTCATATTTCTCCCAAAAATATTGAAATATAAAGCTGATATCGGGAGAGGTGACATCTATGACCTTTAGGTTGGTAGTCACATTGTTTTCCCTTTGGGGTTCGATGTTTCATAATTAAGACACTATGTCGCACACCATATTTGGTAAAGAATCTCTATTTAAGTGATTTATGTATTTAAAATTGACCATTGCATACTCATATGTACTATTTGATCCTTTATTAGATGTTCACATGTTGTGTGCAACTTATATGGTCACCCATTGGGTGATCTAAGTTAAATGGGACAATATGATTTTTTTTTCAAATGTTGGTACTCCCACATATCTTATGGAATTGTTCAAGAATGTAATATCCCTTTATATATTATTATTTGATAGAACCCAAGGCATCCCTTAGGTGTTTGGACCACTTATATTTGGAATTTCTAAAGTGGGAAATTTCCTAGATTGGCATGTCACCATCTAAGTGACTCCATTGAGATTATATATGGGTTTCCCATGTTTTAATGAATTGAATAAGTTAAATGTAACTGATAATGTGAAATGGATAATTAATGATGGATTTCCTTTCTTAAAACAAATCAATTGGTTTAAAATGGAATGACCCCAAGTAATTGTAATGTCATGCTCTTGATTTATGCTTTATAAAATGCTTCATATGAATTGTAATATTTTAAATGAGAATTGAACATGGATAAAGACATGAATAAGAGGTTATTACTTATCTATTATGACACAAATTATTATGACTTTATTATGTATATGGTGTAGATAGAAGATACAGATGTGAGGTAATTCCCCTTGCTAGTTATATTTAATATATTCCCTTATAGAGGTTGTGGTATGATGGTATGAGATTGTTGAGAAATGAGATATCACAATTCCTTACATCAGGTGTTGAGCATGGTGTATCACAAAAATGTTACTATATAAGTATTGAGATTTACTCACCACATTCCATGACTAGAATTTTGACCTGATGGTGCACTCAACATCCCATGTGTTGTTTCATGGCGTCTCTCACTCTGTTGGGATATAGGACATGTACCCAATTACATGAGCACATAGGCTCGTTAGAATGGTTAGGGATGTCTGAGTTATGTCATGGTCTATTCATCGGTATTATTATAAGTATATGTCTACATACATCTTCACATACCTTGGAAATATAGGTGGATGAAATATATATAAACTATATATATTACTACTATATATATAGTAACTATTTAGATTTCTATTCCATCTATGTGTCAATAAATTTAAACCCTCTTACAGTCCTTTAGAAACATGATTGGGTGGTTATTTATTTATTCCTTGGTTACTCAAAACATGTGGGGTGTAGTATGTTGGTGGTGGACCCTTTATCATGGGAATAATGATGTGGTAATATTTTCTTGGGATTAATTTATGTTGGTGTTCCATGTGGAATTATTATAAATGAAACATAACATAGGAATTAGGTAAAATCATCTCTCGCTTGGGTTATTCCATATGGAATTATTATACTTGACATTAAAGATAGAAAAAAGGTAAAATCATCTCTCCCATGGATAAGGGTTCATAATTTTTTAAGAGTGATGGATCAGGTTCAAGTATCATATTTGTTTGACTCGTGTGATTTTTTTGGAAAAGGAGTCTTTAGTGTGGTTTCCTTAGAAGGAATGGAATCTGGCTCCTAATATATTGTCACTCCCATTATGCCTCCTAGTTATTTTGATATCCGCAATATAATAGAAGTGATCAGGAACATTCCTTCAAAGGGAAGAGTGTCTCGTGAAGGGGGTTGATATATTCTATCAAGAAATATGGATGATTATAATAAATTATTTGTGATAGGGTAGTTGATGTTATGAATGGTAACTGATCATGTAGTCTATTTAAAAAAATTCTAGGGCAGGGGGTTATAGAGAATCTACTAGGATTTTCCCATCGGCATTTCATGCCTACTGAGATAATGGACATTGTCATTCGAACTGCCAGAATTTTCTTGGAGGCCACTTTGGAAATGGTGGGAAAACCCCATTTCAGATAGTGTAGCAAAATTTCCCCTAATCTCGTATCAGTATCTATAGATTCCAACTATTTTTTGAAATTTTGGATACTAGTATTATGCCACACTAAAGGGTGTTCTATCTTAAACATGTTATCTAGACACACATTCTCATCCCTAGGGATTGATACAATAGCATAACTAAGAAGTACTTATTAGAAATGGAAATGTAGTGGTAAATGCATTGGGCTATAAAATGTAGGATAATTTATTATAATGAAAAAATGAATTTAGGAAAAATGAATCATAAAAAATGAATCATCAAAATAAAGAGTCGATATATATGGTGCATACCACACTCGAGAGATTAATACATAAAATAAAACATTAGAAATCAATAAAATACATAAAAGGAAACATGAGAAATCAAGAAAATGTTAGGTCATGAAAATGTTTGGAGGCAACTATGTGACACACATGATAAATATACAAACCAATTGTTACAATATTTTTTCACATATCAACAATACTAATAATCACTGTCTAATGATAAACAGATATCATCACCCTCTCCACCTCCATCTCCACTTCCTGCTACCACCCGTAAGAACATTATATTGAAAATTAAATAGCGTTGCATATTTATATTTAAACTTAAACCCAATAAAAGTTTGAAAACTAAATGATTTTGAATTTTTTTTTTATTTACCTGCTCACCACCAGTTGATTCAATACCACTGGGGGGATATCTGTTCATCTGCTGACATATATCAGTCAATGCTTTCTGCAAAGTGGATATTTGAGCCCCTTGGTCTTGAACTGTGTTTTGTAGAGAAACAATCTCTCTATGAGCATTTCCAGGTATGGACTGACTATAACCAGGAGTAGATCCAGCTGCAATCCTCAATGTACTACTAATTACCTCAGATGGTACGGGTTCCAAACCCACCCCGCGCACTCTACTAGGATGCTCTTCCCAAGGACTTTAGCAACCGGGTCATCCTGGGAGACTGAGTAGGACTGTCCAGGATTGGCATCCCATATTTTTTTAATTTTTACCTATAAATAAAATATCAATATATATTAACATATTTAAAACTGATAATAAGTTATTATAATGAAAAAATGAGTTCATACCCCAACTTCTTTGGCAGGCTCATTAGCAAAACTTCCATCAGATTTTTTGTGAACATCCAACCACACTTTAGTTCAGGATGCTTCGTGCCCTAAACTCTTTGAATGAATTAAAAAAATATAAATCAAAAATTTAATATATTAAATAGATAATATTGTATTATAAATATTTAAACTAATGAAAATATTACCAGAGTCGATCGTCTTCTAGAAAAGCTTTTTGACCCCACAGTGTGAGGGATGACTTGCTTAGCCCGGCTTGATGCATTCTTTCTTGAGAGATCCTGAAATAAATAAAATGAAATTTAATTGTAATATATTCAATATCATCTCCTCTTCATATACATGTATAAATTTAAAATGAGGTTAATATAATAATATATATTTAAATACCATCTTCTTCTCATCACGATGTCTGTCAACAAAAACTTTCCACTGTTATTTGGATACCCCATTGGGTAGCTTCTCATACATTTGTTGGAAGGTCAACGAAGTATCATTGACATATATCCACAATCTCCATTTGAAGTCTTTCCATTTCTTACCAAGATTTTTCAACGTCCACTTTCGTGCTATCACATCAGCAATTGCAAAGTGGAAAAACATCTGTATATAAAAATTCATTTTGAACATATTAATAACATGACATTCAATTACGCCATAATTTATTAAAATTACCTTTATTTTGGAATCAAAAACTTCATTTTTCCAACTTGGAGGCATATTTCTCCAATCATCATAAGAAATAGGAAGGGAAATGGGCTCCGCTGCCAGCTGGCCTAGAATTTGGCTAAGTAATCCTGCGGCGTCATCCGTAGGGACCCCATATGAATCAAATGGGACAACTATATTCTCTCCATTAATATTCCACACATCTACACTTTTTATATTTTTCTCCATAGTTACATTTTTTTATCTTTAATGAACAAACAATTAGTATAAAAAAAATTCAATAAATTTATTTATATTAAAATTTGTACCTATAACAGTGACCCTCCAGTATGCTCGTGATGAATTAGAAGTGGCACACCGCCGCCCCACTACTGAGGCTACTAAAGGGGGATTCGATGACTCAGCTTCTAAAGGGACACTCACAGAGGGTGTGAGAGATGGTGCAGGGGGAGATGGTGCAGGGGGCAGGCAGTTGGTGGCTCAGATGTCATAGGGAGGGAGACAGATGGATCATCATCTATTGTAGTAGTGGATAAAACAATGCATCGCTTCCTCCTTGGAATTCCTATCATTTAATAAAATAAAATTAAGTTCAGAACATATATTTCAAAAAGAATATGCAGAAAAAAAATTAAAAATGATAATAGATGCTCAGTACTAACAAAAAAAATATACAAAACAATGATAATGAATGACTGCACGAATGAAATAAGTGGTTGCTGAATGAATGAATAATTGTACATACAATCATTTTCCCCTTCAATAATATCGGTTTCCTACTCCATTACTTCATCCACTTCATTCATACTTTCTAGATTAATATTTTCAATATCATGATGGACAAATAATTCTACTTCTTATTGTTGATGAGATTCAATTTCAGAGGTTAAATCTTCCACTTCATCACCCATATCATACAAATCTCTTTGTATTACGTGAGAAACTACACTCCACCCTTTATCCACAAAATCATTCACATAATATACCATTTTTTCTTGTGATGATAAGATATATGGATCATGCAGTTCATGATCACCAACATCTATCAAGCGAGAGAAGTTTACAGAAGTAAATTGCAAGGAATCTCTTTTAACACCTCTGATAATATCGACCCAATTGCATTTGAATAAAACAACTGAAAAATGTCCATGGTAGTTTAATTTAATAATATTAGTCATCTTTACATAGTATTCCACTTCAAAAAATGTAAATATACCACTATTCTATGTTTTCAAACCCCTTTCTCGATCGACTATACGAAATCTAAAGTCATTCACATTGTAAGCGTCGAACTTTCTAACTTATTTTAGAGGACCTCAAGCAAGAAACTTCAAATCTTCTGAAAAATTTGCTCGATTATTGGTATTCATGATCTAAAAAAAGAAATATACTTTATTAGATTTACAAAATATATGTGTTAAACTAATATTCGTATTTATTGTAATATTTATGAACTTGCATGTCGTGCAAACCATTCTGCAAGCTCTTTATTAACAGCTTTCGTTATATCTTTCTCATTTCATTTTCAGCCTCTTATTCATCTCTTTGTTTGTATCCTCAACTCTTCAATAAATGGATCTGCAATTCCACTATTCAGTAGCACATATCTATGTGCCTATAATAATTCCAATTCTATCGGTGTCACATTTGAGGTCCTCCCAACTGATCGGCCAATAGCAGGAAATATTTTTTATTTTTGATGTATTTGAGATTGATTCAATGTGTCGTCAACACGTCCAACTCGATTAAATCTTGTCTCAATATCATCCAAGTATCCAGAACAAAAGGTAAGACACTCCTCAGCCAAATAGCCTTCAGCAATAGAGCGTTTTGGTTGAGCTTTATTTCTCACGTATGATTTCAAATTCCCAAGATATCTGTGAAATAAAATAAACATAATTATACATTTAATTAAGTGCCAAAAATTGTTTACTTAATTGAAAAACATATAAATAAAGTTCCTCTCAATTGGATACATCCATCAATAATGAATGGGGCCTCCTAATTTAGCTTCCTCAGCCAAATGAACAGTTAAATGCATCATGACAGTAAAAAACAATAGAGGAAAGATCATCTTCATTGCACAAAGGGTCAATAAAAACCTCTCCTAGAGGTTGACAATATGAAATAGATGTAGATATTTAACACATAGTTGTCTAAAAAAATGTGCAGAATTGGAGTACAATAGTAGTAACTTTTTCGGTTAATAGTGTACGCAATGCCAATGGTAGTAACTGTTGTAACAAAATATGGGAATTGTGACTTTTCAATCCATGTAACTTATGATTCTTCAAGTCAACACATCTCGAGATGTTACTTGAATATCCATCATATACCTTCACATTCTTTAAAATCAAAGGAATGTATCTTTATCCCTATTTTTGATTGCAAAAATTGTTGGAGCATACTTTTCATTCTCATCTGGCCAAAGATCGCATTTTATGTTCATTACTTGTAAGTCTTTGCGAGCATTGAGATGATCCTTTGACTTTCCATGCTCATTAAGCAATGTGAAAATCAAATTGTCACAGACATTCTTCTCAATGTGTGTCACATCAAGATTATGCCACAAAAAATTAAATTCTCAATACGAAAGTTTGAAGAACATACTTTTTTTCTTCCATTGTTGCGTTCTGATTTCACTTGACGATGAACTTCGAACTCGTTTCCTGATATCATTCAAATGATGAACCTTTCCAAATTATATTTCAACATTTTCAAGTTGTATTAATATTTCAGAACCAGTTAACAAATTTGGAGGTGGTCTACGATCAATGAAACCATTACATTTTGATCTGTTCAGCCGAAATCTGTGAGATGCATCGAGAAATCTTTGATGGCACAAGAAGCACCATTTTCTATTGTGAGGTAGCCATTTGGGATCAAAATCAAAGTTGCAAACAGGACAATCTAAACCCATGTAAATGTTCCAACCAGATAAATTTCCAAGCCCAGGGAAGTCACTGATGATCCACATTAAATCATTATGCATTTTGGACATTGTTTTAGAAGAACCATCAAATGTCTCAACACTGTTGCTCCATAACTCTTGTAATTCTTCGATCAAAGGCTGCAAGTATACATCAATATCATTTCCAGGCATTTGTTTTCCATGAATAATCATCGAAATGATAAAATATGTTTGTTGCATACACATCCACGGAGGCAGATTATAAGGGATCAAAACAACTTGCCAAATGCTATAATTGGTACTCAAAGTCCCAAATGGGTTGAATCCATCGGCAGCCAATCCCAATCAAACATTCCTAGGATCAGCTGAGAAATCTGGATGTAATGAATCAAATTTCTTCCACGATTTTGAATCTCGTGGATGTCTCATTAACTCATCATTGTTATTATCTACAGAATGCCACTTCATGTGTTCGGCGGTTTTCGATGACATGAATAATCTTTACAATCGAGGCTTTAAAGGAAAGTAATGAAAAACCTTTTCAGGTGTGTTCCCTTTCTTCTTCTTCATGAAAGTGTGTTGATTCAGATTTCCAACATCACCCATTGACTACCATCAAGAAGAAGAACATTTTTTTCAATTCTGTCTACTTGAATCCTCTCTCCAATAAAGCATACAATCATTGGGACACGCGTGTATTTTTGTATAATTCAGAACAAGCTTGTTAACAACTTTTTTCATATCATAAAAAGACTCGGGGATTTTTGCTTCAGGAAATGCATCACGCAACAATTCCAATATCATGTACATTGCCTTATTTGTAATTCCACATAGACATTTGATATGGTACAACTTCAGCAGAAAAGAAAGATTTAAATATTTCAAACATCCACTATACAACTCTTGATTTCCATTGTCAACTAAATCATGAAACGTATTTTCCTCAGTGAATTTTTCTCTTACATTTGTCTCTATAGAATCAAGAGGAGGATCCAATGATATGTTACAATCTTGATCTGGTTGTGTTATAGTTTCAAAAACATCACTTGTCACGTTGCAATTTGTAGCACCCTCATCTGGTTGTTCTATTATGTTTTTATGTTGATAGTGGTGTCTTGCAGTGTCGAATGCATCATTTATGAGGTTTTACATTTCATTTTCCATTGTCGATGAAGTTGGGAGCTCATTCTATGGATTAACATCAGTGCTCAACCTTTCTGTAATGTTCGATTCTTCATGCCAAATCCAACATGAATATTGATCAGGGAATTGCTTTAGTATTAAATGTTCATAAACTTCATCTATCTTTAACCATCTTCTAAATTTACATTTAGGACATGGACATCTTATTCTCCATTCAACGGATCAATTGAAAATTGAAAAATCTAAAAACTCCTTCAAACCCTTAACATACTAAGGTGTGTTCCTTGATAATGTGATCCAGCTTTTATCCATGTATATCACAATGTGCCTACACAATATTAAAAAAAATTAAAACACATAGTTACTACTAAATAGGGAAAGAGATTCATATATACTAGTTGAAAAAAATATAAATATGTTGCATAAGGTTTTCCTATATAAATACATATGGTAAATCACCCACTAGAAAACAAAAGTACATATGTGCATGCATGTGTATGCTTATACACATGTGATTGCAAAATCACTTGAAGAAACAAGAAGATAGTGAGTATTTTATTAGGCAATATACATTTTAAGAAGATAGTGAGTATTTTCAGATATATTTGAGCAAGTTCAGCATTAGTAAAAAAGTTAAGAGTTAAGCTGAAGCATTATATTAGAAGTCAACTTGCAGAGCATTGGGATATTTTCAAGTTGATCATTCTGATATAGCAGTTAGTTGAATTGGAAGTATTATCTTCTATAATTCATGAGAGTATATTGAACCGACTTTCATGAAAAGTTATTAATTATATTCAGTGTAAGTCATTGACTTTTATTCCTTTTATAAGAGGAACTATAATTTCTAGTTTGAGAATAATATAGAAAAATAGGTTTTTCCATTAACATGATATATAAATAAATAAAATATAAAACATGCACTTTATCAATGCACAAAATTTATAAAACATGGTATAAAGATGTTTTTTCTGAAACAATTCCAATTCAAAACTCATTCATCTATCCTTAAAACATCACACCTTTTATAAAAAAAACCTTACATGGTTTAAAAACATATCAAAGGAATTTTTAATAATGGCTAGAAATTTTAAAAAAAATCCCCTCACTTGAAAGCTTTAACACAACAAACTCAAAGTAAGGAAACAAGGATAACTATGAAGAAAAATTCCCTATAGAAAGTGGTAAAGTATGCCAATAAACAAGTGGAACAGCACTAATCAATATCAGTACTAAATCATTGGAGGATCAATGCTTCAATGAAATTCTATCCAAGTAAAAAAAGCAATACACAAGCTAATAAATAATTAAAGGCATAACACATGATAAATATCATGAGGAAACACATTAGGAACTAATGGGACAAGTATAATACATGAAAAGGTGGACCTAATTCCATCAGGTTAACGGTCACACATCCATCAAACAAATCACTCTAAACCCAATCTCATTTGTGACGCCCCACTAGCTCGGTATTTTTTACAACTAGTGGTAACTAGAAAGTGTGTAATCTCAATGTGCCTAAAAACATCCCATGACTTCCCACTTAGTATCCTAGGGTTCCCTATAAAATAAATAAAGGAGGTGATACACTTTTAAAGTGAATGCCATACAATGAAAATAATAATATCCAAAGGCTAGCATAATAATGAAATCCTTCCCACATCCCACATTTAGCTTATAATGAGCCCCCACCTATAAGAAAATCATGAATCACATCACAAACAACCATCACTCTAAACCCAATCTCATCTGTGAAACCCCACTAGCTCGGTATTTTGTACAACTAGTGGTAACTAGAAAGTGTGTAATTTCAATGTGCCTAGAAACATCCCATGACTTCCCACTTAGTATCATAGGGTTCCCTATAAAATAAGGTGCACGAATTATCGAAATTGTCATGACCCGTCCTTGGGGCCCATGTCGTGACTACCCCAAGCCCACCTTCCATAGGTCAGGGGCTGGCGACTAGCACCAAGGCGTAAATCCCGGTAAAGGAAAGGCATTGCCTTTGTAAAGTAAACAAGCACCACAGAGTAAGCAAGTGGAAAAAGTAAACACTAAGTAAAAACTGGTACAACAGTAAGTGTGGAAAAGTAAAGGGGGCTGGAAATACAAGCCCAACTGTAAAGTAAAGTACAATTCGAAAAGGGAAAACAGCAACTGAAAAGAAAAGCCGCAGAGTCGAGCCGTCCTTTGGAAGTCCCACCTGAAGGGTGAGTACAGATAGCCTCCACAGCTCCTCGGTCCAGCCGTCCGCTCTGAGTACTTCCCGCCCAGTGGTCCACCTCCAGGTACCGTCCTGCTCCACAAGCCTCCACCATGATCAGCATTGTCCGTCGTCTGCAACCAACACAATGTAGTGCGGGCATAGCCCGTGCAGGGGTGAGTATAAGTTACTCAGTAGGGACCCCGAGACCCCCGAAGGTCTCCCAGAATCCACAAAGGATAAACCACGAAGGAAAGATACAATCAGGAAGTAACATCCGACACGGCTTAGGTATATGCCCATACATATACCTAAGTCATCAATTCTCACTCGGCTCCAACATCCGAGCTCAAATACAACCCAGTCCACACATGAAAGAAAAACGTAAAATCCACACAGGATAGCACAACACAATCCACAAAGGAAAGTAAAACGTAAATCCACACAGGATAGCACAACACAATCCACAAAGGAAAGTAAAACAGGGTTTCAGCTCACACAGGTATACTTCTTCGAATGACGATAGAGATGATCACTGATCCATCTAAGTTGTCGGACCCACAAAGGATCGATAGGTACTAACCCCCACAATGACCCACAAAGGATCTGACCCACAAAGGATCGATAGGTAACCAACCCCCGTAATGACCCACAAAGGATCTGACCCACAAAGGATCGATAAGTAACTAACCCCCGCAAAGACCCACACAGGATCGGGCCCACACAGGACCTGTAGGCGCTGGCCCACACAGGACCGTTGAGCGCTGACCCACACAGGATCGGTAGCACTGACCCACAAAGGATCGCTGAGTGCTGTAGTCGTCGCCGTCGAATCCACTGAGGATCTCTGCACAGTCGTCGTCGTCACAGTAGCAGTCGCAGCCAGCTCTAGGGTTCTCGCACACAGCAAGCTCATTCAGGAGGGTCCGCTCCACGAGCCAAGAGGCTGATACATCAACTGACACATAGTCTAGAGTTGATGTATCCAAAAGTTCTGTATCGTCAACAGGAACTCAACGTCGCAGACGGCGCGTCAATCGGACGCTCGGTCTGAGAGTTATTGGCTTTTTCGTCCCAGGGGCCCGGTTGGTTTTTAAGGAAAAACCAACCCGACCGTACTCCACCTGCGTCCAAACCTCGGGCGGAGTAATCCAAAAGATCCGTCTCACTTAGAGGAAACCATCAAAGTTGACGGCACGTCAATCGGACGTCCGAAGCTCAAGATATGAGCGTTTCCGCTCCAAGGGCCCGGTTGGTTTCGTGTACGAACCAACCCGGCCGAACCCAAAGTATTCCGAAACCTTGAGTGCGATATACCGAAACGACCGTCTCGATCCAAGGATCTCATCGCCGCTGACGGTGCGTCGTTCAGAGGCTCGTAGCTCAAGTTATGAGCAGAAGACCGAAAAGGTTCGGAAACGGGGGGTCTGGGCCCGGACCGACCCGGCCCGACCCCCCCCCCCCCCCCGGGTCGGCCCGAACCGGGTCGACCCGACCCGGGTCCGCCCGGCCTGGGTGCGACCCGGCCCGGTGGGTCGGCCCGGCTCGGCTCGGCCGAACGGCCGAGCAAGGGGAAGCCGCGGGGGGCTTGCTGCCCCCGCGTGAAGAAACGTCGCGACCCCGGGTGGGGCCGCCTCGCCAGCGGACGTGGCGGCCGGGCCACATCCCTCTTCCTGGTTCTGCACGGCCGCAGAACCGGCTCGCCGCCGCGGCTTCAGCCGCGGCGGGTTTTGCCGGCGGCGCACCGGGTGCCGCCGCCGCGCCGGTGGAAGCTTCCGCGGGCCACCGGACGTGCTTCGGTGGTCCGTTTTGCATGCGGTCTTCGCCAGTGGTCCTCCCGGGACTCGATCTTCACTGCCAGGCCCTCGAATCGCCCTTGCGGCCCCGTTTGTCATCGTACACCGTTTCGCGCACCAAGAACGAAAAGGTGCGGTGGGTTCGGACTTGTTCGTTAGTCCGCACCCACCGCGTTAGCGGTCTTAAAGGTATTCACCCAACAATATTTAAACGACCGGGGATTTAATCACAAAGATTTAAAGAATCAAACCCCTACCTCGTCGTACGTGCATTCTTCGCGGAATTGATCGTCGCGGAAGAAAGGAATCGTCG
This sequence comes from Viscum album, assembly GCA_963277665.1. Lineage (NCBI taxonomy): Eukaryota > Viridiplantae > Streptophyta > Magnoliopsida > Santalales > Viscaceae > Viscum > Viscum album. Next base: position 961,106,761 of record OY728163.1, on the reverse strand, counting down.
CGTCGCGGAAGAGCGTCGCTGTCGCGCGGTACTTGGCGTCGCGTCGACGAACTCCGAGGATCAAAAACATACAGATTTAATTAATAATAATTAAATCCATGTTGTTGTTATAATCCACAAAGAATTTAAAAGGAGCGCAACCCCCTACCTTGTCGTTGTCGATCGAAGGTTGTCGGGGGGTTGGATCATCGCGGAAGAAGCGTCGCGAAGGGAGGTTCGTCGGCGTCGCGGTACACGGCTTTGCGTCGTCGATCTCCGCGGGTTCAGCGTTCTTCGTCGCCTTTCGTCGAAGGCCGGCGTTCTTCGTGTTGTTCACGTTCTTCGCGTTCTTCGCGTTCTTCGCGAAGAAGGAGGAAGATCTTTAGAGATTCTCCAAAGGTTTAACACAACATTCAAAAAGAAGGTGTGTTGGCCTTATTTTATTAACATGCCAACAAAACGAAAACGTGTTAAGAAACAAACGAAATTAATTCATAAAATTAATTTCAACGAATAAACCGCCCAATTAAATAGGAGCGTTTAATTGTTTAAGAAACGCCCCAGTTAACTTTTATTTAATAGGGGTTTTCGCGGGTGCGTTACTTGGCGGAAAAGAAACGGTGGAGCTCATGCGGGCCCCACCTCACAAATATCCTACCAAGTGGGTAGGATATTTGAATTGCACCCTATCCGCTTCAACTCAACTTAAGCAGCTTAAAGTGGCTTAAAGCGGCTTTAAGTGAAATAAAATAAAGTTTGTCGTACCACATTATTTTATTTCTTAACTTAAATCCCAAAAATTAAAAACCACACCCAAGAAAACGCAACTCCAGAAGAGGCGTTTCTAAGCAAAAACCGGTGCTGCGATTCCATCGGTGCCCTCAGAATTCAATTCCGAGCACCGGTTCAAAAGTTAGAAAAACTCGCTTGTTCGTTCACTGAACGTACCCGATCCAAACTTCGGAAAATGATTCCGGGCACACCAGGCCTCGGAATCAGGTGCCGTCAGAAACTGTGTTCTTGTAAAAATACAAAGAAAATTAAGAGAAAAAAATTCCTTGAAATTTACGGGTCTTTACATCACTCTCACCTCAAGGATTTACGTCCCCGTAAAGATACATCATAAACTAGGGAAACAAATGTGGGTACTGAGCACGCATCTGAGCCTCCCGCTCCCAAGTGCTCTCCCGGAGGTTCTCGTGCTTCCATATGATGTGCACTAGAGGAATCGACCATCCACGTAGGACCCCCTCCTGTCGATCCTCGATCTCCACCGGGACCTCCGCAAAAGTCGCCCCATCATCAACGTTTAGCTCCCCATGGTCAATGATGTGCGTCGGGTCGTGCACGTATCTCCTCAGCTGAGATACGTGGAAGACGTCGTGCACCCAGTGCAACTGAGGTGGTAGAGCCAGGAGATAAGCCACCTCGCTGATCCTGCTGAGGACCTGGAAAGGTCCGATGAAGCGTGGAGACAACTTGCCGCCTCGGCCAAATCTCCATAATCCACGTCGAGGTGAGACACGCAAGAAGACGTGGTCGTCATCCTCAAACTCTAGTGGCCTCTGCCTCCTGTCATCATAAGACTTCTGTCGGCTCTGAGCTGTCCTCATCCGCTCCTGGATGACCTGGACCTTCTCTGTCGTGGCCCGGACTATCTCTGGTCCCACAAGTGCTGACTCCCCAGGTTCTATCCAGCACAAAGGAGATCTGCAAGGTCTGTCTTACAACGCCTCGTACGATGTCATCCCGATGGTGGAGTGGTAGCTGTTGTTGTACGCAAACTCCACCAAGGGTACGTGGTCCTCCCAGCTGCGACCAAAGTCGAGGACACATGCACGGAGCATGTCCTCGAGATTCTGAATGGTCCTCTCCATCTGACCATCCGTCTGAGGGTGAAAGGCTGTGCTCAGACGTAGTTGCGTCCCAAACGCCTCCTGCAACCTCTTCCAAAGCCGGGAAGTAAAGCAAGCATCTCGGTCGGAGACGATAGATGATGGCACACCGTGAAGCCGTACAATATCCTGAACGTAGAGACACCCCAAGCTCTCCACTGATCCCTGCTCTCTGATGGGTAAGAAGTGAGCCGACTTGGTGAGTCGGTCGACAATCACCCAGATGGAGTCGTGACCTCTGGAAGTGCATGGAAGTCCAGTCACGAAGTCCATAGATATCTCGTCCCACTTCCACTCCGAGACCTCCAAGGGTTGTACCAAGCCTGCTGGTACCTGGTGCTCTGCCTTCACCTGCTGGCAGGTGAGGCATCGAGAAACGAACTCTGCCACAGCCTTCTTCATGCCTGGCCACCAGTGCTGTCGTCTGAGATCCTGGTATATCTTCGCCACTCCAGGATGTACCGCCAAAGGAGAAGTGTGAAACTCTCTCAGCACCTCCTATCGTAAATCAACTGGTACCAAGGTACGTCCTCTGAAAAGGATGTCGTGCTCTGCTCCAAAGGAGAAGTCATCAGGTGCGTGTCCTGAGGATATCTGCGCACGCCGCGTCTCACAGTCGGTGTCCCCACGTTGTACCTCTCTGACCCGCTGCAGTAGTGGAGGGGTGACTGTGAGAGACTGAAGGAAGGTTGCTCCATCTCTATCCACGAAGGATATCTGCAAAGAGGCTAGCTTCTCTGTCGCCTCCTCAAGTAGTTGAATGCCCGTCCTCCTTCTGAGAGCATCGGCTACCACGTTCCCCTTCCCAGGAGTATAGACTATCTCAAAGTCATAATCCTGGAGGAACTCGAGCCATCGCCGCTGTCTCAGGTTCAGGTCCTTATACGAGAAGATGTACCTGAGACTCTGGTGGTCAGAAAAGACTGTAAAGCGCTCGCCCATCAGATAGTGTCACCATGTCTTCAGAGCGAAGACCACTGCTGCTAACTCCAGGTCATGGGTAGCGTAGTTCTGCTCATGCGGCCTCAACTGACGTGATCCATAGGCGATCACTTCCCGCTCCTGCATCAGGACACATCTGAGTCCGGTCCCTAATGCATCGCAGTAGACTACGTACCCTACTCCCTCCTCAGGCAACCTCAAGATAGGTGCGCTGGTCAATCTCTGTCTCAGCTCCTGGAAGCTCTGCTGACATCTGTCTGACCACACAAAGGGTTTCCCCTTCTTCGTCAAAGCTGAGAGTGGTGTCGCAACTCTGGAGAAGTCTGGCACAAATCTCCGATAGTATCCAGCTAGTCCCAAGAAACTCTGCACCTCTGTTACGCTCCTGGGTGGCTCCCAAGCTAGCACTGTCTCGATCTTCGCAGGATCCACTGTAACTCCCGCCTCAGAGATGACGTGCCCCAAGAAGTGGACCTCATGTATTCAGAACTGACACTTCGAGAGCTTTCCATAAAGCTAGTGCTCTCGGAGTGTGTCTAGTACAACCCGTAAGTGGTAGGCGTGCTCCTGCTCAGTCGTCGAGTATATCAAAATGTCGTCGATAAAGACTACGACAAATCGATCGAGGTATGGCTGGAAGATCCTGTTCATGAGGCCCATGAACACTGCTGGAGCATTGCTTACGCCGAATGGCATAACCAAAAACTCATAGTGGCCATACCGACATCTGAAGGTCATCTTCTGCACGTCCTCATCTCGAACTCTGAGCTGATGATAGCCTGACCTGAGGTCTATCTTCGAGAACCACCGTGCTCCCTTGAGCTGATCGAAGAGGTCATCAATCCTCGGTAGCGGATACTTGTTCCTCACTGTCACCTGGTTCAGGCGACGATAGTCGACACACAATCGCAAGCTCCCGTCCGCCTTCTTGGCGAACAATATCGGGGAAGCCCAGGGTGAAACACTGGGTCGGATGAAACCCTTGCCATGCAAGTCCTCCAACTGTACTCGTAGCTCTCGAAGCTCAGCGGGGTCCATCCGATATGATGGAGTCGATATCGGGGTCGTCCCGGGGTACAGGTCAAAATAAAAGTCTACCTCTCTACGAGGAGGTAGCCCTGGAACGTTGTCGGGAAAGACGTCCGCGTACTGATCCACCACTGCAGGAAAACTAGGACTCCGCGCGTCAACTGCTCCTAAGATGAGGCTAGCCAACTGATGAGTGATGGGTTGTCCTCTCCTCTACGGTAGTCCATCCTGTGCTGCGAAGGCTCCCTTCTCGCTGGTGAAGGTGAACCTGCTCCCGTCGGTGTGTACACATCACACCTTGCGCCTAATACAGTCAATCTGTGCATGGACTGTAGATAACCAATGCATGCCCAAGATGACGTCGTAAGGCCTCGACGCTGCTACAAGAAGATCCCAGCCGAAGCTCTCGCCTCCTAGAGTAAGCTCACACTGCCGGCACCAGTGCGTAATCGTCGAGTCTGCTCCCGTAGGAGTCTCTAGCCGTAAGGATCGAGCCAACGGCTCTATCAGAATCTCCGAGCTCCGAACAAGGGCAGCAGCTATGAAAGAGTGACTCGCTCTTGTGTCTATAAGAACTGCAACAAGGGTGGAATAGACACAGATCGTACCTCGAATCATCTCGGGCGCGCCGTGGTTGTAGGCCTCCGCTGCCTGGAGTTGTGCCTGTCTCTGCCCGCCAGCTCCCTGTGGACCGCCACGGTCAACCCTCTGCCTCTGCCTGGGTGGACCCTCAATTGTCTGCTGCTCCTCAGCACGGTGGGTCGGGCAGTCACGAGCCATGTGGCCCTTCCCGCCGCACGTGTAGCACTGTCTGCCTCTCGAAAGACTGGCTCCACACTGTGTGCCCCGCACTGCTGAGCCAGTGTCCTGAGGTCGTCTGCGTGAAAGTCTGGTCTGCCTGGACCCCTGATTCATTCGTCGACTGCCTGCTGCGGAAGAATCTGCTACGTGCCGCCCCGCGGTAGGTCTCGCTGCAGGAGAAGTCTCAGCAAGAAAGCTCTCGATCAAAAGGGCTCGCTCCAGTACTCCTGCCTGAGTCGGAATGCTAAGGGAGATCAGCGATGCCCTGATCTCATGTCTCAATCCATGCTCAAAGTTCCGGGCCCGGAAGAACGGGTCCCGTACCATGTCGGTCGAGTAGCGTGAGAGATCGGTAAATCTCGCCGAGTACTGGACGACCGTCAAGCTGCCCTGCCGCAGCTGAAGAAGCTCCTGGATGCGCACCGCACGGAGGGTGGTCGGGACGAACTCTGAGTGGAAGAGGATCTCAAAGTCCGTCCAGAGAAGAGATGCCTCATCGTGCACCTGGAGCATCAAGCTCCACCATCGGCCCGCTGCTGCGTGCAGTAGGCTCGCTGCGAGGATCACCATGAGGTCTGCTGGTGTCCTCACTAGCCTGAAAACTCGTACCACTGCCTCCAGCCAGTCCTCGGCTGCCTGGGGGTCCATCTCCCCGCGGAACCTGGGCGGTCGCTGGCGCTGGAACTCATGCAGTGCACTAAGGCGACGTGCATCGTCAGCGGCTGGTGCTGGAAGCATCGGTGGCTCAGCGGGTAGAAGTATCGTCGGTGCCTCTGCTGTCAAAGGGCCCTGTACCGAGGCCTCGTCGCTCGGTGGGTTGTCGTCACGTACAACTCTCGGAACCCTAGCTGGCTGCCGTCGTGGGGCCATCCTGAAAGGAAACAGGTGTGTCACGGTCAGAACAGTATACCTGGTGAGCTGATACAAAGTAATCACAAAGAAAACTTGAAACACACATGCAATCAATGTTTTCGTGCATTAAGTCAGAAATCAGAAGTCAGGGTCCTGGTGTACGGATACGTCGGCCGCCGCACCAACACTGGACTCCCTGGACTGATAACCACACCCAATACGCTAAACACTATTGCTTCACATAGAAGAAGGATCAGAGTCCGTGGTAGAACCGAACTCCTCTAATACCAATTTGTCACAACCCGTCCTCAGGGCCCATGCCGTGACTACCCCAAGCCCGCATTTCATAGGCCAGGGGCTGGCGACTAGCACCAAGGCGTAAATCCTGGTAAAGGGAAGGCATTGCCTTTGTAAAGTAAACAATCACCACAGAGTAAGAAAGCGGAAAAAGTAAACACTAAGTAAAAACTAGTACAACAGTAAGTGCGGAAAAGTAAAGGGGGCTGGAAATACAAGATCAACTGTAAAGTAAAGTACAACTCGAAAAGGGAAAACAGCAACTGAAAAGAAAAGTCGCAGCGTCGAGCCCTCCACTGGAAGTCCCACCTGAAGGGTGAGCACAGATAGCCTCCACAGCTCCTCGGTCCAGCCGTCCGCTCTGAGTACTTCCCGCCCAGTGGTCCACCTCCAGGTACCGTCCTGCTCTGCAAGCCTCCACCACGATCAGCGCTGTCCGTCGTCTGCAACCAACACAACGTAGTGCGGGCATAGCCCGTGCAGGGGTGAGTATAAGCTACTCATTAGGGACCCCGAGACCCCCGAAGGTCTCCCAGAATCCACAAAGGATAAACCACGAATGAAAGATACAATCACGAAGTAACATCCGACACGGCTTAGGTATATGCCCATACATATACCTAAGTCATCAATTCTCACTCGGCTCCAACATCCGAGCTCAAGTACAACCCAGTCCACACAGGAAAGCAAAACGTAAAATCCACACAGGATAGCACAACACAATCCACAAAGGAAAGTAAAACGTAAATCCGCATAGGATAGCACAACACAATCCACAAAGGAAAGTAAAACAGGGTTTCAGCTCACACAGGTATACTTCTTCGAATGACGATAGAGATGATCACTGATCCATCTAAGTCGTCGGACCCACAAAGGATCGATAGGTACTAACCCCCGCAATGACCCACAAAGGATCTGACCCACAAAGGATCGATAGGTAACTAACCCCCGCAATGACCCACAAAGGATCTGACCCACAAAGGATCGATAGGTAACTAACCCCCGCAAAGACCCGCACAGGATCGGGCCCACACAGGACCTGTAGGCGCTGGCCCACACAGGACCGCTGAGCGCTGACCCACACAGGATCGGACCCACAGAGGATCGGTAGCACTGACCCACAAAGGATCGCTGAGTGCTGTAGTCGTCGTTGTCGAATCCACTGAGGATCTCTGCACAGTCGTCATCGTCACAGTAGCAATCGCAGCCAGCTCTAGGGTTCCCGCACACAGCAAGCTCCTTCAGGAGGGTCCCCTCCACGAGTCGAGAGGCTGATACATCAACTGACACATAGTCCAAAGTTGATGTATCCAAAAGTTCTGTATCGTCAACAGGAACTCAACGTCGCAGACGGCGCGTCAATCGGACGCCCGGTCTGAGAGTTATTGGTTTTTTCGTCTCAGGGGTTCGGTTGGTTTTTAAGGCAAAACCAACCCGACCGTACTGTTGGGTCGGAGAAAAACGGGAAGGATGGCAAGAGGGGGGGGGGTGAATTGCCTTTTAAAAAAGATTAACAAATTAAAATCAAAGTTGAAATGCAGCGGAAATAAATAAGGCAAGACACAAGAAATTGATAACGGAGTTCGGCCAAAAACCCGGCCTACGTCTCCGCTCCCAACTCAACCGTTGAGAGATTCCTACAGCTTGCTTTTCAATGGTTTTAGCAAGAAACCCACTAGGCTTTGAGGTAGCACTAGGACCTATTACAGCTTGCTTTTGGTGGTTTAGCAAGAACCCACTTGCTTTTAATGGTTTAGCAAGAACCCACTAGCCTTCTTACAGGTGAAGGCTAGCTCACCTAAGACACAAGCCTTTTAAAAGGAAAGGCTTGAAGAAATCTCTTCACACCTTAGTGGTGATGTGAAACCCAAAAGAAAGAGGGATGAAGAAAGAGTTTGGGGTTTGTAGGCACAAACCCAAATTTAAGCTCAAAATAAATAAAACAATGAAAAACCGTATTTGGAGAAGCCTTGGGCACCGGAGGATGATTGGAGTTGAAGACATGCACTCCCAAGATTCTATGATGGAGCTCCTTGGATGTGGAATTGAGTTGGAGCTATTGGGGTTCCCTTGGAGGAATGCGCCGGAGGTACGCCAAATGATCAACAAGGTGTCCGTGGGCTTCCGTATAGTTCCGGTAGGTGTCTGGGGCTTCCGTATAGTTACGGTAGGTGTCCGGGGCTTTCGTATAGTTCCGGTAGGTGTCCGGGGCTTCCTTGGCCTTTATTTATAGGCATGGAACTCTTGGGGAGTCTTCGGAGCCGTTGGAGAAGGCCTCGGAGCCGTTGGAGGCCAAAAGAGGGTTGACTGGTCAAAGCCAACGGCTAGTTTGACTGGGCCACCGGCTGGCCGGTGCCTTGGAATGTGGAGAGTGCTTCTGCCCAGGAGCCACCGGCTGGCCGGTGAGAAGGCCACCGGCTGGCCGGTGGTGAGACAGTAGGTCTCACTGTTCAACTGGGTGCCACCGGCTGGCCGGTGGTCAAGCCACCGGCTGACCGGTGGAGCCTGGCAGTGGGCAATGCCTCTGCCAGGTCCATCGGCTGGCCGGTGCTATCACACCGGTTGGCCGGTGGACTGCAATTCAGTCCATTTTGCCAGCTTTCTTGGGCCAATCCTTTGGCAATATTTTGCCTATCATCCACAACACTTAAAAACAATGTTAGACAAAAAATAAGGTGATTGTGATCATGAAAATCAAACAACGAGGGGAACGAGAGTTACAACAATCTCCCCCTATTTTGATGATCACAATCACCAAAACAATTAATGTAAAATACTGAAATTGAAAGGAAATGCTAAGCATGATGAAAAGGATTCTCCCCCAATCAATCAAGAAATTTCTCCCCCTTTGTGATTATCAAAATAGCACGGGGCATAAAACTTGATTGAGGGAAAAGATTTGAAAAACAAGATTGAGATTTGAAAATCAATTGAGATTTTTGAAATTGAAATGAAAATTTGAATAACAGTTTGAATTGAAAGTTTTGAATCAAAAACCAATTGAAATTTGAAATTTGAAACCAAATGAAATTTTTGAAATTGAGAGTTTTGAATCAAAAATTTGAAATGAAAATTTTGAATTGAGAATTTTGAATTGAAAATTTGATACCAAGAGTTGAAATTGAAGGTTTGAATTGAAAATTTTGAAATTGAAATCAAAAGGGCTTAAACGATCCTAACTCCCCCTAAATAAAAACAATAAATCACCGGGGAGAGGAAACTATTTTTGGCCCGGAGAGACTCGCCAAAAGGGATTTTTCAATCCAAATTTGTTTCATGGCGGGTCTTCTCCTATAAAATTCGTCCGAAAAGAAAATAGATTTGGGTTGACCGTACCGGGCATTTTTGCAATCACACTCATAAATGAGGTGCCCGGGTTTCTTACAATAGTTGCAAAATTTATAACTAGAGCTCCCCCTTACAAAAACAGTGGGTGCATGGGAGGAGGAGGCTTGGTTGGTATAGCCAAGTCCATTGGTGGTTCTAGATACTCGTTGAGAACCTAAGAGTTTGGACAAATTTTGTTCACCTTGGGTGAACTTGGCTAAGGATTCTCTAAGGTTCTTGATGGTTGATTCCAAAGAATCAACATTGGGAAAATTTTGGATTTTTAGGGAGAGTTCCTCCTTCTCTTTGAGAAGTTGTTCTTTTTCGGAGGAAAGTTTTTTGAAATTCTTTTTCAAAGAAACAAATTTTGAAGAAAGTTCATGAAAACCATTTTCTAATTGGTCTCTAGCATGTTGGAGTTCTTCATATGATAAATGATTAAAAGAATTTGAAGAACTAGAGGATGAAGAAGAGGAAGAGGATGATGATACCTCATGTTTTTCCATTAGGCATTTTGTACCTTGGTCGCTTGAGGAGGAGGAGGAGGAGGATGATGAGGTGTCACTCCATGTCGCCTTGAGGACCTTTTTCTTTCCTTTTTCCTTTTGCGTGGCCCGTTTCTTGTTGAGTGGGCAATCGGGCTTGTAATGGCCCTTTTCGCCGCACCCGTAGCATTTCACCTTGGGCTCGGATCTTGCGGTGGGTTCTTGCTTTCGCGCCTTGCGAGATTTCTTCTTCTTCTTGTGCTTCTTCATGAATTTTTGCATTTGGCGGGCTAGATTCTCCATTTCGGAATCGCCGCTTGAAGATGAAGGAGATGAGGAAGATTAGGATGATGAGGCGGAGCTTACTTCTTTTTGTACCTTGAGGGCAATGTTCTTTGGTGTCTTGATTGGTGTGCCCTCCTTTTGAGCTTGCCTCCTCATCGTGATCTCGTAGGTCATTAGGGATCCAATGAGCTCCTCGACCGGCATATTTTTGACATCCTTAGCTTCTTGGATTGCCGTCACTTTAGGTGCCCATGAGCTCGGAAGGACCCATAGAATCTTCTTGACCATTGCTTCAGCTGAAACATCATCACCAAGAGATTTTCTACCATTGAAAACGTCAGTGAAGCGTGTAAACATTTCAGAAATAGATTCATTTGAATGCATGGAGAAAGATTCAAAATCTTGTCGAAACATATCTAACCGAGTATCCTTTACTTTGTTGGTCCCCTCATGGGTAACCTCCAAAAGTTTCCAGATTTCATGAGATGAGGTGCATGTGGACACTCGATTGAACTCATTTCGGTCAAGGCCGCAATGGAGAGCGTTCATGGCTTTGCCATCAAGCTCAAAGTTTCTAATATCGGCGGGGGTCCATTTGGATTCGTCGGGGGTAGACAAAGTATAACCTTGCATGACAATTTTGTAAATAGGATATCCTATGCTTCTTAAAAAAGTGGTCATGCGGGTTTTCCAATAATTATAGTCGGACCCATCAAAAAATGGAGCCCGACCCAAAGAGAAGCCTTCGGGGGCGAAAGAAGTAGATGCCATCAAAAGGGATCTTTAATTTGAAACCGGTTAGGGAATTATTCAAATACTCCTCTGATACCAATTGTTGGGTCGGAGAAAAACGGGAAGGATGGCAAGGGGGGGTGAATTGCCTTTTAAAAAAGATTAACAAATTAAAATCAAAGTTGAAATGCAGCGGAAATAAATAAGGCAAGACACAAGAAATTGATAACGGAGTTCGGCCAAAAACCCGGCCTACGTCTCCGCTCCCAACTCAACCGTTGAGAGATTCCTACCGCTTGCTTTTCAATGGTTTTAGCAAGAAACCCACTAGGCTTTGAGGTAGCACTAGGACCTATTACAGCTTGCTTTTGGTGGTTTAGCAAGAACCCACTTGCTTTTAATGGTTTAGCAAGAACCCACTAGCCTTCTTACAGGTGAAGGCTAGCTCACCTAAGACACAAGCCTTTTAAAAGGAAAGGCTTGAAGAAATCTCTTCACACCTTAGTGGTGATGTGAAACCCAAAAGAAAGAGGGATGAAGAAAGAGTTTGGGGTTTGTAGGCACAAACCCAAATTTAAGCTCAAAATAAATAAAACAATGAAAAACCGTATTTGGAGAAGCCTTGGGCACCGGAGGATGATTGGAGTTGAAGACGTGCACTCCCAAGCTTCTATGATGGAGCTCCTTGGATGTGGAATTGAGTTGGAGCTATTGGGGTTCCCTTGGAGGAATGCGCCGGAGGTACGCCAAATGATCAACAAGGTGTCCGTGGGCTTCCGTATAGTTCCGGTAGGTGTCTGGGGCTTCCGTATAGTTCCGGTAGGTGTCCGGGGCTTCCGTATAGTTCCAGTAGGTGTCTGGGGCTTCCTTGGCCTTTATTTATAGGCATGGAACCCTTGGGGAGTCTTCGGAGCCGTTGGAGAAGGTCTCGGAGCCGTTGGAGGCCAAAAGAGGGTTGACTGGTCAAAGCCAACGGCTAGTTTGACTGGGCTACCGGCTGGCCGGTGCAGGGCCACCGGCTGGCCGGTGCCTTGGAATGTGGAGAGTGCTTCTGCCCAGGAGCCACCGGCTGGCCGGTGGTGAGACAGTAGGTCTCACTGTTCAACTGGGTGCCACCGGCTGGCCGGTGGTCAAGCCACCGGCTGACCGGTGGAGCCTGGCAGTGGGCAATGCCTCTGCCAGGTCCACCGGCTGGCCGGTGCTATCACACCGGTTGGCCGGTGGACTGCAATTCAGTCCATTTTGTCAGCTTTCTTGGGCCAATCCTTTGGCAATATTTTGCCTATCATCCACAACACTTAAAAACAATGTTAGACAAAAAATAAGGTGATTGTGATCATGAAAATCAAACAACGAGGGGAACGAGAGGTACAACACGTACTCCACCTGCATCCAAACCTCGGGCGGAGTAAGCCAAAAGATCCGTCTCACTTAGATAAAACCATCAAAGTCGACGGCACGTCAATCGGACGTCCGAAGCTCAAGATATGAGTGTTTCCGCTCCAAGGGCCCGGTTGGTTTCGTGTACGAACCAACCCGGCCAAACCCAAAGTACTCCGAAACCTTGAGTGCGATATACCAAAACGACCGTCTCGATCCAAGGATCGCATCGCTGCTGACGGCGCGTCGTTCGGAGGCCCGTAGCTCAAGTTATGAGCAAAAGACCGAAAAGGTTCGGAAACGGGGGGTCTGGGCCCGACCCGGCCCGACCCCCCCCCCCCCCCCCGGGTCGGCCCGAACCGGGTCCGACCGGACCGGCCAGCCTGGGCGCGACCCGGCCCGGCGGGTCGGCCCGGCTCGGCTCGGCCGAACGGCCGAGCGAGGGGAAGCCGCGGGGGGCTTGCTGCCCCCGCGTGAAGAAACGCCGCGGCCCCGGGTGGGGCCGCCTCGCCAGCGGACGCGGCGGCCGGGCCGCGTCCCTCTTCCCGGTTCCGCGCGGCCGCGGAACCGACTCACCGCCGCGGCTGAAGTCGCGGCGGGTTTTGTCGGCGGAAGCTTCCGCGGGCCACCGGACGCGCTCCGGTGGTCCGTTTTGCGTGCGGTCTTCGTCAGTGGTCCTCCTGGGACTCGATCTTCACTGTCAGGCCCTCGAATCGCCCTTGCGGCCCCGTTTGTCGTCATCCGCCGTTTCGCGCACCAAGAACGAAAAGGTGCGGTGGGTTCGGACTTGTTCGTTAGTCCGCACCCACCGCGTTAGCGATCTTAAAGGTATTCACCCAACAATATTTAAATGACTGGGGATTTAATCACAAAGATTTAAAGAATCAAACCCCTACCTCGTCGTACGTGCGTTCTTCGCGGAATTGATCGTCGCGGAAGAAAGGAATCGTCGCATCGCGGAAGAGCGTCGCTGTCGCGCGGTACTTGGCGTCGCGTCGACGAACTCCGAGGATCAAAAACATACAGATTTAATTAATAATAATTAAATCCATGTTGTTATAATCCACAAAGAATTTAAAAGGAGCGCAACCCCCTACCTTGTCGTTGTCGATCGAAGGTTGTCGCGGGGTTGGATCGTCGCGGAAGAAGCGTCGCGAAGGGAGGTTCGTCGGCGTCGCGGTACACGGCTTTGCGTCGTCGATCTCCGCGGGTTCGGCGTTCTTCGTCGCCTTTCGTCAAAGGCCGGCGTTCTTCGCGTTCTTCGCGTTCTTCGCGTTCTTCGCGTTCTTCGCGTTCTTCGCGTTCTTCGCGTTCTTCGCGTTCTTCGCAAAGGAGGAAGATCTTTAGAGATTCTCCAAAGGTTTAACACAACATTCAAAAAGAAGGTGTGTTGGCCTTATTTTATTAACATGCCAACAAAACGAAAACGTGTTAAGAAACGAACGAAATTAATTCATAGAATTAATTTCAACGAATAAACCGCCCAATTAAATAGGAGCGTTTAATTGTTTAAGAAACGCCCCGGTTGACTTTTATTTAATAGGGGTTTTTGCGGGTGCGTTACTTAGCTGAAAAGAAACGGTGGAGCTCGTGCGGGCCCCACCTCACAAATATCCTACCAAGTGGGTAGGATATTTGAATTGCACCTTATCCGCTTCAACTCAGCTTAAGCAGCTTAAAGTGGCTTAAAGCGGCTTTAAGTGAAATAAAATAAAGTTTGTCGTACCACATTATTTTATTTCTTAACTTAAAGCCCAAAAATTAAAAACCACATCCGAGCAAACGCAACTTCGGAAGAGGCGTTTCTAAGCAAAAACTGGCGCTGCGATTCCATCGGTGCCCTCAAAATTCGATTCCAAGCACCGGTTCAAAAGTAAGAAAAACCCGCTCGTTCGTTCACTGAACGTACCCGAGCCAAACTTCGGAAAATGATTCCGGGCACACCGGGTCTCGGAATCAGGTGCCGTCAGAAACTGCGTTCTTGTAAAAATCCAAAGAAAATTAAGAAAAAAAAATTCCTTGAAATTTACGGGTCTTTACAGAAATGCCTTCTTTAGGATCAACCATTTGATATTTATCTTTGTCTGGATCTTTAACTCTTTTTAGAGTCAAAAGAAATATAATCACTTGAGTCTGGCCTCTGAATACTAGACGATGGTATCAGGCAGAAACAGCAGAATCTTCAAATATTTTTAGAAAGAGAAATATAGAAATAGAGCTCTTCCTCTAATACTACTTGTTGGTATTAGATAGAAACAACAAAATATTTAAGGATTTCTAAAAGGTGAAATATATCCAATGAAGCCCAACATCTGGTGTTGATTGTTGAGTCATAACAGCAAAGACCAAGACACGAGAGGGGGTGAATTGCATTCCTCTAAAAACTTGATAGAAACAATATTTCCCTCTTGAGATTAAAGTGATTCTTTCTTCCTCACTTAAAGACCAGTGAGCAGTGGAAAATAAATAAAGAAAAGAACGATACACAGCAATTTATAGTGGTTCGGGGCATAGGAATCCCCTAGTCCACTCCACCAACTCTCTCGTAATGAGTATGGTGATTTTCACTAACATGTCCTCTTATTTGGAGACCTTTACAACTGAGTGCAGACAGTTGACACCTTTACAAAAAGGCTTTTACAGGGCTTTTTGGTTCTTTTACAGGGAACCAAAATATTTGTAGCTTAGTACGAGAAGCCGACACTCCACCAATGACTGAGTACGAGCAGTCGACACTTCAACAGAAAATAGATTAAGATGAAGAGGTTAAATACTGGTTCTGCTCACAATTGCAGCAGCAACTGAAAAAAGTAAATGATCTTCAATAAAGCACAGCAATATCAAAATATTCTTCAACGTCAAATAGGCTTCTTTTAAGCAGTAATAAAGAAAACACTGGGAAGATTATAAAACATGTATGTCTCCAAAGTGTAGCTCTGATAAGTGTTTTATCAAACTGCAATAAAATTTTGACAAAGAAATATAACAGTAGCAATAGTCGAATCTATCAACCAAATAAGAATCAGAACATGTATGTCTCCAAAGTGTGGCTCTAGAGACAAAAACCCGTTATTATTTTCAAACGCTCATATAAATCTTTAGAAGAAGAAACACTCAGTATTTAACATGATGGTCGAATTGCTTTAGGTGAAACAGCTCCAAAAATATCGCATGATAAATCGCAAGTATTTGAATTTAAAACGTTCAAAGAATGTTGTAACTTCCATTAGAAATAGGAACAATTTAATCTTTTGAATACGAGCCTTTGAATCAGTCTTTAAACAGCTTTAAAAAATATATTTAATTCTGGCGAGACCGTAGCAGAAAATGCAGAAATAATCCATTATTCAAAACTCCGTAATTGACCAAGTCAAACATAGGGTTTCTCTGTGTAGCGATAAACTTCAAAAGTAATGTACGATTGATTACAAAAGTATGGATGATGAATCATACGTTTATTCCTCGAACGTAGGGTTTCTTTCAAAAGCAAGGTTCCTGATCCATACATTCATTCCAAATGTAGGGTACACAAACCATACGTTCCGCTTAAAACGTAGGGTATAAACAGTGTTTCCAATCTTCTTATAAACACGTCCAGAATACTTGTACTTTGAGAAATCAAATAACCTCCCACGGGTTTAAAGTATTATCGTGTAATTCACTTAAAGTAACTTCATTAGCAACATAGATGTGGGTGTTTTGAGCATCAAAATCAAAAAGAAATTAACGAAATTGTTAGATCAACACATACCCAACAAATGCCACAAGAAGACACTCACCATGACATGGTGACTTCCGCCACAACATGGGAGGGATTAAGTGCAAAAAATACAACAATTATGTCTTGGTTGTTGAATTGTTCTCCGCTACATTATTGGTACTTAAGTGGGATTTTCATTTATATATAGTTGTTTATTTTATTTTAGGGGAAATTGTTCCTACAACGATTATGTGGTATCCCTCAAGAATAGTTGCCATCCTCTAACGATTGAGAAACGGGCTTGAGGTCATATGGTGATAAAGTTCAAGTCTCGAAATTCTGATCCCCGGGTCAGGTCGTTACAGTCTGTCATAGATATGCATGAGAAATTTTCAAATATTATAAGTAATATAATAAGATGAAACTTTTTTAATAACATCACAACTAAAGTCTAATATTAAAATATCATGATGTTGAACATTTAAATCAAACTTATAAATTTCCTCAATAGTAAAGGAATTTAACTCCTCCATAGGTGTGTGGTATGGTTTAATATGATAGACCAACTGGAAAATTATACTAGTGTCTTTAGGGATTCATGAAAGGAGTTGACAGAGAATAAGAAACTCATATACATAGTATATTAAATGAACAATACTACAATTGATAGATAATGGTGATTGGACTAGGAATAATACTACAATTGATAGAGAAAGGTGATTGGACTAGGAATAGTTGACAAGTCCATATTTTGTGTATTTACTTGTTTCATAATCATAAGAAAACAAATATTTATTTAAAGAAAGTCATAGGAGGAAATATATATATATAGTGACAAGTTC
This sequence comes from Viscum album, assembly GCA_963277665.1. Classification (NCBI taxonomy): domain Eukaryota; kingdom Viridiplantae; phylum Streptophyta; class Magnoliopsida; order Santalales; family Viscaceae; genus Viscum; species Viscum album. Next base: position 961,090,215 of record OY728163.1, on the reverse strand, counting down.
ATTTCAACAACTAAATTTTGTGGATTTACTGATTCAAATATGGCACACACTTAGGAAAGCCTACTTGTGATTATATGATATCATTGCAGAAATATTTTGTTTTGTTGAGTTTCTTTAATAAGCAATGCAAAAATCAGAACAAAGAAAAAAATCAAGCCCCAAACACCAACAAAATTGATTGTTCTAAACGAAAAATGCTCTGCCTGCAGAAGATCAGTCCCAACCCAGAAAGCTACCACTACTTAAACACAGCTGACAGCCCGACACCCAAAGAATCCCATCCCTAACCAATCCGGTTAATCTAAACCATGCCCGGTTTTTCGTCTATGCCGGCTGAAATCCGAAACATACCTGAAAGTCCTCCCACACCCCTCAGCTTCACACCGGTAGGGGCGTTCCCCCGTGTGCACCCTCAAATGCTCGGTTCTGGCCCATGCCCACTTGAACGACATCTCACACCCCTCCCAAGAACACTTGAGGGGCCTCCTATCCTCGTGGACCTGCTGGTGGAGCACTGCATACTTGTGATAAGTAAATTTCTTACCACAACCATCGAACGGGCATCGGTTCCCCTTGTGAACTAGCAGCTCGCCCTTTGTCTCAAATCGCATCCCACATCCTTCAAGGTCACAAACATGGGACCCCTTCCCATTTTTCCTCACCTTCTTTGCTGCATTCACCTTATCCTCCATCAATCTATCTATGTTGTAGCTACAACTTGCAGTCCTGGGCCTCAAACCTTCACAAGGACTCCTTATGTAGCCATTGCTGAGGAGTTTGTCTTCCTTGGGCTCGGTCCCATTCATAACCTCTCTACTGGAATCAGTTTCAGTTTCATCACAGGATACCTTCATGTCAACAACCACTGGTTCATCCATGGCTGGACTGCACAATAATGCCACCGAATCCGCAACAGCAGATTTAACAGCAGCTTGGAGATCGATTGCTGATTCACATGGATCCTTTTTAGGAATACTGTTCTTACACCTGATCCTTCTCCTTGAATACTGAATGATCTTGGTCTTGTTCTCTGTTTGGATGAAACTGTCGTTTTCCGTTTCCAACTTCACACCCAGCAAGTTAGCCTTTTTTAACGGAGTGCTCATGCATGGCTCGTTATGTGAATGATGATGATTCAATGTGTGTTTTGAACGGGATCTTCTGAATTTCCATTTGAGGTTTGCAGGTTCTGAGCCGGTGTTTGTTTCACAGAAAAGTCCACCCAATCTCAATGCATGTTTCGAGAGCTCTGAGGAAGAGTTCTTTCTAGTATTGACACAGTATTGCAAGTTGATGCCTAGCTTGGAGGTCCAGTCTTCCCCTTGTTGATTGTGCTCTTCGTCATCAATTGCAAGATTGATCAGACTCAGATCCTTCGGGGACGCATTCTCTAGTGGAATGTTGTTGTAATTAAAGGATGTACCTGTTTCTTCTGCAATAACTTCAGCATGCGGTTTTATCTTCTGAAAGTCTGCAAAAATCAAAAAGGCAAGATGGGACATGAACACATTAAGGCTCCATTTGGCAGCACTTGATGAAAACAGCTTATAGTGCTTCTACATATTTGTAACTTTTCAGATTGAAAGTGATAAGTGATGTAAGCAATTTTGAACTAGTGCTGTCAAAGACCCTAATAAAGGAATCCAGATCCAACACCTGTTTTAATGGAAGAAAGAGACAGACAGACAGACCGAGAGAAGTAGAGAGAGAATTGGACAGAACTTATCACCCTGCTCATGCATATGCTTTTAGATAATTGGCTGCATAAGGCTTCAAAAAATCATTGAATATGGCTAACCTAAATTTTTTAAAAGTGGTTTTTCTTTTTAAAAAAAGAGTGCTTTTAGCCCAAAAAAACCTAAACAAATGGGCTTTTAGAGTCAGGATTGATGCAAATTGATGGAAAAAACAGCATGGACAAGGCCCAATCATATTTCACCTGAATGACAAATTACAAGCAGGTTGGTTCCACCTTTGGACTGCAACAGCTCTTCAATTTGAATAGCATGTTCCAGGCAGAAAATCCGAGGTCTGAAAAACCCGCTAGAACCGTTCCAGCCTTCGCCAATTATTGAAGCCCGAGGAATGTTTCCAGACAGAACAGGTAGAACAGGATTGGGAAGAGAATTGTCTGCATGACGGAACATTGAATTGCCTAAGTCATGCGATATCACAGGTGGAAGGTTGGATAAATGGATCCCATTCACTTCCCCATTCATTAATAACTTCTCCATGTCTCTTCTGGTTCCTAGCACCCCAGATGCAGCAACACAGCCATTGCCTTTAGAATTTTCAGTATCCCTTTCAGTTTCACGTTGTCCAGGTACTGCACCAAGAAAACAATTAAGTGGATAAAGCTCTATTAGTGTGTGCTGAAACAACCAGCTAATTGTTGGTGAGCAAGGCATCAGAAAAACAGTGTCATTTTAAAACCGCACCCACATGCTAAAGTGCTTTATCAGGAAACAAACCTGTTTTTTAAACGGGCATAAACGGGCAAGGAAAAAAAGCCCACAGGCTTGAGCAAGCCAAATCAAATGAATACAGGCTGCCCTGCAGGCCACGAGAAATTTTTTTATTCCAAAATTTTTACATTTCATGTAGTATTTTTTGGAGAAGAAAATGTTTTTCAGATTATGTAAGAAATGAATGCAGAAACTGATATTTATGTGTTAAAAATTAATCGTTTAATTCATATTTTCAATTGATATAATTTTATTCTTTCCATTTTATTTTGAAGTCTAAATCAAAATGCGGGCCTGTCAACTTCAAATGTGGAATGGGCTGGGCTTTTTTTTTTTTTTTTTTGAGCATCGATCAAATGCAGGTCTAAATGGGACTGACCATTTTAGGCCTGGTCCATGCAGGCTTTGCCCAGTCCAGTTTGGTCTGGCCGGTTGAGCACCTTTCTGGCCATCAAATTGGGGACGGGCTAAGGCTGCTAATCCAGGCCCAACCAGCCCAGCCCATGTCTGACACATTTTTATGAAATTATTTTTTTAATAAAAAAAACCTGGGACAGACCAGGCTCCGGATGGGCACTGTGTGGGACCGTGCACAAAGTGCCACTGGGCTGGGCTGAGCTTACATGCCTAATTGCCCATTAAAGCACCCAATGTCCTAACATATCCCTTAAACACACAACAATGGAGATAACAGTCAAGAAAAGTAAAGTGAAAGTACCATAAACAGAGCCCAAGACACTGCTACTTTCATCTGAAGCACATAACTTCGAAGGTTTTGTGCCTCCGTCTTGCGCTTGAACTGAAAGATGATCCACAGGCAATAGCTCCATGGCTGCTCTGCTAGATGGTTGTAAAATACACATAAATGGAAAACCAAGAATCCCACAGGCAACACATGCCAAAGTGCCAGAATCCATTTGAAAATCAGTGTACAAATCTGCATCATCGACATACAAATCATTCACAGTTTCCATATACAACCTCATCTCATCCAACAGATTGTTTGGACTTTTGTCATTGTCAGAATGAACACACGGATCATCTTCTGCTGGTGTGAGAGAATCTTTACTAGAAGATGGCAGTAAATCAGGGTTCCATAAAGCTGCACAGTACGTTGTTTGTTTTCCAATAAGAACAGAGGCAAGCTTATTTTCATTTAACATGTCTTCTATGAAAGCTTTCTTTACTAACTGCTCCCTATCTTCCTTCTGGCGATCCCGAAGGCGTGAACTCCGTGCCCCAGGTAGCAAGGATCTCGGAACACTTCACCCAAGAAAATTCCATCAGACCATACTTAAAAATAATCATTGACGGATGCATGTTTCAGAGTCATTTGACCATACACAAGAAAAAAAAAAAAAAGATTCCAATGGATGGGTTTTTAAGAAAATGGAACAGGCCATGATCAAACAACAATTTCAACTTTTCCTTTCAGTTTACTTTGAGTTTGATGGTTCTAAAATTGAAATTAAATTCGGAGGATGGATGGTCACAAATTAGTGAACAATCAACATCCAGCTTCTCTGCACGCAACCTCCTCCTCCAGGCGCGGCCCTGTGCCATGCGAGCCTTCTGCTGCCTCCCCCACCCCAGACAGAGCCGCACGAAACGCACACCCCCCCCCCCCCACAACAGACTGGATTCCTTCTCGTGCACGGTTCTCTGCCTCGTGTGCTAAGACACACACGGCGCTCCCTCCTGCGCACGCACAGGTTCAGCACATCTCTCTTCTAGCTCATCCAACCCAAGCACGTCTCACCCTTTTTGCTGCCCCCACCCACCCTGCCATGTCTGCCTCCTGCTGTGCAGCCCCACTATTTGGGCGCCGTTTCATCCGCGGCCTTCTAGGTCCGCTATTTGGGCGCCGTTTCACCAAGCCTTTTGGTTTCGCTATTCGGGCCTTTTTGATCTGCTATTAGAGCGCCGTTTCACCCGGCCGTTTGGATCCACAAGACGGGCACCGTTCACCCGGCCTTTTGGGTCCTCTATTCAGGCGTCATTTCGCCAGCCTGGCCTTTTCGATCCGCTATTCGGGCGTCGTTCCACCCAGCCTTTTGGGTCTGCTATTTGGGCGCCATTTCACCCGACCGTTTTGAGGCCGCTAGTCGGTCGCCGTTTCATCCGGTATCATCAAGAAATGGTTGTCATCAGCATGGGTGTTTTTCGGTGATCATCTCTGAAGAGCCCAATGAGATAGAATCATTGGAAGCTGTTGAGAATGTTTTTGAGCTGATTTAAGCAAGATTTGAGGCTAAAAATGACAGACATGATGATTTTGTAAAAGTTATGATGATTTCATAAGACTCTCATGAGACCGTAATACTCTTTCCAAGATTTCATATTGGCCAAGTCTCATAGACTTGTATCCAGGGATTTTGTAAGAGTAATAAAGCCTTACGAAAAATCGGTTGATGTCTCGAAAATCAACAAAGGCATGAAACTACAGGGATTTCATAAGACTCATTAAGCCTTAGAAGATATCAGTGGTTGACTAAATATTTGGCAAAGGGACTCATCGTGTTGCGTACGACTGCAGCTGAAAACATAAGACTCCATCAGTTAGCAAATAAATTTATGTAGAAGAATTTACAGAAGATACTTCCGGAAGATAAATGGGACGATGCTGTGATGTTCTGAAGTTCAAAAATCACATATTGGTGATTATGCTGTGATTCAAGCTGAGTATCTAGAATATTGTGCCACGATTGAAGATGCAACGCCGCAACAGAATGATGCGTATTTTTATGCTGATATGAAGACTGATTATTTGTGGGATTTTGAGGAAGATTAAAAGTGAAGAGGGTGAGGTGATCACTGCTCAAACATTCTGAAATTCTCAAATGCAAATATTTGGGAATTAAAAATGGTAATCACTGCTGAAGAATTTCTCGAGTATTTATTTAATCAGCTGAAATTAGCAGATGCGTATTTGTGGAAGTTGAGCTGAGGATCGCGGGGGGACAGACCCACGTGAAAGGTTAAATGAGGAAGCTCGCGGGAGATCATGGTGTACAAATTTGTTGAGAGAATATATTTGGAATGTGAGCTGGCATGGAATTTCCTGAATGTAATTAATTCTAGATTATTGAGAAATGACAGGTTCAGGGGAGCAGATTAAAAACTACCGCAGTGTGCAAGAGTGTCAAGACTGTAAAGAAAAAGAAACGAAGAAAAAAACAGACTTAAGTCGGGAGTCCTGTGGTGAGCAGAAAACTTACAGATCCCAAGTATTCAGTGATTCAAGATTAACAGGTCATAGAAGTTCTCAATGGAGTGAGCAAGGCCAACTGGTCTGATTTCAATTGTGATTATCAGAGGTCGAATATCCTGAAGAGGTGAGCATATTCTGTTCTGTTTATTTGGAGACTTGAGAGTGAGATCATCATCAATTGCTGAAGCAGCCCAGTTTCATTTGTGATCTTTCTCACTCTGTTCTGATCATATCGTAACTGGCGGGAGTCTGTCAAAATTCCAGCGGGATGCTGTGTGTTAGGAAACACTCAAAGGGTAGAGGATGATACCTCCCTAACTACTTGTAATTCGTGGCGATTCTAATGGAGAATCTGTGAATCGGTCTCAACCCGATCACAACAAGGAGTAGGTACCCACATTGGGACCGAACCTTGTAAAAATTGTGTGTGACTTGTCCTTTTTCATTTCTGTTTCATTCGAGTAAGCCTGAGATTCATATTTGAGTGGATCAGATCCTAACAGATCACAGAGGTTAATTTCTAGAGAAGAAACTGTTAAAGAAAGCACCAAAGATTCACCCCCCCAATCCAACACATCAATCTCTTCTTCAGTAGTAAACATTTCTCAATCAATTCCATCCGAATGAGTTCACAGAGGAGGCTGGAACAACAAAAGTGGGCGGTGCATACGAGATGCCCTTTTATTTTTATTTTTTTTTATGTACCAAGCTAAGTATGTCCAACTTGAGGGGGGATGTTAGCAACACAAGCAGGCGGCACATAAAGCTTTTTTATGTACCAAACTGAGCATGTCTTGTTGGATTGGTGTAGCCCGATCCGGTTTAAATAATGTTTGGGCCAAATGCTTGCGGCCTATACTGTACACCAGGCTGCAACCTTCGCGGGTTGAGCTCCGCGGTGAGGTCGTTGGGGGTTGCAGGGAGCAACACGCCCCTGCTCCAGGGGTTCGGGAGCCGAAGGTCCCCAGCCCAAATTTTGGGACATTGTAGCATCTCTGACACTGTAGCAAAGCTGGCTGAACCGACACCGACGGGGCACTATAGCAGTGCAGACTTTGGAATCAACAGTACTGTAGGCTCCTTGGACTTCCAGCCGCCGGCCATTATAACACTTGACTTGGGTGGCCACATTTCACTGTAGCGATGCGAATTTTCTGACGGTTGGTGGAATACTGTTTCATCCTCCTTATTAGCCCATTTTGGGCTAGGGTTTTAGTAGTTAGAAAATCTGAGAAATCACCCTGTAATTTGTGCTCTCGACATATAGTGAAATTTTGTCTCTCCGAGGACTTACAGATTATTTCTGAACCGCATAAATCATTGTGTTCTTGTTCTTTTTTTCCCTTTTACTCTTCTCCGAATCGTTTCTTTCTGTCATTGCGACTCCCGGCATTTCTGCATCATGTCCAGCTTGAGAGGGAGGATGTCTAGCTTGAGAGAGGAGTGAGTATTTTAGATATTTAGGTTAGGTTTGACTAGGTCAGCCTTATCCCATGTTTTTAAATTTCAAATCTCCCGGCGTTGCTTCCCTCCCGCGCGGCTTCCGGCTCCCGCGCGACTTCCGGCGCGGCCCGCGGCTCATCCCGGCTCCCGCGGCTCATCCCGACGGATCTCCTCCTCTCCCGCACGGAACTCTCCAGACGCCGTCTCCTCCTGTCCCAGCGCTAACCCTCAGTCCCAGGCGCCGTCTCCCTCTCTGCGCGCGGCCCGCTGCTCCTGTGCGGACATCCAGCCCTCGCCCCAGCGGAGCCCTCTCTCAGCGGTGCCATCGCCCCTTGCTCCTCCCGGCGCTTCTGCTTCTCCAGCGGCGCCTGCCTCTTGCGGATGTTCCGGCGGCCTCCCTGCGCTGGCGGCCTCCCTTCACCAGCGGCCTCCATTCACCAGCGGCCTCCCTTCCCCGGCGGTCTGCTGCTGTCCGGCGACTCCTTCCGCCCTCCCGCGCGACTCTCTACCGGCGGATCTCCCCCTGCCGGCATCTCCCTGCGCCTCTCCTGCAGTTTTCGGTTCTGTCCAGCCCGCCTCTCTGCCCGGCGGCCTCCCTTCGACAGCCGGCCGCCATCCCTGTCGGATCCTCCAGCAGCCGGTTTCCAGCCCTGCCGGCCTCCCATACCACCTCTGCTCAACTGCCGGCATCTCCCTGCGCCTCTCCTGCAGTTTTCGGTTCTGTCCAGCCCGCCTCTCTTCCCGGCGGCCTCCCTTCGACAGCCGGCCGCCATCCCTGCCGGCTCCTCCAGCAGCCGGTTTCCAGCCCTGCCGGCCTCCCGTACCACCTTTGCTCAACTGCTCCCTCCATGCCGGCCTCCTCCAGCGGATTTCCCGGCGCTTCGACGACCGGCACCGCCATTGTGGCTTCCTCGACACTTTGACGACCGGCCCTCCCGAGCGGATTCCTCGGCGCTTTGACGATCGGCCCCACATTACGGATTTCCCGGCGCTCTGACGATCGGCCCGTAGTGCGGATTTTCCCGACGCTCTGACGACCGACCCGCCAGTGTGGATTTCCCGGCGCTCTGCTGTCCGGCCCCGCACTTTTCCGGCGACGACCCATCCTTTTTCAGCAGCATCAACAACATTTTTTCTTATTTCCGTTTCTTCTGTTTTTGTCGTGTGTTTTGTCATCAAGCTGGGTATGTCCAGCTTGAGGGGGAGTGTTAGCGTCTGTTTTGTTGTTTTCGTTTCATTATGTGTCCAAGCTAGGTACACCTAGCTTGAGGGGGAGTGTTGGAGTCTGCATCCCACATCGGACTTGAGGTCCGGTGTGGTCTTTATTATTTGTTATAAATACACCCCAAGGGCTCCTTTGGAGAGACACCTTGGGGGTTCGGGTTCCTCTCTTTTATTCCTCTACAAATTCCATACTCAATTAAGGTTCTTTCGTAGAAACCTCACAATTTTCCCCCAAGGGGGGCGGCGGCCTCAAAGGCCAGGGAGCCATAATTCATGTCGTCGCCCCTCCTCCCGTGGAAGCCCCGCCTCACATCGCGAGCGGCCTCGCCACCTGCACGTCGACCTCTGCAACAACTCCAGATCTGCCGCATCGGCATCTCCCTCGTCAGGGCTTCCTCCTGCTTGCGCAGCCCCTCCGCATCCCTGCACGCAATGGCCCTCTGCGGCCCCATCCTTGCGCGTGACGACACCGGGTGGCTCCTACAAGACTCCCGTGCAACGACCTCCCGTTGCCCTCGCTGATCTAGCGCTTCCAGTCGGCCCCCTATCTGTGCGCCAACTCCGACGGCGCCCGACGGCCTTCCTCCCCCAGATCCGCCGCATCGGCTCCTCCCGTCCCGCGCGCATCCCACTCAGACAGCACCTTCGGCCGTCTCCATCCCTGCACGCAACTGCACTAGCGGGGTCGCCCTCCCAGGTCCAGCTAGATCTGGCCAGATCTCGTTCGTCGCGCGCGCCTCCTCCAGCTGGTCGATTGCCCCTTCTGCTTCCGCACCTCCTCTGCCTCTGCGCGGCTCCTCCGCTTCCGCTCCGGCCTTCTGCACAGGCCCAATGCTCCTTCGCCGACTCCCTCCTTGCGCGCCGCTCCTTCCTGCAGGATGAGTCCCTGCACGTCGCACCTTCCTGGTTTCCCTATTTTGGGCGTCGGCCTCCTCGTGCGACACCCATCGGCTGCTCCTCTGCAAAGCAGCCCCGCCTCCCGTCAGCGGCGCTTCCAGCAGAATCCCCGTCTCCCGTCGTCGGCACCTCCCACAGCTCCCTCGAGCTTCTCCACCGCGGCCAGATCGCGGTAGCCTGTTCCCTGACCAATGGCCCCGCCTGTGCATTCCCCGTCGGTTTCATCCGCCTCCAGCTTTTCCGGCCTCCTCTTCGGCAGCAGCCCACCACTTTAGCTTTCCCGATGCCTCATTGACCGGCCCTGCCTTTGCGGTATTCTCGGCACCTTCAACGATCGGCCCGCCTATGCGGCTTTCCCAGCGCTCCGTCGACCGGCACCGCCAGTGCGGCATTCTCGATGCTCCCTCGTCCGGCACCACCAGTGCGGCATTCCCGACGCTTCCTCGTCTGGCACCACCAATGCGGCATTCTCGGCGCTCCGTCAACTGGCCCCGCCTGTGTGGCTTTCTCGGCACTCTGTCGACCGGTCTGCTTGTGCGGGTTAGCAACCAATCTTTTTCAACACCCTCATCCATCAACTTCTTGAGGGGGAGCATCACTCATGGCGCTTTATCATTTCTTATGTTTTGTCTTGCTTTGTAATCAAGATGGGTATGTCCAGTTTGAGGGGGAATGTTTGCAGTATTTTGTATTTGGTTTGTTTTCTTTAATTATGTGACCTAGCTTGAGGGGGAGTGTTGGAGTCTGCATCCCACATCGGACTTGTGATCCTTTATGATCTTTATTATTCATTATAAAATAACCTCAAGGTCTCCCTTATAGAGGCATCTTGGGTATTGGGTTCACTCTCCTATCATTCTACAATTATATTGAACTCTATTCGAAATCATGTGGGATAGATGTTCCATGCAAAGGAAAAAGTGATAGGGCAAGAGATGACATCCTTGCCTTAGATCACACTTCAAAATGAATGACTCCGAGGGCGCACCAGTCCACAGGACCTGTATAAAATCACCATACACCCCAAGATTGCTTGAACAAAGTTCAGGGACAAGTAAGCAGCAGTCCTCAAAAATGTCGGTGATGAAATCCAAATGAAGATGATCAAAATTCTTCTCCAGATCCACTTTGATCGCCACCCAACCTTCATTCTCAGACTTCCGCTTCATGAAATGGACCACTTCTTGGATAATAATGATGCTATCAGAGATGTGTCTACGCTTAATGAGGTTGTTTTGAAAAGGAAGGCAAAAATCATCCATCACCCATGGAAATCAAAGAGGAATGGGCATTGTAATTGATAGGAGTGTGTTGAGTGAGTCAAGAGGCTGGACCTCCAATATTGTATACCTATAGGAGGGGGGTTCGTTAGATGATATGGAGTGCGCTGAGTAATCTGTTAGTCTGGGGGTATACTTGTAATTTGATAATTCTTGTTGATTCAGAAATCCCCCATTTACCTCAAGGTGAGGAGAGGGCCTTCATTTATAGAAAAGAAAGAGGAAGTTACAAGGGAAGTTACAAAGAAAGTGGGGCAGGAAGTTACAAAGGAAGTGGGGCAGGAAGTTACACTTGCTCCAACACTCCCCCTCAAGCTAGGTGTACCTAGCTTGGACATATAATGAAAAAACAACGCAAGCAACAAGCTGCAAACACTCCCCCTCAAGCTGGACATACCCAGCTTGATGACAAAACAAGACGAAAACAGAAGAAACAGAAATAATAAAATTGTTGATGATGCTGCCCCCCCTCAAGATTGTAATGTGATGCCGCTGAAAATGATGGGTCATCGCCGGAAAAGTGCGGGGCCGGGCAACAGAGCGCCGGGAAATCCACACCGGCGGGTCGGTCGTCAGAGCGTTGGGAAAATCCGTACTACGGGCCGGTCGTCAGAGCGCCGGGAAATCCGTAATGTCGGGCCGATCGTCAAAGCGTCGAGAATTCCGCTCGGGAGGGCCGGGCGACAAAGTGCCAAGGAAATCCGCAATGGCAGGTGTTGAGTGTCGAAGCGCCGGGAAATCCGCAGGAGGAGGCCGGCGTGTAGATGCGGTGATTCCGCAGGAGATGCCGGGCAGAGAGGCGGGGATTCCGCAGGAGGCACCGGGCAGAGAGGCGGCGATTCCGCAGGAAGCAGGAGGTGGTCGGCATGGAGGGAGCAGTAGAGCAGAGGCGGCACGAGAGGCCGGCAGGGCTGTTGGCCGGCGGCTGGAGGAGCCGGCAGGAGTGGAGGCCGGCAGGGGTGGAGGCCGGCTGAACAGAGCCGGCGGGAGACTCGCACAGGAGGCGGGCTGCCGGAAAGAGCCGCAAGCCGGGGAAGGGAGGCCGTCGGCGCTGGGAATCGTCCGGCAGGGAGAGCGCCTGGGCGAGGCGCTGGTGAGGGCACCGCCGAGCGAGGGGAGCCGCGCCGGGAGAGAGGGCCGCCAGGAAAGGAGTCGCGCCGCCGGGAGAGAGGGCCGTCGGATAGAGCCGAAACTGAAGTTGGGCAGCCGCTGGGAGAAACTGGAGTCGGCTGGCTGCCGGAAGAGAGAGGCTGGCGAAGGAGTCGCGTTCGGAGGCGCGGGAGAGTCGCACTCGGAGGCCGCTGGGGAAGAGAGCAGCCAGGCAAGGGAGTCGCGCTTGGAGGCGCGGGACGGAGGAGCGGGGCGCCGCTGGTTGTGGGGAGCCGAAAATATCGCCGCATGGGTCGCGCGCAGGAGCCATCGCATGCAGGAGCCGCCGCTGGAGAGAGGAAAGCCGTCGGGATACGCCGCATCGGGAGGGAAGACGACAGGAGGCACTGCGGGATGGGGCGGCGACGAGCGGGCCGGCGTGCGCAGGGAGTAGGGCTGTCGGGAGAGAGGGCCGCCAGGAGAGAGGGCCTTCGGGAGAGAGGGCCGCCGGACAGAGCCGGCGGGAAGTGACATCCGCCAGGAAGGGATCGCCGGCAGGGGGCGGCGGAGGGAACCAGATGGCTCAGCGGGAGGGCATCGGGAAACCGCAGGAGGGAGCCGCGCGGGAGGAGTGGCGACGCGCCGAATGGGAAGAGAGACCCGCCTGGGAGCCGCGCAGGGCAGAGGCGGAGGGGCGGCGGCGGTAACCCTACGGGAATTTGAGGCCGCCGCCCCCCACGGGGGAAAAGAAAAGAACCCTAGATAGAGAGGGGGAAAAAATTGAAGGGCGGGGGGTTAAGTTAGGATGGAACCTACCTCTGATACCATGTTGATTCAGAAATCCCCCCTTTACCTCAAGGTGAGGAGAGGGCCTTCATTTATAGAAAAGAAAGAGGAAGTTACAAGGGAAGTTACAAAGAAAGTGGGGCAAGAGGTTACAAAGGAAGTGGGGCAGGAAGTTACACTTACTCCAACAATTCTTTTCTGTTAGTTGGGTATAACTACTGTATGAGGTGTACCAAAGGGGGGATATCGTGTATTTTGTTCTGTTGGAGGCAATCAAGCATAGGCTCGAGGAAGACAATCCTCAAAGAGAATCTGTAAGTTCTCTTGTATTTCCTTTGAGCAATAGAAATTCTAGATTCTTCTTAGAGAGGCGGAACTTCACTATGATTCGGGAGCACAAATTACAGAGAGATTTCTCAGAGTTTCTAACACATGAAACCCTAGCCCGAATTGGCTAAAAAAGGGGACGAAACACTATTCCACCAACTGTCAAAAAGTCTGTTGTGCTACAGTGAAAGACGGCTGGAAGTCTGCATCGCTACAGTGAAAGGTGGTCATCCAAGTCAAAAGTGCTACAGTGGTCGGTGGCTGGAAGTCCAAGGAGCTACAATACTGTTGACTACAATACTGTTGACTACAGTACTGTTGACTCCAAAATCCGCACTGCTACAGTGCTCTATCGATGTCGGTTCAGTCAGCGCTGCTACAATGGTCAAAGATGCTACAATGCTCCAAAATTTGGATCGGGGGACCTTAGGTCCCCAGAGCAGGGGCGCGTTGCCCCGTGCAACCCCCAACGAGCTCACCGCGGAGCTCGAGCTGTGAAAGTTGCGGTCTGGTGCGCAATACAGGCCGCAAACATTCAGCCCAAACACTATCCAAACCGGATTGGGCTACATCAATCAACAGGAATAAGGTCTAACATTTTTTGGGATGAGAGAAATGAAGGTCCTGTTGAGGAAGGGGTCAAGAAAGCCATCCTCCAAAAGGTGTATGCTCCCTAAGGGAAAGTTGATCGTTGTTAGAGGGAAGCATCCAAAAAAAATTGAGGGGTTGGTAGGACCTGTCCTCTGAATATGCTAGCTTAAAAAAAGGGTTATAATTTAGTCTATTCATTGGGAATAAAATTAAACGTATGATGAAAAAAATGACATCTTAATTAGAGAAGTTTTTGTGATTAGGAGTTTCCCACACCACCCCCTATTATTGATTTTTTGGGTTTGGGGGTAAAAACATTCTTCAGCCACTCCCAATATATCACCACACTTAAGATTTTTCTAAGACAACTAAAACACCTTTCTTAGAGATAACATATCATCTGAACCTCACCTCCAAAATCCAAAACTAACATTCAAATATCTTAACATTTAACTTGTGCATCCTCGGTATCTCTACCACAATCATTTGCATTTGAACCAAGTGTTACGTAAAATATTGAGAGGGAGAAAAAGGAAGTAAAAACAATATATATTGATGAATCCACTGTATATATGCAGCAGAATTAAAGGAATTACATTAGGAAGAGAGCAAAGTTTAAGAGTAGAGAAGGAGAAGATAAGAGAGTGACAGAGTGAGGAACCTGTGGAAGACCACTCCACTGAGTCCCAGCTGGAACGTCCCAACACACCAGCCCCTTCTCACAACAGCCTGTTGTGGAATAATTCCCAAAAATGTATATCCCCCTCTTACACGCACTGGTCCCTTTATTTAAAGGTCCACCCAGCCAGCAAACCACACAAACACTAACCCCCCCTCTCTAACAAACTAACTGCTTCAGGCATGTGTCCTGGGAGGTGGTCCCCGATAGAGTGCGAGGTCAGACAGGGGAGTGGGTTGTATATAGTAGGAGGAATAAGGGCAATTTGGTCAATGTAAATAGAAATGGTTGGTAACACTTTAGACCGGTTGTGATTTTATAAGGGGGCGGCGGTTGAGGGTGAGTCGAGACACGAATTGTATTCTCTTACTTTGGAACGGCACTCGGCCTGGGCAAGGGAGCAAGGGTGCTCCTATGTACTAGAAATGATTCAAAGGAGTTTCTCCATGGTCGGTCAGAGTAGCTCACGGTGACTTCTTCCTTATTTCTTCTGTCTATTGAATAAATACCAATCTATAAACATTGTTTGGATTTCTTTCCTTTGTTTCTTGTGTTTGAACAAGTCGAACCTATCATTTGGTCCGGTCTGCCTCTTTGCGCTCCGATCTTCCATGGCGACTCGTCATCAAGACCGACTCGATGGAGTCGAGCAGAGAGTGGGACAAAATGAAGATCAATTAGCTGAGTTACTGCAAGCAAGCAATAATCTTTTTGTTAGTCAACAAAAGCTCACCGATGAGTCTAAGGAATTTCGTGGTTATATTACTAGTGCGCTGCGACGGTTGTTATTGCCTATCGATGGTTCGATTTCTGCTGCTTGTCGAGTTGAACTACCGTCGTTTAATGGTGTCGATCCTCAAGGCTGGATAGTTTGAGCCGATCACTATTTCTGGCTCTATCAAATTTCGGATTCTATGAAGATGTCATTAACTCGGCTTAGTATGGAGGGAATAGCGATTCATTGGTTCACGATTTTAGTGGAGGTACGTCCGACTATTTTATGGCATGATTTTAAGCTTGAGCTACTAGAACGTTTTGGTGGTTTAGATGTTTTGAATCCATGTGAAGAATTGGCTGCCCTCGAACAGCATGGTTCTGTGTCTGATTACATTGAGCATTTTGAATATTTGGCTTCTATAATTCCTCGGCAACCAGAAACAGTAAGTTGGTTATTTTTTGCACGGTTTGCGTGATGATATTTTGAAATTGGGTACGGATTCATAATCCAGTCACCCGTTTGGAGGCGATCCGGCTAGCTCGACATGTTGAGCTTGCTGTTACTCGTGGTGTTGGTGTGCCTTTTCGAGCTGGTGCATCTCGAGTTTCCGCTGGGTTGCGCGACAGGGAGTTCTCTCAGCCTTTCTCTCATCCATTGTCTCAACCTTCCTTGAGCATCAGTAATCGATCGATCAAACGTCGTGATGCTCCTGAACCCACTGTTCGTCTCGTTGCCCCTTTGTCATTAGGGTCGGGTGGTCGTGGAATTCGACATCTTACAACCCAAGAATGGGAAGAACGTCGTAAGAAGGGTCTGTGTTTTCAGTGTGGCTTACCTTATAACCCTTTACATAAATGTTCTGATCCTAAGCTTAGGATCTTACTTTTGGGTGAGGGTGGTGATGGCGTTTCCATTGTTGATAATCCAATTTTGCATGAGGCAGTACCTTCTTCGACTGATCATGAGTCTGGTTTGGCAGAGTGTTTCGTTCTTGAGTTGCAGGGATTGGAATTTTTTCAACCAGTTCCACACCGTTTATGCCAAGACAATACTGTTCTGAAAGTAGAAGGTTTCATTGGCGACTTAGCAGTTCTCCTTCTCGATAGTGGTGTTACTCATAACTTCATTTCTCTTGCTTTAATTAATTCAGTTGGTTTGCCCGTCCACTGGTCTGTTGTAATGATGGTTAAACTTGGTGATGGACATACCATTTGTTCTCAAGAGGTTTGTCGGCATTTTCAAATCACTTTGGGTACTTATTCCTGTTCTTAAGATAGGTGTCTTCATCCTATGGTCTATCCCTTGTCATGCTTGTGTTCTTGTGATACTCTCCTTTGTGTTTGATAAAATGTCTTTATAGAACTGTACTCCTTACCTCAATGAGAGGCAGAGCCCTTTATTTATAGATGGAGGAAAATGAATACAAGATAGAGCAAATCAATGTGGGCCTCTAACATACACATAATTGGGTCCAACACTCCCCCTTAAGCTAGAATAGGTTTAGCTTGGAAAAAGAGTCTCACAAACAAAAAACCGAGGAAAAACACAAAAACCGAACACACTCTCCCTCAAGTTGGGTCGTGAATGTTGTGGATGCCCAGCTTGGTGCACAGAGAATCCAGTCGAGCTCCCGGCAAGCCATTGATGAAAATGTCGGCAAGCTGATGAGCTGTTGGAATGTAGCTAAAGCTGATATGTTTTTTCTCCAGGTGATAGCGAAGAACGTAGCAATCAATCTCAATGTGCTTCGTGTGTTCATGGAAAACTGGATTAGAAACAATCATCGTGGTCGCCAGATTATCACACCAAATATGAGCATAATTCTATGGCGAGAAACCAATTTTATGAATAAGTTGACGAAGCCATAGAATTTCAGTAATGATCGTAGCCATCGCACGGTATTCAGATTCAACACTGGATCTGGAGATGACAGTTTGTTTCTTGCTTCGCCTGAAGATTAAGTTACCAGCCATAAAAAATGCAAACTCAGAAGTAGACTTTCGGGTAGATAAGCAACCAACGTAGTCAGCATCACAGAAGATCTCAATGTCCAGATGATCGTGATGTGAATACCGAAGACCACGAGCAGAGACTTTCTTAATGTCTTTGACAATGCGAAGAATAGCGTCCCATTGGGATTTTTTCGGATGTTCTATGAATTGACTGACATTGATGACAAAGTAGACAATATTCAGACGAGTTATGGTAAGATAATTGAGTTTGCCCACAAGATGAAGATACCTATTCGGATGAGAATATGGATCAGTGGCAGCATGGAAAGACCATTCTCTTAGTTCAAGAGGAGTGTCTACAGCAGTTGCCTAAGAAAAGCCAAAATCCTGCAAGATATCCAATACATATTTTCATTGTGAAAGGAAGGTGCCGGTTAAAAAAAGGGAGACTTCAATGCCAAGAAAATATGTCAAAAGGACCCAGGTCTTTGGTATGAAACTTGTTGTTGAAGATAAGCCTTAAGATGGGTAATGTCATGTAAATCGCTCCTAGTAATAATGATATCATCAACATACACGGCTAACATGTAACGTCCCCGACCCGGAAGCCACTAAACCGGTGCTCCGAGCCGGGTTGTTACATGACCTTAAGCGCGCCTCCCCGTACGCCAAAGGCTACCGACTAGCAGCAGGGGTCTGTGTAGTCAAGTGGGGAGACTATACCCCCTTTTTATCAGAGTAAGCCACAACAGAAACAACCAATAGCGGAAACAATAATCAATAAACAAGCAACTTGAGCAACAACCAATTCCAACATTAAACATGCCATGTCATACTACAAGTGCAAAAATGAACAAAAACCCAAAATAAGGACAACGGCCAAATTCCCCAAAATGGTCCCCACCCCAAGTCTGGATCCTCCACCAAGTGCTACCCATGTCCACTCAGCTATCTGGCAAGGACCCTTGCCCTTGTCCTGACCTGCAAACATGAAGTCTGCTCGGGTACCCAACGGCGGCCCGAGCAGGGTGTGAGTACAACTCAGTAGGCCACCACCAACGGTGTCTACAAAATATCCAGTATAAACAAGTGTGCATGCAAAGGGAAAATGAATGATAAATGCCAAGTAATTATTTAAAGTGCCACTGACCGATTTAAGACCCAAGCCATTGCCATTCCATTATCATTCATTCATTACCATTTACCATCACTTACCACTTCAACACATTTCCATGGGTTAATCACATTCATCATGCTACATGGGTCTAAGGACAACAATCACATGCAAGAGGGTAAACACATTGTTATCCTATCTCACTAGGACTAACCCCTCATAGCAACCATATCCTCACCTCGAAGCCTCAGTCCGGGTGGATGCAACCGTTAGGAGAATAGACCCTCAGTCCTATTTCCTAACTCGTGCATTTAGAACGGAGTTTAGAGCCTCAGTCTTCACTCGACCCGTGGGCGTAGATCCTCATGTCATACCCCCTACGAAGTCATGTGCACATGCTTATATATAAGTAATCATCAACCTTCCAACCATTGCCCATCAGCAACCATCATTCACAACAACCCACATGGGAAACCACATCATGCCTTAACTCATTAACACATTACCATTTCACATCATTTAACCATTTACCCAATTCCCATGTGTTATGCCTATCTCACTAAGCATTCAACACTAGACCCATAATCCATCCCATTATGGTCATTTAATCAGTTTACACATTAACCCATCTAACCCATTCATCATTCTCATGAATCAACCATTTAACCCATTTCAATTAACCCTTTGGTTATTACCAAGTCTAGGTGCATCACCTAACTTCTATTCCACGTTCAACCAATCATGCCAACATATTTATCAAGGGCTCTACCATTTATCACAACAAGGTTACTTGTACAATAACAATCCCTAAACCCGGGAAAAAGCCAGCACATCCCATGGATGGCCCTAAATTAGGTCAAGTCCATCCCAACACATCCCACGGGGATCATGAGGGTTCCCATATGCCATTTCAAACACCATTATTACCAATCATGCCAAGGTTATTCAAAACATAACCAAGGGAAACAAGAACACAAGTGAGAATGCACATAAACCCTAAATAACCATGGGATATAACTTGTAGACCACCTACCTTGAATCCGCGGTTGAACGCACTCTCAATCGAGTCCTTAGACCTCGATTCGACCAACCCTTGGAGCTTCAACCTAGAACTCACCCAAAAGATAGGGTTTTAGGGTTTCGGAACAAGAGGGATAGAGACCCAAACCCTAAACCAAGAAAAGAACCAAGGAGGAGATTAGCCTTACCCGGAGCTTTGATCCGCAACCAACGGCACCAAAAACCCCTTAGGATCGAAGGAGAACCGCCCTTGGAAAGCTTGGGTCAGCCAAGTTCGTCGCTAGGGCTGAGAGAGGAGGAGAGGAAAATCCCGAGTGGGGTTCTTAAAGCCCGGAGTGGCAAACTTGTAATTTTTCCCAACTTTAAGTGGCCGCACGGTTTGGAAAACCGTGCGCAAACCGTGCGCACGCCACTGCCTAGAGGAGGGGGAGCCGCACGATTTAGCCGCACGATTTGGCAAACCGTGCGCTCACTTCTGTCCAGAGGAGGGAGGGTCGCACGGCTTAGTCTGGGCAGGCCGCACGGTTTGGCTGACCGTGCGCAGGCCGTGCGCCTTGGTCTGCATTGCCCAGACTTCCCTTCTTCCGTGCCCCGAGCCCCCGGAACACCCCTAAGGCCTCTCACACTTTCAAGAAACCCTTTTTAAAGTCCCAAAGGCAAAGGGTTCAACCCAAAACACAACAAAACATACCTTTCCAAAAACCGGGATCTTACAACCACCCCACCTATTAACGGCTCGTCCTCGAGCCGAGCTTCCAAGCCTCATTGCTCCACCGAAGAGAAGAGTTCGGGCCACTGAGCCCGCATATCCGATTCCCGCTCTCAAGTTTCTTCTTGAACTTTCTCATGCTGCCATAGTACTCGCACTAATGGCACTACCTTGCCTCGCAAGACCTTTTCACTACGATCCACCACACGAACCGGATGCTCCTCAAAGGACGAATCAACCTCAAGCTCCACATCCTCAACATCAACAACATGAGATGGGTCAGGATGATACCGTCGAAGCTGCGACACATGAAACACATCATGCATTCCCCCATACCGCTGTGGAAGAGCCAATCGGTAAGCCACTGTCTGATCTTCTCCACAATCTCAAAAGGTCCCACATACCTGGGCGCCAACTTACCCTGCTTCCAGATCCGTCGGTGACCCAATCTTGGCGACACCTGAAGGAACACTTTATCACCCACCCCAAACTCGAGAGGTCTACGCCTCCGATCTGCATACGACTTCTGCCTACTCTGAGCCGTAGCCATTTGATTCCTGATCAACTTGACTCTCTCTGAAGTCTCCTGCACGAGACTTGGCCCCATCAACTCAGATTCACCGGCCTCTAGCCAACACAACGGAGATCTACATGGTCTCCCATAAAGTGCCTCAAATGGTGTCATCTGAATTGTAGCCTGAAAACTGTTGTTGTAGGCAAACTCAACCAACGATAGGTGTCTCTCCCAAGAACCACCAAAGTCCAAGACACAAGCTCTTAACATGTCTTCCAACACTTGGATCGTACGCTCCGAATGCCCGTCCGTCTGCGGGTGGAAAGTCGTACCCAAAAACACCTGCGTACCCAGCGCCTTCTGCAACCCTTGCTAGAAACGCGACGTGAAACGCGGATCTCGGTCCGAAACTATGGTCTGCGGCACACCATGCAACCGCACTATCTCCCGAACGTACAGCTCACCCAACTGGTCGACTGTAAAGGTCTCCTGAATCGGTAAGAAATGAGCCACTTTCGTTAATCGATCCACAGCCACCCAGATCGCATTATTCTTCTGTGGCGTCCTCAAAAGACCCACGACAAAATTCATCGTTACATCGTCCCACTTCCATTCCGGAATGGGCAACGGATGCAACAAACCACCTGGGCGTTGATGCTCGTCCTTCACCTGCTGACAGGTAAAGCACCGTGCCACAAAGCCCGCAACTTCCTTCTTCATTCCAGGCCACCAAAACTGCCTTCGGAGATCACGGTACATCTTGGTCAAACCAGGATGCACTGCTCACTTCGATGCATGAAACTCGCGCATCAACTCTTCCCGCACACACTTTGGCACAACCACACGATCACGAACGCGAACAACACCTTCCGCGTCGACGGACCAACCAGAAGGTAGCTCCCCACCTTTAAGCTTTTCCTTCATGGCCAAACACTCAGGATCATCAAGCTGACCTTCCTTAACTCGACCCAAAAGCGTCGAATCCATCGTTAAGGAAGCAAGAGTGACCTGACCATTCTCCTCCTGCACCCCCAGGTGCATCTCTGCAAACAAGGCCTTCACCTTCCACTCGGTGCTGGACTCCTGAACCGCCTGATTCTGAACCTTCCTGCTCAGAGCATCATCAACACTGTTTCCCTTTCCCGGCGTGTACACCAACTCAAAGTCGAAAGACTGGAGATATTCAACCCATCTTCTCTGCCGAAGATTCAGATCTCGTTGTGAGAAGATGTACTTTAAACTCTTATGGTCGGTAAACACGGTAAACCGTTCTCCCAACAGATAGTGCCTCCAGCACTTCAAGGCGTACACTACTGCAGCCCCAAGGTCATGAGTGGGATAGTTCCGCTCATGGGTCTCAACTGCCTTGACCCATAGCCACAACCCGCTCATCTTGCATCAACACAACCCCAAGTCCGATTCCGGACGCATCACAAAACACGATGTACTTCTTACCTGGCTCAGGTAAGACCAAGATAGGTGCAGTCGTCAACCGCTTCTTCAGCTCTTGGAAGGCATCCTCACAAGCCCCCGACCACTCGAACCTGACTCCCTTCTTGGTCAAAACCGAGAGTGGTGTTGCCAAACGAGAGAAATCCTGAATGAACCTTCGGTAATACCCGGCCAGACCTAGAAAACTCCGAACATTAGAAACACTCTTGGGCTGCTCCCAAGACACAACTGTCTGCACTTTCTCTGGATCCACTGTCACACCTACCTCCGAGATGATGTGACCCAGAAAATGCACCTCATATATCCAGAATTGACACTTGGATAGCTTGGCGTATAGTCGATGCTCTCTTAACGTACTCAAAACGATGTCAAGGTGTTGGGCATGATAGTCGTGAGTTTTCGAGTACACTAAGATATCGTCAACAAAGACAACCACAAACTGATCTAGATAGGGATAAAAGATCTGGTTCATCAAAGCCATAAACATCGTCGGTGCATTGGTCAAGCCGAAAGGCATTACCACAAACTCAAACAACCCGTACCGACTTCGGAAAGCGGTATGTGGTACGTCAGAAAACCTCACTCTTAACTGGTGATAACCTGACCTCAGATCAATCTTAGAAAACACTGATGCACCCCTCAACTGATCAAACAGGTCATCAATTCTAAGAAGAGGGTACCGATTTTTCACCGTCATCTGATTCAACTTTCGATAGTCAACACACAGCCTCAACGACCCATCGGCCTTCTTTGCAAAAAGCATAGGAGATCCCCAAGGAGACGTACTAGGACGGATAAACCCCTTACGCTCCAAATCCTCAAGCTGAACCTTCAGTTCCTGGAGTTCTGCCGGTGCCATTCAGTATGGCGGAATAAAAATTGGCTCTGCTCCCGACATCAACTCGATCGTGAACTCAACATCCCTCTCGAATGGCAACCCCGAGAAATCCTCAGGAAACACGTCCCGGAATCGTTCCACCACAGGAGGGAAAACAGACTGTTCCCCTCTTTCATCATCATCGAGCATGAGACATGCCACTTGGGTAGTGAGTCCACTCCTCAGTTGACAAAACGGCCCTGCATGCCCTGCTCGAACATCCCATTCACCACGGTGGACATAAGCGCCACCCTCAAGCGACCTGAATGATACTCTGCGGCGATAACAGTCTATGTGTGCCCGATACAACACCAACTAATCCATTCCCAAGATTAGGTCAAACCCTGACATCTCGAGAACGAACAAATCCCACAGAAAACGATACTTACCAACTTCCAAGGCACAGCCCTTGCATTGTTTGATATCCTCAACCCGCACCCCCAACGGAGTGTCAATTGACATAACTCCACACACCCTTCCCACAGGTAAACCCAACGCCACCACAAATTGAGCAGAGATAAGGGAGTGTGTGGCACCAGTGTCAAACAACGCACTAGCAAACGTAGAAGCCACAAGGATCGTACCTCGAACAGTCGACGGTCCAGCCTCGCCATCACCAGGCGCAAACTAAACTGCCTGAAGCTGACTTGCCCCTCTACCCTGGGCTCTAGCCTAAACGCCCTGCGCTGCACTGCCCTGCTGGCGTGAGCGATCTTGCCCGGGAGTTCCACGTCCACCGCCCCTGCCAGTACGGCCCGTGGAGCTCCAACTGCCTGCCTGATACAGGGCAACTGATCCCCTTCCCGTATCTGGTATCTGTCTTCCACCATCATGCTCACCTGCCTGCCGAGGATTCCTGCAGAACCTCTGCACATGTCTCATCCTGCCGCACGAACGGCACTCAATTGGAGGTCGAGGACACTGACCACGCATGTGCCCCGGCCTACCGCACTGATAGCAGAACACCTGATCCCCACTCTGAGAGGCGGACCCTCTCTTCCAGCCGCTTTGCACACTTCCGCCATGCTGTGAGCCCTCATGGCGTCGCTTCCGACCCTCGGTAGCGGTACTACTCTTCTGCCCCGCTGGCACCACTAGCCCAACACCCGAAGCTCCCTTCAGGTTTCCTTCCGAGATCAATGCCTGATCCACTACCTCTGCGAACCTCTTCAAGCGGAAGATGTTTACTTGAGACCTGATCTCATGTCTCAGCCCATCCTGGAAACGTCTTGCTACCGCTGCCTCATCCCCTGCTAACACTGGGACAAAGCGTCTCAAATCAGTGAAGCGACTCGCGTAGTCCATCACCGATAGCGATCCCTGAGTCAGGCTCATAAACTCTGCAGCCCGCTCCTGCCTCAAAGTCTCTGGGTAGAAAAGTTCCAGAAACTTTTCCTAAAAAACCTTCCACGACATTCCCTCGGCCTGCTCGATTTGAGACTGAATGTCCCACCAACGCCTAGCCTGGCCCCGCAACATATAAGCGGCTAGCTTTACCCGCTTCTCGACAGGGGTCTCTAGATGATCCGGTATCGTCTGGACAGACTCTATCCAGAACTCCGCTGTCTCTGGCCCACCCTCTCCGGTGAAAGTCGGAGGGTGCTGCAGCTGGAATTCCCTGGTCAGCTCAAACATACTCGGTGCAACCCGTCTTGGGTCCCAATCCATCATCTGCATAAGGCGAGCCAAGTTCTCTCGGAACAGGTCTTCTCTACCTTCATTGATTACCGCATTTTCTTGCTCCTCTTCTGAAGGAGTGTTCTCAGCAACATTCTCCTGTTGCCCAACTGGCAATCGACATCATGGTGGCATCTCTCTACAATGTCAAGCACGAGATTTAGAACGCGTACCATAAAACCTCACAACTACAACAAAAGCTCTTCACTAGCTACAGCCGCCCCAACCATCCCTATCGCGACCATGGTCCATATGGGGTAAACAATCGTGCATTACCACCAAACTCACACAACGTTTTACACAACATTTTCCACTTCTCTGGAGCAGCGCTGGAGATCCGTCGGGAAGAGAGGTTCCGCCACGATGGGAGGAACGGCGACGGGAAGGGCGCGCACAGGAGGAGCCGCGACGGGAAGCAGCGCTGGAGAGCCGTCGGACAGAGCCGCCGGGATGGGAAATCCGCCGGGAAGGGATCACCGGCAGGGGGGGCGTCGGAGAATTCCTATGGCTCGTAGGCCATGGAGGTCGTCACCCCCCATGGGAAAAAAAAGGATAAACCCTAGAGCAGAATAAAAAAAAATGGGAGGGGGGTCGGGATTAGGTTCCCTCTGATACCATGTAGAATGGGAAAACCCTCTTTGTCTCCTTTTCTCAAAGTGAGGAGGAGGCGTTCTTTTATAATGAATGATAAACTCCACATCGGACCACAAGTCCGATGTGGGATACAGACTCCAACAATAACAAAAACACCCAAACACGAGAAGTGGAAGAGGGTGAGGAGGAAGAGAGGGAAACGGAATCGAAAACGAATTTTCCCCCTGAAGGATAGAATAAGGAAGACGATTGATAAGATAGGTGACAGTAAAAATAGCATCCCAAAAAAGGAAGAGGCGCTTGCATGTGAAATAATAAGGCTCGAGCAGTTTCCAGAATATGACAATATTTATGCTTAGTCACACCATTCTGCTAAGAGGTATCAGGGCAGGATATTTGATGGAGGACACCGTGATCTTTGAGAAATTGCTGAAGAGAAGAAGATAAATATTCTTATCCATTGTCCAAGCAGAGACATTTACAAGGCTTGGAGAATTGAGTGTGAATCTCATGTTAAAAAGTTTTGAAAATATCACACATCTGAACGATCACGACGAAGATATAGCCATGACATCCGAGAGAAGTCATCAATAAAGAATACATAATAATGATACCCTAACTGACTGGGAACCCGACAAGGACCCCACACATCAGAATGAACTAAGTCGAAAGGGTTAGCCGCACGCGCCACCAAACGAGGAACATACGTCACCCGATGATGTTTAGCAAACTTACAAGATTCACAACGAAAGGAAAAGTGTGGACTGAAATGGGGACCAAGCTTATGTAAGACTGAAGTCGTTGGATGACCATGACGAAAATGTAGATCGAGGGCACGAGCAGAGGTGGACGAGCAAGCAAGGGATGGTGGGGTATCGAACATGTACACCCCACCACTAAGACGACCTCTACCAAGCTCCCGATACGTCGATCGCTCCTGAAAAAACAACACCAGAAGATATAAAAATAGCAACACAATTTAAGTTCTTTGTGTGTTTAATGGAGAAAAGATTAAAAGGACTGCGAGAAACATGAGCCACTGAAATCAGGCGAATAGGAGTCAAGAAGCATGTGTCAAATCCCGCAATAGGGATTGTAGATCTATCAGCAACAGTAATTGCAGCGACGCCGATATACAGATGATAGGTAGTAAGCATGTCTGCATCACCTATGAGATGATCAGAAACACCATAATCAAGCATCCAAATTGTCGGTCGACGAGATACGCAAGCGGTAGAGCCACAAGTCTAAGCAATATAGGCTAAAGAAGAGACAGGTGGCAAAGCAACCCAATGAGAGTGTATAAGTGCAATCTCAGCCATAGAGAGTTCCAGGTTGTGATGGATATTATTAGATGGTGGCAAAGATTTTGTCATGTCTGGAAGAAGATGGGGAAGAGGCAGCAAGAACCCACTCCGCAGGAATAGACGGAGATGGGAAATCTGACCTGGGCAGCAGGAACAGGCGTCGAGTTAGGAGCGGCGTCGGAGGAAGGGGCGGCTGGAAGCGCTACTTGGGGGCACTGGCCGCAGTCGGCGCATAGGTGTGTGCAGTAGAGACCGCAAATCGGAAGTGTCGCTGCATGACAGGAGAGTGCAGCGGCCGTCAGGGGATGTGTGCAGGAAGGGTCGTTGAGCAGAGGGAGCAATTAGTTTCTCCAGGTGCTCCTGATTATATGGCGATCACTGTTATGGGGAGCCGGGTATTGTTGGTTCCAATCTTGTCCAGCAGGGCAGTGCAGACACAAGTATGAAGAAGGGTTCGGCGTTCGGATTTCTTTTGTAGGGGGAGCTTTCGGGTTTCTGTCAGAGCTATAAAAGGGTGTCGTCATATTTTCTACAGAGGATGACGGTTGGTGTAATGTCAGTCGGTTTTCGATCCAACTGAATTTGTTGGATGAGATCTCCTTTGATGGGCTAAAGGGGGGGATTGTTAAGGTTCGGCCCAAATGACACTCAGAGATAAAAAAAATGAGATAATAAGAGTTTGTAACGAACCAACCCGGGTCAACTAGACAAGTTACCCGAGAGGGTCCGCCACACGGTGAGGTGCAACAAAGAAAGACAAGTCTCATGTAAAACTAAAAATCAAATAGAGTACAACACAGAAGAAAAGAATAAATATCCATGAGACATACAAAACCAAGTCAAACCGGCTAAACCTGAAAAGTAAAACAAGACAAGACCAACAAGTCTCCATGTGACCAGTCGTCACCTCCAGAACATCCTGCTACGAAAACGACAACAACAAAAGAAATTGGCATGTTGTATGCTCTTCTCTTTATCTGAGTCCTGCAAAACAATATCTACAACCGTCCAAAGGCAAAAATAGAGTGTGAGCACAAAGCCTAATAGGATTCCACCAAAGAATCTATACAAGTTCCAATATCAGGAATGCATGAGCTCTAGCTTTAAAACAAATCCATTTTACAAAGCATTTTCATAAAATAAAACCATTTTGTAAAACATTATTTGGTTTTCATAAAAGCATATCATATTCACCAAATCCATGAATATGTCCAATGCGAGAGAAAACATGTAAGCATAGGCAAAACCAACCATGGATACACCATAAGATAAGCATATGAGCAAATAACCATGAAAATACCATCATGTGATAAACCAATCATAAATGACAAAGCACACCATTAGGGCACCAACCTATGGGTATAGGTACTAGACAAGATAAGGAAGCCCAAATTCAGGCCTAAGGTGGATCCAACCAATATAACCTCTAGTGGCATAGGGAAAGTCATGCTCACAATTTATAAAACATTTTCACAGCAAAGTCAATCTGCTTCGGTGCTTGAAAACTCATTTTTGAAACAAAACCACCATTGAAGCATTCCATCGAACGCATGGTGTGCACAGACCGTTTTTAAAGCAGAACCCCTTTAAAAACATGTATCACTCTCAACAAAACCACTTTGATCACAAATTGAACCATTTCATAGAATAAACCAAAGGAATTCTCAAGAACGTAAAGCAATTCATGAATTAGAACCCCTTGTATAGAGACACCTAACTCAAGAACGGAGGTAGAACTAGCCAACTTCGAAAATGGAGATCAGGAAAGAGTAGATCGGGTCCTCACGATCCTAGATCAATAAGAAATAACATCAATCCTCTATCAAACCCATTAAATCCAGCATCCACAGCCCATTCGGGTTCCAACAAGATAAGAGGATAAGAGATCTAGTGAGGATCTACAAAGAAAAGGGGAAACCGGATCAAAAACGCAACATACCTCGAAGTGATCCCTCAAGAACGAAGTCCGCCAAGAAACCCAAGGAAGAAGCCTCTAGAGTGTTGGGGAATGATTAGGTAGAGCCAAAAGGGGATTAAGAGGAGATTAGGCATAAAAACGATCAAGGGCAAATGGGTAATTTCCAACTTTTTAAAGGTTCGAAGGGTCGCACACAGTTAGGCCGCACGGTTAGTCTAACCGTGTGTGGCTACTGTCTCTTTAAAAGGACAAGTCGCACGGTCTCCTAGGACAAGCCGCGTGGTTTGGGCAAAACGTGCTCAAACCATGTGACACCCCTGGACAATCACCCAGACCTCGCACGATTACCTTAGGAAGCCGCACGGTTAGTTTAGTCATGCTCAAACCGTGCAAAACGTGCAAAACACCTCTATAATCTCAGAGTCATACCGCACGGTTACTTCACGGTTACTGCATGATTAGCACTAACCATGAGCCAACCGTGTGCCTACCTTGCCTTGTTCAAAAATCCTCATCTTCGACCCTTATTCCCCGAAAACCTCTAGAATGAACCCAAAAACAAACTAGGCTTAAAATTAAAGCTTACCAGTGAACTGAAAGGCGTCACATGGAATTTTTCAAACTCCCACCATGGCATCATGTGGTATCTTTTTTGTGTTTGAGATATAATTTTTATAACTTTTTGGAAGGGCTTGTGAGGGCTCATAAAAAGGGAGCACCAAAGGTGATTTGTACGCAAGAGTAAAAAAAGGAGCAGATACGTGGTGTGCAGCGTTGCAGCAAGCAGATACGTGGGCGACGGTTTTTTGGTGTAGGCACCAACGAGTAGCAGCAAATCGAGTTGTGCAACCAACTTATTTGAGGCGCTGCAACGACACTGCTTGTTCGGTTTTGATGCCCGAGGGGTGACTCTTGAAAGTTTCGGGGCAGCGGAGGCGTCCCAACCCGGTTTTTTGTTATAATTGATGATTAATCTGAGATGTACTTCGACGATAAACGTCGTGACTAGCGGAATTGAATCAAAAATTAATTGACAAGATAACGTCGGAACCAAAACGCAGGATCATCGCATATTATTTATAATTAATTTAAACAATTAAATAATTACCTTGCGATGAATTCTTTCTTCGTTGATGAATCTAACAACGTTGCTACGTCGTACCGTCGTTGCGTTTGGGAATCAAGTGTAGATTCTCTCCAACAGTGATACACATGTGCTCTACAAACCTCTGAACGTCACCGTAGGAATCTCGGGGTGCTAGCACAGTAAATCGTAACGCTTGCGTCCTTCATCTTTCATCACCCCAAGAATCTCTTCAAGAAAAGATTCACTTGAATCCCACTATAATTGATAAGTGGTGGTAGAGAAGGATCGCTCTCTGTTCTTGAGAGCGTTCTTGGAGAGGGAGCTCTCTAAGGCTTCGAGAGAATCACTCTAAATGTTGTTGTGCACCACCAAAAAAAAAATTGACAACCCTTAAGAAATAATATAATTGGGTTTATATAATGTTATGGTTAAAAAATAATAATCGCACATGCACCATTATTATTTCATTTAATCCTTGCAGAACCTCATGTCTATAATAATAATATTATTATTATTATTTTTTGACATGCACCATTATTATTTCATTTAATCCTTGCAGAACCTCATGTCTATAATAATAATATTATTATTATTATTTTTTGACATGCGTTAAACTCGCGAATTAATTAAATATTATTTATTCAAATAATATTCAAAATATATTATTTCTCACCGGACCGTTAAACTCGGTCCCTCATTCCTCCACAATATTTATCGAATCTTAAATAGTGACTATTTATTTAATAAATAAATATCAAAGCATTATTCGTCAATAAATAAATATTATATTCACTAAATAGCAAATAAATATTTATTAAATATTCTGCTCACAAAATATTTTCTCGAATAACCAGTGACAAAATATATACGATCAAGTAAATCATGAATAATTATTAAACCACGAGCGGGAATGATATTTATTCAACTTGTTAAATAATAAATAATATTATTATTTAATTGGGATTCTGGATATACTTAGTGTGTTAGCTTCTAGGCTTCTTTCTCAGTGGCATTAGGTGAAGCAGCCCAAAGTCCAAGATTAACGTCTAACAGCACGTCAAGACATCCATAGAGAAAGAAGTTAATGTTGCAACGATATAAAACCTTATATGAACGTTTACTATGTAATATAATCTCTTTATTGCGATATCTCTAATCAAGCAGCATACTTATGTCATCAACCTATGTACTCAATGTCTCTTTCTCTGATTTTTCGAAAATTGAATTTCCCTACAGAACACCATGGTCATATATTTATTTAGATTGCATCATTTTCATCATAGGGCCTGAGATATCAACGTCCATTAAAAAACAGAAGGGACAAATCATTTCTTGCATTATTCATTAATGAAATATTAATCATGACGCACTCAAAGTATCCTACTTCGCCGCGAATATATGTGATCACGGTTTTCGTCAATGCATCAAAGTGCGCGACTCGTAATATCCATTAATAATAATCTTAAAGCCTAAGGATCAATACACACATCCGCAGACAGGAACATCCAATGACATATATAAATGTGGATTTCCTACTGGCGGATCTCGTCTCATAAAATCACAGAAGTTGGTTCTAGGGCACCAACTCCAACAACTCTGTCACAAGACGATTATCAGAGAAAAGGCGAAGGCGTATCGGGGTGTGGTTTTCACACAGGTTTTCTACGCTTTTACTGTAATTCTAGTTTCAGGCTTTCACTTGGATTTTGTAATGATAGATACTACGAACAAGCTACTTGAATATTGCAGAAGCTGCTTGGAACTACCAGGAATTAAAAGGAAATAACTGAAGAAGACGATGGGGAAGAAGAAGAAATCGAGAGGTGACAGGCCGCACTCCCGCCCAAGCCCACAGGTCGACCTTCCAGGCCAAAGCGGTCGAACTAACAGAATTTTATTCTCTCCCTTCCTCTCACTCCTCCCCTCCCTTTTATAACCACCTTACATGGCCAATCTACCCCTTCTAGAATATTCCCCCACTAATAATCCTCTTATTCCCTTTATACCCAGGTTTCTATCACTCTCATAATCTTGAAAATCAATCTTGTCCTCAAGACTAAGGAAAAGAAACTGATTGTGGTCCCTCCCACGTCAAAAAATTGCCCGGCAATTTGCCAAATGCTCCGCCCTGCGCCATGGACCGACAGCTCCTGTTGGCGGCGCATCCTGAGTTCACGTACTTTCTAGGCAATCCCATATAATCCTTCTTGGGTGATGATCACCCCACAGATGATCTGTCGGTGGTTTGCGATGTTGCGCCTTCCGGTGTGAGGGTTCGTGATCTGACATGTGCCTCCTCAGTTCCCAGAGGTCGCCATCAGAAGTACCGTTGCTCCCTCCAAAGGAGGCTGATGGTGCAGCATGTGCTGGTTCGTGGGTGGCGCAACCAGTGTTTGTCTAAGCGAATGCGCGGCCACCCCCATTATGCAGTCTGGCACCATAACACCACTAGGTGTTACTGGTGGCATCACTATGTCTGGCTGCCCTTTGCTTACAATCACTAATGGAGGTGTGCTTATGGCTACCTCATCTCCCTATTGTGTCGTTGTCGCCTGATGGCGCAGCCCCCGACTACCTGATGTCGTGCTACAAAGGTGGGCCATAATTCCACCGTCGATGCGTGGCTGGACAACACCCCCTGGTCAAACTGCATCGCCGCCGCCCCATCCAAAGTTGTAGTTTGCATGTTGCCAGTAACAGTGATTGTGAAAAATGCATCATGTTACGCGTATGCCCCCAATTTTCTTGGACCACTAGCGTCATTGCCTGCAGCAGACTACACAGAGATGGAGTGCACCTCCTGTTGCGCGGTCATCAGTGGTAGCGGATGCACTACCTGGGAACGCGAGTTGACCACCTCCGTAGTCGGTGTTAACTGAAGTGTTGTCCTACGAATCTCTGGCACATCCTCCGGTGCACGTTGCGGCAATGGTGGTGTAGCAAATTCTTTCGTCGACTGTTGTAGGTCCCAACTCATCCATTGTATCATCGTTTTCCGAAATTCCGCCTCCTCGTGCCAGTGGTGGGCCCATTTCTCCTCCCACGTCTGCATGTAGAAGTTGAGCGGGAAAGTATTATGTTCTTTCTTTCTTGCTGTTTTTTTTGTTTTTTTTTTGTTTTTTTTTTGTTTTTTTTTTGTTTTTTTTTAAATGCAGAACAGACAGGCCGCAGGCACGCTTTTTTTTTAAATCGTCCATCTGCGCCTTGCGCACGAGGGCTTCACTACGTCAGGCGGTGAAAACGGGATCGCCCGTGCGTCGCCTCCTCTTGTGCTTGCCTCCTACGCGATTGTCTGCAGCAGTCGAGCCCGGTGAAATCGATGTTGTGGCGGTGTTCGAAGCCAATGGAGAGTGCGCACCCCGTCGAAATGGAATCGCATGGGTCGCGCGAGGCGTTTCCGGCAGCGCACGGGTGGTCTACCTCCCCCGCGGATGAAGATCGCAGCGGCTCCTCGGCAAAGCGTTTAGGTACACCTAACGCACAGTAGTGCGCCGAAATTGTAGTCGTCGTTCAACAGGGCGACGCCGCCTGCGTGAAGGAGAACAGCCACAATCGCTTGAATGGAGCGTCGTTCGGTGCGCACACCTTTGTTGAACAGTGGTTGACTGTGCGCGCCGACAGATCGGAATGAAGGCCGAAAAAAGAGCGCACGTCTCCGCTGGTCGGGAGTGGGCAACGCGTGTAAGATCCCGGTTTTTGGAAAGGTATGTTTTCGTTATGTTTTGGTTGAATCCCTTGTTTCGGGCTTCAAGGGATGTTTCCTGAAAGTGTGAGAGGCCTTGGGGGTGTTCTGGGGGCTCGGGGCACGGAAGAAAGGAAATCTGGGCAAGACAGGCCAGGGCGCACGACCTGCGCACGGCCAGGCAAACCGTGCGGCCTGCCCAGGATAAACCGTGCGACCCTTCCTCCTCCGGACAGAAGCATGCACACGGTTTGCGCACGGTTTGCCAAACCGTGCGACTAAATCGTGCAACCCCTCCTCCTCCGGACAGTGGCATGCGCACGGTTTGTCAAACCGTGCGCACAAATCGTGCGGCCACTTAAAGTTGAGAAAAATTACAAGTTTGTCACTCCGGGCTTTAAAACCCCACTCGGGATTTCCTCTCATTTCCTCCCTCTCCACCCTAGGCACGAACCAAATCGCCCAAAGGCTCCAAGAGACCGATCTCCTTCGATTCTAAGGCGTTTTTGGTGTCGTTGGTTGCGGATCGAAGCTCCAGGTAAGGCTAATCTCATCCTTGCTTCTCTTTTTGGTTTAGGGTTTGTATCTTCTCTTTCTCGTTCCGAAGCTTTAAAACCCTAACTTTTGGGTGAGTTTTAGGTTGAAGCGCCAAAGGTTGGTTGGATCAAGGTCTAAGGACTCGATTGAGAGTGCGTTCAACCGCGATTTCGAGGTAGGTGGTCTACAAGTGATATCCCATAGTTATTTGGGTATTTGTGCATGTTTAGTTGTGTTCTTGCTTTCCTTTGGTTATGTTTTGGATAACCTTGGCATGTTTGGTAATAATGGTGTTTAAAATGGCAAATGGGAACCCTCACGATCCCAGTGGGATGTGTTGGGATAGACTTGACCTAATTGGGGCCATCCATGGGATGTGCCGGCTTTTTCCGGATTTAGGGATTGATATTAAACAAGTGACCTTGTTGTAATGAATTATAGAGCCCTTGATAAATATGTTGGCATGATCGGTTGAACTTGAAATAGAAGTTAGGTGATGCACCTAGACTTGGCAATAACCTAAGGGTTAAAGTGGAATGGGTTAAATGATTGATTCATGGGAACGATGAACGGGTTAAATGGGTTAATGTGTAAACTGATTAAAGACCATAATGGGATAGATTATGGGTTTAATGTTGAATGCTTAGTGAGATAGGCATAACACATGGGAATTGGGTGAATGGTTAAATGATGTGAAATGGTGATGTGTTAATGGGTTAAGGCATGATGTGGTTTCCCATGTGGGTTGTGATGAATAGTGTTAGCCGAAGGGCAATGGTTTGGATGGTTGATGGTTACTTATATATAAGCATGTGCACATGGCTTCGTAGAGTGGGGTATGACTTGAGGATCTACGCCCACGGGTCGAGTGAAGACCGAGGTTCTAAACTCCACCCTAAATGCACGGGTTAGGAAAGGGGACTGAGGGTCTATTCTCCTAACGATTGCATCCGCCCGGACTGAGGCTTCGAGGTGAGGTTATGGTTGCTATGAGGGGTTAGTCCTAGTGAGATAGGATAACGATGTGTTTACCCTCTTGCATGTGATTGTTGGCCTTAGACCCATGTAACATAATGTATGTGATTAACCCATGGAAATGTGATGAAATGGTAAATGGTGATAATGGGTGTGTAATAAATGGTAATGGAAGTGGCAATGGCTTGGCTCTAAACTGGTTAATGGTACCTTAAATAATTACTTGGCAATTATCATTCATATTCCTTTACATGCACTATCTGTTTAGACTGAATATTTTGTAGACATCGTTGGTGGTGGCCTACTGAGTTGTACTCACACCCTGCTCGGGCCGTCGTTGGGTACCCGAGCAGACTTCATGTTTGCAGGTCAGGAGAAGGGCAAGGGTCCTTGCTAGATAGTTGAGTGGACATGGGTAGCACTTGGTGGAGGATCCGGACTTGGAGTCGGAACCATTTTGGGGATTTTGGCCGTTGTCTTTATTTTGGGGTTTTGTCCACTTTTGCACTTGTAGTATGACATGGCATATTTATTATTGGAAATGGATGTTATACATGTTCCGTGCTTGTTGGTTATTGTTTCCGTTATTTGGTTTATTTCTGTTGTGGCTTACTCTGATAAAAAGGGGGTATAGTCTCCCCACTTGACTCCGTAGACCCCCGCTGTTGGTCGGCAGCCTTTGGCGTACGGGGAGGCGCGCTTAATGTCATGTAACCACCCGGCTCGGAGCACCGGTTTAGTGGCTTCCGGGTCGGGGACGTTACAACGCGCGACTCCTCGGAGCGCACCACCAGACGTTGTTGCCCGCGCGAATGAGAACAGATGCGCTCGCAGGCATGCAGCCCATGAGTAGCGCCTTCGTGAAAAATTCCAACACTGGGGTGTGCGCTGCCGCTGGATGTGAAGAAAAGAGAGCAGACTCCTTCGCTAGAGAGAAATGGAAACGAACGGAAAAACAGAAAGCAGCAGGTCGCGCGTCCGAGGGAATCCGACAGGCCAGACCAAATAATAGATACTACGAACAAGCTACTTGAATATTGCAGAAGTTGCCTGGAAACTACCAGAAATTACAAGGAAAGAATTGAAGAAGACGATGGGGAAGAAGAAGAAATCGAGGCGACATGCCGCACTCCCGCCCGAGCCCACAGGTCGACCTTCCAAGCCAAAGCGGCCGAACTAACAGAATTTTATTCTCTCCCTTCCTCTCACTCCTCCCCTCCCTTTTATAACCTCCTTACGTGGCTAATCTGCCCCTTCTAGAATATTCTCCCCACTAATAACCCCCTTATTCCCTTTATGCCCAGGTCTCTATCATGTAAACTCTCTGATTATAGTGGAATTATGGGAGTTGCCCCGTGGTTTTTTAATCCTCCGCATTGAAGGGTTTTCCCACGTTAAAAGTCTGATCACGATTTATTTCCTGGTGTTATTTTTTACGCTTCTGTTTTTATTGGAGATTCTTACAATATTTTTGTCGCAGTCAAGTTTTTATCCTGGAACCGATCCGTTTTCTCCCCAACAATTGGTATCAGAGGAGGTTATCTGTGTTTCTTGTTGATTGGATATGGGTGATTCGCGTCAAGGGATTTTGCCCACATCGAACTGCTTAACGGGCAAAATGATTTTACTCTATGGCAGCAATGAGTAAAAAATATTTTGGTTTATGATAAGGCACTGAATGCGCTGAAAAAAAATCAGAGAAGTCAGAGAACATGAGCGATGGTGACTGACGGGATATCGAAGAGTTAGTGACAAGCACAGTCCAGATGTATTTGGATGATAATACTCTGCACAAAGTGATGAATCTGATAGATCCAGAAGAAATCTGGGCGAAACTTGAAATCAGATATAAATCAAAAACCCTCACAAACTGTTTATATCTGAAAAAACAATTGTATTGTTTGCGAACGCCAGAGAATTGAGATTTAGGTAACCATCTGGACGAGTTCATTAAACTTCTGACGGAGTTGTCGTCGGTGGCGGTCAAGATCGATGATAAAGGTAACATGGTACCTGTTGAAATGGAAGAAGAAGATAAAGTTTCGCTTCTCTTGGGCATGTTACTAGATTCATATAATAATTTCGTCACCACATTATTGTTCGGGAAAGACACTCTAAAGCTGGATGATGTGATTTCATCTTTCTTTAATGCATGAGACTCGGCAAAAGACTAATGATAGTGAAT
Organism: Viscum album; assembly: GCA_963277665.1. Lineage (NCBI taxonomy): Eukaryota > Viridiplantae > Streptophyta > Magnoliopsida > Santalales > Viscaceae > Viscum > Viscum album. The sequence goes on along the minus strand of OY728163.1, from coordinate 961,053,905 downwards.
CTTCGAATGATAGTGGTATTCTGGTTGTGACAGGTGGATGTGGTAATCAAAGAGGTCGATCAGAGGCAAAAGGAAAAGTCCGGTGCTTATATTGCGACAAGGAGGGTCATGTGCAGAGGCCCTGTAAAGATAAGAATAAGAAGCTTAAACAACAACAAAAAGAGGCATGACACCGATTCGGAGGATATCAGCGCAAGTCATATACAGGGTGAGGGCGATTTACTTTCAGTCGGCGTTGATTGTCGCGGGTCAAAATCTGTATAACGAATGGGTGATTGATTCAGCAAGTCCATACCATATTACACTGAAGAGGGAATTATTTTCTTCATACGAAGAAGGTGACTGGTATATTGCAGATGGGCAACGGAGATTCTGCTGATGTCATTGGTGTTAGTGATATTTGTATCACTACGAATACAGGTTGCACATTGACGTTGAGGGATGTGCGAAATGTGTCAGGTATATGCCATAATTTGTTATCTGTTTGTACTCTTGGTGATGATGAGTTCAGGAGTTCGTTTGGCAATGAAAAATTGACATTATCCGGAGGATCGATGGTATATGCACGAGGTAGAATGGTTAACATGCTTTATAGGACCGATGTAAAGACGTGCGGTAAAGTGATGTATAAAGTTACGAAGAGGACTTCGTCAGATTTGCGACACAGGAGATCATCGCGCATGAGTCGAAGACCGTCGACAAGGATAATGAGAGTTTGGAAGCCGAAGCAGATCAGATCAGGTGTTTTGGGCCTTACACCTCATTCTTTTTCTTCAGATAGTACCACTAGTGAAAAATGAATTGAAATCAAAGATCGGGGTGATGCACTGAGAGTTACAGACTGCTCGGAGGATGTTGAGCAGAGGGAGCAATTAGTTTCTGCAGGTGCTCCCAATTATATGGTGATCACTGTTATGGGGGAGCTAGATATTGTGGCAAACACAGGTATGACAAAGGCTTCGGCATTTGGATTTCTTTTGTGGGGGGCTTTTAGGTTTCTGATAAAAACAGAGAACTAACGCTTGGATTTATACATATAACGAACCACATAATTACAGCAGAGGATGAGAAAGAAGAAGATTAGAAAGCAAGAGGGAAGGAAAGATGAGAGAAAACTCTGGAGCTCTCCAGGAACTTCCACCCAAACCTCACGGCTGAAATCCAAACTTACAAGCTGACTACACAACAGATTTCCCTCCTATTTAATAGTCTCCCCCCTCCTGGGTTTTGTAACAGTCGCGGGCCCCACCCCCATAATATTCTCCCAGGTGGAGACCAGTTGTCCCAGCATATTCCACCTGGCCCCCCCATGCAATTCCAAGTTTGCCCGCAATTCCAGATTTGCCCTGCTGCAGATTCCCACGCATACCTATCACTGCCGCCACCTGAAAATCCACCTTGCCCTCAAGGTGGAGAACATGATCAGGGAGGTCAATGTGTTTGCCTAGTCTGTCGCCACGATCCACCTGTTTTGCAACGCCCATGCCGAAGCCTCCAATATGTGCGGCCGACGCATCTAAGTCCACCAAATCCGCTGGACCCTTTTCTGAAATGTCTCCAATATCAATGTGCTTATCATGCGTTGCTATGTTCGCTCCTGGCCCGACCAGTCTGGAAGCACAAGTGTGCTACACCAGCATGCTATATGATATTTTAAACTAGACAAATATTGAGGCTATGTTGTTGATGCTTGTCTTACCGCCCCTATAATACCGCGTCACCGTGCCATGAGTAACTTCCACGTCTAATGACTTCCCATCTGGGCAAACCAAAACAGATGTCATTAATCCAGGAGATCCAAAACCTTAAGCTAAGAAATCACTCTACACATCTCCATCATAGTTCTTGAATGCCCAACCATAACCCCCCACACTCTTCAAGGCATAAGCAACCATGTCATCAAAAAGTTTGTGCTCATACCAAATCGCAACAGCCCGGAACTTTGATTTGGTCAAATAAATCTCTTGAAATATGTCCGTAAATCTTCCATCATATTTTTGCAGGATGATATTCTTTGTCATAAGATATAGTGGCCAACTTATCCAGTACATAATATTCCCTGAAACCTCACCAAAGGCATAAATAGACCGTGCTGCATAGTTTCGGATGACAACATGATCTACCCATGTCGCTTCCCTTACAGATTTCAAGCTTCATGTTGAACGATAAGTCCAAGCGTCAAATGCTTGGGGATGACACCTTCTGTGACCAGCAACTTTAGCATCAATAAATTCCAAGGAATCCTTAGTAAACCCTCCCAAGTGCAAGGCTTTTGTCAGCACAACTGCCAAGCTAAATCCCAATTGTACACTGGTAACGTCACTAGGCAATTCCGCTTCTCCATCAAGCATTTTTTGCAATGCTTGTTGGGCATTATTCACGACCCTGGTGTTTATATAGCTTTTAGCCATAGTAAGATGACCAACTACAACCTTTATATTAGAACCAACAACCTCATTCCAGTCCTGGTGACTTTCTTTGAACTCAAGTTGAAACACATGCTTAACAGAAGGCTGAACCAATATCATAGGAACCATTGTTTGGTTAATCACCTGAGTCAAGAGCCGAGTCATCATGTCACTGCGAGAGTGCAGAGTGCAGAGCAACCAGAAGACACCATGAAGGACAAGCCCATGGTGGCTTTAGTGGTTTGGGAAACAGTGCGGCTTGATCCTGACATCCTCGAAAAAATTCATCCACACGTCTTCGCAGAACAAGAGGTTGTTGACCATGATGGTTTGGTGCAAACCACGAGCCTTTTTGCCTCCATGCAAGAATTTCCGGTAACACCACTTTCTCTATTGAACATGTCCGTGCAATTTCCCTATGTTGTTTTTTAGGAACTCTATCAACGGTCGCTTCTTGTTGGTAAGGTAAGTCCGACTACAATTCGGCCTGCAAACCTGTCCAAAATGATGCATGTGGAAAGATGTCTTGATATGTTGCTCCAACAACTGGGAAATATTCTCTTAAGGTTAAGGCTGGGCAAAATTCCTCCAGGAGGCCGAGGCTCCTCCACTGCTCATAATCCTCCGTATCAATTTGTACAGGTGTTGTGAGAAGATCATTTGTACAGTATCTCTGGTATTGCATCAAGTGCTTGTGTTTGACGCTGGCAGGCACGAAAGCGCTCGGGCGTGAGGACAAGACCGAAGAAAGAGGCTCAAGTCGGTGCGCAAGAATGGTATGGACATAGGTGAGACCCGTTGAAGGTGCGGCCACAGTCGCGTCGTGCCCCTGCTCCACGAAGGCACTAGAAACAACAGAAAGTGTCGCAGGCAAGTCTAACGTCAATGAAGGTGGGACCGGTTCCGCCTTAGCTCCAAATAAAGTCGTGAGTGAATCCTCAATGTGAACTGTCGGCCGAGCATCAGACTGTAGGTGATAAAGTGTAGAAAACTAATCTTGGACGTGACCAGCAATATGAGTTGGCACTGCAACGCCTACACCGTCGTTCCGCCTGTCACTACTGAGTGTGTCTCATTGAGATTTAGCACGGGCGACACTAATGCCCCACTTCTGGTAGCAGTTCCTCTAGGTGACGGACCAAGTATGAGAGGGCAAGGATTGGCGCCGATGTAACAGCCCGCTAGAGGTGGGTAAATGCTTGCAAAGCTGGGTCATTCGTAGGTGATTCCTTGTTGCTAGTGGTTGCTGAAATAATTTCCGGACAGGCGTTTGAACCCGACGGAGGGCTAGGATCCTCCTGTGGAAATTTCTCCAGGTGACGGACAGGATGACACAGGGATGCCTAGAAAGCAGCCTACTCCTGGCGATCTTTGTCGAAGGCGGCAATCAAGTCTGCGATGGCTGTTTCCAAAACAGTTAGACGTTGTTCCACATAATCCATGCACGAATGAGTGCGGGTCTCCATGTGGGGTGCTGAGGATCCGACAGATCGGACCAATGATAAAAACAGAGAACTAACACTTGGATTTATATATATAATGAACCACAAAATTACAGCAGAGGATGAGAAAGAAAAAGATTAGAAAGCAAGAGGGAAGGAAAGATGAGAGAAAACTCAGGAGCTCTCCAGGAACTTCAGCCCAAACCTCACGGCCGAAATCCAAGCTTACAAGCTGACTGTAGAGCAAATTTCCCCTCTATTTAACTCCTGGTTTTTGTAACAGTCGCGGGCCCCACCCCCATAATATTCTCCCAGGTGGTTAAGGGAGACCAGTTGTCCCAGCATATTCCATCCAGCATATTCCACCTGGGTCCCCCATGCAATTCTATATTTGCCCTGCTGCAAATTCCCACGCATACCTATCAGTTTCAATCAGAGTTGCAAAAGGGCGTCGTCGCATTTTTTGCAGAGGATGACGGTTGGTGCGGTACCAAACGGTTTTTGATCCAACTAAGTTTATTGGATGAGAAGTCCTTAATTGAAGGGCTGAAGGGAGAGATTGTTGAGGTTCAGCCCGAATGACGCTTGGAGATAAAAAAAACGAAATAATAGAATGGCATAACGTGATATCTTTTTTATGTTTGAGATATAATTTTTATATCTTTTTGGAAGGGCTTCTGATAGCTTATAAAAAGGGAGCAGCAGGGGTGCTTTATACGCAAAGTAAAAAAAGGAGCAGACACTCGGTGTGCAGCGTTGCAGCGAGCAGATACGAGGGCAACGGGTTTTGGGTGTGGGCACCAGCGAGCAGCGGCAAATCGGATTATGCAACGGCTTATTTGAGGTGTTGCAACGACATAGCTTGTTCGGTTTTGATCTTTGAGAGGTGACTATTTGTCACGAGATGATTATCAGAGAAAAGACGAAGATGTATCGGGGTGTGGTTTTCACATAGGTTTTCTACGCTCTTACTGTAATTCAAGTTTCGAACTTTCGCTTGGATTTTGTAGACTCTCTGATTATAGTGAAATTTCCGGAGTTGCCCCATGGTTTTTTAATCCCCGCATTGTAGGGTTTTTTCACATTAAAAATTTGTCTCGATTTATTTTCTGCTATTATTTTTGCGCTTCTGTTTTCGTTGGAGATTCTCACAATATTTTTACCGCAATCAAGTTTTTATCCTAGGACAGATCCGTTTCCTCCACAACACTTTGATACTGCTTGTTGGGATCGGAAATCATTGACCCTCCGGTGTGGCGATAAATGTGAGATAAAAATAAAGTGCAAAAATGCAGAAATAAATGGACATCAGATGTAACGTGGAAAACCCCCCAAATAAAAAGGGGTAAAAAACCACGAGCAAATAAAAGGATCTCACCATGATCAAATGCGGGTACAAACACTCCTCCACTATTACAAAGAAAATACTCTCAATTATCACTCTTGAATAATGGAGAACACACCTCACAAAATACCACACTCAAAATGGGTTGAGTGAAACAATTGGATGTTGCTTTGTGGAGTTGATTGATGAATTCGCTGAGAGAGAGCCTTTATATAGGCAAAGCCTCACTGCTCAACTCCTCTCCCGTTACTCTCAATTGTTGGTGGGGTTACCTACCACGCCCGCTCCCCTTGACATAGAAGGGGGGTGCCACCATTAGGTAATCTGATAAAATATTTCAAAAGAAAACCATGCTAGAATTAGGCATTTTGATGCTTAAAACGCCTTGATAAATTACAATTCAAATTTTACGATAAAACCATAATATGGCCCAATTTATTAAGGAATAACCACCAGAAAAACGAATCCAACATTTTGTAAGCCTTCGTCAAAACACTGTCAGGGAAAAGATGGTCTCAAGCTTTAAACCCAATGCTGCAACTTTTCAAGACTAGTAGCATGAATAAAACATTTCTAATAACATGATTAAACTGATTAATCATCACCAACAAATAATGCCCATCAGAAAACCAATTTGGCACCTCCGACGTTAGGTGAATGTAGAAATAACTCAAAAACTGATGCACAGTTCAGCAAGGATGATGTATACAGTATAGAAGTGCAGAGCCTTACCCATTGAAGTCAAGCATAACTCGAGGTCAAAATTATTAGTGAAGCAACATGTAAAAGGGTCATTTCCGTTAAAAGTTGTTAAACCCTCTTTTGTATTATTATGGGTATTTCCGAGTCCCACATCGGAATACTCCCTTGTACATTCTGCTTTTTCATTCTATAAAAGAAGAGCCCCACCTCACCTTGAAGGTAAGTGGGTTTCCCTATTCTACATGGTATCAGAGGGATTTTTATCCCGAACCCTCCCTCCCTTGCGGATTCCCGGCGTTCTCCCGGCTCCGCCTCTCTCCCTCCTGCCCTAGCCCGTCCCGGCAGGCCATCCCTCCCGGCAGGCCCTCCCTCCCGGCGCACCTCTCCTCTCCGGCCTGCACCCTCCCGGCAGGCCCTCCCTCCCAACGCCCGCGGCTCCCGGCCCTCCCGTCGCACCGCCCTCCATCCTCCCCGCGGCTCCCCCCGGCTCTTGGCGCCATCCCCCGCGCGCCTCCCCCCGTCCCGGCACCACCTCCCTCGCCGCTCCTCTGCGCGCTCCCTCCCGGCGGCATCTCCCGGCTCCCCGGCTTCCGGCTCGCCCCGCCGTCCCGGCGCACCTCCTCACGACGTCGCGTCCGCGCGCCCAGCCCCTGCGGCTCACCTCCCGGCGGCCCTCCATTCTCCCGGCGGCTCTCCTGCTGCACCCGGCGCCTCCCACAGCTTCGGCGCCTCCCGTGCCTCCCGCTGCTCCGCGCTCCCGGTGCCCCGACGTCCCAGCTGCCCTGCGCGCTCCATCCTCCCGGCTACCCTGCGCGCTCCCTTCCGGCGGCATCACCCGCGCGCCCCACGGCTCCCCGACGGCGCTCCCTCCCCGCGGTTTCCCGCGGCTCCCGCCGCCTTCACCCGCGCGCCCTGCCGGCGGCCTCCCGCTGCTCCCGACGGCATCACCCGCGCGCCCCGCGGCTCCCCGACGGTGCTCCCTCCCCGCGGTTTCCCGCGGCTCCCGCCGCCTTCACCCGCGCGCCCCGCCGGCGGCCTCCCGCTGCTCCCGGCGGCCTCCCGCTGCTCCCGACGCCATCACCTGCTCGCCCCGCCGGAACGGCCTCAGCCGCTCTGCCCTGCGCGGCCTCCCAGCGCCTCCCGTGCCTCCCTCTGCTCGCGCAGCCTCCCGCGCCTCCCGCGCCTCCCAGCGCCTCCCGGCTCCCCGGCGTCTCCAACTCGCCCCGCTTCGCCCTCGGCCTCTGTCCCAACGGACCCTCCCGGCAGAGCGCCCTTCTCCCGGCGGCACGCCCTCATCCCCGCAGAGCGCCCTCGTTCCGGCAGCCCTTCCAGCACGCGCACGTCCTGCGCCCGATCATCCCGCCGGCCCGCTGCCTCAGCTCCCGCCGCTTCCATGGCGGACTTCTCGGGACGTGGTCGTGCTTCACGTCGTCCACGTCCCTTCTGTCACCATTGTGGCACGTTTGGCCACCTGATCGCCCGATGTTGGGTCCTGCATGGCCGACCATCTCAGCACCTGCGGCAGGGACAACCCGCGGTCCGGGACGTGTCCTCGACTGTCGCCTCTCTTTTCCCGTCTCTGGCCCTGTCTATGGCCGACCTCAGGCGGCCTCATGATCCACCGGCCTCTGTCCGCCCCGCTCCCTCCTCGGCTTCTCTGGCCCGTACTGTTTGCCCCACTGCCTTGGTCAGCCATTGCTCCCCTGCATGGCTGCTGGACTCAGGTGCCTCCGACCACCTCACCGGTGATGCTGGTATGTTGACGTCTTATTGCCCTTATGCCGGTTCTTCAGCCATCACCGTCGCTGATGGGTCCACTATCCCCATAGCGGGCTTCGGCGCATGCTCCCTGACTCCTTCGATACATCTACCCTCTGTGGCACATGTGCCCCGCAGTCCCTTTAATCTGCTTTCCATCAGTAAACTGACTAAGGATTATAACTGTGCGGCCATATTTACCTCCTCTGGTGTTGTGTTTCAGGAGCAGGCTACGAACCGGGAACTTGGTCGAGGCCGGCTTCGAGACGGGGTCTACATGTTCGAGGGGCCCGCGCCCATTGCTTGCACCTCTACCTCTTCTCGGGCACTTGATCTCCATTCCCGATTAGGGCACCCGCCTGCATCCACCATTCATCAGATGTTTCCGGACTTCCGTAGGACTCCTACTTTTCATTGTGAGTCATGCTCTTTTGCAAAACATCATCGCTCTTCCTACATTCCTCGCACGGATACACGGGCCTCCCACCCCTTTGATCTGGTTCATTCCGATGTTTGGGGCCCGTGTACCGTTCCGAGTCACTTGGGCTATAAATACTATATCTCCTTCATTGATGACTATTCGCGAATGACGTGGCTTTACCTTCTTCGGGAACGCTTCGAAGTGTTTTCCACCTTCCAAACCTTTTTTCATGAAATTAAGAATCGTTTTTCTATCTCGGTCAAATGTCTCCGCTCGGATAATGGGCGCGAGTATCTCTCCACTTCTTTTCGGCAGTTTCTCCGGGAGAATGGCATCCTTCATCAGACCTCCTGTCCTGATACACCCCAGCAGAACGGCGTGGCCGAGCGGAAACACAGACATATTCTAGAGACTGCCCGTGCCCTCCTCTTCCACTGACAGGTGCCTCTGCTCTTTTGGGGCGATGTCATTCTCACTGCTACCTATCTCCTCAATCGCCTTCCTTCTTCTATCCTTAAGGGGGAGACTCCCTTTCGGGCTCTTTTCCCCACTCTCCCTCTTCATTCCCTCCCTCTTCGAGTGTTTGGCTGCTTGTGTTATGTTCGTGACACTCGCCCTGGCCGCACCAAACTCTCTCCCAAATCTCTCCGCTGCATATTTCTCGGTTATTCCCGCACTCAGCGCGGATACCACTGCTTCTCCCCGAACCTTCACCGGTATGTCATCTCCGCCGATGTCTCCTTTGTGGAAAGTTCTCCATTCTCTTTTCCCTCTCCTCCTCCTGACTCTGCCATTGATAACTGTCTTCCCCTCATCATCCAGCCTCTTCCGGATTTGCCTCCTCCTACCTCTCCTCCTCCTGGCCCTGTCCTCGATGATTGTCCTCCTCTCCTCCTCCATCCTCCACCGGCGTCAAGCGCTGTTGACACCCATTTTGGTCAGGTCTACTCCCGCCGCCCTTCGACTGTCTTCCCCGTTCCGGCCAGTGACACTGATGCTCCCGCTTCGTCCGCTGCTCCTGCTCCGCCACCCGCGGACTTGCCCATCGCCCTACGGAAAGGTACTCGCTCCTGCCAGAGTACTCCTCTATTTGCATCTTCTTACAGGGGTTTGTCCGCTCTGGAGACGGTTTCTATACCTCGCACAGTTGGTGAGGCCAAATCTCACCCCGGGTGGCTCGCAGCCATGCGGGATGAATTGCAGGCTCTGGAGGAAAACCATACTTGGGATCTTGTCTCCCTTCCAGCAGGCAAACAGGCAGTGGGCAGCAAATGGATTTACACGGTCAGGCTGAATCCCGATGGTACTCTTCATCGCCTCAAAGCCCGCCTTGTGGCCAAAGGCTTTGCTCAGACATACGGCGTTGACTACTTTGATACCTTCTCCCTGGTTGCCAAGATGGCCTCTGTCCGGCTATTCATCTCTCTCGCCGCCCATCATCGGTGGCCTCTTCATCAATTGGATGTCAAGAATGCATACCTCCATGGCTTCCTTGAGGAAGAAATCTATCTCCAGCAGCCCCCCGGATTTTGTGCCGCCGGCGCTGAATCTCGTGTCTGCCGTCTCCGCCGCTCTCTTTACGGCCTCAAGCAGTCTCCCCGTGCTTGGTTTGGCCGCTTTAGCACGGTCGTCAGCGACTTTGGGCTTTCCCGCAGTATGAAAGACCACACTGTCTTCTACAGGACGACTCCTCATGGCTGCATCTTATTGGTCGTCTATGTGGATGATATCGTCATCACCGGCAGCGACTCTGTGGGTATCACCCATCTCAAGGCTCATCTTCACCAGCACTTCCACACTAAGGATCTTGGTCCTCTCACATACTTCCTCGGCATCGAGGTTTCCTACTCCTCTGCCACCATCTCCCTCTGCCAACGAAAGTATGCTTTGGATATATTGCAGGATGTTGGGCTGACTCAGGCCACTGCGGTCGATACTCCTCTGGAGCCTGGCGAACGGTCTCTTTATGCCTCCTCGGCTCCATACCCCCATCCCGAGCGGTACCGTCGATTGGTGGGCAAACTCAATTATCTCACCATGACTCGACCCGACATTTCCTGTGCGGTAGCCAAAGTGAGTCAATTTATGGAGCATCCCACCACATCTCAGTGGGATGCTGTCATCCGCATCGCCAAGTACATCAAACGGGATCTTGCCCGTGGTCTTCACTACTCCCAGCATCCTCATCAGCATATTGAGGCCTTTTGCGGTGTTGATTACGCTGGCTGCCTTGCCACTCGGAAATCTACCTCTGGGTTCGCCATTTTCTTCGCAGGCAACCTCATTTCTTGGCGCAGCAAGAAACAGACGGTCGTCTCTCGATCCAGTGCCGAGTTTGAGTACCGTGCCATGGCCACCGTTACTACCGAGATCCTTTGGCTTCGGCAACTCCTCCAGGAGCTTGGCTTTCCTCAGCAGACTTCTGCTCACATATGGTGTGACAATCAGGCAGCCACTAAAATTGCTTCGAATCCCGTCTTCCATGAACGCACGAAGCATATTGAGGTGGACTGTCACTTTCTTCGCCACCACCTGGAGCACAACCATGTCAGCTTTAGCCACATTCCGACGGCAGACCAGCTTGCTGACATCTTCACCAAAGGCCTCCCTGGTGCTCGCCTTGCCTCGCTTAGTTCCAAGCTGGGGATCCGCCACATCTGACACCCAGCTTGAGGGGGAGTAGTTATGGGTCTTGTGTGGTGTCTTCTTATTCTTTTTTGTGGGACTCGTTGTCCAAGCTGGGTCTGTCCAGCTTGAGGGGGAGTGTTAAACCCTCTTTTGTATTATTATGGGTATTTCCGAGTCCCACATCGGAATACTCCCTTGTACATTCTGCTTTTTCATTCTATAAAAGAAGAGCCCCACCTCACCTTGAAGGTAAGTGGGTTTCCCTATTCTACAAAAGTGATCAATAATAAATTTTGAAAAATATATTACATGCTGACCTAGAAGAAAAGGACATGGTCAAGAGGTATAGAAGCTGTTGATGTGAAAGCATTGGAAGATAGCTCATGGCTGCTCTGCGCACTGCAGCTTCCTTGGCCACTTTTAGCCATTGTGGTGTTCCAAAGTTCGCAGCTTCACCGCAATTGAAACCTAGAACAGCAACAAAAATTATAAAATAATTCGGCAACAAAAATTATGAAATCATTAGTAAAAGGCAAAAGGTAAAGAAGAGTCTTCATTGTATTTAGGCTGCGTTGACAGCAATTACAGAAAGGTGCTTATCACCCGTATCACTTATGATAAGCAGTTTGAAAAAATAAATGGTGTTTGTTCTGTGTTTGAAAAACTGGTTACACATTTTTCAAGCAAACAACTTAAATAAGTGGCAGAAAAGCATTTTTTCAGTAAGAAATCTGGAAACACTCATAGAGAAGCACTTATAAGTGGTAAGTGTTATAAGCAGTTTCCAATAAGTGCTGTCAGATGGAGCCTTACTAACAGAGAAGACCTGGAGCGAAAAATGGATGGGGGCACTGTGAAAACATGTATTTCATATTAAAATAATGAGAAGATGCATATATACAGCATAGATTACAGTTTCATAAGCATAGATTAAAGTTGCATAGAGTTAATTCTTAGCTATCATAAGGGAGGGGGATAGAGAACCCTGGTGAGTGACGCAGATGATCCCAATTAAGTAGCAACAGCCTCAAAAAACTTTGCCAGTATTAAACAGTAATAAAAGCCCGGAGGTAAAAAACTCTAACAAGATATAAATATGCCCAAATGAAATGATTTGAACAAAAATCCAGCCTCTTTCAACCCTGCCTTTAAAAGTTCTTAAATTCTTCAAAGCGTGTGATGTGGAAGAAATAAATAAAGAGCAGCCCTTTACCATATCAAAAAATGCCTAAGCCAAGACTGCTCCCACATTTTATTAAGGACATCTACAATAAGAAAATCAAAGACTATTTCTTCATCAAAATATCATATTCTTTCAAGCAATGCATACCTACTCAGTAAATGTAAAGGCTCAAAATAATCTCTCCTTGGCCATTTCACTCGTCTCAAACAACATCCACTAACAAAAAAAAATCATTACTGTGATAGTATCTCAAGCGCACATGATCGGATTTGTGAAAACACCAACATCACATACTGAGTTATTTTTTAACAAGTCACGATATCAGAGATGCCCTTGCATGTCTCAGTGGATACTGGACTATTTTACAATAATATGTAATATTTATAAAGCATATAACATATTTATGAAGCAGAAAGAGAACGCTGGAGCTTCGGTATGGCTAAACCAAATTATTCAGCACAAAATATTATAAAAATATTGAACAGGAAAATTATAGATTGATTACCATGGCTGAACCCTATATGGTAAGCCCTCGGAAATGTCACAACAAATTCACCTGGGTTCTGTATCAACCTGAATAATGAAACAGAATATATACAGTTTGAAAATTGTCATGGCGGTGAAAGGTCCACTTATGTGATGACAATAAGGTCAACAAAAATTAAGGGAAACTAGATGACAAATGATCCACCTGCAAATAGTGATAATCAAATTTATGCAATGCTTGTGACACATCAAAATAAGGATGGAATTAGACAAGGGGCCAACCTGCAACAAGGAATGCCAGCAGAAACAACAACCTCTGGTGAAAGAAGAGTTGTCTTCTCACCCAATAGTGAGAGAGCAGCTAAAAACAAAAGAAACCAAGTTACAGGGGATGCTACAGATGCACTTAAGACCCAATACTTTCACATGGACATAAATTATTATGATGTGCAACAACAAAACTTAAGTCAGGAACAGAGCACATATAAATAAAGTATATGCCAGAACACCCCAATCAATGATCCTTCATTTGGTTTTCATGTATGGGGAACACACAAATTAATAAGTGTTAACACCCATTAAGGTAACAATGTGTACTGGATGATAACAAAGGCAAAAAGAATTGAGCCCAATAACACAAAGTACTCATGTCTGAATATTAAAGTTCAGCACAAAATATATTTTAAATGAAGCCTTGGGCATGGTTTGTTCAAACTTTTAAAATGTAAACCGTTACTTGAAAACCTGTAAATATCAACTCAAACAAATTTGTACCACCCAGGCTTTTGGAACTTAAAGCCCTGGCAGAGAGGTTGGGGATTGAACTAACTAGGTTGGGTTGTGACCGAAAAATCAGATCTAGGTCTCATCCAATCTCAATCAAGTATAGAATCAGATTTCCATCAGTGTTACGATTAAATAAAAAGAAGATCTTATGAGGCAAGAAATGAGAAAAGATAATGACAAATAAAATGTAAAGACATGGTGGAAACTTAAAAGAAATGATAGTGAGTGTGTGGGTGTGCGTCTGCATGAAATCCAGCCAGCATATATACTGTGTTAAAATGGGGCTAAAAAGAATAGAGAAATCACTTTACATTTCATCCAAATAGATCCTAATCACACCATAGACAGAATAATAATTTAAAATTTATCAAAATAACATGAAAGAATGAGAAAGGATTATGAAAACATTTCCCAGACCAAATACACACCAGTTCTTCGGGTTTAAAATTTTCAAAATATGAGGGAGTTTGATCACCTTTATAGTTCAGCAAACTGCCTACCTAAAAGATCTAGATTCCCACCATAGGCCTGTTTGCAGATGACATCCTCAAAAGCAGATGCATATTCTCCAGGGACAGCATACCATGTCTTTGGACAACCAGTATGAAGAAAATTTAAACTGTGAAGTTCGTGGTCTTCAATATGCCAGGCAAACCAACTGAACAACATACCAATATAAACCATTGGGGAAGTAACACCAGGGATGTCATCCGGCATGAAACGCGTAAGTGAACCAGCAGATCGTGAAATTATTTGTAAGTTCCAAGGGCTGTTCGAGAGTTTCCAACCAGCAGTACCCAGCATCTCATTGTCAACATCTAAACATGTTTCATCAGGCAACACATCCTGTGAACAAGTAGATGATTTAGATGGATCTAAACATGGATTTGGTTTATTCTCTCCAGTAGATACAGCTTTATTACAATTGTGTTGGGAGATCTTCACAGTATCCATTTCATGTTTCTTCCGATCAACTTGTACTGGAGCATTCCTTCTGAAACACCTCCTCCTCCTCCGCCTCCTCCTATGGAAGTAGCGAAAAAGGCCCAGCGGTTCTCCAAAAGCAGACCCCGGCACGTCATTCGCATACTCCAGATATATAGGCTTCTCAGAAGCAGCTTTCCAAAACAATGCCTCAACTGCTAAAGAAGAAATCTCCTTATTCGTACCCAACACACTCCGTGCAAAAGCCCTGGACTTAGATTCAAATTGTTCCAATGTATAAATCTCCCCGCTCTGCCATACCTGTTTCTGAACAGGGGGCGGCTGTGGCTGAACTGATCCCCTTGCTCTTTTCACACTCTGACCCAGTTCTTGCTGTCTGGTGGTGAACACAGCCCGAACCACCCCATCGTCAACCTGTGGCAAGCCGTTCTGGTCTGAAGGGTTTAAATCTGAGAACAATTCCGGGCACTTTGAGAGTGACTTATTCAAGTGAGAAACAACATATTTCCTCGAAGGTTTGCGCAGCGGCGGTATGATCTTACAGATGCCAAATGCACTGGCTTCTTTCTCAATTTTGGATATATAAGCGATGGGATCCGCGAATTCGGTGTCAGTGGGGCGGAATTCAGGGGCCACTGGCAATCCTTCAAGCCAACCGGGGACTTCGACATCCCTCATTGAAACCGAATCAAGAACGCACTGCCGGACCACTTGACATTTTACGTGGAACCTCAATCAAAGCACACGTGATAACTGTATAACGAAGCCCTAAACAATAGATGATGCCGAGATCGTGGCGTTGCTTTCGGTTTGAATTCATTCAGAGTTTCAAGTCTTCACATCAAAATAATCACAAAATTGGGTTTTGCTGAGCAAGAATGATCAACGATACAGCCACCATCACGTTACTCTGCAGGGGTACCGTGGGACAGCATCGAACGAGAGCGAGTGGTTACCCTTCGGGGCTACAGGGGAGGGCACGTCGGGCCTCGCATGATGAATCACCACGCACCGGCTGTCGTGGTTTACGGGGCGGACATCCTCGGGTGGAGTGGGAATGATCTCACAGCTATATCGCTATGGCTAATTTATTAATATAAACAAAATAAATTTTTAAAATGGATGCCGGTGGGAATTTATTGTAAAAGTACCCAGTTTTAGAATATTAAAAGTTGAGAAGTCTCGTTTTATTCCGAAAATGCAGGGCGACTACAAATAAAATCATCCAATAGGCAATACAGGAATGAACTCGACACCTTGCTAAAACCCTCGAAGTCAACTATCAATTAAGCTGCACCCTAAAAATAGTTTTAGAATATTAGGTTGTGCACTTTGTTAACAATGATCTCGTTGTTATGTATTCTTTGTATGATTTTGAGATCTTAGAATTTATTTTATTTAAGCAATATATTTAATAACCAGTGATGTATGCAACACCGAATTAAGATCGAACGCGATATGTTTTATTGAAATAAAACATTAGATTTCTAGATAAATATTAATACATTATGAGACTGCTATAATAATCAACATTATGAAAAATACAATTAGAATAAATGAAATATATATATATATATATATATATATATATATATATATATATTTGCCCCCCGCGCTCAATTGGGGTGGTAAGGATGGGGAGGGGTTTGGAGCGTGGTCGTGAGGTCAAGTCCTCGAGCCAGCGGTTTATTCTCATGGTCTATCATGAAGAATCTCGGTCATAACTATGGATAAAAGGCTGAGGTATAACTATTTTTTGGCGGGATGAGTGAGGAACAATGATTTTAAGGATTTATGTGAGATTATATAAAAAGGTAATATGGTCAATGGACTTATATAGTCGTTGGGTTTTATATAGTCGTTAGACTCATATGGTCGTTGGGCTTAGATATTCATTGGACGCATATGATATTGGTCTTATGCAGTCTTTGGGTATAATACCAATAAATTTGTTATAAAAAATGATTTTATGTGATTAAAATCATATTCTTTGAAAAGAAATGTTTTTATAGTGTTGTGTATTTTATCAATAAATTAATCGATTTCAAAAGATGATTATGACAATACATGATATTTCAACATGTGGATTAATATATTAACATTCATCCAGTGAAGGTTGTTAGATAAAGAATGAGTTTAAGTTTATTTTATACTTCAAAAATACATTTTATTTAAAAATGATTTTTATTGCATTTTGTGCACCGGTATTATAATTAATTTCCGCTACTTTTAGAAATTGCATTTGAAAAAAATAGGCATCGTTTTTGAAATCGACATGTCATAATCGACATAGAATGATTTTTTGAAATCTTTATGAAAAGATTGATTTTTGAGTGAATAGTGAAAATACCGATTTTTCAAATATTCACTTTTATGACTTTATTATGATGCAAGCATGACTTAATAAATTATGAAACCTTTTGCTCGACCAAAGATATGTTTAAGGAGTTCAATAATGTATTTAAAATTGTGATGCCCCGAACCAACACTCCCGAATCTTGTGCCACGAACACGTACTCTACATACTCAATTTGATATCAATTGTAAAAGCCTTAACATAACCATCCTTAATTACAAAATCAATGACGATTATTGCATCTCTTACATCCTAAGGAATTTTTCAGGTTTAGAGTTTTGGAGAATTAGGACAAAACAATAATTTACATAGTCCATGTTCTTAATATCAAATAGACGTTTTTTTCTCATTACATGGAAACTACTTAATCCATTATAAGTCTTCAACATCTCTCACAATTTATTTCATGTGTGTCATCCCTTTAAACATGTCATGGTTACTACTTTTTTTTCATAACCCGAGGAATGAAAACATAAGAAAGAGGTGAGCTCAGATGCTCAGTAAATTAAACATATAACTAAAGCTGTAAAAAACATAAGCATCGTATACATAACACGACAGGAATACATAATCTGAATAAAGTCATAATCAACCAAAACTAATATCATATTATACATATAAGAATAAATGAAAACATGGATATCAATAATACTGATCCCATACTGATGGAATGCATGATGTAGGACATTAGAAACATATTGTCAAGGCCTTGTGTGAAGACATTGTTGTAATGAATCAACCCAAATCAACTAGACAAGCCACCCGAACCAGCCTGTCACATAATACAGGTAAAACAGGATAATAGAAAACCAATCTTGAATATAAGAAAAATAAGACATACAACCAGAGTACATGGCAGAAACAAAGCGATATACCACTATAACATACAATCCAAGCCAAAACAGGCTAAACCATAAAGCAAGTCAAAACCCCACGTGACCAACAACCACCTCCAGACCAACTCAAACCGAAAGCAGCATAAACAAGAGAAACCAACACACTACAAGACATTATTCCCTTTACCTGAATCCTGCAGTATAACATCTACAAATGCCCAAAGGCACAACTAGGGTGCGAGTCAAAGCCCAACAAGATACCACCACAGTTTCTATACAAGGTCTAATATCAAGATTGTAATAATTCTAGATTTTAAAACAAAACAGATTTACAAAGCATTTTCAGAAATTAAATCCAGTTATAAATCATTTTCCATTTTTTCTCCTTTAGTTTTCATAAAATCCTTTCATATTCTCAAACTAGAAAGATGACAAGTAGAAGTGATAAAATAAGAAAGCATATCAATGCATCAATAGGTACACATATCTATGAAATAATCGATCATGCGAAGCTATGTGATACAACCTCATATAAAAAACCCACGAGTAACAATCCATGATAAAAACAATCACGAGATAAATAACCATAAATGACAAATAACAAAGCAACTCGTATTGGGCTTCAGCCCATGGGACAATGCATACTAGACACCCAAAAGCCTAAACATGCATATGTTGGATCTAACCGATATCGAAACCTGCTAGTTGATACCACAAAAGGTCACCTCTTAGTGGTGCAACACACACTAAGGCTGCATGTATCTCTTTCTCGACACACCCAATGTTGTTCCAAGAAATCAATTGAAACCACATATCACTTCCAATCAATGAACAAACCAAAGGAATTTATCAAGAACGACATGAAATTCATCAAATTAACCCATTGCATAAAAACACTTACCTCAACATGGTAGAACCTCAGTTGTCTTCAATAATGGTGATCAGAAACCAAGAGAACGACCTTTGAAAGACAAGGCATGCCATGAAACTGAAAAAGATCAATAGAAAACACTATCCGATCACAAATCTATACACAACCACAACAAAAAATGCAATCATAACCAAAACTAAAGAAGAATTAAAAGGATTATATACCCAGAGAGAAGCAACCCAGCCCCAACGGTGATCAACCGCTAAACAAAGTGACCTGAAAGGGAAGGATTCACCTAAAATCGCCTAGGGAGAGCCTCTAGGTTGAGAGCAAGGAAGCCCGCTACAGATGATATGAAAATTCAGTCGAGCGGCACCCTAAAATCCCAACTCATGACTATTACACGATGTGTAATCCCACTACACGTTGTGTATTCCATGAGGCTCACATACGTTGAAAAACCCTTCGCTTTTTTATTAAAAACTTGATATTTTCCATTACATGATGTGAACCACTTACATGGTCTGTAAACTTCTCACGCCGTGTATCCAGTTCACAGCTTCTTCCCGACGACCATTACACGGTGTGTACTCCCATTACGCGGTGTGTAATTTCCCAATGAACTATAAAAACTGTAGGTTTAAGCTGAAGATTCCAAAAAAACTCTAACTTCACCATTATAGGTATCCTCCCAATTTCTTTTTCAGCACTACACATCAAACAAAAAAGAAAACCAAAAGAAAATGTTAAAATACACCTAACATAAAGGTAACAAGGCATTACAATCTCCCCACCATAAACGCTTTCTGCCCCCAAAAATCCCTCAAGATCCTAGATCTGCAAAAAGAGAAGGTCATTACCGCCTCATCAACAACTCCTGCTTCCACGTCTCGTGGGTATCTTGTCCGCACTTTCACATTACCTAGACCAGGGGGATCATTTTATCGTGTTGTACCTTATCCTGGTGATCCATAATCTGAACTGGCTACTCAACCAAAGTGGTATTGGTCTCAAGATAAACATCCTACCATATAATCGCATGAGAAGGATATGGTATATACCTCCTTAACCGGGAAACATGAAACACATCATGGATAGATTTCAAGCCAGAAATCATGTCCAACCGATAGAACACCATCCCTAGTCGTATAATGATCTCAAAGGGGCCCACAAACCTCGGTGCCTACTTACCCTACTTACCCAAATGACGATGTCCCAAGTGAGGTGAAACTCTGAGAAAGACCTGATCACCAACCTCAAACTCTAGTGGCTACCTACAATGGTCCGCATAATATTTCTGACAACTCTGTGTTGCGATCAATCTCCTCCAGGTCAACTGCACCATCTCTGTTATCTCCTGAACAACACTCGGTCCAATTAAGGACCACTCTCCCAACTCTGCCTAGCACAAAGAAGATCTACATGGCCACCCATACAAAACCTCGAAGAGCACCATCTTTATTGAAACCTGATAACTATTGTTATAAGAAAATTCAACTAGAGGTAGATGCTTTTTTCAAGATCCTCTAAAATCAAGCACACAAGCCTGGAGAATATCCTTTAGAACCTGGATAGCCCTCTCTGTCTGTCCATCTTATAGATGATAAGCTGTGATCATTTTAATTTGGGAACCCATCACCTCCTGTAAAACTTTCCAAAACCTATATGCGAACCTCAAGTCCCTATAAAAAACAACCGTATTGGGAACCCCATGAATTTTCACAATCTATTGGACATACAAGTCCCCAAGTCATTCCACTTTCATCGTCTCCTTGATTGGTAGAAAATGCATCGATTTAGTGAGTTGATCAATGATCACCCAAATCATATCCTTCCCACTAGGAGTTTGTGGAAAATCAATAATGAAATCCATGGAAATCCCATCCCACTTCCATACTAGAATGGGTAAGGGATACAACAACCTTACATGCCTCTGGTGTTCTGCTTTAATTCTTTGACAAGTAAGACACCATGATACAAAATCCGCAATCGACCTTCTCATCCCCTACCACCAATACCGATGTCTCAAATCATGATACATCTTGGTAATACCTAGGTGCAAGGACCAATAAGAATGGCGTCCACTGTCCAACAAATCATACCTCAGGGAAAACAAAGCAATAACCTACCACAGAAGCACAAAGCTCCACTGGGAGACCGAGACCACTCACCTAAGGTCTCCCCACTATAAATGATTTCACTAAAAATCTAGAACTCGGTATCTATCACCTACTTGAGCTGAACTCACTCATCAAAAGATGAGTCAACTTTCATTGAAAATAAGAACACCTATCCACCAACCTCTTCCACTTCCAAGATCATCTTAGTAAACAAACTCATCAGAGACCACTCCTCAATCAATTCCTTCACGACTTGTGTCAATAATTTTTTACCCAACGCATCAGCAACCACATTACCTTTCCTAGGGGTATACGAAATATAAAAATCACAAGTTTAAAGATACTCTACCTAGCATATCTGTCACAAATTTAGATCCCTCTGAGTAAAAAAAATATTTTAGGATCATATGATTAGAATATACCATAAATCGCTCCCCAAATAGATAGTGATGTCACATTTTGAGTGCATGCATAACCATTGCCAACTCAAGATCACGGGTAGGGTAGTTTTTCTCATGATGGAATAAATGGTGAGATCCATAAGTCACCACCCATTTCCCATACATCAAGATGCATCCAAAATCCATACTAGAATCATCATAGAAAACATCATAACCTGATACCGATTTTGAAAGAATCAAAACCGGTGCTAAAGTCAACCTCACCTTCAACACCTAAAAATATCTCTAACACTTTTCATTCCATTCAAACTTTACACCCTTACAGGTTAAATTAGTCATCAAAGATGTGAGCTTGGAGAAGTTTTGAACAAACCATATATAGTAACTAGCCAAACCTAAGAATCTTTGGATCTCAAACACATTTATGGGCTGCTCCAAGGACATAACTGTCTGTACCTTTTTAGGATCTACAGAGACACCCCTCTCAGATATCACATTTCCCAAAAAGTTCACTTCTAGGATCCAAAACTCACATTTGTAAAGCTTACCATATTGATGATGTTTTCAAGGTTTGAAGAATAATATCCAAATGATCCATATGATCCTTATCTAAATTGGATTACACCAAAATATCATCCATGAACACAACAACAAAAGAGTTTAAGAACCAATGAAAGATCTAGTTCATCAAATCCATAAACACCGTAGGAGCATTAGTGAGACCAAATGACAAAACCAAAAACTCGAAATGCCCATATAGACTCCTAAATGATATCTTAGGTATATAATTTTCTTGAAATCTCAACTAGTGGTACCCTGACCACATGCCAATCTTATAAAACCAACGAGCACCTCTAAGTTGATCAAATATATTATCGGTCCTTAGAAAAAGGATATTTGTTCTTAACGGTCACCCGATTCAACTTTCGATAATCAACATAAAATTTGAGGCTCTTGTATGCCTTATTAGTAAAGAGAACAGGTGAAGCCCGTGGTGACATGCTAGGAAGAATAAATAATTTATCCTATAGGTCCTCAAGCTGGAACTTAAGATCCACCAACTCAACAGGTGCCATATGGTAAGATGACATAGAAATGGGAATCGTACCAGAGGGAAGGTCTATAGTAAATTTGACCTCTCTTTGTGGTGGTAAACCAAAAAAATCATCCATAAAGACTCCAGGGTATGCACACACAACTAAAGGAAGTTGACCACCCAAACAAGGGTCAACTTTGTCAAGTAACATCTTTGAAAACTGGCACATAATTACCCTAGAATAAGGAAAAATGATCCCTTCCCTTCCTGATCTAGAGTCCCACTCACCTTGGAAAACATGAGTGACCCCATCGGCATATAAGAACTGAAATAGATGGTGATAACAATTTGTCTGGGACTTAACACTAATCATATAATACATGATGATAATCAATTCAAAGATGTCAAGATCAAGAACTAAAAAGTCTCACACCACCTCATAATTAGTTATCATCACCTGACACATAGGATATTTAAAACCTTGTTCAGACCTCTTTCCCAAAGGCGTGGAAATATCCAACAAGAATGAAATAATTTTTGAACACAAGCCCAACATGTCAACTAAATTTGATGATATGAAAGAATGAGTAACACCTGTATCAAACAAAGATATACCCATAGAAGATGAGATAAACATCGTACCTCTAACAGTAGTTGGCCCTCTTTCAGATTCCTCTGGCGTATACTCCAATGTATAAAATTGTCCGGTCTTAGACACATGAACATACCCCTTAGTATAAAGATTAAAATCGCCACCCTTGGAAGAATCATTATAAACATGTGAACCCTTGGTGAATGTGGATCCAACCTTACTGTCATGTGACATCCTTTCATAGAAACATTTTAGATGGCCTAATTGTCTATAAAGATGAAAAGTCCTAGGAGTCTCCGTATAGTTAGGACTGGTATGACCACGCCTTCCACAATGGTAGCAGAAAACCTACTAGTACCCTGTAGAAGCCACTAAAATTGGTCTTGAGGAAAACTAACCACTCTTACGCTTCCTCTTCCGGCCAGAAGATACACCTTGGCTAACCACCGAACCAACTGAAGCTCCACCCAAACGTTTCTTCTTAGCTATGTCTACCTCAGCCAAATCCACCTTGTCAACTACCTCCACAAAGGTGAGAAGGCACATGAGTATCAACATTGAACGAATACTAGGCCTTATTCCTAACTCAAACCTCTGAGCCTTTAGATACTCATTAGTGACAAGCTCCGATGTCAGATTCACCAACTCAACAAAATGGGTAGAATAGTTTAGAATGGTATGCACCCCTACTCTAAGGTCAGAAACTCTTAGGTTTTCGTCACACATAATGTCTCATGGTAAAATTTATGGTTAAAGATTCTCTTGAAGGATGACCAACTAAGATCCTCATGCAACTTAGCTTGCATAATAGAGTATCACTATCTTCTTCATGGCTCCTTGAGAATATACGTGAAAAAACCCACCTTAGAGTCTTCAGGAGTCTTCAAGAAGTTGAAGTTAATCTCTATCTGTTCAAGTCACTCCTCAGATTTCTAGGGTCCTTTGTCACCACAAAAGATGATTGGATACTTCTTAGTAAATTCTAAGCCATGATCCACCACACAAACTATTTTCCTAACACCCACTTAACCCAGATTCTAAATAGTGAAGATAACAAATTTTACCAAGGTAGGGTCCACTGGAGGATTCACCTATGGAACCTATATCATAGATTTCTCTCTCATATTTGGAAGAGCTATTCTTAGAGGAATTGTCTAACAAAGGATAAAAACCAACCATTCTTGAGAAAATTCCAAAATCATAGGACCGACTTCAGGTATTGATAACAAAAATTTAAAACATTATGAATTTAAATCAAATATGAAATACCTTAATTAAAAAAGAATAGGTTAATTTAAATAAACTTATCATAAAATTCATTTAAATGAACTCAAACTCCAATTCTCAAACCTAGTAAAAGTCCCTGACCACCCATGGTAACTCGGTTTCAGTCAAACAAGTGAGCTGGCCAGAGCCCCTTTTCACACTTACCATCTAAATTCTAACAGTCCTAACTCCTGTCCACCCAAGACACTAAACCAAACTTAGGTAGTGTTAACACACTTTAGGCTGAGCCTCACTTTGATACTAAATTATAACAAACCAACCTAGGTCAACTAGATAATCCACCTGAACTAGCCCATCATATAATACAGGTAAAACAGGATAACATAAAACTGGTCTTGAATATAAGCAAAATAAGACATACAACCAAAGTACATAGAAGAAACAAAAGCAAGATACCACTAATACATAAAATCCAAGTCAAAAAGGATAAAATAGAAAGTAAGTCAAAACCCCACATAACTAATAGCCACCTCCAAACCAACCCCAATTGAAAGCAACTGCAATAAGAGAAACCAACATACTACAAGATTCTATTCCCTTTACCTGAATCATACAATACAACATATACAAACACCAAAAGTAACAATTAGGGTATAAACCAAATCCCAACAGGATACCAAAACAATTTCTATACAAGTTCTAATATTAAGAATACAAAAATTTTAGCTTTTAAAGAAAAATAATTTTATAAGGCATTTTTAAAAATTAAATCTGGTTATAAATAATTTCCCTCTTTTTCTCCTTTGATTTTCATAAAATCCAATCATTTTATCAACCCAGAAATATGACAAGTAGAAGTGATAAAATAGGAAATAATATCCAAGTATCAAGAGGTACACATATCCATGAGATAACAGATCATGTGAAGCGATGTGATACAACCTCATATAAAAACCTATGTGTAACAATACATGATAAAAGCAATCATGAGATAAATAACCACAAATTAAAAATGAAAAAGCACCACATATTGGGCAATAGACTATGGGAAAATGTGTACTAAAAACTCACAAGCCTAAATAGGTATACATTGGATCCAACTGATATCGATTCCTACCAGTTGACATCACAAAAGGTTACCTTCTAGTAGTGCGACACACACTAAGGATACCCGTGTCTCTTTCTTGATGCACCCAAGGTTTCCAATGTTCAATTGTCCAATTTTATTTTAAAACCATGCTCAAAATTTCATAAAATGTTTTCAAATCCAATCCAGTCTTCTTCAGAGTTTAAAAATCCATTTCCAAATCAAGCAAATTCATTTTTAATGAACCCCCCCCTTTTGAAAAGTATTTTTTTTCCAATAAATCATTTGAAACCACATATTAATTATAATCAATGAATAACCCAAAATAATTTATCAATAATGACATTAAATTCATCAAATTAACCTATCATATAGAAACACCTACCTCAACACAGTATAAACCTAGTTTCCTTCGACAACGGTGACCAAAAACCAAGAGAACGATCTTCAAAAGATGAGGTATGCCAAGAAACTGAAAATAATCAATATAAAACACTATCTGATCACAAATTATTACACAACCATAACAAAAACCACAGTTGTAACCAAAACTAAAGAAGAACATAAGGATTGCATATTGCGAGAGAAGCAAACCAACCCCAATGACAAAGCGATCCAAAAGGGAATGAGCCACCCAAAATCACCTTGGGGGAACCTCTAGGTTGAGATGAAGAAATCCCACCATGAATGAAATGAGAATTCAGACGAGCGACACCCTAAAAGCCCAAATCACAACTATTACATGACGTGTAATCCCATTACACGTCATGTATTGCACGAGGCTCACATACGCCGAAAAACCCATTACCTTTTTTTATTAAAAACTTGATATTATTCATCACACAACGTGAACCCCTTACATGGAATGTAAACCTATCATGTTGTGTATATAGTTCATAGATTCTACTTGATAGCAATTACACGTCATGTACTCCCATTACACGACGTGTAATTTCCCAGTGAATAACAAAAAATGCAGGTTTAAGCTGAAAATTCCAATAAAACCCCGACTTCACCATTACAGGTATCCTCCCAATTTATTTTGCAGCATTAATCATCCAATAAAAAAGGAAACCAAAAGCAAAGGTTAAAATATACCTGGTAGAAAGGTAATAGGGCGTTACAACTATCATGTTATGGGAAAAGGTATACACTAAAACCCAACTTGTTTTATCTTGCAAGACTCATTGATGCATCAATGACCTATATAATTCCATGCTCACCCACCACTTGATTAAATCCAATGCATTCACCATAAGATTCAACATGATTTTTCATACCATTCTATAAGGTACCTCTTACTAAATCAAAATATGGTCATCTGTATAATGAAATATATGGAATATCAATACATAATCAACCTGTGTTGATAGTTAAATAATCATCAAGAATATGAATACTTTTTCCCATGTAAATAAAAGGGATAACATGATCATAAATGATCCAAATAAATAAGGTAAATGGTTGATTAATACATATTCAACTTGACAATAATCATCCAAATTAGAATAACAACATACTAAATGCCAATACTTTTCCCCAGGTTAATAAAATAACATTCTTTCTAGGTGAACATCATCCAATTTGAATTATGTAAAATGTGGTGTTCACACCCATATATATAAATGAGTATATAACCAAGTCAATATCAGAATAACATGATCATAAGACATACATGTAAAGATGTGGATGGTTTCAAAATAACAAATCCATGGTGTAACAAAGGAAGCCTAGAACTATATTGACATAAATGAAAAACATCCTTATAAAAGAATGCTTGAATGATACCACCCAAGAAGGGATCCATAATTGAATTGTTTGTTACCATGAGTTCACTTCCAACAATATTTTTTTTTTCAAAAGGTGAAGTAAAAAATATTTGAAAACATTTATTTTTTAAAAATAATTTTAAATAATAATCTCTTGAAAATACATAAATTTAATCATGTATAAATGTGGAGAGGAAGCAAAACATATAAAAGTTAAAGGAAAAATCATTTTTTTAATATCTTGAAAAATACCTTTGTTCAAAAATCACAATATACAAAGAGTAAAAAAACATTATTCTGTATCAAAATATATTTTTATTATATAATTATATAAATTAAAATATTAGGGTGGTATAACCCAAGCATTAAAGAAATAAGTTCATGATGAAATAATATAACTCAAGGAAAAGAGGCTTGAATTATCAATATTTCTTACGGGCAACATACTCCTTGAAGCATGGAATATTTGAAAAGAGTTTTATGTAGTAAAAATGTAAAAAATGAGATAATATCACATAATATAATCATAGGTTTTTATGTGCAAAAAACTTATATGAAATAGGTTCAAGTGAATGATCAAAACTCAATGAATGAAAATTGAGTCACCAAAAACTCTTATGATTGTGGTAACACTTGAGTCAAAAGACTTTTGAGGAAAATAACTTAATTTGATTTTTTATCCCATTAATTAAAATTAAACAATTTATATAACATTAATGTGATATTAAATCAATATACCATCATATAAAGAAAACCTAGTGCATAACATGTAACATGTCGCAAAGAATTCGAATTGAGACCAAGAAAACTCTTACGGCTTGAGTAACACTTTAATCAAAACCCCTTGAAAGAGTGGGATTATAATTGAACTAAAAATATCATTATTAAAATATAACTCGTGATATTATATCTCAAGTAGTTAGTATATACATCACATAAATGAAATTAGTTTCATAATACCAAACATGTTTCAAATAGAGGAATTTGAGATGTAAACCCTTATCTCGGTCCTAATTCATTTTGTACTTGCACCAAACGTATTGAATAATTAAACTAAGTTAATTAAATACAAAAAAAGTAATATTATTCATAACTATAACTATTTATACTACTCATTTAAAATCATTCCACATATAAAAATATTAGTTAGTTTTTACCTATTTTTAACTTCGAGTGTAAATAATCTTTATCGTTTTGAACTAGTTTTGTAAAAACAGTGTTGGTATTCATTCTTATTATAAAGTTCATCATTACATGATAATTAAAGGTACTATAATATATGTTAAAATATATTTTATAAATTTTTAATCTCATTTCATGGTAGTTTTGGTTGTGATATATGTGGTTGAAATAAGCGATGAGCATGTTTCAGTGTTTCTTAATGAACAAAGTGCGATTTATTAATTAATGAGTTAAATATTCATATAAACTTACAAAAAAACATTATTTACATATTTATATCATATTATACTAGTAAATAGGTTTTCATAGCCACCCATGATATAAATGCATAGTATTTTTCAAATAGGCTGTTAAACCAACCCAAATATGAACCTACCATGATTAATGGATGATTATGATGTGGTTTAGTTGTAATATAATTATACCAGAAGTATAATGGTATTATTTAGTGTTTATTAGTGTGTTATATCATATTTTTAATTAATTAAAAAGATAATATAATTTATATAAATACATTACTTGGAAATAAGAGATCATTTTCCTCTAAGTTCGTTCGTTTTAAACGATTGAATTAACGATAATCATTTTTTGATCATATCATTACTAGGTTCTAAAATATTCCATAAAAAACCTTAATGATATAATAAAAATCATATTTATCCTTTAATACTATCCTCACGACCATCAATGTAAGGTGACTATGAAAAGAAAAACAAAAATCAATCATTCCATAAAGGTTGTAGTCCACATGTATGCATGAATGAAAATTTCATTTTTCATAATAGAAAAGGGAAATGTGATTAATGATTAATATAATAGTATAATAAAATTATTAATATAACTAATAATTATTTAATTATATATTTATTTGAAAATTATTATTGGAAAAGAAAAATAGAAAAGAAAGAAGTTAAGTAAAAATAATTACTCACATTGAGCACTTTGAGATTTCCTTAGAAGATCCCTTAGAAATGGATGACATAGGATAATATCTTATGACTATAAGATAAATGGAGTGAAATATTATTCTATGGGAATGAAAAATGTCAAGGTTTTATGATAAAACTAAATTTTTAGGGGTGCTTTGAAGGGGCAGTGAGAAACCCCTTTTATAAGCGGTGAGAATGACATTTTTGTAAATATTTCAACTTAATATAAAGGGAATAAATAATCTGAATAAGGTCATAATAAACCAAAAATAATATCATATTATAAACATAATAATAAATAAAAACATGTATATCAATAATAATAACCCCATACTGATGGAATGCATGACGTAGGACATTAAAAACATGTTGTCAAAGCCTTGTGTGAAGACACTATTGTAGCAAACCAACCCAGATCAACTAGAAAAGCCACCCAAACTAGCCCATCACATAATATAGGTAAAACATGATAACAAAAAACCAGTCTTGTGTAGGTTCTGGGTGCAGCAGAAGCATGGGATGGCTGGTGCCCAATTTTAATTTTTTCCATATTCAATGAACAATCCAGGATCAATACGATGATGAACGACAGTATCCACCGAATTGAACCAAGGATTTAGACAAAGGAATAGAAACCCAGAACCAAGATATAGGATCAATATACTTTGTTTATAATTAATTAAATTAAATTAAATAATTACCTCCAAGGTGATTCTTTCTTGATTGATGCGTTTGACCACAAATTTGCAGGTGTACCGTCATTGTGTTGTAGAGATCAAGATTAGATCTCCTCTAGTGGTGATCCACATGTGTTCCACGTATCTCCAAACATCGTCGAAGGAGTCAATGGGTGATAGCACGAAAGATCCTTGCACTTGTGATGTTCACCTTCGATCACCTTGAGAACCGCTTTTAAAGTATTCTGCTTGATCCGGTGGTGGAGGATCTCTCTCGTTATTGAGAGAATTCTTGGAGAGGGATGAACTCTCTAGGTTTGAGAGATTTTCTCCAATTAATTATGTACAACGATTATCATCGCTTGGCTAGTGCTTGGCTAATAAGATAATAATATAATCGAGCATTTAATTCATTAGGGTAATAATAAATAATTTACACAAGTTCCTTAATTATTTTATTAATCCTAGCGAAACCCCCATGTCAAATAATAACTACAACATTATTATTTCCTAACATGCACTTAACTTGTGAGTTATAATTAAATATTATTTAATAAAATAATATTCAATATTATTATTTATCACCGGACCCTTAACTCGGTTCTCCAATCCTCCACCATATTTATTGAACCTTGAATAATGACTATTTATTTATTAAATAAATACCACTCCATTATACGCTAATAAATATATAAATATTATATCCACTAAATAGAAATTAATTATTTATTAATTATTACACTCACACTATATTCTCTTGAATAACTAGTGTCGAAATAAATGCGATCAGTTATCCATGAATAATTATTAAACCAAAACTGAGAATAATCTTTATTCAACTTGTTAAATAATAACTAATATATTATTTAACTGAGATACTGGATACACATAGTGTGTGACCCTATAGACCTCTTTCTCAGTGGCATTAGGTAGAGTATCCTAAATTCCAAAGTTAGTGTCTAGAAACATGCTAAGGCACTCATAGAGAAAGAAATTAATGTCCCAACAACACCTCACCTCATATGAACACTTATCATGTAATATAATCTCTTTGTCTCGATATCTCCAATAAAGCGGGTTGCATGCAAGTGTCATCAACCCATGTGCTCTATTTCTCATTATTTGACTTCCCAAAAATTTAAAACTTTACTATAGAACACCATGACCATGTATTTATTTAAGCTATATCATTTCCATCAAAGGGCCTGAGATATCAACTTCTGTTATGGAACAGAAGGGACAAATCCTTTCTCACATTATTCATTAATGCAATATTACTCATGACACAACCAACACATCCTACCTCACTACGAACATATGTCTTCATGGTTTTCACCAATACATCTAAGTGTGTGAGTCATAATACCCATTAATACTAATCTTAAAGTCTAAGGACCAATATAAAAGTCCACAGATAGGAATATCCAATGACACTTATAAATGTGGATTTCCTATTGTCAGGTCTCGTTCTCATAATATACTACTAGATATCATCAAGGGCGTATACCATGAGAAGGTGTCTCAAAGTCCTATGAGTCTCCACCCCTGATAGCCTGTATCATTTGTGCCCCTCAAATGATATCATCCAACTATAGAACATATATCTAAGAATAGTGTCATAGCACTTTTAGGTTCTCATCATAGTGGAGAATTTCTATGACCTTTTAGTGTGACAACTTGTCACGAACCAGGCCGGTGCGTCATCCGACCCGGCGCCCGACCCGGTCCGCGACATGGCCTGAAGGGCGTTCCCGATCCCCACGGGCTGGCAACAAGTGCCGGGCATCAAAACAAACCAGTTGGGAACGGTTTGGCCCATGAAAAAGATAAGCAAACATAAACTGAACAAGCATATAAATAAAGGAAAACAAACTGAACGACGTGGCAGCAGAAAAAGGAATAAATAAAGAAACGCGACATACCTCAGGTGACCCCGTGGATCACCACGGTACGACAACCACTCACTTCCAAAAGCAATCCAAGACTGAAACCTGCAACTGAAAAGTAAAGTAGGCGTGAGCACCGAGATGCTCAGTAGGAAAGCCAAGAAAAACCACGCCCAATGCCCTTACCTTTAAAAAGAAATCCAATCATGCTAGTTTGAAAATAAGACATAATAAAATATTGTTTTCTCTTTTTTTCAAATTCAAGTCACGAGTTTGCATTTTCAAATAAAGCATTTTACTCTTACTATATTTTCAAATTAGGTTCCAAGCGTGCGTTAACATTTCAAAATGAAAAGAAACCAGTATGGAATAAAATGTGATTTTTACGAAACAAGTCACCAGGTATGAAACAACTGGAAAGAAAGTTACATCACAAGCAGCATGTCACAAAAGAGCACTATGGGTAATCCCTATAGGTAGCTAGAGTATGTGGGAACCTAGAGACCTCGTACCTCGGTGAAACGTGGCTTAGAAGGCCACGACCCTCAGAAAACGTGGCTTAGAAGGCCACGACCCTCAGAAATTCATGTGTTTAGTTAGTGTTGTTGTTGCGTCAATCCTGCTAGACAAACCGGGACGAACCCCTGCCGTTTCATCTAGCGTACTAGTCCTGGTCACCCACCTAGATACCCAAGGTTTCCCATGTGCTCTATTTCAAAGGGTGGTGAGGTTTTATCAAAAACATACAAAGGACATAACACTTTCTTATCCAAAGTCCATTTTACCTCTCACCACCGTTCTCCCTCCTTAAGCGTATCCCCGTTTTTATGTTACATAACATCGCATAAGCCTCTTTATTCGGCACATATCACAAATCACACACTTAACACACACATCATGTTTCTACAACAACGGGGCATGCATTAAGAGGGGTTTTGTTTCACTTTCGCAACCCATTCTCAAAGTGCCAAGCGGGCTTAATTAATCAAAATAAACATTTTTCATTTTGAACACATAATCACTCAACACTTAAGTTTCCAAAACCATTTGAAAGTTCAATTAAACAACCAAGGTGATACATATTTAAAAGCAAGCTAGAAAACATGTTTAAATCTAAAAAGAAAAACATTGGAAATACTTATTACACGCTAAAATCATTGAGGAAACCACTTTTAAAGAACCATGACCATTTATGTATATACACACATATATATATATATAGCTTGTGCATCTCATATAAAAGCAGAAGACGCATTAAAAAAAAAACCAAGCAAAAATGGAAATTCTAATTAAAGACTAGGGCATAGGGGACCTACCTCAAACATGTCGTTATTTGTCGATGGCCACTCGAACCGACACTTAGCGCACACATGCACATGCATTTATACATATATATATATACACCCCTAGATGCATTGCACATATTCCCCGCACCATGCGGGAATATGTGCAAAGAGGGCATATATATGTACATGCCTTACCCTATGCATGTACATGTAGGATTCTCAAAACCAGCAGCCCAAAACCATCGAAGCAAGGACCAGCGCACTACATAAATAATTTAATAAAATAATTAAACACCGAACAATCTACATAACGTTTCAAAATAACATAAATGGGTTTGCGCTAACGACACACCCATTTAATATAACACAAGAATTAATCGCATAAACCATAATCGTCATTTGCAACAATAGACCTCAACAAGGGAAATCAATATCACATCGCAACTACCAGTTGGACCTTCACTCATTTCATAAACATTTGAAAATCCATTTATAAACAAATCTGAATTTTTTTTTATACATAGTTCCAAAGGAAGGAAGAAGTATATTCAAACGTACCAAAATAAATCCAAGAAAACCCCATAACCATTTTATAAAACCAAAATCCCTTTTTAAACTAGAGAAACCAATCAAACACAAGGGCACCACATGCTAAAAAAATCATTTTTCCTAAAGTTCAATCATCAAGTGTATTTCAAAAATAAAACTTTTATTGACATTTTTATCAAACATAAAGAATGGATAAAACTTCATTTCAAAAACCAAGTTGCATTTTGCAAAGAAACCCTCCATTTCAATTAGAAGTGAAAACCCCATTTCAAATCATCTGAAGTCGAACCTCAATTATAAACAAAAATACCATTAAAAGATTTGATAAACCCCCTAAAAAAATTATGAATCAACTCCAAACAGTATTACTGATCTTTGAACGCGAACGCCAAAACAAAACATCCTATAAGGCCAAACACACCCCAATAATATGATGAAACAGAATTTGTAACCCTTGCGCGACATAATAAACCAACAACAAAGTTTATGAAACACAGAAAAAGGCCCAACATGGGTTTTCACAAAATCAAAACATGCTTATCAAATAAACATGCTACTAAACATATTGAAATCCTATCAAATGTCAAGTAAAAATATATTCGCACCAAGTAAACAAATAAATGAGTATGCCACATTAACCAAATAAGAGAATTAATTCATCAAACATCAATAATACATGGAAACTCTAACCTTCGGTGTCGAATTTCTCGCAAATTGGTGCGAAACTCAAATCGCACTATAGTCGCACCGCACAGAGATCAAATTGAACCCTAAAACAAGGGATTGAACCCAAAAACATCAAAATAGAATCCTAAAACAAGAACCCTATGATCATCAAAACCCTAAGGAGGAAGAAGGTTACCAAAGTGGGAGCTCGGGGGGTTGCGGGTCTCGGCGAGCGTGGAGGGCGAAACGGCGGCCGGAGGTGCGGCGAGCAGGCCGGACGGGAGGGAGGCCGCGAGCAGGCCGGACGGGAGGCGCCGGACGTGGGAGGCCGGATGGAGGGAGGCCGCGAGCAGGCCGGACGGGAGGCGCCGGACGCGAGAGGCCGGACGGAGGGAGGCCGCGAGCAGGCCGGACGGGAGGCGCCGGACGCGGGAGGGTGGCGCGGCGACCCGGCGGGGAGAAGGGGGTGCGGCGTAGGGTTCGGCGTAGGGGAAGGAGGGGTAGCGCGACAGGGGGGGGGGGAAAGGGGAGGGGTCCCGAGCGAGAGAGGGTGAGGGAGGAAGGAAAAGGAGAGAAAAAAAAAGAAGAGAAATAAAAGAAATAAAAACAAATAAATAAAAATGAAATAGAAATAAAAATAAATAAATAAAATGAATAAAAATAAATAATTAAAAATGAAATAGAAATAAAAATGAATAAATAAAATGAATAAAAATAAATAATTAAAAATGAAATAGAAATAAAAATGAATAAATAAAATGAATATAAATAAATAAATAAATAAAAATGGAATAAAAATAAAAATAAATAAATAAATGAAATCTGAAAATAATATTATATTATTTAATAATGTTAGACACTACGCACGGTCACGCACACAACCGCGCGCCATAGAACAACCCAAGTGTGTGTGTGTGTGTATATATATATATATATAACCGGTTCAAACTGCAAATTTAAAAACTAGCCCCAAAATAATTAAAATAAAGTAGCAGGCATTGCCAAGTCAAAAACGTACATTTATCAGCAACGCAAAACTCAAGTAGAGTCCATCATGCACCTCGACATGACAAATTTAATTCCAAATAAAAATTATAGAACAAGAATAAAATTAAAAGTCATTGCCATAGTGCGGAGTTCGGGTGTGACAATTCTCCCCACCACAAAAACTTTCTGCCCCCAGAAAGTCACCAAGCCAAACGAGGAGACAAACTCGAGCTTGAAACTAAATGTGGCCAACAAAATCACAACTCGGCGTGACTTTTCACTCCATCAGTCACACCCGACCCACTCTGAGGGGAACTGAAAAGAAAAGAACCATCAGGAAACGAGGAGGGTTATCCCCACCACAAGAACCCGACTAACACAACCGACATTGAGGCTCTTAGCATGAACTAACT
Source organism: Viscum album (assembly GCA_963277665.1). Taxonomy (NCBI): domain Eukaryota; kingdom Viridiplantae; phylum Streptophyta; class Magnoliopsida; order Santalales; family Viscaceae; genus Viscum; species Viscum album. Next base: position 961,018,931 of record OY728163.1, on the reverse strand, counting down.
CTGGAACTGCTAACTTGATCCAAAAGGGAACCACCACATAGAACAAACCTCGAAAAAGGAACTTCAAGATTCATGGTGGGTCTCCCCACCATTTAAGAACTGACCAGCTGAAGCCAATTAGCGCAGAATAATACGAGAAACCTAGCACAAATCGACCCATGAACTCTCTGCATAAAGCAGACCCCAACCACATGGGGTCATCGACGAATGACCCCAAACCGAGTAGCGGACCAAACCCCTATTCATTATCTCCCAAGATGCATATGTCTCGAAAACGAGTGCATCCCAAAACAAGAACGGGTTACGCTTGAGGAGGCGCAGCTACAGGAATTACAAGAAAACAAGATCACCATGCCTTTTTACAACCACGGTGGGGTATTCAAAGAACAAAGACCACAACGAGAAAAAGAGACCTTTGCGCCTCTTACAGAAAAACCGAACCTTCAAAGACGGGAGAGATGAAACAGGGAAATTCAGAACGTCCCCATTTAATCATTGGAGACAAAAATTAGACCATGGTTCCCCACACCCAATGATTCCTGACTGCGTGAAGAGCTTCGCTCCGAGACCTGTGGTTGGAGCTCTGATGTCTTGAAGCATCTGCTGCCCCGCAGTCAGGAGCTGACATTCTCCTGTCGAGATTCATCCTGACGAAGCCGCTAGCAGAACCTCTCTAGGTTTCCCAAACAGCCACACTGTCGACAAGTCTTAAATGAATGACGATAAGGAGACCTAAAGTACCCAAACCGGCCACACAAGAAGCGAACAAGAGAGTGGCCCGACTAATAGAAGATGGAGTTGATAATGAAACTTGTCTGAGATGGGTTCCTCCGGTTCGCTCTCACCGAATGGGGGAATCATCCCAAACACCAAAGGGGACCGGTCCTTGAACAATAGACGAAGACCCCACACAAGAGAAACATTAACTGTTTCTGTGAGATTATCTTTGGAGAAAAGGGAACCAAATTCTTGAGATGCCCAACGTAGGCCTTCACTATTCGTTGGCATTGCTAGAAACTCACAAGCCTTGTCGCTTCCATCACCTCCACTTCCACAAATATAAACCATCTAATGAGAGTGGTCCTAAGCGCCTTCCAAGTCATACCATCATGCAATGACACTAGGGTTATCTCCTCCACCAATCCCAAGTTGCACCTTCAAATGGACCTGAACCAACACAGACTCTCTTAGCTTTAGGAGTTCCTAATAACATGAAAACACCAACGACTTCACCATGCCAGTTTGTTACCTTCAATAGATCACGATCACTATAAAAGATGGACATCAACCGAAAAGAATTCAATTCCACCACCCCGCTAAGAGTCTAGGTAGAACCAACAACTAGAAGTGACTCACTAGAACTTTCTGGGACTTTTCTGGGTGGCATACTCAAAAACAAGGGGCACAAATCCGAATCAAAACTCATCATAAATCAAAATTTCACACCTCAATCACAAACGAAAGCTCAAACTCAAATCACTATTCCAACCACAATTCATTACGTCAAAACCAAGAACTCACGAAAAGGAACACCCAACACGAAAAGAGAACGCTAAACAATTCCTCGCTCACTTTTCTAAACATTTGAAAAACCCTTTTTGAAAACCATCTTTCAGCAAATAAAACAACTTAAATATCCACCATTGATATCCCATGAAGTCTCACACATACATATCCATGTGCTAGCTCAAGCACTCATCCACTCACATCACCAATTCCTCCACTTTCCACATGCGCACCTCAATGTATGTGATCACTCATAGGAATACCAAGGGTCAATTCAAGACACTTCTCATTTTCAAAACAGATCATTCAGCATAAAGCACAAATTCCCAACCAATTTGAAAAAAAATAACTTATCATCAAAGCAATACATTTCAAATTTCCAAAACATTTTCCAATTCACATTACAAAAAGTGTAACTGAGATTTCAAAACAACTTCCAAAACACCTCTCATTTTCCCTTTTGAAACCACACATTTGCTAAAAGAAAACAATTTCCATTTCAAAACCACTTTTCCACTCTAACACCACATTCCCAATTCAAACCACCTTCACAAAAATCCATTTTCATTTTTGAGATGTACTCACACCAACCAAAATTAAGGTCAAACATAACTCAGATTAAAACATCCAAAAATAAGGGACTAGTGGTTATACCAACCCGGTAACATGGCTTAGCAGACCATGCTCCGAGCGGGCATCCACCACAGGAAGTATCTTGAACCGTGCACTCGGGCTGTACATGGGTCGCTACTCCATGCAAGTCTACCGCGTAACACTGGCTCACTTCCTTGGTCATCCCTCATCCACACATACCAATCCAAATAAGAAAATTCAAATCCTGGACTACCCCTGGAAACTCGAGTCTCGGGACGAGCAAGGGTTCATGACGTCCTTCCCACACCTACCTCTCGAGTCCCGACACACCTAATCACCAAGCTACTTGACACCCCAAATAACAAGGGAACCTCCCTTTGATACCATTTTGTCACGAACCAGGCCGGTGCGTCATCCGACCCGGCGCCCGACCCGGTCCGCGACATGGCCCGAAGGGCGTTCCCGATCCCCACGGGCTGGCAACAAGTGCCGGGCATCAAAACAAACCAGTTGGGAACGGTTTGGCCCATGAAAAAGATAAGCAAACATAAACTGAACAAGCATATAAATAAAGGAAAACAAACTGAACGACGTGGCAGCAGAAAAAGGAATAAATAAAGAAACGCGACATACCTCAGGTGACCCCGTGGATCACCACGGTACGACAACCACTCACTTCCAAAAGCAATCCAAGACTGAAACCTGCAACTGAAAAGTAAAGTAGGTGTGAGCACCGAGATGCTCAGTAGGAAAGCCAAGAAAAACCACGCCCAATGCCCTTACCTTTAAAAAGAAATCCAATCATGCTAGTTTGAAAATAAGACATAATAAAATATTGTTTTCTCTTTTTTTCAAATTCAAGTCACGAGTTTTCATTTTCAAATAAAGCATTTTACTCTTACTATATTTTCAAATTAGGTTCCAAGCGTGCGTTAACATTTCAAAATGAAAAGAAACCAGTATGGAATAAAATGTGATTTTTACGAAACAAGTCACCAGGTATGAAACAACTGGAAAGAAAGTTACATCACAAGCAGCATGTCACAAAAGAGCACTATGGGTAATCCCTATAGGTAGCTAGAGTATGTGGGAACCTAGAGACCTCGTACCTCGGTGAAACGTGGCTTAGAAGGCCACGACCCTCAGAAAACGTGGCTTAGAAGGCCACGACCCTCAGAAATTCATGTGTTTAGTTAGTGTTGTTGTTGCGTCAATCCTGCTAGACAAACCGGGACGAACCCCTGCCGTTTCATCTAGCGTACTAGTCCTGGTCACCCACCTAGATACCCAAGGTTTCCCATGTGCTCTATTTCAAAGGGTGGTGAGGTTTTATCAAAAACATACAAAGGACATAACACTTTCTTATCCAAAGTCCATTTTACCTCTCACCACCGTTCTCCCTCCTTAAGCGTATCCCCGTTTTTATGTTACATAACATCGCATAAGCCTCTTTATTCGGCACACATCACAAATCACACACTTAACACACACATCATGTTTCTACAACAACGGGGCATGCATTAAGAGGGGTTTTGTTTCACTTTCGCAACCCATTCTCAAAGTGCCAAGCGGGCTTAATTAATCAAAATAAACATTTTTCATTTTTAACACATAATCACTCAACACTTAAGTTTCCAAAACCATTTGAAAGTTCAATTAAACAACCAAGGTGATACATATTTAAAAGCAAGCTAGAAAACATGTTTAAATCTAAAAAGAAAAACATTGGAAATACTTATTACACGCTAAAATCATTGAGGAAACCACTTTTAAAGAACCATGAACATTTATGTATATACACACACATATATATATATAGCTTGTGCATCTCATATAAAAGTAGAAGACGCATTAAAAAAAACACCAAGCAAAAATGGAAATTCTAATTAAAGACTAGGGCATAGGGGACCTACCTCAAACATGTCGTTATTTGTCGATGGCCACTCGAACCGACACTTAGCGCACACATGCACATTCATTTATACATATATATATATACACCCCTAGATGCATTGCACATATTCCCCGCACCATGCGGGAATATGTGCAAAGAGGGCATATATATGTACATGCCTTACCCTATGCATGTACATGTAGGATTCTCAAAACCAGCAGCCCAAAACCATCGAAGCAAGGACCATCGCACTACATAAATAATTTAATAAAATAATTAAACACCGAACAATCTACATAAAGTTTCAAAATAACATAAATGGGTTTGCGCTAACGACACACCCATTTAATATAACACAAGAATTAATCGCATAAACCATAATCGTCATCTGCAACAATAGAGCTCAACAAGGGAAATCAATGTCACATCGCAACTACCAGTTGGACCTTCAATCATTTCATAAACATTTGAAAATCCATTTATAAACAAATCTGAATTTTTTTTTATACATAGTTCCAAAGGAAGGCAGAAGTATATTCAAACGTACCAACATAAATCCAAGAAAACCCCATAACCATTTTATAAAACCAAAATCCCTTTTTAAACTAGAGAAACCAATCAAACACAAGGGCACCACATGCTAAAAAAATCATTTTGCCTAAAGTTCAATCATCAAGTGTATTTCAAAAATAAAACTTTTATTGACATTTTTATCAAACATAAAGAATGGATAAAACTTCATTTCAAAAACCAAGTTGCATTTTGCAAAGAAACCCTCCATTTCAATTAGAAGTGAAAACCCCATTTCAAATCATCTGAAGTCGAACCTCAATTATAAACAAAAATACCATTAAAAGATTTGATAAACCCCCTAAAAAAATTATGAATCAACTCCAAACAGTATTACTGATCTTTGAACGCGAACGCCAAAACAAAACATCCTATAAGGCCAAACACACCCCAATAATATGATGAAACAGAATTTGTAACCCTTGCGCGACATAATAAACCAATAACAAAGTTTATGAAACACAGCAAAAGGCCTAACATGGGTTTTCACAAAATCAAAACATGCTTATCAAATAAACATGCTACTAAACATATTGAAATCCTATCAAATGTCAAGTAAAAATATATTCGAACCAAGTAAACAAATAAATGAGTATGCCACATTAACCAAATAAGAGAATTAATTCATCAAATAGCAATAATACATGGAAACTCTAACCTTCGGTGTTGAATTTCTCGCAAATTGGTGCGAAAATCAAATCGCACTATAGTCGCACCGCACAGAGTTCAAATTGAACCCTAAAACAAGGGATTGAACCCAAAAACATCAAAATAGAATCCTAAAACAAGAACCCTATGAGCATCAAAACCCTAAGGAGGAAGAAGGTTACCAAAGTGGGAGCTCGGGGGGTTGCGGGTCTCGGCGAGCGTGGAGGGCGAAACGGCGGCCGGAGGTGCGGCGAGCAGGCCGGACGGGAGGGAGGCCGCGAGCAGGCCGGACGGGAGGCGCCGGACGCGGGAGGCCGGACGGAGGGAGGCCGCGAGCAGGCCGGACGGGAGGCGCCGGACGCGGGAGGGTGGCGCGGCGACCCGGCGGGGAGAAGGGGGTGCGGCGTAGGGTTCGGCGCAGGGGAAGGAGGGGTAGCGCGACGGGGGGGGGGGGGGAAAGGGGAGGGGTCCCGAGCGAGAGAGGGTGAGGGAGGAAGGAAAAGGAGAGAAAAAAAAGAAGAGAAAAAAAAGAAATAAAAACAAATAAATAAAAATGAAATAGAAATAAAAATAAATAAATAAAATGAATAAAAATAAATAATTAAAAATGAAATAGAAATAAAAATGAATAAATAAAATGAATAAAAATAAATAATTAAAAATGAAATAGAAATAAAAATGAATAAATAAAATGAATAAAAATAAATAAATAAATAAAAATGGAATAGAAATAAAAATAAATAAATAAATGAAATCTGAAAATAATATTATATTATTTAATAATGTTAGACACTACGCACGGTCACGCACACAACCGCGCGCCATAGAACAACCCAAGTGTGTGTGTGTGTGTGTATATATATATATATATAACCGGTTCAAACTGCAAATTTAAAAACTAGCCCCAAAATAATTAAAATAAAGTAGCAGGCATTGCCAAGTCAAAAACGTACATTTATTAGCAACGCAAAACTCAAGTAGAGTCCATCATGCACCTCGACATGACAAATTTAATTCCAAATAAAAATTATAGAACAAGAATAAAATTAAAAGTCATTGCCATAGTGCGGAGTTCAGGTGTGGCACAACTACTTTTGGGACATTATCACATGAAATTTTATGCATAAGAACAATCATGATGTGATAAAGAGTTTATTAATATCCATATAATGAATACATGTTTATAATAAAGTACAAATAATTTAGTTCTAGGGCACCAACTCCAACAGACTCCCACTTGCACTAGAGCCAACTACTAAAAATCTTTAGTCTGCTATCTCTCACATAATATTCATGCTTCTACTAAGATAGGCCTTTAGTCAAGGGGTCCATCATTTTCTCTTCCATGGATAATCTTCTCATTGCAACTTCACCCATTTGATAGAAACCCCTCATAAGGTGATACTTTCAGAGTATGTGATTTATCTATTGATGTGACCTTGGATCTTTTACAGGAGCCGCGACTACAGTATTATCATAATACAATGTGATAGGGTCTTTACTGCTAGGTACCACGTCAAGTGACTAGAATTTTTTTTAAATCCAGGTAGCTTCCTTAGCTACATCAGAAGCCGCTATGTACTCGGACTCTACTATAGAACCAGCACAACTGGCTTCTTTGAAACTCTTCCAGCTCACAGCTCCTCTGTTGAGACAAAAAACATATCCCGGTTGTGACTTCAGATCATTCTGATCTGTCTGAAAACCAGCATCAACATACCATATGATGACAAGATCATTGTCTCCTCCATTCACCATGAAAATATCCTTATTTCTTCTCAGATACTTAAGGATAGTTTTAATAGCAGTCCAATACAGTTCTCCTAGATCTTCTTGATATCCACCTACCATGCTCAGTGCATAGGCAACATTAAGTCTAGTACATAACGCGACATACATGATAGATATTATCACTGAAGTGTATAGAATCTTACTCATTATATCTTTATCTTGTTGTGTTTGGGGACACATTTTCTTAGAAAGATGTAAACCATGTGACACTGGAACCAATCCCCTCTTGGATTGTTCTATACTAAATCTCTTTAGTATCTGGTCAATATATGTACTTTGACTTAGTCCAAGCAGCATCTTAGATCTATCACAAATGATCTTGATCCCTAGAATGTAGGCTGCTTCACCTAAGTCCTTTATGGAGAAACACTTGTTCAACCAGTCCTTAACATATTGTAAGACTGGTATGTCATTTCCAATAAGTAATATGTCATTAACATATACTACTAGGATAACAAAAACATTCCCATTAAACCTTTTGTAAACACATGGCTCACAATCATTATTAATGAAACCAAATTCCCTTATGTCTTCATCAAATAGAATATTCCATGACCTGGATGCTTTCTTTAATCTATAAATAGATCTATGCAACTTACAAACCCTTTTGGCATTGCCTGGTGTCACAAACCCTTCTGGTTGTGTGATATAGACATCTTTATGAATGTTCTCATTAAGGAATGCGGTTTTGACATCCATCTACCAAATCTCATAGTCATGGTAAGCTGATATGGAAAGTATGATTCTTATGGATTTAAACATGGAAACCGATGAAAGGGTTTCATTGTAGTCAATTCCCTGATGTTGTTTAAAACCTTTAGCCACCAGTCTTGCTTCATAGGTACTTACTTTACCTTCCATGTCCAATTTCTTCTTGAATACCCATTTACACCCAACATGATTTACATCAACTGGTGCATCAACCATAAACCAAAATTGGTTTCGATACATGGAATCCATCTCATAATTCATAGATTCTATCCATCTTGTAGCTTCTGAGCTCTTTACTGCCTCCTTGTAGGATATAGGTTCATCATTTTATAATAATAATGAGTCACCATCCTCGGTGATTAGAAAACCATTTATCTCTGGTTCCCTTACCCCTCTTACACTCCTACATAGTACTTGTGTTTTAGGAACCACTTATTCCATGGGGACCTATATAACTTGTTCCTATACCAACTCCTATGTATCTTGAGCATCAACTTTATTGAAGTCAATCTTGACCCCACTATCTTTTTTGAGGATGTCCTCCCTCTCAAGAAAGATGAATTGTCTGACAACAATCACTTTCTTATTTGAGAGGTTTTATAGGTAGTATTATTTTATTTCCTTGAGATACCCTATAAATATACACTTCATACCTCAGGGTTCTAGCTTGTTACCTGAGAAAGCCTTAACAAACACCTCGCATCCCCATACATGTGTATGCGATAAAATGGGTTCTCCATAGCTCGAAGGGAATTCCATTTGCCTCTTTAATTGGTACTCAGTTTAATGTGTATGCTACAGTTTGTAATGCATATCCCCTAAAGGATAATGGAAGATCTGCACGACTCATCATTGACCTTACCATGTCTAACAAGGTACAATTTCTCCTTTCACTAACACCATTCCAATATAGTGTATAAGGTGGAGTGAGTTGAGATAAAATCCCAAACTCCTTTAGAAATTCAATGAAATCTTGGTTAAGATATTCTCCACCTTGATCCAATTGAAACTTATTTATCTTATTACCAAGATGATTCTCTATTTTATTCTTTAATTCCTTGAATTTCTCAAAGGACTCAGACTTATACCTCATCAAATAAATATATCCATATCTAATCAAGTCATTAGTAAAAGTTATGAAGTAAGAATATACACCTCTATATTCTACTAGAAATGGTCCACACACATTAGTGTGTACCAATCCTAGAAGCACTGTGGCCCTTTCATCCTGTCCACCAAATGGCAGTTTGGTCATTTTCTATTGTAAATAAGCGTGACATATGTCAAGCGGTTTTAGACTAGAAGAGTCTAAATAACCATCTTGACAAAGCTTTTTCAAATGCTTCTCATTTACATGACCTAGATGGTGATGCTACAACTAGTTGTTAAATAAGTCATGTGAATTTGATTTTTTATCAATTGAAAATACTTGGTTTTCATAATTTAATACATACAAACCATTATTTAAATGTGTCATACCATACCATATGTTTTCTTTATAAAAGAAACAAATTTTATTTCTAAACTTGAAAATAAACCCATATGTATCCAAACATGATACATAAATTATGTTTTTGGTAACACTAGGTATATAATAACAGCCATGTAAAATAAAAATCATTATCATTGGTAATGTGAGATGGTAATCACCAATGGAAATAGTAGCTAGCCTTGCACCATTAGCAACTCGTAGATCCACCTCTCCTCTGACAATTTTTCATAATCTACTTGGTTTCTACATTTGAATGTAGATGTGAGCACTACAAGCTGTATCTAATACCCAATGTGTAGAAATGGAAAGATTGTACTTGATAATGAACACACCTTTGGATTTCCCTTGACTCTAGGTGAAGTTCTTATTCTAGTGGCCTGACTTTCCACATGCAAATCATACTGCCTCCTTTTCATTGTCTTGACTTTAGATCTTCTTCTTCTTGGTCGAATGGTGCTCAGGAGTTTTATACTGTTTATAAGTCTTAGGGACCTTTGCCTTGCCATTCCTTTTCATATTCACCATAAGGACTACAGGTTGTTCATGCCCCATGTCCTTATCCACTTGGAGAATTAAAGTAAGAAGTTATGATAGACTCATCTCATTATTGATCATATTATAATTCACAATAAAACTAGAGAAGGCCTTGGGCAGTGATGATAGTATGAGATCTGTACACAACTCATCCGAGAATTTAATCCCTAAGATGTCAAGATGCTCAATTTAGCTAATAAGCTTGACTACATGTGGCCCAACTGACACATACTCTCTAAGATTAGTGGTGAACAAAGAGTTGGAGATCTCATACCTCTCTTTTCTCGCCTTCTCTTGATAAAGATCCTGAAGGTGAGACACCATGCTATATGCATCCATTTTCTCATGTTTCTTCAAGAGCTCATTGGTCATGAATGATAGAATGAGTCACTGAACATCCGTAGTATCATTCAGATGTTTCTTGTATACAGAGAGCACCTCATCACTCACCTCATTTCTAGAAACAACTGGTAAAGGTTCTTCCATCACATATAGTTTCCTTTCATTACAAAGGATAACCTGAAGGTTCCTTTTTCACTCTTGGAAATTAGTGTTGGTGAGAAGGTTTTCCTTCTCAATTATGAATCACAATGATATGTTTGATTTCATTTTTAATGTCGTTTCTACAAATAATATTAACATATTTTTAGTACTTTATCTAATAAAATTAAGATAAATAAATAAATAAATATTCATTAGTCTCCCACTATTTTATCGAAACCCAATAGCCCTCACCATTGGATTTAGAATATCCTATTTCTTAGACATTCTAGTAGCAAGGATCCATATTTCCATTCGCATTACCCCAACTTTGGCTAGTCAAGCAATTTGAAAGGTTTTAGGTAGGCATTCCAAATGCCAACTACATTAACTCGTAGCTCCTTAATCCATTGAGTGGACCCCCAAATCATAAAATCCTTAATTTTGGATTTACTCAACCTTTAACTCTCAATTACACTAAGTACTGCTTTGGTGGTCAACCCTTGATGTAAAATAAGTCAAGTTAACCCAAAAAATCAAATTATAATTCCCTGATAATTTAAATCACCCCAACTTTGGCTGGTCAAGCACTTTGAACTATGGTTCGATTCTAACCAAAGTAATGGAAGGCTATACTAACTTAATATTTTATTGATGGATTTTATCCTTTATGCATAAATTTTCATTTATTATCTTTTCACATGCTTGTTAATATTAAGTGGGATAAGATTAAGTGATTAACCATGTATTATATAATATTTACGCATAAACCAATTTATTTTAGTCCCATATTGCATGCTTGTTAATTCATTAATCATGTGATCACAACAAAACATCCATAATGAATAACCATACAACTGACAGAAATAAAATGAAGGGCATGATCATGAGCCTGTTCCAATGGTTAGTTTATCTAGCAGTTGATAAACTAACCACTGACCTAGGGGAGAAACACCTTGAACCAACTAAGTTCATGTTTACAACTTTCCACCTGTCAACCTTTGTATCTCCTTGGATTAGTTTCTCCTCATCTCCTAACTTGAACTACCTCCACTATCTTGAGAGCTCTATCCACTACATATACTTTTACTCACATGAAGGTGAGGGGTAAAAGGGGATTTACATTAAAAGAAACCATGGGCACACAAACCCTACATATTAATGATGAGAGAAGGCACACATGCCAACAATTTAATTTAATAATTAATTAAAAGGGAACCAATCACATACAAAGGTTTGGTATAGCTCATGATCATCCACATGCATGGAATGAATTGCACATTTAATAAAACTATCATTCAATTCTTTAATCATTCTTATTTAAGATAAATCACGCTTGAATAGATTACTTATTATATTTAATTAATCAATCCTTTCATTTTAAACATTTTTATAAATTTTCTTGATATTTTCATCCATTATAATTTTAAACAAATTAATAAATTCATTTAAAATTAACTATGTACATAACTTGTACCTTGGAGGTAACCCGGTGAATACCTGTCTAAAACTACCCAACATGTATTATAATTGTATATACTTTATTCTTTGTGACATGTAACATGCACACAAAATTATAATTTTAATGAAACTCATACATGATGTTATAGAGACCCAACTTTTTCTTAAATTACTTTTACATCATTTTAAAGATAAAAAACATAAAATATTACATGAAGAGGATCCAAAGGTTCAGTGTCTTGGGAAAACTAAGACCATTCATAACTTTTATAACATAATACATAAACATTTATTTAATTCCTTCTTCTCTAGATTTTTATTGGCACTTGAACTCTCCTTAGTACATGTAGTCACCTGAGGATATACATCAAAAATGGGTGAGCTAAAATCCCAGAAATAGGATAAATAAGAACAATATAGCATGGGGTGAGCATAATCATAACATCATCATCAAAATCATGAGAGGAAACATTAACAAAAGACTTGAAATGTGATAATGCATAAATAATGAAAAAATCATGTCTTAGTGGTTAACTACCACACATAGTTGTGAAAAAATCTAACATCATGTTCACCCATCATTTCACTTTAACTCATGAGGTTCATCACTTAACCCAATGCATTGGAGTGCTGTATAATTATGGGTGCACCCGTCACATCATAACATTTTCATTATCATACTTGACACATAGAACATATATCAATCATAACCATGGTAAGGAATGGGTTACAACTCATAAGAAAACATTCATAAACTTTGGATTCCCATAATAAAGAGAGAATAACATACATGTTACAAGAACCGTCAACCTAGAGTGAGAAGTAAAAGGTGAGTTCTTAAGAGAAGAGTTATTTTGGAAAACATTTTGATTGACATAAACACCAGTGGTAAACATGTATATCCTAGAAAATTAAAAAAAATGGTGAAAAAATTATTTTTAAGGAGTAACCATATAAAAAATGGAGTGAAAGAGGGAGAACCCGATGGATGAAATTGGGTTCAAGAATTTCCCCTTACCTTGTATCCGAATGCCTTATTCACTTTAATGTCCTGTATAATGACATTATATTAATTAATTAGAAATTAAGGAACCTTTTATACATGAACATGGTTTACTATGGTTTCATTAAGTCCTTTTATGGGCCTTTGGATGAGTTATAGAGCTTATATTCATTGTTTGGGAGTGTTAATTTTCATAGCTTTTATGAACGATTCACTTGTATTTATGAACGGATGTTCATTTGAAATGTGTTTGAACATCCAGAATTGTTAATATATATTATTAGTGAAATTAAATAGATATAAATGATCTTATAATGATTTTTTTATTTACCATGAAGATGAATCATTAGATAAAATTTAATGATGATCATTTTTGGTTACTTTGGGTGGTTTTTTAATTACAATGAGCTTGTTTTATTTCATCACTTAGTGTCATGTAAATAAGTTAGTTCCAGAACATAAAAGGGGATAACAAATACACTTTAAAATCTATTTTCAACAATTTGATGGTTTTATTGGAATCCTTTAATTATTTGAAGGAAAAAGGAAGTGCATCGCCCATGATTTAGGTAAATTAACACATCATGGGAAAAGATTTCATTTTATTAACAAAGAGAGGGAGGGAGGAGCATAATGAGTAATCTTCCATTAACATGATATCATAACATTATATTAAGAATACTAAAGTTATAATGAAATTTGGATAAGAGAATCTGAGGATAAGAGAATAAAAGAAAAGAAATTTGAAAGGAAAAATGAAAGAAAAGAGAGAGAGGAATTACTTCTTGAATCCACCTCTTGAGATTCTCCTTAAGGGACCTAGGATTTGTCTTTTTATGAGACTAGAAGTTCTTGGATGTGGGGGAGGGTCTAGGGAAGATTCTTGGGTAGAGTTTAGATAAGGCTTGAATCTTGATAGGTGTGAGGAAATGAGGGTGTGAAGGGTGGTATTTATAGTGAAGGGGAGAGAGGATTTCTCAATATAAAATCCATTAATTTATTATTTCCCCACAAGACAAGGAATAAAGAGTCTTCCATGAAAAAGAATAGTAATTTTATCATGTGAAATTGAACCAATTGGGCTTACATAAGTAGAAAATCATGCATAACTCTATAATTATCTTATTTAGCTTATTTTGTAAATTATAGTATTTCACTATTCATAAAAATTCAAGTATTTCATAAAAACACCAAAAATTCACCCCAACCATTTTTTGACATGTAGAATCCAAAAATGAATTCAATTTTTCAAAAATAACTATATAAATATGATTATTTTAATAGTTAATTAAACTCATAATTTATTTAAAAAAACCAGTTTTAAAACATTCATTTACTTATTCTAAAATATAGGTACATCATACTTTCACTTGAATATTATATTTATAATATCATAGGTAAGGTTACTATTCATTAGGGTATATCACTATTCATAAGGGTATGTCATTATTAATAAGGGCATGTTACTATTTACCAAAAAATATGTTTTTCTTATCGGACTCCAAATAACTTACTGATTGCAACCGTGTATGTTAGATTTTCGAAATTCAAAACACAGAAGTGGAAAAATTAGATTTAATGGTCACATAGTATTTAGTATCATTATGTGTCATTATTATTTTTAATTTGATTATACTATAAGGAATAATTATAATAAGGGAATTCCATTGATAAAACTTTGGGTCATTATATTATTCCCCCCTTATGAAATTTCTCCCTTGAAATTTCACTTTACACAAACAGGTGAGGGTACTTCTCCTTGATCACCTCCTCCAGTTACCAAGTATCCTTTTCAAACTTATGGTTCCTCCACAACACTTTGACAAGGTGGGTTGTCTTGTTGCTATAACCTTATCACTCCAGTCGAGAATCTCTACTGGTTGCTCCTCATAGGAGAGATCATCTTCCAGCTGTACCACCTCTGAATTCAGTACATGTGTGGGATATGGTATGTACTTCATTAGGAGTGATACATGAAATACATCATAAACTTGATCCATATTCGGTGGAAGTTCAAGCCGATAGACCACGACTCCTATGCAGTCAAGGATCTCAAAGAGGCCAATGTACCTTGGGCTTAGCTTCTATTTATTTCAAAATCACATGACTCTCTTCCATGGTGATATTCGAAGGAAGACTTTATCTCCAATGTCAAACTCCAAGTCCCTTCGATGGTTGTCAGCATAGCGCTTTTTACGACTCTGAGTATCTTTGATGTGTTTCTGGATGACTTGAACCTTCTCTGTTATATCTTTCACAAGATCGAGTCCAAGTAGCTTTCATTATCCAACTTCATCCCAACAGATTGGAGTTCTACATCACTTTACAAACAAAGCTTCATACGGAGCCATCTGAATACTCAAGTGGAAGTTATTATTGTATGAGAACTCAACCAATGTGAGATTCTGATCCCATCTACCTTTGAATTCTAGAGAGCAGGCTCTTAGCATACCTTCAATCATATGAATAGTCCTTTCAAATTGGCCATCAGTTTGTGGGTGATAGGTCATGCTGAAATTTAATTCAGTACTTAAAGCATGTTGAAGACTCCTCCAGAATTTATATTTGAACCTTGGATCACGATCAGAGACAATCGAGAGTGTAATGACATGAAGTCTCACCACTTACTTAACATATATATCTTTGCAAGTTGTTCAAGTGATAGGTATTCCCAAATAGAAATAAAATGGGCAGTCTTGGTGAGTCGGTCAACCACAAACCATATCGCATTATTTCCCTTTGACGTCTTCTGGATACCCATGAAAAAGTCCATAGTAACATTCTCCCATTTCCACATGGGTATAAGCAATGGCTATATCAATCCTTTAGACTTTTTTTGATCTACTTTAACTTGTTGACATACCAAGCACCTTGAGATATATTCTGAAATCTTCTTCTTCAAGTTATCCCACCAGAAGTTTTCTCAGAGATCACGTCACATCTTGGTACTCCCAGGATAGATAGAGAATGTTGAGCTATGTGCATTGTCCAATAGCTCCTTCTCTATCCTGGGTGATGAAGGCACACAAAGCTATGTTCCAAACCGAATCACACCATCACCGTTGATATGGAACTCTTGCATATTCCATTCCTTTATTATATTCACCCTCTTTTTTATCTCCACATCATCACTTTGTGCTTCCTTAATCTTCTCTTGGATGGATGGTTGTGCAATAATTTGGGCAATGTAAGAGTATCCCCTGCCCTTATGATTTCCAAATCCATCATTTGCATATCCAAGAAGATATAGTATTTCTCAATCCGTAACATGGATAGAGTAGCAAGTTCTTTTCTTCTTATAGAATCATCTACCTTGTTCGCCTTTTTAAGATGATAGTGAATAGATCAATTGTAGTCCTTAATTATCTCCAACCATCTCCTTTGACGCATGTTGAGCTCCTTTTATGTGAATATATACTTTAAGCTATTGTGGTCGGTGTATATGTCACAATTCTCACCATAAAGGTAGTGTCGCCATATTTTCAAGGCAAAAATCATGGCTTCCAACTCTAGATCATGCGTCAAGTTCTTCTACTCACGGATCTTCAACTACTGTGAGGCGTAGACTATCACATTTTCATTTTTCATGAGTATGCAACCCAAGAATTTCTTTGAAGAATCACTGTATATCACAAAACTTTCTCCACTTTTTGGTAGTGTGAGTACAGGTGAAGTGATAAGCCTTATCTTTATCTCCTTTAATCTTCCCTCACATTCTTCCGTCCATACATACTTTACCCCTTTCCTTGTTAACTTAGTTAGCGGGCTTGACAATCGTGAGAAATTTCTCACAAAATGTCAATAGTACCCAGCTAATCTAAGAAAACTACGGATTTCTATGACACTAGAGGACCTGGGCCATTCCTCAATCTCCTTTGTTTTATAAGGTTCCACAAAAATTCCCTCACTTGTGATCACATGTCCCAAGAACGTGACTTACTTTATCCAAAAGTCACACTTGCTGAACTTGGCATACAAATTCTCATTTCTCAATGTCGCCAACACAAGTCTCAAATGTTCTTCATGTTACTCCTTGATCTTGGAGTAGATGAGAATATCATTAATAGACACCACCAAAAAATTTTCGAGGTAATGTCTAAAGACTCTATTCATCAAATCCATGAAGATTTCAGGGGAATTAGTAAGTCTGAAGGGCATCACCAAAAACTCATAGTGCCCATACCTTGTACAGAAATCAGTCTTCTGAATATCTTCCTTCTTCACCTTTAGCTGATGATATCCAGAATGAATATCCACCTTTAAGAAGTATTGAGATCCTCTTAAATGATTGAACAAGTAATCAATCCTTGGAAGAGGATACTTGTTCTTTATAGTGATATTGTTGAGTTCCCGATAATCGATACACAACCGCATTGTTCCATCCTTCTTATTCACAAAGAGCATTGGTTCACCCCAAGGTGATGCATTGGGGCGTATGAACCATTTGTCCAAATGCTCTTATAGCTGCTTATTTAACTCTTCCAGTTTTATAGGAGCCATCCTATAGGGACACTTTGAAATAGGAGTAGATCCGGGTATGAGTTCTATTGAGAACTCTACCTCACGATCTGGGGGAATTCCGAGTAACTCTTTAGGAAATACATCACCATATTCACTCACGATGGGAATTACCGCAAAGTTTGTAATATTCTTTGACTCAACCATTTAGGCGAGGTATGCTTCTTCATACAGAATCAACACCCACACCATTGAAGGATTTTTCAAAGGATATTCATGCTCTTCCTTGAATTTGTAGAGGAGCATGGGATGATTTGGAATATGAAAAGATATTTCCTTTTCTTGAAAATTGATACATGATCTATATAACGAGATCCAATCCATTCCCATTATAGAATAAAATTTTACCAAGGGAAGTATTATGAGATTCGCTGGAAGAATATTCCCACATACGCCAACAGGAGAAGAGTCAAACACTTGGGTTGCAATGATTGCACCACTTGGTGTTTTTACAGATATCTCTACTTCAAGGTTTTGAGGCTTCGATTCTATAGTTCTAGAAAAATTTCAAGATATAAAGGAATACATAGAACTAGAATCAAATAAGAATTTTTCCATTCTTGAATGAATAGGAAGTGTACCTTGTACGACTTCATTATATTTCTCCACTTCCATAGTAGTAATGGAATAAGCCTTCCCTTGTTCCTTTATCTTTGGTGGGTGCTGACGCTGATTATCCTCGAGGGCTCAAGGTTTAGTGCACTGAATTACATAGTTCCCTAGCTCCCTACAATTGTAGCATTGAACCATGGGTGGTTCTATCCTTTCATCCACTACATTATCCTTCCTTTTTATGTCTTTTAGACACTCTTGATCATGGTGTCCTTCTTTCCCACACTTGAAGCACTTCCCCATCCCTTTGAGGTAGTTCCCATAGTGAAACTTCTCACATTTTTGGCATGTGGGTCATTGAGTTTTCTTCCCATCTTTGCCATTATATCCACCTGATTGAAACTCCATCTTTAGTTTCTTATCACCATAGCCATGGGACCATTCTCAAAACTCCATATCCACTTTGAGGGCACACCGAACAACTTCTTCATAACTCCCAAAGTCCCTAATTGCAAGAGCCTTTCGAAGGTATGGTTTTAATACAATAAAGAATCTATCAATTTTTCTATCATTATTGATAACAAAACCTGAAGCGTACCTTGCAAGCCTTGTGAAATTCGCTTTGTAGGTTGTGACAGATTCTCATTCTTTTTGCTTGAGCTCTATGAATTATCTCTCCATCTTTGTATGAAGAGTTCGCAGGAAATACTTATTAAGAAACATGATATTAAAGTCTTCCCATTCCATATATTAAATTTTGTCCCTTGGCTTGGTGTTATTAATCAAATCCCACCATTGATCAACCTCTCCATCTAGACGATAAAAGGCTAGTGTCACCTTCTCAATCTCAGAATAGTGAAGCACTGAAAAGATATTCTCCATGGAGTTGACCCACGGTTCTACAACTAGTGGATCAGAAGATCCACTGAATGTCGGTGATCATTGACTCATAAAACACTCTATAGAAAGTTTCTCCCTCTTTGGTGAAGGAGGACATTCCCCATTATTATGGTTATTGTTCATAACCTGATATAGTTGGGTAAGCATTTCCATGAAGTTTTGAACTCCACCTCCCAAATCATTGGGGATGTCGTTTGGGCAATCGTTGCATTAGCCCTCACATGAGTTATTGGCCTGGTTTCTCCTAGTTCCTACCATTTTCTAAAATAAAAAAGGTTAGAACAAAACATAAGTCAACAATTCATGAATAACTTATTCATTTGTACAATTTACACTAAAATCATAACTTATGGGATCCCTATGTAAAGCTTTTTTTATGCATATTTGTAATTAGTCTCATACTAGAGGTTTTCTCTAGGGTTCATTAATCCTAATTCCTAAATTAACTAAACCTTACTTCTGATACCAACTATAGAGACCCTGCCTTTTCTTACATTACTTTTACATCATTTTAAAGATAAAAAACATAAAACATCACACAAAGAGGATCCAAAAGTTTAGTGTGTTGGGAAAACTAGAACCATTCATAACTTTTACAACATAATACATAAAAATTTATTTATTTCCTTCTTCTCTAGATTCTTATTGGCACTTGACCTCTCCTTAGTACATGTAGTCACCTGAGGATATACATCAAAAAGGGGTGAGCTACAATTCCATTAAGAGGACAAATAAGAACAATATAGCATGCAATGAGCATAATCATAACATCATCATCAAAATCATGAGAGGAAACATTAAAAAAAGACTTGAAATGTAGAAATGCATAAATAATTAAAACATAATTTCTTATTGGTTGACTAACACACATAGTTGTGAACAAATATAACATCATTTTCACCCATCATTTCACTTTAACTCATGAGGTTTATCACTTTACCCAATGCATTAGAGCACTGTATAATTCCAGGCGCACCCATCAAATCATAACATTTTCATTATCATGCTTACCACATAGAACATATATCAATCATAACCATGGTAAGAAATGGGTTAAAACTCAAAATAAAACATTTATAAACTTTTTATTCCCAAGAGAAATAGGGAATAACATACATGTTACAAGAACCGTCAACCTTGAGTGAGAAGTAAAAGGTGAGTTCTTAAGAGAAGAGTTCTTTTGGAAAACATTTCGTTTGACATAAACACCAGTGGTAAACATGTATATCCTAGAAAATGAAATAAAATGGTGAAAAAATTATTTTTAAGGAGTAACCATATCAAAAATGGAGTGAAAGAGGGAGAACCCGAAGGATGAAATTGGGTTTAAGAATTTCCCCTTACCTTGTATCTGAATGCCTTATTCACTTTAATGTCTTGTATAATGACATTATATTAATTAATTATAAATTCCAGAACCTTTTATACATGAACATGGTTTACTATGGTTTCATTAAGTTCTTTTATGGGCCTTTGGATGAGTTATAGAGCTTAGATTCATTGTTTGGGAGTGTTAATTGTCATAGCTTTTATGAACGGTTCACTTTTATTTATGAATGAATGTTCATTTGAAACATGGTTGAACATCTAGAATTGATAATATATATTATTAG
The DNA here is from genome assembly GCA_963277665.1 of Viscum album. NCBI lineage: Eukaryota > Viridiplantae > Streptophyta > Magnoliopsida > Santalales > Viscaceae > Viscum > Viscum album. The sequence continues at coordinate 960,998,664 of OY728163.1, read as the reverse complement.
TGAAATTAAAGTGATATAAATTATCTTATAATGAATATGGTTATGTACCATGAGGATGAATCATTAGATAAAATTTAATGATGATCATTTTTGGTTACTTTGGGTGGTTTTTTAATCACAATGAACTTGTTTTATTTCATCAATTAGTGTCATGTAAATAAGATAGTTCTAGAACATAAAAGGGGATAAGAAATAAACTTTACAATATGTTTTCAAACATTTCATGGTTTTATTGGAAGCCTTGAAGGATTTGAAAAAAAAGGAAGTGCATCGCCCATGATTTAGGTAAATTAACACATCATGAGCAATAATTTCATTTTATTAACAAAGAGAGGGAGGGAGGAGCATAATGAGTAATCTTTCATTAACATGATATTATACCAGTATATCAAGAAAAATAGAGTTATCATGAAATTTGGATAAGATAAGATGAGGATAAGAGAAGAAAAGAAAATAAATTTGAAAGGAAAAATGAAAGAAAAGAGAGAGAGGAATTGCCTCTTGAATCCTCCTCTCGAGATCCTCCTTAAGGGACCTAGGCTTGGTCTTTTTACAAGACCAAAAGCTCTTGGACATGGAGGAGGGCCTATGTAAGATTCTTGGTCATAGTTTATACAAGTCTTGAAGCTTGAGAGGTGTGGGGAAATGAGAGTGTGAAGGGTGGTATTTATAGTGGAGGGGATAAGGGATTTATCAATATAAAATTCATTAATTTATTATTTCCCCACAAGATAATGAATAGTGAGTATTCCATGAAAAATAATAGTAATTTTATCATGTAAACCCAAACCAATTGGGATTACATCAGTAGAACATCATGCATGACTCTATAATTAGCTTATTTAGCTTATTTTGTAAATTATGGTATTTCACTATTCATAAAAAATTCAAGTATTTCAGAAAAATTCCAAAAATTCACCCCAACCATTTTTTGATGTGTAGAATCCAAAAATGAATTCCATTTTTCAAAAATAATTTTCTAAATATTATTATTTTAATATATAATTAAACTCATAATTTATTAAAAAACCAGTTTTAAAACATTCATTTACTTATTCTAAAATATAGGTACATCATACTTTCACTTAAATATTATCTTTATACTATCATAGTTAAGGTTACTATTCATTAGGGTATATAACTATTAATAAGGGTATGTTACTATTCATGAGGGTAGGTTACTGTTCCCCAAAAATTATGCTTTTCTTATCGGACTCCAAATAACTTACTAATCGCAACCGTGTATGTTAGATTTTTAAAATTCAAAACACAGAAGTGACAAAATTAGGTTTAATGGTCACATAGTATTTAGTATCATTATGTGTCATTATTCTTCCTAATGTGATTATACTATAAGGAATAATTATAAGAAGAGAATTCCATTGATAAATCTTTGAGTTGTTACAGATGTGAAGATATTTAAACATTATGAAGATATTAATTTATATATATATATATATATATATATATATATATCGAACACCTATCATATGTTGTGTACCAACTTTATGCCCACGCGAAGGTACATGTCTCAAGGGTTACATAATATAATAATAAATTTTAAATCTGTATAATCTGGAAAAAGTACACGACGTGTAGGTCCGACTACACGGTGTGTACCCTCCTCACTATCTATCTGAAGTACACACCTGGGGAAACAACATGTGATGTGTAATTTGAAAATATTCGAAGTACACAATGTGTCCAGTAGGACACATGTCGTGTAGACTCTGCGTTATAGGGTCACCAGCCGGGAAAACCGTGTATGGGATACACGGCTTGACCCTGACCCAAAGGGACTACATGCCGTGTCCAATGGGCCACATGATGTGTAGTCCAGTTTCAATGCACCAGTTAATCCTAGTCAACACTGTGTGGATTAAAGGTCATTAATGGTTTCATTAATGCCTAATTAATGCAAGATCTCAAATTGATTACCAAACCAAATCTTAACGCATTGAACAATACTACACGATATGTAATTTCGATTACACGACGTGTAGTCTGGTGTTATACAACTAGGATCTTTGGCACCTCCAGATAAGTTCCTTTATTTTATTTTAATCATAAAATTACTCGTTTATGTTATATCTATGAGAAATGATAGAGGAAGAATAGATCTCATAATTCAGATTAAAAAGGAATGATTAAACATGAATTGACAAACTAAATTATTAAAGCGTAAATCATCAATGAATTATTTAAATAATTATAAACAATAATATACCTGCTCTGACACCACTTGTAGGTTCTGAGCGTAGTGGAAACATGAGATGGGTGGTGCCCAACTTTAATTTTTTCTATATTCAATGAACAATCTGGGATCAGTATGCTGATGAATACTAGTATCTATAAAATTGAATCAAGAATTTAGACAAAGGAATAAAAACACAAAACCAAGATAGAGGGTCAACATATTTTGTTTATAATTAACTAAATTAAATTAAATAATTACCTCCAAGGTGATTCTTTATTAGTTGATAAGTTTGACCACTAATATGTAGGTGTACCATTATTGTGTTGTAGAGATCGAGAGTAGATCTCCTCTAGCAGTGATCCACACGTGTTCCACGTATCTTCAGATGTCATTAAAGGAGTCTCTGGGTACTAGCTCACAAGATCCTTATGCACGCGATGTCTGCCTTTGATCGCCTTGAGAACCACTTACAAAGCATCCTGCTTGATCCGGTGGAGGAGGATCTCTCTCGTTCTTAAGATCATTCTTGGAGAGGGATGGAATCTCTAGGCTTGAGAGCTTTTCTCCAATTCGTTGTGCACACTGATAATCATCACTTGGATAACTCTTGTCTAATAAGAGAATAATATAACCAGGCATTTAATTCACTAGGGTAATAATAAATAATTTTCACAAGTGCCTTAATTATTTTATTAATCCTAGAAAAACCCCCATGTCAAATAATAATAGCAACATTATTATTTCCTGACATGCACTTAACTTGTGAGTTATAATTAAATATTATTTAATAAATAATATTCAATATTATTATTTCTCACTAGAACCTTAACTCAGTCCGCTAATACTCCACTATATTTATTGAACCTTGAATAATAACTATTTATTTATTAAATAAATATCACTTCATTATTCACCAATAAATATATAAATATTATATTTACTAAATAGAAAATAAAAATTTATTAATTATTCTGCCCACATTTTATTCTCTCAAATAACTAGTATCGAAATAAATGTGATCAGGCATCCATGAATAATTATTAAACCACAATTGGGAATAATATTTATTCAACTTGTTAAATAATAAATAATATATTATTTAACTGAGATACTGAATAGACTTAGTGTGTGACCCCCTAGGCCTTTTTCTCAGTGGTATTAGGCGGAGCAGCCTAAATTCTAAGGTAGCATCTAGAAATATGCCAAGGCACCCATAGAGAAAGAAGTTAATGCCACAAAAACATGTCACCTCATATGAACACTTACCATGTAATATAATCCCTTTTTCTCAATATCTCCAATCAAGTGGGTTTCATGCAAGTGCCATCAACCCATGTGCTCGATTTATCATTCTTTAAATTCCTAGAAATTGAACTTGCCTATAGAACAACATAGACATGGATTTATTTAGGCTATATCATTTCCATCAAAGGGCCTGAGATATCAACTTCTTTTATAGAACAGAATAGAAAAATCCTTTCTTGGATTATTCATTAATGTAATATTACTTGTAACACACCCAACATATCCTACCTCGTTGTGAACATATGTTGTCACGGTTTTTGTAATTCCCTGACCCCGGTTTCCTAGAGTTAGTGCCTTATAAAATTACATTGGAATGATTACAAGGAATTAAATCCTAAAGGATTGAGTAGTTTAGTAGTTTTGAAAAACCAGATACATACATAGGTTTAACATTACAACTTTAAATGAAATACAACATATAAGTTTTATTGGGAACATCCACAACTCTAAGTTTATCCCTGTAGGTCATTCATAATAAACTTATTCATGTCCTGGTAAAATGAAATATAATAAATGGGTGAGATAATATGCTCAGTAAGGGTAAGTAATACAATAGAATATTTCATAAATATAAACATTAGGCATGGTGAATATCTAAAAACACTTTCCTTTAAAAATAAACTTGAACATAATATGGTAGGAATATGAGATGAGTAAATATTTCCATAATAAAACATAATCATGGGTATTATAATAGTAGAATAACTACATGAAATTTCAATTACTATTTTCATAAAGAGGGAATGCATAATGCAGGACATCATAACCATGCCGTTAAGGCCTCGTGCCAAGACCATAAATAACCATTTTTTCAAGGCCTCGTGCTAAGACCGTAGTTTGTCTCATGAGACCTACCGATGAACCGAGGGGATAAAGTGGCCCCCACCCTACACTTAATAAGTCCAATGCATTCCTCTTATTAACATGGATAAACATAAACAACATATACATTCATATTGAAACTAACATATGAAATGTAAATAACTTTCCCTATACATTAAACATAAACACCAACCATTCGAAGTAAATTCGTGAATGGTATCAAGATAGAACATACACATTAAAACTATTTAGAAACCCTTCAAAAAAATATTATATATGATATCATAAGATATAAACCTCTATGAAATACAAGATTCATTAAAGGATGTTGACATAAATAAAGATACTTTTAAATGAGACAATTGAGAAAATCTTGAGGAAATAATCCTTAAACATTCCAAAGTGTCTCACACCACCTTGAAACATTCAAATCATAATCCCTTAGAATATCATGAGAATAAGGAGACTCTTGATATGATATAACAAGGTGAATTACATACACCACATTCAAGGAATAAGTGGTGAACAAGTCATATATCTCATAAAAGTTAAAGTGAGGTGAGAAAAATCTATTTTACTTTGGAAAGAAGAGATATTTTGGAAAATAATTTGTATTTGTCATAAATCTGGTTTTAAACATGTATATCCAAAAAAGAAAATTTAAGTACATTGAGATTACATTTGAGGCATAAATGATGTTCCACTGAAGTGAAATCATGTAAAAAGTGTTTTTAAAGAAGCTTTAGAATTATGACATTTTAGTGCGGTTTAAGGAATTCATTAAAGAGATTTTAAAGAACAAAGGCATGCTTTCTATAATAAAACTAGAAATGAACCAAAGTATATTTTAATGTTAATTTTTTTTGATTTTATAAAGATAAATCTGGATTAAAACAGATTATATAGTGAACTTCAAAATAGGTAAGAATTCGAGAAGTTCCTTGAATCAGGCTTGCATTTTGGAAGAATTTTTGAAAGATTCTTTAAAAAAATTCAAATACCCATAAAATAAATAAGTATTATGATTTTTAAACATATATAGAACATTCAAAAATAATTTATTAGTAGTACATAATAATAAATAAAAATTTCATTGAGGCGATTAGAGAATAAGAGCAACCTGAATGAAAATGGAGGTTCGGGTAGAAAATACTTACAACTTTGTAATCAATTGAATCATATGCCCAAAAATTAATAATAATAAAATGATACATTGAATATAATTAAAATAAAGAGATTAATGATATTAAATATCAATGGTAAGTATGAATACACCATACATAAGTAATAGTAGTGAATATAGAATATCTCACAAAAATGGAAGTGAGATGAAAAAACCCTTACCTTAAGTCTGATGGTGTTCTTCTCTTGATATTAATGACCTGAATAATTCAATTTAGGTTCATTAATTAATAATTAAAGAACCTAATCTATATTTAATTGATTTAGTATAACCTTATTAAGTTTATTAATGACCTTTTTTATGGGTTAAGAGGTTCAATTTCATTGTTTGGGTCTGTTTGTTTCATGATCAGTATACTTATATACATGAATGGATAATCATGTAAAATGAGGATGGTTATCTAAAATTGAAGTTATATTTTATTAGTGAACATAAATCAGGTTAAATGGTTGTAAATTTCATTTGGTTACTTTTAGTGAAGATGAATCATTATATAAATTATTTAATGATAACCGTTTGGGTTAATTGGCGGTTTTTTTAACACAACGAACTCATTTTGATTTATAAATCACAAATATGTGTAAAAAAAGATTCTAGAACCATATAGTATACACAATAAATATATTATAGTTTGGTTCAATTATAATAATGGTTTCATTACCATAATTGAAGACGATAATAGAAATTAAAGAATCATCATCCTTGAATGTGACAAATTATCACATCTCAGATGGTGTTTTTTACTACTAGCATAAAAGAAGGGTAAAGGAAGTATGAGAATAACTTATTACATAATCACAAAAAAATTAAATTAAATGTAAGGTACTGGAGTTTTCATAAAATTTGGATGAATATAGGTGAGGATAGAAATGAAAATAAAGGAACTTGAAAAGAAAGTAAAAGAATTGAAAAGAGGAATTACCTCTTGAATTAATCTTCCTTGAGAGCCTCTTTAGGGGAGAGGATTTGGTCTTTTTATGATATCAAGGGATGATGGAAGTGGGTGAGGAGCTTAGTGAGATATTTGGACAGAATTTTCACTAGGAACAAGGTTTGAGTGGAGTAAAGAGAAGAGGGAGTGAGAGGGTTTTTATAGTGGAGGCGAGGAGTAATTTTTGAACATCTTAATCATTATTTTATTATTTTGATCAAGACCAGCAATAGTATTGATTCTTATGACCAAGAATAGTAATATGTGCATGTGATTTTAAAACAAGTGGTCTTACATCAGCCTTACATCACCTATAACTCAATAAACCATGTATTTAGCATTTGTCATAAATTATCATATATTACTATTCACCTAAAATTGAAGTATTTTAAAAAAATCCCAAAAATTCACCATAACCATTTTTTGATGTGTATAATACAAAAATAAATTAAATTTTATCAAAATAATTTTCTAAATATGTGAAATTTAATTTTTAAATAAAATCATTATTTAATTGAAAAATATAGATTTTAAATTTAAAACTGATTTTGTAATACTTTCAAAAATTAACTATGGTCTCATAAAATTATACCCAAATCATTGGACAAAAAAATATTTATTTAGGAAAATATTTTATGAAAATTAATTTTAAATCCATTTATTAATTTAAAACTGTAATTAAATATTTATCACTCACAAAAATACCAATACTTAATCAATAATTTATAAAATGTTCTATTTCATTCATAATGTGCCTATATTTTATTTATACATACATGGGTGAGGTTAGTATTCATAAGGGTATATTACTATTCATAAGGGTACATTACTATTCATAAGGGTAAGTTACTATTCATAAGGGTAGGTTAGTATTCACCAAAAAATAAGTTTGTTCTACCAGACTCCAAAAATCACCTGGAAGACAACCGTGTATGTCAGATTTTCAAAATTAAAATCACAGAAGTGGAAAAATTATGTTTATTGTCTTGGTTATAAAAAAGTGTTGTTTTGTATAGACTCAATGTTTTATGCATTCAATATTAAATTTATTTATAAATCCTTGGGGTGTTACAGTTTTCACCAATACATCTAAGTGCGTGAATCATAATACCCATTAATAATAATAATCTTAAATTCTAAGGACCAATACACATATCTGTTGATAGAAACATCCAATGACACTTATAAATTTGGATTTCATAATGTTGGGTCTCATTCTCATAATATCCTACTAGATATCACCAATGGCATACACCATGAAAAGGTGTCTCAAAGTCCTATGAGTCTCCACCCTTGATAGCCTATATCATTTGTGTCCCTCAAATGATATCATTCAGCTATAGAACATATATCTAATAATAGTGTCATAACACTTTTAGGTTCTCATCATAAAGGGGAACTGCTATGACCTTTTAGTGCGATAACTACTCTTGGGACATTATCACATGTAATGTTATGCAGAAGAACAATCATGATGTGATAAGGAGTTTATTAATATCCATCCAATGAATATATGTTTATCATAAAGTATAAAGAATTTGTTTCTAGGGCACCAAATCCAACATCTTGAACATAAGAAAAACAAGACATACAATCAGAGTACACGACAGAAAAAAAGCAAGATACCACTAAGACAGACAATTAAAGCCAAAATAGGCTAAATCAGAAAGTAAGTCAAAACCCCATGTGACCAACAACCACCTCTAAACCAACTTGAACCAAAAGCAGCATAAAAAAGATAATCCAACATACTATAAGATATTATTCCATTTACCTGGATCCTATAGTATAACATCTACAAACTCCTAAAGTCACAAGTAGGATGCGAGCCAAATCCCAATAGGATACCACCATAGTTTCTATATAAGGTATAATATCAAGAAAAAAATAATTCTATATTTTAAAACAAAATATATTTACTAAGCATTTTAAGAAATTAAATCTAGTTATAAATCATTTCCACTTTTCTCCTTTGGTTCTCTTAAAATACTTTCATATTCTCAAACCAGAAATATGACAAGTAGAAGTGATAAAATAAAAAATCATATCCATGCATCAAGAGGTACACATATCCATGAAATAATCAATCATGTGAATCTATGTGATAAAAACTCATATAAAAACATGTGAGTAACAATCCATGATAAAAAAAATCACGAGATAAATAACCATAAATGAAAAATAATAAATCACATCATATTGGTGTCTAGCCCATGAGACAATGCATACTATACACTTGCAATCCTAAATAGAAATACATTGGATCCAACCGATATCGAGTCCTACCAGTTGATACCACAAAAGGTCACCTCCTAGCTAGTGGTGCAACACACACTAAGGCCACCTGTGTCTCTTTCCTAATGCACCCAAGGTTCCCATTGTTCAATTTTCCAAATTTATTTCAAAACCACCCTCATAATTTTATAAAAAAATTTCAAATCCAAGCCAATCTGCTTTGAAGTTTGGAAACCCATTTCCAAATCAAGAAAATTCATTTTCAAAGAAAAACCCCTTTTCGAAAAACATTTGATTTTCCATGAATTCATTTTAAACCACATATCACTTAAAATAAATGAACAAACCAAAGGAATTTATCAATAATGACATTTAATTCATTAAATTAACCCATTGTATAGAAACACCTACCTCAATATGGTATAAACCTAGCTGTCTTCAACAATGGTGATCATAAACCAAGAGAACGACCTTCAAAAGATGAGACATGCCAAGAAACTAAAAAGGATAGATAGAAAACACTATCCGATCACAAATATAGTCACAACCACAACCAAAATCACAGTCATAACCAAATATAAAGAAGAACCATAAGGATTACATACCCTAAGAGAAGCAACCCAACCCCGATGATGATCAACCACTGAACAAAGCGATCTGTAAGGGAAGGAGTTACCCAAAATCGCATAGGGATATACTCTAGGTTGAGATCAAGGAAGCTCGATATGAATGAAATGAAAGTTCATCTGAGTGGCACCCTAAAATCCCAACTCGTGACTATTACATGACATGTAATCCCATTACACATCATGTATTCCACGAGGATCTCATACACCAAAAAACTTATTTCTTTTTTATTAAAAACCTAATATTTTTCATTACATGACATGAACCCCTTACATGGTGTGTAAACCTCACATGCTGTGTATCCAGTTTATGACTTATTCCTGATGGCCATTACATGGTGTGTACTTACATTACATGGCCTGTAATTTCCCAGTGAATAACAAAAACTATAGGTTTAAACTAAAAATTCCAAAAAAACCATGAATTCACCCTTACAGGTATCCTCTAAATTTCTTTTTTCTACATTACACATCCAATGAAAACAAAAACCAAAAGAAAATGTTAAAAAATACTTTATAGAAAGGTAACAGGGCATTATAATATCCCCACCATAAATGATTTCTGCCCCTAGAAATCCCTCAAGATCATAGATCCTCAAAAATATAAGGTCATTATTGCCTCATAAATGAATCTTGCTCCCACATCATGTGGCTATCCTGTCCTCACTTCCACAGTACCTAGACTAGGGGGATCATTTTATCATGTTTTACCTTATCCTGGAAATTCATAATATGAGATGGCTACTCAACCAAAGTGGTATCGAGATCAAGATCAACATACTCCCATCTAATTACATGGGAAGGATATGGCATATACCTCCTCAACTGAGAAACATAAAACATGTCATGGATAATTGTCAATACATAAGGAAAGTCCAACCGATAGATGACACTCCCTAGTTATCCAACAATATTAAGGGGGCCTAAAAACCTTGGTGCCTATTTACCATACTTAACCAACTGAAGATGTCCCAAGTGAGGTAAATCTATGAGAAAGACCCGACCACCAACCTCAAACTCCAGCGGCCACTGACGATAGTATGCATAATATTTCTAATGAATCCATGTCATGATCAATATTCTCTAGTTCAACTACACCATCTCCACCATCTCCTGAACAACACTCAGACTAACTAAGGACCACTCTCCCAAATCTGATCAGCACAAGGGAGATCTACATGGCCACCCATACAAAACCTCAAAGAGAACCATCTTTATTGAATCCCAATAACTATTTTTATAGGAAAATTTTACTAGAGGAAAATGATTTTTCCAAGATCCTATGAAATAAAGAACACATGCTTGGATAATATCCTTTAGAACCTATATAGCCCTCCCTGTCAGTCCATTAATTTGTGGATGATAAATCATGATCAATTTAATTTAGGAACACATCACCTCCTGTAAAACTTTCCAAAACCTGGATGAGAACCTCAGGTCTCTATCAGAAACAACCAAAGAGGTAACCCTATGAAGTTTCATAATATATTAGACATACAAGTCCCCAAGCTATTCTACTTTCGTTATCTCCTTGATAGGTAGGAAATGCGCTGATTTAGTGAGATGATCAATGATCACCCAACCTGTATTCTTCCCACTAAGAGTCCATGAAAAAAAATGATAAAATCCATGGAAATATCATCCCACTTCCATACCAAAATGGGTAAGGGCTATAAAAACCTTTTAGGTCTCTAGTGTTCCACTTTAATTCTTTGATAAGACACCACGATACAAAATCCTAAATCGACCATCTCATCCCCTTCCACCAATACTGATGTCTCAAATCATGATACATCTTGGTAGTAACTAGGTGCAAGGACCAAAAAGAATGGTTTAAACTATCCAACAACTCCTACCTTAGGAAAAAAAAATACAAAAACCTACCATATAAGCACAAAAATCCACTAGAAGATCGAGACCACTCACTCAAGGTCTCCTCACTATAAATGCTTTTAATAAAACTATGGTACACCATTTCTATCACCTTCTTGAGATGAACTCACTCATCAAAAGGTGAGTAATATTTAATCAAATATAAGAATACTTTTCCACCAACCTCTTCCACTTCCAAGATCATCTTATTAAACAAACTCATCAGAGACCACTCCTCAACTGATTACTTCACGACTTGTGTCAATAATGTTTTTCTCAACGCATTGAAAACAATATTCCATTTACTAGGGGTATAAGAAATATAAAAATCATAAATTTAAAGATAATATACCTAGAATCCATGTCACAAATTTAGATTCCTCTAAGTACAAATACATTTCAGGATCTTATGATCAGAATATACTATAAACCACTCCCCAAAGAGATAGTGATGCTATGTTTTGAGTGCATTCATAACTACTACTAACTCAAGATCATGGTTAGGGTAGTTCTTCTCATGAGTTTGTAATTAGAAAGATCCATAAGCCACCACCCATTTCCCTTACACCAAGACGCATCCAAAACCCATACCAGAAACATTGCAAAAAACATTACAACCTGATCCTGATTTTGAAAGAATCAAAATTAGTGCCAAATTCAACCTCACCTTCATCTCCTCAAAATATCTATAACACTTGTCATTACATTCAAAATTTAAACCCTTATGGGTTAAATTAATGATCAAATATGAGAGCTTAGAGAAGTTATGAACAAACCATCCATAGTAACTAGCCAAACCCAAGAAGCTTTGGATCTCAAACACATTTATAGGATATTCCTAGGACATAACTGCCTGTACCTTTTTAGGATCTATTGAGACACCCCTCTCAGATATCACATGTCCTAGAAAATTCACTTCTAGGATCCAAAACTCATATTTGGAAAGCTTACCATACATATGATGTTCATTCAAGGTTTGAAGAATAATATCCAAATGATCCATGTGCTCCTCCTCTAAATTAGAGTACACAAAAATATCATCCATGAACACAAAAATAAAAGAGTCCAAGAACTGATGAAAGATCTAGTTCATTAAATCCATAAACACTATAGGATCATTAGCGAGACCGAATGACTTAACCAGAAACTCAAAATTCCCATATCAACTCCTAAACTCTATATTAGGTATATTATCTTCTTGAACTCTCAACCAGAGGTACCCTGACCATAGGTAAATCTTAGAAAACCAACGAATCCCTCTAAGTTGATCAAAGAGATCATTAATCCTTATAAAAGGATATTTTTCTTAATAACCACCCGATTCAACTTTTGATAATAAACACAAAGTTTTAAGCTCTTGTATGCCTTATTAGAAAAAATAACATATGAAGCCCACGGTGACATGCTTGGAAGAATAAATCCTTTAGCCTCTAGGTACTCAAGCTAGAACTTAAGTTCCACTAACTCAATAGGTTCCATATGGTAAGTCGACATAGAAATGGGCATCGTACCAGAGGGAAGGTCTATAGTAAATTTGACCTCTCTCTATGGTGGTAAACTAGAATAATCATCCAGAAAGGATTCAGGGTATGCACACACAACTGTATGAAGTTGACCACCCAAACAAGGGTTAACTATGTCAAGTAACATCTCTAAAAATTGACATGAGATTACCACAAAATAAGGAAAAATGATCCATTTTATTACTGATCTAGAGTCCCACTCACCTTTGAAAACATGAGTGACCCCATTAGTAGATAATAACTAAACTCGATGGTGATAACAGTATATCTAGGCCTTAACATTGGTCATCCAATCCATGCTGATAATCAAGTCTAAGATGTCAAGATCAAGCACTAAAAAGTCTCAAACCACCTCTTAATCGACTATGATCACCCAACACACATGATATTTAAAATCTTGTTTGGACCTCTTTCCCAAAGGTGTGGAAATATCCAACAAGAGCAACATAAGTTCTGAAAACAAGACCAAAACGTCAACTAAGTTTGATGATATGAAAGAATGATTAGCACTTGTATCAAACAAATCTAGCCCCATAGAAGATGAGATAAACACTGTACCTATGATAGTAGCTAGCCCTGCTTTAGATTCCTCTGACGTACAATCCGATGTACAAAGTCATTTGATCTTAGCCACATGAACACCCCCTTGGACTAAGGATTAGAACCACCACCCTTGGAAGCATCAGTATAAACATGTGAAACCTTGGTGAATGTGGATCCAACATTACTTACCTAGGACATCATTTCACAGAAATTTTTTAGATGGCCTGATCATCCACAAAGATGAAAAGTCCTAGGATCCTCCGTATAGTTAGGCCTAGTATGACCATGCCTTCCACACTGGTAGAAAACAACCTACTACTGCCTTATAGAATCCCTTAAAACTGGTCTTGAGGAAAACTTACCACTCTTATGCTTCCTATTATGGCCAGAAGATACACCCTAGCTTACCACTGAACCAACTAAAGATCCATCCAAACCCGTATTCCTAGCTATGTCTCCCTTAACCAAATCCACCTTGTCGACTACCTCCATAAATGTCAGAAGGCACATGAGTATCAACATTGACTGAATACCAGGCCTTAATCCTAAATCAAACCTTGGAGCCTTTAGATAATCATTAGTGATAAGCTCTGATAACAGATTCAATAACTCAACAAAATTGGTAGAATACTTCAGAATGGTATGCCCCATACTCTAAGGTCAGAAACTCTCAGGTTTTTTCCACACACAATGTATCAAGGTAAAATTGCTGGTTAAATATTCTATTAAATGATTCCCAAATAATATCCTCATGCAAATTATCTTGTATAATATATTCCTACTATCTTCTTCTTGGACCCTTGAGCGTATACGTAACAAAACCCACCTAAGAGTCTTTAGGAGTATTCAAGAATTTGAAGATCCACTCTATCTATTCAAGCCACTCCTCAGATTCCGGGGTTCCTTTGTCACCACAAAAGATAGTTTGATGTTTCTTAGTAAATTCTAATCGATGATCTACCACATGTCCTGTGTTCCTGACACCCACTTGACCTAGAGTCTAAATAGTGCAGATAACAGCTTCTACCAAGGTAGGTTCCATTGGAGGATTAACCTGTAGAACCTATATTATATCTTTCTATCTCAGATTTGGAAGAGATATTCTTAGAGGCATTATCTAATAAAAGACAGAAACCAATCAGTCATGAGAAAATTCCAAAATCATAGGACCAACTTCAAGTATTAATAACAAAGATTTAAGACATTATGAATTTAAAGAAAACATGAAAGACCTTAATTAAAAAGAAACATGTCAATTTAAATAAACTTCTCATACAGTTCATTTAAATGAACTTAAAATCCTATTATCAAACCTGGTAAAATTCCCTAACCACCCATGGTAACTCAGTTTCAGTCATGGAAGTGAGAAAGCCATACCCCTTTTCGACACTTTCTATCTAAATTATGATGGTCCTAACTCCTATCTACCCATGAAACAAAACCAAACATAGGCAGTGTTAACACACTTCAGGTTGATCCTCCCTTTGATACTAAATTATAACAAACCAACCTGGGTCAACTAGATAATACACCTAAACTATCCCATCACATAATACTAGTAAAATAATATAACATAAAACCAGTTTTGAATATAAGAAAAACAAGACATACAACTAGAGTACAAAGTGAAAACAAAATAAAGATACCTCTAAGACATACAATACAAGCCAAAAAAGGCTAAAATATAAAGTAATTCAAAATCCTGCATGAATAATAGCCACCTCCAGACCAACCTGAACTAAAATTAGTAGTAACAAGATAAGCCAACACACTACAAGATTCTCTTCCCTTTATCTGAATCTTATAATATAACATCAATAAACACCCAATGACACAATTAGGGTGTGAACCAAATCCCAATAGGATACCACCATAGTTTCTATGCAAGATCTAATATCAATAATGCAATAATTCTAGATTTTAAAGAAAAATAGTTTTACAAAGCATTTTCAGAAATTAAATCGAGTTATAATTCATTTCCCTATTTTTCTCCTTTGGTTTTCATAAAAGACTTTCATTTTATAAAACTAGAAATATAAAAATTAGAAGTGATAAAATAGGAAATCATATCCAAGAATCAATAGGTACACATATCCATGAAATAATATATCATGTGAAGATATGTGATACAACCTCATATAAAAACCTGTGAGTAACAATCTTTGATAAAAACAATCATGCGATAAATAACCAAAAATAAAAAATAAAAAATCAACTTGTATTGGGATATATCATATGGGAAAATGTGTACTAGACACTCACAATCCTAAACAAGCATACATTGAATCCAACTGATATTTATTCCTGCCAGTTGATATAACAAAAGGTTACCTTCTAGTGGTGTGACACACACTAATGCTACCTGTGTCTCTTTCCCGATTCACCCAAGGTTTCTGATGTTAAATTGTGAAAATTTATTTTAAAACCATAATTAAAATTTCATAAAATGTTTTCAAATCCAATCCAATTTTCTTAGGAGTTTTAAAACCCACTTCCAAATCGAGAAAATTCATTTTTATGAAAACTGCCTTTTTGAAAAACATTTATTTTTATAAGAAATCATTTTAAACCACATATCAATTATAATCAATGAAAAACCCAAAATAATTTATCAATAATGACATTAAATTCATCAAATGAAACCATCGTATAGAAACACCTACCTCAAGACAGTAAAAACCCAGCTGCCTTCGACAACGGTGACCAAAAACCAAGAGAATGACCTTCAAAAGACGAGGCATACTAAGAAACTGAAAAGGATCAATAGAAAACACTAATTGATCAAAAATCTATACAATGCCACATAAAAAACCACATTTTAACAAAAATTAAATAAAAATAGAAGAATTACATATCGAGAGAGAAGCAAACCAACCCCAATGGTGTTCAATCACTAAACAAAGTGATCTAGAAGAGGACTCACCCAAAATCACCTAGGGAGAGCCTCTAGGTTGAGTGAAATAAATCCTTACATTAATGAAATGATAATTCAGCTTAGAAACACCCTAAAAACCCAAATCATGACTATTACATGGCGTGTAATTCCATTACATGTCGTGTATTGCATGAGGCTCACATATACTAAAAAACCCATTGAATTTTTGTTAAAAAACCGATATTTTCCATCACAAAACATGAACCCCTTACATGGAATGTAAACCTCTCACACTATGTATCCAGTTCACGGATTCTGTTTGACAGTGATTACATGGTGTGTACTCCCATTACACAACATGTAATTTCCCAAAAAACAATAAAAACTGCTAGATTAAGCTAAAAATTCCAACAAAACCTTAACTTTACCATTACAAGTATCCTCCCAATTTCGTTTTCAGCATTACTCATTTAAAAAAAAGGAAACCAAAAGAAAAGGTTAAACATACCTGGTAGAAAGGTAATGGGGTGTTACAACTATCATGTTATGGGAAGAGGTATACACTGAAACCCAACTTGTTTTGTCTCATAAGACCTGTTGATGCATCGATGACCTATATAATTCCAGGCCCTACCCGCCACTTGATTAAATCCAATGAATTCACCATAAGATTCAATAATAATTTTCATAACATTCCATAAGTCACCTCTTACTAAATCAAAATATGGTTATCTATATAATGAAATATATGGAATATCAATACATAATCAATCTGTGTTGATAGTTAATAATCATCAATAATATCAATACTTTTCCCCATGTCAATAAAAGGGATAACATGATAATAACTCATCCAAATAAATAAGTTAAATGGTTGATAAATACCTGGACAACTTACCAATAATCATCCATATTAGAATAACAACATACTAAATGCCAATACTTTTTCCTAGTTCAATAAAATAACATTCTTTCTAGGTGAACATCAACCAATTTGAATTATATAAAATGCAGTGTTCACACCTATATAGAGAAATGAGTATATGAACAAGTCAATATCAGAATAACATTATCACAATCTATATATATAAATAAGGTGGATGGTTTCAAAATAACATATCCCCAGTGTAACAAAGGAATCCTAGAAATATATTGACATAGATGAAACACATCCTTACAAAAGAATGCTTGAACGATACCACCCAAGAAGGGATCCGTAATTGGATTGTTTGGTACCATGAGATAATTAATCCAAAATATAAATACATATTTATTGAAACATAAAACCTATTAGGGTAAATACTTTTTAAAATTTAAAGGTAAATGAAAGTGAAAACTTAAAAGAGATTTTATAAAACATTTTTAACACTGATGTAAAAGATGATGTTACAGGTCACTTCCAAAAGTTTTTTCAAAAGGTGAAGTGAAAAATATTTTAAAACCATTGATTTTTTAAAAATAATATTCAATAATAATCCCTTGAAAATACATAAATTTAATCATGGAGAAATTTGGAGAGGAATACAAAACATATAAAAGTGAAAGGAAAAATCCTTTTTTTAATATCTTGAAAAACACCTTTATTCAAAACTCACATTATACAAAGAGTAAAAAAACATTATTTTGTAACAAAATATATTTTTCCCATATAATTATATAAATTACCATATAATAAAATATTAGGGTGGTAAAACCCAAGCATGAAATAAATAAGTTCATGATGAAATAATATAACTCAAGGAAAAGAGACTTGAATTATCAATATTGCTCATGAGCAACATACTCCATGAATCATGGAAGATTTAAAAAGAGGTTTATGTGGTAAAAATGTAAAAAATGATATAATATCACATAATATAATCAAATGGTGTGATGTTTAAAAACTTATATGAAATAATTTTGAGTGAATGATCAAAACTCAATGAATGAAAATTGAGTCACCAAAAACTCTTACGATTGTGGTAACACTTGAGTCAAAAGAATTTTGAGGAAAAGAAATTGATTTGAATTTTTTTATCCCATTAATTACAAGTAAAAAAATTATACAACATTAATGGGATAATAAATAAATAGACCATCATACAATGGAAACATGGTGCATAATATGTAACATGTCTCAACGAATTAGAATTGAGACCAAGAAAACTCTTGTGGCTCGAGTAACACTTTAATAAAAAAACCATTGAAAGAGTGGGATTGTAATTGAACTAAAAATATAATGATTAAAAGATAATTTATGATATTATATCTTAAATAGGTAGTATATACATCACATAAATGAAATTAGGTGCTTAATACCTAACATGTCTCAAAGAGAGGAATTTGAGATGTAAACCCTTATCTCGGTCCTAATTCATTATACACTAGCACCAAAAATCATGAATAATAAAACTATGTTAATTAAAAAAACACAAAATAACCTTATTCATAACCATAACCATTTATACTCCTCATTTAAAATAATTCTATATATATAAGTATTTGTTAGTTTTTACCTATTTTCAACTCTAAGTGTAGATAATCTTTATTGTTTTAAACTAGTTTTGCAAAAACAATGTTGGTATTAATTATTTTTATTAAGTTAATAATTAAATTATAATTAAAGGTAATATAGTATATGTTAAAATATATTTTATAAAATTTTAATCTCATTTCATGGTATTTTTGGTTACGATATATGTGGTTGAAATCAGCGACAAGCATTTTTCAGTGTTTCTTAATGAACGAAGTGTGATTTATTAATTAATGAGTTAAATATTCATATAAAATTACCATAAAAAACATTATTTACATATTTATATCATATTATACCATTAAATAAGTTCTAATAGTCATCTATGATATAAATTCACAATATTGTTCAAATAGGTTGTTAAACCAACCTAAATATGAACCTACCATGATTAATGAATGATTATGAGGTAGTTTAGTTGTAATATCATTATAATAAAAGTATAATGGTATTATTTAGTGTTTATTAGTGTGATATATAATAATTTTAAAGAATTATAATTATAATATAATTTATATAAAGACATTACTTGGAAATAAGAGTCATTTTCCTCTCAGTTCGCTCATTTTAAACGATTGAATTAACGATAATCATTTTTTAATCATATCATTAACAGGTTATCAAATTTTCCATACCAAAAACTTAATTATATCATAAAAATAATATTTATCTTCTAATAATATCTTCATGACCATCAATGTAAGGTGATGATGAAAATAAAAATGAAAATCAATCATTTCATGATGGTTGTAGTCCACATGTACTCATGAATGACCGTTTCATTTTTCATAATAGAAAAGGGAAAATGTGATTAATGATTATTCTCATAGAATAATATTATTATTAATATAACCAATACTTATTTAATTATATAGGTATTTTAAAATTATAATTGATAAATAAAAATAGAAAATAAATAAGTTAAGTAAAAATAATTACTCACGTTGAGCACATTGAGATTTCCTTAGAAGATACCTTAGAAATGGATGAAATAAGATAATATATTGTGACTAGAAAATAAAAATAGTGAAATAGTATTCTATGGGAATGAAAAATGGTAAGGTTCTATGATGAAACTAAAATTTTAGGGGTGCTTTGAAGGGGCGGTGAGAGATCCCTTTTATAAGTGGTGAGATTGACATTTTGGTAAATATTTCAACCTAATATAAAGGGAGTGCATGTTAAACATGTAAAGTGGATCAAAAAATAATAAATAATGTAATGGGTAAGAGATAAGGTCGATCCACACCTCATCCAATTAGTTCTATATATGTCTTTATCATGTTTCAAGCCCTTTACCCTTTGAATTATTACTTCTACCATTTTAGCTTTTACCGCGGTAACTAGTTTTTACCTAAGGTAACTTAATCATTATACTTAAAAATGAAGTGGTAATTATTATATAATTTAGAACCACTTATTATAACTTTTAAATCCATTTCATTTTATTCAATTTATAAAATTGATAAAAATTAATGTATTAAAAACAAATTTTGAGAAAATATTACTTATGTTCTAAAATATGAAATATGTGTTTGTAAATTAAAACCTACATTTTTAAATTTATAGTCACTTATAAAATAAATATTTGGTATTATATAAAGGTTTCATGAATTTACAATTCATACTTATATACTAATAATATCATAAAATTCATGTTATTTGTAAAAACAATATTTTTCACTATTCACCTAAAAATTATTTTTTTAGAAAAAAAATACATCTTAAGATTATATTATTATGGTTAATCCAATTTTTTTTAATTTTTTCAAATTAAATTTCTTAAATTTGATAATTCAATATTTAAATAAAATCCCAAAATATAGTGGAAAACTATTCATATTAGAAAATAACTTTTTAAAATGTTAATTATTCTTTATTCTTATTTTATTTTAATTACTAATTAATTTATTGGTTATCTATTATTCATATTATCAACATATATTATTATTATATATTCATAATATACTTAGTTTCTCTAAATAAAGCACTAATTTTAGAAAAATGTATTTTTAAGCATGAATGATTTTCTTAGTTGTCTTAGCTATACTAATTGAATTTCATTCATATTAAAAGTAGATATTATTTTATTTCAAAAAATATTTCATAAATCAATTAATCCTATTCATTATTTATAATTTAATGACTATGTTTTAATATTTATACTTAATATTTATATTTTTATCAAAATATATCACAGTTTTGTTTAAGTTCGGTACAGCATACAGAGCAAGCTATCAAACCCATTTGGCTAATTTAAAGGAAGTCATATATTAAAATATCAGGGTGTTAAAGAAACATTATTTTGAATTTGGATACTCATTCTTGACTTTTATGAACATAATTCATGTTTTATTCAAATTAAAAACTATTTTTTGATCTTTATGTTTAATGGTATGGTTGAAAGGTTTCATTCGGATATGACTTGATCTATGTAATGTTCCACCACCCAAGACCACTAATAGATGACCAAACCAATGAACTATAATATACCTTAGGCATGGGTCCCTGTAATCTTGAGGGTGTCGACTTATAGCTGAGATCTAAGGAGGTACCATGGGGAGACTATACCCCCTATATCATAGTGCACAATCATAAAAGAAATAACTTAGTATCATACACAAACCATAACCATTAGAGCATAAAGATAAATAAAACATCCAACATCAATAATAAAAATGTTATATATACATACAATCATACATACTCAAATTCCCACTAGGCTAATCACATATATAGAGTAAAAAAATAAAAAATAAATACTAAGACTGAAATAAAAGTACATGAGGCTCCACTACACTCTCCAAGCCTCACCTAATCTGATCTTCAATCCCAAATGAGATATTCTGCTCAGTTAATAATCTCAGGCCATGACCTAACCTGTGCCCGCAACAAGCATAAAGTTGCTTGGGTACCCAAGTTCCATAGCCTCCCAAGTAGAGTGTGAGCATAAAACTCAGTAGGGAACCACTAACATGGTCCCACACACAACCAAAAATGAAATAATATGTTCATGTGACATGATCAAAAAAATAAAATTACTGAACAATAAATAAATAAACCAACAACACCTACCCCATCCTGATGTGAAAATTTCTCTTAGAACGTCGCATGGACCATCCCAACCCATGTACCATACCATTTTCAATCCTTAGATCCATGAACCCAATTAACCATACCTTCTTTGTCTAGTGATAGAGTGTATATAATCATGTCACGATATCATGTTAGCCAAAACAATATAGGTTCCTAGGGTGTAACTCATGCTCAAATGACTAAACATCTCATCATGAATGGATCAATGTCTAGATCCCACAAATCTTGGGCATCTCTCCAAACTCCAATATAATAAATGGATTGAAGATAATTCTTAGGAACCCTAGGAAATCACTGAATCAAAAATATATCCCATGCCACCATGCCAACCGGACATATCCTAGAAATCATGAGTATCCACATCAGATGCAAATAATGTAATCAGGATTGACTATCCTAATTCTAGGGGTGACCTAGACATATCATAATAATGATCATCATAATAATAATTTCCAAGCCTGAATGGATGGATCCTAGACATACTAGGCAACCTAGGGATCCATGGCATCCAGTTCATCCCATACAGATCTGAGGTTGAATCCTAGTGTCCCAATAATTCTTCACATGACTCAATAGCTGGATGCCACGATACACATCAGGCATCCATGATGATGTCATCAAGTCTAAGTCATATCATACCAACACCATATAAGGCTCAAAATATAGATCCTAAGAAGCACATTTAGGTATAAACAACATCAATATCACACCACATCAGGTCCATAGGCTAAGTCCCATGAAATATTATTTTTTATCTATAACTGCATAAAAATGAACAAGTGATAACATAAATAAAAGATAGGGGTTGTCCAAATGTCTAAACCCATCACCACAATCTACATCCTCTTAGGCTCACATGTTTGGTATGGGGTCTAAGGCGACACCCACTACTATCTCTACCCAATTCCAAGAGTACCCAGTTAGGGTCAGAATATCCTCAGGGAACTTACCAAGGTCCCCTAGGTCACATTTGGTCCTTTGGGTCAATGCCTGATGCTCGGAGGACATCCTATCTCTCGACATCTCCAAATTCATCATATGGACTCATAGGAAAACCATGGTATACCTCACATGAAACCCACTGAAGAGATGTGATAAAACCCATCTCAAAATCCAAGGCCACTCAAGGTCAGTCACTTGCCCAACCCATGGTCATGTTGTGACCCACTAGGTCCAACTAGTATCAGTTCATCACATTTCACCACAAGGAAGGTCCAATGGAACCTATACAAGGACCTCTAAACTAAAGTTTGTTTCATTTTATTTTGTTTAAACCCTCTCAAGGGGTCTTGACATTCCAAGTAAATCGATATTAGAGGCCTTATCCATAAAAAAACAAGGCATACAACTAATACACAAGACCCAACATGGCAATGTAACTTTTTTCTATTCAGAGAATATAAATTTAATTAACAAATTAATTAACCATTAATCAATTTAAATAAAATAGAACAACACCCTTGGTGGCTTGACTGCATGATCTGTACATCATAAAGAAAATGCATCAAATACATAGGGCTAGTATGATGACCACCTACCTCTCCAAAAGCTTCACTAATTTATTTTCCAAAGGACGACAATTGATACCAAAGCCTATCCCCGCCTAGCTAATTCTGAGCCATCACCCAAGCATCGAGTCCAATCCAGAACATCTGAAATTAATTAATTAATTAAAAACAAAATATAATTAGTTAAAAAAATTAGAATTTAATTATAAATTATATAACTCTACATAATTAGTAAAACACCTATCAAGTAGCCTTGTCACATGCAATACACACCAAACACACATAGAAGATACATGCCATGCTCTCGATACCATCTCAAGAAAAAGCCCCATCAATCAACATTGATATAATACATAGTTTAATTTAAATTTAAGGAAAACCTTAAATAAATTGGTGGCATGATGTAGCTTTTATGAAATGATGATTGGTAGAAGGAGAACATCATCTCGGGATGCCTTCTATACAAGCAACATAAAACCCCCTTTGAAAATGGGTGATTTCACCATTCTCTAGTGAATTTACATAAACTACCTAAACAAAAAATGCAAGAAATCAGCTTCAAATAGGGGGGATAAAAGAGAAAGGAGCGGACTAACATACCTTGATTTGTCACTGAAATATCCAAAAAACCACACCCCAACCAATAGTAGGTAGAAGAAAGGAAGGGGATAACCCCCCTAACTGCATGATAGAAACAAGAGGGGGAAGAGGGGTGTCCCCCTCTTAAAATTTGAGTGAAAAAAATTATTTCCACCTTTTAAACCCATCAACTAGCTAATACTAGACATAGATTAGCTAGTGAGCCCAGTAGGGATGCCGGGTCACTGGACAAGCCACTAGCTAGCTAGTGGCTACTGACTGCAGCCCTGACCACCTGACCCTCCTCTGGTGCTTTATCGTTACCTCTATCTGCCATATGAACCTCCTTCCACATGTGAAAACACATTTTTTTGGTGTTCAAACCCCCAATATTATCTTTCAAACCCCAGATCAAATTACAGTCTAACCACTAAAACAAAAATAAAAATTTCTCTAAATTCTGAAACCCACTTGTATACATGGTGTTTTACAATTTCTCCACCATATAACTTCTCATCCCTAAGAAGTACCATTGAGCATTCTATCATCTACCTTGACCTAATTTGGTCACCAAAAACCAATCAAACAATTTCATTCTATCCTTGAACACCCAACACATTTCTAAAACACAAATTTAAGCATAAGGTACTCAACCACCAAAACACGAGCCATCACTTGATTCCATTTTCTAAATCACCAAGATAGAACTCCATGACAATTTGTCCATCCCGATACACCCATGTGTCATCGTTTAATTAATCATCCAACCTATTGTTCTTCCCACCATAGAATTTAGATCATAATGGACAATTACGATGTTATGACACATTTTCCATTAGAATTTCTTATCAAAGCACTGCACCCACATTCTAAAGACATTCTCAAAGTAGTTTCACAATTTAATACACCTAATCATACATGTGAATGTTGTTTAAACGTTAGATCCCATTCCTGAATCCCAATATATTTGGACACATACCCATTGTCCATACATTAATCCCAAAATACACCAACTTTTTGTTGAAAGTCCTAATCAATTACTAAAATGTTCCCTTCATATAAAAAATGACGCATTTGATGCAGTTTGTGGCTCACTACATCTATTTACATGCAAAATGACTAATCAGACCTCCTCTAATTACTCTACCTCAAAAATACCCAGCTACACCTGCCAACACATCCCCAAATTACCCTATCCCAATGCCTATAATCCCAGAGGTACCTGAGATCATTATGATACCTATAATGAAGTCCAAACCTAACTTTAGGATAAGTTTCCATGGTTGAGTCCTCAACCAGCTAAAACTATCCATCATTCTCTACCGTACACAAGCACCAATGCGACACCCATCTGATCACATTTAGATCACCTCGACTTATACTAAGCTTGAAGATAATGCTTGGTCTCTATTTTAAGTCACATTTGAATCACCATACAACATTCATTGAGGGTTTTACTGAAAACCAAAACCATTTACTCATTGAAATTTCAATGCTAAAATAATTATTCAACAAATGATCCCTTACCTTTACAACCTTTCCCACATGAGGTATGTTACACCCACAATTGATATCATTCTACACACTATGAGAACGTTCCCATCATCTCACTGCTGAACCAAATACATAATCTACACAACCCATACCCTATCCATCACTAAACACAATGATTAAATGTGTCCAAACTCTCTCATACCCGAGCACCATTCAAAGTGTCAACGCTGCATGTCCTCAATTCATGGGAACATCACCCCTGAAATTTTCTTAAATTCAAACCAAAATGAGGGTAACACCCTCTAAAAACCTATGGTAGAATTCCCTACCATATGAATTTCCTTACTGATCCTCAAGCACAATGCTTGACAAATCCCCATATCACATGCATGTCACTCCTCCTAATCCACACTCATCATCCTTTCAATACCTGACCTGGATAAATTTCTTGGATCATTTGTGTCACTACACCCCAATATAATTCTAAAGTTTTCTTCACCATGAAGGGAAATTTTAAATTCTCTTTAAAAAACCCCATCCTATCATGCCCATGAGCATTTCATCAATTCCATCAGTCCTCAGCCCACCCACAACTGTCACTAATTTCCAATTTAAACATCACGGTGCATAACCAATGTGTGCACTACCTCGATCTCATCTGAAAAAAATGTGCATACACTTCAGTACCACCCAACCATAGAAAAATTAACTCATGATATCATGAGTCACATTTGCAAACTAGGTTGACCATGATCCTCAGAATTTCAACTTGCCAAGCTGAGAAAATCCCATATGTTCTCATAAAAAATCTTGATGTTTCACCCATAATGAAACCAATTGCATTCTTATCCTTCATTCAGTTCCATTCCAAGTCATGAGTGTATACTCGTTCTCTCACCATTACACTAAAGTGAATATAAATTCAATAAGGTCAGGCACTTGAATGGTCATATCCTTCAAATCCACTCTCAAAACCATGACACTCCATGTGCCTCACATTCCAAAATTATAGCACTCTAGGTGCTTTATCTCAAGAGGATAAACATCACTATGATAGAACCATAATCATAATAACACCACTTGTGAATCAATATCAAAATAGAGCATGTACTTGTGACTCCCACCTCATAGGAACTCAAAACTATGGGATAACCCCTCTCACATGTCACCTTCGCACATGACCCAACACTTAATCACTCAAAATTCTGATTTGTAACTTAAGGGACACTAGGTATCCCTATCTAACCCAAATACCATATCTCACAAGATCATAACTCATGGGAAACATCCTTTTTCTGTTTCATACAAAGCATGACATCAATGTGCCAATGCCCACCCTAGGGCCCCATATACAAATAATTTAAACACCTCATGCCAAGTCATCAGCCTAGTAGGGAACCGATTCTCATCGGATATCCAAATATATAACCTCCCCCTCAAGAATCACGATCTCATTAGTCAACACTACCATAACCAATGACACAATCCTAGACGATCCATATCCATCGATTCACCATCACACGGTTTAGTTAAGTATAATGTCATTCCAAGATATATAGAAAAATACCATATAGGTTTTTACCGACACTTTAAATAACTGAACCCAAATAAAAATGACCACAAGGGTTCAAGACCAAGGAATCAAGTTTCAGTACCAATCCACTAGGGTCACTACACCTCCCATGCACATGGATCCGTATCGTCATCATTGTCAATGTGCATCTCACCGTAGATCCACATGACCTACTATCAGAAGAAAGTATGTACACAGGGTGGTCTAGCTGAGTATAATGCCACCAAGAACTTAGTAAAATGTTATATAATATGTTGTAGACACTTTAAATAGTTGAACATATCATCAGTGAAAAAATCACACATAGTAATGCCTATATGTCATGTGAACCCTATATTCCAATCATAATGAATGCAATGCCTCCTACCACTACGAACCAAGAGTCAAATCTAGAACTGGTCTCTTACCAATGGGACAGGAGCCAAAAATCCATAATAAATCATAAATCCAAAACATCATGTGAGTCACATGAGGTGAAAGTCATAAAACAACAATATCATCATCCTAGAAAATCAATTCCATCTCTGGAAACCTAGACTTCCTACTAGAACATGTGTTCATGATGCACCATCTCAGCATCCATCACAAGATATGACACATTCATATATCCCATAGCTATAATAATCCAAATAGTAAAAAAAAACTAAAACAAAAAACAAAAAACTATGATACCAATTTGTAATGTCCCATGGCCCCAGACCACTAATCGATGTATGGGACGACGATTACTATTATACCTCAGGCATGCCTCTCAATATGCTAGAGGATGTTGACTAGCAGTGAGGGTATAAAAAGGTACCGTGGGGAGAATATACCCCTATATAAAAGTGAAAATCATAAAATAAATAACCCAATATTATACACAAATCATAACCATTAGAGCACACAGATAAATAAAACATCCAATAATAATAATATGAATGCAAGACATACATGTATTCATACAGTCTCAATCATCCACTGGGCCAATCACATATACAAAGTGAAAAATAAAAAATAAATAATATGACCGAAATAAAAGTATAGAAGTCTCCAATATAATCCTTGAGCCTCACCTCATATAATCTTCAATCCCATTTGAGCTATCCTACTCAGTCAACATCTAGGGCCTCAGCCCAATCTACGCCTACAACAAGTGTAAATCTGCTCGGGCACCCAAGTTTCATGGTTGCCCGAGAAGGGTATGAGTATAAAACTCAATAGTTCACCATTAACATGGTCCCATACATAACCGAAAATGCAATAATATGTGCATGTGACATGCTCAGGAAAAAATAAACTATTAAAAAATATATAAATAAACCAACAATACCTACTTTAGGATAATAAAAAAATGTATCTAAGCATATAATGTAGACCATTCCAACCCATGTACCATATAGTTGTTGATCCTTGGGTCCATGAACCCAATCAACCATACCTAATTTGATCAATTTCAGAGTGACTCTAATCATGTCATGATATCTTTCTAACCATAAAAATACTAGATCACAAGGTGTAATCTAGGAATCCATAGAACTTAAGCTCAAACGACCAAACAACTCATCATGAATGATTCAACGACCAAATCCCAGGTTTCCTAGGCATATCTCCAAACTCCAATATAATAAATTGATTGAAGATGATTCTCGAGAACTATGGGAAATCATTGAATCAGAAATATCTACCATGTCACCATACCAATCGAATGGACCGTAAGCATCCTGGACATACACATTAGATAAAAATAATTTCATCAGGTTTTATTGGTTGGATCCTAGAGGTAAAATAGGCATCTCATAATAATGATCATCTTAATAATAATTCCCTATCCCGAATGGATTGATCCAATACATTCAAGGCATCCTAGGGATCCATGTCATCCAGGGCATCCCATACAAACCCGAGGTCAAATCCCAACATCATGTACATTCTTCATGTGGATCAATAGTTAGATCCCCAGATACACATCATATATCCATGATGATTTCATCACATACAAGTTGTATCATACCAACATCATACGTGGTTCAAAATCTAGATCCTAAGAAGCACACTTGGGAATCCAAAACATCACTATCACACCACATCAAACCCATATACCGGGACCCAGGAAGTATGTCTGGGTATCCATAGCTATATCCAAATGAATAATTGATAACATAAATAAAAGACAGGGGTTGCTCGAATGCCAAAAATGATAATCATAGTCCACATCCTCACGAGTTCACATTTTTTATATGGGTTATAAGATGACACCTGATACCATCTATACCCAAGTCCAAGAGTACCCAGTCAGGGTTGATATATCCTCGGGGCACCTAACGGGGTCCCCTAGGTCACATAGGGTCTCTTAGGTCAATGCCTGACGCTCAAAGCACATCATATACATCAAAATAATCAAAGTCATAATATGACCTCATTGTCCAACTAGGGAATACCTCATAGGAAATACACTAAGGATACAGAATAAATCCCATCTCAAACTCTAAGGTCACTCAAGGTTGGTCACTTTCCCAGCCCATGGTCATGCTATGACCCACTAAGGCCAACTAACACCATTTCACCACCTTCCTCTACAAGGGAGGTCCAATGGAAATTATACTAGGTCCTCTAAACTAAATTTTATTTTATTTTATTTTGTTCCACCCCTCTCAAAGGGTTGTGAAGTTCTATGGAACTCGATAGCCAAGGCCTCAACCATCGATGACTGAGGCATAAAATTAGTGCACATGGCCCAAAGTGGCCTTAGCACTTTGTTTTATTTAGGGCATATCAATTTAATTAAAAATTAAATAATTTAAATTAAACAGAACATTTCTCTTTGTGGAGTGGCTACATCCATGCATCACAAAAAAAAACATAAAATCCATAGGTCCAGTATAAGGACCATCCACCTCTTTATTATCTTCTCCCATTTATTTCCCCAAAGGCCGATAACTATTGTTAAGGCCTGTCCATACCTCACCAAGCCCAAGCCATCACCTGAGCGTCAATTCCAAAATAGAAAATCTATAATTAATTAATTAAATATAAAACATAATTAGTTAAAAAATTTAGAATTTAATTCTAAATTATACAACTCATCATAATTGATAAAGCACATGCTGAGCAACCTTGTCTCACAAAACCCATAGAAAACACATGCGAAAGGTCTATGGCATGCCCCTGATACCATCTTGGAGAAAACCCTATCAACCGAAATTGATAAAATACATAATTTAATTTAAATTTAAGTAAAACCTTAAATAAATAGGTGGTGTGACATAAATTTGATGAAATGATGATTGATAATAGGTGGATGTTGTCTCAGGATTCCCTTTACACAAGTATCATGAAACTGTAACACCCTAAGATTTTGAAAATAAATTTAATATTGAATGCATGAAAAAATGAGTCTCTACAAAACACCAATTTTTATAACCTAGCCAATAAACACAATTTTACCACCCCTATGATTTGAATTTTGAAAATCTGACATACACGGTTGTGATCAGTAAGTTATTTAGAGTCTGATTTGACCAACTTAATTTTTAGTGAATAGTAACATACCCTTATGAATAGTAATGTTACCCTTATGAATAGTGACATACCCTTATGAATAGTAACCTCACCTACGATAGTATATATATAGGATTTAAGTGAAAGTATGATGTACCTATATTTTGGAATAAGTAAATAAATGTTTTAAAAACTGTATTTTTCAAGTAAATTATGATTTTAATTAAAAATTAAATTAATCATATTTATAAATTTATTTTTTAAAAATGGAATTTAGTTTTGGATTATACATGTTGAAAAATTGTTAGGGTGAATTTTTTGGATTTTTCTGAAATACTTTAATTTTTGATGAATAGTAAAATACAGCAATTTACCATATATATACATTATCAATTAAATTCACTATTACTAGAATCATGGCTAATGTAATCACACTTGGTTTGAACTCACATGAACATATTACTATTCTTTGTCATAATAATCAATACTATTGGTTGTCATTGGCAAAATAATAAAATAATGAGTAAAATAATGGGAAAACCCTCCTCTCCTCCACTATAAAACTCCCTCACTCCCTCTTCTCTTAACTCCTCTCAAGCCTTGTGCCTTGTATAAATTCTGCTCAAATATCCTCCCAAGATCTTCTACCATGACCATCAGCCCTTGGTCTCATAAAAATACTAAATCCTCTTCCCTTAAGAGGCTCTCAAGGAAGGTTAATTCAAGAGGTAAAATTCCTCTTTTCTTTTCTTTCATTTTCACGTTCCTTTGTCCTCTTTTCTTTACTAAACTATCCTCATAAAAATGGTATTACAAATTAAGTACCATAAATGTACTGTAATTTTGTTATGATAATGGGATAATTCATCTTCATCTCTCCTTTCCTCCTCATTTATGCTAAAAATGAAACATCGTTCGAGATGTGTTGATTTATCACATTCAAGGACAACAATGCTTTCAATTTGATTTACATTCTTCAACTCTGGTTATGAAACCATTTTTATGGATGAACCAAACTATTATATATGTATTTTATCTTATTCAATGTTCTATAATCCTTATTCACTCATGATGCAAAATAATAATACAAAACAAGGTAATTGTGAGTAAAATTGCCAAATTAATCCAAGCGTTTATCATTAATGTTTTATATAATGATTCAACTTCACTCCAAATAACTAAATGAATTTTATAAACATGAAATATTATGAATATTAATTAATAAAATATAAAATCAATTATGTACTTCAACTCCCATCTTACATGAACTACCATACTCTTTTATAAGTGAGCTGATCATGAATATTATGGAAACGAGCACTCATGAACAATGAGATTGAATCCCTTAACCCATCTAAAAGGATATGATTTAACTTAATAAAGTCGTAATAAAAAAATTAAATGTATAAAGGGTCATTTAATTTTTAATCAATGAACCTAATTTGGTTATTCAGATCATTAAGATCAAGAGAAGAACACCCTTATATTTAAGCTAAGGGATCCTCTCTCTCACTTTTATTCAAGAACCCCCCCTATGTTGTGTGCTTTTATTTTTAATTCCTAATGATGGGGTATATTTTTTAACCTCTCCCATACTACCTTTATGATATATAAATGATGTGATACCCATTTACCTCTCATTAATCCCTCAGAAGAACACCTGTTACCATGCTGAAATGTTTGTAAGGGTTTCTTCATCTCACTTTCATTTTTGTAAGATATTATGTATTCACTACTATTACTTGTGTATAGTGTATACATACTTCCCATTGATATTTTATATTGTGAATATATTTATTTTCATGATATTAAATGTATTATTTTATGATTATTAATTTTGGTGCATATGATTCAATTGATTACAAAGTTGCAAGTATTTTCTACCCGAACCTCCATTTTCATTCGGGTTGCACTTATTATCTACTCACCTAAATGAAATTATTATTTATTCTTATTTGATCCTCATATATTATGTGTTAATTTTCTATATATGTTTACCAATCATAATCCTTGTTTATTTTATGGGGAGTTAAATGTTTTAAAAGAGTCTTTCAAAAACATTATTCCGAAATGCAAGCCCAATTCAAAGAACTTATTGAATTATTACCTATTTTTAAGTTCAATATATAATCTATTTTAATCTAGATTTATATTTATAAAATCACAAATTTTAACATGAAAGGCTATTTTGGTTAATTTATGGTTTTATGAATGTAAACATGCCTTTGCGCTTTAAAATCTCTTTAATGAATCCTTAAACCGCACTAAAATGTTTTAATTCTAAAGCTTCTTTGAAAAAACTTTTTACATGATTTCAATTAAATGGGACATAATTTATGCATAAAATGTAATTTCAATGTACTTAACTTTTATTTTCTAGTATATACATGTTTAAAACTAGATTTATTAAAAATACAAATTATTTTCCAAAATAACTCTTCTTTCCAAAGTAAAATAGATTTTTCTCACCTCACTTTAACTTTTATGATATATATACCTTGTTAACCACTTATTCCTTCAATGTGGTTTATGTATTGTACCTTGGTATATCATATCAACAGACTCCTTATTCTCATGATATTCTAAGTGATTATGATTTGAATTTCTCAAGGTGGTATGAGACACTTTGGAATGTTTAAGGATTATTTCCTCAAGAATTTCTCAATGGTATCATTTAAAAGTATATTTATTTATGTCAACATCCTTTGATAAATCTTTTATTCCATAGAGGTTTATATCTTATGATATCATATAAAATATGTTGTTGAAGGGTTTCTTATTAGTTTGAATGTGGATGTTATATCTTGATACCATTCACTAATTTACTTTGAATGGTTAGTGTTTATGTTTAATGTATGGGGGAAGTTATTTACATTTAATATGCTAGTTTAAATATGAATGTATATGTTATTTATGTTTATATCCATTCATAAGTGGAATTAATTAGACTTAGTAAGTTTCAAATGGGACCCTTTTTATCCCCTTGGTGCATCAGTAGGTCTCATGAGACAAACTACAGTCTTAGCATGAGGCCTTGAAAAAATGGTTATTTACAGTCTTGACATGAGGACTTTACAGCATGGTTATGATGTCCCGCATTATGAATTCCCTCTTTATGAAACTAGTAATTGAAAGTTCATGTGGTTATTCAACTAGTAGAATACCCATTATTATGTTTTATTATGGAAATATTTAATCATCTCATATTCCTGCCATATTATGTTCAAGTTTATTTTTAAAGGCATGTGTTTTTAGTTATTCACCATGCCAAATGTTTATGTTTATGAATCCTACATTGTATTTCTTACCCTTACTGATCATCTGAGCTCACCCCTTTATTATGTTTCATTTTCTCAGGACATGAAGAAGTTTATTATAAATGACCTGCAGGGATAAACTTAGAGTTGTGGATGTTTCCAATAAAACTTATATGTTGTATTTAATTTCAAGTTGTAATATTTAACTTAAGTATGTATCATGTTTCCAAAGTTATGAAACTACTCAGTCCTTTAGAATGTATATTCCTTGTTTATATTCCAATGTAATAAAATAAGACACTAGCTCCGGGAAACTTGGGATAGGTCCTTATAGAAACCCCATTCGAAAATGGGAAATTTCACCATTATCTGGTGAAATATCCATAAATACCCTAAAAAAATGCAAGAAATTAGTAGAAATGAGGGGAAGGAGTAGCAAAGTAAGGAGTGAACTACCAAACCTTGATTTGCTGCTAAAATTCACAAAGAACCACATCCCATCCAAGGAGAATAAGGATAAGGGAAGGGGGATAGACCCCCTCTCCACATGAGAGAAACAAGAGGGGGAGGAGGGGAGGTCCCCTCTTAAATTTTTTTTTGGGGGGGTGTCATATAATATCCTAATTTTTACAAAGAAAATAAAAACCCTCTTGATGATAAATTATAAGTGTCTTATGTGGAAAAAATTGATTTATAAGTGAAACAACTTAATAAATGTTTTAAAGGGTGTGCATAAGATAAAAATCATAGTTAACACTTTGAAATATTCAATGGAATATTTTCAGAGTTAGACACTGAGTTAGTGAGAGATTTTGAGCCTCACAAAGGCTCAATGAAGACTAAAAAAATATATTAAATATGTTATATTAAGAACACACATTTTTTTTCAAAAAAAAAAGATAACTCCAAAAAGGTGTATCATATGAAAAATATGAGACCACCTATAGGTCTAAGATGTGGTTTTTACCCTAGGAAAAGTATAAAATTTGTTCGAATCAGACATTTGTATGTCTTTCTCATGAAAATAATTTATTTAATAATTTTTATTATATTATTTTTGGAAATAATTTAATATCTCCCAAATGGTGTGTCATATAGGAAATCTGAGACCACTGATAGGTCCGAGATGTGGTGTTTACCCTAAATGAGGTATAAAATTTGTAAGCGTCAGATGTTTGGATTTATTGTTCATGAAAATAACCATTTTTATATTTAATTAATTTTTAATCCATTTTTTGAATATTAAATAATTAATATATCTCAAACGGTGCATTATATGAGAAATATGAGACCACCATTGGGTTCGGAATGGTGGGTTTACCCTAGACAGGGTATAATGTTTATACGTAGTGGGCGATTGATCTGGTCACTAGCTAATTTTAAATTATTTAATATTTATATTAAATAATAATTATTCTTAATAGTTAAAATTAGGGCATTATTCATGTTCTTCCTCAAAAAAACGCCTAAAACATGTTCAATGCATGAGAATATTTTTCAAACCTTCAAATTATCATCCGTTTTGACCCATTTAAGCCTCCAATGTCTTAATAGGGTAGAAATAAAAATTGAATTAATGTTTGGATTAAAGCATGAATTTAATCGAGATCTTGAATTCTACATGGTTTGGGTTTCTTTGAAATAGATGAACCCATTTAATCATTGTTGTTGGTCGATCCTCTTGAAATTGAGTGATCATGAGTTTCCTTCCACGTGATTGTTGAAGAGTTCGTCGAATCGAATTATATTGTCTTGTAGACCACCTTTCCTCCCTACATGCTATTTGCATTTTTCATTTCTCCCTGGAACTCCATGAGATTGAAGGAGGTGATTTTTTTATTGATTACTTATTTTATTCTCTTTTTTTTTCAAACTTATCTCTTCTATAACTTCCCCATTAGTGATTGGGTTTACATGTTGTCGGCATCGTTGGATTCATCTCGATGAGTAGAAGCTAAATAATATTTTTGTTTCGAAGGCAGTAAGGTATTCCTCGATCCTATTTTTCACATTTTTTTAAATGGAACTTTTAAAATAAATCATCAAAGGATAATCACTTTGATTTATTGAGATATAATTTATAAATTTTTCATACAATAATTATTTTGAATTATTAAAGGAAAAGACACATTTTATCAAAAAAAATATCAAAAAAATTATTAAAGGATAATTGCATCAAATTATCAAATGATAATTTGTAGAAATAATTAATCATAATATGAGTGAAAAATGATAATTCATAATAAATATTTTTTAGAATATAATTATTCATTTTATTAAATGGATAATTATAAAGTAATAATGTAGAATTATCATTTGATATTTTATAAGATATTATTATAAGATAATCATTGGGTTTATCGATGAATAATTTTTAGAATTTATAAATGATAATTACACAGGTAATTTGTTCTAAGGATAAAATCTATAAATTTATCAAAAGATAATTTTATTAAAATAAATGATAATTGCAACCATTTATCAAAGGAAAATTTATCAAAATTATCAAAGGATAAAACATTGAATTATCTTGGGTGATCTTTTTAAATTATTAAATATAATTATAAAATATAATTTGCAATTAAATTATCAAAAGCTAATTATAAAGGATAATTTATAATAAATTATCAAAAGATAATTATAAAAGTGTAATTTTTATTAAATTATCAAAAGATAATTATAAAGGATAATTTTATTATCAATATATAATTATTCTTGAAGGATAATATTGTAAGAATGTGCTTTGACCTAAATAATAATTTAAAAAATTATATAGGAGAGAGAAAGTTTTTCCGCATGTAATATTTTTTTTCTTTTTGAAATAAAATAGTGGGTTTTGGCTTTAGGAACCCTTGACGAATGTTGAACATTGGTGTGTCGACGGTTATGATAATAAGGGTGCGAGGAGGTGTATTGAACCACACAGTGTGGTTTTTCCTTATTAGTGACACCGAAGACCTTGAGGTAGGAGGTTCCTTCCCATTTTGGGTTGTATATATATACGATGTTATTATCATGTGATGTTTATGTTGGACTAACCCATGCTTGTGATGAATTGCATGTAAGTTTGTGAGTAGACGTGGGTGTACTTGTTTACGTGTGATTATCCTAACTTTGATCTTGGTGTGATTTATCATTCCTTGCTATCACATGTTTTGTTTGCGTGTTGAATAGCTTGTGGAATTACGTTGTAGGTACCAAGATACGCAGGTGGAGCCATGTGGTTGGGTGTATGAGGTTACCCAACCTGATGTAAACCTAACGTCCTTTAAGATGGGCATGGCTACCCCTGTAGAGGAGAGAACACAGTGGCTAGTTGGCAAATAATGAGATATATAGGTGGAGCCTTGAGGGTGGGAGTTACATGGTCTAGTGGCTGGTTACCCGTCCTGATGCATTCTTGACATCCTAAAAGGTGGACGTGACTACCCCTGTATAGGGGAAAACATAGTTACTTATTAGAAGAAACTGGTCATAGCTTCCCACGAACTTGGGTTGTGGGTGATTAAATGAATATACGGACCAAAGATAGACC
Organism: Viscum album; assembly: GCA_963277665.1. Taxonomy (NCBI): domain Eukaryota; kingdom Viridiplantae; phylum Streptophyta; class Magnoliopsida; order Santalales; family Viscaceae; genus Viscum; species Viscum album. The sequence goes on along the minus strand of OY728163.1, from coordinate 960,961,518 downwards.
TAAAGGAACATATTATGTTCCTGTAACAACCACCAGAAGGGTGGGGTGAGCTATGTTACCTCAATAGAAGTACGTGTGTTCTTGACTGTTTTACCGGTAACAAGCTGAAGTAGGTGGGTCCGGGGTTCATGGCTGTTTGGTCAGCACACGATGACTCAACACATGTATGTTTATTGATAATTTACTTATATCATGATATAAACTATTATATATATTTTATGAACTTATGGTAAGGATGCATTGGTGGTGTCCTACTGAGTCTTGTACTCACACCCTACTCGATCATTTCTGTGCACTTGTAAATTTCATGACCTGAGATCCGATGAAGGGAAAGGGAACTATGGAGGACAGTTGAGCAGCGGAGCTTGGAGCTAGAGAGGACTAGGACAGACACTGGAGTACCCAAAAAATGGATGTTTATTTACTTTTATCTTGTATTTTTCTACTGTTTTATTCTCTGAATATGCTTACCACTTTGGGAGCTCTTATATGTATGTCATTATTATGTTTCCATATTTACTCTAATTATTTATTATTTATTTTATTTATTATTATCGATCCTATGACATGATATAGAGGGTATTGTCTCCCCAAGGTTTCACTTGAGACCCTCACTGCTAGTCAAAAACCTCTTACGTATGGGGAGGCACACATGAGGTCATGTAGCATTCCGTCTCAGATGCGGTGGTTCAAGTTGGGATGTTACAAAATGGTATCAGTGGATCAGGACCCACTAAATTTTTTATTCTTTTATGTTGGGTTGGGACATGTTAGACAAGAGATATGAAATTGGGACTCGGGCTGGGGAACTATGATAACATCGGGCCAACACTGAATAGTGTACCTCTAAGTTTTTATAAAGTGGGGAATTTATGTTATGTTGTTACTATTGATTCACCTTGGGTGACGTACATGATGTTATATGTGATTTATGAGATTTATTGTACGTTCATACATCATTACTAGGCACATAGGTTCACATTCCATATATATACCTATTGTTGTGTTGCATAGTAGTTCATTAATTAAATGCATTGATTTGTGCTATCTGTTCAGGATAGTTTATCTGTATGATATATCTATGTTGTCATGTTGTGTGATATATCTTCATTGGAATTAATTATTTGGATAAAGAAAATTGTTATGTTAGTATATATATGATTATTTTGACTAACGTGTAGGGATGGAAACATGGGTTAGTGCTAGGAGGGGTAACCTTGGGTCAAGGGTAGACTCATAGGAAAACCTTGTTTAATCCCATAGACTGGTTTAGGAAGACCTTTTCTGATTCCATAGACTGTTAGCACTTGTTGTGTTCTTAATTATCCTTTTGTTGGAGAGATGATTCCTTAGAGACATTTTATGGAACCACCAGTTGTGGAAACCCAGGATGATATCGTGCCACCACCTGTGGTACAAGGGGATATACCCTAGCATGATTCTGTACCAGAACAAGCAATCCAAGCCACATAGCCTGATCAACTAATATTTTTTCGATTGGTTCCTATCCAGGGTGGAGCTATTCAAAGGACTATGATAAACCATTATAGGGATTTCCAGCTTCATCATCCCCCGACATTTTGAGGTGTTGGTGGCCCATAGGATGCATAGGATTGACTATACTATATCAAGAGCATTTTTGAGCTAGTCCATACCCCTAAGGAATAATGAGTTATTTTGGAAACCTTTATGTCCCAAGGAACTTCCAGGAGATGGTGGAATTCCATGAATCAAGATAGGAGATGAGAAGGTCTTACATGGATGACCTTCAAGGAGTTGTTTCTAAAATAGTACTTCCCTGACATGATGAATCTGGACTATGCCCATGAGCTTAGGGAATTACGATAAGGTTATGTGACTATCTCTACTTACTCTAAAAGTTTTACAGATTTTCTTTTCCTTTCTCATTTATTAGGTGGTAATGAGTCATAGAAATCTCAGAAGTTTGAGATAGGTTTATGACTTGAGCTATGATGTATGGTTATGGGATTTGACCTGATGACATACTCTCAGGTGCTTCACAAGTCCCTAACCTTTGATAAGGGGATATAAGAGGATAAGACAACAAAATTACTTTCGACTCTTATGGGCCAGTGAATGAGTTTTCCCTTTATACTATAGGAGAACCTTGAGATGTTAGTAAGAGAAAGGAAAACTAGGAGAAACAAATCGATGGACATTCGGGTCAGAACAGAACCTTTTCAGGTAGGTTCTACAATTATGGACAACAAGGGAATTATAACATCACTTGTAGGAAGCCAACATTGGACTTACACTAGTGTGGAAAGGCTGGACATCATTTATGTTTTTTTCTCAAAGGTTTCCCAGAGGAGTTCTAGGAGGCCAGGACAGGATGAGAGTGAAGAAACCTAGAAGAGGATATAGATTCCCCTAATGATGATGACTCAATAAAGTCATAAATATGATAATGGAGATGAGGTAGGCCATGTCTATGCAATGGATCTAGCACTAGCAGATGGTGATAAGAAACTTGTTACTATATGAGGTATAGACTAGAGCTTGTCTTGATCTTCTTCCTTGTTTTAATACTGCCATTTTCTTAATATCCACAATCCATGGTTGGACTTGACTTACCAGAAGAGTTATATTTCCCTAACATACCTTCCTCTAATACATCATTGAACAATTACATGAAACCATAGTATATGAGAGAGAAATAGTCAGTGCTTCTTTTAGTGAGAGACTGACGAAGCACTCACTCAGTGGATAGGGGTAGCATCGTATCATCTGGACCTCCCTTCTTGTTATCGAGGTATGCATGATGTTTTTTACATTTCTCAACTTCAAAGGTACATGCCCGATCTTGTACATATTATAGATTGCAAAGACATTGAGTTGGAACCTATTACATCTTATGATGAGTATCCTATGTGAATTATAGATTAGAGCGAGAAAGGACTATAAGGGAAAATGATACTACTAGTCCACTTTTAGTGAAAACATTGACAGATATATGAAGAGACATGGAAACAAAAGTTTGATGTTTGAGTTCAATGGTCTGAGTTATTTTAGAAATACCACTAGAGATGATTCTCGAGGATGATAAATCGATAGAGGGGGAAAATTGTAATTTCCTGATTTTTACAAAGATAATAAAAACCCTCTTGATGATAAATTATAAGTGTCTTATGTGGAAAAATGATTTTTGAGTGAAATAACTTAATAAACGTGTAAAAGGCTATGTATAAGAGAAAAAACCCAGTTAATACTTTTAAATATTCAATGGAATATTTTCATATTTAGACACTAATTTAGTGTGAGATTCCGAGGCCCACCAAACCTCTATGAAGACTAAATAAAAATATTAAATATGTTATATTAAGCGTGCATAATTTTTTTTTTCAAAAAAATTAGATAACTCCAAAACAGTGCATCGTATGAAAAATATGAGACCACTTATAGGTCTGGGATATGGTGTTTACCCCAGGAAGGGTATAAAATTTGTACGCATCAGTCGTTTGGATGCCTCAGTCACAAAAATAATTTATTTAATAATTTTTATTATATTAATTTTGGAAATAATTTAATATCTTCCAAATGGTGTGTTTTATGGGAAATATGAGACCACTGATAGGTCTGATATGTAGTGTTTACCCTAGGCAGAGTATAACATTTGTAAGCATTAGACATTTGGATGTCTCGCTCACAAAAATAACATTTTTTATATTTAATTATTTTTTAATTCTTTTTTGAATAATAAATAATTAATATCTCTCAAACGGTGTGTCCTATGAGAAATATGAGACCTTTATTGGGTCCAAAATAAAGGGTTTACCCTATAAAAGGTATAATTTTTATATGTAGTGGGTTATTGGTCTGGTCTCTAGCTAATTTTAAATTATTTAATATTTATATTCAATAATAATAATTATTAATAGTTAAAATTGGGGCACTATTCATGTTATTCCCCAAAAAAACACCCGAAGCACCATTAATGCATGGAAATATTTTTCAAACCTTCAAATTATCATATTTTTTGACTCATTTAAGCCTCCAACGTCTTAATAGGGTAAAAATAAACACTCTGAATTAATGTTTGGAGTAATGAACGAATTTAATTGAGATCTTGAATTCTATGCGGTTTGGGTTTCTTTGAAATTTCCGAACCCACTTACGCTTTGTTATTGGTTGATCCTCTTAAAACTGAGTGATCTCTTGTTTCCTTGCACAAAATTGTTGAAGAGTTCATCGAATCAAATTATACTATCTTACGCACCACCTTTCCTCCATGCATGTTGTTTACGTTTTTCATTTCTCCCTGGAACGCCATGAGGTTGAAGGAGGTGAATTTTTTTATTGATTACTTATTTTATTCTCTTTTTTTTCAAACTTCTCTCTTCTATAACTTCCCCATTAGTGATCATGTTTACACTCCGTCAGTACCATTGGATTCATCTCGATGAGCAGAAGCTAAATAATATTTTTGTTTTGAAGGTAGTAAGGTATTCATCGATCTGATTTTTCACATTTTTTAAATGGATCTTTTAAAATAAATTATCTAAGGATAATCACTTTGATTTATTGAGATATAATTTATAAAATTTTCATATGATAATTGTTTTTAATTATTAAGCAAAATAACATGTTTTATCAAAAATAATTATCAAAAAAATTATTAAAGGATAATAGCATCAAATTATCAATTGATAATTTGTATAAACAATTTATCATAATATGTGTGCGGAATGATAATTCAGAAGAAATAATTTTTAGAATATCATTATTCATTTTATTAAATAGATAATTATAAATTAATAATGTAGAATTATCATATGATATTTTATAAGATATTATTATAATATAATCATTGGGTTTATCGATAAATAATTTTTAGAATTTCTAAATGATAATTACATGGGTAATTTTTTTTGAGCATAAAATCTATAAAATTACTGAAAGAGAATTTTCTTAAAAGAAACGATAATTGCAACCATTTATCAAAGGATAATTTATCAAAATTATCAAGGGATAAAACATTGAATTATCTTGGGTGATCTTTTTAAATTATCAAATATAATTATAAAGGATAATTTGTAATTAAATTATTAAAAGATAATTATAAAGGATAATTTATAATAAATTATTGAAATATAATTATAAAAGGGTAATTTTTATTAAATTATCAAAATATAATTATAAATAATAATTTTATTTTCAAGAGATAATTATTCTTGAAGGATAATATTGTAAGAACATGCTTTGACCTAAATAATAATTCGAAAAATTATTTTGGAGAGAGAATGTATAGTCGCATGTGATATTTTGTTTCTTTTTGAAATAAAATAGTATGTTTTGGATTTAGGAACCCTTGAAGAACGTCGAGCATTGGTGTGTCCACGATTAGGATAATAAGGGTGCGAGGAGGTGTATTGAACCATACAGGGTGGTTTGTCCTTGCCGTTGACACCGACGACCTTGAGGTATGAGGTTACTTCCCATTTTGGGTCGTATATATATATACATATGATGTTATCATGATGTGATGTTTATGTTGGGATAACCCATGCTTGTGATGAATTGCATGTGAGTGTGTGAGTAGCTGCGAGCATACTTGTTTATGTGTGATTATCCTGACTTTGATCTTGGCGTGACCCATCATTCCTTGCTAGGACACATTTTGTTTATGTGTTTCATAGCTTGTAGAATTGCATTACAGTTACCAAGATACTCAGATGGAGCCTTTAGGTTGGGTGTATGAGTTTACCCAACCTGACACAATCCTAACATCCTTAAAAGCGGGTGTGTCTACCCTTATAGAGGGGAAAACATAGTGTCTAGCTGATGAATACTGAGATACACGAGTGGAGCCTTGAGGGTGGGACCTACACAGTCCAGTGGCCGGGTTACCCATACTGACGTAGTCCTAACGTCCTTAAAGAAGTACATGGATACCCTTGTAGAGGGGAAAGCATAGTGACTTACTGGCATAAACTAGTCATGGCTTCTTACAAACTTGGGTTGTGGGTGATTAAAAGGATAAGCGGACCAAAGATAGACTTTAAGGAATGTAATATGTTCTTGTAACAACCACTGGAAGGGTGCGGTGAGCTATGTGACCTTGATGGAGGTATGTGTGTTTTTGAATTTCTTACCGACAACGAGCTGAAGTAGGTGGGGCTGGGGTTAGTGGTGGCTTGGTCAGTGTACGATGACTCGAAACATGTATGTTTATTTAGAATTTACTTATGTCATGATATAAATTGTTATATATATTTTGTGCACTTATGGTAAGGATGCATTGGTGATGTCCTACTGAGTCTTGTACTCACACCCTACTCGGGAATTTTGATGCGATTATAGATTTTGTGACCTGAGATCTGGAGAAGGTCAGGGGCCCTATGGTGGATGGTTGAGTGGTGGATCTTGGAGCTAGAGAGGATAGGGACAAACACCAGAGTACCCAGTAGATGGATGTTTATTTACTTTTATCTTGTATTTTTCTATTGCTTTATTCTATGGACAGGCTTACCACTTTGGGAGCTCTTACATGTATGTCATTATTCTATTTCCGTATTTACTCTGATTGTTTATTATTTAGTTTATTCATTATTATCTATCCTATGACATGATACAGAGGGTATAGTCTCCCTAAGGTTTCACTTGAGACCCTCACTGATAGTCAAAAACCACTTGCGTATGGGGAGGCATGCATGAGGTCATGTAACATTCCATATCAGACTCGATGGTTCAAGTTGGAATGTTACATGTAATTTCTCCCCTTTAAATCCCACCAACTAGCCGGTACTAGCCACTGGCTAGTCGGTGAAACAAGTAGGGTTTCTAGGACACTGGCCAACCAGTGGCTTCAGACTGCATCCCTGACCACCCAAACCTCCTCCAACACTTTATAATTTCCTCTAACTACCATTCAAGCCTCCTTACACATGTAAAAACACACGTTTTATATGTACAAACCCCTAAAATTATCTTCTGAATCCCGAATCAAATTTCGATTCAAACACTAAACCAAAAATCAAAATTTATCAAAATTCTAAAACTCACCCATACACAAAAAGTTTTTAAATAAAAATATCAAAAACATCTCATGTATTTATTAAATAAAAAAAATAAATCTTAGTAAACATATTAATACTTGATTTCAAGGTATCATTACTTTTATGCTTAAATCCGACATTTTTTCTAAAACCATTTTCTTGCATTCTGTGTTCTTATATTAAATGTACTTTTTGCTACCTATATAATCTTAATTTTACAAAATATATTTAATATTTATAATAATAGTTTCAAAATTTATTTATAATTACCATTTTTATTTTTAGTTATATAAATACGTTATCATGTTAAAAAGTTTATTTACCACAGTTAAGGTTACATTAGGTTTAAAGGGGATTAACTATGAGATAATGATTCAAATATCTCCAAAAATTTTCTAAATGTGATAGTTTGAGTTTATTGAGACCCCATAACATCTTATATATTAATTTGTATGCCTTGGTTCTACTTGACCATGAGTACTACTTAATATTAATTTAAAACTTTGATTAATTATAAGAGTGTCACTCCCCTCACTTATAAAAGGGAACCACTTCTATTCTATTCCCCACACCTTTTGAGCACTCTATATCAGCAAAAAATTACCAAAATATCTCCCCCAAATTCATACCAACATCGCAAAGGTCTTTTTATCACCAAAATAATAAACCTAAAAGGCTTAACGTGTATCCAAAGGAAGGTTTCCAAATAAGAGGCATAACTCTTAACCGAGTTCTTACATTTTATTTCTTCTTCCACCTCCTTCAATTATATCCTATCCATGATGATATAATAACATAATTATCTTTCATATAAAAAAAATTATTATGATGATGGAAAAACCCTTTATCGTCTCCTTTTCCGTCTCATGGGAAATGAAAATACCGCTCATTTGGACGTGTGGACTACCACCTCCATGAAGCAACATGTTTCGTTTTTCATCACCACATCAAAAGGATGATTATTATGATGGTTTTAATGAATATATATGATATTAATGAAATAATTATGATTCTATAAATATAATATATCACTTACCTTCTTACCCTTTCATCTATTGTAAAATGATAACATCATTCGTGTGTAGGTGTGGACTACCACTTCCACGAAGTGATGTGATTTATTTTTCATGTCCTACTTTCAAAGATGATTTAAAAATTGTATTTAATGTAAAAAAATATAATTATTTCATGATTAATAATCTAGTTATTATGATACCATGATCCCTTTGACCATAGTCAACTCATTGATTTCATTTTGGACTTATGAACCGAGCGTCCTCAAAACATCTGACATGAACTTAATCGATCTAATAACTCTATAATACATGGTAATAAATGAAATAAAAGAGATTATGATAAGGTAATAAATATTAAAAAGGTTATTAATAAAGTAAATAATTAATATAAGTTTATTATATATAATTTAAATAATGTATTTGGTAAGTCAGGACACGAGGTAAGGGATTCCATGTCTGAATTTCATTTCATTGAGACTTACGCCATTTTCACCACATGTTTTCTTTTTTTCTGTGTATTAACTAAATTATGGATTTATTTTATCATTAATTTACTGAAATTAAATTTGTTTATAAATCCATTTAAATCTATATTTTTTCAATATCATTTTCTGTTTCAAAAGTTATGAAAGCAGTAAGGGATTTTTATTTAAAATTTTGTTTTAAAGTATTAATTTTAAATAATTCTCCTCCATGTTTATGTTTTTTAATATTATAGGGTTGCTATTATTTACACTTAAAAGTATATTAAATTTAATATTTAAATAATTTTTTACTTTCTTTACAAATGTTTAAAAATGAATATTTTTAATTTTTATTGCATGTGTTATTTTGATGTTTTTTTACCAAAGAGAAAAAATATTTTTTAATGTAAATGACATGAGTGGAATTTCCAAATATTACGTCCTTTATTTTTTATAATTCTTACTATTAAATTTTTCATGTTTTTACAAAGAAAATTCAATTCCAATTGTTTTAGGGAATTTTTTTAAGTGTTTTCAAAAGAAAGGGATATTTCACCCCATTTTTATATGAAAATGGAAAGTGCTTTACTTATGGGTTAAAATGATTTTAAAAGGATTTTATGATGAAAAAATGAAATATTACAATTTTTTTGTTCATCTCATGGTACCTAATAATTATAGACAATGATAGGTGAGACCAATATAAGTCTCCAATGTATTGGGTAATGACGTAGTCTTCAAAGGAAAAAATGAGGGAGATAACTAGGTAGGTTACTCCTGTGGGATTAACTTGGATTCAGTTATTCTGACATGGGTTAAAAACAAGTGAACACAATTTATGAATATGATGCTTCAAGATACCTATTTTATGCTTGAAAAAGTGTTTTTATGGAAATATTTTGATTTCATATGGTAAGGAATGTTTGTGAACTTTTAAAGATGAGAGATTTGTTTTTAAAATAAATGTTTTAATGAGTTCTCATGTTCCTTATGATGAATTAATGTATTTATTATGATTTCCAATGGGTTAAAAATTTTTATTTGAGAAAATATTTATTTTATCATGTGGATAAGTTTTATTTTTCTGATCAATGTTTTATTGTGAAAAGGTAAACATTATCATGGGTTTTCATGTTTTTCACGATAATAACATGATTCATTTATTTTTATATCCCTTATTGAGATTTTTTTCTCATCTTATGTTTTCCAATGTTTTTATAGGATCTAAGGATGTGTAGGAAATATAATAAGGTAAATCATTATACTATGGTGACTCGTCTTAAAATATGCAGAAGCATTTTGAATGAAACAAGAGTTTAAATATAAGAATATTATTTTTGTGGAAAAAATGGACATTGAGTGGAAGTTTACACTTTTTATTGTAAGTGTTTTTTCCTGATTCTAAAAAACTCTAATCCTAAAAGATTCACAAAATGAAAGAAAACACAATTATTGTTATAACCATGTAATTATGGTTTTTTAAGGTATAAGTTTCTATAGCTGGTATCAAAGGAAAAGTTTAGATAAATTTAGATGTTAGGGTAATTCATATGAGGTCATTTTAAGAGTTTTAGATACTATCATTGGTTAATAAATCTATGGCTGATCATAAGTTTAAATTCATAGATACCCTTTTGATGTTTTATATGATGAGTGTTTAATATTATTAAGGGTATTTCGAGAGTAATTTATGATAATAAAAATCTTATATTTTGTATGTATTTTATTGAAAATATTATTTGAGTAGGAATGCTTTTATATTGTGTAGAAATAAGTTTAACTATATTGATAACCTTTAGGTTTAATATGGTTATTGATGTAGATTTAAATACGGTTAATTGAGGTAAAGGGTTATTACATTTTGGGAACATTATATGATTAAGGTAAATGAAAATAATTTTTTTTAGTATGATATTTTATTTGAGAAATAAAAGTTGAATTATCTTTTGGAAGTATATATGATTTTATTTTGGATTTATGGTGCTTCCGAATATTTACGGGAAAGATTAACATATTTTGGAGATAAATTTTAAGTTTATATTGGAGGAATGTAATAAAAACTTTATGATCTTTGGGATTTGAACTTGGTCTAACTTATTTTGAATAGTTATAAGGGTAGTTATTTATGGAATGATTTAAGTTGAACTTTGGGTGTTATTATTGAGCCTTTAGAGATTAATGTTGTATTTCTTTATATAAAGTTTTATTAATATTGGATATTATCTTATCTTATTCTAACCATTTTTATTTTGGTTAATGTATAAAGATAATATGAATAACTTATTATCCCTTTTTGGATCTTGTGATAAATTAAAATTAAATTTTAGTGCTTTAGGTATGAAAAAATTGATCTTGAATATTCATTTCTTGGATTAATAGATGAGATAAAAGTGTAAATTGATTGAATCACAAACAAAGGATGAAATTGTTATTATGAAATTGAAATAAATATAGTATATTTTCTTATTTTCTCTATCTTGATAGTAAAATAATACCTAAACTATAGGAAAATGACCTTTGAAGAAAAATGTTATTATTTTACCTTCATTTCTGATGAATTAATGGTATTCTTTATCACTTAATGATTTATAGTTTTGTGGTCATTTAATTTCTCATGATCATGTTATTTATCACTATATTATTAATTGGATGTTATTTTTCACCTCCATGTATATATTTTCACTTTTTATCAATTTTATACTTATGTGGGAACCTGATTATGTGTTATTTTAGTTGACCTTCATATATACTATTTACTATTTTCAAAAGGATGTTTTATTATCTATTTTCATGATGTGGGTTTTCAACAAAGTTATTTTTAAATATTAAAAATGTTTTTCCTTTCATGGTCATATGTTTTATCTTCCACTCCTTGGAATTATTTTTTAAATGTTTTAAATCCTTTTTATCAAAAATGAAATAAAATTACGAGGATGTAATTTCTTTAAGGGGATTGAATATAACAACCTAAGTTTTTTGGATTTATTTTATCTAATTAATATATTTGATATCATGTGGTATACTCAACATTGAACTAAAATTGAATGTGATATATTTTATTGAGATAAAATATTACAATTCTATATAATCATTAATACATTATGAGGTTTCTATAATAATCAATAGTAAGAAAAATAAAATTGGAATAAAGGATATATATATATATATATATATATATATATAAATACCATGGTGTTGACACTCCCTTTTTAAATGGGGATGAAAATATTTAGAGGAAAATACCTCAAGTAGTAGAGGAGAAAAAGGATTCAGAGAACTCTAAGTCAACCTATGAAGACCATACCTATGCGCCAAGAGGCTCACACAAGACCAACTTGTGTAGCCCAACATGAGTGACCAACACTTGCATAAGGGTCCTGAACAAGACACCTATGCGATTAACCTTCATAGATGATCTCCTTCACCCAGGGTCTTGAGTTTTTCCAATAAATAGGACCCTTGGTCTCCTAATTTGACATGAATGGAAGATGAAGAGATCGCTTGAAGCTATGCTCACCCAAATCTCTTGCCTAAGTCCTCCAAGTCCTCAGGTAGTGACCTAATCCTATAAAAGAATATGGAATTAGAAATGTTAAATTAATTGAGTTCCCTTAAGGTATAAAATACCAAGAATCTTCATAGGAACCCCTAGTAAAAACTACTAGGGTGAAGGGACCTTCTGTAGATTCAAACTTGAGTGCCATTCATCCAAAGACACATGAGGAAAACCTTATAGATTAGAGCAAGGCCTCACCCAAGAACTGTTTCCCAGGTTGTTCATCAACCTTTGGTATCTCCATCTCACCTAGTTCCACCCTGTGTGAGGCATCTCCAACTTTCCTAGGTCCAACTTGCATAAGGAATCTCTAGATCACCTAGTTCCACCCTATGCGATGAATCTCCAGCTCTCCCAGGTCCACCCTGCGTGAGGCATCTCCAGGTCACCTAGGTCCACCATGTACAAGACATCTCCAGATCACCCAGGTCCACCCTATGAAAGGAATCTCCAGATCACCTAGGTTCACCCTACTTAAGGAATCTCCAGCTCACCCAGGTACACCATGAGTGAGTCATCTTGAGCTTTACCAAGTCCTAATTGGGAAAGACACCATTCATCCTACCCAATTACCACCTGGGAGAAGTACTCTTCAGCTCACCCACACCTCACCTGAGCAACCCACTATTTAATCCCTCTTTCATATGACCAATGGTAGGGAACCTCTTTCCTTGGACCCCTCGTCTGAAGGAGACCAAGCTAAGATCTACACCAAATCCTCCAGACATATATGACCATAGAATAGGGCACACCAGTGTGTCCTCTCAATTGTACATTCTCATGGTAATGGAAGTCCTGCTTTTATCCTACCTAATAGGTAGTATCCTTGGAATGTTCTCAATTATAAATTCCTATGGTAAATAGGATCCCAAACTTATGGATGATGATAGATAGATTCTCAGGCCAGAATGAGATATCTGTTTCCCAAAATGTGAAAATAATTAGGCTAAATTCATATGGATATGTAAGCCCCAACCCAAGAGGTTTGAAAACAAGAGAGGGGATGGTCACACTTAATCCCTGTTTCTCTTCCTAACTGATCTTCCATGAATTCATCCTCATCCACCAATAGACAGGGAGAAAATGAATCCTTAAGGCATCCCTACTAGAGTAATCCTCTATTCTCTCTTACAAGACATTCCCCTGCCTTCCATACCCTCACCCTTGTTCACTAGGATACGAAAGAGATTATAAAAAATGACAGATATTCCACTTACTCTTATTTATCACACTGAGAATGAATCTCATGGGCTTAGAGGTTAGTGGTGATCATGTTAATATCATGACCAAATATCACCGTACGAGCCTCCTACTAGGTGTAAGCCCCAAAACCATGTTACCATACTCTCAAAGGGCCATATTCCCCATGGGACAAACCTTCAAATGGTCATATTCCCAATTAAGAAACCTTGGGCCTCCTCTATAGGTGTAAGTCCCAACCCTTACGAACTACATGGGATTTAATTCCTATCCAAATGGAATACATAGGAATCCTCTATGAGGTTCAAACCAAACACCCCAAAATTACCTTAATCTTCTCTGGAAAATATTCCCAGTAGGTTCATATCCAACATGGGAGGCTATATCCCTTAAAAGTCCCCCAGGACATTTCAATATAAGTCATACACCATTCTTGTCTAGGAACCTTCCATATAAAAATAATTTCTACACAATGTTAAACTATATGGTCTGGTCCATGTCACATGACCTTAAAAGGTATGATGTGTCCCGTTAAGTGGCACCGAAATACATGGGTTTTGATTCTATTCACATGGATATACCGGAATCCCTTCTCATAGACCCAATCCCAATATCAAAACAAATCATGTCTTCCTGGATGATGATAAATTCTAGATCACCCCACTACATGGCTTAAAACTAGTATCATGATAATAAATGAAATAATAATCTATAATCCGTATAAAATGGGTGCCATCGATGGAGAACCTCATATATATACAAATGTCTTCATTGATGAAGAACCTCAGATATATACAGATGATTCTAAATTCAATACATGATAATAATTTATTATTAATATAAGGATGAACCGATATATATTTGGGATTTAAAAAAGGATTCATAAATATGTCTTAAATCTATAAGAGAGTCCCAAAGTAGGTAATAATTCCCCACAAAAAGGTATTATGAGACCAAAATCCCATCCTCTCGACCAATGTGAGTCCCTAAGTGTTGTTGGAATCATTTACCAATGACCACCTGCCTTTATAAAGCAAGTTCATGGAACATCATGAATAAGGTAACCGTTGGGTGTTTCTAGTTCCACAAATAAACCGTATTGGAAACCACCCAGAAAGGACATGGAAATAAAAAGGTGTGTTTGACATGAAGTTTCATGACACCACCACAAAAAAATACATTCAAACCCCACTTGATTTCTTGCATGAAACAAAAATGGTTAACCTTATGTGAACCCCACTTTTATAAAGGAAAGAAGGTTTATGCATGTTGGGCCATTTTTTTCTCACCTTTCTGAATGAAAATGTGGCAAACCTAATGTGAATCCTTAACCAAAATGATTGTTTCAACCATATGTAAGGCCCCTTTTATACTCTCACAAAATGAAATTAGTCCATACATTGATCTAAAACAATCAATTTATTCATGTGTTTGTTTATTGAGATGATAATTTGATAGATTTTTCTTATTTGTGTTTTTCATAAATCCTCAGGCACTCTCATCATAATTCTATTCAATCCAAATTGAATCTTACCAACAAGAATAGACTTATGCATTCACTTCCACACAAGAAGTATCAATGTCAAATAAAATTATTGTCACCAACCCAGTGTTTTCAACACCAGGTCTCAAATGTGCTAGTTTGGGAGTACCACCACAATGATACTATACTGAACCTAGAGGCCGCATGTAAAGACCTCTAAGTAATGAATCCATACTAACTATCTATCTAACACCAATTGGTAGAAAATAATAAAATGACACCCATCATCATCTCAAACCATCTCGGGATTCCATCCTCAGAACACAATAACAAGTTCCTCCCTTATCTTAGGGAGGAAGATCAATAGGTCACCAACAACCTCATTCCAACAACATAGGGGTCTCACCAAAGGGATACTTCTAGTATCTATTACTAATGATGCATGACATTGAACCCTCAACATGATTATGGTGCCACCCTTAGGAGTCTATCCTAGTCCACTTAGGCCTAAGAATCCAAGATAACCTATAGAGGGAAACAATCAAGCAACAAGGAATAAGTCTATTACTCTATTCCCTCCAAAAAATCCCACTGGTCAAATATGGTGGAAAACTATGAGCAGGCACACACACCTTCCCACATTTACTAATCCTGCCAGCCTAGCTTGGTAGGAATCAGAGAAACCATCTGGTGAATCTTGAAAACAAATAAAGGAAATAACCATGTCTCTACCCCCACAAAAAACGAATGTTAGTACATATCGATAGGAAATAGAGGACAAGAGAAATACTACATCCATACTCCTACCACATAATGAGAATATATCCCTATTCTGAACATTAAAGTCACCCAAATATCTTGAAAATAATGAAAGGTTAGATAAAAATTACTACCCACATCTTACAAACCTGCCAAGATATAATTATGATAACAAAAGTGGTTAAAGGACGGTATCACAACCTCACCCCTGCAATTGGGGTGACTCATTAACATAATGTGAGGGTCACTTCAGAGTAGACACATATCCCTGATCTTGTTCAGGAGGTTTATTGAAAAAATCCCACAATAAATGGATAACTAGATCGGGACCATTTCCCCATTACAACTGGAGGTCATCAGTCTATCCCAATTCCCACTTCAGTACAAGAATATATATATTCCAAAATTCTATAAATATATCAGAAAAATCCTACACCAACATAGGAGATAATCAAATAGGCCCCCACATATGAAATCCTCCATCCACAGTAGGTGGCCCCTGTAACCTATAGGAGAGCATACAAAAATAATCCTTACTAAAGAAGATTGGAAAATGAAGAGCTGTTCTACGATCCTATTATACTTAATACTGGTGTTCTTGAATCCCTAATATGTTTATCTATGGAGGATCAATATCCTACTCATCAATTTAAAAATTATGGAGATAATAGCTGCAATTGCCAAGGTACTCCCCATAATTTTTCCTCTATCAATTTCAATGATCCTCCCTAAATATATTACCATAAAGGGTTACTTCATGTCCACAATACGATCAATCATGAGAGACCATCTACTGATGAGTGCCGTAAAAACCCTCATCATGGTTAGAAGATCAAAAAATAAGAAGGTCCTCCCCTTTCTATCATCCTCCCTGAAGTTTCTCATAAGGGTATACGCTACATAAATTCTCTTTGTAGTCAAAAATAAATTCACGATAATAGTCCTCAACATGATGGTATTCACTGTGAAGGTCCTCCCCACAGTGATACACTACTACAGATAATGCTTTATCAGTACTAGAAAATAGTTTTAACAGTGCTAGAAAAGCGCTGTTAATCTCAATGAAGATACAAGGGGGTCCCCTTTATCTATGCTATTTTAGCACGGATAAAAGAATTTTTTATCAGCGGTATATTTAGAGATTATAAAATAATACTTTATCAATGATTTAATTAGAACTGATAAAAGGGGCTTTTATCGGCACTAAAAATAGCACTGATAAAGACCTAACTGCCTATGATGTGCTGTTTATATAATAGCACACCCACCAGCAGCACCTGTACAACACACACACACCACTTACACAAGACAACACCTATACAATGCACACAAGAATAAAGAAATTCCCACAAGGGTTTGGAAAAAATGCTATATACATTTCAAATAATGTTTTTTATAATTACATTTATAATTATCCAACAAAAAATTAAAAACATTAATGTTTCATCCTTTAAAATCTGTGATCCCCTCTAAAAAATGTCCACCAATGGTATTAGTTGCTGAAAAAATAATCCCAAATCAATAAAAAGGTTCCACCTATATAAGAAAATAAATATTATGTTAGTAATACTATAAAGAAATAAATTAAACATTAATATGAAATAATACATTAATAAAATGTCAATTTTTAATAAAAAAGACAAATTTGGAGTTATAAAGTTGACACTATGCATCGTATTGAGGTGGGGTTGATTCCTACACATCACAAATTAGTTATAGATCGCTGTCCTAAAATATAAAAACAATCTGAATGAGTATTCTTGGTTTTGAGTATGTCCCTTGTTTTTTTACTAAAATTAATATCAAATTTAAATGACATAATTGAATTTATATTGGTCAAATAATTCATATAATTGAGGTTTGGTTGATTCCTACATGTCAAAAATTACTCATGGATCATTGTTCTAAAGTATCAAAATAATCCAAATGGGTTTGCTCGGTTTTCAGTATGACAGTTGTCTTTTTTTACTGAAATATCATTTCAAACTGAAAACACCCATTTTGAGTCATACTGATTGCATCGTGCATCGGTTTGAGACGAGACTGATTCATACACGTTACAAAGGAATTATGAATTGATCTCCTAAATTATGAAGACAATCAGAGGGTGTTTTCTTGGTTTTCAGGGAGTGAAATGTTTTCAACTAAAATGTTAATTTTAAACTGATAATAGACACTTTTAGTCATATTGGTCACACCGTGCATCAGATTGAGGTGTGGTTGATTAATACACATAAAAAATGACTCATGGATCATTGTATTAAATTATCAAAACAATCTGAATGTGTTTTTTTCAGTTTTCAGTATGTCACTTGTTCTTTTTACTTAAATTAATGTCAATTTTAAATAAAAACACATTTAGATTTATATCGGTCACATTGTTCATCAGATTGAGATTTGGTTGATTCTTAAACATCATAAATGACTCATGGATCATTTTTCTAAGGTATCAAAACAATACAAATATTTTTATTGGTTTTCAGTATGTTAGTTGTGTTTTTTTACTAAAATATTATTTCAAACTGGAAACATGATTTTTGAGTCATACCGGTCACATCGTACATCGATTTGATGTGATACTCCTTCATACACATCATAAAGGACTTAATAATCACTATACTAAATTATGAAGGCAATCGAAAAGTGTTTTCTTGGTTTTTAGTGAGTGATACATTTTGAGCTAAAATGTAAATTTTAAACTGATAAAAAATACTTTTAGTCATACCGGTCACACCATGCATCGGATTGTGGTGTGATTGATTCCTACATGTCACAAATGAATAATGTATCATTTTAATAAAGTATCAAAGAAATCCAAATGCATTTTCTTGGTTTTCAGTATGTAATTTATTCTTTTTTACTTAAATTAATGTCAATTTTAAATAAAAAGACACATTTAGATTTATAACGGTCACATCATGCGTTGTATTGAGGTGGGGTTGATTCCTAAACATCAAAAATGACTCATGTATTGTTTTACTAAATTATCAAAACAATACAAATACTTTTTCTTGGTTTTCATTACGCCAATTGTATTTTTTTACTAAAATTAATGTCAATTTTAAATAAAAAGAGACACTTTGAGTCATAATGGTTGCATCATGCATCATATTGAGGTGTGGTTGATTACTACACGTCAAAAATGACTTATAGATCATTTTACTAAAGTATCAAAACAATACGAATGTGTTATCTCAGTTTTTAGTATGTCAGTTGTGTTTTTTTTACTAAAATATCATTTCAAATTAGAAACAAACATTTTGAGTCATACCGGTCGCATCGTGCATCCGTTTGACATGAGACTACTTCATAAACATCAAAAAAAACTTATGAATCATTGTTCTAAATTATGAATACAATCAGAGTGATTTTTCTTGGTTTTTAGCGAGGGACACGTTTTGAGCTAAAATGTAAATTTTAAATTGATAACGGGAACTTTTAATCATATCAGTCACACTATTCATTGGATTTAGATTTGGTTGATTCATCCACATTAAAAATGAATGATGGATAATTTTACTAAAGTATCAAAACAATATGAATGAATTTTCTCAGTTTTTATTATGTCACTTGTTCTTTTTTCTAAATTTATTGTTAATTTATTATAAAAATACATACTTAAAGTCATAATAGTCACACCATGTGCCAGATTTAGGTGTGGTTGATTCCTACACATCAAAAATTACTTATAGATAATTTTCTTAAAGTATCAAATAAATAATAATGCGTTTTCTTATCTTTTAGTATGGAACTTATTATTTTTACTAAAAATACTGACAATTTTAAATAAAAATAGACACCTAGAGTCATAAAAGTCACATCTTCATGCTATTTCTATACATTCTTCCATCAGGTATGCTACCCATTAATTTCTAAAAAAAATCTATCTCATCTTTTGAATAGGATTCTTTTTGAAAATCATAGTAGTACTAAAAAAATATAAATACACAACAGATTAATAATTATTTTAAACGAAATAGTAATTATCTTTGAAAATACCTCTTCAGGGATGTTGGTTTGTTCAGGGAATACAATCTATTTTATAAATTTACAAACATAATAACCATAGTATTTATCTTTTTTTTTGTTTCGAGCACTGTATAAACATTGAGAAAAATAAGTAATTATTTTTATGTGTTTGGATAGTGAAATCTTATTATATATACCCTGATTTTTATCTAGTCATAGTACTTGGGATGTTTCTTTTCCTTTTCCCCTAGCCTAATTCCATGATGTAGATGATATTCATGCACTGCCCTATCATAACAGAATCATCATTAAAATATAATATAAATTATATAACTAGATATTTAGTTTTAAAATGTTGGTTGTAGTGTATTAAAAATTGACAAATTCCATTATTTGTGATCATTTTGTTGGATACCCATGCATTGAATTGAAAAAATAAATCTTTGGAGTATCCAAATTGACCACAATGAGCATCCAATGCTGCCTAAAAACACAAAAAAGAATAATTAATGAAAGAAATTAAAATATATTTGATATGATTAAATTGTAAAATTTTACCCCTACATCATTGGTATTAATAAGAGTCTATCATCCATAATTTTTCTATTAAATTATTTGAGCAGGCCTGACACTATTTCACCCTCTTTATTGGATTCTATATCTATTTGTTCTGTAAAGGTGATGTGAGGACTAACGAGTACAAATTTTTGTTCACGGATAAATACCTTGAATTGTTTTTCATATATAAACTTGAGAAAAATATGAAATGTATTTAGTCATAATTATTATAGTATATCAGCTTTTTGAAAATCAAATCATGAAAAAATACCTCATGTATACATTTACAACCGAGCCACCTAACCAAACATACTATAGGATTTCACTTACATTGTCAACACTAATGAAATATGGATCTTCCCCACTGTACATATTTTCATAAAAAATAATTATATGAACCCCACCATCTTTTAACTTCTTATTCACATGATCCTGTAATGATAATAAATGCGGATATAGAACGGGCGGGTTTAAGGTGCTTTAAGTAGATTGTTTTGATTGGTTGATTGATCCTTGAGATAGTTTTGAGCTGTTAATTATTTTCACACCCTTCCCTGTGTCCGTCTATAATAAAATTCATTGGTTCAGACCTTTTTTCATTAAATGTTAAAGGTTTATCTTGAAAAAAATGGAAATGAATACCTCCTTATCGACATGTTTTTTACAAGCTACGACGGTCATGTGATGAATGTTACAAGAGCTTTTTCGACCTTATGAATATCTTCATAATCAATTAGAAAAGGTATCTTGGCACTCGACTCATGGGATAAATTAATCATCACTTTAACATGACCTGTTGGAAGTGGTATGTTGTGTAGCATGACGTTCTGGATATTGAACACTGTAGCCCTCACTACAAGGTGATGGGTGGGTGTTGATAGATATAAATCACAATAATTTTCACTCTATAAAATATCAATATAGGAAAGGTATCAATGTCTATATAATTTACAATTCACAGAAACAACTATTAGAACATTGATTACCTCATCTAAGATAGATTTTTTAGGGAAATGGATCACCTCAAAGCTAGTGAGGGGTGGGGTGGGATCTTCACACGCTGGTTATTCTTGATTTGTTTCTTCTCTTTCCCCCCGCCATCATATTATCCATGAAATATCTCTGTAATTTCATACATCCTTCAAGGATATATATTCTTTCTCTCATAATTTTGATTTCTTGACTTTGATCCTCCTCTTTTTCTTTCTCAAAAAATGTTCTGGGTGTCACCCCAAAACCTGCACCTCTAACACAACCATACTTTTCTAGCTACTTCAAGGCCACCGAAAGTATGTCCGCATCCGATTTGGGTGTTGCTGATTATTGTGACTATGTCATATAGAAAATATATAAAAATAAGTAATTATTATTATGTAATATCGATTTAAAGCAAAACAAATATTTATTATGTCATACTTATATATGTTTCCCACACTTTTTGTGTGTGTTTTCATCTATTTGTATCCCATATTTATTTACACGCACCTCCTTCTATAGCACATGGTGTGGGATAAAAGTGACATTGGATTTGGATTTATCAATCTGTATATAAATAGAGGAACATAGTTATGGTGTTGTTTTATGTCACATAAAAGTATTACGGTAGATTTAAAATATGCACCATTTTTTTTCAAGTGAAGAGTACCCCATTATTTCTTTACGGTAGGGGTACACTGGTTTTTCTACTCATTTCTTATTTTTAGCACTCATTTTATGTTTCATAAATAAAAAAATTTCAATCAAAGTGATGAATACATGTATCTTCAAAAAACGTATTACCAAACATAATGTACCTGAAAAGACTACTCCTTACAATGGCTAGTAAACACATCCCACGCTCATTGGGTTATCAAGTGTGCATAAATAGGAGGTGGGTGCAGGTTTATTTTCCCTTCAACATCTTTAAGATAAAATTTCATTAAAATTGTGCGAAAACCTCTGTGAATCCTTTAAGAAACCCTTAATACACAGTCCTTGTACAATTCATCCACTATAAATGCACTCTATAAGGGATGATGAAGAGTAATTCATGTTTCATTATTTTATTTTTTAGTAAATTAAAGAAATGATATATCATAATGTTACTATAATATATCCCCACATCAGTGTTTTAAGCTTGGTGACAACATGGTGCCTCGACTGTACATCAATCAACACACATTTATGAGTGACGATTCTAATGTAACTACTGAACATGGCCTTGTTGGGGTTAACATATTGGCCCCACTTATTCTATCCGACCTCGTATTTGATGCCTTTTGATTTTTTCCTTAAGTATTTTTGCTAACACCGTCAAACTACAACACTCATATTTTTTCTGCACCACCAGTGTTTCGATGCCTACTATTTCCTCAGTTTAAACATCATCAATATGTTCCTTCAGAGAACTATCATAGACATGTGTAAAGGGTGGTTGTACCTCTGCATTTGGAGAAGTAGTAGCAACAGGTTGAGAAACATGTTGGTTCTCTGCACTGTGAGCAACAACAGGTTGAGAGACCTGTTGTGCCTCGGGATTGGGAGAATCATCACATACAAAAGTCATTATCTGCAGAAGTGGTTCAAAATTTAATTTAGATTACATAAAAGAAGTATATAATAGATAATAACATAAGTTAACATGATGTATATTACAAAAAAATACAACTTGATTATTGAACTCTCTTTTTTTAAAGGCTGAAGGGATTTGAACCCTCTATAGACTATCCAAATCCCTTCATTGTGGTCTCCTATAACATAAAAAACACCATATAGATTGGGACCACTATGAAATGATTGAGACTTCCCAATGAAAGGGTCATCCTCTGTTGAATTTTCATCTGACCCTTCAGTGGTTTTAGTGGATAAAAAAACAATTGACCAGTTTCAGTTTGCAGGATCGGGAAAATAAAATACTTGCACTACCTATGATTACATTATAAATGGGTTTTCTTTGTACCCTTACTTACTAAAATAAACTTTCATGAATCCCAACTCATCTATTTTAACATAACTCCTGTTATCAACCCACTTTCATTGAAAAATCATCACTTTGAAGTTCATATAATCTAACTCCCATATTTGTTTGATGATTCCAAAGTATGACAAATTTACATAATTTTGATTTATGTATTTAGAACTGGAAACATGCATCACTTCAACTACAAGTGTAACTCCACTATTCTTCATGGTATTGTCTTCATCATGTTCATTAGTATAGAATGTATAACTGTTAATTACATAAGCATTATAAGATAATGCATACACACTTGGTCCTTTGTCTAGCCATCAAAGTCATTCTTAAATTGAGTCTGAATTTTCATCTGAATCCTTAAATATATGGTCTTGAAACCATCCTATAAACTATCGATTATGTGTATTTGATATCTATTTTTCATCCCTTTATGGATTCAAATGTCTAAGAATTTATTTGTGGGTTTCGACATATGGGTCAACCTCCAAACTGTTATGCAAAACGTAAAGGTGGGCCTACTCCGGATCTGTAATATTGATTGTGACAACCTCTCTTCCATAAATTTCTTCACCCGCAAGCTGGCTAGTGTGACGCGATTTTGGTAGACCAATGATTTCCACACCAAATAGGTATTCAGTATTGAATTCAACAACTTCCTCAACAATATATTTCTCTATAATAAAACCCTCTGGCCAAATTCGATTTTTGACATGCCCTTTCAAAATCTTCAAATACCGTTCAATGGGGTAAATCTATCTATAGTATAAAAGACCACATAGTCAAATCTCTCTCACCAAGTGAACCATCAAATGAACCATCCTATCAATGAATTTCTGCGGGAAGAACATTTCACATTCACATAATATGATGAAAATTTATCTTTCCATACTTAGCAATTTCGTCAAGTCTATAACTTTTCTACATATATCTTTGAAGAAGAAACATAGATTCATTAATGTATAATGGATATTATTAGAAAAAATGCAACATAAATCTATAGGAATTAGATCTTGCATCAAAATGTGGCAGTCATGTGATTTCTAAGCCTTTAACTTTAAATCAGTTATTGACATGATGTTCTTGATATTTGATGAATACCCCTATGGAACCTTTACGTCATTCAAGAAGTTTCTAAACTAATATATCTCATTCCCGGAAATAGTGTAAGCAGTTGGAGGAAGAAAAGTTAGTTTTTCACCCTTCACTGGGGCCAAATCTTCTCGTATTCCCATGTAAACCATGTCCAACCTAGCCTTAATTTCATCCTTAATTTTGGCAGGTGAATTTAGAAATGTGCTAATGACACTATCACATACATTTTTTTAACATGAATAACATCAAGAAAGTGTTTGATGTAAAAACAATTCGAGTATGGTAATTAAAAAAAACTAATCTCTTCTTCCAACTGGTTTTCGTAAGGTTTTTCGAAAATGGTTTACCAAAACTAATTTCCATATATTTTAACTTCTAAAATAGTTGATCACCAGTTAGTGGAGATGGTGTTGTACATTCTTCTAAACTTCCATCAAATGATGTTTTCCAAGATCGGTGCTTATGTCATCAGGGTAGAAATATGAGATATAGATACCCAAGCCTTTTACATAAATCATTTCATGATTTTAAGCATAATTAATCATCAGAGTACAAGCCAAGGATCATTAAGTCTAGTGTTTTGGAAGACTAGGTACATATAACATGAAACATGGGGATAAAAAAAAACTTCTTTATTTAATCTCCATAAAGAGATTATAACTTCCTTTGAGCTCTTACATCTGCATGGGGTACCCTGGGGAACACATGAACAAAGGGATGAGCTAAAAAGCCTAGTAAGGGAATGAACATAAGGATACATCTCAAGCACATGAGTTAGGAGGCATGAAATAATGATATCAAAAGCATGAAAATTATAAAATAATTTAATATAAGCATGGGATCATATAAACATGGAATCATATAAATGTGGTAGAATCATAAAACATTTCTTTAGTACGGGTTGAGGCTAACTTCCAATCCCGTTTCCCATTTCAGTATGGGTCAAGGCTAACTGCCAATCCCGTTTCACATCGCATATCATGAGACTTATCCTTACCCAATGCATTGGAGCGCTATTTGGGCACACACATATCAAAATTTTCATGAATATTCTTTCCACATAAATATTCTTACCATATATATAATCATAGATAATCAACCATACACAAACATAAGGGTACCCATGGAAAGAATTGGGTACCACAATCATGACATAAATCATAAACAATGGGCGTATCATGAAAGTGTCCATGTATGGAAATAATTAGAAAATACATGGATTTTAATAGGGTAAAATAAGCATATAACATGGTAAGTGGTGTCAAACATAAGTGACAACATATGAGAAATGTATTTTAGAAACATTAGCATTAAAACATTTTTGTGCGGTTTTAAGGAAAATACTATAGAGCTTTTAAAATAGTAAAGAAGAAATTATTTTATATAAAACCAGAATTGAACCAAGAAGGTTTTCATAATAAAAATAAAGAATTTACAAAGATAATGGTGTCTTAAAATATAATATAGAGTTCACTTGAAATTGGGTAAAAGTTCAGGAAGTTCCTTTAAAACGGGTATGCTTATTGGGAAGTATCGAAGAGAGATTCACTTAAAAGCATGTATATCCCTAAAAGAGAATGAGAGGTGGATCTTGGAACATGAGTTTGGAGCATATAAACATAATTTTTAAGTTCTAAATAAAATAAAAGACAACAATATTTTGGTAACAATAAAGATAGAGCAACCCGAAGGAATAAAGGAAGTTCGGGTAGAATCCATCATGGTTTATTGACATGGTATCATGTGTAACTAAGAGGGATTGATGAGAGAGATAAGGGGTTTATCATTACTTATTAAAAATTAGGGAAGTATGGGGAAGGTGTATAAATGTACCCCATCACTTGGTATTACAAAAAAAGGCATAGCATAGAGAACAATCTTGATTAAGAGTAAAAAGGGGAGGATTCCTTACCTTAAATCCGTTGGTGTTCTCCACTTGTTATTAAAGACCTGAATAAACAAATTAGGATTATTAATTAATAATTCTAGAACCTATTATATATTCAATTTATTTATTATACCCCTTTTTAGTTCTTTTAAAGCCTTTTTGATTAGTTACAAAGTTTAATTTAATTGTTTGGGCTCGTTTGTTTACTTTGATTTAAAAGATCGGTTCACTTATATTCAAGTTTGGATTATATGAAAGATGAAAGTGGTTGTCCAGAATTAAAGTTATATTATTTAGTTCATATACAGTATATTACATGGTTTTAATTTTAATTAGGTTACTTATAGTGAAGTCGAATTTTTATATATATAACCATAGTGATAACCGTTTTTGTTAATCGGGGGATTTGATTACAGAGTACGTGTTTTGATTTATAACTTAATACCATTTGTACCAAAGGATTTCAGAAAAAAAAATAGGATATATTACATATATAATAATCTGGTTCAACCATAACACAAATGTTTTCATAACCAGAATTAAATATAATAATAGAAATTGATAAACCATTGTCCTTGAATGTGGTAAATTAGCACATCTCAAACGATGCTTTCATTTATTTCAAATAAAAGGGTGGGGAAAGGAGTGAATATAATAAAATATACCACTAGCATGAAGACATTACAGTACATGTATGTTACTGGATTTATCATACTATTATGGTTAAGGGAGGTGAGGAAAGAAATAAAAAATAAAAGAACTTAAAAGAAAAGAAGAAACTGGGAAGAGGAATTTACCTCTTGAGACTTCCTCCTTTGAGAACCTCTTAAGGGGAGAGGTTTTGGTATTTTGAATAGACTGAGAGATTTTAGACGTGGGGGAAGACCTTGGGGAGAGATTTGGGTAGAATAATGGCATGACACAAGGCTTGAGAGGAGTGGAGAGAAGAGGGAGTGAAGGGGGGTTTTATAGTGGAGGGGAGGAGAGATTTCATAATATTATAATCATTAATTTATTATTTATTCCCAAGACAAGTAAAAGTAAGTCATCCATGAACAAGAATAGTAAATAAGGCATGTTAGTTCAGGATTTGGGTGCTTACATCACTTGTGATGTTAGGACTAGTGGGTTTTAATTATAATGTATTTATACGGTAAATTAATGTATTTTACTATTCACCAAAAATTAAAGTATTTTAGAAAAATACCAAAAATTTACCCCAACTATTTTTTTACGTGTAGAATCCAAAAATGAAGTCCATTTTTCAAAAATAATTTTATAAATATTATTAATTTAATATTTAATTAAAATCATAATTTACTTAAAAAAACAGTTTTTAAAATTAAAAATGATTTATAGTGCTTTCAAAAATTACGTAGGGTCTTATAAAATTATCTAAAAACTATAAGACATTGATTTAATAATTAATGAACAAATTTTAATAAAATAATTTTTTTTAAATTAATTAATTAATTATAATTAATTATCTATGACTTACAATATACCAAAATGTTTACTAAGGTCAAATTGTCACTTTCTAAGATGTCTAAATTTTATTTAATTATTCATGGGTAAGGTTACTCTTATTTTGGATGATTTACTATTCATAAGGGTAGGTTACTATTCACAAGGGTACGTTACTATTCACCGAAAATTATTTTTGTTTCATTAGACTCCAAAAATCATCTTGAACACAACTGTGTATGTCGAATTTTCAAAATTCCCAACAAAGAAGTGAAAAACTTATGTTTAAAGGTCACTTAACACTTAGTAGTTCATTATGTTATGTATTCATGTGATTTTATGACATATTTATAAGAAGGGAAATTCCATTGAAAAAATTTGGGTCGTTACATTCTTCCCCCCCTTATAAAATTTCTCCCTCGAAATTTCGTTTTACATTCTAAGTAAAAAATAGGTGTGGGTACTTTTCCTTCATTGCTTCCTCTAATTACCATGTTTCCTCTTCATACTTATGGTTTCTTCATAGTACCTTGACTATATGAGTAGTCTTATTGTGTATAATTTTTTCTCTATGATCCAAGATCTTCACTGGATGCTCCTCGTAAGAGAGATCATCCTCAAACTGTACCACGTATGAAGAGAGTACATGTGAAGGGTCTGGTATGTACTTTCTTACGAGTGATACGTGAAAAACATCATGAACTCAAGCCATATTCGGTGGAAGTGCAAGCCGATAGGCCACGACTCCTATGCGGTCAAGGATCTCAAAGGGGCCAATATACCTTGGGCATAACTTCCCTTTCTTCTCGAATCGCATGACTCTCTTCCATAGAGATATTCAAAGGAATAATTTATCACCAACGTAAAACTCCAAGTCCCTTCGATGGTTGTTAGCATAGATCTTTTGCCGACTTTGAGAAGATTTGATGTATTTTTGGATGACTTGAACCTTTTCTGTCATCTCTTGAACAAGATTGGGTCCAAGTAGCTTTCTTTCTCCAACTTCATCCCAACAGGTTGGAGTTCTACATCACTTTCCATACAGAGCTTCATATGGAGCCATCTGAATACTTGAGTGGAAGCTATTTTTGTATGAGAACTCAACCAATGGGAGATGCTAATCCCATCCACCTTTGAATTCTAGAGAGTATACTCTAAGCATATCTTCAAGCATTTGAATAGTTCTTTCAGACTGGCCATCAGTTTGGGGGTGATAGGCCGTGTTGAAATTTAATTCAGTACTCAAAGAATGTTGAAGGCTCCTCCAGAATTTAGATGTGAACCTTGGATCATGGTTAGAGAAAATTGAGAGTGGAACACCATGTAGTCTCACCACTTCCTTCAAATATATCTTTGCAAGTTGTTCAAGCGAGATATCTTCCTGAATAGCGATAAAATGGGAAGTCTTGGTGAGTTGGTCAACCACAACCCATATCGCACTATTTCCCTTCGACGTCTTCAGGAGACCCGTGACAAAGTCCATAGTAACATTTTCCCATTTCCACATGGGTATAGGAAATGGCTGCATCATACCTTTGGACTTTTGTCACTAAGCTTTAACTTGCTGACATACCAAGAACCTTGATATATATTCCGCAATCTCCTTCTTTATGTTATCCCACCATAAGTGTTCTTGGAGATCACGATACATTTTGGTACTCCCAGGATGGATAGAGAATGTTGAGCTATGTGCATTATCCAATAGCTCTTTCTTTATCCCAGGTGATGAAGGCACACAAAGGCGCATTCCAAACCAAATCACACCATCATCATCGATATGGAACTCTTGCAGCTTCCCTTCCTTTACTGCATTCACCCTCTTTTGTATCTCCACATCACCCCTTTGTGCTTCTTTAATCTTCTCTTGGATGGATGGTTGCACAATCATTTGGGAAAGGTAGGATGTATCCCCTGCCCTTATGATTTCCAAATCCATTCTTTGCATATCTAAGAAGATAGGGTCTTTCTAAATCCATAACATGGATAGAGTAGTGGGTTCTTTTCTGCTTAGAGCATCAACTACCTTGTTCGCCTTTCCAGGATGGTAGTGAATAGAGTAATTGTAATCCTTGATTAGCTCTAACCATATCCTTTAATACATGTTGAGCTCATTTTGTGTGAATATATACTTTAGGCTCTTGTGGTCGGTGTATATGTCACACTTCTCACCATAAAGGTAGTGCCGCCAGATTTTCAAGGAAAAAATCACGGCTGCCAGCTCTAGATCATGTGTGGGATAGTTTTTCTCATGGATTTTCAGCTGCCTTGAGGCATAGGCTATCAATTTATCATTTTTCATTAGAACACAGCCTAAGCCTTTCTTAGAAGCATCACTATACACCACAAATATTTCTCCACTTAAAGGGAGTGTGAGTACCGGCATAGTGATAAGCCTCTTTTTCCACTCCTTGAAACAGTCTTCACATTCTTGTGTCCAGACGAAATTTACTCCCTTCCGTGTTATCTTGGTCATTGGGTTTGACAATCATGAAAATTTCTTCACGAATCGTCGATAATACCCATCTAGACCTAAAAAACTGCAGATATCCATTACAGAAGTTGGCCTCGGCCACTCTTCAATTACCTTTGTCTTGGAAGGTTCCACAGATATCCCTTTCCTGGTGATAACATGGCCCAAGAATGATACTTACTCCATCCAGAACTCACATTTACTGTACTTTG
Organism: Viscum album; assembly: GCA_963277665.1. Lineage (NCBI taxonomy): Eukaryota > Viridiplantae > Streptophyta > Magnoliopsida > Santalales > Viscaceae > Viscum > Viscum album. The sequence continues at coordinate 960,931,418 of OY728163.1, read as the reverse complement.
CATACAAATTCTCCCTTCATAAAGTCTTTAACACAGTTTCCAAATGCTCCTCATGTTCCTCCTTGCTCTTGGAGTATATCTAAATATCATCAATAAAGACCACCACAAATTTTTCGAGGTAATCTATAAAGACTCTATTCATTAAATCCATGAAAATTGCTGGAGAATTAGTGAGTCCAAAGGGCATCACTATGAACTCATAGTGTCCATACCTCGTTCGAAAGGCAGTCTTGGGAATATATTCCTTCCTCACCTTTAGTTGGTGATATCCTGACCGAAGGTCCACCTTAGAGAAATAACTGGCCCCATAAATCTGATCGAACAATTCATCTATCTGTGGAAGTGGATACTTGTTCTTTATAGTGATTTTTAGAGCTCACGATAATCAATGCAGAGGCTCATTGATCCATCCTTATTCTTGATGAAGAGGACTATATCACCCCACGGTGAAGCACTCAGGTGTATAAAACCCTTCTCCATATTCTTCTATAACTACTTCTTTAGCTCTTTTAGCTCTATGATGGCCATTCTGTAAGGTGTCTTTGAGATTGGAAGAGATCCATGGATAAGTTCAATTGAGAACTCAACCTCTCGGTCAGGAGGAAGACCAGACATCTCTTTGGGGAATACATCAGTGTAATCCCTCATGATGGGCATGTCTTCAAGAATGATTCTATCCTTTGTCCCAATCATTTGAGCTAGATATGCTTTCTCACAAGGAAGCAATATCCAAGATTTAGAGGAAGATTCTAAAGGAGACTCATCTTCCTCCTTACACTTGTAAAGAATCGGAGGATGATTTGGGATGTGAAAAGTGATCTCCCTTTCCCGACAATTGATGTTGTCCTTGTACAAAGATAGACAATCTATTCCCAAGATAGCGTTGAACTCCACTAAAGGAAGTATGACAAGATTTTCCGGGAGGTTCAGTCCACAAAAATTAACCGGGGAGGAGTTATAAACCATGGATGAAATAATTTCCCCATTCGTTGTTCTCACAAATAACTTTTCCTACAAATTTTGAGGTGGTGTTTGAATAGTTCTACTAAACTTGCAAGATATGAAATAATGAGTAGAACCAGAATCAAATAGTATGTTCGCTATTCTTGAATTAATAACAAGCGTACCTATCACCATATCATTTTCCAGATCCACCTTAGCAGTAGTGATAGCATAAGCCCTTCCTTGTTGCCTTGGAGGTTGTTGCTGATTGCCTCCGACAACCCTCGGCTTAGGGAAATTGTTCGCATAATGCCCAAGATCCTTACAGTTATAACACTGCACTGCAGGATGAGTGTTGTTCTGAACTTTCCTTTCTTCTTCAAAATTAGCGGGATTTTTCATATCCCTTCGACAGTTCTTGGCCAGATGACCAAACTTTCCACATTTGAAGAAATTCTTGGTTCCATTGAGACAGTCACCAAGATGCTTCTTCCCACAATTTTTTCAAAGGGGAAAGTGAGGCTTTTTTCCATCATGGGATTTGTTTGATGAACCACCCATGTTGTTCTCCATTTTCTGCTTCTTGTCACTAGGCCCATGAGACCACTAAGAGTCTCCAATCTCCATTTCAACCTTGAGGGCACAACGGACAATCTCCTTATAGCTATAGAAGTCTCTAATTGCCAACACTTTTCATAGACTCGACTTTAGTCCACTAAAGAAGCGATCCACCTTGCTTTCGGTGTTCATGAACAAGCCTGAGGAGTACCTTGAAAGCCTTGTAATGTTTGATTCATATGCCCTAATGAACTCATTTTCCTTGTGCTTGAGTCCAAGGAACTCTCTTTCCATCTTGATATGGAGTGTTCGAGGAAAATATTTGTTTAAAAACATCCTCTTGAATTCCTCCCATTCTATGGAATCAATTTCCTCTTGGGACTTTGTATTCTTGATCAGTTTCCACCACTGATCAGCTTCCCCATCAAAACGATAGACTGCTAGTACAACTTTATCTTCTTCCAAGCACTGGAGGACAAAGAAAATATTTTCAATGGAGTTAATCCATTGTTTTGTGAGGAGGGGATCAGAAGACCCGCTAAACATGGGAGGCCTTTACTGCATGAAGGATTCTACAACAAATTTCTCCTTACTTGAAGGAGGGGGACGTTCCACCTGATTCAAGTTATTATTCATAACTCGAGCTAGCTGAGCAAGTACTGCCATGAAGTTTTGAGAACCCACTTCTATCACATCAGGCATGTCATTAGGGAAATCATCACATTGCCTATCACATTGGTTGTTGAAATGTGTTCTTCTATTTCCCGCCATTAACTAAGAAAAACAAGGTATAATTAGAGGTCTTGAATACTTAGATATTGAGCATAAAAATAAACATTGAACATAAAAGTATGAACTTATAAATAAGAAGTATATCCTAACTTGTGATTCCTTAGGTTTATATCTAGGTTATCCTCGATCTATTTCTTAACTTATATTCTTATGGGCTTATTTTTGTCCCTTAATAATAATTTGTACTAAGCTCGTAAATCTACCAAAGCATATCCCCCGGGAGTGTCGTAATCAAGAGTGCAGCAAGACCGATTATCGTGCACCAGTTCCCATTCGAGTCTAGCTCAAAGCGGTGTTTTTGGGTTTTACCCCTAGATACATCCGTGCCAGAGCCTCCTCTACCTGGTCGTATCTAGACATGGATGTATTTTCTTGATAAACCACTTACCCTATACTCACCAAAATTTAGGACAATTTTCATATACTTAGTCTCATCCTTAAGGTTCTCAATAAGGTGATCTATTCCTAATCTCCAAATATAACTAGACCATCCTTTAATACCAACTATAGTGACCCGAACCTTTTACATAAATCATTTCATGATTTTAAGCATAATTAATCATCAGAGTACAAGCCAAGGATCGTTAATTCTAGTGTCTTGGAAGACTAGGTACATATAACATGAAACATGGGGATAAAAAAAACTTCTTTATTTAATCTCCATAAAGAACTTATAACTCCATTTGATCTCTTACATCTTCATAGGGTACCCTGGGGAACACATGAACAAAGGGATGAGATAAAAAGCCCAGTAAGGGAATAAACATAAGGATACATCTCAAGTATATGAGTTAGAAGGCATGACATAATGATATCCAAATCATGAAACTCATAAAATCATTTAATATAATAATGGGATCATATAAAAATGGAATCATATAAATGTGGTAGAATCATAAAACATTTCTTTAGTATGGGTCAAGGCTAACCGCCAATCCCGTTTCCCATTTCAGTATGGGTCAAGGCTAACCGCCAATCCCGTTTCACATCACATCTCATGAGACTTATCCTTACCCAATACACTGGAGTGCTATCTGGGAGCACCCATATCAACATTTTCATGAATATTTTTTCCACATAAATATTATTACCACATATACAATCATACATAATCAACCATATACAAACATAAGGGTACCCATGGAAAGAATTGGGTACCACAATCATGACATAAATCATAACCAATAGGCGTATCATGAAAGTGTCCATGTACGGAAAGAATTAGAAAATTCATGGACGTTCATAGGGTAAAATAAGCATATAACATGGTAAGTGGTGTCAAACATAAGTGAAAACATATGACAAATGTATTTTAGAAATATTAGCATTAAAACATTTTTTGTGCGGTTTTAAGGAAAATACTATAGAGATTTTAAAATAGTAAAGAAAACATTCTTTTATATAAAACCAAAATTGAACCAAGAAGGATTTCATAATAAAAATACAGAATTTAAAAAGATAATGGTGTCTTAAAATAGAAGATAGAGTGCACTTGAAATTGGGTAAAAGTTCGGGAAGTTCCTTTAAAACGAGTGTGCTTATTGGGAAGTATCGAAGAGAGATTCACTTAAAAGAATGTATATCCCTGAAAGAGAATGAGAGGTGGATCTTGGAACATGATTTTAGATCATATAAATAGAATGTTGAAGTTCTACATAAAATAAAAGACAAGAACATTTTGGTAAAAAGAAAGATAGAGCAACCCGAAGGAATAAAGGAAGTTCGGGTAGAATCCATCATGGTTTATTGGCATGGTATCAGGTGTAAATAAGAGGTCTTGAAGAGAGATATAAGAAGTTTATCATCACTTATGAAACATTAGGGTAGTATGGGGAAGGTGTATAAACATACCCCATCACTTGGTATTACACAAAAAGGCATATCATAGAGAAAAATCATGATTAAGAGTAAAAAGGGGAGGATCCCTTACCTTAAATCTATTGGTGTTATCCACTTGTTATTAACTGTAAAGACCCGGAAATTTCAAGGAAAATTATTTCTTAAATACTTTGGAATTTTACGAGTCTGTGGTTTCTAACGGCACCTGATTCTGAGGCCCGGTGTGCCCAGAATCATTTTCTGAAGTTTTGTTCGGGTACGTTCAGTAAACGTACGTGTAAGTTTTTCTATCTTTTGAACCAGCGCTTGGAATTGAAATCCAAGGACACCGATGAAATCACAGCACCGGTATTCACTTACGGGGACCTTTACCATATTTTCTTTTGCTCGGGTGGAGAAGTTAATTTTTGGGGATTTATAAAAAAATTAAATAAAATTGTTGTACACAATTTTATTTATCTCTGGTAGTTATATCCTACAAGGGGAAGTTATAGGTGGGGCCCAAACCCACATAACCTCCCATGAGAGGATAATGTTAGGTGGGGCCCACACAAACCCCTAACCTTTCAACTTCCTTAAACTCCCCATTAATCCCCCCTGAATTAATTTGATAACCCTCCCCTTAGTTAATGTGATCTCTTCACCTCCCTCTCTCCCATTAATTTTTGCCAACACTTTTGATTAATGAATTGAACCCTAAAATTAATTAATTAAAGTGTTTGAATTTTGAAAATTCATGTGTGAATAAAATTATAACCTTAGCTATTATTTTATTTTGGGCACACGTTGTGTTGGGAGAATTTTGGGAAGGATCTGGAGAAATAGAAGAACACCATTCTTCTCTCGACGAAGAATATCTCCGACGAAGAACGTGAAGCCAATGACGCTTCTTCTTCGGGTGCACTCTGACGTCAATAGACTTTCCGCGATGCCTGGACTCCACGATGTTTGTGTTCTGTGACTCGTTGAAGTGCTCTGCTCTTCAAATCGAGGTAGGGGTTTTGTATAGTTCTATGTGAATAAATTATCTCGTTCATGTTGAATTTGTTGGAATGTCTTAGGCCAATTTCTACCACCTAACGTGGAGGGAACGAGCTGAATGAACATGGCCCAACAACCCTACGATGTTTCCTGATTTTTATTCGCGATGGAGGCGTGTTGGAGGAGGAGGCGACGAGCAAAGGAGGCGGCTGCATGCTGAAGAACCGCGGCTCGCAACCGCGGGTCGCTTGGCCGAAGAAGAACTGACCGGACGTAGTCGGCCGGGCTGGTGGAACCGCGGCACCCCATCATGCCGTGATGCGGAGAACCACGACCCATGCTCCGCAGTCCGCTTCGGCGGGTGAACCGGCCGGATCGTCGGCCGACCGGGTTGGAGGAGGCCGCAGCGCCGCCTGGCACCGCGTGCGGAGGACAGAGGCCCGCCCAAGTGGTCCGCTCACGCTGGAGAAGCCGGCTGACTTCGGCCGGCTGGGCAGGAGGGCGGCGCTGCTTGCCGCCACCGGTTTGGGAAACCGGGGGGCTACCCCCCCTGCATTGCTCGTCCACCTGGGCCGAGCCACTCGGCCAGCCGGGCCGAGTCGCGGCTATCCAGGCTGGGCCGCGCCGCGCTGAGCTGAGCCGCGCCCCACTGGGCTGGGCCGTGCCCCACCGAGATGGGCCACACGCTTCACCGGGCCGGTCCGACACCAGCCAATTCGGACCTTCCAAAACCGAGTCGACCCGACCCGCCAGCCCACTGGGCTTGACGGGCCGGGCCCGTTTCACTTAAAACGTGAATAACTTTACGACCGTGCGTTCAGTCGACGTGCCATCTGCAGAACTAGGATCCTCGTGATGAGACGGTCCTTTTTTGATACTCTAAGTGAGTTTTGGATGACTTTGAAAAATGACCGGGTTTGGAACGAGCGTAATTCCAACCGGGCCCCTGGAACGGAAAAGCCAATATCTCTCAGACCATGCATCTGATTGACGCGCCGTTTGTCGCGTTGGGTTCCTTTTGACAAGATGGAATTTTGGGGTACATAAACTCAGGACTTCAGGGTACATCAAATCAAGACTTCATGATAGTTGATGTGAAGACCCCTTTACTCGAGGAGCGGACCCTCCCGGAATCGAGCGTGCTGTGTGCGGGAACCCTAGAGATGGCTACAACTGCAATGACTACCGTACTGGAATCCTCCATGGGTTCGATGACGATGAAAATCGTACTGTAATCCTCAGTGGGTTCGATGACGACAACATCTGTACTGGAATCCTTCATGGGTTCGACAGTGATGACTACTTTCTTGCATCCTATGTGGGTCTGACAGTTTGACTTCTGTACTAGTATCCTACATGGGTCCGATAGAGTAGCTGGTCTAGTATCCTACGTGGGTCCAACAGCTTAGTTGGTCTAGTATCCTACGTGGGTCCGACAGCTTAGATGAATCAGCGACTATATCTGATCATCTCTATCGCTATACGAAAGATGTATACCTGTGTGATCTGAGTCTTGAATTTCAATCATTATCATTGATGTGATTGACTTACTTTCCTGTGTGGACTGGGTTGTTCTTGGGCTCAAGAGTTAGAGCCGAACTGAGATTGATAACTTAGGTATATGTATGGTCATATACCTAAGTATATTTGGTTGATACTTCGTGTTTATGTCTATCTTTTGTGGTTTATCCTTTGTGGATTCTGGGAGACCTTTGGGGTCTCAGAATCCCTACTGAGTATCGTATACTCACCCCTGAATGGGCTATGCCCGTACTATGTTGTGTTGGATGTAGACGACAGACAACACTGATCGAGGTAGAGACTTGTAGAGCTAGATGGTACCCGGAGGTGGAACACTTGACGTGACATACATGGAGCAGACAGACAGGCTCGTGGTGCTGAGGAGACCATTTGTACCCACCCTTTAGGTGGGATTCCTAGAGGACAACTCAATGGTTTCTGTTTTACTTTACTGTAGTTGTACTAGCTTTTCAGTTGTACTATACTTACTATTGGGCTTGTATTTCTGTCCCCTTTCTTTTCAGCACTTACTTTTGTATACAGTTCTGCTTAGTACTTACTTCAGTTGCGTACTCTGTTGTGTTTGTTTACTTTTATAAAGGAAATGCCTTCCCAGTATAGGGATTTACACCTTTGGTGCTAGTCTCCAGCCCCTGGCCTATGGAAGGCGGGCTTGGGGTAGTCACGACATGGGCCCCGAGGACGGGTCATGAAAAATTGGTATTAGAGGAGTCGGTTCTACCACAGAACTTAGGACTCTGATCTATCCAACCGTGAAGCAATAGTGATAAGAGTATTGAGTGTGGTTTTCAGTCCAGGGAGTCCAGTGTAGGTGCGGTGACCGACGTATCCATACACCAGGACCCTGACCTCTGATTTCCGACTCAGTACATGAAAACACTGATTGCACGTGTGTTTCAAAAGTTTTCTTTGTGATTACTTTGTTTCAGCTCACCAGGTATACTATTTTGACCATGGCGTACCTGTTTCTTTTTAGGATGGCCCCACGAAGGCATCCATCTAGGGTTCCGAGTTACGTATGAGATGGTAGCCCACCGAGCGACGAGGCCTCGGTGCAGGGCCCCATTATAGAAAAAGCACCAGTGGTATCCCTACCCGCTGGGCCACCGATACCACCATCCCCAGTAGCAGAGAGTACACGCCGCCTGAGTGCGTTGCATGAGTTCCAGTGACAGAGGCCGCCCAGGTTTTACGGAGAGATGAACCCGCAGGTAGCTGAGAACTGGCAGGAGGCTGTCGTCAGAGTTTTCAGACTAGTAGGAACACCAGCCGATCTTATGGTGATCCTTCCCGCGATTCTCCTGCACACAGCAGCAGGTTGGTGGTAGAGCTTGATTCTATAGGTTCATAATGAGGAATCTTTACTCTAGAAGGACTTCGAGAGTCTCTTCTGCTCGGAGTTTGTTACAGCCACCCTTCATGCGATGCGGATTCAGGAGTTACTTCATTTGCAGCAGGGCAGCATGATAGTAGCTTAGTACTCAACAAGGTTTACCGACCTCTCACGCTACTCCACGGACATGGTACGAGACCCATTCTTTAGGGCTCATACCTTTGACTAGGGACTCAGACATGAGATCAGGGCTTCGATGATCTCCCTCAGCATTCTGACACAGGCGAGAGTACTAGAGAGAGCCCTTCTTGTGGAGATATTTCTCACTGAGTCGACACCAGCAGCGAGGCCCACCGCAGGAAGACACGTAGCGGAGTCTTATGCAGCCGACATTAGACAGTTGACGCAGAGGTCCAAGCGGACTAGGCCATCAGGTGGTCGACATCAGGATATAGGTTCAGTTGTGCGGGGAACATGAAACTGAGCCAGCTATACGAGGAGCATACAGTGCTATGCATGCGGCGGGCAGGGTCACATGGCTCAGGACTGCCCGACCCACCATGCGGACGAGCAGCAGACAGTAGAGGGACCTCCCAGGCAGAGGCAGAGGTTTGATCGTGGTGGTCTACCGGGAGTGGGCGGACGAGGCAGAGGAGCTGGCTGAGCAGCGGGTGGTGGACGACGTTTTGAGCCTCTACCACCACCACCACCAGGAGGTCTACCCCGACCAAAGTGAGCTGGCGGACAGAGGTAGGCTCAGCTCCAGGTAGTTGAGGCCTACAACCACAGCGCACCTGAGATGATTTGAGGTACTATCTGTGTCTACTCCACCCTTGCTGAAGTACTTATAGACACAGGTGTGAGTCATTATTTTATTTCCGCTTCCCTTGTTCGGAGCTCAAAGATTTTGACGGAGACGTTGGCTCGATTCTTATGGCTAGATACTCCTACAGGAGCAGACTCGGCGATTACGCACTAGTGACGGTAGTGTGAGCTTACTCTAGAAGGCGAGAGCTTCAGCTGGGATCTTCTTGTAGCGACGTTGAGGCCTTACGACGTCATCTTGGGTATGGACTGGTTGTCTATAGTCCATGCTCAGATCGACTGCATTAGGCGCAAAGTGCGGTATGTCTGCACGGATGGGACCAGGTTCACCTTCACCGGCGAGAAGGGAGTCTTAGCAGCATATGATGGACTAACGCAGAAAAGAGGGTAGCCAATCACACATCAGTTGGCTAGTCTCATCCTCAGAGCGGTTGATGCGCGGAGTCCGAGTTTTCCTGATGTGGTGGATCAGTATACAGACGTTTTTCCTAACAATGTTCCAGGACTACCTCCTCGCAGATAGGTAGAATTCTATATAGACTTGTACTTTAGGACATCACTGATATCTACTCCAGCATATCGGATGGCTCCCACTGAGCTTTGTGAGCTGCGGGTACAGCTGGAGGACTTGCAGGGGAAGGGATTTATCCGACCTAGTGCTTCACCCTGGGCATCTCTGATTTTGTTCTCCAAGAAGGCGGATGGGAGCTTGTGACTATGTGTCGACTACCGTTGCCTGAATCAGGTGACCGTGAAGAAAAAGTACCCACTCCTGAGGATTTACAACCTCTTTGATCAGCTCAAGGGAGCACGATGGTTCTCGAAGATGGACCTGAGGTCAGGCTATCACTAGCTCAGAGTTTGAGATGAGGATGTGTAGAAGACAGACTTTAGGTGTCAATATGGCCACTACGAGTTCTTGGTTATGCCCTTTGGTATAACCAACACACCAGCTGTGTTCATGAGTCTCATGAACATGATCTTCCAGCCTTACCTTGATCGTTTTGTCGTATTCTTCATCGAAGACATACTGATTTACTCGACTACTAAGGAGGAGCATGCCTACCACTTGCAGATTGTACTGGACACACTCTGAGAGCACTAGCTTTATGGTAAGCTCTTGAAGTGTCAGTTCTGGATTTGAGAGGTTCACTTCTTGGGAAACGTCATCTCGGAGGCTGGAGTTGCAGTGGATCTAGCGAAGATCGAGGCAGTACTTGTTTGGGAGCCACCCAGGAGCGTGACGGAGGTGCGAAGTTTCCTAGGTCTAGATGGGTACTATCGTAGATTTGTGCCAGAATTCTCTAGATTTGCAGCACCGCTTTAAGACTTGACGAAGAAGGGGAAACCCTTCGTGTGGTCAGAGAGATGCCAACGGAGCTTTGAGGAGCTATGACAGAGATTGACCAGTGTTACCCTCTTGAGGCTACCAGAGGAGGGTGTTGGGTACATAGTTTACTGCGACGCATCAGGGACCGGACTCGGGTGTGTCCTAATGTAGGAGCGAGAAATGATCACATATGGTTCGCGACAGTTGAGATAGAACGAGCAGAACTATGCTACCCATGACATGGAGTTAGCAACAGTGGTCTTCTCCTTGAAGATGTGGCGTCACTATCTGATGGGTGAGCACTTTACAGTCCACTCTGACCACCAGAGTCTCAGGTACATCTTCTCACAGAAGGACCTGAACCTGAGACAACAACATTTTCTTGAGTTCCTCCAGGACTATGACTTTGAGATAGTCTATAATCTTGGGAAGGGGAACGTTTTAGCTGATGCTATCAGCAGGAGATCGGGCATTCAACTTCTAGGAGAGGTGATAGAGCAGCTAGACGCGTTGCAGATATCATTTGTGGATATAGATGGAGCAACCTTTCTTCATTCTCTCATAGTCACTCCTACACTACTTCAGCGAGTCAGGGAGGCACAGCGTGGGGACGTCGACTGTGAGACGTGACGTGCTCAGATATCCTCAGGATAGGAACCTGATGGATTTTCTGAAGGAGGGGAGAATGTCATTCTCTTCAGGGGATGTACTATGGTACTAGTTTCACTACAGGAGGAAGTGCTGAGGGAGTTTCACACTTCCCCTCTATCAGTACATCCAGGAGTAGAGAAGATGTATTAGGATCTCAGATGACAACACTAGTGTCTGGGTATGAAGAAAGATGTAGCAGAGTTTGTATCATGATGCCTCACTTGTCAACAAGTGAAGGCAGAGCACCAGGTACCAGCAGGCTTGGTACGACCCTTAGAGGTCCCAGAGTGGAAGTGGGACGGGATATACATGGATTTCGTGATGGGGATTCCACGTACATCCAGAGGGCACGACTCTATCTGGGTGATCTTAGACCAACTCACCAAGTTGGCCCACTTCCTACTGATCAGAGATAAGGGCTCAGTAGAGAGATTGTGACACCTCTACATTCAGGAGATCATATGGATTCATGGTGTGACATCATCTATCATTTCTGATCATGATGCTCGTTTCACTTCCTGGCTATGGAAGGGGTTATAGGAGGCTTTTGGGATGCAACTACGTATGAGAACCACCTTCCATCCTCAGACAGACGACCAGACAGAGAGGACCATTCATACTCTTGAGGACATGCTCCGTGCATGTGTCTTTGACTTTAGTCGCAGCTGGGAGGATCAGTTACCCTTGGTGGAGTTTGCGTTCAACAACAGCTACCACTCCACCATCGGGATGACACCATATGAGGCACTGTCCGATCGAACTTGCATATCACCTCTGTGTTGGAATAACCCTAGGGAGTCAGCACTTGTAGGACCAGAGATGGTTCAGGATATGACGGAGAAGGTGCAGATCATCCAGGAGTGGATGAAGACTGCACAAAGCAGACAGAAGTCCTATGCTGATAGGAGATGGAGACCACTAGAATTTGAGGATGGCAACCACATCTTCCTACGGGTCTCACCTCAATGAGGTCTACGGAGATTTGGCCGAGGAGGCAAGTTCTCTCCACGATTCATTGGACCTTTATAGGTCCTCAATAGAGTAGGCGAGGTGGCTTACCTCCTGTCCCTTCCACCTCAGTTGAATAGGGTGCATGGCGTCTTCCACGTATCTCAGTTGAGGAGATATGTGCACGACCCGACCCACATCATCGATCACGGGGAGCTGGACATCGATGACAGGGTGATATTCATGGAGGTCCCAGTGGAGATCTAGGATTTATAGGAGCTGGACCTATGTGGATGGTCGATTCCTCTGGTGCGCGTTCGCTGGCAGCACGAGAACCTCCAGGAGAGCACATGGAAGCGGGAGGCTCAGATGCATGCTCAGTACCCACTTTTGTTTCCCTAGTGTATGTTGTATCTTTACGGGGACGTAAATCCATGAGGTGGGGGTAATTTAAAGACCCATAAATTTCAAGGAAAATTATTTCTTAAATACTTTGGAATTTTTTGAGTCTAAGGTTTCTGACGACACCTGATTCTGAGGCCCGGTGTGCCCAGAATCATTTTCTGAAGTTTTGTTCGGGTACGTTCAGTAAACATATGTGCGAGTTTTTCTATATTTTGAACTGGTGCTCAGAATTGAAATTCGAGGACACTGATGAACTCGTAGCGCCAATATTCGCTTAAGGGAACCTTTAGCGAAGGTGGCGGTCGTGCGCCGACTGCGTGAGGAAGAACCGCGGCCCGCAACCGCGGGCCGCTCGGCCGAAGAAGAACTGGCCGGCCGTAGCCGGCCGGGCTGGTGAAACCACGACGCCCCATGGTGCCGCGCTGCAGAAAACTGCATCTTGTGCTCCGTGGGCCGTTTCGGTGAGCAAACCGGCCAGCTCATCGGCCGGCCTGGTTAGAGGAGGCCGTGGTGCCTCCTGGCGCCGCGTGCGGAGGACAGCGGACCCCCTAAGCGGGCCGCTCATGCTGGAGAAGCCGGCTAGGTAGGAGGGCGGTGCCTCCGGTTCTGGAAACTGAGGGGCCGCACCCCCCTGTATCACTCAGCCACCTGGGTAGAGCCGCTCGGCCAGCCAGGCCAACCCGCGGCCAGCAAGGCCGCGCCAGGCCGCACTGGGCTGTGCCGCGCCGTGCCGGGCCGAGCCCCACCATGCCGGGCTGCGCCCCTTGGGCTAGGCCAGGCCGCGCGCTTCACCGGGACGGTCTGACACCAGCCGGGTCGGACCCACCGAAACCTGGTCAACCTGACCCGCCAACCCACTGGGCTTGACGGGCCGAGCCCGTTTCACTTAAAATGTGAATAACTTTACGACCGTGCGTTCGGTCGACGCGCCATCTAGGAAACTGGGATCCTCGTGAAAAGATGGTCCTTTTGCGATACTCTAAGTGATTTTTGGACAACTTTGAAAAATGAACGGGTTTGGAACGAGCATAATTCCAACTAGGCCCCTAAAACGGAAAAGTCAATATCTCTCAGACCGGGAATCCGATTGACAGGCCATCTGTCTCGTTGGGTTTCTTTTGACGAGACATAACTTTGGGGTACATCAAATTAGGGATTCGTGATAGTTGATGTGACAAACCCTTTGCTCGAGGAGCGGACCCTCCCGGAATCGAGCGTGCTATGTGCAGGAACCCTAGAGCTGGCTGCGACTGCAATGACTACCGTACTGGAATACTCCGTGGGTTCGACGATGACGACAATTTTACTGGAATACTCCATGGGTTCGAAGACGACGACATCTGTAATGGAATCCTCTGTGGGTTCGACAACGATGACTACTATTCTTGTATCCTACATGGGTCCGACAGTTTGACTTCTATACTAGTATCCTATGTAGGTCCAACAGAGTAGCTGGTCTAGTATCCTACATGGGTCCGACAGCTTAGCTGGTCTAGTATCCTACGTGGTTCCGACAAATTAGATGAACTAGTGACTACATCTGATCATCTCTATCTCTATACGAAAGATGTATACCTGTGTGAGATGAGTCTTGACTTTCAATAATTATCATCGATGTGATTGACTTACTTTCCTGTTTATACTGGGTTGTGCTTGGGCTCGAGAGTTAGAGCTGAACTGAGATTGATAACTTAGGTATATGTATGGGCATATACCTAAGTAGAGTTGGTTGATACTTCATGTTTGTGTCTATCTTCTGTGGTTTATCCTTCGTGGATTATGGGAGAACTTTGGGGTCTCGAAGTCCCTACTGAGTATCATATACTCACCCCTGCATGGGCTATACCCGCACTACGTTGTATTGGATGCAGACGACAGACAAAACTGATTGAGGTAGAGACTTGTAGAGATGGACGGTACCTGGAGGTGGACCACTTAACGTGACATACACGGAGTAGATGGACGGACCCAAGGTGCTGAGGAGACCATCTGTACCCACCCTTCAGGTGGGATTCCTAGAGGATGACTCAGTGGTTGCTGTTTTACTTTACTGTAGTTGTACTGTACTTACTGTTGGGCTTGTATTTCCAGCCCCTTTCTTTTCAGCACTTACTTTTGTATACAGTTCTGCTTAGTGCTTACTTCAGTTGCGTACTATATTGTGTTTGTTTACTTTTATAAAGGCAATGCCTTCCCAGTATAGGGATTTATGCCTTTGGTGCTAGTCGCCAGCCCCTGGCCTATGGAAGGCGGGTTTGGGGTAGTCACGACACAGGCCCCGAAGACGGGTCGTGACATTAACGACCTGAATAAACAAATTAGGCTTATTAATTAATAATTCCAAAACCTCTTATATATTCAATTTATTTATTATACCCCTTTTTAGTTCATTCAAATCCTTTTTGATTAGTTATAAGGTTCAATTTAATTGTTCGGGCTCATTTGTTTACTTGGATTTAAAAGATCGGTTCACTTATAATAAAGTTTGGATTATATGAAAGATGAAAGTGGTTATACATAATTAAAGTTATATTATTTAGTTAATATAAAGGATATTACATGGTTTTAATTTTAATTAGGTTACTTAGAGTGAAGTCGAATTTTTATATATATAACCATAGTGATAACCGTTTTTGTTAATCGGTGGATTTGATTACAAAGAATGTGTTTTGATTTATAACTTAATACCATTTGTACCAAAGGATTTCAGAAAAAATAGGATATATTACATATATAATAATATGGTTCAACCATAATACAAATGGTTTCATTACCAGAATTAAAGATAATAATAGAAATTGATAAACCGTTGTCCTTGAATGTGCTAAATTTTCACATCTCAAACGGTGCTTTCATTTCTTTCAAATAAAAGGGTGGGAAAAGGAAAGAATATAATAAAATATACCAATAGCATGAAGACATTACAGTACATGTATGTTACTGAATTTAGCATACTATAATGGTGAAGGGAAGTGAGGAAAGAAATAAAAAAGAAAAGAACTTAAAAGAAAAGAAGGAATTGGGAAGAGGAATTTACCTCTTGAGACTTCCTCCTTTGAGAACCTCTTAAGGGGAGAGGTTTTGGTATTTTTAGGAGGCTGAGAGATTTTGGACATGGGGGAGGACCTTGGGGAGAGATTTGGGAAGAATAATGGCAAGGCACAAGTCTTGAGAGGAGTGGAGAGAAGAGGGAGTGGAGGGGGGTTTTTATAGTGGAGGGGAGGAGAGATTTCATAATATTATAATCATTAATTTTTTATTTCTTCCCAAGACAAGGAATAGTAATTTATCCATGAATAAGAATAGTAAATAAGACATGTTATTTTGGGATTTGGGTGCTTACATCACTTGTGAGGTCAAGAATAGTGGGTTTTAATTATAATGTATTTATATGGTAAATTAATGTATTTTACTATTCACCAAAAATTCAAATATTTTAGAAAAATACCAAAAAAATTACCCCAACCATTTTTTAATGTGTATAATCCAAAAATGAATTCCATTTTTCAAAAATAATTTTCTAAATATTATTAATTTAATTTTTAATTAAAATCATAATTTACTTAAAAAAACAGTTTTTAAAATTAAAACTGATTTGATAGTACTTTCAAAAATTACGTAGGGTCTTATAAAATTATCTAAAAACTATAAGAAATTGATTTGATAATTAATGAACACCTTTTAAGAAAATAACTTTTCTTTTAAATTAATTAATTAATTATAATTAATTATTTATGACATACAAAATACTAAAACATTTACTAAAGTCAAATTTTCACTTTCTAAGATGTCTAAATTTTATTTAATTATTCATGGGTAAGGTTACTCTTATATTATATGATTTAATATTCATAAGGGTCATATTACTATTCATAATGGTAAGTTACTATTCACAAGGGTACATTACTATTCACCGAAAATTATTTTTGTTTCATTAGACTCCAAAAATCATCTTGAACACAACCGTGTATAACATATTTTCAAAATTCCCAACACAGAAGTGAAAAACTTATGTTTAAAGGTCACTTAGCACTTAGTAGTTTATTATGTTGTGTATTCATGTGATTTTATGACATATTTATAAGAAGGGAAATTCCATTGAAAAACTTTGGGTCGTTACATGCGATGTCCTAGAAACACAATTTTTGATGAATGTTTCAACCTAATTGACTGTGTACCTTGTTCGTAGATGGGACACCCATGAATTTCTTTAATTCTATATCCTGAAAAATTCCAATAAGCAGGAAAGTCATTTATCATCCCATACAACATGGATCTCAATGTGAAATATTCATTTCTATAAGCATCATGCAACATAACACCTGAATCCCATAATAATTTCCAATCCTCGATCAATGGAGCCAAATAAACATCAATATCATTACCTAGTTGTTTCAGTACTGATATAAGCATAGATAGACTGATGTTTTTTTTGTTTCATGCATAACCATGGTGGAAAGTTATAATTTACCAACATAACTATCCATGTACTATAAGTGCTGCTTTGAAAACCAAAATGATTCACTCCATCTGTAGATAACACAAGATAAAGGTTTCTCAGCTCGTTTCCAAAACCAGGATACTCATGATCGATTCTCTTCCACTAAGGAGATTCTTCTAGGCGACGTAGTTTCCCATCTTTATTTCTTCTATATACATGCCATGTAAATTTCCCTACAGTCTTCTCACTTCCATACAGTTGCCTAAACCTTGGAATGATTGGAAGGTACCATAAAACTTTTGTAGGACCAGATTCATCTTTCTTGTATTGAGAAACACCACACTTTGGACATTATCTAAGTTGTTTTTTTGTCCTTGAGAAATAGTATATAGTCATTCGGGTAGGAATGTATTCATTCAGAGATCATACCCATCGAATGTAGCATTCGTTTTGCATTTTATGTTCGGCTCGAAAGCTCATTATATTCTGGGAGCATGTCATTCAAGAGAGAAAGTAATTCTGCAAAATTGGCATCACTCCATCCGTTGCCTGATTTCAAATTATAAAGATTCAGTATGATTGAAAATGATGTATATTTAGTGCAACTTCCATACAAAGGTGTCTTTTCACAACTATTTAACTGATAAAACAATTTTGGGTGATCACGAATTTCATCTTCAACTACCCTTATAATTTCTTCAATATGATCTTCATCATCATTCATATCAGCAATCATGTCCTCGATACAATATTATTCATTTTCCCCACTTGTAATCATATCAGATGACCCATAAAATGCACTGTTATCCCAGCCACTAGCTACATTCTCTTTTCCCCCGTGTTTATTTGAACATTTATAACTTCGATCTATTTCGTGACAGAACAAATGTTCTTACAACTCCTATGGACTAACTTATATTGAATAATCACAACATAAACACGAACAAAGGATTTGAGAAGGGTCATATGTATGATATTTTGCAAACTTGATTAACTCTTTCACTCCATATTCATAATCTATTTTCAAATGATTATCATCCATCCAGTCTTTATTCATAGCCATCCTATTTGATTCAGTGATATTAATTTTAACAAAATAAATAGACAAAGCATTGATATAAAAATTAACCAAGTCTAAAAAATGTTATAGACTTTAAGTCTCCTTTGAAAATTATTTATAAAATCATAGTTGAAATCTCATTAAAAAAACCAACCATTTACCCAAATTCATCTTTAAAATAATTTTCCCTTTTTTAAAATAAACCAATTAGTTTCAAACACTCTTTCTCAAAACCCTAATTTGTTTTTTATAAATCATTCAAGGAAAATTCATTACCCAATAATCTTAATCATTTAAAATGATCTACAACCCACTACATTTTACAAATTTTCATTTAAAACTTCACACACCCCTTGTTAAAATGAAACCAGCATTACATATTCTTTCAAAAAATTCACATCCCTTTATGAAATCTAATCAAGTGAGTTGAGAAACACTTCACATGCAACCTAATTCCATGAAAAGTGTTTAAATAATTTTAAAGTTATTTAAAACCAAAAAAAGGTATGTTGAACACATTTTTCAAACACTTTTTTAGTGTATTCCAATAAAAACTCATGGAAAACACCACTATTTCCAAATCTAGGAAAGGATTTGGGAAGTTTCTCTTATGTTTTCTCAACTATCAGGACCCATAAGAAACCACATGACCATCATGGACTGAAACTGTTCAAATCCTGACTCCTGACACATCACAATATAAGCTATAATAATTACCCAACTCATTTATGGTTAAGATTGGTGTTTTCATCAATCTCCCATTAAGATCTTAGAAGCAAAACTCATGAACATCTAAATACTCATATTGATCTACACAACTTAGGTCATGTATCATATAATTCCATGTATATTTCAATGGTATTATCATAGATGGAAATTTGAAGTTATTAGCTTATCCCTATCTCATATAATTCAAATCTCATCTTAGAATCCTCCACCATCTCACATAGAGTCGTATGTACTACCATGCTTTATCTAGACCATCAATGTAGGGATTATAACTATCCTATGGAAACTTAATCATTGTTACAAAAGATAGTGATTAAGAACCCACTATATACCAATCACTTGATTCCTAAAAAAATCATAACTCATTCTTACTAAAATATCCTAAAAGGAAAGTTAAAAGGGAATAAAAACCCAAATAACTCCAATATAAACACTAGTGACCCCTGGTAACTCGCCACATCCCATCATCCAGCCATGGAACAATCTGAGCATCAAGAAAAAAACAAAATAGGGCACTAAAAAGGAGATATAAGATCATCATACACTCCCATCCACCAGTTCATATGTAGGGCGTGAGATAAAAATTCTTTGTATGATTTCATAAAGAATCCTCTTTTAATCCCTTAATAATATAATTTATAAAGTTATAGTTTAAACATAAGGTATAAAATATATTTTCACATGAATTATAAAACAAGTGTAAAAACAATAAACTTAAATATTTTCAAACAACCACCCTTTTTATAATATAAAAACAAGGATGACTAAAAATTTGAAATAAAAATATCAAAAAATGGAAAGACGGCCTTTAAAACAATATAATACATGTCAAATCATAGTTTATACCTCTTTTAGAACATTTTATGAAAAACTATTTTTCATAAATAACTACAATGAAAAGCCATTTTCTTAAAACTCATTTAAAAAATAACCAATTTTTTTTATTTTTTAAATATTTTTTAACCATTTAAATTAGCCTACTTGAAAGTAAGAAAATACACACTCAAAGTGAAACAATGATCATACATAGGCACTAATAAAACAGGGAAACATAATCCAAAAAATAACCAAATGATGATGCCATATAATCCAAAAAACTAGGGGAATACCATAGAGCCAAGAAAATAAATCCTCTAAAGTTTCCTAAGAATGATGTAACCACCATGTGAAACTTTCTAAGACTCATGTATTTGGATCCTGAACTAAAGATGAGGAACCTGGGTTGATACTATTTAACTTGTCATATCCAAGTAGTCCCATAGAACTCACTAGGATCTATCATGATCAGGGGATCAAAAGAAACCCCGGTCCCTTCCAGTATATTATAGGGACACTGAAACATCTCAGAAACTCACTCAATCTAACTGGGTCCTTACACTAGGAAACACACTCCACACTATGGATTTCACTTATTTGGATCCCTACCAGTCTCCTAGGACACCCATTAAATTTCAACAATGGAAGTGAGAAACCAATGAACTAATAGATCATCACATAAATATAATTTAAATAATTTTAAATTTAACCTCACCCCACCTCCTACACCCTCACAAGAAACAAACCCTTTCACATCCTTTTATAAGCTTCACAATAAGCATAAGAATATAAAGAATCCCCCATGGGGTCACGAGACACTACATGAATAATAAATTCATGGATCTCAATTGAGGGTCTCTCATATTTATAAAATAACTTCTTTAAATTACCAATTAGGATTTTACAAATGTGCTCTAGAAGCCAATCCATTTCACCCCATTTGAGAACAAAATTTCCAATTTCATCAAAAAACCATTTATCAAAATGCACTAGAAAGACTATTTGGAAACCCAACAATTTTCTATAAATAAAATTTTAAAATAATAAAACCTTGTATTTTTGAAGGAAATATGTGCTAATAACTCTTTTATTAAACTTCAATATCCTTTTGAAAACATATTAATCCACCATGAGAGTTAAGGGTCTCAAAACCATTTAAATAGGTTGAAGGTCAATTCCTTTCTTTTTGCAAAATACGACTTTAGAATATCGCATATTCACTTAAAAGAAGAAAAAAAATTATGACCAAACTTTCAAAATATTTAAATTCCTTTAAAAAATCCACTCAGGCCTTTAAAAAACACTTGGCATGTGACATAAGTCTATGCCAACTCTTTAAACCATTTTCAATCCAATTGAAACCCAAAAAAGTCACAACATAGGATTATAATTTCATAATAAATCATTTAAAAACAACCAAGAAATTTATAACATGTATTATATGGGAGTTCCAAAGAAACACCTACCTCACTCAAGAAAAATTAAAGCTAAAACTTCTTGAAATTAATGGAGAACACATAAATATGTCAAGTGACATACTACTCAACCCTAAAGACAAAAATACTCATAATTGAAAAGCGATTACACTATTATCTAGTGGAATCACACTTCAAATGAATAACTGAGTCACACAAAATCAAAGCAAAAAATATGAAGAGGAACACCAACCAACATGCAATTCATTTAGTGCGCAAATAAGGACAACCAATGACCACAATTTTCAGCGGGGTGTTTAGCCCATAAAATTCATAACATACCATCAATTTCAAACTATAATTACATGCGAATAAGATGAAATAGATGAAAAATCAGAGAGGCACATGAAAAAATAGATGACAAATAGGATTATAATTTCATTTAGTGTGCACGAAGAAGGTGTGGCGTGCGACGGAGGAGAGACACTCAACGATTGGTTCACGCATGATGGAGGTGTGGTGCGCGGTGGAGGAGAGGTGTACGATAGTCTGGTTGTGGAACAATGGAGGCATGGTTCATGGTAGAGGAGAGGCGGCGAGAGAGGAGGAGGAGGAGGAGGAGGAGTCGCGGCGCATGGGTCAACTTCCGCGAGAGCTTGAGGGGTGTGAGAATGAAGGAGACTATTAGGGTTTTTTATGAAACTCAGAGAACCTTTTATCAATACTAGCTAAAAAGCACTGATTAAGGCATGTTTTATCAGCACTAAAATAAAAAGCGCTGATAAAACATACCTTTATCAGTCCTTTTTTAGCACTGATAAAGATATTATGTTAATAATTTATTTATATTAATATATATATTTATAAAATTATATATATGATAAATATATAAATATATTTATTTACAATTATAACTATATATAAATAAATATATATGTATATATATTTATAAAATTATAATTCAAATAATTATAAAATTATAAGAAATATACTTATTATATTTATAATCATAGAATATATATAATAAATATTTTAATTATATATGTTTATAAGATTATATATGTATACAACTATATTTCTTCTAATTTTATAATTATTTATATGAATATATATTTATTTATAATTATATGAATATATATTTATATATAATTATAATTATAAATGAATATATATATATATATATTTAAATAATTATAAAATTATAAAAATTAATATTTCTAATTTTTATAATTTTATCAATATATATATATAATATTTATTATAATTTTATAATTATTTAAATATATATGTATTTATTTATAACTATAAATATAAATATTTGTATTTATTTATCAATATTTCTATATATTTATAAATATATTTATTTAATTATATATAACATTATATATGAAAATAATAAATATGTTTTTTATAAATTAATAATTATTTAAATAAAAAAATAATTATTTATATTTATAGTTAATAAAAATATATATATTTATTTGTAATTAAAAATTATAATAATAAATATTTATTTATATTTTTAATTATAAATAAATAAATAAATAAATAAATAAACAAATAAATAAATAAATATTTATTTATTTATTTAAATAATTATAAAATTCTAAAAAAATATATTTATAAAATTATAAATATATATAAATATATTTATTATAATTTTTTAATTATTTAAATATATCTACATTTATTTAGAATTATATTTATAACTATTTGTATTTATTTATAAATATTTTTATATAAATATATATAATTAACATATTTATTATAATTTTTTAATTATTTAAATATATCTATATTCATTTAGGAATTATAATTATAAATACTTGTATATATTTTTAAATATATTTATTTAATTATATGATAACTTTATAAGTAGTATGATAAATATATTTATTATAATTTTATAATTATTTACATATGCATAGTTATTTATAGTTATAATTATAACTATAAATAAATATATTTATAAATATTTGTATATAATTATATATATATAATTATAATATATGTATTTATTGTAATTTTATAGTTATTTAAATATATATATATATATATATATTTGTAATTATAATTACAAATAAATATATTTAAAAAATATTTATATATAATTAAAATATAATAATTATAAATATAATAAGTATATTTATTATTTAAATATATTTAACAAAATTTTATAATTATTTTTGAGAATATAATGGGTAACATGAATTAATAATATACCTAGTAA
The DNA here is from genome assembly GCA_963277665.1 of Viscum album. Lineage (NCBI taxonomy): Eukaryota > Viridiplantae > Streptophyta > Magnoliopsida > Santalales > Viscaceae > Viscum > Viscum album. The sequence continues at coordinate 960,908,581 of OY728163.1, read as the reverse complement.
ATATATATAATAAAAAACGAGCCATCAATGGACAACATGAATAATAAGAAATGGTGTAATGTATAAATGAACATTATGATCCATAACATATGCACGTATGATCAATATATTTTTTTGACCAAATTCATTGGAATATATATATTTAATAATTAATATAAATATATATATAAAGGTATTTATATATATTAATTATAAATAAAATAAATGTATTAAATATAAATAATATAATAAATATAACGAATCAAATAAATCTAACAATCTAGTAAATCTAATAAATATAAATCTAAAAAACTATAATAAATCCAATAAATCTATTAAATCTAATAAATCTAATAAATCAAATAAATATAATAAATCTAATAAATATATTTATTATTTAATGAAATTTATTATAATCTTATAATTATTTAAATAAATAAATAAATATATATAAACAATTATAATGTTAGAAATACTTTTTTTAAAACATTATATATATATATTTGAATTATTAAAAAAATATATTAATTATAAACATGTGTTTTTTAGTTAATGTATTCAAATAACATTATTTTTGAATATAAATTACTAAAAAAATTTATCAGCACTAAATATAGCATTGATAAATGAATCCTTTATGAGCGCTAAGAAAAGCGCTGATAAAGGTATACCTTTTATCAGTGATTTTCTTAGCATTGATAAAGGATATATGTATCCATGCTTTTATCTAACACTGATAAAGGCCCCCCCTTTATCATCACTTTCTTTTTAGCACTTATAAAATGAGGTGCTTCCCTTGCCTTGTTTTGTGGCAGTGATACTTCATTTTGTTAAAAGTCCCTCCTTGTCGAATCAACTATGAGAAAGCCCTCCTATCGCGAGGTTCATGATAAAATGAGGCTAGTAATTCTTGATTCCTCAACATTGAAAAATGATATTCTTTCTCAATTGGAAGAAAACCCAAGGCAATTTTCATTCTCTAAACCACCCTTGGATCGTTTTCCATCTAATATGATAGAGGAAATACTTACTAACCCTATTATTTACAATAAATTAATGGGGAAATGTCCACTTTGTCCAGATCAGGCCGAGGAACCTATTAAAAGGAAAAAAGAATACATATTTCTCATGAGGAGATGGTTGGCTAAAAATAATATACCAGTCATGTTTTGACCTTTAGCCACTCCCCAATATAGCTTTCCATAGGTGTTGTTAGAATAATGTGGGAATGACATCTGCCTAAATTTATGGACTACTCTTCATCACCTAAAAACAAAAGTTTTTCCTTATGATGAATATCCAAGTCACATCAAGGTAGTATAAGAGATATGTTGTCAAATTGACTTGGAAACTATTATAGAAACACGAAACCTGATATTAGTAAAATAATAAGGATCCCTTCAATGTGCATGTCTCGATGTATTAAAATAGTTGTACCCGTTGATCACCAACGCCCCATCTAGTGTTCATATCAATGGATGGGGTAGACATGGAGCATTGCATTTCACCTCACTCACTGATTAGAAAAGCCTTCCCAAGGTGACATAATGTAACGTCCTTACCTTGGGATAGCTTCGATAAACATGTTCTACTCACAACAGATGATATGATCAACAAAAACCAGCCCTGAATGACTCCCAAAGGTGTCAATCTAGAAGATCCCACTATTCCCCATGTTCAGGATCCTTCCTAGTTAGACATTCCTTCCTATCCCATAAAAACCATTGAGTCACTTGTGGCTCTATTAGAAGCTGTGGAAGGACGATGTGCACTGATACAACCATAGAGGAAACCTTACCCTGAATGGGTGAATGAAACTCTTCCCCTGGAAAACTTTGGGAATCCTATGTTCCCAATATTCAATGGCTCAGGGGATCTAGAACAACATCTGATGCACTTCATGTCTCGGTGTTGATCCATGATGGGGACCCTCAAGAAGAAAGAGGAAACTAAGATCAGATGTTTCATACAGACTTTAGAGGGCCATCCTTTACCTGTTATACCAGTCTACCAACCAGACTAATCATGGGATGAGGAGATCTTCACCAATAATTAATCTATCAATTCAGATCTATGTTGTAGAATAAAATAGTCCTTGATCTTTAAAAATGTAGAAAATGATAAAATGAGAGGGTTTCAGATTTCATTGTCAGGTGGAAGAGTTTGACTTATTCCCTGAACTTATAGTTCCTCAAGAAGATTTATTGGGTATTTTCATTGAGAATCTTCATGATGAATTACAAACACCACTTATCCTAGTAAAGTATCTAGGTGGGCTTTGGGTTATTTATGTAGTAGCACAAAGGTTGGAAGATTCTATTTTTTGAATCAAGGCTAACTCTCATCCCGTGCCAGCATCTCAAGGTAAGAGGATGGGTAAAGTGGAAACTACAATGGTTACATTAAAACCAGACCCTACGCCAGCTCCAACTCCAAAGACCATACCTCATCATGTGACACTTTCTCCTAAATGGTAGAATTAGTAGTAGTATCCCCATTTAGATGATATAAAGGAACCTAAACGTTCCCAGTTTGAGAACCATAAGAATAAAGTTTATTTCTTTCTAGATGAGCAAGTTCTTGGTTAGTTTTTAGTGGCCATATAAAATAACTTGATAAAATTTTCAGAGCCCAAGATAACCAAGAAAGTTTTCCTTAATGACCAACCAAATTACTGCTCTTATAATCAAATGTTGGGGAACACCATCTAGAACTAATTCATTTTTTATGATGTCCTGTAAAAGATGGTTGATTCTAGGAAAGTGAAATTGGGAAAACCACCAACATAGGTATCACATATTTCTAACATCACTATTGAGGAAGAAGGTGAATGGTAGGAAGTTACCAGGAAGAACACGTAGAAGTTTAGTGATTGGATGACTAGGAAAATGATCAACCAGGCCCATGCTATCCTTTGACCATATTTAAAACAACTAATTTTTCCCTAGTTTATTCTTATAAGACAAAAATTACTCCTTAAATTCCATATCCCTCCAAAGTCCAATCATATAAGAGACGATATGGCTATAAGAGTAAAAGAAAAATGCAAGAAGATGAACCTACATTGAGGACAAAGTTATCCTTGACTCTCTCAGAATTCATGACTTTTTCCGCAAAAGTACGGGCACCAACTCGCTAAACGGTACAACAAGAATCGTCCCAACAAATGGTACTATGGGAATCATTACTCTATACATAATCCTCATCATATGAAAAATTAATTTTTAGTTCCATTAACATCATTCACGTAATAGATCCATTCTTTGATGATGAGCAGGATCACGAGCTCAAATTCCCTATGACAAGATGAGAAACCACAGGTAGAGTTCAAAAAATCCAGGGAGGCATGAGAATATGCAGTCATGTTCAGAACCAATACCCTAACCACATAATTTCTAGAGCTATTTATACTACCAATAATTATGGAAGAATTATTCAACAAGCACCAGAAGAGTAGGGAAATGACCCCACCTTCACAAAGAGCCTTCCGGGCTTGATCATTTTAGAAGATCAATTGTAAAGGGTGAAACAATCTCATCAGCCTAGATAGGTAGGTAGGATGAAACAGTCTGATCTAGTAGAAAATATTCCTTTAATATATATGTATCCACCCGAATCATCTACCCAATATTGTTGATCCCTACAATGCCTAGGGAGCAGATCCCCATAGGAAGATGCATGCCTTTGACTAAAAAATATGACATCTTGAAGCAGTTGTCCACAATTCCAAAAAAACATTCAATTATGGATGCTCTCAATATGTAAAAGGATCTATAAGAAGTACTTATAGAGGCTCTACTGAGCCTTTAATATTTTGAAGCTGAATTTATTATCACTGAGGTATATTGTGCATAGATTGACCCTATAGAATGTCATGCCATTATCTATTTCACAAAACAGAACATAGATATTGTTATAAAGGGACATATTAGGCCCTTGTATGTATTTGGTGGATTATATGACATTGACATACATTGATATTTCATTGATAATGTCTCTCGAGTCAACCACATTCTTTTCAGAACACTCCACCAATTGGGATATGCTGAAGCATATATATCATCTTCCTCTCTAACACTTTAAGGGTATGATAAAAGTGAACATAAACCCCTAATCTTCATTAATCTAAAATCTTAGTTTAGATATTTGGTGTATTAATCTAAGTTCCTAGTCCTCTTACAAGATACAAATTTAAATGTCTTTATAGGAACGTCTTGGTTGCACCAGCATGCGGTGATCCCTTCATTATATCATCAATGAATCAAATACTATATCAATGGGAAGGTTGGGATGTTACATGGTGTTAAATCTCTATTTTAATATTGAGAATATTGATATATTGATATAGGATTCTATCAAGGGTATGGGAAAAAACCCATAATTGATGGTGTTGCTGGGGTTACTATCCCAAATGGTCTAGAAATGACCTCGACTAACCCATTCAAATATCTTGGTGATGAATATGTGCTTCCCATTAGTTAGGTTAAAGACATAAGCTCATATTTAAAGACTTTCTCATTGGTCTTCATGATATCGACCATGTCGGTTGAATTAGAAGGAACTAAATTAGTATTCGATTTCCCTATTGGTGGAGATGCCTTAAATGAAATTCCCCAAATTCATCTTAAGAACTTTTTCAGGTTGCCACTTCATTAGAAAAATATAAGGAAGTCATTATATCACTACTATAAGTAGGATCTAAAGAAAATGAAATCCCCCCTAACTTCAATGATTCCCCTTTGTCTCCCATCCATACCAACATGGACACAGAGGAAGAGGAGGAATAATAGGATTAGGAAGATGACCTTATAGATACTCCTCTAGCATTCGAGGAAGGAGTATCTACCACTATTGATGAACTATAATAGATAAATCTTGTTATAGAGGAGGATCCGTGACCGACATTGATCAACATATCTATTCCCCTCGATGAGTAGGAAATTTACACCTCTTTTTTGAAGAATCATTGATATGTGTTTGCTGATAATTACAAAGAAATTCTAGGCCTTGATCCCAATGTGGATACCCATAACTTAGGATTTCCAAGAGATCACCATGCTTACAAGAAACCAACCAAAAGGACACATCTAACTCATGCTGCCAAGGTCAAATCAAAAAATAAAAATATCATCAAATATAACTTAATTAGAGAAGTCCAGTACCTGAAATGGATCACCAACATTATCCCCATCAAGAAAAAGAATGAGTAGATAAGGGTTTACAACAATTTTAGAGACCTCAAATGATATTTTCTGAAAGATGACTTCTTGATTCAGGTTGAAAAAATTATGATCAATGTAACAAATAGTTATAAATACCTCTCTTTCATAGATGACTATTTATGATACAACCACATCCTAATGTAATCATAAGATGAAGAATCAATTTTCTCTAGTTCCCCCAAGGATTATTCTACTACCAGGTTATGCCCTTTGGTTTAAATAATGATGGTTCTACATATCAATGTGGCATTAACCACATATTCAAACCCTTATTGGAAAAAATAGTTGAATGTTATGTTGATGATTTGGTAGTAAAATCTATGCAACGTTCTGATAACCTTGCTGATTTGGAAACCATTTTCAACAAACTATGACAACACAATCTTAAAATGAACCCCTTGAAATGCACTTTTGGTGGTAACTCAAGAAAATTTCTCACCTTCGTAGTATTCCATCATGGCATCGAATTCGTTCCTAAAAAGACTAAGGAAATCCTAGGTATGTCACCCCACTTGAAACCTGAAAGAGTTGAGAGTACTATAGGGAAACCTTTCCCACATTTAACTCTTCATAGAAAACCTATTAGGAAAGTTTTTTCCCTTAAATAGGTTTATGAATAAAGATATCACATTTTAGTGGACTGATGACTGCCAAGAAGAATTCGACATCCTTAATAAATATCTCATGATACCACCAGTAATAATTTCTTCAGTTGAATTAAATTCACTCATCTTATATGTGACAGCTCTAGAACAGTTGTTGGTGGACATACTAACATATAAAAATGATGCTAGTAGTGAATAAAACATTTATTATCTCATTTATACCATGTTCGACACTGATATTGAGAAGAACTGTTTGGCACTGATTTTTGAAGTTAAAAAATTAAGGCACTATCTACTGCACCATGAGGTATATTGGATCTATTGAAATGACCCGCTAAAATATATCCTCAATTTCCCATGTTGAATAGATATTTTGTGTTGTGGGAAATCATTCTGCAGTATTTCTACATCCGGTTCATACCGTAAAAGATGATAAAAGGGTAGGCCTTCGCAAATTTCCTAGAATAACATCCCTTTGTGGAAGAAGTGACCATAAGTACTAAACTTATAGATGATTAGATCTTATACATTCAAGAATCTACCCAAATTTAGAAAATTTACTTTGATGGTGCACCCAAAATCCCAACCATAAAGAGGATGAAATACCCCAAGCTTAATAAAGTTGGGTTGGGAGTCATTATCATTTATCCAGAAAAGGAAGTTCTACCCCAATTTTTTCTATCATAAGGGTTCATTGACAATGATTATTAATACCAATCCCTCATTTAAGGCTTTAAATTGGATTTACAAATACCAATGACTCACCCAATAATCAAAGGTGACTCCGATTTGATGATTAAGTAGATCAACGGTGATTATGACATCATAAAAGAAGATCCACCCCTACTTAATTATGTTTGAGGGTTGATGATAGAATTACCCTCTAATCCAACACTAACTCATGTCCCATGTTCACAAAATTCTCAGGCAGATGCATTAGAAAATGTTTCTATGGCCTTAGAAAATCTAGATCAGGATGAAATAGTCATCAGCATTTCCCATCACAGAATAATATTATTATTTGTTCAAAGTAGTATGGAAGAGATCAATAGGGTCAACTCTTCTACTGAACTAGAGAATTATGAAAATGGTTGGATGATGCCCATATTAGAAGTCCTCCAAAATGGGACCCTCCTATCATAAAGAGTTGGAAAAGAATAGATTCGATGATGGGTAGTCAATTTTACTCTCTATGTCAGTTCGGATCATTAGAAGTTTCTTTATAAGAAAATATTTTATGGAGTTCTCCTCAGAAGCATTGACATAGAGGATATGATTACCACGGGAAGTTTATGCTAGTGTTTGTGGTTCAAATTAGTTAGGAACCAATCTTTCTCACCAAATTAGGAGGCATGGGTATTTTTAGCCTTCAATGATGCAAGATTGTACACAATTCATCCAAAAGTGTCATTCTTGCCTAGTGCATACCAACTTCATCCAACAACCCCAAGAGATTCTACACATAGATAAATACTCTTGAACATTCACCAGATGAGGAATGAATATTATAGGGCTGTATCCCCTAGCTATATCCAATAAGTTTAAATACATCCATACTTCCACTAAATTCTTCTCCAAATGGGATGAAGCGATACCTCTTAAGGATTTTGGGACCATAATTATCATTAATTTCATGAAGTCAAACACCATCACAAGATTTTGTGCTCGTCACACAATACTAATGAACAATTACACAAACTTATACTCTTTCAAATTGAATAAGTTATACCGGGAGTTCAACATTGAATCCAACCATTCTTCATGCTACCATGCAGCAGGAAATGGAAAAATAGAGGCTTTAAATAAAACTCTACCAAATATTCTATAGAAAATTGTGTATAGAGAAAATAATCCTTGGGATGAGAATATCCTGCATGCCTTATGGGCCTACCACACTACAACCCACACTACTACTCAGGAGAACCTGTATTCACTAGTTTACAGAACAGAGGGAGTGATACCCATTGAGGTCTAATTTTCCTCACTCCAAATAGCCATCAATGGACAAATCTAAAATTATTATCAATACCAGAAGCATTTGGATGAGTTAGAGAGGCTCGATGAGAAAATTTTACATACCTTCCACCACTTAGAAGTTCACCAAAATCAGATAGCATGATACTTCAACAAGAAATTTCACTTCTATACATTCCTTCAAGGAGAACTAGTTTTAGCTATTAAAACACCAATGAAACTAAGAAATAAACACCTAAATATTTAACCAAAGTGGTAAGTACCTTACATCATACATAATATCTATCCCAATGAAGCTCACTCATTAATAATGATGAATGGCGAACACACTACTCCCCTACCAATGTAAGATTTCCCAAGAAATATTTCATGTGATTAATGATATATAGTCCTAGTATTTTGACCTAAAACTAAAATACATCATTCGACCTTACCGTATGATGCTAAACTACATGGAGAGGTCATTTTCGCACAACTCTAAAAGGCATGACCCATATCAATCTATTCACAATACATTAAATTGTATGGAAACGTCTTAATCACATGATGTTAAAATGTAGTCTTGCCATGTGTACCAAGCATAGGATGACTTGATAAATAAGATCAAGAAGATTAATTTCACAAAAATGGGATGCCTCTAATGAGATGATTTCCCAAATTCCTAGATAGAATTTATGGGGCTTCATGCCTTATTTTTCATGTCAGACAATCTTCTTCCTTATTTCATGATGTTAAACTGCATGGTTGACATCCCACTCATTTGACATTAAGATGCTCCTAGAATTATATATGACTTGATTCCAATTTTGATGAGATATGTATATATTCTTAGATCCTATATCTTAAACCAACCACCACATGATAAAAATTTCCATTTCCTTTATTTTAATCACCTATGTGTGGTGAGAGAAACCTTTGTTATTCCTTATTTCTCACACCGAGAATAACTCATGCAGGCTTAGGAATTTTGGTAAGTACTTCCCCACATGAATGAGAAATATTAGTTCATGTCAAGTTTATCATGATTCTAGAGGTAAGAACTTAAAATTCACACAAAATTTATTTATCAGATGATGTTAAAACTGTATGGTTGTCATATCTTTCATGACATAAAACTGTGCATTGTTATGGACCTCACCTGAGAGGACCACTATCCTTGGTGATGATATACCACCAAACATCCATTCAAGAACTAATTTTGGATTGATTCCAATTTTTATTGGATATGTAGTAACACCCAGATCCTATATCTTGGTCCATCCGTAATATGATAAAAATGACCCTCCCCACATAAGGGCTCGATCAGTGAGGGGAATCTATCTTAAAACTATGTATGGATTGATTCCCATTACCACAGGATATATATTGATCCTTGGATCTCAAATCCTAGGTACAACAAAAATTTTTACCTTCATTATATACAAGTCATAAATAAGACCCTTGCAAGAAAAACTCCACCCATTCCCAGTCAATTCCAACCTAAATTCCCCCTTCATACCCATGCACACTCCTTTCATAAAACATACTTAATTACTTAGGAAATTTGGATCTCCATAATATTTCCTTGGATATTAGAAACAAAATAGATCAACTTTTAAGGAAACCTTTGTTTTCACCATGCATGATATGCCTCAAACACAGATTTGCATGATATACCTCCAAAAATGGTTTATAAATTTGAGGCATGATCATCCCTTGGGAGAAAAGTTATTTTATCTATGTACACTCTGAAAATATTGAAAGGGAATTATATTTTTTAATATGGTTCATGATAATCCCTTGCACACTTGTACCAGATAATTTTCTTAGATTTGGTAACCTTGATGCGGAAACTTACAACCTTCCATCTTCACACCCAAAGAATGTAGGAATATTATTGTAAAAATCACCATAAAATGGATGGTCCTAGTCACATGACCTTAAAATACATGACCTTTTATCCCTAGTCAGAAGACGTTAAACTATATGAAAATTTCCTTTCCACATGATATAAAACTACATGGTTCACATCCCTGTTTCATGATGTATAACTATGTGATACTTTGGTCCTCACCTGAGAGGTCCCCAATCTTAGTGTCGGCCTCCCACCACATTACCAACTTATATATAATTCATAAATATGTGTGGATTAATTCTTTACAACATAGGATACATAGTGATTCCAATATCTTAAATCCTAATTCTAACCACAATATTAATGAAAAATGTCCCCTACATGCATATGGGTCAGACCGACACAAGGAGATTTTCAATAAGAACTATGTGTGATTTTCGATTCAATGAGATATGTAGTGATGAAAAGGTCACTTAACCTAGGCCCGCACATAACAAAAAAGAGAATAACGTGTCTCTTTCCTCCTACATACAACCCCAGTTCATGCACAAGATCATAATTTGGGTTCCCTCATTCAAGAACCCATCACGAAAACAAAAGTGTGCCCTTACTTACATGTGAGACAGATCTATGTAGATAACTTCACACATTTTATCCAATGAAGGTATAAATACCTCCTTTATTCTTGAAAAAATTCCTTTAACTAATCACACTCCTTATCCTAGGGAACTTAGATATTCACAATCATCCATTTTTCTACTGGTGATGAGATCCCTTAACTATGATGGACACCTTTTTTTTATCATGCATAATACGCCTCAAATTGGATCTGCATAATGAGTACCCCAAAATGTGTCCTATCAAACAGTGTAATTTTCTTCCTTATGAGTAAATACTTTTATATCTATATTCCTTAAAATTATTGTAATGTAAAATTATTTTCAAACATGATTTAAAGTCATTCCCTACGTATGTGTCTCACAACTCAAAAATATCAGGATCATGACCTATAAGTTGTCTTTAGAAAAGTTGGGGGGGGGGGAATACCGGGGAATTCATGTCCTGAAATCATCATTCTGTATTGTTACTCCCACAACTATTGGTCAAAGTTTTTCAACCTAAAACATCAATTGCATTGATATGTCCTACAAGACCTTAAAATTATAGTGGAAAAGGTGTAAAGTCTCTGAGGCTAATTTTAAGGCCCTAGAAACAATCAAGTTATTCTTGTTAGTTCATGTGATCTAATAAAATTTTGAAGCATTATTATATTCCTTTCATTAGGGCTTAGACATATGGACACAAGGATGTTCATTTAAATGAGTCTATAATGACATAAATAGGCTAAAATAAAGAAATAGATAACTAGGGAACAAAATATTTTCCATTAATATATCAAAATTCGGAGGATATTCTACACATTGGAGTCTCTCTAAAAAGTGTTATATGTATTCCTCAACATATTATTTGATCTTTTTAAGTGAGGCTTGAGCCTTATCTGTATTTTGATAAAACCCAATCAATTGTGTGGTGATGACTTCCTTAGCATGATGAAGTTTCTTATAACAACCCGAGATTTTATAAGATATATTCGTTTTAATTTCTTTCATATCTTCTGTTGTACGCTACACCAAGATTATCTTGCGCTATACGAAACACCGTATTAGCTTGCAGTATATGCAACACTATTCTTGGATCGTGTTACACACAATTTCATGTTTGTTTGATAGTAGTTATTCTACGAAACATTGAGTATATATATATATATATATATATTCAATGTATTTTGTTATATGCAACAAAAAAGGAGTCGTGCACTACACGCAACCCTGACTTGGCTTTCATTACACGCAATCGCGACCTTCCTCAATAGCGTGTGTTGTACGTAATACCAGGTTTTACTAAACAACGATATATTATTATAATATTGTTATGAACTAGCCGTTATGAATAGTATTAACTAAAATTTGAATTTTATAACATTATTATTCATCTTACATATTTTCTAGAACATGGTATAAGAACAAAATAAATTTTTCGGGTAAAATAAGTATTTTTCAAAAAATGCAGTTTTGCCGCCTTTTGATGGAGAACCCACTTTAAATCTATTTTTTGACATGTTTATAAGTTAAATTTTACAAAATAAAATTATTCTTTGGAATCAGGATATAAAATTTTACCTTGGATAAATTTTTCATATTATTCTGATAACTTTCATATTTTAATGAATAGTAAAAACACGCTATATTTTAATTAAAAACAACTTTTTTCATCGTAATAAATTATGTGGTTAAATTATAATATTGAATGGTTTTAAAGTATAAATAGAATATATTTTTACCATTTAATATAATTTATGTCATTATCATTGATTTTACATTGAATTCATAGGTTAAATCAATTCAATCTTTTGCAATGTTTTAAACAAAAACCAGTTTTCATTCGACAACGGGATTAATTTTAATTTAATTTCTGCAACTTATGTGTATTAAATTTGAAAAAATGGATTCCATATTTGGAATAAGTGGGTCCAAATTATGTTAATAGGCTATTTTTTATTTTTGGGAATTATGAATAGTAACTACGGTAAATTTTATTTACCATAGTTAAAGGTAAATTTGGTAATTAAGGGTAAATATAATATTATAAAATTATCCTAACACATGCTAAAATTCTATTGGATGGCTAAACGTAGACCCATATCACCTAAGGGTAGGATTAGATTCATTTTATGGACTTTTGACCATGAAAATAATTTAATTATTATTAAAACCAAAGAAAGTGACAACATGTCACTTTCTTAAATCTTATAAGTATATTAATTTTAATTTAGTAATAAACATCATGATACTTAGAACATGAATAGTCTCTATAAATATAATGAAATTATATACATCATATGAATTTATTTATAATTTTTAGGGATTAAATAATTAGCATTAATTGTGACACAACAGTGACGCAGAAATTGTTTATCTAGTGAAAAATCAAGAATATAGTTTTTATAAAACTAATAGTGACCATAAAAGGCATAAAACCCTGAAACAAACTTATTGGTCATGTAAATTGAAACCATAATCATCCAATTTTCGAATATTTGACCATTTGGAGCCTTATAAAAGCGATTATGACACTTATATTATTTTATTTTAAATGATGCCAAAGTTGTCACCTTCATAATTTAATAAATATAACAATTTAAATATTGTGATTTTAAGATGATAAATTCTAGTAAAAGTATTATTGTGAAAGTTAATATATTTATATTCATCATAAAATTTTAGTTTTAATTTTTATGCAATAAATAAGTATATTAAATAATTATACAAAAAAGTTCTAGTAATTATTTTATTAAGAGATAAACCAAATAAATTATTTTAAAAATAATAAAATAAATATTATATGAACTATTTAATGTTCTCCACTAATTTTATAGATACATATGACCTTTTATGAATCTATTAAAGCTTTTATTTTGAACATAACTTCTGTATATATTTTATTTAAATTCATATAATTGAATAGTGTCAAAATTGACACTATTGTTATTTTATAAAAATAACATATTATAAAATTGTTTAAAAATCACAAAAATGAATAAAAATTATAAATTTAAATTTATATGGTATTAAATGTTATAAAGTATCCAATTATGGACAACTAACAACAAATAAGTAATTTTTTGTTATAATTTAAAATTTAGAATGTTATTACCACAAATAAAATTAAATTGATTAAGTAAGGATAAATCAAGTTGATAATGTTTAAAATAATTTCCTGACATGTATCAATTTTATTTGTTGATGAGATTACAACCCTATATAATCTAATATTATAATTGAGTCACTTTTGGAGGTTTTTATGTGGGGTCTGAATTTATATTAAACTAATATTTTTGAGGATTCCAAAGGTGCCCCTCTTCTCCCTTATAAAAGGGCACCTCCTCCCTCTCTTCCTCACACCACTTTGAGCCTTAAAGCTCGGAAAAACCCTGTGAAATTCTCTTCTCCACTTCCATAGAAACATCCTAGAGGTCCTGGTCTTCTTTAAAGACCAATTTTAGTGCCCTAAGAGGAGGTCTCAAAGAGGCGCTTCAAAGAAGAGGTAATATCCGTTACCGATTATTTAAACTTTATTTCTTCTTCCACTTATTCATATTTAGTTGTTTCATTATGAAGTAATAACATCATTATCACTCATATAATGATATATTATTATAAGTATGCAATAACCCTATTTTACCATCTATCCATCCTACGGAAAATGAAATCACCGCACGTGCGTACGTACGGAATACCGTCTCCACGCCGTGGTGTAATCTGTTTTTCCAACACCACCTTACTTGGATGGGTATAATGGTGTAAAGAATAACTATAAAAAGTTATTATAACATCATACTGATTCTTATATATTGTATCATCCTCTCCAATTCAATTCAATAATTATGGGAACGATATCATCGCTCGTGCGTACGTACGGACTACCGTCTCCACAACGCGATGAGATTCATTCTCAATGATTAACCATTCATGAATGATTATAAAGTATATATAATAATTAATCATGAAATATATGACATAATGATACTGTATTTATGTATATATATTTTTATGTCATCCAATTAATTTCATTCAATTCAATAAGGAAATGAAAACAGCGTTCATACGTACGTACGACCTACTGTCTCCATGAACAGTGTATTTCATTCCATTTATCGATATATCATATATATATATATATGTATATGATGAATATATATAAATCATTTTTTACATTCTGGAATTAATTAAATCAGGTTATAAGTAATAATATCAAGAACAACAAGTCCAAACATGTACGATAAATAAAACAATTTTACCCAAAACGCTACTTTAACAGGGAACTTACAAAAGAACGGGTAATATAAAGTCATAAGTGAACCATATATGATATTATAACAATGAATATGATTATGTAATAATTAAATGACATTATTTAAATCATTATACAGGAGGTTCGGATCCATACGAAGCATATCTGACCTAAGGTAAGGGATAATTTTGCAAATCTCATTTTTATCTGAGATTGCTTATTCGTAAGTATTTACTGGGGTTATTTCTATCATACATGTCCATGTTTTATAAAAGTGTTTTCATGTATGTTTAAAGTCATTTTTACCCATTTTTTACTTTTACTACATGGTATGTAAGGAATCTTTCTTTTGTTTACGTTACGAGATACTTTTTTGACTTTTCCGGCAAAAGTACGAGAAGAATGTTTTTTTAACTTATACGGCATGAACGGATTTTTACGGTTTTATAACTCATTTTTTTCATAAAGCTTACTCCACAAGATTGAATTATTATTTTCAACAAAACCCTTTTCTTTCAAAATTTCAAGGCATTTTGTGAAAAGAAAATGATTTTGAAGAAGAAAGGATATTTTCGTCAAGAATTCATTTCAAGTGTTTTATCAAAACCATTTTTCCATCTAAGATGAAATTATTTCATAAGTGTATGTTTCAAGTATAATGACTCTATGATTTACATGATTTCACTTTTTATTATGAAATGATATCCATTTCTTATATATGGATTATGTGATGATAGGATGATGTTTATGAAACCCATTTTATTCATTGGGTTATTATGAATGATATATGTTTATTTTGTGGCACAAGTAAGAATGATTTCATTATGAGATGGGTGAGACCTATATCTCCATCCAATGCATTGGGTAAAGATTTATATCTCATGAGATAGACATGGCTGGAATGGTAAGTTAATCTGGTTTAGTGTTACAGGACTGAAATGAGGAGTGAACCCGATTCAGAAAGGGACTTTGTCCACTAAGATGGTCTTGGCAGCAATGCCTTGGCTACTATAGAAATCATGACATTTGCTGAATGGTTTCCATAATTACATGTTTTACTCCCATGCTATTTTATCATGCTTAATGTTTCTTTATGATCTATGCCTTACGTACTTCCATGTTTTATGTCATTGCTCAAGCTTTTGATGTTTAAACATTATGTTCATGTTTTTAAGCTCAAATGTATATGATTTGTTTTATTTTATCCATGATTACCCTTACTGAGCATTTGATCTCACCCTTTATATGTTTTCTTTTCCCCAGGATATAAAGAAAGGTTTTAGGTAAGAAAAAAAGGGGAAGATCGATATGGGAGATGTTGAAGATCGTTCAACAGGATTAGATGTTTATATTCCGAGTTTCCAAAGACACTAAACTATTACGGTCCTTGTGTGTCTGTTTTTGTTATATATTAAGTATTCCACAAAAGTAATGTAATGTCCATGTACGTCAAGCTTCGGGTCTCTACAGTTGGTATCAGAGGAAAGGTTTAGTCAACCTTTGGAAACTAGGATACGAAAACATTAGTGAGATCCCTAGAGATATTTCTAAGGTATGTCTAGGGATGTTACTAAGGATAAGTATACGTATAGGATATAGTCCTATAACTACGATAACGATCTTAGAATTTAACCTATGATGTTAGATATTGAGGATACCCCCCTTTACTATGTTGTTTTCCCTAGCATGGTATTTTTCTCTCACACTATTATTTTTGGGTTTTCGACGATGGCTGGAACCCGAAGGAACCGTGTTGATCAATGTAATGGATAATGCAATGATTGTCCTCCTGACCAAACCAATGTCATGGGAGATGGAGTGAACAATCTTATTTCTATACTTACACAAGCTATAAATCATTCTGGACTTCAAAATGAGCAGAGAAAGGAGTAACATTCTGTTGAGTCCTTCATGAGGCAACGCCCACCTTCTTTCAGTGGGTCTTCTGATCCACTTGTTGCAGAACAATGGATTAGTACCACTGAAAAGATATTTTCAGTTCTTCAATGTTCTGAACATGATAAAGTCATCTTAGCAGTATATCGTTTGGAAGGTGAAGCTGATCAATGGTGGAATCATATCAAGAATATGAGACCAAGAGATGAAATTGAGTCCATGGAATGGGACGAGTTCAAGAAATTATTTTTCAATAAGTACTTCCCTAATATTCTTTGAACAAAGATGGATAATGAGTTTCTTGAACTAAAGAAAAAGGATGATGAATCTATTGGTATATACGAAGTGAATTTTACAAGGCTTGAAAGGTATGCATCTGGCTTTATCATACAAACTGAAAGTAAAGTTGATCGATTCTTCAGTAGATTAAAACCAAATCTTCGAACGACATTAGCTATAAGAGACTTCAGTAGCTATAAAGAAATTGTGCGTTGTGCTATTAAGGTAGAAATGGAAGTTGGTGTTACATATCCATCTCATGGTTTTGACAAGAAACGAAAGATGGGGTTTAAGGAGAAATCTCCGAATAATGGTGAAAAGAAGATGAATGTTTCCTTATGCTCAAAGTGTGGAAAGAAGCATGGTGGAGATTGTCTTAAAGGGACTAGAAAATGTTTTAAGTGTGGAAAAGAAGGTCATCGAGAAGCTGAGTGTTGAAGTAATGGAAAAAGGGTTGCTAATGGTGTGAATAAAGAAAAGACTGCAGAGAACTCACCGCCAACACCTCAATGCTTCAAGTGAAATGAAATGGGGCGTTATGCTAATCAATGCCCTAATCCAAGGGTTAATGATGATCGATATGAGCAACCACTTAAGGAAAAGGACAAAGGGAAGTCACATGCGATCACTATTGGAGATGTTGAATATGGCAATGATGTGGTGGAATGATTAAGTGTTTATGTAATGGGATTCCAAAATAATGTTGTATATAGTATCGTGGAATATTGGAATATTTATGTATTGGGCTATTGTGGTTTTCAATAATTTTATGGTACTGGTAACCATGGAAAGTGATTGAGATATTTTTGGTAAGAAGATGATATGCGCATAATGAAGTGATGAGGAGAAAATGAAATGTTTGATAGTATTCATGAGCTCATGACTGATATAAGGAAATGGTTATATCATGGTTTGAGTATATAGAATTTTGGGGTTTTGGTATGTGGAAAGAGTTAACTTTTGACAGCACTCATGTTTTCACTAAGATTCAATGGGTATTCATTTTTTAAGATAATACATGATTGAGGCCTTCGAATGTTTGTAATGTGACCAACAAGACATATCTTATGATATATGGGGATCAATGATGGTATTAACATGCTTATTATATGAAATCTCTGATAATAGTTTTCACTATATTATGGGAGTGGACTACAGTATTATGGATAAGCCTAAAGATTGGAATGGATTATGTTGGACATAAGTTAGTATTGTTTATGGATAGAAGTTTTTTTCGATATTATTGATGGGATGTTATAGTAATGTAGTTTTAGAAAAAGGAAAACCTGTAGGACAAGAGATAACCCATCGCGTCAGACAAAGCTGTGGGAATCGAAACCACAACCGAAGTGCGACTGGCCTTTATCACCTACCACTGGCCTACAGGAAGTCCCTGGTTAGTAGAAACTACTTTTATTTTATTAAGCGGTATGATATATGAAGTATAAGTTCATTTTTTGGAATCGTATATGATTAACCTCACCATAGATGGACTTATGTATATTTGATAACTTTTGCTAACCTTTTGTTTGAAATATATGGAATGACCCATCATTCTATCACATGATCTATTAAAACTTCACGAATAACAAATTCAACTTCATTTCTTTAAGAGATGAAGTGGAAATTGTTCAAAGCACGAACAACAGTGATATTGTACCAAAATCAAGCAAGTATTTATTCTAATTCAAAATTTTCAACTTTAGGGAAATGATATTGAAAACAAAAAAATGTTGTCCTAGTGCTCTTATATCTGATGAATCAGATGGTACCTTAGATCATCACAAGTTTATGGCTTTGTGATTGATGACTTTTTCATAACCATGTTCTCTACCAATCTCCATCAGAACTTGATGGTTATATTTTTCGTCCATATCCATATTTTCACCTATGTTCTCCTATATGGAAACCCAGTGATGAGTTACTTTGGGTAATCATTACATTTATTACTTTTGTTTTTAAAATTAAGTTTTAGTATTCTTTTTTTTACGATGTGGGTTTCTATGAATAGTAAACGATTTATAACCCTGACAAATTTCGAGGGCAAAATTCATTTTAAGGGGGGTAGAATGTAACAACCCGAGATTTTATAAGATATATTCGTTTTAATTTCTTTCATATCTTCTGTTGTACGCTACACCAAGATTATCTTGTGCTATACGCAACACCGTATTAGCTTGCAGTATACGCAACACTATTCTTGGACCATGTTACACACAATTTCATGTTTGTTTGATAGTAGTTATTCTACGAAACATTGAGTATATATATATATATTCAATGAATTTTGTTATATGAAACAACAAAGGAGTCGTGCACTACACGCAACCCTGACTTGGCTTGCATTACACGCAATCACGACCTTCCTCGATAGCGTGTGTTGTACGCAATACCGAGTTTTACTAAACAACGATATATTATTATAATATTGTTATGAACTAGCCGTTATGAATAATATTAACTAAATTTTGAATTTTATAACATTATTATTCATCTTACACATTTTCTAGAACATGGTATAAGAACAAAATAATTTTTTTGGGTAAAATAAGTATTTTTCAAAAAATGCAGTTTTGCCACCTTTTGATGGCACACCCACTTTAACTATAGTTTTGACATGTTTATAAGTTCAATTTTACAAAATAAAATTATTCTTTGGAATCAGGATATAAAATTTTACCTTGGATAAAATTTTCATATTATTCTGATAACTTTCATATTTTAATGAATAGTAAAAATACGCTATATTTTAATTAAAAACAACTTTTTTCATCGTAATAAATTATGTGGTTAAATTATAATATTGAATGGTTTTAAAGTATAAATAGAATATATTTTTACCATTTAATATAATGTATGTCATTAGCATTGATTTTACATTGAATTCATAGGTTAAATTAATTCAATCTTTTGCAATGTTTTAAACAAAAACCCGTTTTCATTCGACAACGAGATTAATTTTAATTTAATTTATACAACTTCTATGTATTGAATTTGAAAAAATGGATTCCATATTTGGAATAAGTGGGTATAAATTATTTTAATAGGATACTTTTTATTTTTGGGAATTATGAATAGTAACTACGGTAAATTTTATTTACCATAGTTAAAGGTAAATCGGGTAATTAAGGGTAAATATAATATTATAAAATTATCCTAACACAAGACAAAATTTTATTGGATGGATAAAAGTAGACCAATATCACCTAAGGGCCATATTGGATTCATTTTATGGACTTTTGACCATGAAAATAATTTAATTATTATTAAAACCAAAGAAAGTGACAACATGTCACTCTCTTAAATCTTATAAGTATATTAATTTTAATTTAGTGATAAACATCATGAAACTTAGAACATGAATAGTATCTAGAAATATAATAAAATTATCTACATTATATGAATTTATTTATAATTTTTAGGGATTAAATAATTAGCATTAATTGTGACACAACAGTGATGCAGAAATTGTTTATCTAGTGAAAAATCAAGAATATAGTTTTTATTAAACTAATAGTGGCCATAAAAGGCACAAAACCCTGAACAAAACTTATTGGTCATGTAAAGTTAAACCATAATCATCCAATGGTATAATATTTGACCATTTGGAGCCTTATAAAAGCGATTATGACACTTATATTATTTTATTTTAAATGATGCCAAAGTTGTAACCTTCATAATTTAATAAATATAAAAATTTAAATATTGTGATTTTAAGATGATAAGTTAGATTAAAAGTATTATTGTGAAAGTTAATAGATTTATATTAATCTTAGGATTTTATTTTTAAATTTTATGCAACAAATAAGTATATTAAATAATTATACAAAAATGTTGTAGTAATTATTTTATTAAGAGATAAACCAAATAAATTGTTTTAAAAATAATAAAATAAATATTATATGAACTATTTAATGTTCTCCACTAATTTTATAGATACATATGACCTTTTATTAATGTATTAAAGCTTTTAGTTTGAACATATCTTCTGTATATATTTTATTTAAATTCATATAAATGAATAGTGTCAAAATTGGCACTATTGTTATTTTATAAAAATAACATATTATAAAATTGTTTAAAAATCACAAAAATATATAAAAATTATAAATTTAAATTTATATGGTCTTAAATTTTATAAATTATCCAATTATGGAATACTCACAATAAATAAGTAATTTTTTTTTAATTTAAAATTTAGAATGTTATCACCACAAATAAAATTAAATTGATTAAGTAAGGATAAATCAAGTTGATAATGTTTAAAATAATTTACTAACAAGTATATATTTTATTGTTTGATGATATTACAACCCTATATCATCTAATATTCTAATTGAGTCATTTTTGGAGGTTTTTATGTGGGGTTTGAATTTATATTAAACTAATATTTTTGAGGATTCCAAAGGTGCCCCTCTCCTCCCTTATAAAAGGGCACCTCCTCCCTCTCTTCCTCACACCACTTTGAGCCTTCAAACTCGGCCAAAACCTGTGAAATTATCTTCTCCACTTAACTATAAACATCCTAGAGATCCTGGTATTCTTCAAAGACCAATTTTAGTGCCCTAAGAGGAGGTCTCAAAGAGGCGCTTCAAAGAAGAGGTAATGTCCGTTACCGATTCTTTCAGCTTTATTTCTTCTTCCACTTATTATTATTTAGTTGTTTCATTATGAAGTAATAACATAAGTATCAATAATATACTTATATGTTATTATAAGTATGAAACAACCCTATTTCACCATCTATCCATCCTACGAAAAATGAAATCACCGCGCATGCGTACGTACGGAATACCGTCTCCACGCCGTGGTGTAATCTGTTTTTCCAACACCACTTTACTTGGATGGGTATAATTGTGTAAAGAATAACTATACAAAGTTATTATAACATAATACCGATTCTGATATATTTTATCATCCTCTCCAATTCAATTCAATAATTATGGAAACGATATCATCGCTCGTGCGCACGTACGGACTACCGTCTCCACGACGCGATGAGATTCATTCTCAATGATTAACCATTCATGAATGATTATAAAGTATATATAATAAGTAATCATGAAATATATGAAATAATGATACTGGATTTATGTATATATGTATGTATGTCATCCAATTAATTCCATTTAATTCAATAAGGAAACGAAAACAGCGTTCATGCGTACGTACGGCCTACCGTCTCCATGAACGGTGTATTTCATTCCATTTATCGATATATCATATATATATATATATGTATATGATGAATATATATAAATAATGTTTTAAATTCTGGAATTAAGTAAATCAGGTTATAAGTAATAATATCAAGAACAACAAGTCCAAACATGTATGATAAATAAAACAATTTTACCCAAAACGCTACTTTAACATGGAACTTACAAAAGAACGGGTAATATAAAGTCATAAGTGAACCATATATGATATCATAACAATTAATATGATTATTTAATAAGTCAATGACATTATTTAAATCATTATACAGGAGGTTCGGATCCATACGAAGCATATCGAACCTAAGGTAAGGGATAATTTTGCAAATCTCATTTTTATCTGAGATTGCTTATTCGTAAGTATTTACTGGGGTTATTTATATCATCCATGTCCATGTTTTATAAAAGTGTTTTCATGTATGTTTAAAGTTCTTTTTACCCATTTTTGACTTTTACTACATGGTATGTAAGGAATCTTTCTTTTGTTTACGTTACGAGGTACTTTTTTGACTTTTCTGGAAAAAGTACGAGAAGAATGTTTTTTAACTTATACGGCATGAATGTATTTTTACGGTTTTATAACTCATTATTTTCATAAATATTAATCCACAATATTGCATGATTATTTTCAACAAAACCCTTTTCTTTCAAAATTTCATGGCATTTTGTGAAAAGAAAATGATTTTGAAGAAGAAAGGATATTTTCCTCAAGAATTCATTTCAAGTGTTTTATCAAAACCATTTTTCCATCTAAAATGACATTATTTCATAAGTTTATGTTTCAAGTATAATGCCTCTATGATTTACATGATTTCACTTTTTATTATGAAATGATATCCATTTCTTATATATGGATTATGTGATGATGGGATGATGTTTATGAAACCCATTTTTTTCGTTGGGTTATTATGAATGATGTATGTTTATTTTGTGGAACAAGTAAGAATGATTTTATTATGAGATGGGTGGGACCTATATTTACCTCCAATGCATTGGGTAAAGATTTATATCTCATGAGATAGACATGACTGGAACGGTAAGTTAATCTGGTTCAGTGTTACAGGATTGAAACGAGGAGTGAACTCGATTCAGAAAGGGACTTTGTCCACTAAAATGGTCTTGGAAGAAATGACTTGGCTACTATGGAAATCATGACATGTGCTGAATGGTTTCCAAAATTACATGTTTTACTCCCATGATATTTTATCATGCTTAATGTTTATTTATGATCTATGCCTTACGTACTTCCATGCTTTATGTCATTGCTCAAGATTTTGATGTTTAAACATTATGTTCATGTTTTTAAGATTAAATGTATATGATTTGTTTTATTTTATCCATGCTTACCCTTACTGAGAATTTGAGATCACCCTTTATATGTTTTCTTTTCCCCAGGATATAAAGAAAGGTTTTAGGTAAGAAAAAAGGGGAATATCGATAAGGGAGATGTTGAAGATCTTTCAACAGGATTAGATGTTTATATTCCGAGTTTCCAAAGACACTAAACTGCTATGATCCTTATGTGTCTGTTTTTGTTATGTATTAAGTATTCCACAAAAGTAATGTAATGTCCATGTACGTCAAGCTTCGGGTCTCTACATTTCTCCTTCTCTACAACAACATAATCTCTTCCTTGTGCCAGGAACCTCTTCAAGGATTGGCGGAGTTAAAAAATCTCTCCCTTCATGGAATCTAATTCTTCTTGAATATGTGCCATCTAGAGATATTTCTCATCAACACAGCACTGATTATTCTCTATTTCCTTGGCATGGATAAACTCTGTATGGGATACAATGGCTCTAATACCTTTAAATCGGCCCACTACTTGTGCCTCTGACTACCATGATATTTTTACCCCTTTCTATTACTGGATGATTGACTTCACAACATAATGGATAATACGGAAATCAAATCCATCATACCCTAAAATGGAAAACATGGTTTAGATTCGATGGAGTCATGATAATAGATCTTCAAGAGATGTATCCAATATTAACTTCTTAATTTCCTTCCAAACAAAAAAAGAGTGGAACAAAAGTAACCCTATGCCTCCAAGTATGATTTGGAACAGATTTCATAGGGATATATGAATTCTTGGATTAATTAAATCAAGGTACCACTCTGTTCTTATCTTTTTGAATGACTGAATATGAATGGAGGTCTCTCCCTCAGGATTGGCCACTAAATTTGATGACACTGGATAATAGGTGGAAATAATTATAAATATTGTGGAATACCATATAGAAAGGATAGGGAGATAATTATACAAATTAATAATAATAACCTATTGGTGGGTCAACCACTCGATTATAATCATCCCCCACACCTATAACTTTTTCATCCTGAATAAGGACATCTATATGAGATGTACTCCTTTCAGGTTGCTCAAAGATCGAGGGAAAAGGATCTTTGTATTTTACTACACCAAGTCTTAGTACTGGTAACTACTATGTTTGAGAATGGTGAGGAAGCTCTATACCCTACAGATCAATGTCCTCAACAATATTTTCTATAGACAAAAATACATGAGTTATGTAGTCATCATAAAAAATTCATATGTAAAGTTTGGCCATGTGAAAATAAAGACTCATTTATTTTTAAATTCTTATTAAATTACTCTAAATCCTCTAAAGATACATGGATATTAATATGTGAAATAATATCTTCAATTTTTATATAATGAGTTCTCATTTCATGAATTAGCACCCCAAGCCCCATGGCAGCCTCACCCATGGGGACACGTGGGAAATTAGACCCATGAACCAAATTTGTTCTTCTTGATTCATACATGGTTATTTTAGTAGGAACACCCTATTCCAATGACATAAGACTCTGATCATCTTCTCTCGATACAATGTAAGGGTTAGAATTGGTCACTGTAAGTTCCTCCAATACTCACTGTAGGCCTCAGATATTGTGAAAAAGGAGATTCATTCACTTTTATATGCTATATTGTTATGGATAATCAACATTACCAGGGTTCTATCCTCCCTATGAAGTGATAGTAATATATGAAGTCTAATCCCTTAACACTTCTTCTATCAAAGGTGTAGACTTGTCCGTAAGAGTTTGTGCCCAATTTGGAGTGTCTTCTTCAACTCATGAGGGATCAATGCTAGACCCCTTGATGGAGGAAAGTGAAGTAACTACTACAAAGGTAAAGAGTAGTCATATAGGTATGTCAGGAAAGTTATAGGACTAAATGACATTGTGAAGACTTACTACGATGCATAAACCTCATGAAATTATTTTCCCTCTCAATTTATTCACTTGAGACAATGAGGGGCTAATCTCAGTCTTCTCAAAAACAGATATCGAAGGTTGTAAGGGTTACCCCACCATATATTTTTTCATTAATATCTAACCAGAAGATAACTACCTAAGATTAGGGATAGAACCCTAAAATCCAATCAGGGTTTCCATTGAAATATATCTTAGGGAGGATAGTTCTAGTGATGCCTCCTTCTATAAGTCAAAGTAGACCTTAATAGTAGTTCCTCTACTAAAAAAAGATTATGGGTTCAAAGGAAAGTTAAAGAAAATTATATCACCAGCATTGAAAAATTTATCCCATTCATTGTTGGATTATTCAGCCACTCCCTTAGCATCACCTCAAACTAGCATACCAGTTACCCACTATATGGACAGGGTATATTCATCATTTTCATATACTAACACATCCAAATCCTGAACATACTTCCCTAACTTGGAAAAATTGTTTTTAGGTTGAAGATCAGAGGGTTCTTAGATATCCTCATGTTGTGGGTCATGTATTCCAGCTTGAATAAATACCCATAAATCTTCGATGTCATGGGTTACGTCTTACTAGACTCAGACAGCCTCAGGTCACACATAGTAAAATGTTGATGTGGTAGGTAGTGAGGAAGACCTGACATCTTTTGAATTTAATATCCTTTCAAGCCTCTCTACTCTGGAGGGAGGTTGGGAAACCAAATCTTAGGCCTACTTACAATGGTGATGACTAAATTGCCTTGGCTCAAAAGACACCATCTTTTTAACTCTATCCTACTTTGTGGCATGTGTCTGAGATTTTTTAGATGATTTTGGAGCTTTAGTGTCATAACTCTTGGGATAAGCCTTCCTACCATTATTGACCCATCTATTGGTCATTGTGGACACCACTTGATGGAAATTTTTTTTAACGCCCCTTGAGGGTAGGAAAAAATATCATCATTAACATACCTAGAAATTAACCCAATAGATTCACTTAGTGGAGGTAGCTCAATTGATGCTTGGGATAGCTCCAAATCTATGAGTATCCTGAATTGTTGGTACACCATTGAGTGTTTCTCAAACCAAACATATATAGGGGGAGTTACAATCAGTTTTTTCAGACACTTAAACTAATGATAAAATCTATATGGATTATATACCTCACATATGACCTCGCTGTCAATCAGAGTTTCCATCACACTATCTTTGAACGCAATCATGTATGACCATAGGTGATCATCACCCTGGACATTTTCAATGAATTTTATGGTAAGTGGATCACCATATAGGAAGAATTTAAACTCTCTTATCACATTAAGATTATTTATAGATTCTCCATACTTCATAGATAAGGGATAAATACTAGAAACAACCTGAATAAATGGACGAAATGGGCCTCTAGAGACTTCTACTCTGCTTAGAAGGACATAAGAACTGAAGTATGCCACAATCCAACCCCAAAAAATTTAAATGGACCTAAAATTTGGTATGGGTACTTCCTTATGTATACGTTCAATAATCATTGATAAATATTTTCCAAAATAGGGGCATCCAACCCTATTTTATTTTCTTCTGCAAACTTGTCCGCTGTGACAAACATCCCTAGACTCACACCACCATTAGATTCATGGATCTACATCAGGTAGGTGATCAACCACATTTATAGGAATCATACAAGGAGGGTTCTTATAGAGACATCAGAATTTACTATATACCCCCATCGATCATATTGTCCTTATTCCAACGTAGTCCAAAGTTTATGAATAATACCCAACTTCTCTAATGAAGTACACCCTGTTGGGCATTGGAAACTAGGACAATATACTTTTTACTATAGGAAGACCATAATATATGTATCATAATGAACATTTCCCCTTGGGAGAGGGTCCTTTTTCAGCACCTTTCAAGCCAACTTTAACAGTTCATAGGTCAAAGTCGGAATTTATTCAGCATCATCCCAAGTTGCATTTGGTGGGATAAATTCATTATAAATTTCTCCAAGAATAGGCACTCATGAGATATTATATACATGCCATAAAATAATTATGAATTCTCCATGTGTTAGATAAAAATTATTTGTCTGAGGGATCCACCAGCTCAAAAGTTCAACGATGATATCTAGATTCTTATACACATATGTCTGGTATATCCAAACAAATTTATAAATTCTTGCTGCTTTTAGCTTGGTTCCAAATTTTGAACAAGTTTGGAACACCCGGTATGCCCACATCCACTTAGGTTTGAATCCTCCCCTAAAACATAATTATTAATCATACTTCCATCCATTTGACTGATCTATCTTGGAAGAACAGAGGATTGACCGATAAAAGTGAGGGTCTGACTCCTGGGTGTGAGGCATCTGATCTGGGGCACATAATTTGTGATTCATAACACATATAGAGGGAACTTTTACCTCATTGATGAACGTACCTATGGAAGAGATATTGGTAGTAAGAAAGCTGGTGTGCTTTAGGAACTAGGACTTTGGTAAATAGCTCTATGGATTTGAGATAAATGCATCTTTCATAAGTTTGTGGTCATAAAGAAGTAACTGATCACTTAGTGGGTAATCTCATTGGTACTTCTTCAAGTATTTTTCTAATTTTGAAAGAATGGAGTCACACATGTCATAGTAATCTGGATTGATTATATTGAGAATTTTCATAACGTATATAGTCACTTGTTCACCATAGATCCTTTGAGTTTCCATCATAAACTATAGAGGAAACAATAAGATGTTCATTAGCATTAAGGATTTAATTTGTAGTTTTCTTTAAAAAGGAGAAAATTTAACAATGGAGTGACCTCATGTAGGTCACTCGCTTAAGTGACCTTGTATAGGTCACTCATTCAAGTTACCTCATATAGGTTACTCGCTCAAGTGACCATGCATAAGTCACTCGCTTAAGTGGTTTTGTGGAAGTATCTCCCCAAGGTCATTTTAGTGTACATATCGAAGGTATGTAAGATGACAAGAGTGCAAGAGTAATGTGGTAGTGTTGCACAAAATACTAGTGTTCCAAGATTGAACAAGAGATGTTAACATCATAGGAATGATTTGGACAAGAAACTCTATTTATAGATTCCCCACGTACATGAGAAGAAAAACATGAATGACTAGCATGGTTGACTAGTGAGAATGACCTGCACGACTGACCTATGTGGTGGGAATATTTACTCTATATTCCATATAAATTTTCACCTAAGAAGTAAGTAGATTTGTTCAAAGAGAACCTGGGGGTATACAAGAACATAGAAATCAGTGAGAGAAGGATTTATCATCATCCATCACTACAAAAAAAGGGTGACTAGAGGGGTTTTTTTAGAGGGGGTTATGCACAACCCCCTCTAAATTAAATTTCTCTATAATTAGAGGTGGTTATGTACAACCCTATTTAATCATAGAATTTAGTGGGGGTTATGAACCCCCTCTAAATTCATTTTTGGTATAAATTATAGGGGGATATGTGCGACCCTCGCTAATCATCAAATTTAGAGGGGGTTAAGAACCCCCTCTAAATTTTTTAACATTATTTTTTTAAATATTTGATGGGATTTAGAGGGGGTTTTGAACCTCCTATAATTTAAGAAAATAAAGGGGGTTCATAGTTACCTCTAATCAATGAGATTAGCGGCGGTTCACAACCCCCTCTAATATCTTAAATTAGTGGGGGTTCAAAACCCCCTATAATGTCGTAAAATATAGAGGGTTGAAAACCAACTCTAATGTATTAAATAGAAGGGTTTGAAAACCCCCTATAATGTATTAAATTAGAGGGGGTTCAAAATCCCATCTAATGTCTTAAATTAGAGGGGGGGGGGGGTTCAAAACCCCCTCTCATATCTTAAATTAGAGGGGATTGAAAACCCCCTCTAATGTCTTTAAATTAGAGGGGGTTCAAACCCCCCTCCAATTTAAGAGATTAGAGGGGGTTATGAACCCCCACTATTTAAAAAATAAAATTTCATAATATATATATATATATATAAAATTAAAACACTATATATATATATATATTTTAATATATTATATGAACATATTATATAAAATATTTATATTATTTCATTTAATTATATTTATATGTATACATAAATATAATTGTATAATTTTATGTACATTAATATATATTTATTTGTATAAATTGCATTTCATATAATATTAATTATATATAATATAAAAGCATAAACATATTATATAAATATATACATAAATATAATTTATTTAAAAAATATATCATATAAAACTCAAGCTTATAGTTTTTATAATTTATATTATTATAATAATAAATATATTTTTTAAAAATATGTTTATGATTTTATATTATATATAATTAATATTATATGATATAAAATTTATAAAAATAATTATATCTTAATGTACACAATATTATATAGTTATATTTATTGAAATATATATATTAATGTACATAATATTATATAATTATATTTATTGAAATACATATATATTAAAGTGCATAATAATAAATATATGTATTGAAATACATTATATAAATATTTGTATAACTTTTATTTCATATAATATTAATTATATATTTGTATAAATTATATTTCATATAACATTATATATATATATTTGTATAAATTTTATTTCATATAATATTAATTATATATAATATAAATATTTGTATAAATTGTATTTCATATATACATATTTCATATAATATTAATTATAAATTAATTATATATAATATTATACAATTTATACAAATAAATAAATATTAATGTAGATAATAATAAATATATGTATTGAAATACATTATATAAATATATTTTAAAAGACATTATATAAATATGTTAAATAAATACTTATATAAATGTTATATAAATAAACATATACATAATATATAAATATGTATTTAAGTATATAAATAATTTACATAAATATATTTATAAATATATAAATATATGTGTATATACGTAACATAAATAGAATTATATAATATATTTACTCAAATGTATGTAAATACACATATAAAACATATAGTTTATATAAATATATAAATTGAATATAATATAAATGTATTATAATATAAATACATAAATAAATAATATAAATATATATGTAGGTTATCTATTTATATATATTTAAATATTTATTCAAATAATATTTATTTGAATTAGCTTACTAAAACATACACACACACACACACACACATATATATATAATGTGTATATAAGAAATCAAAAAGCACTTATCTTAGTGAAAGAGGTGCTGGGATTTGTCTTTGAGGTGAGGGGTTTGAAACCCATTGGAAAAATTTTACGAGACTTGTGAAGGTGGGATAGTGGGAACATGTGACATGTTGCATGAGAACTTTATAGACAGGTGGATACACAATACATGGGTGGGGGCTCAAATGGGAACTGGAGGGAGGGCAAGGATCACATGTGGGAACTTGTTGGGGGCTCACAAGGGAACTGGATGATGGTGGGTGGGGGTGTCACACAGGAACTGGATGATGGCGGGTGGGGGTGTCATATGGGAACTGGAGAGGGCGGGATGAGGGTGTTTGATTAAATAAATAAATAAATAACTAGAGGCGGTTGATTGAAACCACCTCCAATATGGCTCAATTATAGGTGGTTAAAACTGGGTCTAATTTAGTCTTAAATACAGGTGGTTCCCAAAACTATCCCTAATATATGACATATTACTCACTTCTCAGCGGTTTCCAACCACCTCTAATTTGAATTATACATTAGTGGGGCTTAAACCCCCTCTAAACCGAGATTTTTGGTGCCATTAGTGGGTATTTTAACCGCCTCTAATACAACTGATTCTAAATTTGATATTACTTTACCAGTGGTTCCTCAAAACCACCTCTAACAACATGATACAGTCACATTAGTGGAAGTTCCTCATAACCACCGTCAATGTGTTTAGATGGGGTTATAACCCATTTTAAACCTAAAAATAACCCCTCTAGTTGGGTCATTTTTTTGTAGTTCATATTCCTCTCTACCTCAGGATCAGATCCTCTTTTTCCTATCAAACCCAATCATGAAGGGGGGTGGGGGGGTTATTTTTTGAAACTCCCTTTTTTTACATGGAGATGAAAATATTTAGGAGAAAATACCTTAATTAGTAGTGGAGAAAAGGGAGTCAAATAAATATCCCAATTCAACTTGCATGGACCCCACCTACGTGCCAATAGGCTCATGCAGGCCCAACATGTGCGGCTTGACATGAGCATCCAGTACTCGCGTGAGGGTCCTGCGTGAGACACCTATAAAATGAACCTACATAGATGATCTCCTTCACCTATGTTCTTATGTTTTGACTATAAATAGTAAACCCTTGGGCTTCTCATTTTACGTGACAGGGAGATGAATAAATCACTTGAAGCTCTGCTCTTCTGAGTATCTCACCCAAGTCCTCCAAATCCTCTGGTAGTTACCTAAGCCTATAAAAGAATAGGGAATTAACAAAAATTAAATAATTGAGGTCCCTCAAGGTCTAGAATACCAATAAACCTTAGAGGAACCCCCCCGGTCAAAAATACTAGGGTGAAGGTCCCTTTCATAGATTGAAACTTTAGTTCCATTCGTCCAAAGACACATGAGGTGACCCTTGGAGCTTAGAGAAATGCCTCGCCCAAGCACTATTTCTTAGGTTGTTCATCACCCTTTGGTATCTCTATCTCACCTAAGTCCACCCTATCCAAGGAATCTCTAGCTCTCTTAGGTCCACCCTACATGATGCATCTATATCTCACCTAGGTCTACCTTTCACGAGGCATCTCCAACTCATCCAGGTCCACCCCACACAAGGAATATCCAACTTGCCCAGGTCCACCCTATGTGAGGCATCTTCAGCTCACCTAGGTCCACCTTGTGTGAGGAATCTCTAACTCTCCCATGTCTTACTTGGGTGAGGCACCATTAAACCCACCTAGGTACTATCTGGGTGAACAACTCTTCAACTTTCTCAATCCCCACCTATGCATGCAACCCTTTGAGCCCACTTTCATATCACCAATGGCAGGGAACCTCTTTCCATGGATCTCTCATATGAGGGGGACCAATCCGAGACCTCCCTCAAAGCATCTAGATATGTATGATCATAGAACAAGGCACACCAGTGTGTCCTCTCAATTACACATTCCCATGGTAATGGAAGTCTCAAATTTATCCTACCAAATAGATAGGATCCTTGGAATGTTCTCATTTATACATTCCCTTGGTAAACATGGCCTCAACCTTAGGGATGATGATAGATGGATTCTTGGGATAGGATGCGATATATGTTTCAAAAAATGTAAAAATAATTAGGCTGCATCCGTATGTATATGTAAACCCTGACCCCAAGGTTTGAAAAAATAGAGGAGATGGGAACACCTAAGCCCCATATCTCTTCTTGACTACCCCTTCATAACTTCATCCTCATCTACCAGTAGATGAGGAGAAAATGACTCCTTAGGGTATCCCTCCCGGAGTAACCCCTAGTTTTTCTTATGGGACACTCCCCCATCTTCTATACCCTCATCCTCGTGCACCAGTAGAAAAAAGGAGATTGTACAAAATGATAAATCTTCCAATTTATCTTATTTATCATGCCGATCATAACTCACACGATCTTAGAGGTTAGTGATGATCATGTCACCAACACAATCAAATATCACCACATGTGCCACCTACTAGGTGTAAGCCCCAAAACCATGTTACCATCCTCTCAAAGGGTTATATTCCAAGTGAGAAAAACCTTCAAAGGGTCATATTCCAGATGAAGCAACCGTGGGACTCCTATATAGGTGTTATTCCCAACCCTTCTGAACCACATGGGATTTGATTCATATCCAAATGTGATATGTAATAATACTTCATAATGTTCAATCCCAACACCCCAAACTCACCCTAATCTTCTATGGGCCATATTTCCAATAAGGTAATATCCAACTTGGGAGGCTATATCCCTTATAGGTTTCTTGGGCCATTTTATATTAAGTCCCATACTATCCCTGGCTAGGAACCTTCTGTCTAAACATCCTTGCTGCATGACCTTAAAATTCATGGTCTGGTTCAAGACACATAACCTTAAAAGGTATGACATGTCTTATTAAGCGGCACCAAACTATGAGTGTTCTTATTCCTTTCATAATGATACATAAGAATACCTTATTATGGAAATAATCCTGAAATAAAAAAAAACTTATGTTTTATTGGATGATGATAAATTACAGAGCACCCCACTATATTGATTAAAATGAGTATCATGATAATAAATGATATAAGAATCTCTAATCCATATACAAAGGGTACTATCAATGGATAACCTCAGATACATAAATATTTCTCCATTGATGAATAACTTTAGATACATATATATGATTATAAACCCAATACATACTAACAATTGATTATTAATATAATGGTGACCTAGTCTATATTTAGGATTTAATAAAGGATTCATGAATATTTATTAAATATATAATAGAGTTCTAGAGTAGACAACAATTCCCCCAAAAGGAATGACAAGCCCGAACTCCCATCCCATCGAATAATGTGAGTCCCTAAGTGTTATTAGAATCATTTCCCAATGACCACCTGCCTTTGAAAAGTAAGTTTATGGAACATCGTGAATAAGAGAACCATTGGATGTTTCCAGTTCCATGAATAAAAACCATTGGAAACTACCCAAAAGGGACATGGAAATAAAAATGTGTGTCTGACGTGAATGGTTATGCCACCAACACCAAAAAACTCCATTCAAACCCCAATTGATTTTCTACATGAAACAAAAATGGTGAACCCAACGTGAACCTCATTGTTACAAAATAAAGTAGGTTTATGCATGTCGGGGCATTTTGTTCTCACATTTATAAATGAAACACATGGTAATATAATATTTATCCCCATGGTCCACCATAAAGATCATAATCCTGATCGCAACTAGAGTTACAAGGCTAATAGTTAGAACTATTTTTGGTAGGATGAGAGAGAAGTAATGATTTTAGGGATTTATACAAGATTATATAAGAAGGTAATATGGTAGTTGGGATTATATAGCCATTTGAATCATATGGTCATTGGGATTAGATATCCATTGGACATATATGCCCATTGGTATTATATAGTATTTGGGTATAATACCATAAATGTTTTTATAAAAAGAATTGATTTGATATGATTAAAATCATATTTTTTTCAAAGAAATGTTTTTATAGTGTTGTGTATTTTATTATAATAAATTAATCACTTTTAAAATATTAATATGAACTAATATATTAACATTCATGTAATAGTGGTTACTAGATAAGTAATGAGTACAAATTCATTTTATACTTCAAAAATATATTTTATTCAAAAAATGGGTTTTATTTCATTTTATGTGTAGATATTATAATTAAAATTTTCCAATTTTAGAAATTTTATTTGAAAAAATGGAAATATTTTTTGAAAATTTCATGTCATAACAGGATTAATATTCTTTGTTAGGATTTTTCTGAAAAGATTGATTTTTGAGTAAATAGTGAAAATACTGATTTTTCAAATCCTATCAACTTTATGACATTATTATGATTTGAGAATGAATTAAAAAATTTTAAAACCTTTTTTTGTTCAAATATATGTTTATGTAGTTTAATAATATTTGTAAAATATTATTTTGAATTTGGATACTCATGCTTAACTTTTATGAACATAAGTTATATTTTATTCAAATTTAAAACTATTTTTGGATCTTTGCATTTAATGGTAATGTTGGATGATTTAATTTGGTTATGGATTGATATAAATGTCAAAAACACTTCATTTTTTATTAAATAATAAATAAATTCATGGGAATTAAATTTAAACTTAACTTCAAGGTAAAATATTTTTTATTCTTAATTTGGGTATTTTTTCTTCTAAAAACTATTTTTCATGCATTTTGTGTTATTATATTAAAAGTAATTTTAACCACCAATATAATCTTAATATAATAAAATTAATTACATATTTATAATAATAATTAAAAAAATAGATATCCCCTATTATTTTTTCTTACATAAATAAGCGATCATGGTAAACATTTAATTTATCTTGATTAAGGTTGAATTGGGTTTAAGGGGGTTTAACTAGGATATACGACTTAAAATGTCTCCAGAGAATGTGTAAATGTGATTTTTTGAGTTTATTTCAACCCTATAACATATTATATATGAATTTAGGATGCCTTGGTTCCACTTGACCATGGATATGACTTAATATTAATTTAAAACTTTGGATAATTACAAGAGTATCACTCCCCTCACTTATAAAAGGGAATCAATTCTCAGCCAATAGTTGAATAAATATCTCCCAAATATCTAAATACATTTAATATATAGAATTATCTCACAAAAAGACCAAACATAAAATGATTAAGGTGTATCCAAAGGAAGGTTTCTAAATAAGAGGTATAACTCTTAACCGAGTTCTTTCATTTTATTTATTCTTCTGCATCCTTAAATTCTATCCTAACCATGATGATATAATAAAATAAATATCTTACATATATTGAAACATTTTTATGAATATGTAACAACCCTTTATAATCTCATTTTCTATCCTATGGGAAATGAAAACATCACCCATGTGTACGTGTGGACTACCACCTCCATGAAGCGATGTGTTTCATTTTTCACCACCACCTTAAAAGTTAGGTTATTATGATGAATTTAATGAATATATGTGATATTAATGAGATTATTATGATTATTTAAATATAATACATTACTTACCTTATCAACCTTAAATCTTTTGGAAAGTGATAACGTCGTTCGTGCGTATGTCTGGACCACCCCTCCATGAAGAGATATGATTCATTTTTCAGGTCCAAATTTCAAGGATAACTATAAAATTTTATTTTAAAATTACTTAATAATTAATATTATATATATTATGTAATAATGATTCATATGACCATATTTAACCTATCGATGTCATTTTGGACTTATGAACTGAACATCCTCAAAACATCCGACATGTACTTAATCGATCTAGTAACTATATAAAACAAGGTAATAAATAAAATAAAAGAGATTATGATAAGGGAATAAACCTAAAAAAAGGTTCTTAGTAAAGTAAATAATTGATATTAGTTTATTATATAAGAGTTAAAGAACATACTTAGTGAGTCAGAAGACAATATAAGAGGTTTCTCATTTCAATTTCCTTTCATTGAAACTTATGCCATTTTCACCAAATGATTTATTTTTTGTGGTGTATGAAATGTATTATGGATGTATTTTATCATTGATTTAATAAAATTAAAGTGGTTTAAAAATTCATTTCAAGTTCTATTCTCCAATTTCCTTTTTTTTTCAGAAGCTACAAAAGTTGTAGGGGATTTTTCTTTAAAACCTTATTTTAAAGTATTCATTTTGAATCTTTCTCCTCCATATTTATGTTATTCTAAATATTTCAAGAATGTTATCATTTATACTTAAAATTACATTAAATATAATATTAAAATTCTTTTGACTTTCTTTTCAAAGGTTTAAAAAGGAATTTTTTAAACATTTATTGTACAAGTCATTTAGATGTTTTATACCAAAGTGGAAAAAAAAATAATTTTTAACATATGCGACATGAGTGGAATTTACTACCATCATGTACATTATTTGTTATAAATATTACTCTTCAAGTTTACATGGTTTTATAAATTAAATTCAATTACCATTTTCTGGGTAATTTTTCTTTTTAAATCATTTTCAAAAGAAATGGTTATTTCTCCCTATTTTTATACAAAAATGGAAAGTGATTTTCTTATGGGTTCAAATGAGTTTTACTAAAGTTTTATGATATAAAATCACAATATTACAAATTTTTTGTTCATGATATAGTACTTTGTCATTATGTATGATGACGAGTGATCCTGATATAACTCATGATGATGGGTGAGCCCAATATAGTTTTCCAATGTATTGGGTAATGATGTAGTCTTAGAATGTGAAAATAAGGGAGATAAACAGGTAGGTTACTCATATAAAATTATATAGGATTCAGTTATTCTAATACAAGTTAAAAATGAGTGAATATGAGTTATGAATATGATACTCCAAGATACCTATTTTATGCTTTCAAATTTTTTTATAAAAATCTTTTGATTTTATAAGGCAAGAAAAGTTTGTGAACTTTTAAAGGGGAAAGGTTTATTTTTCAAAGAAATGTTTTCATGAGTTCTCATGTTTCTCATGATTATTTTATGGTTTTATTATTATTTATAATGGTTTATAAAATTATTCTCTAAGAAAATTTTGATTTTATTAGATGGATAAGTTTTATCTATGTCCTCAAAGTTTTATTGTAAAAAAGTAAACATTATCACGAGTTTTCATGTTTTTATTGAACTAATGAGATTCCTTTATTTTTATATATTTTATTGAGATTAATTTTATTCAACCCATGTTTTAAATTTTTTTTCATAGGATCTAAGGATTTTAAGGAACTATAACATGGTAAATCATTCTGTTTTGGATACTCATCTTAAAAGATGAAGTGTGTAATGAAACATGAGTTTAAATGTAAGAATCCAATTTTATGGGGGAAAATGGACATTGAGTGAAAGTGTGCACTTTGTATTGTAATATGTTTTCCTAATTTTCTAAAATTATAAATCTAAAAGATCCCAAAAAATGAAATAAAGTGAAACCCATGTTATAAACCATGTAATTATGGGTTGTTTGAGGTATGGGCTCTTATATCATCCCTCTCTTACATCTTCACCGCCTATCCTTATCACTGTAGTCCTACATTAGTGCCCTCATTCATCTCTCCTATCACCACAGTCACATCATCGTTTATCATATCCCTCTCTCTTGCTCATACCTTTCCCCCATAGGTCAATCTATGCCTTTTTATATTGACTATGTATGATGCTCCTCCCGCTGTCGATTACCTTCCGTTGTCGACCTTGCCTGAAAATCCACTTTCCGCCGCCAACTGGCGCCCTGTGTTGCATCATCACCAACTACTGCTATTAGTTTCCCACCAAAAATGGTAAATTTGATTTTATTTTCCGTTTATTTTATTATTTTCAATTAATCTTTTTTATAATTTTGATATCTTTTTTTATAAATTTTGTTTTATGTGTTCTATATTTCAAATATAGTTTTTTATAATTAATAGGGTTTTTTTAAAAAATTATGGTAATTTTATTATATAAAAATAATGTTATAATTTTGAAATTTTGATAATAAATTTTTAAAAATAATTTTAAAATTGTGTATTAAAATTGGTATTTTTTATGGATTTTTTTGGTTTGATATAATTTTTAATGATATTTTTTTGTAATAAATTTTCATGGTAGTTTTTTAACCTTGTAATAATTTTATTGTGTAGTAAGTGTGTAATAATTTCATTGAATGAAATTTGTGTAATTTTTAGGGTGTTTTTTTTGAAAATATATAATAATTTTGAAAAAAATAATTTTTTTATAACTATCATGGTATTATATAATTTTTTTAATCAGAGTTTTTTTTAATAATTATGGTTTTTAATAAATATTAGGTTCTATTATAATTATATGTGTTTTAATTTTTTGAATCGTGTAATAATTTATTGTGTTTAATTTTATCATTTTATTAAATTTTTCATCATTTTTTGAAAATTATATAATAATTTATTGAATTATTGTTTTGTTATAGTAATGTATAATTACAATTTATGGTTTTATATTATTGTATAAAAATATATGCTACTATAAAAAAATATTAAGTTTTTTTTAATTAGGAAATATTTGATTTAATACAAATATTAGAGAAAATAATAATAATTTATATTTCATAATAAATTAAAAAAATTTAAAAAATAAATTGAAAAAGTAGTATAATTTGAATAATAATTAGTAATTTTTTTATTTATAAGTAAATTTTTTTCATTAAATATTGCATTTTATAAAATTACGTGTATATATACATGTACACATGTTTTTTTTAATTGTGAAATATATTTACTTTTATTATATATAGACCATAAGAATTTCTATTAATGAGTAAAAATATACTTCATAGAGAAAATATAATTGAAAAAATAAAAATTTATTATATCTTTAAAAAAAATTTGTAAATAAATTTAATTTTTTTGGGAAAAAATATGTTTAGTTAAAAGAATATTAATAATTTTAATTTTTTTATAATATTTACTATGTGAAGTAAGTTTGTTTTAGATTAAATTCTATGTAAAAAAATTCAACTTTTTTTGTAAAAAATAGAATATATAATAAAAACTATATTTTAGTTAATGATTTTTAATAATTTAGATGTACAAACAATTAAATTTAGATAATAATGATTGTTTGTGCAGTTAAAAATAATAAATTAAAGAATGTAGTTCAGTATCTATAGTTTTTCAAATGTATATATGTTTTTAGAAGAAATATTGCTAAAATAGTAATATGTAATTATCTTAATTATATGTTAATTTGTTTTTTAAATTTATTATATACTTAAATCAATAATTTATGTTGTTTTTTAATTAATTAAATAAAATATTTATAAAATAAATATAATCATAATAATAATATTTAGTTATAATTATAATAGGAGAAAAATTAATATTGTTTTTCAATATGTATTTTTAATGTTATTAGTCTTTACTTTTATTTTAAGAAAACTTAATGCATATATTTAGTGAGTAATTTAATTTTAATTAACAGTTTTACAACAAATGGATAAATAATTATATGTCTTTGTATATCATGGAGGTGAAATAATAGATGATGAACATGAGATATCATTTATTTATAATCCTGAAATATTAGTAAATCTTGTTGGATGTGATGTGATAAATGCATTTAATAGTAAAATTAATGATCAATTGAAGCTTGTCGAGAATCAATATATATCATCTATTATTTATAGATTTCCTCAGAATAAAGATAATCTATATTATATGTGTCATTATTTGATCAATGATGAATATTTGAGGCTTTTTTATGATGTATATAAATAGCATGGAAGTTTAAGTGTGATGGAATTATATGTTGAGGTTTCTAAAATTGAAGATATCACCCAAATTGAACTAAATACACTAGAAAATTGTGGATTTTCTTAGAGGTGTATGTTTACATTAGAGCCAATAGTTTGAGGTGGATCAGGTGATGAGTATACATGTAGAGTAAAGTAAGGATTTTAAATGATATTACCCATTCATATTCACATGACATATATTTTTTTAGTTGATCTACCTATGGTTGTGATCAATGATGCCTACAACCATGATCTTGATGATAGGGAAGTATTTGATAGAGAATGCGATTCATTTCCTACCGATGATCCAAAAAGAAAATATACACAGTTCGTGCAAACATCATATGATATTACACCCATGGATCCTAAGTTTTATTAAGATGCGGTGACATTGGAAACCGAGTTTTCAAATATTTCCTAAGGAATCAATATTGGAGGGATTATTGATGAATTGTTTTTGGAAGAAAATTTGAGAGAAAATATACATTATAGACAGTTGTAAAGTATTACTATGTAAATATACATAATGTTTATATCATATAGAAGTCTATTAGATCATCATTTATTTTAAAATGTCAACAGTATGATGACATATGTAGGATGTGATGTTTGAGCCACCCTTGTTATAAATTCAAGTGGTAGGAAAATTATAAAATTTTATAGACTGCACACCTATATGAATATAAGGATGATACAAGATCATAGACACATTGAATCAACATTTAAAAAATCCATTATTATTGGTATGATTAGAGTTAATCTTAATGTTCATATAAATTTAATACAAGAACGTTTGGTGAGTGAATATAGATACAAAATATCATATAAGAAGGCGTGAATTGAAAAACATAAATCTATTGAGAAGGTTTATGGTGATAGGGAAAAGTCATTTTAGGTGTTACTTTGTTATATTGATCAATTGGTTGAGACTGTTCAATTTTTTTATCAACTTTAAATAGTTTTGTATGTGGTGAACGATCATGTTTTTGCAGATAAGCTTTATTTTCATTGGATATTCTTGGCCTTCCTTCCATGCATCACAATTTTCCCTCTGATATCTATATTTAGATAATATATTTTTAATATTAAAGTAATTAATTTTATTATATATTTAATTATTTATTTCCATATTAATGATGATTTTAT
The DNA here is from genome assembly GCA_963277665.1 of Viscum album. Classification (NCBI taxonomy): domain Eukaryota; kingdom Viridiplantae; phylum Streptophyta; class Magnoliopsida; order Santalales; family Viscaceae; genus Viscum; species Viscum album. The sequence goes on along the minus strand of OY728163.1, from coordinate 960,867,394 downwards.
TTATTTTTGGGCAAGGGACACTTAAATCGGATTATGGAAAAAGAGAAATATAAAAAAGTTTGAAGAATTTTTTAAAGGGGAAAAATATTGAGCAAAAATAGGCTTATCACTTAGTTAAGGAAGGGACACACTAGATCCAAGTGATCAGATCATGTGGAGGCACTCAATTGGGCATGAGGATCAATATATTGAGGACACCACTATTCCAAACATAGAACGCTATGCATAAAGATATTTGTAGTGAAAGGAATAAGTTCTCACCTCAAAGGCTCCTTTTTTACTCCACAAATAAGGATACTAGTTTGAGAGTAGAGTTTTTGGAGTTTTTGTGAGATATAGTTGATTCCATGGACTGTTTTCTTACATGTGATGACCATTCAAACATAAGTGACGTATATTTTTTGTATTTTTGGTTCATGTCGTGAAGGCTTGGGTTCATACCATAAACTTGTAAATAAAAGAGATAAAATTTTGTGTTTTTTTGGTTCATTATGTAATGAGGATTGGATGTGATGTGACCATGCAGGAACATGTATAGTAGTTTGATTTGGAGTTTGGTTCATGCCATAAATTACTATTCACATTGTGAAGAATATATCTACTATAGATATAAAATAGATACAAAAGTTTGGAAAAATCTCTCCTTGCATGAATTTAAAGATATAACTTGGAAGATATGAGTGGATATTTTCATGAGTTTTTCATGAATAACTAGGGAGTTTTATGTTGATATATAGAATAATGATATATGAAAATATAGATAGATATATGATGGGGAATGATATTAATAAATAGAGGAAAAACACTACACACTTGGATATCATTGAATTCTTAGAGATTCTTTGGCTACCATCTGCTGGGAGGGAGTCTAGTGAAACTTATACATTTTTGTTTATTTCATTATATTTTAACTACTACCATGTATAGTATGATAGGTTATTTTTTGTGTTGGGTTTTGTGATATAATGGGGATATTTTTAATGAAGTAGTTATTTTATTCTATCATTTTCATGTTAGGTATTTACAATCATTATTTCCTTATTATCCCTTCTTCATTCCTTTTGTATAGACATTGTTTTAGGGGGTGAGGATGTGTAATATTTTATCTCTCTCTTTCTATTGAGCATGACCATTATCCTTAAGAGAGTTCCTTTTTGTGTAATTTTTAGGGTGTAGTTTCCACCATGACCATTTAATTATTTTCTATGTTTAATTATGGTTTTGAGTTATCCATTATTTAAGTAATCTGAAGTACCTGGCCATGAGAAAAAGAGAGATTAAAGAACAGATAGTGAATACTTGAACCAATGAATTCAATAGGAATTGATTATAAAAACTTCGTGATTATCATACATCTATTTTTTACTTTATTGTTGCATGAAACTAAAATTGAAAAATCCTGATACATTTCATCTTCACTTTGTTTCTACTAGGTTTGTTAGTTTTATTTTCTTTAAAATTTTGTCTTAATAATTTAATTTAATTTATATTTCCCCTTTTATTTGTGGGATCAACCTTAGGGCTTGAATTCTGATACTAATTTTTAAAAATCTTAGTGATTTATAGTTTTATGTTTATAAATTCTAAACTAGTTTAGAATTTATGAAGAAATAAAACCCTATTAGGGACTAGCTGAAAATGATTTAATTCAATAGTTAGGAAAATAATTTTTCCTCCCTCTTTTCTATTTTTTGATTTTAATTTAGGTTTTTATTTTTTTTCTTTTCATGTGCTTGGTATTTTTGGTTGTGATGGAAAGAAAAAATTACGTAATTATTGAACATCATAAGTCCACCATTAAAATTATGGATCTAGAACACTAGATTGATGAAAATAAAGAAAATATTCAATTAAAAAGAATGTATGGATCATAACCATACTCAATTGATGAGGAGACACTCCTTTACGGGTTGGAGTTCATGTTTAAGGAAGCATGTCAAGACTCATAAAGGATGTTGTGAGAAGCTAAGGAATCCAAATAGGGAACCAAGGAGGAGGCCAACTTCATGGTTGACTCTGAGGAAAATTATAAGGATGAATCTAAATCTTAAATTGTCATGGAAGAAACCTTCACCATTACAAGTTTGGCAGAGGAGGAAGAACAAGATTAGGCCTCAAAAGAAGAAGAAAAGGAAGATGGAGAGGAGGAGTTAATGTGTAACATCCTCACTAGACCCATTGGCTTGGGAATGACCAAAATTCCACTAACCTTAGGTGATGTCCTCATGGAACCAAAGGATGATAATAAATTTCAAAGTATTTTCTGAACCATGGGGGATGATTTTCCCTCAAACAATAACCTAAAATCATACCATAATAAAGAGACACAATATGATCCATGTTACAAAACCGGAATAAACTCTAAAGGTATAACAAAAAAATCATCAGAGTAACAATAGAAGAGAAAAGAAAATAGAAGACTACCATCTCAAGATAAATAAAACTCAAGGTAGATAATACTCAATGAAAATGATGAAAATAATCAATGTGGTACCACTCTAGACTCCAATATTTGACTACCACCTCGAACTCCAACTCTAGAAATCCATGACCACAACATCACAGAACTTCCCCAGTAAAATAAGAAAACTTACCCTTACTTGTATGATGATAAATAGAATCTGTATATGCATCAATGTGCATAAACAGCGGGTGAGGATATTATCTATTAGGAAAACCCTAAGACTTTCCAAAAATTCCACTAAAATAAAAAACGATCCAGATCACATTTTATTTAAAATATAATATAGTCATGAGTATGAAAAATAGTGATCAACATACATACATACATACATACATACATACATACATACATAAAATCACATCCATGAAATGAACCCACTTCCCAAATTCCCCTTGAATAGTCCAACTCGTGAGCGATATCTGTCCCCCAGTCCCAATTCGTCACTCAATAGCATAATCTAGTGTGCCATAAGATTTGGCACCATGGCCATGTCTAACCAAAATGGCCCCTTCACATGCACATAGACATTCACCCATCAAATTCATGCCAAGTTATCATACCCAAAACTATTATTTTAAAAAAAATTCAATTAATCATTTAATAGAACACATTGTGGGTGTAACATAAAATTTTAGATTTTAAAACCAACAAAGAAAAAGAAAATTTCAATAGGGATTTTATAAGGGTTTTCTAACTAAAATCATAAAAAAATTATTTAGAAAACAATGATCCTTCGAATTCTAGGAGTAAGTGAAAAAATTGGAGAATCCACCCACCTCAAACACGGTCACCAAGATATAATCACACAACTCCTTTATAGATATGGGCCCTAAAAACCCTCTTATGATGAACCATAAAAAAATATTTATCAATATATACCTTAAACACTAGATCCGGGCATGGTTTACCTATAATAGGATTTTACCTAAGATAAAATGAGAAAAAAACGAGGATGAGAAGATTCAAAGACCCTACCTTAGATTTCTAGGTCAAACACCTAAAGAATACAATAGAAGAAATTCTGGAAGGAAAAGAATCAACAAAAAATCCCAAAGGAACCCTTTGGTTTAAGAGACCTTGATTTAGGGAGAATAATGAGTGTTTCATGGGAAAATTCAAGTTAAAAACCTAATTTTAGGAACACTTTAATGATGCACATGTTTTGGGCACATGGTTTGGAAAACCATGCGTCAATTGTACAAATCAACATTGTCCAAAAATTTCCAAAGTCCCATGATTATGGTATGATTTACCCAAAATATACACCAACCATGCACCTCTTCCCGAGTCCCATTTCTACATTGCACAATTACCTGAGGAATCTGCAAGGTTTCCCCTAACTGTGAGCCAACCATACACCCTGCAAACCACTTACAAAACCTTCAGAAACCCCCAAAAACTTCCTGAAATCAAACTCAAACATTAAATAACTTAATAATAATATTTAAAACCCTAATGATATAAACTAAGGATTTTTATATTATCCCCACCATTAGTATTTCCATCCTCATAAAGCTAGAAGTTAGTGGTGTCAAGAAATAAGGACAAACCACTAGTCCAACATAATAGTATTCCACCTATAGAATTACTCAAAGATCTATTGATTCTAGCACAACATATGTACCAAAGTTATACATTGACCAAGAATGAGATTATCCTAATTATCCCAAGATATTAAATATAATGGGAACTAATTGGAACAATCATTTTAATTGTGACATGAGAACAAACAATACATAATCAGAATTCAATGACCATGAAACAACGATGATAGGTTGGTTAAGGCATCCACCAGCTCAAAGACACACAATCAATGTTTCATATCCTATTAGAGAAGATCTCCCCTAAGGTATGTAATTTTATGAACCTCCATCCAAATAGTGGGTTTTGAACCTGAGGACTATAAAATGGCCCCATTATAACTCTATAAAGAATATATGGATAACTTGGAAACATATGAAATATTTATGTGAGGAAAGCGATGATTTATTGAATAACCAAATTTCATCACTAATTTTCTCATAGACTAAGAGTTTACTCAGATTCCCCTTTGATAGAAATAAGTTTCCTATATTCATAGATATCTCAGGTCCCAAAGGCATTAACCACTAACCCACTTAGAAAATAGGTCTTAGAAAAATATGATGATGATTAGTACATGATGTAATGAAAACGCTTCCTGAACATACCCCACTACTAGATCTTCACACACACTATTACCCGAAAAATAAAGAAAATCATCAACTCAATGAGTTTTTGAATGAGCACCTCGATGAAATCATGCTTTTGAAGACATGTTGGCACCAAATCCTATGAGAATTCACTCACCCTACTAGAAAGGTATAGGTAATAGTTGTAACATGTCTATGGGTTTTGTTCAACATTCACTATCTTATGTAACTTCCCAATATCCAAATGGACAATATGCTTGATACTATCCTGACACTAGGAGGAACCCAAATTAAATCCTGATATAGAATTGACAGTTTTCATTCTTTATCTATCCCTTAGTGACTCCCCGCTATTAAGTTTTAAATTAATGGTAATAAATTAGAAATTCAACTACTATAATTCCTTGTATGTGGTTACCCAAGTTAAGAATGAGATCCATTTAATATAAAACCGTGAAATAATCTTAGTCTATAAGACCCAAGTGCATGTGAGTGATCAATCCCATGAATTATTCATGATCCAACATTTCACTAACACAACACCCAAAGAATTTCAAGTTAAGACCTCCACCATCCCATCGATCATGAACTGTGAAACCTTGGTATATTAGTCCTTGGTGAGACTAGATATAAGAATACATGAAGAGAGAGCTAGAAATAACCCACTAAGCATAGGGGGTAAGAGTCCTTGAGGTATTTAAGAAAATAACTCACACATTTCTAAAGCCAGGGGAAATACCATATATTAATCCATACCCAAGAAAACATTAAAGGAAGTTACCTATCCTAAAACCATTCCCAAAGAAACGCAAAAAACTAAGAAATTCGGCCTAGGAGGAACCCAATTGGACCCCCAGTTAACATAATTCTACTGGCGACTGACAAGATATAGCACCCAAATCTACACGGTAACACTATTACCCTTCCATAATTACAACCCATTCCCATTGAAAATGACGATCACTTAATCAATATATGTGAGAGTGACTAACCAAGAATAACAATCAATATGAAATTGAATGCTAAGAGCCACTGTATTCTTTAGATTGCAACAAAGAAACTTTTAAGATAGCGAATTCAACCTAAGCTGGACCATGTTAATGGTAATTGAGAATGGTGACCAATCTAGATCCTAGAATATCCCACTAACCATAATATGTCTTGATTCTCATCCCATGAGACATTATAACTACATAAAACCTCTATTTAACTTTTCCACATATTATACTTAGCATAGAAAAACAACAAAAACTAGTAGAACAAGGGTATGAACATGCCATAATAACCAAGAAAACACAAAAAACAAACACAACCAACATAAAAAATACAAAAAATACTATAAATTTCCAAGAAAATATTCAGTTACATATTTATAGGTACAATAATTTACTACTTCCCATTTTAGGACACCATCAAGGTTTCCACCCACCAATTCACCACATTACAACTTTCCTAAAAAACAATATGAAAAAATTTCAAGATCTCAAAATGATGACAAGGTTACCAATAAACATTTTTCATCCAAAAAACCCCACTTAAATAATCTATTTAAATCCTTCCTAGAGTTTAAACACTAGTAAAATCATTTATAAATCCTTTTTAATAAAATATCTTTAAAAAACCATCATGAAACAATGCCTCATTGTAAAAAAAACTTGTTAAAACGTAAATAGTTTTAGGTTAAAAAAAGAAGTTTATTTTTTGTAATTATTCTCCCCCAAGGTATATTTAAAGAAATGTTTTTAAATAAGGGTCTTTAAATCTTTTTTTAAACCCAAAATACCTATAAATTTTCACAAAACATTAAGTAAAATCCTTTTGTAAATCCTATTTTAAATCTAGAAATTATTTGAAAAACAAAAATTTATAATGAAATTCCTTAATTTGAAAACCTATTTATTATTGGAACATTCCTCACCAAACCAAAACACATAAACATCTACAAATGAATCATGAAACTAAAAAACAAGAAACACTTTAGTAATATGCATTGATAATTTCATTCATATGAAAATGTTACTAAATTTCTTATCAACTCATGATCAATAAACTACATTAAGACAAAGATAAGTTACTTCATGTTCCAAAAATCTTAACCATGTGAACTTATTTCTAACAAAGAAGAAAACAAGTCTATTCAACACATATTCTATTGTCATATTTCATACTATTATATTCCAAGTTTAAAAATTTTAGTGAATTTTTTTCTGAATATAAATGATCAATTAATGTACAGATAAATAAATAAAATTGATATATCAAAAATTTCATCATGCTTTCAGGATAAATAACCTAAAAATATTAAGAATCACAATCTAGATTAAATGTAAAAACATGCTATTATTTTTAACATATTATGAAATTAACCAAGGAAATAATAAGTCAAATTTCCAACATTCTCTTTATCTATAAGAAAGAAAGATATTAAAAATGAAATTATTTTTTTGAGTTTTCATTTTAAAATTGTTTACATTTACTTAAAATAGCTTGGATTCTAATTACCATTTTTTCCATTACTGATAATTAGAGCCATTACTAGTTTAATTTCTATTTCTATACCAATTTTATGTTCCTTTAAATAATAAAACATAAGGAAAACATAATATAAATAAATTATTTATAGAATAAATAAAAAGTATGAAGATGAATTATATTTCACCATGTTTTTAAAATTATTTTGTAAAAACTCTCAGTTTTATCCATTAGTACAATTAATAATTTCAAAAAACAAGGTTATCATGTTTCTTTTTACCAAATCATAACCAAAAATATATCACATGAATGATGCAACCCTAGTGGTAAGTCTCTTTAATAATGAATGATAATACACACTCATCATCTAAACCCATGACGATGAGGTGTTGGCAAACCTAGAAGTGTTTCACAATACTTTTCATACCAGAACAACCCTGGTAACTTGTTGTTTGACATAAAGAGGTTATATATAATTTTTTATGATCTACATTTAAAGTCCCAACACATCCTATCTTCTGAATACCATCCAAATAGATGGACTATAACAAATGGATACCATTTGTAACATCCTGACCTAACCCATCAGATTGCGAAGGACTGAAATGTCACTAACCTTAGGTGACAAACCCAAGGCACCAAAGGTTGATAATAAATTTCAAGGGATTTTCTAAATTATGGATAATTATTTTGCCTTAAAAAACACCCTTCAAGAATATCATAATAATGTTACAAAATATAATGCATCTTACAAAACTAGAATAAACTCCAAATGCATAACCAAATGATCATTAGAGTAATAGAAGAAGAGAAAATGAAACAGAATACTACCATATCAGGAAAAATAAAACTCAAGGAAAATAAGACTCAATAAAAAATGCTCAAAGGCACCAAGGTGGAACCAATATAGATTCAAAGACTCGACTACCACCTCAAGACCCAACTCCATACATCCATGAACATAATATCTTGAAGCTCCTCTAGTAAAATATGAAACCTCCACCTTACCTGTATCATGATAAACAACATTTGAATTCACACAAAAGTTCATATACATGGGGTGAGTAAACAACCCAGTAGGAAAACCATGAGACTTCCACCAAATGACACTAAAATAATAAATAAGTTATCTCACATTTTATTTAAAATATAAGATAAGAAGAAGCATAAAAACCAATGATTAACATATATATATATATATATCATAATGAAGTGAAATAACTCACACAAAAAATACACCCATGGAATAGACCCAAACAAAAATTCATAACACCAATTAATGAAACCACTACCTGAAGGCCCCCCTGAGTAGTCCAAATTATAGGAGGTATCCATCCCTCCAGTCCTAAATCATCAATCAATGACATAATCCAATATTATATAAGATTTGGAACCAGGAAAATGTCTACCCACATAGAATTTTTATATGCATATAGAAACCCACACAAAAAATTCATGCCATGTTCCCACACTTAAAACCTTTATTTTAAAAACCATATTCCTTAAATCATTTAATCGAACACATTATGGACATAACCCACAATTATAGATTTTAAGACCAACCAAGCAAGCAGAAATTTCAATAAGGATTTCACAAGATTTTTTTGACTAAAATAATAAGAAATTTATTTATAAAACAATGATACTTTTCATTATAGGATAAATTGGAAAAGGTATATAATCCACCAACCTTGAGCATGATCACTAGGATGGAATCACACCACGCCTTCACAGATCCATACCTTAGCAACAATCCTATAAAAAACTATAAAAAAGATCAATCAACACATACCCTAACCACTATATCTTGTAATTATATCCCCAAAATAGGTTTGTACTCAAGATAAAATGAAATAACAAATACATATGATAAGAAAAGACCTTACTTTCAATTTATAGGCCGAATTCTCAAATAATCTTAGAGAAGAAGCTCCAAAAGGAAAGGAATCACCCAAAACGACTAAAGGAATCCTATAGTTTGAGATCCCAATCCATAGGGATAATAATGAATATTTAAAGGTTATAATATGAATTATAACCTAATTTTTGAAACAAATTAATGACACACATGTCTTGGCTGCATTGTTCGGAAAACTATACACCAATCGTGTGAATTAGTACTGCTTGAAAAGTTTCAAAGTCACATGGTTACTAAAAGGTTTACCCAAACCATGTACCGAATGTGTTTCTATTAATGGGTCAACTTTACAAATCACATTATTACCTAGGGAATCTTCATGGTTTCCCCTAACTGCGAGCCAACCATGCACATTCCAAATCACTTCTAAAACCTCTCGAAACCCTTCAAAAACTTTCTGAAACAAAACTTAAACATAAAATAAATTAATAATAAACAATAAAACCAATAATAACACAAACCAAGGGTGTTACATAATTTTTTCTAGTAAAACTGAATAATCTAGAAAATCACAAGATCAAATGAAAAAAGAAGGGGAGGAGCACTACTAAGTTTGGGCAGCTATAGAGCCCCTTCTTTAATTTCTAAAGCTGTACAATAATTAGAGCTCTCCTCAATAAATTTTTAATATTTTTTCATCAAGTTGGAGGAAAATGGATACATTAGATGCATTAAAACATCATTCTTGGACCAATATGGACAAAGTAGATCTATTACATACTCCCATTATGTGACAAAAGAGGAAAGGTCGAGCTAAAAAACTATAAAAAAAGTGTCTCATGGGAGGAAACTATTTTGTTTTTAATTTTTTCTTAATAATTAATCCTTATAACTTACCTTATGAATTTATTTTAGAAAGAATATAAAATATCCTTATATTTTGGAGATTTAAAGAGTAAGGACCTTATTCTTTTACTCTAGTTGTTTTTATAGGTCCATGATGAGGAAGGCATAAAAGGAAAAGAGTAAAGAAGATATTAATAATGAAAGGGGGTATTTATTTACATTATTAATTTCTTTTATTGCCTTAAATTATTCTTTCATAAGTTTTTGAGTTTTTAAAAGGAAATTTTAGCTACACTTAGATTAATTTCTTTATTTTTTTCTATGATACAAATTTACCTAGGAATCCAATCATGCTATGTTTTATATACAATTTTTAATAATATTAAATGAGTAAAATGGGGGATGGATAATTAGAGATAAGAATGAGGGAATTGATTTAATAAATAATTATTTTGGGGGACTATTTTATTTAAGTAGATGAAATTCCTCTCTCTTTTTCATGATTTGATTTTTCTAAATTCATATTAATTAGTTTTTTATTATTATGAATGGAATGAGTGATTATCCAAATTTTATGATTCCAATTATTTAAGGGTTTTAAGACAGAATTTACACATTATTTCATATTCCCATTTCTTGATAGATACTTTGGGCTTATAGACTACAAGAATTTTCACTGATATATTCTCAAATATGTGGTTAAACAAAGTCACATTAAAATGATTGTTTCAATTTTTTTGAGAATTTATATCCTCGAGACCTAACTTTGAATTTTTATATTAATTTAATCCTATATCATCCATGAATTACCATATTGGGATGATCAATGTCACAATACAATTTTATCCTTCTTAGCATACTCTTGGTATTTTTCTTTATGTTAAATGGATTAAGTGTGGGGGAAAGGTTTTACATAGTGTAAAGAGATTCTATGTGTTTAAAAGAATACGTGAGGAGTTTAATTGGGTGTTATGAGTAAGTTTCATGAATTATTATTTCATTTTATTCTATTGTTTCCATCTATAAAAAAATAATTATTGAGAAAATGAATAAAAAGGAAAATCATTGTTGAAAAAAGAATTAGAAAAATCATGATTTGGAAAAAAAGTATTATTGAAAAAGAGGGTATGATTAATGGTACTTATAGTCATGATTTATGATTCTTTACTTTGAGTTTGGGAATCATAAGGTGAAAAAATTATTTAAATAATAGTTTTTCAACTTTTTTATTGATTATAATATATTATAATTTAGAGATTTACCTCCTTTTTTAGCCTTATGTTTTTAACATCAATTACCAACCTACCCTTTAACCTCAGATCCATTTGAACTATAATGAAAATTCCTCTGGATTAATTATGATATTTTTCTTTAAGAGATGAAGATCTGAGATTCAATGAAATTCTATGGTTATGATGCATGTACTTGAGGAATGAGTATGACTATAGTAAGATTTTATTACCTTTATAACATAACTGTTGAATTGGAATTTGGAGGTCCAAATTTTCTAAACATTTCACTTTTATTTTTAGTCATTATAAATAGTAACCATAGTAAAGGTAAAATGGGTTAATTAACGTTAAAACTAATGTGGTAAAGATTAAAATTCATTAAAAAACTTAAATTTTATTCATTTTATGATTATATTTAATCCATAATTACCCAAAATTAAAAAATATTACCTTTTTTTTTCAATTTAACATTGATTTTGACCTTTATAATATTTAAGTAAAAGATAAAGTATAAAATATCACTTTCATGATTTTAATGTCTATAATATTTTGTGATAGGTATAAAAAGATCTTATATTATATTATAAATTTTTATTAGAAATATTAATTCATTTTTTATCATGTTTTTTTTAATTTTATCAATGATATAATTACCTTAAATGATTATGCAATGCCGACAGAACACTTGTGCAAGAAGTAAAAAAAATAAAGTAAATGATTTTTAAAAACTCTTAAAGTAATATTAGTTTGGTGAGTTAAAGTTTTTCATGAATTTTAAATATAAATATAACATATTATAGATATATTAAAGGTTTATATTTTAATTCCATTGCTTCCATGTTGTTTTAAAAGTCAAATTATATGAATAGTTCTTAAAATGAAATTAATAGTATTTTATGATAAATATATTTTATTAAAATATTTAAAATTCATAAAAAACGTTAAATAGGACAATTAGATTTACAAATGATCTAAAATTTCATCCCATATACATTTATTATCCAATTTTCACCTTATAAGTAAAACTCTAACTTGTTAATATTGAAAAATTATTTACCACGATTAAGGTTAAAATTGGTTAACCAAGGGTTAATCCAAAATATAAGGTTTAATTTCATTTTTGAATGACTTTATATGAGTTATACACATATTATATTATAATATTTCATGTATTTCCAACAATTACATTAAGGATATTTTATAATAATAAATATTTTATTAAATGATTTAAAATTCATAAAATAGTTTCTTTGGCTAAGTGAATGGAATATTGTTGAAAATATCAACCATGGTCTATTTATTGGTCACTTTTCTTTTTTATTGTAACTTTCTTAACCCATAAAGTGTAAAACTAAGAGATAAGTGTAAAAATAAAATAAATACTTGTATAAATTTTATTTTATGAGATTATTTCTACTCAAAATAATATTATCTTAGAAATATATCAATTTAGATCCATTTTTTAATGAAAAATAATTTATATTAATTTAATACTTTAAGTAATTCCCAGAGTGTTCCTCCCCTCACTTATAAAAGGGCACATCCTCTCCTTCAATATTCACAATGTTTAAGTATCCTATCTCATCCAAAACCTTTCCAAATATCATCTTATATTCCTTTTTCACATCTTATATTTTATGGTATTTCCAAAATATCATTCTTTTAATGATTAAGGTGTAAGCTAAAATAGGTTTCTCAACGAAGAGGTATAACTCTTAACTGAGTGTTTTCAATTTTATTTATTCTTATACCACCTATAAATCTATGATATACATTATAAAATAATGAATTAAGTATCTTAAATATGCTTAATTTTTATTATGATGATGTAACAACCATTATCTACCTTCTTTCCATCCTACGAAAAGCGAAATCATCACTCGTGCGTGTGTATGGATTACCATCTCCACATAGCGGTGTAATTCGTTTTTCATCACCATTTTAATTATATGGTTATAATGACATATTTAAAAAATATATATTTCATTAGTTATATTAATATGATTATATAGATGTTAATTATTAATTATCTTTCTTTCATTCCATTAATCAAAAAATAGAAACAATGTTCATGCGTACGTACGACCTACGATCTCTATGAACGATGTAATTCATTTTTCTATCTATAACTTTTATGGATGACTATAAATATATATAGTGAATATATATTATATTTATGTCATTTTTAACATTATGTAGATTATGTAACCATGATCAAAGTACAAGGACTAGAACTGCAGAACCAAAACTTCCATGAAAAATGGAACAATTAACACTTGGAAACAATGATTTTAATAAATAATTATTAATAAATGGGTGTTTAAATGTTATAAGTGAATAATATATGATATTATAAGTATTAAAATTACTCTATTATATAATTATAATAAATTTAAATTTATTATACAAGAGGTTAGAGTGATTTCAAATCAAGTGGAACTTGAGGTAATGGATTTTCTTATCACTTTTAATTTTTTGAGACACATGTCATATTCACCACTTATTTCTTTAATATGGTGTATATAACATACTTGAATTTATCTTATAATAATTATAATGAAAATTATTGGTATACAAATATCCAGATAATTTTATTTCTTTCATGGGGATTATTATTCAAAAGTTACTAAAGTGGCAAGGGATTTATGTTATAATCTCATTGTTTATGAGAATTGTTTATGATTAAGTTTTAGATGATTTAATTTTATTAACTATATCTCAATAATCACATGATTTGTCTTTTCATATGGTTATTTATTAATAATACATGTTTCCTTTCATTTTCCTCACTTTAATTACTTAAGAGACTGAAATATTGTTTTTAAAGAAAACCGATTATATTTTACTATTTGATCAATAATATTTTTCTTCCATGTTCATGTTTTATTTAAAATGTTTTCAAGATTTTTTTTGAAAATTATAAAATTATTATTTAAAGTCATTTTTACCCATGTGAATATTTTTATATATTTTTTTAAAAATAATCTTTTTTTTTATTTTCTAAAAGAGTTACTTTTTATCTAAGGTGTGAACAGAATATTTTCTTTAATGATTATGACATGAATGAAATTTCCTAATATCATGAACACTTAATGTTTTAAATATTCATTTAAAAGTTTTCATATTTATTTTGAAAAAAATATTTTTCTTAATATTTTATAAATATTTATATTTTAAATAAGTGATTTCAAAATAAAAAGGGTATTTTCTTCAAGAAATATGTCAAGTGATATTTTAAAGGAATTTTCATCTAAGATAGCATCATTTGATGTTACTTATGATTTATTAAGGATATTAACCAGTGATACCATCCTAATTATTTCTATGGATATTTTATGATTATGATTATTAGATATTTATGAAACCCATTTATTTTCCATGGGTTATGCTATGATGAAATATTGAAATGTTTATAAAACCTATTTCCTTTCCATGGGTTATGATGTGATGAATGTTTTATGATCTTATATAACACATATTTATGATTTTAATTATATAATGGGAGGTCCTAGAATTATACATCCCTCTAATACATTGGGAAAATATAGATATCTATTAAGATAATAAGGACTGTAATGGGGAGTGAACTCAGTTTAGTAAGGGACTTTATCAATTATGATAGTCTTGGGAGTGAACCTTGACTAATGATATAATGGAATGATAAGTGAAAAAAATACAATATGGTAGTCTTGGTAGTGATCCTCAACTAAGGAAATTATTTTATATGATTATGTGTATGCCAAAAACATATGTCTTATACCAATGTTATGCCCTCATGGATCATGTTCTTTGATTTATTTATGATTCATGTCTTATGAACTATCAAGATTTATAACATGATTCAATATTATTATCCATGATATTATGGGTATAGATTTTAAATTGTTAATATCATTTTATAATACCCTTATGCTTATATTATGTTTAATTGAACATTGATATCACCCATGTTTACCCTTACCAAGCATCCGAGCTCACCCCTTATTATGTTTACTTTCTCTATGTTATGAATAAAGGTTTTAAGTAGGAAATACCTAAGAAGAGTCCTATGTAGGAAGATTTTTTTGGGAGATGATGATGATCTTTCATGGAATAATAATATTGTGTATCTAGTCACCAAATATACTAAAATTTTATAGTTTTGTCTTGGATCATAATTTTATGTATTGAATATTCTTATAAAATGATGTGATATTTATGTATGAAAATTATGGGTCGCTATAGTTGGCATCATTATAGGTTTTAGTTAATCTTTGGATATCAGGAAGAGGTAAATTTGGTAAAAACCCTAAGGAAAAGTCTAAGTATATGATAACACCCTAAATTTTTATTAAGGTAGAAATTATGTGGTTTTACGAGAAAAAGATCCCTGTTTGGATACTACAAGAGGATGTGGTTTTGTAAAAGATGAATTTATGGGTAATAAACCCAAAAATAGTTGGTTGAGTATATCTCAACCATCATTTTAGTGCATAGTGATTGTTATCTTACTGTTCACCTAGTTTGACACTCCTAGGGGATATGCTTGGGTTAGATCACTTTTTTTTTATATACCATTATAAAATATTTGAATGGATTATAAACAAGTATGACCTCTTTTAAACTTAAGGTGTCATAGATTTAAAATAAGGAATCATGATTTAGACATCCTATGAATTATTTTTCAAGATTATATGATTTCTCACTAGGACTATTGTTGCTCAAACTATACTTTTTGGTTTTATTCAATGGATAGAACAAGGGGTATTTGTTTTAACATTGAATGTGAAATACAATGGAATTATTATACTCATCTGAAACCAAATGTAAAAGGATCTATAAGGAAAAAACTTGTGATTATTCCTAACCATTTATGTCATTATATGATTAATAATATCAAAATGGGTGAGTTTCCTGACACACCTAATAAAAGAAAGATGGAGTTTTCTGAAGACCATGGAGGGAAAAATATTCAGCTTCCAACATGTCAAATATGTGGGAAGAATCAGTCATGGAAATTTCCAAAAGTAATGAGAAAATGTTTTAAGCGTGGAAAATAAGGTTATAAAGTAAGTAATTGCTGAGAAAAAAAAATGAAAAGTATGATGGAGGGATAAAATTTCATCCTAAGTTACCATTTATAGTTCAATGTATATTTTTGTGGAGAGTATGGAAATTATCCAAGGAAATTCCCAATTCCAAGGTTTAACACATAGACCAAGGAAGGACCTATGATAAACTGATTGTTTAATTACACTGATTGAAGTGTTTATATATTGGGATTCAATAATTATGATGAAGAAGTGTTATATAAAATATATCTTTATTATAATAATCATGAAACATCTAAGTGTTGTTCCAAAATAATTTTTCTTTAAGTATTTGAAAACATATTTAGTAATAAGAGATATTTTTGGGAGATATATGATTGAGGAAAAAATAACCCTTAATACATGCTTGATGTCAAGATAATAATGTTTAGTTGAGATAAAGAGATGATAAAGTAAATTAGATAGTATTGATGACCTTGTAATTGATTGGTGATTTTATGAAAAAGTGATTTATATGATATTTGGGGAAGTTTTTTTTTATTTTTAGATTTATGGAATATATTGGAATATTTGTAGGAATTTATGTTTTCATTGAGGTTTTATGTGATGGTATTTTGAGGTGACATGAAACTTTTACTAGGTTTCAGGAAGAACACTCTATTTTGTTTTAAATAACCCTATGGGTTAATATATGATTTTATGTTAAGTTAATTATGGTCTATTAGATAGTGGGATATAGATAATCTTGATGGTTTAAAAGTGGTTCATTGAAAAGGAGATATTTTTAGAGATATTTATGGTCAATCTAAGGATCACCTTTTCGATAAGTATTTTAATTTGATTCATGATATTTTGGTGAAGTTTACTATATTAGAATATTATATAGTGATTTATCATAGTTATTAATGATATTTTAGGAGATTTATCATTTGGTTGAGGTATATGTAACCCTTAGGTTTAACATGTGATTTAAAATAAAAGATTATTTGAGAAGAATACAATTAATTTTTTGGGGATGTAAGACAAAAGGTATGAGTTCAAATTTTATCTTAAAACATTCTTTAATGTTGAGTTTATTTATGTAATTTGGTATATAGTGTTAATTATGATTTAAGTAGAACCTTTGGTGTTATTGTGGAAATTTTGGAGTAAATTTTATTATTTCTTCCCATTAAGTTTTATAAATTTTGGATATTACATTACCTTATACTAACCATTTTAGTTTTATTTAATGTTTAAAGATAGTTATAATAACTTGTTATCATTTTGTGGATTATGTGATCTATTAGAAGTTGATGTTAGTGCTTCAGGCATAAAAAAATTCATCATGAATACTCATAATTTGGAGAAAAAGATGATATTGTGGTGGAAATTGATTAAAGGATGAAATTATACTTATCAAGTAAGTATATTTCCTTATGTTATTAATAAAAATAGTAAATTAATTCCTCAACTCTATTAAAATTATCTTGAATTTTTTTTCTTATTGCATTAGTTTTTGATGAATTGATGGTCTTTTTTATGCCTCATCGATTTATGGTTTTTTTGGTCATTATCTCTCTCATAATCATTTAATTTATTTTGATTAATGTTCCGTGTAACTCTCTATAATTATTTAGACATTAATTTTTTAATCCATGTCTATATTTTCACTTATCACTAATGTTATCCTATTTTTAAACCTAGTTATATATTATTCAAGATGACCTTTGTATTTACCTTTACTTATTTTCAAGAGGAAGTTTTATTAACCATTTTTATGATGTGGGTTTTCAATAAAGAAATTTTCAAATATAAAACCCTTGATCACTATGAACAATTTCATATGGTGAGGAGGAAATTTTTTAAATGGGGGAAAATTTATGTAAGATCTTGATTTTTTCTTGAGGTACACATCTTTTTTTTGGGTTAAATGTGTTGCTTTCCTTTTTTTCTTAGACCCTAGGATGGGATGTGGGCTGGTTGGGTTGTTTTTGGGAAACAAAGGGGAAAAGACTGAAATCTGGCTACAGGCCAGGTACACATTGTGTACTTGGTCTACACATCATATACTTCAAGTACACGCCGTGTACTTGGCCATCACAACTTGTAGCCAGTCTGGATTAGAAAAAAATAAGTTGGATTACACACCGTGTACTTGAGGTACACGCCATGTAATTGCCTAGCGGGTTTTTTTTATAAAAGAGGCAGTAGCTCAAATTTTTTATGGACAATATGTTTTCTCTTGTTTTTGAAAAAAAAACCATCTATTCTAGTTTTTCAAGTATTGAAGCCATACAGACTTCGATTCAAGAACCATCTATCACGTTGGAACCGTATCGTTAATTACTCGATTCCTTTTTAGTCATTATTGATTCTTTAGAACAATGACTGTTCTATTTGGATTTAGGATCATATTCCCTAATAATATGTTCTTTGTCCATTCTTCAGATTTCTTCCAAACTGGGATGAATCAGGACACGATACTGGAGGAGATGTCTACTACCGAGGCAAGGTAGGTGGCCTATAATTTCTTTCAGATTTTCTTGGTTTTTTTCAAGCATTCATCTGAAATTCCATTTGTCGTACTTTTTGGCGAGGTCTCATTTTTGAGTGAGTAGCTTTTAGTAGCTGTAGTTGGACCTATTGAGGTTAACCATGGGTTCCGTTTAGGTTCATTGGCACCCGTTGCTCGTTTTGAGGTCCCTCAAGGGGTGAAACTTAAGGTAATAACTTTTTTATGCCTTTTTAAACTTCCCAAGGGGTGTATTCTTGTGCTTGCCTAGTTAGAGGAATCCTATTAATGACTTGATAGCTTGAGTAGCTAATTTAGGAGATGTACCGCCTCCTTGATCTAGTAATATCTGGTTATCCCTCGCCTATTTTGATATCTTGTCATGTTAAATAGATGATATGAGTGGGTATACCTATATGTAAATGATTAAAGACATGTTAAATGGTTTATATGGGAGGGTAGGCCCATATGCTTATGATAAATGGTTTAAATGAGTGGGTATACTCATGTATTGTTCTTGTTAACGTGAGTGGGTATACTCACCTGGTTATAAATGTTTAACTTGAATGATTGAATGCTTGAATTCTTAATTGAATGGTTTTATAGATTCCTTAGACTGCTCTCCTTGGACATGGAATGCATTAGTGGATGCCTTGGGTTGATTCTACCCCTTGGGTCTTAATTCTGTGGGATACCTCATGCCTTGCTACCCCATAGGATCTGGCTTACTTGGGCTCATGTAGGACTTGCTATTGCCTTGCTCCTAGGACCCCAACCAGTGCCTAATCAAGTTTCCATCAGGGATTCCCATGGGATTCAATGGTATTCCTCAGACATGCTCCTTGGATCCAGCCCTCCGTGGTCTAGATATTTATTACTTAGATGCCTTGGTTTGCTAACACCTTGGATCCGAACTTTGAGGTCTATATTTCACTATACAAAATGGTCGTGGGATTCTACTTCACTATATAATGTGGTCGTGGGATACTTGTTCACTTTATACAATGTGGCTGTGGGTTGTAGGATACCGATGGATGTATGGAATGGCTATGTGACTTGTTTACTTGTTATAGATTCCTTGTTAGGAATTGAATATCTTTTATAGGTATCCTTGAGGGTTGTTCAGTTTTACTTGTTATAGTATACTTATGCCATGAGAATATACACTTACTTACCTGTTCTTTACACTTACTAGAACCTTTGTAGAATTACTGTTAGAATTGTATAGACCTAGGTGGTTGCCTACTGGGATGTTTATCTCACACCCTGTTTGGGCCTCCTTGGGGACCCAAATAGATTATATGGTTGTAGGTGATGATAGGGGAAATATCCCTAGTATAGGTTATTGAGTGTGTCTTTGGAGTAGGGGAGCATAGGATCAAGCTGAGGCTTGTGATGCTGGGATACTATTTTGGTCTTTTTTTATTTTTGGGACTTGTACTATATTACATTTCCTTGTACCTAATTTGGATGTTTTCTAGATACTAGTACCATCTGCATCATTTTTTTATATGAGATACTTTTGGTTATTGATATGTATATTCCTGTCTGCATGTATTACTTTCAGTTGTTGGATTATTTATTCGATTCCTCTATTTCATGTTTTTGACTTCCGCTATGATACTCTGGTAGTGAGGGAATAGTCTCCCCACTGACTCACCTAGGCCCTCACTGCTAGTCGGCAGCCTCTGGAATTTATGGAGATGCGCTTGAGGCCTTGTGACCAACTAGGCTCGGGGCACCGTTTCGGGTGACATCTGGGTCCAGGACATTACAAAGTGGTATCAAAGGGTTTCCTTTTTATGGTTGACTTACTATTTGGCGACGTTAGACATGGATAGGAAGTAAATGGAGTTTGGTAATAAACTGTGCCCGGGAGTAGCTACTATGTATACAGGGAAAATACAAATTACCTCAAATTGAGTTCTGATTTTCTAGATTTTGACTATTATATTTGATTTGATTTCACCATTATGTGATGCACTTGATTTCTTATATTATTATTGATGAAATTTTTTGTTTCTATTTTAGTTTAAACCTGATGAGATGAGGGTGTTCCATATCATGCATCATATATAAACTTATTATAATCACATGCCATGCATTATGCTATGCCATCTAGGATGAATTAGATATTGCATACTATTGTGATAGTTAATGTGATAGCTATGCCTACTGTTGTGTTAGTTGGGTGTAGTATACAAAGGTGTGATGTCATCTTTTAATCCTTAAGGAGTATGGTACCTTATGAATTGGGAAATGAATCACTAGTAAATGTAAATTATGAATGAAATTTTTATATGTATAGTTTGAATGGGAGCCAAGTTTTGAGTTCATGAGGTGTTATGGGCCCTTATGGTTTTGAAAATTGGTAAACCCCTGGTAAAATTTCATGAATAACTGAATGTGAAATGGAAATGAGAACTGCAATGGTGAAAGATGCTTGACCTAGACTCAACTTTTGAGTGGGAGAGAGGCATAGTTTCTAGTGGTTCGTTGGCTGTTCTCTATACATTCCTGGTTTTAGGAGCAGGTTGTGGGTTTGACTTGGTTTCTAGGAGGGTTCTAACCTATACTATTCTTGTGATCTTTATTACTTGATGTTTTTATTTCCAGAGGTGTGCATTTGGCATTGTAGAGACTTTCCACCACAACGACCTCCAGTGGTATACTGTGATGGAGGTGATAACCATACTTCATAGACGATGGGACACAAGCTACTGCTTTATCCTCGTATAGTTCTAGCTGTAGCACCTGAGGCTGTTCTGGACGCAAGTGATGAGGCATAGTTCCACAAGGGTTTATTTTTCTATATGAAAACTTTTCAAAGATCACCACGACTAGCCTTTACTATGGTTAAGTTGACATGAGTGTTCTAGTAGCAGTATCGTCCTATGTTTTTAGGGGATGGCAGACCATAGGATGTAGAGCTATGGATAGAGACTACATTAGTAATTTTTGAGCATCTGGAGATGCCTCCAGAGAAGAGGGTCAAGCTCATGACTTACATGCTACATGGAGCAAAAAAGTGATGGTGTGAAATTCTGAACCAGGCTAATGGGTTGCATAATATGGGTTGGAATGAGTTCCAAACCCGCTTCTATGACTAATTTTATCCCACGACTCTATGAGAATAGTGGGCTAGTGAGTTCATGTGTCTAGAGCATGGCACAATGATGGTTATGGAATACTCAACACACTTTACATAGCTACAATATCTTGTGCCGATGTATATTACTGATGAGCTATCGCTGGTGATATACTTCGAGGAAGGTCTCATACATGCTATCAGATATCTGGTCAACATGTTCAAGTTTCCTTCTATCACTGATATTGGGAATTTGGCACTACTTATAAAGAAAAACCTGAGGGAAACTGGGGTTACATAACATGGGAGTGCTGTTTCTCGCCCTAGTGGATCTACTTCTTTAGGCACGAAGCGCCGTTTCGAGGCTTCCCGCAACATGAGTGCTAGTAAGAATGTGGGTGAAAAAAGCTTGGTGTTTTTCCATTAGTGTGGTAGGTGAGGCCACATGAAAAATCAGTGCGACCATGACCCAGTTGAGTGTCGAGATTGGGGTAGGATGGGGCACATGCAACAGTTTTGCAAGACCTTCCTTCCAACTGCGAGTGGTAGGGGGTCATCTTCGACATCAGGTTTAGGAGCCGGGTCTTCAGCTCCACGTTAGGCTGGGAGTTGGAGCAGTTCAGGCTGGTCAGGCTAGGGTATTGGTGGTCGTGGCCGTGGTGGCCAGAAACCAAGTTATCTGAGGTAGTAGGGGGGATTAGCTCAGGGTAGCCAGGTTGGGTCACAGGGCCTTGGTATAGTCCAGACTTATACAGTGCAAAAGACCCAACAAGATCAGGATTTGGAACTGTATACAACGAGATGTACAGTTTTAGTATCTTCTACTATTTCATCTTCTCTTTTTGATACATGTGCCTCTCACAGATTTATCTCTGCACGAGTGGTAAAGATCCATGGGCTTGTTGTTTTTCTTTCTGAGGTAGTTTTGACACTAAACACACCGTTGAGAGTTAGAACGAGTGATGTATGCCAGTTTACGGAGTGTCCCCTCAAGGTCGGAGGGTTTCACTTCATCTGGGATCTTTATGTCCTCAAGATGATAGGGTTTGACATCATTCTAAGAATGGACTGGCTCATAGCTTATCGAGCATATATTGACTGCTATCGCTGGAGGGTGACTTTCACATCACCATATGGTGCAGCGTTTATTCACAAGGGTGAATGTGATGTCCAAGTAAGAAGAGCTAGACCTGAGCATCATGGGATTGGAGGGATGAAAACCCAGATTGCTAGTTTATTTCTGGATGATCAGGGAGTGAGTCAGGCAGACTTTCCTCTAGTGGTTAAGTGCTTTAGGCATGTCTTTTCCGATAAATTTTATGGTTTAACTCCTGAGAGATAGGTGAAGTTCTCCATCAAGTTAGTGCCAAGAGCTGCACCGATATCTATTATTCCTTACAGTATGGCTACGACAGAGTTTCAGGAGCTCAAGATTCAGCTATAGGATTTGGAGGCGAAGGGGTTCATTAGACCCAATACTTCTCTATGGGGTTCGGTGGTCCTCTTTAGGAAAAAAATTAGATGAAACTCTTAGGCTATGTATGGATTATCAAAAACTGAACTAGTTGATGGTTAAAAACCGATATCCCTTGCCACTAATAGATTAAATGTTTGATCAAATTCAAGGATATCAAGTGTTCTCAAAGATCGAATTAAGGTCAAGATATCACCAGGTGAATGTTTGACCTGAAGACATACCACATACTGCCTTCCATAGAAGGTATGGGTTATACAAGTATCTGGTTATGCCATTTGGTCTCACGAATGTGCCAACAATTTTCATGCCTTTGATGAACTGAGTGTTCCATCCTTACCTAGATTCTTTTGTGGTGGTTTTCATGGAAGATATCTTGGTGTATTCTCACAATATACACGACTATGACAACCATCTTGATATCATTTTGAATACACTAAGAGGGAATCAGTTATATGATAAGCTCAAAAAATGCCACTTTTGGATGGATCAGATTCACTTCCTGGGTCACATTTTTATAGATATAGGAGTGTCGGTGGACTCAAAGAAGGTGAGAGCTATAGTTTCCTAAGAAAAACCCAATAATGTTTTTTACATACAGAGTTTCTTGGGAATAGATGGTTACTACAGGTGTTTATACATGAATTATCATGCTTAACAGTGCTATTGATGGGCTTAACTAAGAAGGGAGTGAAGTTTGTGTGGTCAGAATCTTGTGAAACAAACTTTCAAGAGTTGAAAGGGAGGCCGACATCAGCACCGGTCTTGATACTACTAGAGTAGGGATAGAGTTACACATTGTACTGTGACGCTTCAGGTATTGGGATGGGGGTAGTGATGATGTAGGGGGATTGAGTTGTAGTATACGGGTCTCAGCAGCTAAGGAATCATGAGAAGAATTAACATATGCACGATCTCAAGTTAGCTATGGCTGTTTATACGTTGCACTATTGGAGGCACTATTTACTGGGAGAGCATTTTGTGGTGTACACGGACCAAAAAAAGACTAAAGTATATCTTTACGCAGTGTGATCTAAATTTGAGGCAGATAAGGTGGGTGGAGTACCTACAATACTTTGACTTCAAGCTTGCCTACATGTCTATCAAGGGAAATGCAGTAGCCGATGCACTAATCAGGGGGACTCAGATACAAGCAATGTAGCAGAATAGTAATGAGTGGAAAATTATGGTGTTGTTCTCTAAGATGCATCTAGAGGTGCACGATAGACAGGGGAAGACTTTTATTTCATCCTTACCTTTTACCTCTACCCTATTGAATAGATTTAGTATGAGGAAACTATTAGATTCAGAAGCCCTAGTTCTATGGGAAGGTGTGGTAGGTGAAGACCCTCCTCCTGGTTGAACAATAGACGATGATGAGATCTTGCGTATCCATGGACGTGTCTAATTTATAGTGGATATAATTGAGGATTTTATGTGGGAGTTTCATGTTTCAGCTTGGTCAGTGCATCTCGGGGTTACCAAGATGTACCGTGACTTGCGACGTCAGTACTGGTGGCCGAGAATGAAGATAGAGGTAGCTAGTTTTGTTACAAGGTGTTCTACCTGTCTGCAGGTGAAGGCGGAACATCAGCGAATAGTTGGGATTTTACACCAGTTACCCATCATAGAGTAGAAATGGGATGATGTTGCGATGGATTTAGTGATGGGTTTTCCGAGGTCTCCTTGAGGTAATGATGCTTTGTGGATTTTCATTTAAAGGCTTACGAAGGTCACACACTTCTTGCCGATCAAGGAGACCTTCAATGTTGACAATCTTGTAAAGTTGTACATCTGAGAGGTGGTATGACTTCATGGGGTCCCATGCACTATAATTTTAGATAGAGACGACTTCTTTATGTATTTTTTCTGGTAGAGTTTTCAGAGGGTGTTGGGTATACAAGTGCTTATGAGCACAATATACCACCCTCAGACTGATGACCAGTCAGAGCATACGATAAATGTGCTAGAGGAAATACTGTGAGCATGCGTCCTGGATTTTGGGGGATCTTGGGAGAGGAAAATTCCTATGGTTGAGTTTTCCTACAATAATAGTTATCAGGCGATGATACAAATGTCACCTTATGAGGATTTATATGGTAGGCCATGCCGTTCTCCCTTATGATAGTTAGAGCTAGGCGAGACATAATTACTAGGACTGCGTCTTATGCAGGAGACTTCTAAGAAGGTCCAGTTGATTCAGAAGTGGATGGATACTGAACTATCTCGTCAGAAATCATACACTGATCACCGCATATGAACTTTAGTGTTTGAGTCCGGGGATCAGGTTTTCTTGCGTGTTTCACAGAGGTTGGGACACAAGAGGATCAGGAGACAAGGTAAAATTTCACCGAGATATGTTGGGCCATTTGAGGTTCTAGAGAGAGTAGGGTCGGCTGCCTATCAATTTCAGTTACCTTAGGGTTACTGATCCATGCATGAAATCTTCCATGTATCTTAGCTGTGCCATTATCACTCAGACCCATCTCACATTTTTCATCCTGAGGAGGTTGATCTTTAGGTTGATGCATCCTTTGAGAAGCATCTGATTCGTATCGTTGAAAGGAGCATGAAGGTTCTCTGAGGCTGGTCAGTTCCTCTAGTACGGGTGCTATGGCAGCATGAACATTTACAGGATGAGACTTGGGAGAGGGAGGCTAACGTACGTGCTTAGTGGTCGAAGTTGTTTTCAGACAAATCTTGACCACCCTTCATAGAGAAATTTTGGGATGAATTGCTATAAGGGGGAAAGATTGTAAGATCTTGGGTTTTTCTTGAGGTACAAATATTATTTTTTGGGTTAAATGTGTTGATTTACTTTTTGTCTTAGACCTTAGGCTGAGATGTTGACCAGTTGGGTTGTTTTTGGGAAAGAAAGGGGAAAAAGGGATGAAATCTGTCCGCAGTCTAGGTACATGTCGTGCACTTGGTCTACACGTTGTGTACTTCAAGTACAAGCCGTGTACTTAGCCGTCATGATGTGTAGCCAATCTAGATGAGAAAAAATAAGTTAGAGTACAAGCCATGTACTTGAGGTACACTCTATGTACTTGTCCAGTAGTTTTTTAATAAAAGAGGCATTATCTCATATTTTTTACGAACAGGCAGTTTTCTCTCTTTTTTGAACCCAAAAACCATCTACTTTAGTTTTTCAAGTATTGAAGCCATCCGAAATCCGATTCAAGGGCCTTATATCACATTGGAACTATATCGGTAAGTAATCAATTCATTTTTAGTCATTATTTATTCTTTGGAACAATGACTGCACTATTTGGATTTAGTCTCATATGCCCTAATAATCCATTCTTTATCCATTCTTTAGATTTCTTCCAAACCAGGAAAAATCAGGACACGATACTGGATGAAATATCTACTACTGAGGAAAGGTAGGTGGTCTATAATTTCTTTCAGATTTTCTTGGTGTTTCTTGAGCATTTGGATGAAATTCCATTTTTCGGACTTTCCAGAGAGGTCTCGTTTTTGAGCGAGTAGCTTTTAGTAGCTGTAATTGCACCTAGTGAGGTTGACCATGAGTTTCGTTTAGGTGTATTGGCACCCATTTCTCATTTCAAGGTCCTTCAAGGGGTGATACTTAAGGGAATAACTTGTTTATGCCTATTTAAACCACCCAATGGGTGTTTTATTGTGCTTTCCTAGTTATAGGAAGCCTGTTAATGACTTGATAGCTTGAGTAGCTAGTTTAGGAGATGTACCACCTCCTTGATCTAGGAATATCAGTTTATGCCTTGCCTATTTTGATAGCTTGGCTTGTTAAATGGATTATATGGGTGGGTATACCAATATGTAAATGATTAATGACATGTTAAATGGTTTATATGGGAGGGTAGGCCCATATTCTTATGATAAATGGTTTGTATGAGTGGGTATACTCATGGATTATCCTTATTGAGGTGAGTGGGTATACTCACCTAGTTATAAATGTTTAACTTGAATTATTGAATGGTTTAATGATTAATTGAATGGTTTGATAGATGCCTTGGACTGCTCTCCTTGGATCTGGAATGTGGTAGTGGACGCCTTGGGTTGATTCTACCCCTTGGGTCTTGATTCTGTGGGATGCCTCGGGCCTTACTGCCCTATAGGATTCGGCTTGCTTGGGCTCGCGTAGGAATTGCTATTGCCTTTGTCCTAGGACCCCATCTAGTGCCTAATTGAGTTTCCACCAGGGATTCCCATGGGACTCAATGGGATGCCTTAGACATGCTCCTTGGATTTATCCCTCCATGGTCTAGATATTTATTACTTGGATGCCTTATTCTGTTGACACCTTGGATATGGACCTCAGGGTCTATATTTAACTATACAACATGGACATGGGATGCTACTTCACTATACAATGTGGCTTTGGGATACTTGTTCACTTTATACAACGTGGATGTGGGTTGAAGGATACAGATGGATGTACAGTGTGGCTGTGTGACTTGTTTACTTGTTATAACTGCCTTGTTAGGAGCTGGCTCTCTTTTGCAGGTAGTCTTGAGGGCTGTTCAGTTTTACTTGTTATAGTAGACTTATGACATGGGCATATTCACTTACTTACCCATTGTTTACACTTGCTATCACATTCATAGAATTTCTTTTAGAATTGTATAGACCTGGTTAGTTGCCTACTGGGATGTTTATCTCACACCCTATTTGGGCCTCCTTGGAGACCCAAATATATTTTATGGTTGTAGGTGATTATAGGGGCAAGAACCCTAGTATAGGTTGTTGGCTGTGGATTTGGAGTAGAGGAGCATAAGACCAAGATAAGGCTTGCGATGCTGGGATACCTTTTTGGTCTTTTGTTCTTTTTGGGACTTGTACTGTATTACATTACCATGTACCTACTTTGGCTGTTTTCTAGACATTTTTACCATCTGCATCATTTTTTTATATGAGATACTTCTAGTTATTTATATGTATATTCCTATCTGCCTGTATTACTTTCAGTTGTCTGCTTATTTATTCACTTCTTCTATTGCATGTTTTTGACTTTCATTGTGATACTCTGGTAACGGGGGCATAATCTCCCCACTGACTCACCTAGGCCCTCGTTGCTAGTTGGCAGCCTTTGGTGCTTAGAGAGATGCGTTTGAGGCCTTGTGACCAACCAGGCTTGGGGAAACATTTCGGGTGGCATCGAGGCTCAGGACATTACTATTTAACACCCTGAGATTTTAAAATAACACTATATTTGATAGCATAGACAACAAGCAACACTGAGCTTTAATGAACCATGAAATATTATTATTTTATGACCATCATAACATAATTTTTGAATTAGAATGTATGAATAGAAGTAAAAAAATTATGAAATATATATAAATGTAATAATCAGTTAAAATTTATTGACAAATTCTAAGGAAATAAGAACTCAATTTTTGTAAAGTCATTTTATTCTTCAAAATATATATTTTTAAAATTGATTTTACTGCGTTTTGTGAGAGAATATTATAATTAATTTCTGAAACTTTTAAAAAATTTATTTTATAAAAAAATATAATTTTTAAAATTCATATCTCAAAATTATATTAGGTTAAATTTTTGGGTTTTTTTGAAAAGATTGATATTATAGAGAATAGTGAAAAATATTGATTTTTATTGAAATTTGAATTTTTGTTTCAAACATTAAAAAAGTTAAACTTTGTTTTAAAATGGTTTCAAAGTAAAATTAGTTATATTATATTATGAATAATCCAATTAAGTTTATTTTATTTGATTTTATTGTTTAATTTGATATTAAAACATTTTTATACATAAAAAATACATTTTTCTGAAAACAGTTTTTCATTGCATTTTGAGTTTTTATATTAAATTAATTTATTCTACTTATAGAAATTGAATCTTGAAAAATAGATTCTATATTGAGAATCGGGATGTCCAAATTTTTTAAACATTGCTCTTTTATTTTTTGTCATAATGAATAGTAACCATAATAAATTTTTATTACCACGGTAAAGGTAAAATTAGTTAATTAGGGTTAAAACTAATGCGATAAGGCTTCAAATTCATTAAAACAATTTGAATTTATTTCACTTCATGAGCGTATTTATTCCATAATCATAAAAATTAAAAAATATGACATTTTTCCATTTAAATTTTCTTTTTATTGTTATAATATTTAAGTAAAAGATAAAGTTAAAAATATCTCTTTCTTGCTTTTAATATCTATAATATTTTATATCATGGATGAAATCATTTTATGTTTGGTTCTAAATTTATATTTGAAATGTGAATAATTTTTTTTATCATGGTAATTTATGTTTTAATTTTTAGTGATAACATAATTACCTTAAATGCTAATGCAACACTGATACAACGCTTAAGCAAGTAGTAAAAAATCAAGTAAATTATTTTAAAATATAGAATTAATATTTTTAAGGATATTTAAAGTGTAAAAATATTATTTAAGATAAATATAAAATATTAGAGATTTTTTCATGGTTTATTTTCAAATTAAATTAGTTTCATGTTGTTTTCAAAGTCAAATTATGTGAATAGTTCTTAAAATGATATTAATAGTATTTTTATGTTAAATATATTTTATTATTTTTCTTAAATCATTAAATCTCACAAGAGAAATATTATGATGATAAATGGTCTAAAATTTCATAAATTATCCATTTATGATCCAATTTTCACCTTATAAGTAAAATTATAACCCTTTAATATTGAAAAAGTAATTACCACAGTTAAGGTTAAAATTGGTTAACCAAGAGGTTAAACCAAAATATAAGTTTTAAAATGATATCTAAACCTATAAAAATTTGTTTTAATGATTATATTAAGATAATATACTCCTTATGTTAAAATAATTTTCATTTTTAACCATTTTACATGATTTAGACGCATATTATATTATAATATTTCATGTATTTCCAAAAAAATGACATTAATGATATTTTATAATAAAAAATATTTTATGAAATGATTTAAAATACATAAAATCCTATATTCTGAACATTTAAT
Source organism: Viscum album (assembly GCA_963277665.1). Classification (NCBI taxonomy): domain Eukaryota; kingdom Viridiplantae; phylum Streptophyta; class Magnoliopsida; order Santalales; family Viscaceae; genus Viscum; species Viscum album. The sequence continues at coordinate 960,837,293 of OY728163.1, read as the reverse complement.
GTAATATGGTTTAATATATAAACCATGGTCCACTTATGGTCTAATTTTCCTTTTATTTTAACTTTCTTAACCCCTAAAGTGTAAAAAAATTGACATCATGATAATTGTCAAAAGGGTTAATGGGGAGGGGGTTAAAACTAAAAGATAAGGGTAAAAACATAACCAAAACTTATCAAAAAAATTTTATGACAGAATTTATACTCATACCCATATTATATTCTAATTATATAAATTTTGATCAATATTTCTCTGAAAATTAATTTATATTAATTTAATACTTTATATAATTCCAAGGGTGACCCTTCCCTCACTTATAAAAGGGAACCCCATCTACTTTGTTATTAACAATGTTAAAGTATCATAGATTAGAAAATAACTATAATAATATAATATCATATTCCCTATCCACATCCTATATCTTCTGTTATTTCCAAAATACCATTCTTTTAAGGCTTAAGGTGAAAGGGAAAAGTGGGTTTTCAACGAAGAGGTATAACTCTTAATTGATAATTTTCAGTTTTATTTATTATTATAACTCCTATAAATCTATATTATCCATTATAAAATATTGAATTCAGAATATTCGATATAATAAATCATTATTATAATGATGTAAAAACCATTATCCACTGTATTTCCATCCTATGGAAAGCAAAAACATCGTTCATGTTTATATGACTTACCATATCCACATCGCGATGTAATTCATTTTTTATCATCACTTTACTGGGATGGTCATAATGATGGATTTAATAAATATATTTTTTATTTATGATATTAATATGATTCTTTAAAGGTGAATTATTATTTAACTTTCTTTGATTCCATCCATTGAAAAATGGAAACAACGTTCATGCGTACTTATGACCCACCGTCTCTATAAACGGTGTAATTCATTTTTCTATCTCTACCTATTATGGATGAATATATATATATATATGGTGAATATATATGACATTTATTTCATTATTAAAATTCTATATATTATGTAACCATGATCAAAGTATAATGACCAAAACCATAGAACTAAAACTTCCATGAAAAACAAAATAATTAACACCTTGAAACAACTATTTTAATAAATAATTATTAATAAAAGAGTGTTAAAATGTTATAAGAGGATAATATATGATATTATAAGTATTTAAATTATTATTTTATATAATTATAATAAATTTAAATTTATTTTATAGGAGTTTTGAGTGACTTTGAAGCAAGTAGAACTTGAGGTAAGAGACTTTCATCTCACTTTTATTTTAATGAGAGACATGCCATATTCACCACTTGTTTTTTTTATGTGGTGTATATAATAACCATGAATGTATTTTATTATTATTATCATGACAACTATGCTTATTTAAATATCCATATAATTTTACTTATTTCATGGGGATTATTATTCAAAATTTACAAAACTGGTAAGGGATTTATGTTACAATCTCACTGTTTATTGGGATTGTTTATGATTAAGTTTCAAATAATGAAATTTTATGAACTATATCTAAATAATCACATTAATTTTATTATAATATAGTTATTTATGTAGAATAAATTTTTTCCTTTCATTTCCCTCACTTTAAGAACTCAAGATATGAAAAAATCTTTTTAAGGAAAACCGACTATGTTTTACTATTCGACTAAGAATCTTTTTCTTCCATGTCCATGTTTTATTTAAAATTTTATCAAGAATGTTTTTGAATAATATAAAATGATTTTTTAAATTCATTTTTACCCATTTTTTACTTAAAAAATAGTTTAAAAATAATATTCTTGTCATTTTCTAAAGGATGTACTTTTTACCGAAGGCATGAAAAAAATATTTTCTCTAAAGATTATGACATGAATGAAATTTATAGCCATCATGAACTCTCCATGTTTTTAATAATCCTTTTAAAACTTTACATAGTTATTTTAAAATAAAAAATTTTCCATAATATTTTAAACATATTTATATTTTAAATAAGTGATTTCAAAATAAAAATGCTATTTTACTCAAGAAATATTTCAAGTGATTTTTTAAAGGTATTTTTGTCTAAGAAGAAATACTTTGAGGTTAGTTATGCTTTAATGGGGATATTAACCAATGATAACATCCGTATTCTTTATTTTTATGGTTTATTATTATGATGATGAGATTTTTATGAAACCTATTTATTTTTCATGGGTTATGCTATGATAAAATGTTGAATTTTTTGTGAAACTCATTTCCATTCCATGGGTTATTATATGATGAATGTTTTTTGATATTGTGTCAAAAATGTGTACAAATTTAATTGTGTGATGGTTGGGATTGTAATTATATATCCCTATAATGAATTAAGTAAATATGAATATCTCATGAGATTATAATTACTGGAATGGGGAGTGAATCTAGTTCAGTATGGGACTCTATCTACTAGGATAGTCTTGGGAGTAAACCTTAATTAATGATATAATGGAATGAGGAGTGAAACAAATCCACCATTACAGTATGGGTATTTATCCTTGACCAAAGAAATAATTTTATATGATTATGTGTATTCCAAAAACTTATGTCTTAATGCAATGTTATACTCTCATAGCTCATGTTGTTTGATTTCTTTATGATTTATGTCTTATCAACTGCCAATATTTATGCCATGATTCAATATTATGATCTATGATATGTTGGGTATGGATTTTAAAATGTTAATATCATGTTATAATAATCTTATTCTCATGTTATGTTTAATTGATAATTTATTTCTACCATGTTTACCCTTACTGAGCATCTGAACTCACCCTTTCTTATGTTTCCTTTCCCCAAGTTATGAAGAATGTTTTAAGAAGGGTATGTATAAGAAGAGTACTATGTGGGAAGATTTTTGTGGGATATGTTGAAGATATTTCATGAAATAAGAATATTGTTCATCTAGTATCCAAATACATTGAACCTTTATGGTTATGGTGTGGATAATAATGTTATGTATTGAATATTAATCTAAAATGATGTGATATTTTTGTATTAAAAGAATGGGTCACTATAAAGGGAGTCCATTAAACATTTTAGGTTTTTACTTATTTCATTTTGTTTTAATTCCTCTCATGGCTAGAATGAGAGGATAGTTTTTTTGTGTAGGTTTTTGTGATGTAATGAGAACTTTTTAATGAAGTAGTTATTTTATTATATGATTTTCATATTGGGTATTTACACTCATTATTTATACACTATCATATATTCATTTTTTTGTATGAAAATTATTTTATGGTGGATAAGTGTGATGTTTTATCTGTCTCTTTCCATTGACAATGTCCATTATCCTTAGTTTGAGAGTGTTCCTTTTTAGTGTGATTTCTAGGATGTAGTTTCCACTATGATCATTGGATCAATTATTTTATATATTTAAATTTGGATTTGGGTTACCCATTACTTATGTAATATAAAGTGCCTAATGATGAGAAAATAAGAGCTTAGATAATAGAGGGTGTCTACCCAAGCCAATATATTAACTAGGACTTGATTATGATAACTTCATGATTATCGTACAAATATTTTCTACTTTAATGTTTCATGAACCTTAAATTGAAAAGTCTCAATACATTTCATCTTAACTTGGTTTGTATTAAGTTTTTTAGTTATATTTGGATTTATATTATGTATTTATCATTGAATTTAATTTATTTCCCCTATCTCTGTGGGTTCGACCTCAGGGCTTGCATTCATATACTAATCCTTAATAGTCTTAGTGTTTTTAAGTTTAATGTTTATGATTTATAAACTAGTTCAGTATGTAGGAAGTAATAACACCCTATGAACCAACCACCCTCAATAAAAATAATTTATACAATTGGAAAATAATTCCCTATATGGAAAGTATAATAGAGTTCTCTTAATTACTGCAACATAGGGTGAAAATAGATAACCTTTTTTACTAGCATTTTCAATAGTAGAGAAGAAGAATTTAGACCCATGAAGTTGATTTATCTCTTTTCTACATGTTCATGTCATCAATAATCAAGGTATATGCCTTATTTTACATTTTCATCAAGCTATAAGGAAATAATGAATATCGAGGATGGTGGTTGGCTATCCCCTAATTCCTATCAACATTACTGTGTGAGCTATATTTCCAGCAATGTATGCACAAAATTTCATGATGAAAATATGAAAAAATCAAGAATAAAAATTATTATTGGATCAATTCTTCTATATATTCAGTACTTATAATAATTTTATATCATTGGGAAATTGTTTTAATTTTTTCCATGCCTTTTAAATATACTGAAGCACCCATGTGTTGGATTGTATTTGTTGTGAATAAAGAAGTCTATCATGATTATAGGATGTTTTAAATATGTATTGGTGAAGAGTGGAAGTGATTGTGACATTGAAGAATAGACAATTTTAACCTGTTTCTTGAAGAACTTGTGAAGATAGGTTCAAGAGGCCTTTATATGTGATGATTTATGTGTTGATATCTAATCTAAGTTAATGTACTATTGATGATAATACCATCTATAATATTTTATAGAATATGTAAGGAATTAGGATTGATGAAGAAAGGCATAAGGTTATTTTGGGTTTAAATAGTTACCTATATAAATATAACACAATAATTATGCATGCTGCATAAGGGTAAATAACCGCTACATGAGGGTCATATGAAAATTAGACCACCTATATAAACGTAACTTGATAAGTGTTGTATAAAAGAAAATATAAGATTCTGAAGGCTATGTAAGGTGAAAACTGAATTTCAGTGTGTTGTGTATGGATACCGGGAACTGCATAAAGATAAAATCTAGAAGTAACACATGTGTAAAAGTGATTAAAGAGCTAAGTAAAGGCAATGATAGGTTTTTGACTTCACTTAAAGGTCATACTATTGGTTTTTCATAGGTAAACCTAAAAAATGAGCAATTTAAGGGTACTATGAATATTTTACAACCTGTGTAAAGGTCATTTCCATATCTATGGAAAGGTAATCGAGGAAATTCATTACCTATATAAAGGTCATTGATACCTGTTTAAATGTATTTTAGATGTTTCATAAAATTTCCCTAGATCATATGAATTCACCACTTAGTGTACTAATTTGATGTTTATCATAAGTCTTCAGTTTATATAACTTTGAGAACTCATGTCATACTTTATATGCAATTTTCAAACTTAAGTGTATGACTTTATGAACATATGTATTCATCCAAAGCTGAAAATTTGAAAAGGAATGAAAATTTCATTGGACTTAGAAGTTTCATATGAATTCAAAGTTTTGTATGACTTCATGAGATATTTGTATGAATTCATAACCTAGAAAAATTATGATTTTTTAAGTTATATGAAAATGAAAAGGATTACAAATTTAATATACAATTAAGAAGAGATTAGTTTAGATGATGTTTTTTCTTTGATCTTCATGGATTAAATATAATGATCAATTAAGTATATCATGGTCAAAACTATTGAGAATTAAATAATTAAACTAGAGGCGATGATCTATGGTTGAAGAAGATCCAATGAGGAAGGTGTTGGAGTCTGATGTAACATACCTTACCCAAAACACTCATATTTAAGAAAATTGAGTCACTATATGGCCTCAATCACACCTCCCTGAATGTAATAGGATACCAACAAGTGGAAAGGTTTTAAGAGGATACCTTGGGGAGGGTATACCACTCTAGTCAGAGTAGAAATAAGATAAAAAATTAGTATAATAATATTCATAACATACCAATAAAATAACATAACAAGGTAAGTTCCAAATAATCCACAATATATTTCGATGTTGAAAAGAAGAGGATGTCATAAATTAAACTAGAAAAATACTCAAAATAATCTCAAATAAAAAGATAAAACTTAACTGGTTCTAAGGCCACGCCTGATCCAACCGTCCATGCTCCAATCCCAACATACCCGATCACCCCTCATGTTTAGGTAACTTTCCATTATCTTGACCTATAACCATGAAGTTTTCTCAAGTACCAATGGCAGCCTGAGTAAGGTTTGAGTAAAACTCAGTAGGCCACCACCAATGGTGTCTAAAACTTATCCAGTCTAAATTTAGAATATAATAACATACAATTAAAGATAATAAGGTGTGATATAATAATTAAGAACAATATATACCATCAACCCTCATGTAAAAGGTGGGACTCATGGACAACCATACCTACTTAGATTAGTTTCAAATGTATCTATCCAAAATACCATAATCATGTTTATAAGTATATGGGAATATTTAATCCTTGGAATCAAATCAAGTTTCCCCAAAAGTAATAAACATAATAAAGGGAATCCAAAATCCTTAGACTCATGTCAAGTCCACCCAATAATTATAAAAATGGTTACACCAGATCCTTATAATTACATTCAAGGTCCCCAAAAAATACTAATAATGAGCACACAAAATCTATGTAATTGAGTCTAAGGTCTCCAATAGTAATATTATCGAGCACACCAGATCCTTGGAATATTTTTAAGGTCCCCCAAAAATAATTATACTAATGGGAACACTAGATCCATAGAATTACATCTAAGGTCCTTCAACAAAAACAACAATAACAATAACCATTTAATCAATTTCATAATCATGAGTTCATCATTTCATTAGCCAATTATTTGTTAAATTCCATTGACCAAGAATTCATTAATTAAACATTTAAACGAAGGTCATAAATAAATATTTTAATTCAATTATCTTGAATCTAGGATATATGAACATAATATTCGTTATCCAATTAATCATTAATCAGATCCATTACTCCTAGATTCACCACTTTAATTCCCTTTTAATTTTTGAAGGTTGGTGCACCTTACAAAGTGGCCTAATTCCTGGTCTTCACATACCAATGGACCAATCAGAGCCTATGGGAAGGTATAACACATTTAATTTAGGGTTTCAATTTAATCATTAATTAGAAAAGGCCAAGTATGAATTATGTCGCCATGACCTCACATCATATACACATGGAAAAATATTAAGACTTTAAGGGATAAATCAAGACCACCCACCTCAAAAATTTAAATTTACAACAACCAAACGATATCTAAAAGACTAAGGGAAGGAGGGATCCTCTTGTCTGAAAACACAATAAAAACTTGATCGGAACATACCTAAAATAGAGATATCATGTAAAGAAGATATTTGAATAAATAAGTTCCATATTAAACTCACCCTAGAATCATCTGGATCTATAGAATCTATAAATGGAGGGATGAAAAATGTTTTTCTGGTATAAATCAAGTCAAGGATGCACTAAAACCCATAAAATATCACAAATTTCCTCATCAATGGGTGTAACTTCCCATAAAGATCAGTTGGACAACTTGTCCATTTCAAATAAATTCAACTATCCATCACCATGACATGGTGATGCCCACCATTCCCATAATGGCTTTGACCACACTATGCATAGGAGATCCACCATGGTGACCAACTATAATGTTGTAAGAAAACCTTATCCATTTTAGACACACCAAGACTTTTACCATGACATGGTGAGACCATCTTGGTCTTCATGCACAAGGATACTCCTCACACTCCACTCTCATGACCACACCCAACCTGGGCATGTTTATCTACCTATTTTACATAGGTGATATCCAAGAGAAACATGGCTTGGAACATGGTGTGGTCCAAACTATGTTGAATCAAAAAATGACCAAAAACCCATTTAAAGTCACTGGGAAATATCTGGCACATCTCAAACCCAAATAAAACCATCACAAGGATAAAAAAACATAACTTAAACTAGGGATGTGATAATATACCTACTATATAAAAACTTTTCCCCAAGTAATCCTTGAAAGCATCAATAAGAATTAATAGTGAATAATTTAGGCCATTGAGCCTGCATATCCTTCTACCAGTCCCATGCCGCTTATCCTGACCCGACCCACCAGGGCCCGCCTGGATAGAGATAAGCCTAATGTGACTACCCTAAGACCACCTCCAATAATCCAGAGGTTGGTGACCAGTGCTGAGTAGGCATAACACTCTCATGTTAGGCCTTATCATATGGTACCTTTATGCACACACACATCTCCAAACCCATACAATGATAAAATTCAAGATAAAATTGATACTAAATTCATAAAAAATCTAAATTCTATAATCAGATAATGATGAATAATACTAGAAATAATAAAGGGATAAATACAATCCCAATAAAACCATAAAGAAGTTAAAATTCTAGAAAGATGGGACAATAGTCAAATGTGACTCCTGGAATGAACCATGGTCCATTTAGCCCAAATATAGGCTCTATCTTCTCCTGGTCCACTAAAAACCCCATAAAATGAAAGGTCGTTTGTATAAGACATGACATATGTCGACAGTTCACATGTAGGGGTGAGTATAACAATACCTAGTAGGACACATTGAAATCACTAGGTATAAAACATCAAGAATAGTCACATCATCATAAAATATGTCAATAATAGTAGGATACATACAATAAAAAATCTATATATACTCATGGTAGACACTAAGTCTTAAGGTAAGGTCAAAAATGCATCACTATCCTAAGATTATACTCGAGAGTCTGTAACCACACTCGCCTGGGAGAACTCATTCTATGAGTTTGGTAGCATTAATAGAATCCATACGAAATTTTGTTCTTGTCAGGCATCTCTACAAGGAATTATATGCTGGAAGTCTGAAGAGACCAATACATATATAGGGATCACACCTAGGGACATGGGGTATACCAACTATCCAATCTAGATTGAATTTCTAAGTAGGGGATCAACACTTTTTTATAGTTAGTCATGCTAATTCTAAGAACCCCACATAGGGAAGAAGAAAATAGGGGATCCCATCCTGAGCTCTAGGAGGGATTCCTACAAATCTATCCAAAATGAATCCCTTAGAGAGGATCAAAATAATATTCTCAGGATGTAATTCCATACTATACCCTCATAGGGATGGATTGGGGAAACACGCCCTTAAAGAAACTAGTCCATGTTGAGGGGAACAGGGTCTCCAATAATATTCAAAGAAGTGCATGAAATGTAAGTAGGGAACACGGTGTGTACTACTAATCCCAGACTTACCCATGTTCATTCCCATGTACCTCTTCTCATTTTCAGGTACATATGGTCATGCTAATGTACTGAGGTTGTGTCATGTACCTACCCATGTCCGATTACCGGGCCATGTCCCTGTACTCTACCCATTTCCATGTGCCTAGCCATGTCCATGTCCATGTATCATCCGAGATACATGCCAAGACACTAGGTAGAGGTCACATGGTGTATGAAATGCATCACATGGTGTTTGATACTTTTATTCTCAATGTAAACCCTAGCACTACATCCAGGGTCCCACATGGTGAGTATCTCCAGATTACATGCTGTGTGCCACAAAATTTTCAAGATTCCAAGGTTCCTTCACCCATAATTATCTACTAATATGACCTCATATCCAGCCATGAATCACACTAGTAAACATGGATTTGGTCTATTCAATCCTTCTCTTCACCACTCAATGGAATTCGACTATCTGATTCACATAGAAAATAACCTCATTGCGACATCCCTTCTCCGCACACCGAACCTCACATGAATAAATATGATAGAGTCCGATCCATTTTCATTTTTTTCATATCTATATCCCATCATCAATCCAAACCCAGATCTATGGTATCAATCCATTACACTGAATACTGGGTGTGCAATGATTAATTACTAGGTATTTTTCAAAACACTAACAAAAAAGTAATTATGGAGATGAGCTCACAAAGAATGTTGGGAGAAAACCACAAAATATAAACAAGATTAATGAACCATGGCCTTTTTTTGGATTGGATTTCATCCATTTCCATTAACATTATGGAAGAAGATCCAAAATAAAAAAAAAACACTTTCTCCCAAATCCTGAAAATAAACCAATACTCACAAAATGATCTACCCACAAATTGATATTTTAGTGGATTTAATTCATGTTCTTCATGTGATAAATCAAAGGGGATAAATCTATATAAAAAAACTTCTTTCCTTAAGTTCAGATCAGTCACTAAAAAAGAGTGATCCTATGACTTAATCATTGACGAGATCCATGAAATTTGATGTCATTGGAGATCCTTGCAATATTGATTTGATCCTCCAATCTGATTTCATTCACTAAAACCTCTACAAGATATCCTATATAGGTCTCCATGGTTATATAGATAACTCTGAGAATCACCCATAATGAGATATTTAAATGGGAGTCTTAGGTCCCTACGTCAAAAGAAATAAATAAACAAATAAATAAATTTATTTTATTATTTGTGTATACGATGACCTTTTAGAAAATTCCCAATGCCAAAAAATATTATATCACACCTAGGGAAATCCCACATTTTAAAATCAAAGAAAGTATCAAATTTATGATTCGATACTCCTTTTAAGAGTTATTCCACATTTTCATGAAAACTATGTGCGTGTGATATTAATATACTTTTCAAATATCAATTCTGGGATCACTAGGTCTCAAAATCTTGCGATGTCTCAGTGCCTGGATTCGAAAATATTATCAGATATATTTCAAAACTTTACATGGAAAAAATCGAGACATTATATTCTCCCCACCTTAGGTATTTTAATCCAAAAAAGTGAAAACAACTACTCAAAAGGGTGTGGGCACCACACTCACATCTGAGTCTACCACTCCTAGGTGCTCTTCTGAATATTCCCATGTTTCCATCAGACACACAATAAAGGAATCACTCAACCATGAAGGATCATCTCCTTCCTACATTTGATCTACACTAGGTACTCTGCAAAGGTAGCTCCATCCTTGATGTCTAACTCACTCCAGTTGATAACATGTAATGAGTCATGCACATATCTCCTCAACAATGAAATGAAGAAGACATTTTATTTCCAATATGACTATGGTGGTAGAGAAAAGGGGAATGCCACCTTTATGAGTCTACATAGTATCTGGAAAGGGATAATGAATCTTGTATAAATCTTGTCACCTCGACCAAATCTCCATAATCCATGTCGAGATGAGACCTTCAAGAACACATGGTTTCTATCCCCGAACTCCAAAGGTATCCGTAGTTGGTCTGTATAGGACTTATGATGGATATGTTCATTCCTTATCTAATCCTAGATGATATGAACCTTCCCTTTCATATCTCACACAAACTCAAGGCCCATATGTGTTGAATCACCTAGATCATTCTAACAAAGTGGTGAATTATAGGGTCACCTGTACGAGGCCTCAAATGGTTTCATACTGATAGTGGAATGGTAGCTATTATTATATGAAAACTCCACCAAGGGTAGGTTGTCCTACCAACTATGACCAGATTCCAACATGTAGGTCCAAAACATGTCCTCCAAAACTTGAATGGTCCGCTCAGTTTAGTTGTGATCTTGGAGGTGAAATGCTGCACTCAAATGCAATTGATTCACAAAGTCCCGCTACAATCCTCTCCAGAATCATGATGTGAAGTGAGAATCTTGGTTTGAATCGATCGTCGATAGAATTATGGAGTCATACTATCTACTACATGTAAATGCATACCAATCTCTCTACTAAACTTTGATCTCAAATAGCTAGTAAGTGGACTGACTTGGTGAGTTAGTATACGATCACCCAGATGGAATCATGTCCTCTAGATATATGTGGTAACCCCTTCATGAAGTACATATATATTATATCCCACTTCTACTATATAAACTCAATGGGTTGAGATAAACCTTCTGAAACCTGGTGTTCATCCTTTACTCACTGACAAGTGAGGTATCAAGAGACAAACTCTGATCTATTCTTTATCATTCCTAGCCAACAAAATTGACATAGAAGGTCCTGATACATCTTTTACACACATGGATATACTTCCAAATGGTATGTATGAAACTATATGATCACCTCCTCCTATAATGTAACTAGTACCATATTCCATCCTATGAAAAGGATAACGTGCTCCCCATTTTCAGAAAATAAATTAGGGGAAAATACAGTGGATATCTGAATATATAAGGTCTTATAGTTAGTATCTTTATGAAGATATTCCCTAAAAACCTATAAAATTAGTGGGGGGTAACAACCATTAACTGAATATATGATGAAAAATACTTATCCACTAAGGACAACTGCAACAATTCTAGCTGCTCCGACACCTCATCCAATAATTGAGAACAATATCCCCTGCTGAGAGTGTCTACTACAATGTTCCCCTTACCAGGAGTATAGAATATATCGAAGTCATAGCACTGGAGAAACTCTATCCATTAATTTTTTCTCAAGTTAATATCCTTCTATGAGAAGATATACATGAGACTCTTGTGGTCAGAGTAGATGATAAACTGCTCACCCATAAGGTAGAACCGTCACATTTTTAGGGTGAAGAATACTGCTTCCAACTCAATATTGTGTGTTGCGTAGTTATTCTCACATGGTCTCAACTTCCTAGACTCATAGGAGATCACCTCCTACTTATTCATAAGAACACAACAAATTCTAGTCCCTAATCAATCATATAACACTATGTACTCGACATCCTCCTTTGGAAATGTCAAAATGGGGGTGCTCTTGAACCTCTGCCGTAACTCCTGAAAAGCCTGTTGGAAAATTCCTGTCCACATTAAAGGCTTCCCCTTTCTATTCAAAGTAGTCAAAGGTGCTAAAATCCTAGAAAAATCAGGCACAAATATCCTATAGTAACCTATCAACCCAAGGAAACTATGCACCCCTATCACGATCTTGGGTGGATCCCAAGCTAACACTACCTTGACCTTAGTCAGGTCCACTACTACACCATCAGTTGAGATAACATTTCCTATAAATTAAACCTCCAAAACCAGGAACTGAAACTTTGTGAGATTAATATAAATATGGTACTCTCAAAGTGTGTCTTAAACCATCCTCAAGTGTCTCATGTGATCCTCCTCGTACATTAAATACACTAGGATATCATCGATTAAGACCACCACAAACTGGTCTAATAAAGGCTAAAATATCTAATTCGTGAGTCCTATGAACACTTCTAGGGAGTTAATCATATCAAAGGTGAAAACCAATTACTCATTGTGACTATAGTGACTCATAAATTCCGTCTTCAGTATATCCTCATATCATACTTGTAGTTGTTGATAGCCTGATCTGAGGTCATTTTTAGAGAACCACCACTCCCCTCTCAATAGATCAAAGTGGTCATAGATCCTAGATAGTGAATACTTATTCTTAAAGGTCACCTAGTTTAGGAACTGATAATACATTCACAACCTTAAGCTCTCATCCACCTTCTTAGTGAACAACAATGGAGATGATCAGGGGGAAACACTAGGTCTCATGAATCCCCTCATATGTAAGTCATTTAACTACACCCTCATCTTAAAAATCTCCATGGGATCCATTTGATATTATGGAGAATATATCAAGGTCTTCCTTGGGTGTAAGTCAATATAAAATTCTATATATTAGTAGGGAGTTAGGCCTGGAACATTCTAAGGAAATACATCCTCATACTCAGCCACCACAATAGAAAATTGATAGCCCATAATATCCACTACTCCAAGATTCATGCTATCCAACTGGTGAGTAATCAGCTATGTTCTTCTACATATGAGTCAATAATAATATTAATGGGTGTCCTTATCACCTATGAAGTAAATCCTCATCCCATAAATGCAAACACACCACATCCTCCACCTAAAATAGTCAATATATGCATGAATGGTGTATAATAAATCCATGACTAAGATGAAATCATAAGGCCTCATTTCTTCCAAAAGGAGATCCCATAAGAGTCACTCTCCTCCAAGAATTATATCACATTGTTGGAAAAAGTGCATAATCATTGATTCATCTATGGTAGGAGTCTCAAAGTGTAATGGTCGAGCCAATGAATCCATTGGAACATATAGGTCTCAAACTTAAGATGTAATAAGAAAAGAGTGGCTCACACATTTATCTATAACAACTATAAATAAGGTATAAAATACATAGATTGTATCTCTAATCATCCCCAGAGCCTCTAAATCATAAGCCTCTATGACCTGTAGCTTCCCTTGCCCCTATCCACTAGCTCTCCGAGCCTGGAAGGGACCACTTGGGGGTGGTGGTGGAAATAAGTTAAACCATCTACCACCTACCACCACTCTCCCTACTCCTCTTCCACACCCTCCACCCTACAGACCACCATGATCCTACCACTACCTCTACCTAGGAAGACCATTCACTGTCTCTCTATTAGTCGCATGGTGAGTCGAAAAATCCCACGTGATATGTCCATGACCATCACAAGAGTAACACCTCCTCTCCCTAGGATAACTAGACCCATACCTAGATCCCTAAACTAGAAAACCTTAGTCTTGATATCACATCTTTAAACATATCATATATATGTATCCCTACACATGTCATTGACTACCTACTGCCAAAGTCTCAAACCCTATGTGCCCATGGCTGGCACCCACTACTGGTGTTTGCTCGGCCTGAATTCTCTCTATCACCAAGGCACTCTCTAAAACCCCATAATAATTAGAAATGCACAGAGGTATCATAATGAATCAAATATCTCTATATAGACCTCTATCAAAGGTATGCAACAAAAATAATGTCTCTTGAACCATATCCATCATGTATCATGAGAGGTTGGTAAAACTCAATGAATACTCAGCCACAATCATGATACCTTGATATTGCTGTAAAATCTCTTGGATGCATATTTCTCACATCATAGATGGAGAGTACTAATCCATGAAGAGACTCTCAAACTATATCCATGAAAGATTCACCTCATCATATGACATAACCACCAGGATCCACCAATGCATTGTAGATCCATGAAGAAGGCTTACCTCTAGGACCACCATCTAGTCTATAGGTGTCCTAATGAGATGAAAGACTTTCATAACCACCTCAATAAAATCCTTAGATTCCCATGGTTCTAGATCTCCCCTGAACTTGAGGGGTCCCATATGATGAAACTCATAAAGTGTGCTCATCCTATGCACCTCATCTGCTGGTACTTAAAGTACCATCTACTACTCGACGGTTGGTGGTATGATTGGAAAACCACCTATAGGAAATACCTCTTGGACATGTCCCTATATCAAATCCACCTCACTGATGGGATCATCCTCATGATATTTCTACTAAATCTTTGGAAATCATCTTAGTGGAATCCTAAAATAGAAAAGATATACTAAGATAAATGAGTATTTATGGGGAGATGATTCAAGAATGACATAGAAACACCACCCATTTCTATATGATACATTTAAAAAAGTTTTTCCCTACAACCACTGTATACATGTAATGAGTCAAAATATAGGTGATCAAAGTCCTGATGTATGGATACATTAGCCCCCACACCAACACTGGAGTCCTTGGATTGAAATATGAAATCAAAACACTTAATAATATTTCTATACAACCTAAACCAATCTCAAAGCTAGAAAAAAACTCTAAAATTTGGTCTTAAGATGGAACAACTTCTACTCTATTAATTAACTGACCCACCAAGGCTATCCTAGCCAACAATAATCCAAGTTTGACTACCATAATCCCACATCCAATAGGGTAGGGGCTGGTGACCAATGTTGAGTGGAATAACACTCTGTTGATGCTCCTTTCTATCACAGAGTCCAATGAATGGAAAAGGGGAACACCTTAAGCTCAATGAGGGTCACCCTTTGAAGAACATCAAAAAAATTGACAAAGGGATGAACCAAGAACTCATTTGGAGGGTGTCACGCAAGTATCCTACTTGCCCCGCACGTCACTTGTGCGCCACATATGGGTTGTTCAAGTCACTTGTGCGCCCTATTAATTTTTTCGCCCAAGGTTCCAAGTGGCCTATAAATACCCCCTGTGGGCCCCCCATTTAAAAGGCGGATTTTCCAAAACTCAGATTCAATCTATGGTCGCCCAAGTCTTTTTATGACGTCTTCCAAACACTTCTAAGGTAATTATTTACCGAGAATGGAAGTTCTAAAGAGGAAGAATAATACCTAAGTGTTATAATTCATCAACACTTGCGCGCCTAAGTGTCCACCCTTTAAGGGAAATGAAGACACTTGCACGCCGCCTTTCCCTCTCAAGGGAACTTGCACGCCACCCTTCTAGAGGCCTCT
The DNA here is from genome assembly GCA_963277665.1 of Viscum album. Taxonomy (NCBI): domain Eukaryota; kingdom Viridiplantae; phylum Streptophyta; class Magnoliopsida; order Santalales; family Viscaceae; genus Viscum; species Viscum album. The sequence goes on along the minus strand of OY728163.1, from coordinate 960,821,257 downwards.
AGGGATGATACTAAGGGCTTGAGTTCAAAGTCACCCAAGTACTACCCTATGGATTCTTCGTTTCCCAAGGTGACTCATGTCACGCAAGTATACTTACGTGACCAGGACTTGCGCGCCAGAACAATACTTGCGCGCCACCTTCCTAGTCACCTCCTTTCCTCAAATCAACCTCTCCTCTTCAAGAAATAGCCTTCAAAACCCTCTTCAAATCCATTTATGGCATGGTTCTTTTGTTGGATTCCTTATCTGAAAGGAATTATGTGAGAAACTCTCTTAAAACCTTGTGACTTACAAGTTTTATGTCACCAGGGTTAGATGTTTATTATATAACCTCATCCTTTAAGATGAGAAGATCCTTAACCTGGGCCTCCTTCTCAGGAGTAAGCCCCAGTCATAGTCTCTTTTAACTTGGGACTCCTTCTCAGGAGTAAGCCCAAGTCATAATACCCTTAACCTGGGACTCCTTTTTAGAAGTAATCCCCAGTCATAGTATCTTTTAACCTAGGACTCCTTCTCATGGGTACTCCCCAGTCATAATCCCCTTAACCTGGGCCTCCTTCTTAGGAGTAAGACCCAGTCATAGTCTCTTTTAACCTGGGACTCCTTCTCAGGAGTAAGACCCAGTCATAATCCCCTTAACCTGGGCCTCCTTCTCAGGAGTAAGCCCCAGTCATAGTCTCTTTTAACCTGGGCCTCCTTATCATAAGTAATCCCCAATCATAATCCCCTTAACCTAGGCCTCCTTATCAGGAGTAAGCCCCAATCATTGTCTCTTTTAACATGGGCCTCCTTCTCAGGAGTAAGCCCCAAGTTACCAATCCCCTTACCCTGGGCCTCCTTCTCAGAAGTAAGCCCCAGTCACAGTTTCCTTAAACATTGGGCATCCTCCTCATAAGTAAGCCCCAATCATAATTATTTTGATTTGGGTTTCCTTATCAACAATAAAACTCAATCATAATCCCCTATTAATTTAGGATTCCTTTTCAGGAGTAAGTCCCTAGTGAATATTCCAAATCTCCATAAAATAAAAATACGTGTATGGACCCTACTTCTTGGGATTATTTCCTAAGTCCTGGTCTTCATTTACCTGGGCAGTCATACATACGTAATCCCCACATCATTTCTCAGAACTGCATCTTTTATGGCACCATCGTCAAGTTTATTGATACCTCTTGTTTCTCACCCCGAGCATGACTCACGTGAGATTAGAGTGTGAAAGTAATCACGACATCTCTTTCTGGGCCATTAACCATGCATAAACCCCATATTCTTTTATCGAAATACATGGGTTCTAATTCCTTTTTAACAAGGATACATAGGTGGCCCATCTGTGGGTACGATCCCTACTCTGAAATAATCCCTGTCTTTCTGAAGGATAATAAACTTTAAGTGCCCCACTGAGTGGCTTTAAAACTAGTATGGTCATCATAATGACCAATAGATTCCTATATAATTTATTGAAGGATACCATTGACTAAGAATCTCTAATACATATAGATGATTCTCCATCGATGAAGAACTTCAAATACATATAAAAGATTCTCTAAATCTCATAAATATCAACCATTGATTGCTAAATCTAAAGTAAAACTCATTTTTATACTTGGTGAATTAATATGGATTCATGAACATAACTTAAATCTATAAGAGAGTCCCGGAGTAGGTAATAATTCCCCCCCAAAAGGTGTGATGAGCCTGACCTCCCATCCGCTCAACCAATGCAAATTCTTAAGCCTCATCGGTCCTCGACTAATGAACACCTACCTTTGGAAAGTAGGTCCAAATGGATATAGAGTCATTGAATGTTTCCGGTTCTTTGAATAAAACTGTTAGAAACTGATTGGAAAGTTTGAACCTTAAACAAAAAAGGTCATCCCCATTTCCAGAAGAAACAAAAAAATGGTGAACTCGATGTGAATCCTTAACCAAGTTAAAATGATGTTTTAGTTATTTATTAGGCCCCTATTAAACTCAATATGAGGGCCAACAAAGCAGTCAATAACATAAACGCTCATCCAAAATATGTATTTTGGCCATACTTATCTTGATTATGTATGCTATATCAAACATGCACTCTTTTAAAAGATCTCTCAACAACACAGAATGGATTCTTTACAGTTCACACCTGTGAATTCTTTGGCCTCTACTCCTGTTGGATCCTCGTCTGCTCTAAGGACGACACCACCCACTCAAAATCTTCAACACTGAGTCTCAAATGAATTGGTGAGGGAATACCATCAACACGGTACCATCCTGACTATGGAGGCCTCTCGTCAATCCCTCCAAGTTAAAAAATCACCCTGGTTGTCCGGACAGAGACAATTGGTGATCAAGAAGCAGGCAGTGCTAACCACCATCTCCAACTGTTTTAGGTCATTATCCCTAGAACGCAACAATCAGTCCCTCCCATATTACAGGGATGTGAATGAAGAGGTCACTCAAGGCCTCAGTTAAAGAAGATAGGAGTCCTTCCCAAGGACTCCCATCAACAATCACCGCTAGACTCGTGCTGTAGTGCACCCTCAACATGATGAGGATATAACCTCTAGGAATTTGGATCAGGTTTCTTAGACCCGAGCACACAAGAAAAATCTTCAGAGGAAAAATTAGGCCAATAGGGAGTAGGTTCTTACCTCTACCCCCTCCGAAGAATTCTATCAACCTAACTTGATGGAAAACAACGAGTGGGCACACCCACCTGTCTGTTCTAATCCCGCTGTCCAGTAGACTCGTCTGGAAGCAACCTGACAATCCTGCTAGGAAATTATGAAAGAGTACTATAGGTAGGCACATACACCTATTTATAATTCATCATCCAGTCAATAGGCTCATCTGACTACATCCAAAGAAGCTCGCCAACCAAATATGGTGACCACCTGTAAACAGACACATACATCTGTTTACAATCACCAATTCTGTCAGCAGTCTCATCTACCAGTATTGAAGGAAACCCATCAACCATACTTGACAGATACAGCAAGCACATACACCTACCAATGTTCATCAATTCTGAAAACAGTCTCGTTTGGTAGCACCCGAATAAGTCATTCGGAAAGCTCCGACAACAAATTTGGAGCAGACTCAACTCTCTGCCCCTATGCATAAGTACTGTCAATATCCGTTGATAGGAAAAGGAGGACAGGATCAGGCACATATACCTACTCCAGACATGGAATGGACGTATATTCCCGTTCTGGAAGCTGAAGTCACCAAGAACGTTCTAAAAATGGTGAAAGAGCAGAAGAAAATCCCTGCCCATATTCTGGATACTTGTCAGAATATTATAACAACTTCAGTGACATCACAGGGAAAGAAACATAAATCTATCTCTATCAGTGGAGTGACTCATCAACATGTCACTTCAAAGAAGATACACACCTCTGTTCCAGTCCAATAGGGTCGTGGGGCATACTCCCCCATGTCATATGGACAATCAAGTCAGACACATACACCCGATTTAAATGGAGATAATCAGCCTAACCTAACCATTTCTCCTAAGAAGGAACATACATCTGCCCATAATAATCAATTTCATCAAAAAGTGGTTTCCAAAGTGAGTAAGAAGAAATCCAAGAAAAAGACCCATTCAGCACAGTTGAAAAATCAAGAGTCAATCCGCAATAAGGCCTTGATCAATGCTGTAGTTCTTGAAGCCCTCAGACAATTATCTGTTACAGTTCAAGATTCTACTCTCTCATTTCAAAATTACAGAATTAACAATAATAATTCCAAAGGTCTTCATCAGACACTTCCTCATGAAGGCTTTATTCATGAAAATTCGGTCAATCTCAAAGTATTATCTTTAGATGAGATCCACGATAACCCTCTATGTGGTCAGAAGACCAAGGAGCAAGAATTTTCATCTTTTATTATAACCCACCATGGTGATCCTCCCCATGATGATGAATTTAGCTGTGAAAGTCCTCTACGCAGTAGTAATTCGCATTGTTTGGAAAATTCTTTAATGGACAATGCAGTAACGAGAATTCCCTCTTATCTTGTGGCACTTGAAAATGTGAGGCCAGTTATGTCTGATGCCTTACCATTAGCAGGTGAAATAATTTCTCAACCAGAAGATAGCTTAGGGTGTAGGTCATTCTTTGAACCACCATTGGGTCATTCATCTTCTAATTTGATAAATGAATTATCTACCAATATTGTTGAATCTGATGAAGCAACAAAGAAGCACCCACTTTGGTCTAATCAAGTAGAAGAATCTTCATCAAATGACAAAGAGGAAGTGCTGAATATGAGAAAAAAACCGGTGAAAGGTGAAATACCAGTCATGTTTTGGCCTTTGAATGACTCTCAGTATGATATTCTAGAAACATTAACATAAGATTGTATTCACGATATTCGTCTCAAAATATGGAAAACTCTTTGTCACTTAAAAGAGAAAATATTATCTTATGATGAATATCAAAATAATGTCAAGATAATATAAGGGTTGCAACGCCAAATTGACTTGGCATCTCTCTCAGTTTCCCAACATCTAAAGGTTGAAAAGTAGTAGAGAGCCCTTCAGCGTTCATGCCTTGGTACATTGAAAAGATTGCACCAGTTAATTACCTATTCCCCATCTAGTATTAATATCAGGGGATGGGGTTTTCATGGAGAATTTCATTTCATTGTGCTCTCTAACCAACAAAGCCCACCAAAAGTGGTATCATGCAATGTTATTTCCCATGGCTAGCCACATCTAACTGGTTTTGTGTGTAATCAAATTCTTTCTCAAGAACACGCCTCAACTAGTTCTTCCCAAATTCAGGCATATAAAGAACAAGTTGTAGAATTACTCTTGAATCAAGAAAATGAGAATATCGAACAGGCTTCTCATTTAGAGCATGCACATCATCAGGTGACAGAGGTTTCAGAAATAATCCAACGGTCATCTGAGCCAGGTGATTTGAGTGGATGTCGGATGATGCATCCAGATAATTTCCAGACTAAAGTATGCAAAATCAGGAGATATTTTAAGAAAGTTTCAGATATAGAAGCTCAAGAGTCACCTCAGCTCGCTAGGCTGGAGACTCTTTTAATCCAACCCTCAGGATCAATAGATAGGATTCAAGGAGCTGAGTAGGAAAAACATGAACAAAACCAGTTCACCGGACTGGGGACTTTTCCAAATTCTCAATCTCTTCCTCAGCAGAAGTCAGTCTTCTCTCAATTAGGAAATAATCCACAAGAGGAACGCAGAGCCGAATTATCAGGATATTACCTCTAAATTACGGTTCATCAAGAATTTCCTGAGGGATCAACCAAAAAAAAGGCAATGTCTCATAAAGGACATGGAATAATAAAGTATCATAGAAGCACTAAAAGAAAGGCTGAAATGTGTTATGCATCGATAAATGTCATCAATGCCATTATCACTGATCCCCTAGAACATGAGGCTCACTCAGACTAATCGGATGAAGAAGTTCCTGTTCAAGAGGCTGTATACATAGAGGCAAATGAAGAAGGTGTGCGTACTCAAAATCAAAGGCTTACCCAGAATTTAGGTATTCCTTCAAATAACCAACCCTCTCACTCTTCTAAAGGTGTCCAAAAAGGGGAAAGTAAAAAGTCATATTACATTCCACCCTACCTCTGGAGAAGGTCAATCACTCTCATTAGAGGAAAGGTTCATACAACAAGAGGAAGAAATGAAGGAGTTAAGGAGGTAAAATACAGAAATACTTCAAGTTAGTCTTCCTCCTAAGCATGTTGGAGTTAATCACTCAAGGGAATTTGTTACAGCTACTGGGATGGATCAAGAATATCCCCATTTACAAGTACACCCTCACAGGTCTAATACTATGGGTCACATGCGACAACAACCGGTAATACTACCATCAGTGACAGTATCGGTCACCACACCCGTCCAAAGTTCAGTTCTTGAACCTGCATAGGTCCAAGATCAACCAGATGTTTCTCAAAAATTAATGACTACCATTGAGTCATTAACAACTCAGTTGGAATCTATAAAAGGAAAGCGTGCACTAGTTCAACCAGAGAAGAGAGATTACCCTGAATGGGTGGATGCAATTCCTCCCCCATCAAATTTTGTGAGTACCACATTCCCAATTTTTAATGGTTTGGGAGATCCAGAACAAAACTTAACACATTTTGTTTCTCGTTGTGATAATATTATGGGAACTCCTCAACAATAAGAAGTAGTTAAGATCAGGTGTTTTGTGCAGTCATTACAAGGACCTGCTTTCATCTGGTACACAAGCTTGCAATCTCGGTTAATTACTAGGTAGGAGGATCTCCGTCAAAAATTCCTTCTTCAATTTAACTCAACATTTCCAAAGACGACAGTTTTTGATCTTACCAATTGTAAGAAAAGGGAGAATGAAAGAGTTTCATATTTCATTAATCGCTGGAAGGTATTAACATATTCCTTAAGTTTAGCACTCCCTTAAGAAGTGTTGCTACCAATCTGTGGGGAAAATCTGGGATCGATGATTATCTTACAAAGACTAAGGATAAAACTCATGTAATTTCATCAGTTCCAAGAATTAGAATAGGGAAAATAGAGACTGATATAGTTACACTTAAACAAGAACCTGTACCTACTTCCACTTAAAAACCTTCATCATATCGAAGGGCTCCACCTCTTGACCGTAAAAAACAATGACCACCTCATCAAGATGATCAAAGAGATCAAAGAAGGAAACTGTTTAAATATTTGAAGAACAATGTTTATTCTTTCTGGAATGAAAAAGTTCCTGGATACATCATCTCAGCTCTGGAAAACAATCTGGTTCAGTTGCCAAGGCCCAAAAGGCCAAACAGGGAAGGAGATGAAGACCTCCCCAACTACTTCCCATTTCATCAGATGTTGGGGCATCCCATTCAGAAGTTTTTTGTCTTCAAATACCTCCTGCAAAAGATGGTGGAATCTGGATAGGTAAAACTTAAAGGTTCTTCAGCCCAGGTAGCATGTGTTACTACTACTAATCCAGAGGAAGAAGGTGAGTGACATGAAGTCAAAAGTAAAAACGTGTAGAAATATGACGATTGGATGGTCAGGAAAATGATCAACTGAACTCATGCCATTTTACGAACACAATTGAATCAACCAATTGTGTCTTCTACTATGAATACCACATCAAAACCCCCTTCATTAGAAGGGAAATCTTAAAAGAAGCAACGTAATTTGAAGAAAGAAGAGAAGTCAGAAGAAGACGAGTTCGTGTCAAAGCCTAAATTGTCTTTGACTCTGGTAGATTTTATGCCATCTGCTTCAAAAGCATGGGCACCACCCCACCAAACGGTATAGCCTGAACTGGCTAATCAGGAGAAATCTTTATCAGATGAAGAATTTATCTTTGGTTCTGTTAACATGATTCATTTAACATATCCTTATGCCAATGACAGTTTTGATTATGATGAGCCTGAATTCTCTGCATCTAACAGAGGAATTAGAGGAAGAGACATAGGTCTAGGATACAGGGGAAGACGTGGATATTCCAGAAGCCACTATTTCAATACTACCCCTTCCAGAACTATATATGCGGAAGAAACTCGTGGAAAATCCCTTCAGTGAGCTCAACAGGAATAAGAAATTTCTTCCACACATGGCAGATTCGGTCCTAACATAGTTATTTTGGAAGACCGGTTAGATGTCACCCCTTCTTCCTCTCAGCAAATATATAGACCTAGTCAGTCTAATCTATCGAAGCCAAGAGTATTTTCAACTCCTACCCCGATACGGGATACATCTACTGCCAAAGCATCAAATTCCAAGGCACCTGCAAAAAAACATTTTCATGATGGGAAACATGGACCTTTGGACCAAAAGTATGATGTATAGAAACATTTGGCCCAAGTACCAGCCAAGTTATCAATTTTGGATGCCTTGAATCTATCAAAAGATCTTCGGGAGGTGCTTATTGAGGCTTTTTCAAGTCCTGAAGAATTCGAAACTGAAATTGCTGCGGCTAAGGTCTACCATATAGAGAATGATTCTATAGAATTCCATGTAGTGATATATTTTACAGATAAAGATGAATATGATGTTATACATGGACAGATCAGACCTTTGTATTTATCAGGAAAAGTCAATGATATAGACATTCGACTAGCTCTAATTTATAATAGATCAGGAGTCAATATCATTCCTATTCGTACACTTCATCGATTGGGCCTAACTGAATCTAATTTATCTTCTTCAACTTTGATGTTTCAAGGATATGATAAGAATGAACAAGAACCTCTGGGCAAAATTACACTTAGAATTCAGTTTGGAGATCTTATGTCTAATTCAGATTTCATGGTTGTTCTTCATGACACAACTTTCAACATTTTTCTTGGAAGACCTTGGCTACATCAACATGCGGCCATACCTTCACCATACCATCAATGTCTCAAATATTGTTTCAATGGTTAAATTGGGACATTGTATGGTGACAAAGCCTCATTTAAAACATGTGAATCTCAATACATTGAGGTAGAATTTTATCACATGGAGGGAAAGGAAAAATCCACGGCAAATAAGGTTACCAAAATTAATGCTCCATATGGTTTGGAAAAGATTCCAGTAAACCCATTCATACATGTGAGTACAGATTATGTGTTGACTATCAGTAAAATTGACAGGATAGACCTAAATCCAAAAACTCTTATGGAAACTTCCATAATGTCAGTTACAATAATCGAGCCAGACAGTATGGTAGAAATTGTTGATTTTCCAAGTAGTGATGAAAGCTTAAATGGAGATGTCTTCATTTCATCCGCTGAAATCCAAAAATTCTATACTTCATCAACCATATCAGAAGAATTTATAGCAATACCAGAGGAAAATAATGATGTCGATTCTCAATCCATCATCTTCTCTCTATCACCTCAGAAAGACCCTTCATCATCAATAGGGTAAAAAATGGCAGCCTCTCCTTAAAGATGTTCAAGTTTTAACTTCTCCTATTACCATAGAAGTCCTGCTTCATTATCTAATATGCAGGTAGAAATAGAGGAAGTAACACATATTGAAGAAGAATAGTAAGATCTCAGAGATTCTCCTCCATCATTTGAAGAGGGTATCTCTACCACTGTGGATGAACTCAGAGAAATAAATCTGGGTACAAAAGAAGATCCATTCCCCACTTTAATTAGTGAGGCCATGACTCTTAAAGAGAAAAAAATGTATACTTCATTTTTAAAGAAAAATTAAGATGTATTTGCTTGGAATTATACAGAAATTCTAGGTCTTGATCCTGATGTTGCCACTCATCATTTGGGTTTTCTAGAAGAACATCAAGGATTCAAGCAAGCCGCAAGAAGAACACACCCAACTTATGCCTCCAAAATTAAAGCTGAAGTTGATAAGTTTATCAAAGATAACTTCATCAGAGAAGTTCATTATCCCAAATGGATGGATAATAATGTCCCCGTGAAAAAGAAGAATGGAAAAATTAGAGTTTGAATTGACTTCAGAGATCTTAATCGGCATTGTCCCAAGGATGATTTTACAGTTTCGATCACATAACTATTAATTGATGCAACAACTGGCTACAAAGATCTTTCCTTCATGGATGGTTATTCTGGGTACAATAAAATACGAATGGCCCTAGAAGATGATGATTATACAACTTTTAGAGCTCCTCAAGGTGTGTTTTTCTATCGGGTAATTCCCTTTGGCCTGAAAAATGCAGGTGCAACGTATCAACATGCCATGCTCTATATCTTTAAACCCTTTTTAGGGAAATTTGTTGAATGTTTTGTGGATGATTTGGTGGTTAAATCCAGACAACATTCTGATCACTTGGCTGATCTGGAAATCATATTCAACAAACTTCGACAACACAATTTGAAGATGAACCCCTTGAAATGTGCTTTCGGGGTAACCTCAATAAAATTTCTCGGCTTTATTGTACGCCATCATGGTATCGAAGTTGATCCTGAGAAGAAAAAATCAATCCTTGGTATGTCACCTCCTTAAAATTTTAAAGAATTAAGAGGAATTCAAGTACACTTGGCCTATATTTGGCGTTTCATTTCCAATTTGGAAGGCAAGTGTTTAACCTTCACCAAATTAATGAATAAGGGAGTCACCTACCAGTGGACTGAATAATGTCAAGAAGCATTCGATATTATCAAGATATATCTCTTGAGTCCACCAGTATTAATGCCACCCGTTGAAGGACGACCACTTATTCTCTATGTGACAACTTTAGAGTGATCATTGGGTTCCTTAATTACCCAAAAGAATGATGCTGGGATTGAAAACAACCTTTACTATCTCAGTCGAACTATGCTTGAGGCAGAAACTCGATATTCAAGTATTGAAAAGTTCTTCCTAGCATTAATCTTTGAAGTTCAGAAATTGAGACACTACCTGCAACATCATGAGGTCCAATTGGTATCTCGTAATAACCCGCTCAAATTTATCATTAGTCTTCCAATGCTTACAGGATGTTTGGCAAGGTGGGCAGTTATTTTGCAGTGGTTTGAAATCCAGTATGTGTCTCAAAAGGTAATAAAGGGCCAAGCTCTGGCCAACTTCCTTGCTGAACACCCATCTGTAGAAGATACATCTTTAAATATTGAACTTCTTGATGAGGAAGTATTCTCTATTAAAGATAATCCTAAAACATGGGAAATGTACTTTGATGGTGCCTCCAGAAGTCCAACAGGGAAGAAAATGGAAGATCCTAAATTCAACAAAGTTGGGTTAGGAATCGTGCTTATTTCCCCAGAAAAGGAAGTGCTACCCTATTCCTTCTTATTGTTGGAAGGGGGTAAAAATAATGAAGCTGAATATCAATCTCTCATCGTAGGCTTGGAATTGGCGCTTCAGGAACAGGTGAATCACTTGAGGGTAAAAGGTGATTAAGATTTGGTAATCAAACAAATCAATAGAGATTATGCCATCAGAAAAGAAGAGTTAATACCTTTGTGTGATTACGTCAGAGAGTTAGTGGCAGAATTTCTTTTAGAACTGACATTTTATTATGTACTGAGATCACAAAATGCCCAATCTGATGCACTGGCTAATGTAGCCACATCCCTGGAAGATTCAAATCAGGACGAAACAATCATCAGTATTGCCCACCGTCATGTAGTTTCACCTTTTGTTCAAATCAGAATAGGGGAAATCAATGAAATCAGTCCCATTTCTGAACCATATAGTCATACTATAGGATGGATGACACCTATTAGGGAATAACTTCAAAATGGAACACTCCCACCTAATAGATCTGGGAAAGAACAAGTCCGATGATGTGTGGTCAATTTTACTCTTTATGATAGCCCAGATCCCCAAAAAATTCTCTACAAGTGAGGTTTTAATGGAATTATCTTTAGATGTATTGATGGTGAAGAGACAATGGCTATCATGAATGAAGTTCATATAGGAGTTTTTGGTTCCCACCAGTATGGACATAGACTTTCTAGTCAAATTCTAAGGATTGGATACTTCTATACTTCAATGATGCAAGATTGTGTTGATTTCACTAAAAAGTTTCATTCTTTCCAAGTATGTGCCAACTTCCTTCATCAACCCCCAGAGTTTCTTCCTACAACTAAATACTAATGGCCATTTTACACATGGGGAATGGATGTAGTAGGACCTTATCCTCTGGATACATCCAAGTAGTTCAAGTATATTATTACTTCTATTGACTTCTTTCCCAAATGGACAGAGGCAAAACCTCTTACAGAAGTTAGTTCTAAATTCATTGTTAGCTTCGTCAAGTATAACATCATTACCAGATTTGGTGTTTGTCATACCATATTGATGGACAATGGAACCAACTTCTGTTCATCCGAGGTGAGAAAGTTGTATCAAGAATAAAACATAAAATCCAAACATTCATCTCGGTATCATGCAGCGTCCAATGTCCAAATCGAGGCCTTTAATAAGAATCTTTCAAACATACTACAAAAGATGGTGGATAAAGATAATAAATCATGGCTTGATAAACTTTTTCATGCTTTATGGGCTTATCGGATCACCACCCGCACTGATACAGAATAAACTCCATATTCATTGGTTTATGGAATAGAAGCAGTCTTGCCCATTGAGGGTCAATTACCTTCGCTCAGAGTATCCATTTTTGATCAGTCATCCACAAATGAACAATCTCAAAAGTGATTTGATGAATTAGAACAATTAGACAAAAAAAGATTGTGCACCCTACACCACTTGGAAGTCTATCAGAATCGAATAGCATGAGATTTCAATAAAAAAGTTTGTCTTCATTCATACATTCAAGGAGAATTGGTATTTTTCCTCAGAACTCCAATGATACCAGGAAAGAATCCTCCAAATCTTGAGCCAAAGTGGGAAGGACCCTACTCAATACATAAGGTCTACTCCAATGGAGCTTATTCTTTAATCTCAATGGATGGAGAACTCATTAAAACTCCAACCAATGCAAGATTCTTGAAGAAGTATTTTGTGTAACACAAATAAACCTCTATTGTCCCTGCTACATGACACTAAACTATGCAGCACCATTAGTCCTCACTGCAAGACTTTAAACTGCACAAACCCTTTAGTCCTCATTGCAAGACTTTAAACTGCACGGTCCCTTTTGTCCTTGATGCAGGACATTAAACTGCATAGCCCCTCTATCGTCCAAAATGACGTTAAACTATGACCCCTTTGTCATCCAACATGAAGTTAAAATGTTCGTCCTAGCTGCAAGATGTTAAATTTCCAAGCACCCCATGTCTGTGACACATGAAATTTAAACTATGAAACAGTCCCTTATACGTCCTACATGATGTTAAACTGTACATCATTAAGGTTGTTGTTACCTCTTGTTTCTCACACCGAGCATGACTCATGTGCGATTAGAGTAAGCTTCATCCATAACACCATCTCTGGGCCGCTAACCACACACAAGTCCCAACACCATCTTCGGGTTTTTGTCCTCAAGTACAACTCGATCATCAATTCATTCTCAATCGAACTACGTGGAATTTTATCCTTGCCTTCTAGGCTGGGTACATAGGAAACCTCCTAAGGTTCAATCCCAAAACCAATATCTTTACATCGGTTCACCTCCATCTCATACAATGTTGATCCGCGAAGCCCCCCCCCCCTCCGAAACCAATATATTAACATTGGTTCATCATCTTCCTTGCTATATGATGTTAAACTATATAGTCCCCCATTGTCCTCGCTTCCAGACATTAAACTGCATTGAAATACGTCCTAGATACATGACGCTAAACTATGCAACACCGATCCATGCGTATGACCTTAAACTATTCACACTTTTGTCCTGTACGAAAATAAACTACAACAGTCTCTGACACCATCACCTGAGAGGGAATAATTATTGACATTGATCTCCAATCATGTTATATTCCAAGAGCTACGTGCATACATGGCAATGCCTGAACCTTTAATCTTGGATCCAACCATCATTACACTAAATTCCCCTTTTACCCTTCACATGTACGAACAAAATCTGTACAGAGGGTATTTCAAGAGCTATGTATGGCTTGATTCCCATCCTTATGGGATACGTAGGAACATTTGAGCATCCCTCAAACCCATCCCCAAGTCTTTGGGCCTAACCCTAAACTCCACTTTCAGTCCCTTGGCTGAAAAATCCCCTTGTGAACACATGAATGTGGTATGAAAACCTTAGTCTTTATTCGCATCAGGTTTATAACAAGCACACAATGTTTCTTCCTCATTGTGGTCCAAGCTCTACGACCCTAAACTAATATCTCTTATGCTCTCATCTCACATGACGTTAAACTGTATTTCAATAACTACGTATGGCTTAATTCTCATCCTAATGAGATATGTAGTGAAGTACAACATCTCAATTCTGGACCTAGCCACAACATGATTATGGTCAACATTGGTCTATTTATCTCCTTTATGCATTGGAAAATACCCGTTCTCATGTGTCATACTCTTAACCTTAAATACTTATAGATCTCCATAACCCTTTTCTTGACTTCTGGTCACAAAATGTCTGATACCAGGGAATTCTTTTGCCTGATTATGTAGCATGTGCCCATAGGTGGCCTTGCATAAACAATCTACATAACAGACCGGTCAGCCAAAAGTTTCTACTATTTGACAATGCAGCCAATGCCCTTAGGTGGACCTGCATAATTCACCCCCCATAACGGGTTCATAAAATAGTGGTAACTTCATTCTTGGGGGGAAAACCTCTTTTGTCCTTATTGGTCTTAATGAAGATATGTAGGGATCCACAAAAACAACCATCCTTAATATATTTGTCCCATACTCTTTTTCATGATCTGAAAGTATTCAAGGATATGGTTTATATTTCCCTTCCCTATGTTAGGGTCAGACCTTCACAGGAGTGATATTCATCCAATTCTTTGAAAATCTTGATTGAAAATATCCTCTCCATATTCAAGTACCTCTCTCCATACAGCAGAGTCTATGCTTTTGGAAATTTGAATCTCCAAAAACTTTCACTGGCTTTTAGAAATAGAAAAGTAAAATTTTTGAGAGTTCTTTTGCCTGACTATGCAGCATGTGCCCCTAGGTGGCCTTGCATAAGTAGTCTATATAATGGACCTGTTAGCCAAAAGATGCTATTATTTGACTATTCAACCAATGCCCTTAAGTGGACCTGCATAATTCAACCCCCTAATAGGTTTGTCAAATAGTGGTAACTTCACTCTTAGGAAATACTTCCTCTAATTCCTTTTAACCCTTTTTTAATATCATCCCTCTGATTGAAAATTTCTTAAGTCATATTTTACATGTTTTCCCCCACACTTGAATGTGGTAATATGTTTTCAAACAAATTATCAAGGAATTGAGTCAACTTTAATCCATTTTGGTCAAAGCCATTCGACCTTAAACATTATCCTTTTTATGTCCGACATGCATGACTTTAAAATTCCAAAAAGAGACAGGGTACTCATTAAATAGGGAACCTGCAAAAGGAAATTTGAACAAAAGTCGAGTCCCAGCTCTCTAAATGTAAATTTTTTATAATTTAGGTAGTATTGAGAAAAAAAAGATGCAAAGTTTATGGGGTTGTTTCTATAATCCTAGAAAAAATAAAACTATGATTACTAGGCCCATTGGCTTAGGTAAAAAAAATATATAAGTAATTAGCAAGAAAATGCAGGTACAAATGATTGAAGATGAAATGTCTTTTTCATTGATGCACAAGATTAGAAGAACATCCACAGATTAGAGTGTCTTTTCTTTTTCAATAATTACAAGAGGCTTTCAACATAACTTTTCATTTCATTTACGAAATCCCGAGCTTCATCAGAAGCCACTTGAAGTTAATTCACTCGACCAGCTTCACTCTTTTCATCTTGATGAAGTGCTTTCTTGGCATCCACAATGGATTTCATACCATCTGTTTGGACTCATTACAATGAATTGTTAAGCTGGTCAAGTTCCCTAGTAATGGAATCTAACTGTCACTGAAGATGCATCTACTGGAAAACTTTTTCCTTAATCTTATGCTTCAGCCCCTTCAGCTTTGCAGCATGATCAACCTCATCTTGGGACACTGCAACCTCGAATTCGCCAATATTGGTCAGCAGCCTCGCTATGATCATATCTTAAAGGAACTTTTGCTCCTGCTCCCTCCATAAGATGACTTGTTTCACCGTGGTATGGATCTCTTGATATCCAAAACCTCCAAGTACCAACATGATGAACAAGGATGACTGTCGCGAGATCTTTGAAGATAGCTCTTTAAGAGGCACTTCAGATATGATCTTCCGTATATTTTTCCATGCCTTGCGATGTGAGAATTTGAGTGCCTTTTTCACCTCTGGTTCTGATTCAGCATCGCTATCACAGGGGGGAATATAGTCTGGGATTAATGCACTTAAAGAAGTGCCCTGTTCTACTCCTCCCCCTGACCCTTGGTACTTCACTTTATAATCCCGTTGGGGATGAGGTTGAGGATTCACCTTCGGATCTAGCCACTAAAATTGACAGCCCTGCATAGTCAATTGAAAGATTTGGTTAGTTTCAAAGGATAAAAAAAGTTTATTATATGTATTGAAAATTAAGTACAGTCACAAATATTATCATCTTTTACCCAACGATAGATCAACAACATGAGAAGGCTCCTCCCTGTCTTTACTAGCTTCAACTGGATTTTCAGGATGGGTTTTAGGAAGCTCTTCCAGGTTAAGCTCCACTTGAGATAACATCTCTACAATGATAGGGTTGTCTCTACCCCCTTCAGACATCGACAGATCAGAAGATTTCTCAGATGGAACTGCACATTTCAACCAATCATGGTTAGAGATGTAATAAATTTTTTAACAAGATGAAGGATAACACTCACGTCCAAAATCTTCTAAATCACATGGTAATTTAACATGATCTAAAATTTCTTCAAAATACGCGCCATGTTTCATCATTTCATCCAGTGATATCTCAGATTCCTGGTTAGTCTCACCAGTGGGAGAATTTGACATGTCCATTTGGTGACCCTCCTCCTGCGAGCTCCGACCCCGAAAAGCTTCCTCAGAGAAAATTGTGGAGTCAGTTGTAGTGGTCGTCAAGTATTCTGGTGCAGGTGTTAAACCTAAAGCATCACAGAATGGAAGTCAGTTGATGTCTTCATTCAACATTCTATGAAGTATTGTTAATTTACCAGAAGCAGGCTCTTCTCTCCTTGCAGTAGTAACAGGAGCAGTACTGGGAACATAAGCTGGCTCTTCTTCTCTTCTTGTTTCTTTAGGAGCAGCCAGGTCAGCATGAGTTTGCAACTATTCACCAGCACCCTCCTTCATCCTCAGAGGAGGGTCAATCCTCTCCCTCAAAGGGGAAATCGAAGAAGCCCCTACAATCCCAAGAAGTATGAGCAATATTTTCATGAGTTATGATTCTTGAATATCCAAAGGACTTGCCACTTTTAATAAAGCGTCTAGCTGTGGACTTCTTCCTTCGATGCCTTTTCTTCTTTGAATTTTTGGGTGTGTTGAAATAATCACATCCAAATATAGGTATTGGAGAGTGAAGAGCCCTTTCTAATTTCTCGTCCACGGCTTTCTGGCCTAGAGATACCTCGCCCGGCTCGTGAGGAGATTCAGCGACTCCAAGAGCGGTGCCACCAGGGCTGTACTATGGTGAAGGGACCTCAGTAGTTCTTTTTTTAACAAGCTACAGGATGAAGAAAGTAATTTCTTTAAGTAAAAAAATGTTTTACTGAAATTAAGTTGCAAAACAAATAAGGAAATAAATTTAAATCTTTAGGAGCCACGTAATCATGCCACTCCTCATCTAATGAAGCACCAATACCCTCTGTGGTGCCACGATTCATCATTTCCTTCACCCTATTGTTAATAGGAATGGAATCATCAATGGAATATATGAGCATTTCTAGCTCTCTGATGCAAGCTCGCACTTCATCGGGGTTATCCTCGAAGCGGATATCAGCAGAATCCCGGAGATTCCCTACTCCAGGGATATGTAGCCCTTAGCATAAGTTCATCTAGGTAGTTTTAACATCACAATATAAACTCTGCCACATCTAGATAGCCTCTGGTCATAAATATTTAGCAAGTGAACTAGAAGGCCACGAGGAGGGTCCTATAATCTGGGACTTCAACCTCTTCCCAGCTCCCGCAATCACAGATAAAGGATAAGAAAATGAAACTTGTTTCTCTATAAAATAATGGAGACTAAATTGCCTCAATGATATAACTCACCAAGAGTCGATAGAGTAGGTATCTTGACTCTGGAAGGAAGATTATATCTGGAACGAGGCCACTTTAACGTATGTCGTGCCTCATCATCCCCATCCTGGGAATCCGGTGAATTAGCCACGGGTGAGGAACCCAGTGAATCAGCTCCGGGTGAGGAAGAATCACCTTCCAGATGAAGGTTTTCTTTCCTGACGGTTCTCTTTTTTGTCCCCACCCGAGGGACCGGATGATTTTGTACCCCTTTAGGGTATGATGCTACCCAGTTCTCGGCATACCAAGTAGTCAATCGACTCGCTGCTCCAGCAACTGGTAGATCAAACACTGCCCCAGTTTTGTCTATAGCTGTCAGCAACCATAGTTGTCGGGCAACCATTGGATTCTACTCTGACCTGATGTGCATGGAAGGGGATAAAACAATCTGCTATAGACACTTGAATTGGTGTGCAAATATATATGGAGCATAGGCCTCGCATATAATCTCTCCGTCAATTCTGGTGGCCAATACACCATCTCGACAAGCCAACATATATGACCTCAATTTTAGGCTAGTTGTTCCATCATCAACAAACCGCCCGGTTGGTGGATTTCCATAAGGAAGGAAATGAAATTCCTTAAAAACGCTCAGCCTCACTTTCAAATCATAGGAATTGAGGGACAACGGAGAAATTCTAGAAAATGCCTACACCGATGGCCTAAAAGAACTTCCAGGAACCTATACTCCACTCTGTATAGAGTATGTCCTGAAGTGAGTATCAATCCATCCCCACAAAACTTGGAATGATCCCACTATTCTCAAAGTAGACTTACCCTTATAGACATGGAGTAAGCTCCTGTGAATCTTCACCAAAATTAGGGTTGCCAACCCAACATTTTTTCTCTCAGCTAACTTGGATGCAACAATGAAGGTCCTGTCCTGACACCTCCCTTAAAATCCCTAACTAAAAGAAGATAAACACTAATCCACAAAGCTAAAAATCCCGCCAGACGGGTCTTCTATGGGATTCTTTGATCCACTTCATACCCCCACTTCTCAAACTCTCCCGCTTCCAGAGTTGTCCAGAATGTTCCAAGAGAACCCCTCTTCTCTATTATGGGGAAGATGGTAGGATGAGTACAGGTGGTCCCCTTCTCTTTCTTCTTGATGAGAAACATATCCATCCACTCCTCTGGATGAATATCCTTTCTAGAATGAGTTTTGGCGGACTTTGAATTCTTTAGCTTGTGGAAAATTTTCAATAAATCTCGATCCAAAGCCGGAGTCTTCTCCGAATCATTCTAGGTTACATTGGGGGGGATGAATTCATCATACATATCTCCCAAAATTGGATCCCCCGCTATCTTGTAGACATCCCACAAGCTGATTCCTACTTCTCCATGAGTCAGATAAAAATAATTGGTTTTTGGGCTCCAATGGATGATTAGCTCCAACAAAAAATTATCATTCCTATAGACATATGTCTGTCCAGCCCAGACGAATTCATATATTGAATCTCCCTTAAGATCCTCTACAAACTTTATGCAGGTTTGTCGAACCCAATATGCCCACATCCAAGTCGGCTTCACACCTCCTCTGGGACGGAAATCCCAACTTTTCTTCCATTCCTTGGATTGATCCATCTGAGAATTTTGGAAAATAGAGGGATATCAAAGCGGCTACAGATCAGGCTTGTGAGGCTTAAAATCTGGAGCACATGGTCTATGATGCATTATGAATTCCTTCTCCACTATCCCAGCATTGACAAATGATCCTGCAACTAAGACATTTGCTGAAGTGAAATTGGTGTAAGTCTGAAACCAGGAATGAGGAATATAATTCTTTGGCTCTGGAACGTTGACTCCTTGTAGATGACCATCGCCATATAAAGGCAGATAAATGCTATGTGGGAAGTTGAAATGATATTTCTTCAAGTACTTAGCCAAATATGGGAGAGTGCTGTCACATATATCATAATAGTCATGGCCAACGATGTTCATCATATCATCTATTCTCTTGTTGGACAACTCATCAGTAGATTAAATTATTTTGAGAGCCATTGAATCTTCACAAAGATCTAACAGTTAACTTTTTAACTAAGTCTTTTTTATGAAATACTTGTGAAGAAAACAAAAAAAATGGCCAAGGCATTAAGGCATACAAGTTTGGTTGTGCAAGTTTGGCCGCGCAAGTATTGCCGCGTAAGTAATGTCGTGCAAGTCAAAATCCTTACTGGAGAAGCGCGATAGAAAAAAGAGTGATATACCGAGGAGATGAAGAAAATTGCGCGACGAGAGATCAAAAGCTTTGAAGGCAGGATGGTTTTCATGAAGTAACACCCATATATATAGGTGATCTCGTAACCCAGTGCGCCGGAACCTGCATGCCAACACTTGCGCGCCACCGAACCATTGTTTATCATTTTTCTCAGAGTCAAATCCTCTTTCCTTTTTCAGATACAACTCTAAGGGGGGACTTTTGTTGACACTCCTTTCTATCATAGAGTCCAACGAATGGAAAAGGGGAACACCTTATGTTCAATGAGGGTCACCCTTTGAAGAACATCAAAAAAATTGACAAAGGGATGAATCAGGAACTCATTTGGAGGTCATCACACAAGTATCTTGTGTGCCGCACAAGTCACTTGCACACCACATATGGGTCATGAAAGTCACTTGAGCACCCTATTACTTTTTTTCCCAAGGTTCCCAGTGGCCTAAAAATACCCCCTGTGGGCCCCCCATTTAAAAGACAAATTTTCCAAAACTCAGATTCAAGCTCTGGTCGCCCAACTCTTTTTCTAAAGTCTTATGAATACTTATAAGGTAATTCCTTACCTAGAATGGAAGATCTAAAGAGGAAGAATAAGGCCTAAGTGTTAGAATTCATCAACACTTGCGTGCCTAAGTGTCCACCCCTTAAGGGAAATAAAGACACTTGCGCGCCGCCTTGTCCTCTCAAGGGAACTTGTGCGCCACCCTTCTAGAGGACTCTAGGGATAATACTAAGGGCTTGAGTTAAAAGTTACCCAATTACTACCATATGGATTCTTCGTTTCCCAAGGTGACTCATGACATGCAAGTATACTTGCGCGACTAGGACTTGCGCGCCAGAACAATACTTGCGTGCCTCCTTCCTAGTCACCTCGTTTCCTCAAATCCACCTCTACTCTTCAAGACATAGCCTTCAAAACCCTCTTCAAAGCCATTTATGGCATGGTTCCTTTTTTGGATTCCTTATCTGAAAGGAATTATGCGAGAAACTCTCCTAAAATCTCATGACTTAAAAGTTTTATGTCACCATGGTTAAAGGTTTCCTATATAACCTCATCCTTTAAGATGAGAAGATCCTTAACCTGGGCCTCCTTCTCAGGAGTAATCCCTAGTCATAGTCTCTTTTAACTTGGGCCTCCTTCTCAAGAGTAAGCCCAAGTCATAATCCCCTTAACCTAGGCCTCCTTCTCCGGAGTAAGGCCCAATCATAGTCTCTTTTAACTTGGGCCCCCTTCTCAGGAGTAAGCCCCAATCATAATACCCTTAACCCAGGACTCCTTCTCAAGAGTAAGCCCCAGTCATATTCTCTTTTAACCTAGGCCTCCTTCTCAGAAGTAAGCCCCAGTCATAATCCCCTTAACCTGAGCCTCCTTCTCAGGAGTAAGCCCCAGTCATAGTCTCTTTTAACCTGGGCCTCCTTCTCAGGAGTAAGCCCTAGTCATAATCCCCTTAACCTGGGCCTCTTTCTTAGGAGTAAGCCCCAGTCATAATCTCTTTTAACCTGGGCCTCCTTCTTAGGAGTAAGCCCCAAGTTACAAATCCCCTTAACCTGAGCCTCATTCTCAGGAGTAATCCCCAAGTTACAAATCCCCTTAACCTGGGCCTCATTCTCAGGAGTTAGCCCCAATCATAGTTGCTTTTAACCTGGGCCTCCTTCTCAAGAGTAAGCCTCAGTCATAGTTTCCTTAAAAATTGGGCATCCTCCTCAGGAGTAAGCCCCAATCTTAATTCTTTTGATTTGGGTTTCCTTCTCACGAATAAAACTCAATCATAAGTCCCTATTAATTTAGGATTCCTTTTCAGGAGTAATTCCCTGGTTAAAATTCCAAATCTCCATAAAATACAAATACCTTTATAGACCCTGATTCTTGGGATTCTTTCCTAAGTCTTGGTCTTCGTTTACCTGGGTAGTCATACATACGTAATCCCCACATCATTTCTCATAACTACATATTTTATAGAACCATCATCAAGTTTACTGATACCTTTTGTTTCTCACACTGAGCATGACTCACGTGAGCTTAGATTGTGAAAGTAATCATGACATCTCTTTCTTGTCCAATAACAATTCATAAACCCCATATTATTTTATCGAACTACGTGGGTTCTGATTCCTTTTTAACAAGGATATGTAGGTAGTCCATCTGCGGGTACGATCCCAACTCTTAAATAATCCCTATCTTTCTGAAGGACAATAAACTTCAAGTTCCCCAATGAGTGGCTTTAAAACCAGTATGGTCATCATAATGACCAAGATATTTCTATATAATGTATTGAAGGATACCATTGACTAAGAATATCTAATACATACAGATGATTCTCCATCAATGAAGAACTTAAAATACATATAAAATATTCTATAAATCTCACACATATCAACCATTGATTTCTAAATCTAAAGGAAAATTCATTTTTATACTTGGTGAATTAATAAGGATTCATGAAAATAACTTAAATCTATAAGAGAGTCCCGGAGTAGGTAATAATTCCCCCCAAAAAGGTGTGATGATCCTAACCTCCCATCCTCTCAACCAATGCAAATTATTAAGCCTAATAGGTCCACGACTAATGAACACCTACCTTTGGAATGTAGGTCGAAATGGATATAGATTCATTGTATGTTTCCGGTTCTATGAATAAACCCGTTAGAAACCAATTGGAAAGTTTTAACCTTAAACAAACAAGGTAATCCCCATTTTCAGAAGAAACACACTCACATGGGAGGCCTTATACTATAGTACCTGTATACACACACACACACACATATCTAAGCCCATAAAATTTTGAAATGTAAAATACAACTAATACCAAATTCATGCACACATCTAAATCCCACAATTATAGTATAATGAATGATACCTGAAATCATAAAGGGATAACTAAAACCCCAAAAAACTATAAACACGTCCAACCTTATATAAATAGGGGAAAATAATCAAATATGACTCCTAGAAAGAACCACATTTTTTCGAGCCCAAATCTAAGATTTGTCTACCCCTGGTCCACCGAGAACCACATAAAACTACTAGTAATCTACATAAGACATGACATGTGTGGAAAGAGAACATGTAGGGGTGAGTATAACAATACTCAGTAAGAAAAACAAAAATCACTAAGCATAAAACACCAAGAATAGTTATCTCATCATATGATATGTCAATAATAAGAGGATTAATACAATAAAACATCCAAATATACTCATGGTAGACACTAATCCTCAAGTTAAGCTCGCAACTACATCGCTAGACTAAGATTCCACTTGAGTGCCTATAACCATTATCATACAAGAGAACTCACTCTGTGAATTTGATCACACTGACAGTTTCTATCCGAGATGTCATGCTCATCGAGTCTCTCCATAAGAAAGTATACACTAAAAGTTTAAAGAGTTTGAATCATATATGGGGATCACACCTAGGTCCATGGGGTATACCAACAACCCAATCTAGATTAACCTACTGATTAGGGGATTGACACCCATGTATAGTTTTTCACACTAATTTCAAGAACCCCATCTAAGGTAGAAGATTATAGAGTATGGGAGGGATTCATAAAACTCTACCTGAAATGAATAACTTATAGAGGATCATAATATAATTCTCAAGATGTAATGACATACTATATGCCCATAGGGAAGGATTGAGGGAATGCAACCTTAAGGAAACTAGTCCACACTATGGGGAACAAGGTCTCCAAGTCATATTCTAAGAAGTGAAAAACATGTAAGTAGGGTACATGAAATATACCTATAATCCCATAACTACCCATGTCCATGATTATGTACCTCTACCCATGCCTGTGTACATCTAGCTGTGCCTGTGTATTAAGGTCATGCAGTGTACCTGGCCATGTCTGAGTACCGAGATGTGCCTGTGTACTATACTTGTGTCTATGTGTCTGTACATATCTGTGGCTGTGTATCCTCTAGGATATACACTAAGCCTCCAGGTAGAGGTAACATGATGTGTGATACTTTTATTCTCTATATAAACCCTAGCACCACATCTAGGTCCCCACACAACATGTATCTCCAGATTACACACTACATGCTACATAATTTTCAAGATTATTCTATTCCTTCAAACATATTCATCCACTCCTATAACCCTTTATACCACTAAAAAACACACTAGTAAACATGGGTTTGGTCTGGATGAGTCATTTTGTCACCACTCGCCATAATCCGACCGTCCAATTCACGCAGAAAACTATTCAATAGTTCCATCCCATCGACACATTCTAAACCTCATATGAAGAACTCAAATCTAGTATGATATATCATTGTTTGCATTATATCTCAATCCATTTATCAACCAGAACTTGAATCTGTAGTATCATTCTGTTTCACCAAATAACAAGTGCGAAATGATTGATTACTGGGTATTTATCAAACCACCACTCAAAAAGGAATTCCAATAATGAATGCACAAAGAATGGTGGGAGAAAACAAAAAAACACAAACACGAGGAACAAAAATTGACTGTTGTTTGAATTATCCTTGATCTGTTTCAATTAAAATAATAAAATAAGATCCAAAATAAACAAATAAACAATTTCTACCAAATCTTGTAAATAAACCCATACCTGCAAAATGATCGATCCACGAATTGATCTGTTAGTGGATTCAATTTATATTCATAATGGGATAAAATAAATGGTTTAAATACACATAAAACAAACATCCTACCCTGAGTTTGGATCAGTCACTGATGAAGTACAATCCTGTGTCATAATCATTAATGTGATATGTGAACTTCGATATTGTTGGCGATCCTTACGATATCGATTTGATCCTCTAATAAAATGTCATTCACCAATACTTCTCCAAGACATCCTCTATAGGTATCAAGGGTTATGAGACTATCCTTGAGACTTAACCATAATGGGATATTTATAGAGGAGTCATTGGTCACTACATCAAAACAAATAAATAAATAAATTTATTAAATTTATTTTATTTTTTGCGTCCATAACAACTTTTTAGAAAATGCCCGATTGTGATAAAAATTTTGTTGTGACTAGGGTAAATACTAAAATATGGATTAAAAAAATATCTCAAATTTCTAATTTGATAACATATTTAATAGTTATTCTATTTTTTCAAGAAAACTACATGTGTGTGATATTAATATATTTAATATTTTTCAAATATCGATTCTGGGCTCAGCGTGCCTCAGAATCTCACACCATCTCAGTGATTATCTTTGAAAGTATTAATAGATATATTTCAAAGATTTACATGGAATAAACCAAGACATTACACCTCCTCCTAGATTCATTAATGTTTCTATAACACTCATAGAGGAATCATCTTCTCGTATGGAGTCTTTTTTCATAGATCCACCATATAAACCAGATGCTCCTCAAAAGATACATCAGTATGAAGCTCAATGTCATTAGTGTAGATTTCATGTGATGGTTCGAGGTGATATTATCAAATTTGTGACACATGGAAATGTTGTTTACGATATTGAAATTCTATGGAAGGGCCCAACACATAATCTACAACATTAATTCACTCCATGATCTCGAACCACCCAATATACCTAGGCTCCAAGTTTCCCTGCTTCTGAATACAACAATTTCCCAACCTTGGAAGCACCTATAAGATCACTTGGTCTCCAACCAAAAACCCTAGAGGTATTATTCGATGATAAACATACAAATTACACCAACTTTGGGAGGTTTCTAACCACTTTCTAATTAAATAAACATTCTCTATTATCTCCTGCATGAGGGTTGAACCGATGAGAACTAACTTACCGACTTTTAGCCAACAAAATAGTGAACAACATGGACTTCCATACAAGGCCTAAAACAGAGCCATATGAATAAAATCCTAGAAGATGTTATTGTAAGAGAACTATATTAAATCCAAGTGTTCTTCCTAGGAACCACCAGATTCTAAGACACATGCACTCAACATGGCCTCCAGAATCTGGATAGTATTCTCAGACCATAGTTTAGTCTACAGAAGATAATCAGTACTCAAGTGTACCTACATACTGGGTGCCTTATATAATTATTTCTAGAAGTCTGAGGTAAAGTGATCAACCTGATCTAAAACAATATTATGAGGTACTCCTTACAGATGCATTATCTTTTGAATGTAAAGCTTTCCCAAATCATCCACTATGAGTGTCTCCCAAATCGGTAATAAATGAGATAACTTAGTCAACTGATCAATGAAAACCCATAAAACATTATTCCTCTAGGGTGTCCTTGAACTACAGGAAAATAAACCTTTAACAGTAGTTTTAAAAACCATGGTTAAATGTTCTTGTTTTTTTAGTAACAAATTTTCAAAACTTCCACTAATCAAAGACACTTATTTATAAAATCATCCATCATTTAGTGGTGGTTTAAACTACTGGTAAATAATAAAGTTTATTTTTTATTAAATTTTAGAAACATTTTAAAAAAACCACCACTAAAACCCAATTTTTTTTTTAATTTTCAATTTAATTTTAGAGAAGGTTTTTATAAAAACTACCTCTAATTATATTTTAGAGGTGTTTTTTTTCAGCATGTGTTTATTAATATCATAGAGAAAGCATCATCCACAACTAATGTTCTAAGAGAAGTTCAAAACCAGAATTCAACATTAAATGACCATAAATTTTGATTTGGGTGTCCGTTTATGATTCATAACCCATAAAATTGAATATTATGAAAAGAAATATAATGAAATTATATAATATTTGTATAATAATTAGTAATAAAAAATTCATTAATATTCTAAAATAATTTAAAAATTAAACTTCAACTTCATACAACTATAACTTTTGATTTGGGTGTCTATTTGGGCTCCATGAGATATCAAATCAAAGTTTATGAAGATATCCATGTTGTGTTAACTTGGGGGACTCTAGTCACTACTTTTTATTAATTAAAAAAGGCCCTAAAGGCCTCTAGAATAGTTTTTTAGTTGAGATACACTAATTTTTGAACATTTGATAAAATTTTAGTTTTGTTTTAGAGGGTCTTCTAATGATTTTTAGGTTTTATATAATTTTATTCCATGATTTTACATTCCCATCGATATGATGGTGTTGAAATTAGAGTGTAATTACCTCTTTTAGTGATTTATTACTTATTATTTTATATATTTATATATATTCATTTATAATTATATACATTTATAGATATTTTTTTAATATTTATGTATATTTTTTCAATATATATAAATATTTATTTGTATTTATGTTTATATATATATATATATTCTATTTGGGTATATATAAAAATAAATATTTATATCTATATATTTTTACTTGTATTTATGTATAATTATATTTATTTATATTTACATGTGTTTATATATATATACAATTGTATTTAATTATATATATATGTGTGTTTATACATATTTATGTAATATATATGCGTGTTTATACATATTTATGTAAATTTAGTTATATGTATATATATGTATAGATATTTATAGATATTTATATTTTTATATATTTATATATATTATGATGGTGCGTATATTTATATATCTATGTTTTTATTTATATTTATATATTTTTATAAGATATTTATATATATAACTGTATTTAAATAAATTAGTATGTAATTTTATTTATTTATTTATTATTTATTTATTTACCTATTTAATTATGATTTAATTGTGATTTATTTATGATTTATTGATTATTTAATTATTACTTATTTATTATATATTGATTTATTACTTATTATTAATTTATTATTTATGTATTTATTTACTACTTATCCATTATCATTTATCATTTATTGTGTATTTACATATATTTATCTGTATATATATAAGTATATTGAAGTTTGTTTAGTCACCACATGATAGATTGCTGAAGCGATAAAGTCTTTGTAGAATGACCAAGAGGTAAGAGGTTCAAATATCACCCTACACATATATATGCTTAATTTTTTCATGGTATGATAAATAAATAAATAAATAATTATATAAGTAAATAATAAATAATAAAACAATAAATAAATATGTAAATAAAAAATGATATATAGAAAAAAAACACTACCAAACCATCTCTAAAAAACCACCACTAAATGATATGAAATGATTTTAAAAATATTCACAAAATATTTTGTGACACCAGTATATGCGATGGTTTAAAGCACTGTTAAGAACAAAAAAATCACCACTAAATGGAATTTTTGGAATAGTATTGGTAAACTATCCATGTTGTGCATAATGAAATCATCTCATTTCCACTAAAGTATAGGAAAAGACTGAAAAGGGCTAGCAGGACACTAGTGCTCAACCTTCACCTATTGACTTATGGAGCACCACATCACAAAACCTGCTACCTCGTTCTTCATTTCGACCCACTATTACTACCTATGAATGTCATGATACATCTTGGTAAAACCTGGATTTCATTCCTAATTCAAATTATGAACTCATCAATTCTTCACACATACCCACGGGAATTAAGACACAACCATGAGCATGAAGAATCTCATCACCACTAATGGTCCAATATGGCAGTGGATCCCCACCATATACGTTATCCCTTAGGGATAAAAACTCTAGATATAACAACTATATCCTCTTTATCCTATTGATAAGTAAAGAAGTAATGGATAAGGATGTAAGATCTTCTCTACCCTAATAGTCCTGCACATCCAAATGAATATCTGTGAAAAGATCCATTATTTTCCACTCATTAGAGGACTTCTACACAACTTGATTATGAGATTTCTTGCTCAAGGCATCGATGGAGGAATTTCTTTTCTTAAGGGTATATGTGAACTCAAAATTAAATGATTACATGTGCTCAACCCATATCCATTGATTAATATTTAAATCATCTTGTGATAAAATGTATTTTAGTATTTTATGGTCTGTATATACCATAAAACTCTCACCCAATAGATAATGACACTAATATTTCAAAGAATAAATCACAACTTCTAATTATAACTCATGTGTTTGATATTTTCATTCATGTGGTCTCATTTTACATGACCCATAAGCAACCACATGACCATCTTGAATCAATATTGCTCCCAAACCAACTCCAAATGCAATAAAATACAGGTTATACTCCTTACCTGGCCTAGGTAAGACCAGAATCAGTGCTGAGGTCAACCTTCCCTTTAAACCCTGAAAGGAATTCTGATAATTTCTAGACCACACAAACATTACCCCGTTATTGGTCAAAATTTTCATCAGTTCTTCCAAGTCTGATAAGTCCTGAATAAACCTCTAATAATATCCAACTAAACCTAGAAATATATGAATCTCAAAAACATTGCCAGGACACTTCTAAGAAATTACTACAATCACCTTCTTGGGGTCCACTTTCACTCTATCTTTAGATAACACATGCCCCAAGAAGTGTACTTGGTCACTCCAAAAGTGAAACTTTGATAGCTTGACATATAACCAATGCTCCTTTAAGGTCTCCAAAACAATCTACATATATACTATGGGTGTATACATTAATCCAAATTACTTGACTAAATACTCATATAGGGTATACTTCCTCCTAAAGGTAGTGAAGGTTATATCTAAAGGCCTTACCCTCAACTGGTGATAACTTTAGATCAAGTCAATCTTGGAAAACACATAGTATCACTTGACTTGATCAAACAGATAGTCTATACATGGAATAAGGCATTAGTTTTTTATCATCACTTAGTTTAACATTCAATAATCCATGCATAGTCTTAAGAAACCATCAACATTTTTAGAAAATAGGACTAGGAAACCCCATGCTGAGGTATTCAGCTAGATAAATCCCTTTTCTTCTAAGTATCAAAACTAAGTTTTTAAACCACGAATATCTAGAGGGGTTATCCAAAAAGGATGAATAAGAATAATCTCCACCCCGGACATGATCTCTATGGTGAAATCCACCCCCTTTCAGGTGGAAGTCCTGATAAATCATTGAGATAAACATCTTGGAATTTGTCCAAAACTAAATTGTACACATACTAATATGCTATATTGTCATCCAATATGATCCTGGACACCTAGGATATAATTACACCCAATTACTAATGATCAAGTCCAAAATATCATATCTATAAATCTCACTCTCCTATAAAACATGATTACTTCCATCAGGATATGTGAAGGATATCTTATGGTGGAAAAAATTGACAAGTGCTCAATATGATACTAACCAATCCATCCCAATAATCATATCAGTTTTGTTCATCTTGAGTATAAAGAAATCCCAAATTAAATGATAAAATCTAAATTAGAAAGTGCATTATTTACAACAAAGAATTCCCCATGATTGCTTCCATAATGGAATATCTATGGTCATTACTCTAGATAGGTACTCTATAATGAGGCATAATCACTCAATGAATTAAACTATCATAAAATAATGGGAAGCTTATATATTGAAATAAAATAGATTCTAATGTTAAAGTTACAAGAATCATACCTTGAACAGTGGAAGGTTTGATGTCCTGATTGTCCAGAGTAGACCGTACAACATGTAGAAAACCTATTCCATGGCCACAAGTTCTAGTTTTACCCCTTGGATTGCACCACTTTTCACTTCTATCCTATACCTGCGGTACCACACCCCCACCTCATCCTAAAAAACCAATATATATATAACTTACTACCTTCTGTGATGTGACTGATCCTATTATCAAATTACATGTCTCCCTAAATTCCTAATTACTTGACATCTATGAAGGGTTCCTACAGAACCTCTAGAAGTTCCACATCTTTCCATAAGATCAACACTCTTCTAGAGTTCAGTCACAAAGAGGTCACTTGTTTCTAGCCTTATCACAGTGATAACATAGTTCCAACTCACCACCTCAGTTGCTCTTCCCACTACTACCCACATAATAATTATTATAGTGGAACTTCCTACCACTAGAATATTAATTACCATATCTCATGGATGAAACTATTTTTCCACCACCCAGAGCCTCATTCACATATCTATCAGTGATAAGGGAATGATTCAACACCCAGTGGAGGTCTTCAAGTGAAAGGCATTCACTTGTGACCTAATCTCATACCTAAGGTTATCATCAAAGTGCTTCACACCAGTTGCCTTATCCCCTACCAACATTGGTTCAAAATGATACAATCCCAAGAAATGGGTGGAATAATCCATCACAAACATACATTCCCACTTTAGGTTCTTGAAATACATAACCTTTTATACACACAAGGTCTCTGGAAAGAAATAATATAAGAACATGGTCTGTAAGTCCTTCCAATTAATGCACACATATTGGTTTTCCTGGAAAAAAATTTCCCACCATTGCTTAACCAACCCTTGAAGCATATAACCTGCAAGATTTAATATCTTCATTGAGGGAGTCTCTAGATGTTAAAATATGGTCTGCACTGATTCCACCCAAAATTATTCTACTTGGGGACCACGTTACCCTATAAATTTTGGTGGGTGTTGTAGCTAAAACTCTTTGGTGAGGTCTGACAGTGTTGTCTCAACTCGTGGAGTCCCTATCTTCATAAAATGTATAACTCAGAACAAGCATACAAACATTTGATCATATATTGTATTATATGGAGTTAATGGAGGATATGGTCTAAAAACCATAGGGGAATGCTCATTGTCATCCTCTTATTATACTACCAGAAGCCTTCATTGAGGCATTGCTCTATATTATCCAAGACTTCATTGAGGCATTGCTCTGCATTATCCAATAGACACCTTGAAAAACATCATAGGAATTCAGAGCACAATATTTAAGGGAGTTCACAAAAAAGATATCATCAAGTTATTTATTTTCCAAAACTTATGAGTTATAAGTAAATACATTTTTTCCTAACCACTTTTCATAAGTAAACACACAATAGAGTGAAATCCCTATGTGCCTATCATGATGCATTCACAATCACCCTTGTTCCATACTTTCCCATTAGAAAAATCTCATATATGATAAATATTACAAATCAAGTGCATCACTCGAGGTGAAATATATCAATAGTAACAAAAAAACAATAATCCCACCCATGGAAACATGGTATTTCCTCATATTCAGGATAACCAATCAAAAACATAAGTTCCATACAAATTTTTGACAATTCCCTATCCCCTATCTACCTTGACTCAAATAGTTATACAAAAAAACCTGATAATACTACTTTATAATGTCCTCAAACCGGTTCACTCATATGTTACTGAATCGAGTCATTACATGTACTCAATAATACCTTATCTAATGCTAGGGGATTCTAAAAAGTGTCAAGGGTCTAAGAGGATACCATGGGGAGGCTATAGACTATAGTCAAAGTAGCAATAATATTGTAAATAATAACAATAACATCCATCACATACCAATACAATCACACAATAAGGAATCTGCAAAATATTATAAAATATATAACCATGATAAAAAGAAGAGGAGGCTATACAACAAACTAGAAAAATACCCAAAATAATCCCAAACAAAAAGATAAATCCAAACTAGTTCTGAGGCCGTACTCAGTCCTACCTACCATCCATGTTCTCATCCTGACATAATAAATAACTCCCCATACATGAGGACCTTACCCTTATCCTGATCTGCTACCATGAAGTCTACTTGGGTACCAAATATGGTCTGAGTAGAGTGTGAGTAAAACTTACAAGGTAACTATGAACGATATCTAAAGTATATCGAGGATGAATTTATTATATACTAACAAGAAAGAAAAGATAATAAGGTGTGAAATAATAATGAAGAAGAATATATTCCTTAGGACCTCATGTCTAGGGTGGCATGTGGGGTCAACCATACCTACTTTTTCCAATTCCATATGCCTCTTTACACAATAAAATAATCATGTTTATAATTATACAGGCATACCATATCCTTAGAATCACATCAATGCCCCCCAACTGAAATAAACATAATAACAAGCATACCATATCCTTGGAATCATATCAAGGTCCCCCAATAATAATAATAATGGGTACATCAGATCCTAGGAATTAAATCTAGGGTGTCCCTATAATAATAATAATAGGCACTCCAAATCCTTCGAATTACATCCTAGGTCCCACAAAAATAATAATAATGGGCACACTAGATCCTTGGAATCATGTCAAGGACCCCCAATAATAATAATAATGGGCACACAAAATCCTTGGAATCGCATCCAAGGTCCTACATAAATAATAATAAGAATAAGAATAATTTAATCAATTTAATAATCATGAGTTCATCATTTTATTATCCAATTATCCATCAAATTCCACTATCCAAGAATTTATCACTTAAATATTTAAATAGAGTTTATCAATAAATATTTTAATTTAATTATCTTGAATCCAGGATACATCTAAAGCATCTTTGGAAGCACATTAATCATTAGTTGGGGTCATGAAACTCCAAAAGGCACCATTTTAATTCCCTTTTAATTTTCAAAGGTTGGAACACCTTACATGGTGGCCTCAATCACATTTTTTACATGACAATAGACCACTAAAATCCCATGGGAATGTCTAACACATTTAATTTAGTCTTTGAATTAAATCATTAATTATAAAAGGATAAGTGCATATTATGTCACTATAACCACACATCATATACACATGGAAAAGCATCAAGACTTCAAGGGATAACTTGATACAACCTACCTCAACACTTGAAATTTCAAGAAACTTAATAGGATCCATAAGACAAAGGGAATGAGGATTCCTATTATCCTAACACATAGAAAAAACTCGACTGGAACTGACTTGAAAGAGATTTATTGTATAAGGAGGTCATTCAAATGAATAAGGGTCATCCAGAACTCACCTTGGAGTTACCGAGATCTATAAATACAATAAAAGAGGGATGAAATGGGTTTTTCTAGGATAAATCAAGTCAAGGATGCACTAATATGCCCTTAAAGATATAAAAAATCCTCATAAATGGGTGCAAATCCCCTTGAAGATTAGGTGATCGAATCAGACATTTCAAAGAAATTTGAATAGCCATAGCCATGGTTTGGGGATGTCCACCATGACCATGGTTAATTCAATTACACCATGCCTAGAAGCTATTAAATGGAAACTAACCACAAAAAGTTGGGAAAACCTTATCCCTTTTAAACCCACCACACCTTTCATCATGGCATGGTGATTCCATATTAACCATGATCCATAGGGAGACTCCCCACGATCCATGCTCATGACCAAACACCCATCTTGGGTGTGTTTATATATTTATTTAATATAGAAAATATCTAGGAAAAATATGGTTTGGAACATGGTGTGGTCCAACTAGACCCAAAACCCCATTTAACGTCACCAGGAAACATATGACAGATCCTAAACCCAAATAAAATCATCAAATAGATAAAAAACATACCTTAAACTCAGGATGTTTCATCTGAGATGATCCAAACTGTATAAGGAAATATCCACATCACAGTTTTTGAATATTATGCACACATGGAGATTTTCAAAAGAATTAAAAGCATAGATTTTGGAATAAGTAGTTCTCTATATTCAAATATTACATGGGATCTTTGAAGTCGAGTCTTAAGGAATAATTGAATTCCATGACTTGATTTGAATTATATATTTTAATGAGTATAAAGAGTATAATATCTCACTATCTATAATCATATAGTTTCTATAAAACTTATGGAAGTAATATTCACATGGATACTATGCATAAAAATGGGTAGATGGTGAAGAAGAAAGTGTGAAAAATGGAGAACCCTTTGATAGAACTATTATTATGAAGAAATATTTTCAGTTAAAGAAAAATAAGAAAAGAATATTTTTACATTTATTAATTCTTTTTTCATCAAATAAGAAGTAAAAGAATGTCAACACACATGTTTTTGTATTGAATTCAAGAAAGAAATGAGAAGGAACCCTTTCACGCTTCCATTAATGTTGAATCTAAGAGTTAGCATGTGTCGAAGGAATAAATACAATGCATTTTATATTCATATGTCATAGAAATATTGTGAGAATAATAATAGAATACATTGTGATTCATTGTCACAAGTGAGTTTGAGAAAAAATGAACGATCTAGGATAGTTGAGTGTGAGTAATTGAATAGAACATGGTTGGAATTTTACTAAAAGGAGAGATAGAAGTCAAACAAATTTTTATATAGAGGTTTTGGAATACCTTATATAACAAGGATTTCATGAGGTAGTTGATACCATACAAGAATAATGAGATGAATAAGACAACAACAAGAACCAGTGGGAGGCTATACTGTGCAAGGTAGTATAAAAGATTCCAGTGTAATGCTAGACCATATGGGGGGATTCCATGTAAGTATGGAATGAGGCTATTCAATATAAATACTTTCATTAATAGGATAAGAATATATGATTAGGTTTAATAAACAATAATGATAAGAAGTAGGACTTTAATGTGGAACCTTGTAAATCCTTGTGTCTTATGCCTTTTACATTCCACATATTTGGGAAAGGATGAGGGACAAAAAGAAGAGTGTATAATGATTTTAACTAATAATAGAGTTTGTATTAAGAATATTAATTCTTAAAAATGAAAAGGTATCACTAAATCACCCCTCCCCCTCTTAGTTATCTCACCCAAACTAGGATTTACAAGTGGTATAAGAGAAAATCTTGGTTTCCACTAAAATATATAATATTGAATGGAGTGGAACATGGAAAAAGATAATTAAGTTAAAAATCAAGGTGTTGCAATATTTTATGGTAAAAATTTTAATTTATGGAAAGGAATAATGTTTCCTTACCTTATTTACCAATGATTAAAAGTTAGTGATGCCATTATAATGGGTTTTACTCTACTGGGAAGTGAGACTCTCATGACTTATGTTGATAAAAGAAATTTTGAAGTGGATGAAAAATCTTAGAATGCTATCCTATCATCCCTGTCTAATAATGTATACACTAAGGTTATGGGACTATGAATAACCAAGGATATGTGGAATAAATTGTAAAATATGAATGAAGGTAATGTTAAAATAAAAGAATCTAAACTCCAAATCTAGAGATAAAAATTTAAATACATTTAGGTGGATGGTGATGATAATATAGATTATTAATTTACCTAGGTTAATGATATAGTAAGTCGTATTATAGGATTTGATGATTCTTTGGAAGATTAAACACTACCACTATTGGAAAATGGGTCTATCCCCATGGATCTATACCCACAGTTTAGAGAAACCATGGGTATCGAGTTTCTTCCCAAAGTTATTCCCACAATTTGAAAAAACGGTTTCTATAGGTTGATCTATACCAATGTTTTTTCAAAAACCATG
Source organism: Viscum album (assembly GCA_963277665.1). NCBI lineage: Eukaryota > Viridiplantae > Streptophyta > Magnoliopsida > Santalales > Viscaceae > Viscum > Viscum album. The sequence goes on along the minus strand of OY728163.1, from coordinate 960,785,190 downwards.
GGTATAGATACTTAAAATATTTACCTGCACCTTTGGCTCCCCTAACCTCCTCATAAAATCTATAATCTCCCTTCCCCTCTAAGTAGCCTCGACCTCCCCCCTCCCCTCCTCAGGTGACACTGCCCCCATTATCCAAGTGTTCTTCCTCCATTTCTGGCATTTTTTTACTGTGATCTTTGTGAGTTAAGATTTCCTTTACTCTTATTATTTATTATACCCTCACTCAAGAGATTCCCATTTTTCTTCTCTAGAATTATCCCCTAATTTAAGGATTTTCTTGATTTCAATATTCTTCAAAATTAGATTCGTGAGTTCTAATTCCTTATTCTCTTCTACTGGCTATTATTTTCATTTTTATCTATGCATGTGATTCTACTGGAGCATATTGGAATCACTTATATTAGTGTGTTTTTAAATTTATATACTAATAAAGATCAAATATAGTCTATTAAATTTCTAAAAGTACTTTTTTAATTATAATTTCTTTATTTTAAAAACTATCCTAGGGATTCTTATGAATTTAACTTACATTTGAGATTCTTTTGGTGGAATATTTTAGGTATTTAGATATTTTTAGTGTTGGTAATCATATTTAAGTTATATATAGGGTTTAATGTTGTTTTTTATTATCCTTGAGTTATGGTATTTAATTATAAAAATTTAATTTTTATATCATGAACCATGGTTAAACTATTTATTAGATTGTTTTAACCCAAAAAGAAATAATTATACGATGATGTGAAAATTATACTATTATAGGTAAATCTATAATATTTATTTATTTATGAAGGTTTTTTCTTCAGTAATTCACTATTGTATTTATAGTACTTGTCAAGAAAGTTTATTTTAATTAATTATTGTGATTTAGACATAAATTAATGATAAAATATTCTTTCAAATAATTAAATATTTATATTTCAATTGTTTAAGAATTTTAAAACATTAATTTTGTACAAATATTTATATAAGCCTTTGTTAAATGTCATGAAATAATTATACAAGTTATAATGGAATATTTTTGGATAATATTAATTTTATGAAACAATATTTCCATTGATAAAGTTTTACATAAGAATTTAGTTCTTTAATAAAACTTTAATGGCATGAACCTTAATTTCACATATTTTGATTAAATATCGAGTATAAATTAGTTCTTTATTAATAATTCTTCCTTATTTAATTTATCATATATTGATTAGTTAGCTATTTATTTCAAATACACATTAAATGAATTAAAAACCATCTAACTTCACTTTACCTCTATTAAGAGGTTTCATCAGTAGTGAAGTAATGGATGGGTATTATAAAGTGGGATGGAATGGATTAATTATTTAATCATTATGGTTATTCCCCAAATTAAATACCTCTTAAATTGAAATATAACATCATGAAAATTCTATTTTCCTTGTGTTTGAATATTATAACTAATTTTAACCTTAAATAAAATCCTTTCATGACTAAATGTTATCCTCAATTATGTTTTCAAATGAGAAGAACTCTATGGATAAGAAATAAACATTTTTTTCTAGTATTCATTAGTTTTTATTTATTCTAATATATGCACCTTGTTTGGATTTATATGAACATGACTTGGTTTTTACGTATGATATGCCTTATTCTTTTTTTTGGAGGATAGTAGTATTCTATAATGGTCACTTTCATCATGCATTGTATTCAATTTAGTTTCCTATCAGTGTTATTTAATTTCCTCTACAATATACATTTTTTTAATTTTAATATTTTTTTAATTATAGTTTATATTGTTTATAACGACCCATACTTTACATACATTGTTAATACTTCAAAATTGAAGTACACTTATTACAACATATGACAAAACCACAAAGGACCGTATAGGTATAGTGTCTTTAGAAACTGGGAAACATAAACAACTGGTTCATAAATCTTCTATAGTGTCTCCCATTTATTTCATCATATCTAGGGTCCCTTTTAGCATATTCTACTTAATATCCATCTTCCTGACCTGGGGAAAATAAAACATAAAAGGGTGAGCTCAAATGCTCAGCAAGGGCAAATAAATGAAATAAAAATCATATCATATCTTTTTGAAAATCATAACCTGCAAAAGAGATCATAATATCTTAACATGGAACAAATCATAGAAGTGAAAATGAGATCCCCACAATCATAACATGAAACTTGAAACTTTGTGGCATGCACACATAATCATGGAAAATCATTTCTTGTTAGTCATGACTCATTGCCAAGACTATCTTAGTGGACAAAGTCCCTTTCTGAACCGAGTCACCCTCGTTCCAGTCCTGTTTCACTGAACCGGTATAACCTACCATTCCAGCCATGTCTATCTCATGAGATATAAAATCTTTACCCAATGCATTGGAGGGAGATATAGGTCCCACCCATCTTATAATGAATCCTTTCTTATGTGTGCCACATAATCATAAATCATACATCATCGCATAACCCATGTAATAAAAATGCGATTCTTAAACAACATGACATCATAAAACAATTCATATAAGATAAAGGAATTCATAAAAATGTTTCCATCACAAAATAATTAAATCCATGTAATAATAGGGATAAAAACAGAACCCTTTTATTATCTTAGATGGAAAATAATTTTGATAAAATACTTGAACTTCATTCTTGAGGAAAATATCCTTTCTACTTCAAAAACACTTTTACTTTCTTAACATGTCATACAATTTTAAAATAAAAGAATTTGATTAAAAATAAACTTGAATACTTGTAAAGGAAGCTTCTTGGAAATAATTTTTTAGAAATCCATTCATGCCGTATAAGTTAAAAAAAAACATTCTTCGTACTTTTGTCGGAAAAGTCAAAAAGTACCTCGTACGAAAAACGACAAAAGATTCCTTTCATACATATTACTAAAAACTCACCGAAGGGTAAAAATGGATTTAAACAATTGTAGGTGGATGGAAATAATATTACATATTGATGGAACATGGATGTGGATGATAAAATACACCCCAGTAAATACTTACGAATAAACAATCTCGGATAAAAATGAGATTGTGATATTTCCCTTACCTTAGGTCCGATTTGCTTTGTACGTGTCCGAAGCTCCTGTATAATGGTTTAAATAATGTTATTGACTTATTCCAGAATAATACATATTGATATGATATCATATATGGTCATATTCTTAGCTTCTTATTAGTAATATTTCATTGTTACTTGTTACTCGGGTCTTTATTGCCTTTTGTTCTTATGCGTGTTTTGTCGAATAAATTCTTATTCTTCTTTTAAGGTTATAGATACCTTATATCCAGAATGGTATTAGTGTAACATATATCATATTTATTCATTCAATTCATTTATATAATTACTATGTAATGATGATCATGTAGAACGAGTCGCTTCACATCGTGGAGACGGTATTCCGTACGTACGCACGAGTGATGATATCGTTCCTATGATCGTGGAATTGTATTAGAGTATATATATATATTATTTCAGTATCAATATTACTTTATAATAATCATAAATAGTTACTCATTACACCATTATACCCATCCTTTTAAGGTGGTGGTGGAAAATAGATTACACCACGGCGTGGAGACGGTATTCCGTACGTACGCACGCGCGGTGATTTCATTTTTCCGTAGGATGGATAGAAGGTGAATTAGGGTTGTTTCATATTTATAATAACATATAAGTATGTAAGTAATACTGATGTTATTACTTTATTATGAAAAAACTAAAGAAGAAGAAGTTGAAGAAGAAAGAAATTGAAAAGATTGGTAATGGATATTACCTCTTCTTTGGAACGCCTCTTTGAATCCTCCACTTAGGGAACTAAGATTGGTCTTTGAAGAAGACCAGGACCTCTAGTATTATTCTAGGGAAGTGGAGAGGAGAAAATGGCAGGGGTTGGCCGAGATTGAGTGCTCAATTTGGTGTGAGGAGGAGGGGGAGGAGGTGCCCTTTTATAAGGGAGGAGAGGGGCACCTTAGGAATACCTCAAAATATTATTTTATATTAATGTCAAAATCAGTTTATAATGGTTCCAAAGGGTCTTATTTCGAAGCTAAAGTGGGGATGGGTCGAAATCCTATCAACCAATAGGATTTAGACAAGTTTAGGGTATTATTTTAACCTTATCAATTAGATTTAACTCTAAGTTAATTAATTTAACTTTTACCGTATCTTTTTGTTTTCTTTCACTATATGGTTAATACACTTACTATAACATGCCAAACGAACCCCAAATTGTTTATTATTAATATATATATCCTTATCTAAGTTATTTGTCCGAACCTTAGATTTTTAGGAATAAAATAAAAATTAATAATATAATATTTTATTTAAAAACTATTTTGTGTCAATTTTGACACTATTTGATATATGATTTTTGTGAAAGTCATAACAGAATTATATGTTCAAACCAAGTTGATTAAATCAACATTAATATATCATAGTAACCTAGAAAATTATTGGAATTCATAAAAAGTCTCAAATTACATTTATTTTGGTGTTTATAACATCAATTATGTCAATATTTCATTAATAAGATAATTACGGCATCATCATTGTGTCATAAATAAATTAAATTATTTAATGTCTAAAAATTACAAATAAAATACCATTATGTAGGAAATCTTTTTATATTTCTAATGAATATTTATAGTCTAATTTATCTTATGTATAACCTCATATTAAAAATGATTTACTTATTAAACTTTTGATTTTAACTATTTTAACCCTTCTTTAAATAAATTAATAATAAATGTCCTAATCTAATCCAAGTGGGCCTAAATGGTCATATTTTATTCCTAAGTTTGTTTTTGGTCGAATTAAACTTGTCCAATAGAATTAGGACATGTGTTAGGGTAATATTAATATCATATTTACCCTTAGTTACCCTATTTACTATTAACCGCAGTAAAAAAGGTAAAAAGTTACTATTCATCAAAAAATTATTTTCATCTCATTGAACCACATTTTAGTCCTTGATATTAACCGTGTCTCTCGGATTTTCGAAATTCCATTCACAGAAGCGGTAAAATTAAGTTTTATGCAAAATTCAGTTTTTAACCTACCACTTAGTGGTTTCACTATTCATCAAAAATTGAAAGTTTTCAGAAAAATACCAAAATTTCACCCTAGGCCAATTTTGGTATTCCGAATCCAAAAATGAAGTCCATTTTGAAAAATAAAATTTATAAAATTTCAAAAAGTGGTTATTACTATTCATAACGGCTAGTTTTAATAATATTTTAATAGCATATCGTTGTTTAGTGAAACTCGGTATTGCGTACGACGCAAGCTATCGAGGAAGGTCGCGATTGTGTGTAAAGCAAGCCAAGCAAGTGTTGTGTAGAAAAAGATTACTGTGATGATTTATATAACATAAAAGTCTCGGGTGTTACATTCTACCCCCCTTAAAAAGAATTTCGCCCTCGAAATTCATCACTTTGTAACAAACAGATGAGGATACTTCTCCCTCATCATATCCTCAAGCTCCCATGTAGCTTCTTCAAGTTGGTGGTTCCTCCATAAAACTTTCACCAAGCGAGTGGTCTTGTTTCGTAGGACTTTTTCGCTACGATCCAGAATCTCTATCGGTTGTTCTTCAAAAGAAAGATCTTGCTCCAGCGGTACAACTTCTGAGCTGAGTACATGTGAAGGATCTGGTATATACTTTCTCAGGAGAGATACATGGAACACATCGTGAACTTGAGAGAGATTCGGTGTAAGCGCCAATCGGTAAGCTACCTTCCCAACACGATCCAGTATTTCGAAAGGACCGATATATCTAGGGCTCAACTTCCCCATCTTTCCAAATCTCATAACCCTCTTCCAGGGAGATATTCGTAAGAACACTTTATCACCCACTTCAAACTCTAGGTCTTTTCTTCGGTTGTCGGCATAACTTTTCTGTCGACTCTGAGCTGCTTTTATGTGTTGTTGAATAGATCTGACCTTTTCTGCCATTTCATCAACGAGATCAGGTCCTAATAGATTTCTTTCCCCAACTTCATCCCAGCAAGTTGGAGTCCTGCATTTCTTTCCATAGAGAGCTTCATAAGGAGCCATCTGAATACTGGAGTGAAAGCTATTATTATAAGAAAATTCCACCAAAGGTAGGTGTTGATCCCAACCTCCTTTGAAATCCATAGAGCAAGCTCTCAACATATCTTCTAGGGTTTGAATTGTTCTCTCAGACTGACCGTCTGTCTGGGGATGATAAGCAGTGCTAAAACTCAACTCTGTATCCAGAGTATGCTGAAGACTTCGCCAAAACTTCGAGGTAAATCTCGGATCCCGATCAGATATAATAGAAAGTGGTACTCCATGAAATCTTACCACTTCCTTTACATATATCCTGGCAAGCTGATCCAGAGATAAATCCTCTCTAATAGCAATGAAGTGTGCAGACTTTGTAAGACGATCAACTATGACCCAGATAGCATTATTGCCTTTGGATGTTTTAGGAAGTCCTGTGACAAAGTCCATAGTGATGTTTTCCCATTTCCATTCGGGTATGGGTAATGGTTGTAACATCCCCTTAGACTTTTGTCTCTCAGCTTTAACTTGTTGACAAACCAAGCATCGAGAGACATATTCAGCAACATCTCTTTTCATGCCATCCCACCAGAAGTACTCTTTCAGGTCCCTATACATCTTCGTGCTTCCAGGATGAATAGAGAATGAAGAACTATGAGCCTCATCCAGTAGCTCCTTCTTTAATTCGGAGATGGGAGGAACACAAACCCGATTCCTGAACTTTATTATCCCATCACAATCAAGGTTGAATTCAGGAACATTTATCACCTTCTTTTGTAACTCGACATCTTCTTTCTGTGCCTCTTTAATCTTCACATGTATAGATGGTTGAACATTCATTTGAGAAAGATAAGATTTTTCCCCTTCCATTATAATTCCAAGATCCATCCTTTGTAAATCCATAAATATTGGATCTTTTGTGATCCTCATCATGGCTAAACTAGCATGGTCTTGTCGACTTAATGCATCTGCCACCTTGTTTGCTTTCCCAGGGTGGTAATGGATTGAGCAGTCATAATCCTTAATCAGCTCCAACCATCTTCTTTGATGCATATTCTGCTCCTTTTGTGTGAAAATATACTTTAAACTTTTATGATCAGTATAAATATCACACCTTTCACCATAAAGGTAATGCCTCCAAATCTTTAATGCAAAGATTACCGCAGCCAACTCCAAATCATGTGTTGGGTAATTTTTCTCATGGATTTTCAACTGTCGTGAGGCATAAGATATCACCATATCATTTTGCATAAGAACACACCCCAATCCCTTCTTGGATGCATCACTGTAGATCACAAACCTTTCTCCACTACAAGGCAGTGTGAGCACAGGTGCACTGGATAACCTTCTTTTCAACTCCTTGAAATTCTCTTCACATTCCTCTGTCCAGACAAACTTAACTCCTTTCCGAGTCAACTTGGTGAGTGGATTAGATAATCGTGAAAAATCCTTTACAAAACGTCGATAATATCCAGCCAAACCAAGAAAACTTCGGATCTCAGTTACTGTTGTTGGTCTTGACCATCTTTCGATAACCTCTGTTTTTGCTGGATCCACAGATATCCCCTCTTTTGAGATTATGTGACCCAAAAATGCAACTTTTTGAAGCCAAAATTCACACTTGGTAAATTTGGCATAAAGCTTCTCCTTTATCAGGGTCTTCAATATAATTCTCAAGTGATCTTCATGCTCTTCCTTTCTCTTTGAATAGACAAGAATATCGTCTATAAAGACTACCACAAATTGATCAAGATAGTCTCTAAAGACTCTATTCATTAGATCCATGAAGATAGCCGGGGCATTAGTAAGACCAAATGGCATCACTATAAATTCATAGTGTCCATACCTTGTACGGAAAGCCGTCTTTGGTATATCCTCCCTTTTGACCCTTAATTGATGATACCCTGAACGAAGATCAATCTTGGAAAAGTATTGAGCTCCGCATAGTTGGTCATATAAGTCATCAATGCGTGGGAGAGGATATTTGTTCTTGATAGTGATCTTGTTAAGTTCTCGATAATCAATGCAGAGTCTCATTGATCCATCTTTCTTCTTAACAAATAGAACAGGTTCTCCCCAAGGTGACGCACTAGGGCGTATGAATCCCTTATCAAGATTCTCTTGGAGTTTCTTCTTCAATTCCTGCAACTCAATTGGGGCCATTCTATAAGGTGTCTTTGAAATTGGCAAAGCGCCCGGTACGAGTTCTATTGAAAACTCAACTTCACGATTTGGTGGAAGACCCAGTAATTCCTCCGGAAAGACATCATCAAACTCCCGTACAATGGGCATATTCTTAATCGTGAGTTTCTCACCAACCATTTGAGATAAATAACCTTCATTTAGTGGAATCAAGACCCATAAGATGGAAGGAATTTCCACTGGAAGGTTATGTTCATCCTTTCATTGATAGACGATCGTAGATTGATCTGGAATATTAAATGTGACTTCCCTTCTTTGGCAATTGATATGAGCTCCATGTAGAGAAAGCCAATCCATGCCAAGAATCACATCAAATTCCACTAAAGGAAGGATCACAAGATTTGCAGGAAGCACTTTCCCACAAACTTCGATCGGAGAAGAATTATAAACTTTTGATGCGACTGTTGTGCCATTAGGTGTTGTCACAGCTAACTCAACATCTAATTGTTGAGGTAATACGGTGATACCCTTAGAAATGTTTTAGAAATAAAAGAGTGGGTGGATCCAGAATCAAATAAAACATTTGCTACTTTAGAGTGGACGGTAAGTGTACCTTTCACCACTTCGTTATCGTACTCCACATCGCTGATAGAAATTTCATGTGACTTTCCTTTGTCTTTATCCTTAAGATTTTGTTGACGTCGACCATCATCATCAACCCTTGGATTTGGGCATTGATTGGCATAATGCCCCATCTCCTTGCACTTGAAACATTGAAGTGTAGTAGGTTCATTCTGTGTATCCCTTCCTTTGTTTGCGTCATTAGACATCTTCTTCCCATTATCACGGCATTAAAATGCCCGATGACCTTCTTTTCCACATTTAAAACATTTACTTGTCCCTTTAAGACAACTCCCTCCATGTTTCTTTCCACACTTTGAGCATAAGGAAAAGCTCATCTTCTTTTCCGTGTGCTCTTTAGATTTTTCTTTGAATTCCATCTTCCTCTTCTTATCAAACCCATGTGACTGATGGGTTACTCCAATCTCCATCTCGACTTTGAGAGCACATCGAACGAGTTCCTCGTAGCTATTGAAGTCCCTTATGGCTAACGCCCTTAGAAGACTTGGTTTTAAGCCACTAAATAATCGATCGATCTTACTATCAGGTTGGATAATAATACCAGAAGCGTACCTTGCAAGTCTTGTAAAATTTTCTTCATAGATACTAACAGATTCATCATCCCTTTGCTTCAGTTCAAGGAAATCTTTCTCCATCTTTGTTTGGAGAATACGAGGGAAGTATTTATTGAAAAATAAGTTCTTGAACTCATCCCATTCCATAGACTCAATTTCATCCCTTTGCCTCGTATTCTTAATAAGATTCCACCATTGATCAACATCTCCTTCCAAACGATACACTACTAGGATGACTTTATCATGCTCAGAACATTGAAGAAGTGAAAATATCTTTTCAGTAGTACTAATCCATTGTTCAGCAACTAATGGATCAGTAGACCCGCTGAAAGAAGGTGGACGCTGCCTCATGAAGGATTCAACAGAATGTTGCTCCTTCCTTTGCTCGTTTGGAAGTCCTGCATTATTCATAGCTTGAGAAAGTTGTGTGAGCATGGCTACAAGATTTTTCATTCCAGCTCCCATATCGTTTGGTTGCTCAGGGGGACAATCATTGCATTGCCCATCGCATTCCGCATTAACACGGTTCCTTCGGGTTCCAGCCATTGACTAAAACCAAGAAGAATAGTGTGAGCAACACTAATTATAATAGGTAAACCACATAATTCAAGAATAAAATTTTCATGCTTAAGGTCTTATCCTAGGTTATTCAAGGCCATTTCTAAAACACTAAGATTGTGTTCTATGCTTAGACTTATCCTTAGGGTTCTTACTAAGGATTTCACATCCTAGTTTCCAAAGGTTGACTATACCTTTCCTCTGATACCAACTATAACGACCCATACTTTACATACATTGTTAATACTTCAAAATTGAAGTACACTTATTACAACATATGACAAAACCACAAAGGAACGTATAAGTATAATGTCTTTATAAACTGGGAAACATAAACAACTGGTTCATAAATCTTCTACAGTGTCTCCCATTTATTTCATCATATCTAGGGTCTCTTTTAGAATATTCTACTTAATATCCATCTTCCTGACCTGGGGAAAAGAAAACATAAAAGGGTGAGCTCAAATTCTCAGCAAGGGAAAATAAAGGAAATAAAAATCATATCATATCTTTTTGAAAATCATAACCTGCAAAAGAGATCATAATATCTTAACATGGAACAAATCATAGAAGTGAAAATGAGATCCCCACAATCATAACATGAAACTTGAAACTTTTTGGCATGCACACATAATCATGGAAAATCATTTCTTGTTAGTCATGACTCATTGCCAAGACTATCTTAGTGGACAAAGTCCCTTTCTGAACCGAGTCACCCTCGTTCCAGTCCTGTTTCACTGAACCGGTATAACCTACCGTTCCATCCATGTCTATCTCATGAGATATAAAATCTTTACCCAATGCATTGGAGGGAGATATAGGTCCCACCCATCTTATAATGAATCCTTTCTTATGTGTGCCACATAATCATAAATCATACATCATCGCATAACCCATGTAATAAAAATGGGATTCTTAAACAACATGACATCATAAAACAATTCATATAAGATAAAGGAATTCATAAAAATGTTTCCATCACAACATAATTAAATCCATGTAATAATATGGATAAAAACAGAACCCTTTTATTATCTTAGATGGAAAATAATTTTGATAAAATACTTGAACTTCATTCTTGAGGAAAATATCCTTTCTACTTCAAAAACACTTTTCCTTTCTTAACATGTCATACAATTTTAAAATAAAAGAAGTTGATTAAAAATAAACTTGAATACTTGTAAAGGAAGCTTCTTGGAAATAATTTTTTAGAAATCCATTCATGCCGTATAAGTTAAAAAAAACATTCTTCGTACTTTTGTCGGAAAAGTCAAAAAGTACCTCGTACGAAAAACGACAAAAGATTCCTTTCATACATATTACTAAAAACTCACCGAAGGGTAAAAATGGATTTAAACAATTGTAGGTGGATGGAAATAATATTACATATTGATGAAACATGTATGTGGATGATAAAATACACCCCAGTAAATACTTACGAATAAACAATCTCGGATAAAAATGAGATTGTGATATTTCCCTTACCTTAGGTCCGATTTGCTTTGTACGTGTCCGAAGCTCCTGTATAATGGTTTAAATAATGTTATTGACTTATTCCAGAATCATACATATTGATATGATATCATATATGGTCATATTCTTAGCTTCTTATTAGTAATATTTCATTGTTACTTGTTACTCGGGTCTTTATTGCCTTTTGTTCTTATGCGTGTTTTGTCGAATAAATTCTTATTCTTATTTTAAGGTTATAGATACCTTATATCCAGAATGGTATTAGTGTAACATATATCATATTTATTCATTCAATTCATTTATATAATTACTATGTAATGATGATCATGTAGAACGAGTCACTTCACATCGTGGAGACGGTATTCCGTACGTACGCACGAGTGATGATATCGTTCCTATGATCGTGGAATTGTATTGGAGTATATATATATATATTATTTCAGTATCAATATTACTTTATAATAATCATAAATAGTTACTCATTACACCATTATACCCATCCTTGTAAGGTGGTGGTGAAAAATATATTACACCACGGCGTGGAGACGGTATTCCGTACGTACGCACGCGCGGTGATTTCATTTTTCCGTAGGATGGATAGAAGGTGAATTCGGGTTGTTTCATATTTATAATAACATATCAGTATGTAATTAATACTGATGTTATTACTTTATTATGAAACAACTAAATAATAATAAGTTGAAGAAGAAAGAAATTGAAAAGATCGGTAATGGATATTACCTCTTCTTTGGAATGCCTCTTTGAATCCTCCACTTAGGGAACTAAGATTGGTCTTTGAAGAAGACCAGGACCTCTAGGATTATTCTAGGGAAGTGTAGAGGAGAAAATGGCAGGGTTTGGCCGAGCTTGAGTGCTCAATTTGGTGTGAGGAGGAGGGGGAGGAGGTGCCCTTTTATAAGGGAGGAGAGGGGCACCTTAGGAATACCTCAAAATATTATTTTATATTAATGTCAAAATCGGTTTATAATGGTTCCAAAGGGTCTTATTTCGAATCTAAAGTGGGGATGGGTCGAAAGCCTATCAACCAATAGGATTTAGACAAGTTTAGGGTATTATTTTAACCTTATCAATTAGATTTAACTCTAAGTTAATTAATTTAACTTTTACCGTGTCTTTTTGTTTTCTTTTACTATATGGTTAATACACTTACTATAACATGCCAAACGAACCCCAAATTGTTTATTATTAATATATATATCCTTATCTAAGTTATTTGGCCGAACCTTATATTTTTAGGAATAAAATAACAATTAATAATATAATATTTGATTTAAAAACTATTTTGGGTCAATTTTGACACTATTTGATATATGATTTTTGTGAAAGTCATAACATAATTATATGTTCGAACCAAGTTGATTAAATCAACATTAATATATCATAGTAACCTAGAAAATTATTCGAATTAATAAAAAGTCTCAAATTACATTTATTTTGGTGTTTATAACATCAATTATGTCAATATTTCATTAATAAGATAATTACTGCATCATCATTGTGTCATAAATAAATTAAATTATTTAATGTCTAAAAATTACAAATAAAATACCATTATGTAGGAAATCGTTTTATATTTCTAATGAATATTTATAGTCGAATTTATCTTATGTATAACCCCATATTAAAAATGATTTACTTATTAAACTTTTGATTTTAACTATTTTAACCCTTCTTTAAATAAATTAATAATAAATGTCCTAATCTAATCCAAGTGGGCCTAAATGGTCATATTTTATTCCTAAGTTTGTTTTTGGTCGAATTAAACTTGTCAAATAGAATTAGGACATGTTTTAGGGTAATGGTAATATCATATTTACCCTTAGTTACCCTATTTACTATTAACCGCAGTAAAAAAGGTAAAAAGTTACTATTCACCAAAAAATTATTTTCATCTCATTGAACCACATTTTAATCCTTGATATTAACCGTGTCTCTCGGATTTTTGAAATTCCATTCACAGAAGCGGTAAAATTAAGTTTTATGCAAAATTCAGTTTTTAACCTACCACTTAGTGGTTTCACTATTCATCAAAAATTGAAAGTATTCAGAAAAATACCAAAATTTCACCCTAGGATAATTTTGGTATTCCGAATCCAAAAATGAAGTCCATTTTGAAAAATAAAATTTATAAAATTTCAAAAAGTGGTTATTACTATTCATAACGGCTAGTTTTAATAATATTTTAATAGCATATCGTTGTTTAGTGAAACTCGGTATTGCGTACGACGTAAGCTATCGAGGAAGGTCGCGATTGCGTGTAAAGCAAGCCAAGAAAGTGTTGTGTAGAAAAAGATTCCTTTGATGATTTATATAACATAAAAGTCTCGGGTGTTACATTCTACCCCCCTTAAAAAGAATTTCACCCTTGAAATTCGTCACTTTGTAACAAACAGATGAGGATACTTCTCCCTCATCATATCCTCAAGCTCCCATGTAGCTTCTTCAAGTTGGTGGTTCCTCCATAAAACTTTCACCAAGCAAGTGGTCTTGTTTCGTAGGACTTTTTCGCTACGATCCAGAATCTCTATCGGCTGTTCTTCATAAGAAAGATCTTGCTCCAGCGGTACAACTTCTGAGCTGAGTACATGTGAAGGATCTGGTATGTACTTTCTCAGGAGAGATACATGGAACACATCGTGAACTTGAGAGAGATTCGGTGGAAGCGCCAATCGGTAAGCTACCTTCCCAACACGATCCAGTATTTCGAAAGGACCGATATATCTAGGGCTCAACTTCCCCTTCTTTCCAAATCTCATAACCCTCTTCCAGGGAGATATTCGTAAGAACGCTTTATCACCCACTTAAAACTCTAGGTCTTTTCTTTGGTTGTCGGCATAACTTTTCTGTCGACTCTGAGCTGCTCTTATGTGTTGTTGAATAGATCTGACCTTTTCTGCCATTTCATCAACGAGATCAGGTCCTAATAGCTTTCTTTCCCCAACTTCATCCTAGCAAGTTGGAGTCCTGCATTTCTTTCCATAGAGAGCTTCATAAGGAGCCATCTGAATACTGGAGTGAAAGCTATTATTATAAGAAAATTCCACCAAAGGTAGGTGTTGATCCCAACCTCCTTTGAAATCCATAGAGCAAGCTCTCAACATATCTTCTAGGGTTTGAATTGTTCTCTCAGACTGACCGTCTGTCTGGGGATGATAAGCAGTGCTGAAACTCAACTCTGTATCCAGAGTATGCTGAAGACTTCGCCAAAACTTCGAGGTAAATCTCGGATCCCGATCAGATATAATAGAAAGTGGTACTCCATGCAATCTTACCACTTTTTTTACATATATCCTGGTAAGCTGATCCAGAGAGAAATCCTCTCTAATAGCAATGAAGTGTGCAGACTTTGTAAGACGATCAACTATGACCCAGATAGCATTATTGCCTTTGGATGTTTTAGGAAGTCCTGTGACAAAGTCCATAGTGATGTTTTCCCATTTCCATTCGGGTATGGGTAATGGTTGTAACATCCCCTTAGACTTTTGTCTCTCAGCTTTAACTTGTTGACAAACCAAGCATCGAGAGACATATTCAGCAACATCTCTTTTCATGACATCCCACCAGAAGTACTCTTTCAGGTCCCTATACATCTTCGTGCTTCCAGGATGAATAGAGAATGAAGAACTATGAGCCTCATCCAGCATCTCCTTCTTTAATTCGGGGATGGGAGGAACACAAACCCGATTCCTGAACTTTATTATCCCATCACAATCAAGGTTGAATTCAGGAACATTTCTCACCTTCTTTTGTAACTCGACATCTTCTTTCTGTGCCTCTTTAATCTTCACATGTATAGATGGTTGAACATTCATTTGAGAAAGATAAGATTTTTCCCCTTCCATTATAATTCCAAGATCCATCCTTTGTAAATCCATAAATATTGGATCTTTTGTGATCCTCATCATGGATAAACTAGCATGGTCTTGTCGACTTAATGCATCTGCCACCTTGTTTGCTTTCCCAGGGTGGTAATGGATTGAGCAGTCATAATCCTTAATCAGCTCCAACCATCTTCTTTGATGCATATTCTGCTCCTTTTGTGTGAAAATATACTTTAAACTTTTATGATCAGTATAAATATCACACCTTTCACCATAAAGGTAATGCCTCCAAATCTTTAATGCAAAGATTACCGCAGCCAACTCCAAATCATGTGTTGGGTAATTTTGCTCATGGATTTTCAACTTTCGTGAGGCATAAGCTATCACCATATCATTTTTCATAAGAACACACCCCAATCCCTTCTTGGATGCATCACTGTAGATCACAAACCTTTCTCCACTACAAGGCAGTGTGAGCACAGGTGCACTGGATAACCTTCTTTTCAACTCCTTGAAATTCTCTTCACATTCCTCTGTCCAGACAAACTTAACTCCTTTCCGAGTCAACTTGGTGAGTGGATTAGATAATCGCGAAAAATCCTTTACAAAACGTCGATAATATCCAGCCAAACCAAGAAAACTTCGGATCTCAGTTACTGTTGTTGGTCTTGACCATCTTTCGATAACCTCTGTTTTTGCTGGATCCACAGATATCCCCTCTTTTGAGATTATGTGACCCAAAAATGCAACTTTTTGAAGCCAAAATTCACACTTGGTAAATTTGGCATAAAGCTTCTCCTTTCTCAGGGTCTTCAATATAATTCTCAAGTGATCTTCATGCTCTTCCTTGCTCTTTGAATAGACAAGAATATCGTCTATAAAGACTACCACAAATTGATCAAGATAGTCTCTAAAGACTCTATTCATTAGATCCATGAAGATAGCAGGGGAATTAGTAAGAACAAATGGCATCACTATAAATTCATAGTGTCCATACCTTGTACGGAAAGCCGTCTTTGGTATATCCTCCCTTTTGACCCTTAATTGATGATACCCTGAATGAAGATCAATCTTGGAAAAGTATTGAGCTCCGCGTAGTTGGTCAAATAAGTCATAAATGCGTGGGAGAGGATATTTTTTCTTGATAGTGATCTTGTTAAGTTCTCGATAATCAATGCAGAGTCTCATTGATCCATCATTCTTCTTAACAAATAGAATAGGTGCTCCCAAGGTGACGCAATAGGGCGTATGAATACCTTATCAAGATTCTCTTGGAGTTGCTTCTTCAATTCCTGCAACTCAATTGGGGCCATTCTATAAGGTGTCTTTGAAATTGGCAAAGCACCCGGTACGAGTTCTATTGAAAAATCAACTTCACGATTTGGTGGAAGACCCGGTAATTCCTCCGGAAAGACATCATCAAACTCCCGTACAATGGGCATATTCTTAATCGTGAGTTTCTCACCAACCATTTGAGATAAATAACCTTCATTTAGTGGAATCAAGACCCATAAGATGGAAGGAATTTCCACTGGAAGGTTATGTTCATCCTTGCATTGATAGACGATCGTAGATTGATCTGGAATATGAAATGTGACTTCCCTTCTTTGGCAATTGATATGAGCTCCATGTAGAGAAATCCAATCCATGCCAAGAATCACATCAAATTCCACTAAAGGAAGGATCACAAGATTTGCAGGAAGCACTTTCCCACAAACTTCGATCGGAGAAGAATTATAAACTTTTGATGCGACTGTTGTGCCATTAGGTGTTGTCACAGCTAACTCAACATCTAATTGTTGAGGTAATGTGGTGATACCCTTAGAAAATTCTTTAGAAATAAAAGAGTGGGTGGATCCAGAATAAAATAAAACATTTGCTACTTTAGAGTGGACGGTAAGTGTACCTTTCACCACTTCGTTATCGTACTCAACATCACTGATAGAAATTGCATGTGACTTTCCTTTGTCTTTAGCCTTAAGATTTTGTTGACGTCGACCATCATCATCAACCCTTGGATTTGGGCATTGATTGGCATAATGCCCCATCTCCTTGCACTTGAAACATTGAAGTGTAGTAGGTTCATTCTGTGTATCCCTTCCTTTGTTTGCATCATTAGACATCTTCTTCCCATTATCACGGCATTAAAATGCCCGATGACCTTCTTTTCCACATTTAAAACATTTACTTGTCCCTTTAAGGCAACTCCCTCCATGTTTCTTTCCACACTTTGAGCATAAGGAAAAGCTCATCTTCTTTTCCGTGTGCTCTTTAGATTTTTCTTTGAATTCCATCTTCCTCTTCTTATCAAACCCATGTGACTGATGGGTTACTCCAATCTCCATCTCGAATTTGAGAGCACATCGAACGATTTCCTCGTAGCTATTGAAGTCCCTTATGGCTAACGCCCTTCGAAGACTTGGTTTTAAGCCACTAAAGAATCGATCGATCTTACTCTGAGGTTGGATAATAATACCAGAAGCGTACCTTGCAAGTCTTGTAAAATTTGCTTCATAGATACTAACAGATTCATCATCCCTTTGCTTCAGTTCAAGGAACTCTTTCTCCATATTTGTTCGGAGAATACGAGGGAAGTATTTATTGAAAAATAAGTTCTTGAACTCGTCCCATTCCATAGACTCAATTTCATCCCTTTGCCTCGTATTCTTAATAAGATTCCACCATTGATCAGCATCTCCTTCCAAACGATACACTACTAGGATGACTTTATCATGCTCAGAACATTGAAGAATTGAAAATATCTTTTCAGTAGTACTAATCCATTGTTCAGAAACTAATGGATCAGTAGACCCGCTGAAAGAAGGTGGACTCTGCCTCATGAAGGATTCAACAGAATGTTGCTCCTTCCTTTGCTCGTTTGGAAGTCCTGCATGATTCATAGCTTGAGAAAGTTGTGTGAGCATGGCTACAAGATTTTGCATTCCAGCTCCCATATCGTTTGGTTGCTCAGGGGGACAATCATTTCATTGCCCATCGCATTCCGCATTAACACGGTTCCTTCGGGTTCCAGCCATTGACTAAAACCAAGAAAAATAGTGTGAGCAACACTAATTATAATAGGAAAACCACATAATTCAAGAATAAAATTTTCATGCTTAAGGTCTTATCCTAGGTTATTCAAGGCCATTTCTAAAACACTAAGATTGTGTTCTATGCTTAGACTTATCCTTAGGGTTCTTACTAAGGATTTCACATCCTAGTTTCCAAAGGTTGACTATACCTTTCCTCTGATACCAACTATAACGACCCATACTTTACATACATTGTTAATACTTCAAATTGAAGTACACTTATTACAACATATGACAAAACCACAAAGGACCGTATAGGTATAGTGTCTTTAGAAACTGGGAAACATAAACAACTGGTTCATAAATCTTCTACAGTGTCTCCCATTTATTTCATCATATCTAGGGTCCCTTTTAGCATATTCTACTTAATATCCATCTTCCTGACCTGGGGAAAAGAAAACATAAAAGGGTGAGCTCAAATGCTCAGCAAGGGCAAATAAAGGAAATAAAAATCATATCATATCTTTTTGAAAATCATAACCTGCAAAAGAGATCATAATATCTTAACATGGAACAAATCATAGAAGTGAAAATGAGATCCCCACAATCATAACATGAAACTTGAAACTTTGTGGCATGCACACATAATCATGGAAAATCATTTCTTGTTAGTCATGACTCATTGCCAAGACTATCTTAGTGGACAAAGTCCCTTTCTGAACTGAGTCACCCTCGTTCCAGTCCTGTTTCACTGAACCGGTATAACCTACCGTTCCATCCATGTCTATCTCATGAGATATAAAATCTTTACCCAATGCATTGGAGGGAGATATAGGTCCCACCCATCTTATAATGAATCCTTTCTTATGTGTTCCACATAATCATAAATCATACATCATCGCATAACCCATGTAATAAAAATGGGATTCTTAAACAACATGACATCATAAAACAATTCATATAAGATAAAGGAATTCATAAAAATGTTTCCATCACAACATAATTAAATCCATGTAATAATAGGGATAAAAACAGAACCCTTTTATTATCTTAGATGGAAAATAATTTTGATAAAATACTTGAACTTCATTCTTGAGGAAAATATCCTTTCTACTTCAAAAACACTTTTCCTTTCTTAACATGTCATACAATTTTAAAATAAAAGAAGTTGATTAAAAATAAACTTGAATACTTGTAAAGGAAGCTTCTTGGAAATAATTTTTTAGAAATCCATTCATGCCGTATAAGTTAAAAAAAACATTCTTCGTACTTTTGTCAGAAAAGTCAAAAAGTACCTCGTACGAAAAACGACAAAAGATTCCTTTCATACATATTACTAAAAACTCACCGAAGGGTAAAAATGGATTTAAAAAATTGTAGGTGGATGGAAATAATATTACATATTGACGAAACATGGATGTGGATGATAAAATACACCCCAGTAAATACTTACGAATAAACAATCTCGGATAAAAATGAGATTGTGATATTTCCCTTACCTTAGGTCCGATTTGCTTTGTACGTTTCCGAAGCTCCTGTATAATGGTTTAAATAATGTTATTGACTTATTACAGAATCATACATATTGATATGATATCATATATGGTCATATTCTTAGCTTCTTATTAGTAATATTTCATTGTTACTTGTTACTCGGGTCTTTATTGCCTTTTGTTCTTATGCGTGTTTTGTCGAATAAAATCTTATTATTCTTTTAAGGTTATAGATACCTTATATCCATAATGGTATTAGTGTAACATATATCATATTTATTCATTCAATTCATTTATATAATTACTATGTAATGATGATCATGTAGAACGAGTCGCTTCACATCGTGGAGACGGTATTCCGTACGTACGCACGAGTGATGATATCGTTCCTATGATCGTGGAATTGTATTGGAGTATATATATATATTATTTCAGTATCAATATTAATTTATAATAATCATAAATAGTTACTCATTACACCATTATACCCATCCTTGTAAGGTGGTGGTGGAAAATAGATTACACCACGGCGTGGAGACGGTATTCCGTACGTACGCACGCGCGGTGATTTCATTTTTCCGTAGGATGGATAGAAGGTGAATTAGGGTTGTTTCATATTTATAATAACATATCAGTATGTAAGTAATACTGATGTTATTACTTTATTATGAAACAACTAAAGAAGAAGAAGTTGAAGAAGAAAGAAATTGAAAAGATCGGTAATGGATATTACCTCTTCTTTGGAACGCCTCTTTGAATCCTCCACTTAGGGAACTAAGATTGGTCTTTGAAGAAGACCAGGACCTCTAGGATTATTCTAGGGAAGTGGAGAGGAGAAAATGGCAGGGGTTGTCCGAGCTTGAGTGCTCAATTTGGTGTGAGGAGGAGGGGGAGGAGGTGCCCTTTTATAAGGGAGGAGAGGGGCACCTTAGGAATACCTCAAAATATTATTTTATATTAATGTCAAAATCGGTTTATAATGGTTCCAAAGGGTCTTATTTCGAAGATAAAGTGGGGATGGGTCGAAATCCTATCAACCAATAGGATTTAGACAAGTTTAGGGTATTATTTTAACCTTATCAATTAGATTTAACTCTAAGTTAATTAATTTAACTTTTACCGTGTCTTTTTGTTTTCTTTCACTATATGGTTAATACACTTACTATAACATGCCAAACGAACACCAAATTGTTTATTATTAATATATATATCCTTATCTAAGTTATTTGTCCGAACCTTAGATTTTTAGGAATAAAATAACAATTAATAATATAATATTTGATTTAAAAACTATTTTGTGTCAATTTTGACACTATTTGATATATGATTTTTTTGAAAGTCATAACAGAATTATATGTTCGAACCAAGTTGATTAAATCAACATTAATATATCATAGTAACCTAGAAAATTATTTTAATTCATAAAAAGTCTCAAATTACATTTATTTTGGTGTTTATAACATCAATTATGTCAATATTTCATTAATAAGATAATTACTGCATCATCATTGTGTCATAAATAAATTAAATTATTTAATGTCTAAAAATTACAAATAAAATACCATTATGTAGGAAATCTTTTTAGATTTCTAATGAATATTTATAGTCGAATTTATCTTATGTATAACCCCATATTAAAAATGATTTACTTATTAAACTTTTGATTTTAACTATTTTAACCCTTCTTTAAATAAATTAATAATAAATGTCCTAATCTAATCCAAGTGGGCCTAAATGGTCATATTTTATTCCTAAGTTTGTTTTTGGTCGAATTACACTTGTCCAATAGAATTAGGACATGTTTTAGGGTAATAGTAATATCATATTTACCCTTAGTTACCCTATTTACTATTAACAGCGGTAAAAAAGGTAAAAAGTTACTATTCACCAAAAAATTATTTTTATATCATTGAACCACATTTTAGTCCTTGATATTAACCGTGTCTCTCGGATTTTTGAAATTCCATTCACAGAAGCGGTAAAATTAAGTTTTATGCAAAATTCAGTTTTTAACCTACCACTTAGTGGTTTCACTATTCATCAAAAATTGAAAGTTTTCAGAAAAATACCAAAATTTCACCGTAGGCTAATTTCGGTATTCCGAATCCAAAAATGAAGTCCATTTTGAAAAATAAAATTTATAAAATTTCAAAAAGTGGTTATTACTATTCATAACGGCTAGTTTTAATAATATTTTAATAGCATATCGTTGTTTAGTGAAACTCGGTATTGCGTACGACGCAAGCTATCGAGGAAGGTCGCGATTGCGTGTAAAGCAAGCCAAGAAAGTGTTGTGTAGAAAAAGATTCCTTTGATGATTTATATAACATAAAAGTCTCGGGTGTTACATTGTTGAATAGAACATAACTTTTTTCCTCTATAATAGAATGGATAGAATTTGGATGTATCATACCGGTCATATTTCAACCGAGTTTCAAAAGAATTAGGATATTTTTTTCTAGATTTTGAATTTAAAAATGCTTCAGATGAAGGTTGTATATAGTTTCCATGTTATAATTATGTTGTAAGACCATGGTTAATATGGGAATAAGTTATCTACCATATAAAAAATATGGATTTCCAAAAAACCATTATGTTTGGTATCACAATAGAGAAACAAGACAATATTTTACTAGTCATAAATAGAAATAAATAATTGGTATGGAGAATTTGATATTTGATCAGTTTCCATTTGTGAATAATCATAAGAGATATAGTATTCCAATACAATAAGGCAATGATATCAATACACATAAGGAAAATACTGAAGATAATGATGTTGATTTAGTGAAAAAATTAATGGATGATGCCAAACTTCTTATATATCAAGAATGTACTAAAATGAAAATGTTGGAATTTTTAATGTGGTTATATCATGGAAAAAACATGTATGGAATTTATAATTACAACATTGATTATATTGTAAACATTTTGAAGTAATTTATTCTTAATGGTGAAAATATTCCCTCAAATCATTATAAGGCATGACATTTAATTAAGAAGCACATATTTTCTACTAATAAAATTCATGCTTGTCTGAAAGATTGTAGTTTATTTTGAGAGGAAACAAAAAACCTTAATAAATGTAAAGAATGTGGTACATCTCAATGGAAGGAAAAATTATATGGAACACCATCTTGTGTTCCATATAAAGTCATGTGACACTTTCCATTAACTCCCAGACTTCAAAATCTATTCATGTTTACAAAAATCTCAACCAATATGAAATGGTATGATGATGAGATAATTAAAGGTAATTATGAGTTAGTTAATCCTATAGATGTATTAGAATGACGTACATTTGATGCACAACATCTTGATTTTACATTTGAGGTGCGTAATTCTAGGTTGGGTCTATCCTATGATAGTTTTAATCTATTTGGTCAAATTCTTACTTCTCACAACACATGTATAGTTTTTATTCAAATTTATAATCTTCCTCTGTTGATGTATATGAAAAAACATTTCAATTTATTAATTATACTAATATTTGGACCTTCTAATACTATAAATGATATAGACATATACTCGAAAAATTTAATAATATAGTTGAATTAGCTTTGAGATTTGGGTGTGCGCACAATCAATGCTTTTCAAAAAATATATTTCAGATGTGTGTTGACATTCGATGGACTATAAATGATTTCCCTACTTATGAAATGATGTATGGTTGGAGCATAATGTTAAAACTATCATTTCCTATTTTTATGAATAATACACAACTGATAAGGCTTAAATATCATCATAGTTTTTGTTTCTTGGGGCATCAACGATTCTTTCCAATGGATCATAAATATAGGAAGAATCACCAGAGGATTGATAATAATATTGAAATAGAACAACCAATAAATTCATATAAGGAACTGATGTAACGCCCTGAACCCAGTTACCTAGAGTCAGTGAATTATTACAGAACATTGTCATGATCACAAGGGATCGAATCTCGAAAGACTGATCAGTTTAGTAGCCTTAGAAGTACTAGATACATTAATAAGTTTTACATTACATTATAAAATGAAAAACAACAATAAAATTATCTCCATTTACCACATTCATATCCCTTAGACTATCCCTGCAGGTTAGTCATAATATACTTCTTCGCATCTTGGAAAAAATAAAACATATAAAGGGGTGAGCTCAGATGCTCAATAAGGATAACAATATAGTAGAAACTTTCATAAATAATCATAAACATTTAAAGAAATTTATAAGACTAAAACATAAGCCTTTTAAACATAAAATTATACATAATATGGCCAATATAAATCAAGTAATTCCATTTACTTATTCACATGGATATTCTACTAGTCTAATAATCACATGCAATATCAATATCCAATTTCATAATGATGGAATGCATAATTCCATACTTCATAACCACATAGTCAAGGCTTTATGCCAAGACTAAAAATAAGTTTTTGTCAAGGCCTTATGCTAAGACAATAGTCTGTCTCATGATACCTACTGATGCATCGAGGAGCTATAGCGGGCTCTACCCGTTACTTACTAAGTCCAATGAATTTTTCATATGAAAAGGTTTAAACATAGCATAAACATTTGTATTAAAACTAGCATACGAAATGTCAATACTTTATCCATAAACCATGAATGGTATAAAAATAACACATCCATAGTCAAATATATCACAAAAAATTCAATACAATATGGAATATTTGTATCATAATAAATCAACTTCGAACAAGTTTAAAATCCATCAAAGGATGTTAACATAGATGAAATCAAAACTTTTTGAGAGAAATATCTCTTTCTATTTTGAAATAATTTATAAGTAATGAAATTATAAAAGAAAAAATTTATTTTAAAAATATTCTTATAATATTTTAAGGTAATCTTTGAAGTTTTTATAATGGCAGAAAATAGCCGCACCCTCCGTATAAGTTAAAAAAACCCTTCTATCCTTAATTTTCTTGAAAAGGTCGTAAAAGACCTTGTTTGGAAAACGATAGAAAGATTCCTTTATAAAAATTTTATTAAAATTAATAAAAAGGTATAAATGAATTTAACCCATTGTCTAAGAAATAGTAAAAATGTTTTGAAATATATTTTTAAGAAACACATATGTGGTTGATAAAGATGTCCCAGTAGATACTCACATATAAACAACCTCAGATAATGGAGAGATTGTGGAATTAACCCTTACCTTGTACTTTTCCTTAGTTGATGGTATGTTAACCTTATTTATAATAGTTAATTTTTTTTTAAATTATATAAGAAATATATATATAAATATGATATCAAATATAATCCTCTAATATTTATTTGTTAATAATATTTCAGTAGCATCATTGTTTTGGGTGTTAACTTATTCGTTTTCCTTTATATGCTTGGTTAAGTAAGCCATGTTTGTTATGGATAGTATGTATTTGATTCATATAAAGAATTATATTATGTTCATAAACATTATTTTTAATCATAAAATGAAAATTATTCTCGAATGATTATGATGGGGAATGAATCTCATCACGTTCATAGAGACGGTAATCCGTACGCACGCACGAGCAACAATATCATTATATTGATGGTGAAATCGTATGTAATTGGATGGTATATCATATATAAAGAATAATTAACATGTTATATTTATTATTTAAATTAGTTATACTCATTATTATACCCATCCAAATAATGAAGTGTTTGAATAACAAACTACACCACGATGTGGGGACGGTAAGCCGTATGTACACACGTATGGTGACTTTGTCATTTATAGGATGGATAGAATAACGAATATGGTTTTAGAATATTTATAATAACATAAAATTATATAGAAGGTACTGGATTTATTATTTTGGTATGGAAACAACAAAGAAAGATGAAGTGGAATAAGAAAAGAACTTGAAAGAGGGTGGTGAAATTATTACCTCTTCTTCAGGTGTTTCCTTTTGAGTTGATCAAAAGGGCTCCTTATGTTGGATTTCTAATACAAGTAAGGAATTTAGGTTTATTTTAGGGAAGTTTTGAGGATATTTGTCTAGGGTTTGGCTGAGGAAAATGGCTTTGGAGGTGTGAAATTAAGAGAAGGGGAAGTACCCTTTTATAAGAGAGGTGAGGGTCAATTTAGGAAAATCTTGAAATATTATTTTATAATAAAATAATTTTCGTTTTATAATGGCTCAAAAATTATTTATTTAGAGGATAAGGTTGGTATGGGTCGAAAATATCTCAACCAATAGGTTTTATATAGGTTTAGTTCACCATATTAACCTTATCTTTTAGATTTAACTCTTAGTTAAATAGTTTGACATTTACCATGTCTCTTTGTATTTTTATATTATATGGTTAATAAACTTACTATAACAAGCCAATAAAATCCCAAGTGGTTAATTATTAATATATATAACCTTATATAAGTCCTTTGGGTGAACCTTATATTTTTATTAATATTATATCAATTAATAATATAGTATTTTTTTTAAAAACTCAATTATGCCAATTTTGACACTATTTAGTATTTGATTTTTTTTGAAAGTCATAAAAACTTTATCACTTAGAATAAAATTTATTTAATCAACCCTAACCTATCATATTAACCAATAAAATTAGTTTAATTTATCATTAGTCTCAATTTACATTTATTTGGGTATTTATAATATCAATTATTTTAATATTTCATTAATAAGGTAATTACTGCATCATCATTGTGTCATAAATAAATTAAATTATTTAATGTATAAAAATTATAAATAAAATAAAATTATGTAGGAAATATTTTTATATTTCTAATGAATATTTATAGTCAAATTTATATTGTGTGTAACCCTATATTAAAAATGGTTTAGTTATTAAATATTGAATTTAACTCTTTTAACTCTTCTTTAAATAAAATTATAATAAATGTCCTAATCTAACCCAAGTGGACCAAAGGGGATAATATTTTATTCCTAAGGTTTTTTGGTCAAATTACACTTATCCAATAGAATCAGGACATGTGTTAGGGTAATTATAATACCATTTTTACCTTTAATTACCCTATTTACTTTTAACTGTGGTAAATAAAAGTTAAAAGTTACTATTCAACAAAAATTATTTTCATCTTATTGAACCAAATTTTACTTACTGATATTAACCATGTCTCTTGGATTTTTGAAATTCAACTCACAGAAGTGATAAAATTAAGTTTTAGGCAAATTTTCAAATGCTCCTAGAAGGTGGGTAAAAGACGGTAAAAAGTTCAATAAAATTTTATATATCTACAATTATTATAAAATGACTCCAATTAATTAAATTGAAAATATATAGGTATTATGTATCTATTTTTACATAAATTAAATTAAATTAAAATAACTAATTATTTAAATAAAAAGTCGATTTTAAACAATAACGCAGTGTTTTTCATTATTCATCAAAAATCGTAAGTTTTCAAAAAAATACTAAAAATTCACCCTAAGCTAATTTTGATATTCCAAATACAAAAATTAAGTCCATTCTAAAAATTAAAAATTATAAAATTTCAAAAAGTGGGTATTACTATTCATAATGGCTAGTTTGATTGGTCGTGGTGTGTTAAAACTCCAAGTTGCATACAACACAAGCTACTGCATTATTCAAAAGAAAACATACCATGGAAGCTTGGGGTGTTACAACTGATGTTCTTAATTAATTAAAAGATTTTATTTTTTCATTAGGGAAAATATAGATGAAATCTAAAAAGAGGAATAATATTGACACTAAATCCACTTACAATTGGAAAAATAAAAGTATATATTTTTTAGTTTCCATATTGGTATACCAATTTGTTACATAATTGTTTAGATATAATTAAAATTGAAAAAAATAAATGTAAAATAATACTTTAAATTTTTCTAAATATCAAGGTAAAGACCAAATATGAATTTCTATCTCACCGAGACTTGTTGGATTGGAGTATTCGACCAGAACTGCATCCTGTGTGTATTAGTGAAAACAAATGGAAAGATACTTATTCTTCTTATGTTATGAAACCTTTAGAGAAAAATAAATTTCTGGAAGTATTGAAGAATATCAAGGTTACTGATGGTTATTCCAGAAACATACCTAAATGCGTCAACAAAAGAGAGTTGAAACTAAAATCCCTAAAAACTCATGATCATCACATCCTTCTTCATGAATTGATTCCAACAGAAATATAAAATTTACTATACAATAATGTAAGGGTGATGGTGATTTTATTGTTCCATTTTTTATATACCTTTGTTATAAAAGATTATCCAATTATTTCTTGATAAAAATTTAGCAAGATGCTCCATTAATTCTGTGTGAGTTGGAAAAAAAATTTCCTCCATAATTTTTCACTTGCATTCTACATTTAATAGTTCATATTTCAAATAAAACACTTTTTGGGGGACCTTTTTCTTTTTGGTGGATGTATCCTACTAAAATAAATATGTTCATAGTGAAATCTTATGTCCAAAATAATAATAATCCTGAAGGTTCCATTGTGGGAGGTTATCTGGCTCAAGAATGTATGGATTTTTGTTCAATGTATTTGTCTAATGTGAGAACAAGAAAAAACTGAACAATGAGAAATGAATATGAAAAGTATAGGGAAATTGATCCCTCATTTCCATATCTTCCCCAAATAGAAGGAATTCATGGGTTATATACATTGACTACATTGAGCCTTGTAGAGAAGGTTATGGCATGTCGCATAGTCTTGTTTAACTGTGGTTTGTTCGATGACTATATCAAGTAAGTAATTTGAATATTTATTTGTTATCTCATAATATGTAATTTAACATATACCTTAAACTTTTATTATCATTTTATGTAGGTAACATAAATAAATTATAAGTAGATTTCATCGATCTTTTCCTTTAATAAAGAGAGTGGCTTTGCAAAACAAAGAGTTTCTTGCTTGGTTAGAATCGAAGGCATGACCATTAATTTAATTAAATTAAAATATAGATATTCATTTAATTATATTATTCAAATATATATATATATATATATATATATATATATATTAGTTATTGAGTTTAATTGTTGACTTCTTATCTAAAGAATTAAGAGCATTGTCTTTTGGTTCAAATTATTTGGTTCGTAAATTCAAATATTTAATAATAAATGTGTATAAATTTGATACAATTGATCGAGTGGTGAAAATGAGAACACAACATGATAAAATTAATGTAACTGCTATAATGGACTGTTATGATAGTGCATCAGTTAATAGGCCTTAATATGAAAATGGGTCTTATTATGGACTTGTTGAGGAATATTGTTATTGGATTACTACTCTCATGGCCGAGTCACTATGATGAAATGAAAATGGTTTGATTCAATGACATGATATAGTGAATTTATTAATGATTTTTGGATTCATATTTATTGACATGTATTGATTCCTAGCTATAGTTGAACCATATATTTTGGAATCAATGTGAAAACTATTGTTTTATGTGAAAGATCATCGAGACCTGGTTACAGTGTCATTATTAGAGTAATCCCAAGGCATATTTTTCATGATGGTGGGGATGAAATTGATACCATTGATTCCCCCATTTGTGTTGACTAAAACATTTCATTTTATCACTCAAATTATCCCATTTTGAGAGTTTATATTGAACTAGAATTAGTGGTGGGAAATATATATAAGAAACCTTATATGTTCATAGTTCATTCAGTTTACCTTGATGTGGGTTTCTCAGGTTGGTATCACTGTAATTAATTAATATAGTTTCCATTTGGAAGGATATGTTTGTTTTAGTATTATTTGTTTTATTTTTCATTTAATTAGATTTATTTCAATTCAAAAAGACGATATTAAAACGTTTTTTTTATAAAAATGCATAAATTTGTTTTAAATTATAGTTTCTAAAACATGTTATGACATTGTTTAAGACTTCCTTGACTTCTAAGTTGAATTCATGTTTTTTAAAAATTGTTTCTAAAAAATTTACATTTCATTATTATGTAGATTATGAAATATATTAACGAAGTTCAAAGGAATTGATTATTTGATAATGACCAAAGGATGCATGAGCTTGGGTTTCCTCCTCTGGTTCCTACAATGAGTATAATAATTGTAATATTTTTCTTCTGAATTACATTTAATATCATGTTCTTATTCTTTATCAAATCTTTTTAGGGATATATAGTTAAAATAGAATTGACTTCTACTCAACCTACTAGTATGGGTCCAAGTAGGGGTGATCCTAGAGATATATAGAGCACTCATCATACCCGTTCACACCCACAACCTCAAAAAAACACCCCATTGACCACAACTTTACATCATCCACTTGAGACTCTAGGGATGCTCCTACCCATGCCTCCATCATCATGTCATTTAGTCACTTATTTCCATACCATGTTTACACCACCTTTAAGTATGTTACTACCTTTACCATATCCATTTCATTTGATGTATCCATAACCTTACTAACCATACCCTTCCATGTATACGACGCCTCCATTTCCTACTACCCATATAGGATTTGATAATTCTATTCCTTCAGCTTCTACTCTACTGTATGTCGAACATGCAATGCATTCCTTGGAACATACACATCCTTTAGAGGCTACTGATTTAGGATATCCCACAGATCCATTAGATCCTAATGAGAAAACTTCATTAGTTTTTATTATTATAAGTGTGTCAAATTATATCACATAATTTTTTTCCCATTTTACTTTGACTTAATTATTATTTTTTCTTTGATTCTATTCAGTGGGATATTCTAGTAGGTGATGTGGAACACATGTATGTGTGAATCTTGGAATCACAAAAAAAAATGATGGATTACAATGAACATAATAAAATGATAGGTAAAAATTATAGGCAATGTATAAGTTTCATGGGAACTTTATCCAAGTACAATGATATCATTCCAGTGCAACCGATATCATGGAGGCATATTAGTAATGACATTAAGGAGAAAGAATGGGAGGAGATATGGGTATTTTTTTTAAATTTATATCTATATTATTTTTGTATTTATATGAATTAACATATTTATTGTAGCATTAATTTAATTTTCTAGATGGGGAAGCTAATAAGGTTGCAAGGTTGATCGATATTAGGGTATTCTGATGATGATATAAGAATGAGTTATATGTTGGTTGGAAGAGTAGATTTGGTTCTGATTTATATGGTGTACCAATATTCCCTGACTGTCCAATAACAAAATATCAATAAATTAATTCATATTGGAAGATTTATGATTTTAATGTATTCCTAATATTTAATGGTTTTCATATAAAATTTAATTCTTATTAATTTTATTGATTTTTTATTTTTAGGATGTGTCGGTAAAAAGAGAACAAAGATTTAATGACATATTTTCACACTTTGGGATGCACTATAATGCCTGAGCATGATAGGGGCCAAGTAATTTAATATGAATAGAAATAATATCTATATTTATATGAATACTTAGATTTTCATGCTGAAATTTATGTTTTATTATCATTAATCAAATAATATAAGGTTAAAAATTCCCCATTGAAATGGCCAAATGGAAAAATGACCTAATTGGAAAAATAAACTAATTTTCCAAATAGCTAAATTGTCCAAATGGACAAATTATCCAAATGTACTAATTGTCCTAATATCCAAATTGACCAATTGGACAAATGAACTAATGTAAAAATGGCCAAATGTCCAAATGGCCTAATAGCCTAATGGCCTAATGGACAAATGACCTAATATCCTAATGTATTAATGAAAAAATGGCCTAATGGACTAATGGAATATATTAAAAGATGTTCAAATTCATCAAATGTCCTAATTTACAAAATGAAAAAATTGACTAAATGACCTAATTGGCATAATGGCCAAATTTGTCAAATGGCCAAATTGGTCAAATAGACAAATGGCCAAATGGCCAAAAGGAAAACTGTCCAAATGAAAAAATGGACTAATTTACTAATTTTCTAATGGACTAATGTCCTAATTTCCTAATGGCCAAATGACCAAATGGCCAAATGGCCAAATTTCCAAATGGAAAAAATGAAAAAATAGACAAATGACCTAACTTCATAATAGCCTAATGTCCTAATGGCCTAAATAGCCTAATGGCCCAATGGACTAATGGCCTAATGGACCAAAGACCTAATGGACCAATGTAAAATTTTACAATTGTCCAATTGTCCTGATGGACTAATGGCCCAATGACCTAATGTCCTAATAGCCTAATGTTCTAATGGACTAATGGAATAATGCCCTAATGGCCTAATGGACTATTGGCCTAATGGCCTAATGGCCTAATGTCCTAATATCATAATGGCCTAATAAACTAATGACCTATTGGCCTAATGGCCTAATATCATAATGACCAATTTGGTCTAATGACCCAATAGCCTAATGACGTAATGGCATAATGGCCTAAATTTTCCTAAATTGCCTAAATGTCATAAATGGACTAATTTTCATAAATTGGCCTAAATTGAACAAAATTTTCTAAAATGGCCAAAATGGTCAAAATTAGCCTAAATTGAAAAAATGAACTAATTGTCTTTATTGGCCTAATTAGACTAACCAAATGAAAAAAATGACCTAAATGAACTAAATGGCCTAAATGGATTAAAGGGAATAATGACCTAATAGACTAATAATGCTATGAAATAATGATATAATGATCTAATATACTAATTGGCCAAATGAATATTTTTTCCAAATGGCCTAATTGGCCAAATGGTCAAATGGCCAAATTGGTCAATTGACCAAATAACCAAATGGTGAAATGTCCAATTGGCCAAATGAACTAATGGCCTAATGGCCTAATGAACTAATGGACTAACAGTCTAAAGTCCAAATGACTAAATGGAAAAATGACCAAATGACCAAATGTCCAAATGGCCTAATGTCCAAATGGACTAATGGCCTAATGGACCAATGGCCTAATAACATAATGGACTAATGAAAAAATGGCTGAATGGAAAATTAGGAAATTGGATTATGGACTAATGGACTAATGGTCTAAATGACCTAAATGACCTAAATGCCCTAAATGACCCAAATGGCCTAATGGAATAATGGCCTAATGGACTAATGGTATAATGGCCTAATGATATAATGGCCTGATGGACTAATAGAAAATTGGATAATTGGAATAATGGATAAATGACCTAATAATCTAATGGACTAATGGACAAATGTCCAAATGTCCAAATGGCCAATTGTAAAAATTGCCAAATGGTCAATTGGACTAATGGATTAATGACCAATGGACTAATAACCTAATGGATTAATGGCCAAATTTTATAAATTAGACCAAATTTTCCTAAATGGCCTAATTTTTTTAATTTGCCTAAATGACCTAAATTTGCCCAAATGGCCTAAATGGACTAAATTGGACTAATTGGCATAAATTTTACTAAATGGAATAATTATACTAATTGGACTAATTGGACTAACCAAATGGACAAATGAAAAAATGTTCTAAATGGCCTAAATGCCATAAATGACCTAAATAACCTAATGGCCTAAATGGCCTAAATGGACTAAATGACATAAATGGAATAATGACCTAATGGAATAATGGAATAATGGACTAATGACCTAATAGAATAATGAACTAAATTGAATAATGGTCTAATGGCCTAAATTGGCATAAATTGGCCTAATTGGCCAAAGTGACCAAAGTGGCTAAAGTGGCCAAAGTGGCCAAGTGGCCTAAAAAGACTAAATGGAAAAAAAAATGGAATTATCAGAATTATTTTACTAAATGTCCTAATTGGTTTAATTGGTATAAAGGGATTAATTGGCATAATTGGCCTAAATGGCCTAATTGTCCTAATTAGCCTACTAGTTTAATGTCCAAATAGTCAATGACTTAATGAACAAATGGATTAATGGCTAAATGACCAAATGGACAAATAACCTAAATGGCCTAAATGGACTAAATGTCATAAATGGACCAAATGGCCTAAATTTACTAATGGAATATTGGCATAAATTGGCATAATTGGACTAATTTGTCATAAATTGGCCTAAATTGGCCTAATTGTCCTAAATGGCCTAATTGACCTAAATTGGTCTAATTGAAATAATTAGACTAAATGTCCTAAATAGCCTAAATTGACTTAAATGTCCTAAATGAACTAAATGGCCTAAATAGATTAAATTACATAGTTAGCCTAATTAGCCTAAATGGCATAATTGGTATAAATTGGCCTAAATAGAAATAATTGGCATAAATGGACTAAATGGATTAATTTTACTAAATGAACTAATTGGAATAAATTGGCCTAATTGGACTAAATTGGCCAAATAAATGGCATAAATAAGCCTAAATTATCCTAAATTTCCTAAATGCCTTAATTGGCCTAATTTGCCCAATTAGTCTAAATGGCCTAATTGGACAAATGACCAAATGGCCAAATAACCAAATGGATAAATGGAAAAAAGGCCAAATGGACAAATGGAAAAATTGAAAAAAGGTCAAATGAAAAAATGGCCAATTAGAAAATTGGCTAAATGGCCAAATGGAAAAATGACCAAATATCCAAATGGAAAAATGACCAAATGACCAAATAACCTAACAAAAAAATGTACGTAACGACCAAATGATCAAAATTACCAAGTGAAAAAATAACCAAATAACATAACAAAAATAAAATTAGACAAAAATTAACATACAATAGGAATCCATATCATACCCTTATTTATCACTCTAATTAGTATGTATTTTTTATGTTATGCCACCACTATTAAATTTCTAATTAAATGTATATTTAGATGCTTCTTCATTTTATGGATTTATTAAAAAAATACAATTTTAATTAATTATGGGTTTATCAATTTCATATTATTAAATAATGTAGTATTATAACAATAAATGTCATTTGTATCTAGTAACATTGGGCATCAAAGGTCGTGTGCCTCAAGAAAAATTGTTTTTTATTGAGTAGGAAAAAAAAGGATGGAAGTGATGTAAATTCAAAAATACACAAAAATATTGTAATATTTTTTATTGATATTTAAAATTTTGATATGTAATTCATAATTAAATATCTTGTTTATATTTTCAACAGTGTGCCCGGAGGCCAAGATGAAAAATTCAGTCCAAATGATTATTTGAGATAGGTATTAGGTGAGGATCACCAGAGGATATTCGAATGCTGACCCAGGAAAAACATAATACCTACTAGGTATTGGCCCTCACTATATTCCTCTCAAACCTCTTAGACCACTGAGCTAAAAAACTTTCATGAATAAGTAGTTTAGGCCAAAAAAATAGCTATACAGGAGCGTGAAATAAGTAAACTGATCACTAAACACTTCCTAAAATCTATGTTAGTTATAAGTCCATCACTTAACTCAGAGGATTATACTAATTTTGATTCATGTATTGAATCAATTATCCCTTTATATGATGACCCGAGTGATGTCAACAAGGGTACTAGTGGTAGTCAAGATGATAGTGACAGTGGCAGCGACAACAATGATGGTGATAAAGATGATGATGATGCTGGTGATTTAAGTGCCAATGCTGGAGATGATTATTATGTAACTGGTGGTGATGAGGGAGATATTGATCCCCTACATTTTTGAGTTTAGGTAGAGACATGTGTGGATGAATAAAACTAATTAGTGATGTGTATTGTATATGCATGTTAAAATTTTTTAAATGGTTTGAAAAATATTTATAATTTGATGGTTTAATGCTAAATATATAATAAGTGTATTACATTAAATTCATACCATAGTTTTTAATTTATTTGTAGGTTGTCTAAGAGGTTTTGGATGGTGATGAAGCTATCAAATGGGGGTAGGAAACTATACCCACGGTTCACAAAACCGTGCTTATAGATAAATTTTAGATAGCCATCTATTCCCACAGTTTTAGAAACCGTGTGTATAGATATATACCCATGGTTTCTAGTAAATTGTGAGTATTAAGAAATCCTTATAGATTATATCCAAAGTTTATATAGAAAAGGTGGGTAAATACCTATCCCCACGCCTTAATCACTCACAGTTTATAGAACCGTGGGTATAGCCTATACCCACAATTTTTGGGGCTATACACATGGTTCAAAACTGTGGGTATAGGATAATATTACAATAGTTATGGTAAATAAGATGATGATTAATTTCCCTAATAGATATGACCCTAAGATATCAACCCTTTAAGAAACTAGAGACCTATATTTTAATGCGTTACATAATTCCCTCCTTAATTATGAGATGAGGGAAGCCCTAAAGTTTAAGAAAAAAGTAAAGGAAGAAATGTAATTTCAGTCCACATAAAACAAAAAAATGAGAAAATAAGAATAAAATATTTTCTATGTGTCTAAAGATGAATATTATAAGAGATTGATAACTCTCATGTTAAAGTTGTTCAAAAAGGGAAAAGGTGGTTATATAAAAAGACATCCACTATGGTGTTATTACTATAAGAAAACTAAAAAAATTTATACTAACTACCCAAAAAATAAGAATATTGAGTATTATTTTGAAAAAAAGTGATGAAACCTCTAGTAGTGAGGACTCCTTTAGAGGAAGATCCAAAAAATCAAATAAGGTGATTTTAGAAATAAATAGAGATATTCGAGAAATATTAATAGAAATATGATGAGAAAATAAAGGCATGAAGACTCTTCAACTTATATTGAATCTAAATATAAAGGCATTTATCATAAATAGAAAACATATATTGATTAAGTTAGAAAACATATACATTATTTAAACAATGACGAGGCAGGATAAGAGACCTATAATTAGAACATGCTGAGAAAAAATTTGTAATTTTTCCTTGATCAAAACACTAATATCAAGAATAAAATTAAAAGGCTTAATAAAAAAAGGAAGAAATGTGGATAAAAAGAAGAGATATCTCAGTAAATAGATCAAAACATCCAAGGTTGCAATTATTGAGAAAGATATAATGCTCCAGAAACTTAATGATAATATAGTTATAAAAGATTAAGAATTGAACAAGGCACAATCTCAATGCCTTAATACTGAAAATACTTTGAAGTATATATGATAATATTATAATAGATAAGTGGAGATTTAGGATGAGTTATTAAAATATTCTAAAAATACCATCCCTAAGGGAAAGGAATAAACTATTTCTAATTATTTAAGTTATTTTGAATTTATTTTCTCTAAAAAAACAGATTCTAAAGACAAAACTATAGGTTTTTGTGATGAATGAATATGTGATATGGTTACTCTAACATCAAGGAAAATTAGATTTAAGGAAAAGAAGGAATAATCCCCAAGGAGAAGGATAAATAAAGGTTGGAATATTCTAGGAAAACATATAGAATTTCTTGGATAGACTCAATAATATATTGAAAGATCAGGCTTTAGGAGATATTTCTGGTGCTCTGGGTTTTTAGGCACAAAGTCTTTGATTTTTGGAAAAATATTTTCTTACCATGGAACTAGAATAAATCAAGGGGAATTAATCTATGAAAAAGAAGAATCAATTTTATGATAAATAGAAATAATACTATAATATATAAATATAAAACTGATAAGTCTATAAAGAAGACTCCATGGATTTCTAAAGTTGAGAAAAATCAAATAATAAGTATAAAATCTAGTCAAAATGGTACTAGATAAAGTGGAGAGATGATGAAATTATAAAATGATTCATATGAGGAAAGAAAATAGGAAAAACCTAAAGCTCAATAAAAGATCTATAGGTGATATGTATCCATTTTTCATGTTGCAAAGTAATGTATGACATTCCTATCTCAACAAAAATAACAGATGAAAAATAAAAATATACCATTCGAGGAAGAGTGTGCCTTTATGGCTCCTAACACGGATTGCCCACACAAGGAGACTATTGATAAGAATGAGGCATATATATTGTACAAATAAAAACAGAATTGTAAAGGTAACAAAGATTATAACATGAAGTGTTTCACTAAAATGGTAGTTGTAAAGATTAAAATAGTTTGGTTGAGAGATAACTCTCAACCTTGCTTCTTTTTCTAAGAATAAAGGATTTACCCCACTTCCTTATTCCCTTTGTTTTCTTTATACTTTATAACTTGTAGGAAATTGAAGTAAATCAAATAAAGTGGGATATGGATAAGGTTTTCATTACTGTATAGTAATATAAATATATCTTTATGGAGTATACTAACTACCATGATATAGAATAAGTGAGTACATCCCACTAGGTAGAGAAAACATAAATAGGTACTATAAAAAATATCATTCTACATGGAATCTATAATTATAGAAAACCTTAATCTAATTAAAGGATGAGGAATTCTAATTATACGTTATAACCCTTATTTTGATATTTTCAAAGACATTCAAAAAGGGGAAATGTTGGTTGATCTGTTTGGTAGGATAATGGGGGAGTGATATGTCTTGCACTTGAAATTTTCTAATGAATTTTATAAGTTGAGTGTGGGATATGTAATTATTGATAAATATATTATAAAAACCCTATATTGTGATATTTAGATGTGTTATAACATGATGAAATTTTAGTGGACAATTTTGATGTCATGGTTAAGTCTTTCTTGTTTTCTATACTGGGATTTCTCATGCAGACTTAGAGTGGACCAATTAATGGACCTGGGATAAGTTTTGAATGGTGTATTCCTTCACTCACAATTATACTAGGATGAAATATAGATTTTAATAGGGAGAAGAATATATTTTGATTTTTTTTTCTTCTCAAGTATAATAAGGAGTAAATGAGTAAGGTTCATCCCCAACATGACCTTTTTATTTATTGTCAATAAGGGGGAAATGAAAAAGGAATGTGTACATATTGACATAAAGCTTTTGAAGGTATTGAAAACAAAAAAGGGGAATATTGAAGTGATCATGTTATGGTTTTTATTTTTCATCAATAAATTAGTCTTTCATAATAATAGGAATTTGTCAATATGTTTTTGAGAATAGTGTAATTAACAACAGTAATGAAGAATAGAGAAGTTTGAGCTGCTGCTTAAAGAAATTGTGAAGACAGGTTCAAGTAGCCTTTATATGTGATGATTGATGTCCTGATCTTTTAGATAAAGGAATATACTATTGATGATAATACTATCTATAACATTTTATTGAATATTTAAATCCTTTGGATTGATTAAGGAAGGCCTGAGGTGATTTTTAATTGAAATAGTTACCTGTGTAATGATAACTCAATAATTATGTATACTATGTAAGGGTAAAATACAACACTATGAGGGTTATATTAAAATTAGACTACCTATGTAAAGTTAACTTTATATGTTTTTCATAAAGGAAAATATAATATTATGAAGGCTATCTAGGGGCAACACTAGATTTTAGTAAGTTTTGTATGGGTACTAGGTGTTGTGTAAAGGTAAAATCATGAAGAAACACGTGCATAAATGTGATTAAATAACTATATAAAGGTGAGATAGAGTTTCTGGATTTATGTAAAGGTTATCCTATTGGCTATGTATAGGTAACCTTAAAAAACTTTAATCTATGTAAGGGTACTCTAAATATTTCATGACCCACATAAAGGTAATTCCTATAACTATAAAAAGGTAATGCGAGAAATGAATTACCAATATAAAGGTCATTTAGGTCAACATAAAGGTAATTTAATGAAGTTTTGTAAAGGTTCCCTAGATCATATGAATTCACCACTGAGTGTTAGACTTTGATGCTAATCATAAGTCTTTAGATCGTATGACTTTGAGAACCCACATCAGAATTCATATGTGAGTGTCAAACTTAATCATATGAATTTAAGAGTGTATGGATTAATTAAAAGTTTAAAATTAATAAATAATGATAATTTTATATTAATTTTAAGTTTTTTACATATTCAAAGTTTTTTATGACTTCACAAGATATTTTATGACTTCAATATTATAAAAAATCCAAGTTTACTAATTTATAAAAAATTGATGAGGATTTCCTGATTTAATATCAGATGAAGAAGATATTAGTTTAGATGAATCTATTGATCTAATATCCTTGGATTTAAAAACATGACCAATAAAATAGATTTTGATCATAGTATATGATAATAAAATCATGAAACTAATGGTGATGCTTTTATATTGAATAAGATCTAATAAGTAAGAAGCTAAAGTTTGAGATTCTCTACGCTATAGAAGGAAAGATCTATGCCATAATGTATGAATCTTGTGCACACATAAAGACTTTCAATATAATTAAAAGCATATATATTTTTGGAATAATAAGATCACAATATTAAAATATTACATGGGATCTTTGAATCCTAGTTTTAATGAATAATTGAATGAATACCTCAACTCAATTTGAATTAGATATTTGAATGATTCCAAAGATTAGAATATATCACTACCTATAACCATAGAGTTTCCATAAAACCTATGGAAATAATATTCACATTAATATCATGCATAAAAATGGGTAGGTGATGAAGAATAATGTGTAAAATAAATAAATAACCCTTTGATAGAATTGTTACATTGAAGAAATATTTTTAATTGAAGAATAACAAGAAAAGAATATGATATCATTAAGGAATTCCATATGCATCAAAGAAGAAAAAGAAGAATAAAAACATTGATGCTGCTATGTTGAAACTGAGAAGGAAGTGAGAAATATGAACCCTTTACTATTGAGTATGATATTGTATCTATGAGAGCCTGTGTCTCTAAGGAAGAAAGAGATGACCTATAATATTCATATATCATAGAAAGATATTAATAATAATAATAGTATCCATTATGATTTATTGTCACAAGTGAGTATGAGAAATGCCACATGATCTAGTAGAGATGGGTGTGAGTACTTGAAGATAATAAGGCTGAAATTCTACTACAAGGACATATAGGAGTTAAAAACCTATTCACATCGTGGTTGTGGAAAACCTTGAAGAATAAGGACTATGAAAGGTAGTCGATACCATCCAGGAGGGATGATATGTGTGAGACAAAAATAAGAGACAGTGATTGGTTGGACTATGTGCGGTAGTATAAAAACATCTAGTGTGATTTTGGACCATATGGTGGGATTCCATGTAATCATGGTACATGAATATGGGGCACAACTACTTGCATTAATAGTTGAATAATATTTGATTGAGGTAAGTAACCAATCCTGAACAAGATAAGGTATTTAAGTATTAACCTTATAAATCATTATATCTTGTGCCTTTTATATTCTACATATTTCAGTAAGGTAGAGATAAAAAAAATGAATCAAGATCTTAATTAGTCATAGAGGTTGGACTATGAAGAATAATTCATAAAAAGAAAAAATAAATCACCAATTCAACCCTTTCCCCTCTTAGTGATCTCAATCAACCTGATATCTATGCACATGAACCAAGAAAAATGGTTTTAATTTAGATATTAAAAGAAATTTGTGGAATGAATGAGGTTATATATAATCACATGATAAACATTCCAAAATAGAAATAGTTTTTAACATTTGATGAAGGGAAGAGATATGAGAACATGACTATAAACATTTTTGAATGCATCAATGAAATATTCAAGGGGGTCAAAAAATTTCCAATCACATGAGTTGTTTATCAAAAATTTTGAAGTTATGTTAAATACTTTGTTTATAGATCAAAATATGAAGAGAAATAATTATTTCAAGTCTATATTTTTTGGGACTATGTTGGATGGAAAAATAAGTAATAAGTGTTCAATTTTCAGGTAGTTTTTTTTCAAGGATGTTTGAGAAGAAAGAAAATCACTTTACTTTGTATAAGTGGTTGATGGAAGACATGGAAGTTACAATACTTTCCATATTAAATATGATTATGATTTGATGGAATTTATTCAAAAATATCATAAGTTGTTTGGAGAACTTATGATTCAATCTTTATTAAGGAAACTAAGAGAAAAGATGTTGTTAATCAGCAAGGTTGGTTTTGTAGAAGTAGGTGTCTTAAGTAGCCCCATTTTTCAGTGTTTGACAAATTTTTGGGGTCTAAAATTTAGAGTTTGGATAGCATTTTGAAAAGTGGATTTCCTTGAATATATCATCAAAATATGGAAAGGTAATGAGTTTAGATAAGATAGGCTTTATGAAGAGTGTTTCACATAGGAATAAATAAAGTTGATGGTGTTCTCAGCGACTACAATGAGCTTCACGATGGTAGAGATGAAGAGCTTTGAAAAAGAGAATTGAGGTAGCGAATAACATTGTGAGTGGAGAATTGCGATGCACAATGAAATAAGGAGCATCGTGGTGGTGTAAAGGATTTGATGGAACGCTTTACAATTACGATGAGCTTTGTGAATTCAGAAAATAGCCATGGTGCTTCATAGAACAGAGCGATTTTTGGAGGAAATTTCAGAGATCTGTGATTTGGTGCTGACGTGGTGTTGATTTGGATGGAAGGTTCTAGATTCAGTGGGAATAACCAATAAATATTCCCCTACCCCCTTAAGGAAAAGGGAGACTCAAAGATAATTTTTCGAACTCCCAAATTACAAAGAAGTTTTGTGAATGCAGTGGGCTCTGCGAAGGCAATAAGATATGCGAAGGAATGGAGATTCTCGATGGGCTGTTGAAATTTTTGAAAGAAGTGAAATTCACAAAGACCGAATTAGGCTCTGTGAAATAGTGATCTTTGTTAACTAGTGAGATCTGTGAACTAGAGTGCTCTGCGAAGTTGGGAGCTTCATGAAGGAGCTCTATGAAGGAGCTCTGCGAGTTGAAGATTTGAGCACCCAATTTAAGTGGGAAGTTCTTTCTAAGTGCATCAATATAAAACTGGGGTGTAGGAATAAGTATAATTGCAAAGTCTAGGAAGTTGCTACCAGATTCTGGGTAGGAAAGATAAGAATTGTTTTAAGAGATAATATTTTTGAAAGTTTGTCAATAAGCATATAAACATTGAATTACCCTATTTGTGATAAGAGGGTGCACACGTGCTTGAAGATTTTTTCCAAGTTCTACATGAGTTAAAGGGTATATCCTAATATTTTTATTCCACATCAAAGGATTATTCTCTAGTGTATTTTGTGGTATTGGATTATTTTTGTACCATACCAAGGACGTAGCTATTCCTGTTGAGTAGTGAACCTTGTAAATATTGTGTTCCTGTGGATGTGTGTTTTGATTGTGTTCAGCAGGGAAAGAACTATTTAATAGGAGGTTAAGATTATTTCAAAAATAAAGGAAACATAAAATAAAAATATATCATTGATTCACCCCTCCCCTCACAGTGATACTTGAATCCTGACTAGGTAACTTCAATCGATACACTAAAAATTTTAGAAAAAATATTGAGATGATTCAAACATGTGCTAAATCATATAAAGTGAATCATTTTTATAGGATACAAATCTTAGTTGAATTTTAATAGGTCCATGATCCACTGGTCGGTGTTGGTGGTCAGGTGATAACCATTCTCCTAAACAAGAAAACTTGTGAATGTAGTTTTTTCTAGGCTTACAGGATGCCTTGATCACATGTGCTTCTAGAATGTTCCCATATTCATTTATCATGAGACAACTATATCTATCCAGTGTATAAACTATACATGTTGTGGGATTGATACAATTTAGAATGGTGGATGATTGGATTTGCATCAATATTAAATACACCTCCACAAATTCCAATCATAGTCTCAAATTCATCATAGTTGTGTGGAAAATATCATTCGAAATATGTATGCATGAGAAACAAAATGGATTAGACATGGGAGAAAGGGATGTGATAGATACATGGTAGGTGTAGGGATGAGGGATATAATTTTAAATAATGTCCTATAAATGATAATATTGAGGGTTTATCATCACACTCGACATGATTTTTTAGTTCGGTTAACTACTGTAATTTTTTTTTATTTTCCATGTATAATGTTTTATCTGATAAAAAAATTCATTTTATTAATTTTTATTCCACTCAAAATATATATTATTTAAAAGATTTATTTTTTTAACCATTTATATATATAGAATTGACACATCTTAATCCATGCCTTGAAAATCCATCACTTCTTACCACATGAAGGGAGCATATATCACAACATTTATGGGATATTGGTGAAGAGAGGATATTGAAAGTCCCCAGGTCCCTTTACTTTCACCATGATGGTCTGTCAGATCCCATCATCACTTATTTGTGTAAGTATGGATTTTTTTTGGGTTGTGTATGTGCAGATATATACCCATTTTCAATTTTCTTAATTCTACTTCAGTTGAGAGATGGAGACTAGAGA
Organism: Viscum album; assembly: GCA_963277665.1. Taxonomy (NCBI): domain Eukaryota; kingdom Viridiplantae; phylum Streptophyta; class Magnoliopsida; order Santalales; family Viscaceae; genus Viscum; species Viscum album. The sequence continues at coordinate 960,741,359 of OY728163.1, read as the reverse complement.
AACATACATATATATATTATATGCCTCAGGGGGGAGAGAACCATTACATTAGAGGGGGTTTGTTTCACTACTAAAAAATAGGCCTTTAAAAGTGCTAGAAATGGCCTTTATCAGTGCTAGAAAAGCACTGACAACGTGAAAAACATTAAAATCCTAGAACTTTTATCAGCTTTGAAAAAGCACTAATAAAGGGGTCATTTATCATCACTAAAAAAGAAATGATAAATAGGACCTTTATCAGTGCTTATAAAAGCACTAATAAAAGACCCATTTATCAACTCTTTAATTTAGCAGCACTAAATTAACCCTTTATTAGTGCTTATAAAATCACTAATAAAGGACTTTTATTAGCAATTTTAGAAGCGCTCATAAATATATTTTTTAGCAACACTTTTAAAATCACTGATAAAGTTACTATTTATCAATGATTTTAAAAGTGATGATAAAGGTCCATACAAAAATATTATATTACAGCACACTGCAGCACCAGAAACACACCAGAAACACATCAGATATCAATACAAACAAGTCATAATACATAATTTAAATGAAATGAAATTTACAACACAAATACCATAAAAACACTATATTATAAACATTTAATTTTTTTTTACAATTACATAAATAAAAATTATTTCATACATTAAAAACTAATCTTAACTATCAATGTTACCATGATTTCCATTGACTTTATTTGTCAGACTACCAACATTGCATGAATAGTTTCGAACAAACCACCTCAACTTGAAAAAAATAATCCACCTATATAAGAAAACAATTATTATGAGTAATATTAAAAAGAAATAAATTAAACATAATTATGAAATAATACATTAACGCTATAGACAACGATTTTACTATGAAAATATAAAGATTACCTCTGTGATTGAGTAGTGAAGGGAACTTGAAAGAAAGTGATAAATGTCAACACTAAAGGAGTGAAAGGTTTTGTGAGAGAAGAAACCTATAGAAGTTTTGGTGCAGAAAGGGATGAAAGATGGACAGAGCACCCAAAATCAAAATAATAATAATCCACATGTATAAGAAAACAATTATTATGTGATGAATAATAAAAAGAAATACATTAAACATACATATGAAACAACACATTAATTCTATGGACAATGATTTTATTATGAAAACATCAAGATTAACTCTACAATTAAGCAAATTTAGCATCGTTTGTCTTCCTACAAAGGTAGTGGAGGTAACTTGAAATAAAGTGATAAATGAACCACTATAGGGGAGAAAAGGTTTTAAGGTATAAGTAGAATAAAATTTGGATAGATCACCCCCAACTCGAACAAAAGAATCCACCTGTATAAGAAAACAATTTATATGTGATTAATACTAAAAAGAAATAAATTAAACATACATATGAAATAACCCATTAATTCCATGGACAATGATTTTACTATGAAAACATCAAGATTGTAGAGACACCGTTTTTGACCTGTAAGACTTTAGAATATTTCTACATATAATTCCAGAGCTAGGAACGAATACGATGTGCAATTCCAAGGCCCGGTGTGGCTGAAATTAATTTTATAAAAATATTAAGTATTTTTATACTATGCATGTGGAGGGGTTGTGTTTCCTCCTAAACAGTAGGTCAGATCGGAAATCCGAGGGCATAGTTGCGTTTGTATCGTTCCGTTTAGCCTAGGCGAGGTGTAAAAGTTGCGGGCATGGACTTACTATGAGAGATGTCACCCAGGGGAAAAATCGTCATTTTAAAAATGACTTAGTGTTTTTTTACTCAGGCATTCTTTTCGAATAACTTTCAAACTAAGTCTCGGAATGGAAATCCAAGACTTCTGTTGAGTTTGAAATGGGACGTTTTTCCTAGGAACGATATAAAATAGGCGGGCACAGAGGTTTCAGAATCCTTGCCCGTCGGTAGAGTTTTAGAGAGGGTTTATAAATTCATTTGTGGAATTAGGGGAAATCCCTAATCCCCCCCCCCACACTCTCTCTCTCTCTCTCTCTCTCTCGAGTGTTCTTCATCGTTCTTTGGCATTCTTCACCATTCTTCACTGGATTGAGGAGGAAACTCCAATGGATCGAAGTGGGATCGCAGCGAGCGCGTCGCCAACGTCGAACGACCGGATCGAGGTACGATTCTTGATTAATTTTAACACCTTCATCAATTTCTTGAGTTTTTTTCTAATTTCATAATTTAAATTATATAATTTTGTAATTGGGACGAAGGCCAAACGAACATGACCATCGTCCAAGCCCCGTTCTAAATCCCATTCTTGGGCATTCTTTGTCCCATTTTTTGGAGGCGCAAATCTTGTCGGATCGACGATCGGGGAAGGCGCTGCGAAGGCCTCATCCCGAGGATCCCGAACCCGCATTCAGTTTTGAAATCTGGCCACGGGAGTGGTGGCGGAGGCCATCGGAAGTCCCGTCTCTGGAAAGGGAGATGGCCGGAGTTCGGGGTGGCGAAGCGGAGGAGTCCGCTGGAGGATCCGAGCAGGCCGAGGCGGAGCCCGGAGCGGCGGACTTGGTTGTGGTGTCTAGCGGAGGAGATGAGCAGGACGAGGTGGAGCTCAGAGGGGACGGTCTGGTGTGGCGGTGTCAGGTGGGGCCGACAAGGATGGGGTGTGGTAGGAGGCGTCCGACAGAGGGGCTGAGCAGTTCGGGCGGAGCCAGCTGTGTCGGCGGCGAGCAGGGTGCACGGGGCTTCAGCGGAGCGGCGGAGCAGGGGAGCCAGGCGGCGCCGCAGGTAGAAGAGGCTGCGGTGGTTCACTCCGCAGTATGGCAGCGAGAGGGCGTCGCCCTTGGGATATCGCGCTCGGGAGGAACCCCGAGGCGCTGACCTCAGGGGTGCACCGTGGACAAGGACCCACAAAGTGCGGGTCCTACTAGCGTGACGTGGAAACCGACCAATGGTCGGTCTGCTGGGGAGAATCGGACCCGAGGGGTATGGTGTGGTTGGAGCAGGCCGTGGATAGTGGGCCGCGGCAAGTCGGGCTGGACCCGCAGCTCGGCCGTGGGCCGGTGGTTCGGACCGGGCCGGCCGGGGTGAACCGGCCCGGTTGGGACCCCTTTGCGTTCGGGGGGCCGTAATTTCTAAACGGCACGTCCATTTGATGCGCCGTCTGCAGTTGTAGGTCCGTGTCAGCGATAAAGAATTTTTGAAGTGGGTTTTGGGGATTTTGGGTTCTTCACCCAAAGACGGGTGACCCAGAATGCTTTAATTTAATAATATTAAATTATTATTAAAGTTGCGATGGACGTGGCTCGCGAGCCGGATGTCCGTTTGACGCACCATCATAGGCGTTGTGGTTTTGGAGTTAAGAAAATCCTTCCAAGTTTGTTCGAACCCTTTGAGGTTCGATTTTGTTGCTCGGTGGCATGAAAAGCTTAATGCGAATAACTAATTAATTATTTAATTAATTAATTATTTTTGCGTCGGACCTAAATCCTGCTTGGGATGTCCGATTGATGTGCTGTCAGCGGCAGCATGCCCCCAGTCCTCGTGCAGAATTTTTGAGATGCTTTCCAAAGTGTTTGGGTTGAAGACAAGGTGCGGGCCCCAGAGGACCTAGTTCGCACGCTTTAAGGTGAAACACCACTTTTTCACCCGACATATGTTTAGGGTGATTGAGTACTTGTTTATGAGTGTTTTTTCGAGGGGATTGCAATGATGCAATCCGCCCGCCTAAATTCAGGTCCGAGGCATGGGCCCCACAAATCAGCTCTCAGACGTATGCTGCGTTTTTACGACTTATGCTTCATAAGTTCATTCAGGGAAAATGAATAGCCTACGCCGCGTGGTTATATGCAAAGAACGCAATGGTACAATCTGCGTGATGTGTTTCAGGGTCGAGGTGTGGGCCCCACAGGGCCCCGTTTGCATATAACGTGGGGAGTTGCAGCTTCTGCATCCAGAGTTCGTTTTAGGCATCGTCAGTGGTGTTGTGACCCTGTCAGCGAGACGAAGTTGACCAGGGTGGTTTCAGGCTTTGAAGCCAGAATTTAGGCGTGGTCCCCACAAGATGTCTTTTAATCTGTGTGTAGCGTACTGCGAATTTTTCATCAGACGTCCGTTTGGGGCGTATGAGCACTCGTTTCAGCATGTTTTTCCAAGAGTATCATGATGGCGCAGTTCGCCCGACCTCTTTCAGGACCGAGGGGTGGGCCCCATGAGATTCCGTGTGTGAATAAAGCGGTGTTGAATAATTTTTCAATCAGGAGCCTATTTGCAGTGAGTAAATAGTCTATCTCACGTGTTTTTCCACGAGGATTACAACAATGTAATCTGTTTGGGTGAGCAAAGCCTCTTTCAAGGTCTCATTAAATGTGGAAACATGAAAAGGGCGTTGGTTGGAGGTTCCTTTGACGCACTCCAAACATATGCACGGTAGCAGTGTTAGTGACACCCAGTGGGTCCTGGGCAGTAGATTACCCATCAACCTTTTTGGGTTTTACCCTCCAGAAGGGCTGGGCAGTGGGTTACCCGACGACCTTTTAGGGTTTACCCTCTAGTTGGGCTGGGCAGTGGGTTAACTGATGATTTATTTTTGACTTAGCCCTTTTTATGAGGCTAGTTAGTGACTTTTCTTCGTGGTTATTGGAGTGGGACCCTTGGTTGTACGGTTTAGCGATGAGGCATCTTTGGCGTGTGGGATTGTTGGGCACCAGTGATGGATACCCTTTGAACTGTTGGCGACTCTTCTTGGGCTGAGCTTGGAGATAGAGATCCCCTTACACACTTATTCGGGTTTCTTGTGGAGCATATATATATATATACCCTACTTTGTTCCCACTCCTTGGGTTCAATTACTCTTCTTCTAGGAGGGGCGAAGATGCGTGGGGTGTGCCAAGTGCTTTTCGTGTCTATCTCCTCTTGGATTAGATGAGTCTACTTCCTTCCTATTGTTGGGTTGAACCACACTCTCTCTTTGTTGTAATATTACACTGTTCTTGTTCTGTCTACTGCTCACCATTTTAGTGTCTCCTTTATTACTCCCTCCAGCTTTTGGGGAATCTTACTGAGTATATTTATACTCACCCCTACTTGGGCTTTTCCCACACTTGGTGTGCCCTTGAAGATGATGGACAGGTCGGTCGAGACTACGGAGAAGCGTAGAGGAAACAAGAGCTTGGGCTGCATTCATTGGCTGTATAAGGACTTTTCGGGTGTGAGAGTCACCAGCTATTTACTTTCATTTACCTATTGCCGGGTTGTGGCACCTTTCTAGTTGGGTGCATGTTTTCACTTTTTATATTCAGTTTACTTGTCAGCCTACTTTTGAGAACTCTACTTATACTGGTTAGAGGTCAATGCATATATGTTGGTTTCCCTTTTGTAGCAGTGTTGTATCTTGCTTTCTTTTATCTGCACCTTTGCATGGAGTTAGCTGCGTGTGTGTGTAGAGTTTCTTAGGAAAAGTCCTCCCCTAGTTTGTTGTGCCTTCAACGCTAGTCGCCAACCCCTGGCCTATGGAGGCAGGCTTGGGGTAGTTGTGGCTCGAGCCGGTACGGGTCAGGTCATGACAAAGTGGTATCAGAGGTGGTTCGTTCCTTGTGGCATTGTTCAGACGTCCCTAAAAAGGAATTGGTTGAGTTTTGGGGCAATAGTGTTAACATGTCTCGAGAGAGGATCTCAGGCTAGGGATTCTAGTGATGGTGCGACAGCTGACGTATCCATTCACCAGGACCCTGATAACCCACTTTTTTACTCGGCACACTAAGACACTTATTGCAGGGAATTTGGTTTTTGCATCATATAGGATTGAGTCTTTGACTGTCCTTCTTGAGTCAGCTCCCCATCATTGTTGGTATATATATGCTCATTTGACTGTGATACTCCTTGATTGGATTCAGGATGTCTCCGCGATGATATCCATCCGGGATACTAGCTTCGGTTCATGAAGATGACTCCATGAGCGATGAGGCCTTAGTTCAAGATCTATCATACGATTAACCTTTCTCCAGGAGGACATACAGTAGCACCTCCACCTGTGGAGTAGGAGATAGTACCGACAGTGAAGGCTGATGATGAGCACAGGATGTGTGTGCTACGTGAGTTCCATTGTTAGAGACCGCTGAGGTTCCACGATGATCCATACCCTCAGACAATAAAGGGATAGAAAGAGTCGGTGGTTCACCTCTTCAGGCCTGTTCGGACAATGAAAAGTTATATGGTGGCTTTGACAGCCAATTTTTCTTCAACCAAGAAGTTTGGTGTTAGTATATCTAGGGTTACTCAGTTGCACGATGAGTTGGTACTCTCATGGGATGACTTCTAGCATCTGTTTTTTGAGGAGTACTACCCCTCCTGCTTACGCTTTTTATTGTTTTGAAAGCGACTGGAGCTTCAACGGGGAGTGATGGCAGTGGCTGATTACACAACTAGGTTTAAAAAGCTTACTCAGTGCTCTTTGGACGTGGTCCATGATGAAAACTTCTGAGCATAGAATTTTGAGTGAGGTCTCTGTAGAGGAGATTCGTGCCAGCGTAGTGCCCTTGTGCATCCTCACCCATCTCAGAGTGCTGAAGCAAGCACTGGTGACAGACAAATTTCTGTCAGAGGGATGACAATTGGAATGACCTCGGTTCCGGAGGTCTCCCCTTGATGAGACTAAGGCACATGGTTGGGGACCACATAGAGCACCGAGATAGCCCAAGGAGGACTAGTGCAATGTTTGTGATGTGCAAGGTCATGTGGCATGAGACTACTTGACCAAATGTGCTGAGTTTTCCAAATAGTTGATAGATGAACCACCATGACAGAGGTGAGTGTCGTGGGAATAGAACTCCCAGGTGAGGATATGGTGGTCCCCAAGGAGGTGGTGTTGGAAGAAAAGCAGGAAGAACTGTGGTTGGCAGACAACGTTTCGAGGCCCTTCCACCAACACTAGCCGGCCCATGTCAGGCTTAGGGAGCTGACGGATGGGGCCCCAGGCAGCTGGGTGCTATGGATGTCTAAAACCCTATAACGCATGAGATGATAAGAGGTACGCTCTATGTATTTTTCTACTTTTCTCAGTATAACTTATTAGACACCGCGTGAGGTACTCTTTTCGTCTAACTCCTTGTTCGAGGGGTTACCGAGGGTGACACAGAGCGTCAGTGTAATCCTGTGTTGGTGTTTTCCTACGTAGCTTTGAATGCACAGGGAATAAAGGTTCTTCCCCCCCACTTAGATGCATTTTTGTGATTTGATAAAAACTATGAGGGAGAGTCAGTACCACCCAAAGAGGATAGTATTGAGGTATGGTGGATGAGTCCCTCTGACATGTGCATTCATGGCGGGGTTGTGCGGTGGAGAGTCAAATCAGGTTCTAGATTTGCAGTGTGACTTTTCTTCTTGGCCTCCCTTTGCTTGAGGTGCCACTAGTGGGTTTGTAAGAGTGTCTGTTTTGGGGATTACTCTCCTTCTGAGAGGGAAAAAGACACACGGTGTATGCCACGTGCTTTCAGTTTCTAGCCTCTGGCGGTTGGATGAGTTTTCTTTCCTGCCCTGTTCATTGGTACCTTGGGTGCTCAACGTCAATCCTGATACCATTATCAAGTACAAGTAGATGTGATGGAAACCCCATAAACAAAAATACGCGTTTCACTATGTGGTGCTGGTGGTGGTAGTTCTTTTTCTAAGAATGTGGAGACGCTATCTTCTGGGAGATCGCTTTGTGGTTGGCTCAGACCACCAGTTTCTTAGGTGCGTCCTCACCCAGAGAGACTTGAACCTGAGGTGACAATGCTGGTTGAAATTTTTGTAGGAATATGACTTCGAGGTGTTTTGTGTTCCGGGATATGGTAGTTTTGTAGTAGGTTCCCTTAGTAGAGAGCCTCGGTTGTGAAGCACCGACTGTGAAAACTTGTGTGACTAGATATCCTTGGGTGTTTCACCAGATGGGTATTCTGAAGGAGGGAATCATGAGACTGTGTCCCAGGAGAAAATCGTGATTTTGGTCGCAACATGGAAAGTAGAGGGTTGGCTGGGAAGTCCCCCTGATTTTCTTTGGGCCGTTCGGGAATCGTGCAAGTGATAGAGAGGTCGCCTACCGTCTTGCCCTACCCTCCTAATAGTAGGAGTGGACGCACAATGTATTCCACGTGTCGCAGCTGATGAGGTTCATGCGTGTTCCTATGAATTTCATCGAAAGTAGTAGACCTTATGAGTATGAAAAATTCCCTTTGGTTCGCATGTCGTGCCAGCATGGTGTTGTGCAAGTTTTCTTGGGAGAAGGAGAGCTAGGTGTGAGCTTTGTATCCCGAGTTGTTTTTCCTAGTTTTTCTTTTCGGGAAAAAAAATCTTGAAGGAGGGAATGATTTAGAGACTCGGTTTTTGACCTGTAAGACTTTGGAATATTTCTACATATAATTCCAGAGCTAGGTGCGAAGATGACGTGCGATTCCGAGGACCGGTGTGGCCGGAATTAATTTTATAAAAATATTAAGTATTTTTATACTATGCACGTGGCGGGGTTGTGTTTTCTCATAAAAGGTAGATCAGATCGGAAATATGAGGGCATAGTTGCATCCGGAGCATGCCTTTTACCCTAGGTGGGGTGTAAAAGTTGCGGCTGCGGGCCTGTTGTGAGAGATGTCACCCAGGGGCAAAATTGTCATTTTAAAAATGACTTAGTGTTTTTTTACTCTGGCGTTCTTTTTGAATAACTTTTAAAATAAGTCTCAGAATGGAAATCCGAGATTTCCTTTGAGTTTGAAATGGGGCATTTTACCAAGGCGATATATAAAATTTACGGGCATGGAGGTTTCAGAATCCTTGCTTGTCAGTAGAGTTTCAGAGAGAGTTTATAAATTCGTTTGTGGAATTAGGGGAAAGCCCAAATTTTCCTTATCTCTATATCTCTCTCTCTCGAGCATTCTTCAACGTTCTTCATCATTCTTCACTGTTCTTCTTCGGATTTAGGAGAAAACTACGGTGGATCGAAGTGGGATCACAGTGGGCATGTCGCCAACGTCGAATGGCCGGATCGAGGTAGGATTCTTGATTAATTCTCGCACCTTCATCAATTTATTGAGTTTTTTCCAATTTAGTAATTTAAATTCTATAATTTTGGAATTGGGACGATGGATGAACAAACACGACCATCGTCTGAGCCTTGTTCTAAATCCCATTCTTGGGCATTCTTCGTCCCAATTTTTGGACGTGAAAATCTTGTCAGATCGACGATCGGGGGCAGGCGCTGCGAAGGCCTCGTCCCGCGGATCCCAAACCCATGTTTGGTTTTGAAATCGGGCCACTGGAGTGGCAGAGATGATTGTTGGAAGTCCTGTCTCTGGCAAGGGTGGTGACCGGATATCGGGGTGGCGCAGTGGAGGATTATGGCAGAGGAGCCGAGCAGGCCGAGGCGAATTCCGGAGCGGCGGACTTGGTTGCGGCCGGTGTGGTGTGGCGATGTCCGGCGTAGGAGCTGAGCATGGTAAGGCGGAGCACATAGGGGCCAGTCCAGTGCGGCGGTGTCGGTTGAGGCCGGTGCAGATGGGGTGTGGCTAGAGGAGTCCGACGGAGGGGCCGAGCAGGCCGGGCGGAGCCGGTTGTGTCGGCGGCGAGCAGGGGGAGCAAGGCTTCAGCGAAGCGGCAGAGTGGGGGAGCCAGGCGGCGCCGCAGGCAACAAGTGCCACAACGGTGTGCTCCATAGGACGACGGTGAGAGGGCATCGCCCTCAGGCTGTCGCGCTCGGAAGGAACCCTGTGGTGCTGACCTCGGGGGGCGCCACAGACAAGGACCCACAAAGTGCGGGTCCTGCTGGCGCGACGCAGAGACCGGCCAAAGGCCAGTCTGTCGGGGAGAACCGGACCCGAGGGGTCAGGTGTGGCTAGAACGGGCCGCGGCCAGCGAGCCGTGGTGAGTCGGGCCGGACCCGCGGCTGGGCTGTGGGCCGGTGGTTCGGACCGGGCCTGCTGGGATGAACAGGCCCTGTTGGGCCCCTCTTGCGTTCGAGGGGCCGTAATTTCTAAATGGAACGTCCATTTGATGCCCCGTCTACGGATGTAGGTATGTGTCAGTGAGAAGGACTTTTTGAAGTGGGTTTCGAGGATTTTGGGTTCTACACCCGAAGATGGATGACCCGAAACACTTTAATTTAGTAATATTAAATTATTATTAAAGTTGCGATGAACGTGGCTCGCGAGCCAGATGTCCATTTGACAAACTGTCAGAGGGGATGTGGCCCTGGAGTTGAGACGGTCCTTCCAAGTTGGTTTAGACACTTTGCGGTTCAATTTCATTGCTCGGTGGCACGAAAAGATTAATGCGAATAACTAATTAATTATTTAATTAATTAATTATTCTTGTGTTAGACCTAACTCCTGCTTGGGATGCCCGATTGAAGCGCCGTCAGCTGCAGCGTGACCCCTGTCCTCGTGCGGACTTTTTGAGATGATTTCCGAAGCATTTGGGTTGGAGACAAGGTGTGGGCCCCACATGGCCTAGTTCGCACATTTTACGGTGAAATGTCACTTTTTCACCCGACATCTATTTAGGGTGTTTGAGTACTCGTTTCTGAGTGTTTTTCCAAGGGGAATGAAACAGTGCAATCCGCCCGCCTAAATTCGGGTCCGAGGCATGGGACCCATAAAGCGGCTCTCGGACGTATGCTTCATTTTTATGACTTATGATTCATAAGTTCATTCAGGGAAAATAAATATCCTATTTCGCATGGTTATATGCATGGAATGCAATGGTACGATCTGCATGACATGTTTCAGGGTCAAGGTGTTGGCCCCACAGGGCCCCGTTTGCATATAACGCGGGGAGTTGCAGCTTCTGCATCTGGAGTTCGTTTTATGCGCCATCAGCAGCGTTGTGACCCTTTCAGCAAGACGAAGTTGACTAGGGTGGTTTCAGGCGTTGAATTCGAAATTGAGGTGTGGGCCCCATGGGCCATCTTTTAATCTGTGTGCAGTGTACTATGACTTTTTCATCAGATGTCTATTTGGGGCATATGAGAACTATTTTTGGTGAGTTTTTCCGAGAGTATCGCGATGGCGCAGTTCGCCTGACCTCTTTTGAGACCGAGTGGTGGGCCCCACGAGACGCCGTGTGGGCATAAAGCGTTGTTGAATAACTTTTCCATCGGGATCCCGTTTCCAACGAGTAAATAGTCTATCTCGCATGTTTTTCCGTGAGGATTAAAATGGTGTAATATGTTTGGGCGAGTGGAGCCTCTTTCTAGGTCTCATTAAAGGTGGAAACATGACAAAGGAGTTGGTCAGAGGTTCCTTTGACACACTACAAACCTACGCACGATAGTGGTGTTAGTGACACCCAGCAGGGCCTGGGCAGTGTGTTAACCATCGAACTTTTTGGGGTTTACCCTCAAGCTGGGCTGGGTAGTGGGTTACCTGACGAACTTTTAGGGTTTACCCTCCAGTTGGGCTGGGCAGTGGGTTACCCGACGACTTCTTTCAGACTCATCCCTTTTTATGAGGCTAGTCAGTAACTTTTCTCCATGGTTACCAGAGCGGGACCCTTTGTTGTACGGTTTAGCGATGAGGTAGCTTTGGTATGTAGGATTGTTGGACACCAGTGATGGATACCCTTTGAACTATTGGCGACTCTTCTTAGGCTGAGCTTGGAGATAGAGATCCCCTTACACACTCATTCAGGTTTCTTGTGGAGCATATATATATATATATATACACACACCCTACTTTGTTCCCACTCCTTGGGTTCAGTTACTCTCCTTCTAGGAGGGGTGAAGATGCGTGGGGTATGCCACATGCTTTCCATGTCTAGATGTTTCTGGATTGGATGAGTCTACTTCCTTCCTTTTGTTGGGTTGAGCTACACTCTCTCTTTTTTGTACTCTTACAATGTTCTTGTTCTGTCTACTGATCACTATTTTAGTACCTCCTTTGTTTCTCACTCAAGATTTTGGGCATCCTACTGAGTATCTTTATACTCACCCCTACTTGGTATTTGCCCGCCCTTGGTGTTCCCTTGCAGATGACAGACAGGTCGGTCGAGACTACGGGGGAGCATAGAGGAAACAGGAGCTTAGGCTACATTCAGTGGCCATAGAAGGACTTTATGGGTGTGAGACTCACCAGATGTTTACTTTCATTTACCTATTTCCGGGTTGTGTCACCTTTCTAGTTGGGTGTGTGTTTTCCCTTTTTCTATTCAGTTTACTTTTCGGCCTACTTTTCAGAACTCTACTTGTACTGGTTAGAGGTCGATGCATGTATGTTGGTTTCCCTTTTGTATCAGTGTTGTATCTTGATTTATTTTCTCTGCACTTTTTCATGGAGTTATCTGCCTGTGTGTGTACAGTTTCTTAGGCAAAGGCCTCCCCTAGTTTGTTGTGCCTTCGGTGCTAGTTTCCAGCCCCTAGCCTATGGAGGCGGGCTTGGGGTAGTTGCGGCTCGAGCCGGTACTGGTCGGGTCGTGACAAATATTACCTCTGTAATTGAGTATAGGTAGTTTTGTTTCTCTTCCTGCAAATGTAGTTAATGTAACTTGAAATAAATTGATAAATGCACCGCTGTAGGGGTGAAAAAGTTTTAAGGGATAAGGACCATGAAAGTTGGACATAGCACCCCCAACTCAAATAAAAGAATCCACCTATATAAGAAAACAATTATTATGTGATTAATACTAAAAATAAATAAATTAAACATACATATGAAACAATACATTAATTCTATGGACAATTATTTTATTTTGAAAATATCAAGATTACCTTTGTAATTGAGCATAGGTAGCATCATTTCTCTTCCTAAAAAGGAAGTGGAGGTAACTTGAAAGAAAGTGATAAATGCACCATTGTAGGGGTGAAAAGGTTTTAAGGGAGAAGGAGCATGAAATTTGGATAGAGCACCCCCAACTTGAATAAAATAATCCCCTTGTATAAAAAAAATTATTATGTGAGTAGTACTAAAAATAAATAAATTAAACATAAATATGAAACAATATATTAATTCTATAGACAATGATTTTACTATTAAAACATCAATATTACCTCTATGATTGAGCATATATAACATCATTTCTCTTCTTGAAAATTCATGACACATGGAAAACAATCTTATAAAATAAATGAACTCTATAAGAAATAATTAAAATTAAATCAACATTCCATTATACAATTTTTTGGTAAAATAGAGAAAGTATATCGTAACATTACCTTTTCATATATCCAAAGGGTTTCATTCATTATAGTTTGTTCTTATGAGGGATTGGTAACATCATCATGTGCAGAAGACATTTTCTACACGAGTAGTCAAACATTTAATTTATATTATGCTAATGCAGTAGATAACATATAATATTAGGAGTAATAACATAATATATTAAAAAACACTTTTACCTTCTAATTGAAATCTCTTTGTTTTTTAAAGGTTTCAAGGATTTGGTTCCTCTTTCAAGAATCTAAATCCCCTATTTGTGGTTCCCTCTAACATACAAGACATTATCTATATTGGGACCGATATGAACTGATTGTGATTTCCCAATGAAAGGGTCATCCTTGATTGAATTTTCATCTGACTCAAAATTTGTTTTAGTCGCCAATAGGACAATCTACCAATCTTGTTTATTGGATTAGAGACATAAAATACTTGCATTTATTGTGATGACATTATGAATGGCTCGTCTTTTCCCCCTTCTATATTGAAATTCACCTTCATAAAGCCCATTTCATCAACTTTCACTCCATTGACATTGTTAACCCATTTGAAATGAAATATAAACACTTGAAATGTTGTATAATCCAACTAGTATATCTATTCAATAATGAAAAAATATGACATATTTGCATAAATTGGTTTTCTATCCTTGGAACCAAATATTTGCATCACTTCAGCCAAAGGCATAACACCACTGTTTTGAATCATACTGAAGTCATCATGTTATTTTGTATAGAATTATAACCATTGATTAAAAATCCAGTGTAAGATATAACGTTTTCATTCATTCCTCTAGCTATCCATTGAAGTTGTTTGGTAATTGAATTCATATTTTGAGATTACTACTTATAAATTTGATCTCTGAACTATCCTATAAACTATCGATTAAGTGTATCTGATATCCATATTTCATCCCTTGATGGATTCAAATCTCTAAGAATTTCTTTGTGGGCTTTAGTGTATGGATTGAAATCTTCACTATTATGTAATATGTAAAGACGTTCTTGCTCCTTCTCAGTCAAGGTAACTGTAACAACATATCTTTTGGAAATCCCTTCACCAATAAGGAGTTCGCTATGATGAGACTTTGGGAGACCAATGATTTCTACATCTCATAGGTAATCATTATGGAATTCAATAGATTCTTCAACAATATATCATTTTACAATACAACCTTCTAGCCAACTTCGATTCTTGAAATACCCTTTAAAAATCTTTATATACCGTTCAATGGGGGTATATCCATTTGTAATGGATAGGACCACATAGTTGAACCTCTCTGACCAAGTGAACCATCATGTGGACCATTATATCAAAAAATGATGATGGGAAGAACATTTCTAATTCACAAAATATGATTGAAATATACTTATTCATGATGGGGAACTTCACAATGTGTACAAATTTACTGTATATAGATTTGAAAAAGAAGTTGAGTCTGTTTAATGTGTGCCATACATTTTGAGGCAGAATGCAACAGAAAGCAACAAACATTAAATCATGCATAAAAACATGACATTAGAGTGATTTTAGTCCTTGTAACTTCAAATTAGTCATTGAAATGACATTCTTGATATTTAATGAATACACCTGTGGAACTTTTACACTCATAAGAAAAAGTAAAAATTGAAAATTTTCTTATCTGGATAGAGTGTAAGCTACTGGAGGAAGAAAAGTCTACCTTTTACCCTTCACCAGTGCCAAATCTTCCCTTATCCCCATTTCAATCAAGTCTAACCTAGTATTGATGCCATCTTTCATTTTGCCATGAAAATTTAGTAACATGCCAATAATACTATCAAATATATATTTTTTATACATGTAAGACATTAAGAAAATGTCTGACATACAAACAATTTCAATACGATAATACATAGAAAATTGATCTCTTCTTCCAACCTGATTTTTTAAGGTTTTTCAAAAATGGGTTACCAAAAATAGTGTCAATCTTTTTTACTTTTTTGTATAGTTGATCACTCATTGTTGGAGACAGTGTTGTACCTTGTTCGATATTACCATAGAATGCTATAGTACAAGATGAATATTTATATCTCCAATGTAAAAAATTTCGATATCCTAAAAACACAGTCTTAGAGGAATGTTTTATCTAAACTGAGTATGTGAATTTTTCATAAATGGGACAACCCAACATGCCTTTAATGCTATAGATTGATAAATTTACATAAGCAGGGAATTCATTTATCATTCCATATAACATGGCCCTCAATAAAAAATTTTCACTTCTATGAGAATCATACTTTTTAACACGTATAACCCACATCAATTTTATATATTCAATAAATGGAGCCAAATAGACATTAATATCATTACCGGGTTTCTTTGGTCCTGATATAAGCAGAGCCACATAATGTATTTGTGCTTCATGCATAACCATAACAGCAAGTTATAATTTACCAACATGACGGGCCATGTAGTATGAGTGCTAATCTACACACCAAAAAGATTTATTCCATCTGTAGATAATAAAAGGCGAAAGTTTCTCAGTTCATATCAAAATTTAGGAAACTCATAATCAATTTTCTTCCACTGAGTAGAATCTACTGGATGACGTAGATTTCCATATTTAATTCTTGTATCTACGTTCCATGTTAATTTTCTTGTGGTTTCCTGACATTCATATAGTATTCTAAAATGTGGAATTATAAAAAATTACCATACAAATTTTTAAGGATTTCATTCATTTTTCTTGTATCGATTTGCGCCACACTGAGGGAATTTTATAAGTGATTCATGGTCCTTGTGAAACAATATGAAATAATTTGGAAAAGTATGTTTTTTTAAAGATCATACCCATTGAATTTAACATTAATTTATCATCATATGTTCAGAATGGTAGTTCATTTTATTTTGGTAGCATATCTTTTAGAAGACCAAGTTGTTCTGTAAAGTTGGTGTCACTCCATCCGTTGATAGATTTCAAATTATATAACTTCAATAAAATTTATAATATTGTGTATTTAGTACAACCAATATAAAATGGTTTCTTGGAATAACTATTTAACTCCTCAAAAAACTTTTCACAATCTAGAAGGTCATCTTCAATTACCGGTGTCCTTTCTTCCATGCGATCTCTATTATCTTTTATAAAGGTATTCATATCAAATGAATCATAAAACATAGTATCATCCCAATCAATGTCCAAATTCAGTTTTACCCATGTTTAGTCCAACATTTATAGATTTGATCTATTACATGACAAATCAAATGTTCTTACAACTCTTTTGGACTAATTTGTCTTGAATAACAACAATGTAAACACAGACAAAGGATTTTAGAAGGGTTGTCTGCATGATCTCTTGAAAACTTGATGAACTTTTTAACTCCATATTCATATTCATTTGTAAAACGATTAGTGTGCATATATTTTCAGTTCATATCCATCCTATTGGTTTCATAAAAGATTAATTTTATACAATATATAAAAAAGTACACATAAGATATTCATTATCAAAAGTGAAAGTTATAGACAATTCTAATAAGGTAAATATGGATCATTTCTACTAGAATATCTGAGCACCTAGATACTCCAAATCCAATAATAAGGGATGTTGGAATTTAAAAAAATATAGAGAGATAATGGCATATAATAAATGATATTATCACTAAACTTTATAGGTGTAAACCGGAAGATAGATAATGTAATGACCCTATCCTGAATTACCCAAACAACACCAGGTCAGATCATCTTATGAACTCTAACAGACCTCAAATTCACTAAAGTATGTTTTAAAATTTATGTGTAAAAAACCATAAATGGGAGGTGGCCCCCCTCCCAAAATAGAAACAATTAACACCAAAGGTTGAACAGAATTGTTGCATGACCCTTGGGGTTAATGGAAATACAGACCCAAAATCATCATTACCCAATATAGGCATACCCATTAGACAAAAAAATATGGAAATAAATGGTGAAATAGATATATACACACACATACATGTCACACTAGTATAAAAACTTAGTCACTTATATTCTATGAGAAATATTAAATAGATAAAAACTTGATATTCAAATATAACGTGAACTAAAGGCATCATAATGATTCATAAAGTGAAGGATTGATGTTATAAAACCTCAAGTGCTTAACTGGGGATGTCCCCTTTTAATCTGATCCATAAGAAAACTAAGGACCCTAGATAATTCTCACAGGAACTAGATCATATGATACTTATAACTAATAGAGAAACATACATCACTCCGCTAACTTGGTTCCTGAAAAATAGAATTTGAAGTTGCATGTCCACTGAGGTGTCCATGAAAGGTGTCAACATATATATAATAATTAGGGAACCACCAATGTGACTCAAATAAGTAGTCAATAAACAAGAATATACATAAAAATTTCTACACATTTATATACATATATGAAAAAATTATTTAGTAAGAAGATATAAAACATAGCAGTAAAACAACAATGAATAAATCCAAGGTTTAGTGTTAGATATAAAAAACAGATCATAAAATAGTAGTCAATACAAAAAATAGACCAAAAATCATTCCCAAAACAACAAATCACAAATAAATAATAAAAATTAGATCATAAAAAAAAGATCATAAAAAAATGTAGAAGAATAAATCAAAAAATGAAACCAAAAATACACAAAGAAAATCGGAAGGCCTACCTTGCTAGGTTGAAGACAATTAGAGATCATCTTCGGATGTCAGACAAGATGTTCATAGGCCATCAAATGGTGTGATTTGACATTAAATTCACCGAGGAGGAGTATCGAAAGTGGGTGTATTTCGTGGAAAGATTATATATCGTGACAATTTCTCAAATGGTTAGGGTTTTTAAAATAGATTGGGACACTTTTATTAGTTCTTACCAATAAGTGCTGATAAAGAGCCCTTTTATCAGCGCTTATTATATAAGCACTGATTAAAGGAATATTTATCAGTGTTTTGTTTAGTGTTGATAAATCCTCATCTTTATTAGTGTGAAAAAAGCACTGATAAAGATTCTTTTATTAGCACTTATCACTGAAGCGTTGTTAAAGGATTTATAATTATAATTATAAATAAAAAATTGTAAATATTTTTAAATACTTAATAAATATATATAAATATAAATATAGTAAATATATTCCTTCTTAAATATATTTATTATAATTTTATAATTATTTATTTATAATTATAGAAATATTTTCAAAAAATATCATTTATATCAATATATTTATTTATATAATTATACATATATATTTAATAAATAAATAAAAATATAAATATAGTAAAAATATTCATTATTTAAGTATTTTTTATAAATTTAATAATTATTTAAATATACATAATTATTTATTTATAATTATATAAATAGTTCTTAAAAAATATTTATTTATTTATAATTATAAATATATAATTGTATAAATATATAATTGTATAAATATAGTGAATGTACATTTATAAATATATTTATTTATAAATATTTTTTTTACAAATATATATTTTTACATTATTAATGAATATCTAATTTTGAGTGCATGCATATATGTACAAAATGAGTGAAATTGAATAAATTAAGAATATAGGTATACTTTAACAATATTAAAAAATGGATATATTTTGTGTGTGTGAATATGGTATATAAAAATTTATTAATTATACATATATGTGAAATCAATATAACACACACTTGATCTATATTAAATTGAAAAATCAAATGACATTCAATTATATTTCGAGTACTATGTAATTAGTCAATATTTTTAATTCATATTAATTATTAATTATTTACAATTATTCAATAAATATATGTCAAATTAATGTAAAGAACATAAATGTTTTGTAGAATATAATTATATTTATACACATTAATATATATCTATATATTTAATATATATAATTTAATAACATTAATTATCATAATTATCTAATTAATATTTTTTTTAATATTTAATAACATGTAATAAATAAATTCGTTTTTATCAATCATTATTTAAATAATAAAATTTGTAATATTTTTTGTTTATAAACACATTTTTTATTTTTTATTTATTTAATTATTTCATTTTATCAACATTAAAAATGCGTTGATAAAAGGAATATTTATCAATTCTAAACATAAAATGATAATAAAGCGTACCCTTTATCAGCGCTAAAAATTAAGTACTGATAAATTATACACTTTATCAGTGCTAAAATTAAAGCACTAATAAAAGTTTTCTTTATCAGTTCTAAAATAAAATAAAAGGTTAAATTTATTAGTTCTTTTTTTTGCACTGATAAATATTCCATTTATTAACATTTTCTTTTAGCGCTGATAAATAATAGCATTGCTAAAGGCCATTTTTATAGTAGTGTTTGTTATTTGGTCTTCTTATGGATGGGAAAACTATTAATATTCCTATGATATATAGTTGAGATTATATATTATATATATATATTTAGACATACCATTACCAAACACGTTGGGGACCCTTAAAGGAGGTAGGTTACATATACCTTGGCAGGACACCCTTTCAACCCCATTAATATAGATACAAATGATGTGAAATTGTAAAGATATGCACAAGCTTACATTTTATGATTGATTATTGGTACTTTATTTCCAAATTAATCTAGATTATATTTTCATATGATGAACCTACCTATACTTGGGGATTTTGTTCATGTTGGATGATATAGTTGGGATTTTGCATGTCTTTCACATCAATATAGAGAATTGTGTAGGGAAACACACATGGAAGCCAAGGAGATGGATAGTTGTTGTTAATTATTATAGGTGTGGAAATGAAATAGATTCCATATACTTGTACCATGATTTGTGACCTATTTACTATATGATTCATTATGTATGGGTCCTCTAGATCATAAGTACTTTAATACACACTTTTATTACAATATGATATACCAATTATATAATTTATAAAGTTTTTTAGTTGCAATTTATAGGTGGATCTACTCAAACACAAACACACACACACACAAAAACCCTCACATTATATTTTAGATTATTGTTTGTTATTTTATTATCTTTCCATTGATGAGGTATGAAAAAATTACTCTTGATATAATTATGCTTTCTTTTTTTAATAAATTGATCAAATTTATTTTTCTGTATATAAATTTATTAGATTCCATATAAGGGTGAACCTATTGCATATCTCCCAAATTACTGCATACAAAGGATGAATCATTGTACTATTATGGTGACATTGATCCATTTATATATTGTTGAGTGGAACCAACTATTGGGTATGTAGAGACCCGAAGATTGACGTACATGGAAAATACATTACTTTTGCGGAATACTTGATACATAACAAAAAGAGACACACAAGGATCGTAATAGTTTAGTGTCTTTGGAAACTTGGAATGTAATCTTATAATCTTGGTGAAAGATCTTCAACATCTCCCATAAAGATCTTCCCCTTTTGTTTTCTTAACTAAAAACTTTCTTTAAATCCTGGGGAAAAGAAAACAAATAAAGGGTGAGATCAAATGCTCAGTAAAGGTAAGCATAGAGATCATAAAATAATCCATAAATATTTGAATGCAAAAACATGAACATAAAATCTAAACATCAAAATCTTGAGAAAAGACATAAATAATGGAAGTACATAAAGCATAGATCATAAAGGAACATTAATCATGATAAACTAGCATAGGAAATAAACATGTAATTGTGGCATCCATTAAGCATATGTAATGATTTCCATAGTATCCAAGGCATTGCTGCCAAGACCATCTTAGTGGACAAAGTCCCTTTCTGAATTGAGTTCACTCCTCGTTTCAGTCCTGTAACACTGAACTGGATTAACTTACCATTCCATCCATGTCTATATCATGAGATATAAATCTTAACCCAATGCATTGGAGGGAGATATAGGTACCACCCATCTCATAATGAAATCATTCTTACTTGTGCCACAAAATAAACATACATCATTCATAATAACCCAATAAATAAAATGGGTTTCATAAACATCATCCCATCATTACAAAATCCATATAAAAGAAATGGATACCATTTCATAATAAGGAAAGTGAAACCATGTAAATAATAGAGACATTATACTTGAAACATACACATATGAAATAATTTAATCTTAGATGAAACATGGTTTTGATAAAACACTTGAAATGAATTCTTGAGGAAAATATCCTTTCTTCTTTAAAAATCATTTTCTTTTCACAAAATGTCATGAAATTTTAAAAGAAAGGGATTTTGTTGAAAATAGTCATGAAATATTTTTGAGGAATATTCAGGAAAATAAGGCTTTATAAAACTATAAAAATCCTTTCATGCCGTATACGTTAAAAAAACATTCTTCTTGTACTTTTGGCAGAAAAGTCAAAAAAGTACCTTGTAGGGTAAATAAAAGAAGATTACTTCCATACCAAGGGGTAAAAGTCAAAATGGATAAAAAGGACTTTAAACATTCATGAATACATTTTTATAAAACATGGACATGGATGATAGCAATAACCCCAGTAAATACTTACGAATAAGCAATCTCGGATAAAAATGAGATTTGCAAAATTATCCCTTGCCTTAGGTCCGATATGATTTGTACGTATCAAAAACTCCTGTATAATGATTTAAATAATGTAATTGAATTATTACATAATCATATTCATTGTTATTATATCATATATGGTTCGCTTATGACTTTATATTACCCGTTCTTTTGTAAATTCATTTTAAAGTAGCGTTTTGGGTAAAATCGTTTCATTTGTCGTTCGTGTTTTAACTTGTAATTATTCATATGATTACTTAGATCATGAATACTTATATCCAGAATGTAAAACATGATTTATATATAATATATATTCATAATATACATATATATAATAGATCGATAAATGGAAAGAAATGCACCATTCATGGAGATGGTAGGCCGTACGTACGCATGAATGCTGTTTTCGTTTCCTTATTGAATTGAATGGAATTAAGTAGATGAAACATATATATATATATATATGTATGTATAAATAAATCCATTAGCTTCATTATGTCATATATTTCATTATTATTCATTTTATATACTGTATAATCATTCTTTAATGGTTAATCATGGAAAATGAATCTCATCGCATTCGTGGAGACGGTAGTCCGTACGTACGCACGAGCGATGATATCATTCCCAAGATCATGGAATTGTATTAAAGTGTATGTATAATATTACAGAATCAATATCAATTTTCAATAATCATATATATTCATTACTTTCACCATTATACCCATCCAAGTAAGGTGGTGGTGGAAAATAGATTACACCACGACGTGGAGACAATATTCCGTACGTACGCAAGCGCGGTGATTTTGTTTACCGCAGGATGGATAGATGGTGAAATATGTTTATTTCATAATTATAATAACATATCAGTATATGAGTGATAC
The DNA here is from genome assembly GCA_963277665.1 of Viscum album. NCBI lineage: Eukaryota > Viridiplantae > Streptophyta > Magnoliopsida > Santalales > Viscaceae > Viscum > Viscum album. The sequence continues at coordinate 960,718,884 of OY728163.1, read as the reverse complement.
TGATGTTATTACCTCATAATGAAACAACTAAAAAAGAATAAGTGGAAGAAGAAATAAAGTTGAAAGAATCGGTAACGGACATTACCTCTTATTTGAAGCGCCTCTTTGAGACCTCCTCTTAGGGAACTAAAATTGGTCTTTGAAGAAGACCAGGACCTCTAGGATGTTTCTATGGAAGTGGGTAAGTGAAATGGGAAGGGTTTGTCCGAGCTTGAATACTAAAATTGGTGTGAGGAGGAGAGGGAGGAGGTGCCCTTTTATAAGGGAGGAGAGGGGCACCTTTGGAAATATAAGAAATATTAGTTTATATTAAATCCAAACCCCACTTAAAAACTTCAAAAATGACTCATATCTGAATATTAGATGATATTGGGTTGTAATATAATCAACCAATAAAATTAGACATGTTATAAATTTATTTTAAACATTATCAACTTGATTTATCCTTATTTAATCAATTTGATTTTATTTGTGGTAATAACATTCTAAATTTTAAATTATAACAAATAATTACTTATTTGTTGTGAATTGTCCATAATCGGATACTTTATAACATTTTAGACTATATAAATTTAAATTTATAATTTTTAAATATTTTTTTGATTTTTGAACAATTTTATAATATGTTATTTTTATAAAATAACAATAGTGTCAATTTTGAGACTATTCATTTATTTGAATTTAAATAAAATATATAAAGAAGATATGTTCGAACTAAAAGCTTTAATAGATTCATAAAAGGTCATATGTATCTATAAAATTAGTGGATAACAATAAATAGTTCATATAATATTTATTTTATTATTTTTAAAAATATTTATTTGGTTTATCTCTTAATAAAATAATTACTACAACATTTTTGTATAATTATTTAATATACTTATTTGTTGCATAAAAATTAAAACTAAAATCCTATAATGAAGATACATATATTACCTTTCACAATAATACTTTTACTCGAATTTATCATCTTAAAATCATAATATTTAAATTTTTATATTTATTAAATTATGAAGGTGACAACTTTGGCATCATTTAAAATAAAATAATATAAGTGTCATAATCGCCTTAATAAGGATCCAAATGGTGGAAAATTTGGAATTGGATGATTAGGGTTTATATATACACTAATAATAAGTTTTGTTCTGATTTTTGGGCCTTTTGATATGTATTACTATTTCAATAAAAACTATATTATTGATTTTTCACTAAATAAATAATTTCTGCATCATTAATGTATAAGATAATAAGGTAATTAAATAACTCTTAAAAATTACAAATAAATTACCATGACAAAAAAAATATTTTATCTTTCAAATGAGTATTTATAACAGAATTTATATTCTGTATAAACTTAAATTAAAAATACTTTAATTATTAAAGTTGAGTGAGACATATTTCACTTTCCTTTAAATAAAATAAACTAAAGGTCTTAATCACCTCCAAGTGGGTTCTAATGGATTCAATTTCGACCCAAATATGACTTAGGACAAATTATAATCATCCAATTGTATTAAGACAAGTATTAGAATAATTTTATAATATTATATTTACCCTTATTTACCCAATTTACCTTTTACTATGGTAAATAAAATTTACCGTTGTTACTATTCATAAAGCCCAAAAATAAAAATTAGTCTATTAATATAATTTGGACCCAATGATTCCAAATATGGAATCCATTTTTCTAAATTCAATACACAGAAGTTTCAGAAATTAAATTAAAATTAATCCCGTTGTCGAAAGAAAACGAGTTTTTGTTTAAAACATTGCAAAAGATTGAATTTATTTAACCTTTGAATTCAATGTAAAATCAAGGTTAATGACATAAATTATATTAAATGGTAAAAATATATTCTATTTATACTTTAAAATCATTCAATACTATAATTTAACCACATAAGTTATTATGATGAAAAAAGTTTTTTTTAATTAAAATATAGCGTGTTTTTACTATTTATTAAAATATGAAAGTTATCAGAATAATATGAAAAATTTATCCAAGGTAAAATTTTATATCCTGATTCCAAATAATAATTTTATTTTGTAAAATTGAACTTATAAACATGTCAAAAACTATATTTAAAGTGGGTGCGCCATCAAAAGGCGGCAAAACTGCATTTTTTGAAAAATACTTATTTTACCCGAAAAAATTATTTTGTTCTTATACCAAGTTCTATAAAATGTGTAAGATGAATAATAATGTTATAAAATTCAAAATTTAG